>JAEIFL010000302.1:0-2409096 GCA_018901835.1 Scaptomyza graminum
GAAAACCAATAGACAGAATTACAAATTAGACCGATGCTTTATTTGCAATTGTCACAAACAACTTTGACCTGTTCACACCGAATGTGTTTGAACAACTAACAGAATGATATGCAAGCGGCGACATACAAAGCGGGCCGCTGCTTAACGAATTAAGGTGTAAAGTAAACATAATAGAATAACGTTAGATACTCTATAATGAGATAAGCATAGGGTATGCCGCACAGGGCAACTAATATGTACAAATGTTATTGTTGATCACGCGGCTGTTGCTGTTGCTGCTGCGAACATCCTCCCCCCGTTGAATGCACGCGTTCAACAGAGTCATTTAAGGGCAGCAAACATAGCTTCGCTGTTGCCCTTCGAAGCTGTCCAGTAGCGGTTTTTAGCTCTGCAACTCTTGGAACTCCGTCACGTCCAGGGAGAAGCTGAAGAACTCGAGCAAGTGGCCAGTGCATGGGTGGAAGATTCTCATCCTTGATGAGGACTAAGTCGCCGACACATAGTGGTTCAACGCGAGCTCTCCACTTAGTCCGTTCCTGAAGCAACGTCAGATATTCCTTTTGCCAACGATCCCAGAAGATCTGTTGCAAACGTGCCACCTGCTGCCAGCCATTCAAACGATTGAAGTTGATGCTGGACAAATCTGGCTCGATTATGTTTGTTGGTGGCCCACCAAGCAAAAAATGATTTGGTGTTAACACGTCTAGGTCCTCAGGATTCTCTGTAATGGGAACTAAGGGTCTAGAATTAATGATTGCGGTGATTTGATAAACAAGCGTTTGTAGTTCATCAAGATGGAGCGTATTTCGACCAATAGAACGATGCAGGTGATACTTTGCACTCTTGACTGCGGCCTCCCAAAGTCCACCAAAGTGAGGAGAGCGAGGAGGAATGAAACGCCAGTCGATGTTGTCGGATAAGCAAAATCTTTGCACTGCATCCTGATGAGGGTCGCTTAGGAGAAGCTTTTTTAAATCCAGCAGCTCATTTTTGGCTCCAACGAAGTTTGTAGCGTTATCTGACCAAATTTGACTTGGCCTCCCACGAAGAGATATAAACCGCTTTAACGCGCCGATAAAGGTTGGTGTTGACAAATCCTTGGCAAGCTCCAGGTGTACGGCCTTGGTCTTGAAACAAATAAAGACGCTGATGTACGCCTTTATCGGAGGTCTACTACGAACTCCCGATTTGTAGAAGAAAGGTCCACAGTAGTCCACACCGGTAACATCAAAGGCTCGAGATCCTGTACACCGTTCTTTGGGAAGATCAGCCATGATATGCGTTAAAAGCCGGGGCCTTGCCCGAAAGCATCGAACGCATTTGTTGATGACTTTGGCTACTGTCTTCAAACCACCGATTGGCCAATACTGAAGCCGGATGTTAGCCAGAAGTGCACGAGGCCCAGCATGCAAGTCGCGTTCATGAAAATGTGTAATCACGGAGACAGTAGCTGGATGTCCTTTGGGTAAGATAATTGGATGGCGAGACTCGAACGGCAAGTTTGAGTTTTTTAGACGACCGCCCACACGAACAAGTCCAAATTCATCGATGAACGGGCATAAGGATGCAATCGAACTGGAACCTTGCACTACTCCTTTTTCCTTCAGATCCTTAAGGTTTTGGCTTAGGCTTCGACATTGAATAAGCCTAATAAGCAATTGAGTGCCACTATGAACGTCACTCACGTAAAGACCAGGATGTCGTATTCCTTTGACGAATTTGTATATGTAAGCGAATACACGTTGCAATCTGGAGAAGGAATTTACAAACTTGCAATCAGAGACGATATCTGATGATGGTGTGCTGACGACAAAGACCTTCTTTCGAACTTCCAGGCTTGGCTCAACGACAGCATGTACAAGAGGCCAGGAATCCTCATCCAAGGTCACAAATTGAGGACCATACAACCATAGATCCAATTGAGCAAGTTGACTCGGAAGCAATCCACGAGAAAGTATGTCTGCCGGGTTGACATTTGTGGGAACGTGACGCCATTGCATGTTGGCCGTCAACTCCTGAATAGCAGCTACTCGATTTGCGACGAATACATTAAATCGGGCAGGCTCATTGTGAATCCACGACAGAGCTATGGAAGAGTCTGACCAGCAGTAAAAAGAGCCATTGAAAAGTCCGGATTGGGCTATTTCAAACATTAGCTGAGCAAGCAGCCTGGCTCCAGATAGTTCCAACTTCGGTACGGTAAGTGTCTTCAGAGGCGCGACACGAGACTTCGAACAAAGTAGGTAGCTCGAAGGTTGCTCACCCTTTGATACGACATAAATGCAAGCTCCAAATGCGTCGATGCTGGCATCACAGAATCCGTGTACTTCTAAAGAACAGTGCTGGGCGATAACGCAACGAGGAAACGATAGACGTGGAAAATTGTTGAAGCCATTGTATATCTCCACCCAAGCTGTGCTGAGGTCCAGTGGCAAGCTCTCGTCCCAATCAAGCTTCGCCTTCCACAAATGCTGCAAAAACACCTTTGCCTTCACAATAGCCGGTCCTATAAGGCCAAGAGGGTCGTAGAAGTGTGCTATCGCCGATAAAATAGAGCGTTTGCAAGGCTTTGCAACATGCTGCGCTGGAGCTGATGAAAACAGAAGCTGATCAGATCCAGGATCCCACAATAGGCCGAGCGTTTTAATGATGTTGCTGTCATCATCAAATTTGAGACAAGTTTCTCGTTCGGACTCAGGAACTCCTTCCAAAACTGTCGAATGGCTCGAGCAAAACTTTCGAAGCTGAAAGTTGCCTCGGGCAAGGAGCTTCGTTGTCTGTTGCATCTTCTCAATAGCCTCATCCACAGAATTCCCACCAGTTATCAAGTCATCGACGTAGAAATCATGTAAGACAGCTGACGCACCAAGGGGAAACAAATGTCCATCATCACGGGCTAATTGATGCATCGTCCGAACTGATAGGAATGACGCAGGCTTCGTTCCATATGTGACAGTGTCAAGCTTGTACACTTTGATGTTTTCCCTAGGAGAGTTCCGCCATAAAATGCACTGGAAATATGTGTCAGGGCAGCTCACTCGAACGCATCTATACATCTTGCAGATGTCTCCAGTGAGAGCGACAACATACGTGCGAAATTGAATCAGCAATTTGAAAAGTTTGGCTTGTATGACAGGTCCAGCCATGAGAACATCGTTGAGAGACGCACCCGAAGAAGTTGCTGCAGAACCATCGAAAACGACACGTAGTTTGGTTGTTGTGCTATCTTCCTTCAATACGCAATGGTGTGGCAGAAAATAGCGACAGGAACCTGCTAATTCCGGTTGGACGAGCGACATATGTTTCAAATCGAGGTACTCCTTAACAAATGCCGAATATTGTTGTTTTGTATTAGGCTTCCGTTCCAGTTTCCGCTCCAAGCTTAAAAAACGCTGGTAGGCTTGTCTATACGAATCGCCTAAGTTTCCAGAGTTTGGTTTGAATGGCAGCATAACTGAGTATTCACCAGACGGCAAGCGAGAAACAGTTTTTGTAAAATGTTCTTCGCATTCCACTTCCTCCTTGGTAGCTGGTGCGTTGCTTTCACCACAGCCTTCAACTTCCCAAAATCGCCTGACAATATGCTCAAGCCTATCGTCCAAAGTGCGATCATCAATTGGCTCGCAAACAGCCAATAGAGAGCCGATACCGTTTGTTTTACATCCTCCAGTAACGACCCAGCCAAGCCGAGTTTTTTGCAGTAGAGGCAAACCTGGCAGAAGTTTAATTTGGCCGACGCAGAGAAGATCGTAAAACATGCTTGCTCCAATGAGCAGATCGACGTGCTGTCGCTTGTGGAACGCTGGGTCTGCCAAATGAATGTTTGAAGGAATGCTCCACGTTGAGATGTCGATCGACTTGCTGGGTTGACAGTCTGTAATGGTAGGAACAATTAATGCATTGATTGATGTAAAATAATCAGAATGCTGAGCCTGCAGTCCAATGTCGACGGTAGATCCTGAAGTGGGTACGCTAGCATCACCTAGACCAGAGATAACCGTTGAAGAGCGACTTCTCTTCAAACGCAGCTGCTGGGCCAAGCGAGAAGTGATCAGGTGAAGCTGCGAACCCGAGTCTAGCAACGCACGTGCCGGAATTAAGGAGCCAGAGCGATCTCTAATTAGCACAATTGCTGTGGCTAACAGAGCACCATTTCCAGAGGCAGCAAGCGAGGTCGACACGTGAAGCGAGGAAGCAGTAGTCAACGACTGCGATGACGTTTCCGGGGTTGCCTCAAAATGTAGCAGCGTATGATGCCGAGCATTGCAAATCGAACAATTTCGACTTGAGCATGACTGTGCTTGATGTCCTTTCTTTAGACAGTTTATGCATAGTCCAAGTTTCTTTGCCTCCTTGAAACGTAACGATGGAGACAAATTTCCAAATTTGTTGCACGCATATATGGCATGCCCTGGGGTGCCACAACAACAGCATGCGTTGTTGGTTTGTGTCGCTACAAACGCCTTTTTGCATGGACTAGTAGCTGGATTGCCTTTTATCAGCGGTGAATTCAGCATAGCGTGCTGCATGGTTTCCATTCTTTGACAGCGCCCTTCCAGAAAAGTAAAAAACTCCTCCGATGAGGGAATTTTATTTAAGGCGATGCTCTCTTCCCAGCTGGTCTGCGTTGCGACGTCCACTTTGGCGAGCAGTATGTTGATGATCATACATCCAGCAATCTCCTCTGAACTTCCAAGCGTTTCCAAGGCACGCATGTGACCAGTAATCTGGTCCGAAAGCTCACGAAGTTTGCCAGCCGACGCCGTCTCTACCTTCTTGAGTCCAAGAATACCCTTAATGTGGGACTGAAAAACAAGGCGTTTATTATTAAAGCGTTTATGCAGAATGCTGAGAGCAACTGGATAGTTGGCCTCAGAGAGTTCCAGAGATGATACGGCATCAAGCGCTGAGCCCGACAGACAAGAGCGTAAGTGTTGAAAACGCTCAATGTTTGTTAAATCCACATCCTTGTCTATGACCGATTCAAACATGGAGATGAAATTGGCGAACTCAGTGTAGCCTCCAGAAAACTGCGGAATCTTGAGCTCTGGCAGACGAGCTCGACGAGGACGATTGACAGACGCATTGAAGCTTGGCTCCTGAGTTGCATCCAAAATGCCTTGCGAGATTGACGATGCTGCTAGTTGCGCTTGCGAAGGGCAGAGGCGAGATCGGACACGGGTAATTACGTCTACAAGCATGACGTCAAAGTTTTCGCGCAGCTCACTCCCAATTTCTTCAAAATCAAGTTCCTCTAGCTGGTCGTGAGCTGAGTTGAAATTAAGCTCAAGCTTCTTCAGCATCTCTAAACGAACAATGAGTTGTATGTTCGAGAGTGCCTCCAAAAGATCGGGCGTTGATGAATCTTTGAGACGCTGCAATTGCGCCAAAAACGATTCTGCCCTTCGCTTGCAAAGTTGCGTTTTATGCACAAAGGCAGAATCTTTAGAAGGCTCAGTCGACATTGCGGAGGTTTAAATTTAACGAATTTGCAAAGAATGTCTGATATAAAAAAACTGAAGCGCACCGTCAGCAAATATAAATGCAATAGTTTTACACCTTTCACTATTTAATTTGTTTTATTTATGTTTATGTTTTTACATGTGGTGAACATGTACGAAAACTGCGCACCGACACTGTTCAACAACGTTCTCGCGCGAGTACAAAATTCAATAATTTGTACAATTAACAAATGCGTTTATTTTCCATGCACACCAGAATGCGACGATGACCGACAATTGCTCGCAGACACTGTTCAAAAGCATGCGTGAAAACACAATCGCGAAGTGTAAAGCGCACCAACAATATTAACCAAGTCCGTATAAAAGGTTATTAACCTGCGTACAGTTTCTTATATACAACAGATAGTCACCAAAAGGCAATAGGCAAAATGTTCACTTGTCTTGTGCCGGTTATTCGTTTTACTCAAGTTTGCGTCTGTATGCAGGTGCCAAATTTTTGCCGATTGCAGCAGACAAAGCACTGCACAAAGCGAAAGAGATTAATAAATTTGCGGTTAAAACACTGCGAACCGCGCACTTATTTGTGGATTAATATATATATATATATGCATATGCCGGTATATATATGTATGTAATCGCAACTGCACAATGCACTTATTAGTTTTTCGAATGTTTAATTGTTTTTTGCGTGACGTATTATTTGTTTAAAGTTGCACAAAAACCGACTTGCTGTTATGCAGACAAAACAAAATAATAAACGAAAATCACGTCGGGGTCACCAATGTTTTGAGCACTAATATTTTTTAGCGCTTTATTTTCCGAAATGAAAACCAATAGACAGAATTACAAATTAGACCGATGCTTTATTTGCAATTGTCACAAACAACTTTGACCTGTTCACACCGAATGTGTTTGAACAACTAACAGAATGATATGCAAGCGGCGACATACAAAGCGGGCCGCTGCTTAACGAATTAAGGTGTAAAGTAAACATAATAGAATAACGTTAGATACTCTATAATGAGATAAGCATAGGGTATGCCGCACAGGGCAACTAATATGTACAAATGTTATTGTTGATCACGCGGAAATTTCTTCTCTTTGCCCTTAGAAGTTTTAACTGGGTTCCTGGAGTTGACTTACCCTCTTACTCAAGTAGACTCCTTTTGATTAATCTTCCCTCCCTGTTAAACCGTAGAACTATGCATGGAGTATTATTTGTTACTAACCTACTTAATGGTGAAATCGACTCATCAGTTCTTTTGAGTCGAATTAAATTAAATGTACCAATTAGATCTTCACGTAACTTTTTACCCCTTAGCCTTGATCGTTGCTTGAGCAACTATTTAACTCACGAACCATTTCGTGTTATATGTTCTGACTATAACAAACTTTATTCTCTTGTCTCCTTGGAGGCCTCAATTCCAGTACTAAAAAGATCGGTCCTTTTGCTTTATCTAATCGTAACCACTAACTACTAATCTAACACTGGTCTGATTGGGTTTTTCTGGGTTTTCCCCAATCCACGCAACAAATGTTGGACTACTAAATTTTTTTATTGAATTTCCCAGAGCCTTAACGTTAACTTTTAATTATTTTTTACCTAAATTTATTTTCAGATTTTTATATAATTCTATATTATACTTAATTTAATTATTTTAACTATTTTTTAATTTAAATTAATTTTGATTTCATTTTAATGTCAGCAGCTCTTAGCTGACAATAAATAAATAAATAATAATAATAATAATAATAATAACAGCGGTTTACTGTACAACAAGATTAAAGAAAGTGGAAACGTTGCAGTCGGACGCAAGTGACTGCGGTATACTCGATACCTGTTTAAAAACGGGTAAAACGAGGCCTGATTGTAAAGTGGTTAAAATGAAAGGGTGTGAGCTGCGTTCAAAAATTGGCCGACGCAGATCTTTCGGTATGTCACCAGCTATCTTCCTACCAAATTTTAAGACTCCAATTTAAAAGATTTACGCATACCAGTTTATAAAAATGTGGGGGGATGGGGCTGGGAATAGTATGAGTGGGCGTGGCATCAAAACTTTTGATGCAGATCTTTGGGGGTCGATACCAGCTATCTTCCTAACAAAATTTAGTGATCTTAGCTCAAATACTGTGAAAGATACACGCATCCCCGTTTTATGGAATGGGTTGTCGTTGCATCCAAAGTTTTGATGCAGTTTTTTGAAGAATGTTATCATCTATCTTGCCTTCAAATTTTGTGGCTGCAGAAAGTACAGACGTTTCCGATTTCAAAGTGTGGGAGGCTCGGGGTGGAATGGGTGGGCGTGGCTCCAAAATAATAATACTAACACAAATTCAGAGTATATTGGATATATTACCTTCGGTATTGAGAATAAAAAGACTTTTGTAAACAAATGGTAATTGTTTGGTAATGATTTGGTAGCTTTAGAACGGATTATTTTCTAAGTGTAAACACAATAATGATCATATGTGAAAATTTCATCTAAATCAGATGACACACATCGGAGATAACAAAGATTAAAGTTAGTTCAAGCATTCAGTTTACATAAGAACAATGACTGTAGGCTTAATGTCGAAGGGGCTCAGGGCATCTCCTAGTCGGGTTTTCTCGTCTAGAGCTTTTCTACTTATTTTCCGTTGTTGTTATTGCTTGTTTGTTTCTAACATCCCAATTTTTTACTTTGCCGTTTGCTTCCACTTTTAACAAGCAATAAAGTGAGAGTGAAAGGGAGAAAGCAATAGCAAATGCGATTCATACGCGATAGACGAAGTTGGTCTGACTTGGCATCTGTACTAAAAATATCCATAATGCAAGTACGTCTATATTTTTATAATTACTTATCAATAAAACTATTGTGTTTTACATTTTTTTGTCGGTTAGTTAAGTTAGTCATAAACTTAAAAGTATAAAAATAAGTTTTATACAATAATAGTTTAAAAATTTTGCTTATATCTCAGGGAACGAAATTTAAAAGCAAGAAGCATTTGGAGATACTAAACGTTAAATCAATAATTACCAAACAAAAGAAGTTGCAAATATTGGTCAGACGATACATTTAGGAATATTTGATGGACAGATACGATTAAGGTTGGTATGATCGGTAAAAAAAATTATTTTGTGAAGCTCTTTATCTTTATTGCGAACACACTTTTGGAGCTGGAGTTCCTCAGGACACCTTATGTTAACCCTAAACGATAAAGATTGCCCACCATACATGTTAAAAAATACTGCACTCTCGAAAGCAAAGAAAATAACCACATTTAAAACCTAAATCTAATAATTTTCGCTGGACTATCATCGCTTGCTCTGTCCTTTGTCTGAACCACAAAGTCCTGCTCTACAATTCTGTACTAAAACAAATATTAATCTACCAGATATCCAAAGAATGTAAGCAACAGCAACATTAAAATCGTTCAGAGAACTCAGTTGAAAATCTTGAGAACCAACCAAACCATCGCAATTAAAAAAACTTTTATATTTTATTAGTCATATACTTAAGCTAGCATCAACTGGTTCAATATTGGAGCTGCTTTTTTCCCATGTACACCAAAAGTTGAAAGTTTCCAAATATTTTGTGCTAAGATTGGGGCTTATTGAATCCTGCTGTATCATCTCGTGTAGAGATTTTGATAGCTTATTACAACGTGTTAACGATAGCAACGCCCTAAAAAATTTGATGACCGCTTAACTTTCACCTGCCAGGTCCAGGGCTTGACCTTTTTAGGCAATAAAGAGCTTCCAGGACCGCTCTAAAGAATACAATGCTCCCTAGGAAAACCTCATTCTTTCAAGTTGTTCACCGTATCGAGTGGGGATAAAAAGCATTTTTAATCATAGGTACACACTTTTCAGTACTTTTACTCACTATAGTTTCATGTCTGATGTTATGAAAGTTGGTTATTTTCCATGTTATACGTACAGTCTTCAATACTTTGATTTGCTTCTTAGGTTTGCAAAAAACTTGACATTGACAAACAATGACATTTCGTTTACATTTTGGATGGCTTAAGTTTGTGGTCCACATTCATTTCAACTCACAGCCCAGGAAACGACCTTGGTAAATACGCTAATTGCGAAGGAGTTTTAATAAAATCGCTAAAATTTTAATTTTGATCAATTAAGAAAGAGATGTGTGCCAATGCATTGCAATGATAAAATGGTTGTCCAACAAGTCATTTAACTCAAAATTCAACGATCCGTTTACTGTTTCGAATGGAATTTATTTGAGATGTTTATTCTTTGTCGTTTTAAATGTAAAAAATATTTATTTTATTGACTAGGCTGAGAGTATTTTTAGCGACACATCAAGTCACAGACGCGTCTAGACGGTTTGGCGAAACTTTCATGTGAATATTTCGTCAACTCCATCCACATGCGCATAATTTAATTCAGGAATTTGTTTCATTAAAACAGTGGTAAACAACGAATTAAATAAAGTTAAATGAATGTACGCAAATGTATGACTCTGTAAAAAAATGGCTCCAATTGTATTATGCTAATATGTTCTTGAGCAGTATGTCTGTCGGTATGAAAGCGTCGATCTCATTACGCTCATTCTGATTTATAAAGATAGAATACCGGCCATTAGTTTCAAATTTTTAAGTGACAAAACATTTAATAAGTTATGTGGACCAAATAAAACTTGGAATTGATGTCGACGAAAGAGGAAAATCTTTTCAATATTTTGACAATTAAAATGAATATCGAAAAATGAATATGTAACGTATAAATGAGTGTTGCAATACTCAGTAACTTTCAAAAGAACATCAAGAAAGTTGCAGGAAATAAGTTAAACCTTGTAAATGAAGGCATAGTTTAACGAGTTTGGTGGATTTTTTGAAACTTCGTTATAATCTTTTCAAATATTTTTAAAACAATCGAGTAGACTGTAAAAGTTTCGCCCTGACAACCTGATCACCTAAGGGAATTTAATTTCCCAGATTATAATATTGATATTGAAAATATACAAAATTTTGCCACATCAAATTTCCCACAACTCTTTCACTTCTTTTAATTATCATTACATAGACATTCAAATAATCTTTAGCATAAAATCAAAAATACTTGGATGCTTTAAATATTTATTTAAATTGAATACAACGATATCGTTGCGTCTGTCCAAAAGGAAGGCAATAATATGGGCTTCACTGCTTTATGAGTTGTTTGGCATAATTTATATCAAAATATCTGTGTTTTTTTGAAGAACTTCATCGCAGTCGTCCTGATTTCGTTGATCCAATTATGCATGTGGGAAACATTTTCACTGTCACAAGTCTAAGTCCCAATTTTAAAATTTGATTTTTTTAATTTTGTAAAATTTTTATTTTAAATAATCTTAGCTCAAGTATCCAAAAATTTCATTTTTTTATACGTTCATTGGACATTTTGTTTTTTAAATATTTTTTACCCTGTATCATATAAAATTTAGCATGCATTTAACCATATTACACACACCAGACACTCGGTGATTCCCCCATTAATTTTTTACTGATTAAAAACCAAAAAGTAACGGCATTAAATTCCTGGTTTTTAATTTCCAAACGGATTTTATTTGTCAGATTCTGCATAGTATAAGAATTCAATCAGAACTTAAATTAAAGTTTTATGTATTCAAAATTATTTACGTTCACATTCATAAACATGTATGTATGTATGTACGAACGTATATTTTGAATCGTTTTACTTAGAAGCAATTCAGAACATACATTAAGTACAGTACATAAGTACAATAAACTCCAAAACTGGTACACAATTTGAAATATATATGTACCCATTTACTGCTCTAATCATATACAAACCTGTTTAAGTTCAAGGTTGCAATTGCTATTGGCAAAGTGTATATGCTTTGTTGTACATACTTAGCTATCACAATATCATAAAATAATTTATGTATTCAAATGTGTTCCTATTGGCATTCCCAGCCTTCATATCCATATGTATGTACATTGTACATACAGAAATACATATGTATATTATTTCTATGCACATATGTATGTATGTATGTGTTTACATACATATGCACATGAACAGCTGCAGCCGCAATCAGACGCAGCTCATTATAATTAAATAGGTAATAGGTTAATGTTGCCCTAATTTGGTGAAATGCAAATGTATTAGTTTATCTGAGTGTGTGTTTATAAGCCACACGCACATGAATACATACATGTGTATGTAAGTGCACCAGACAGGTATGTACATTTATGTATATTTACATATGTACATGATGCATGTAGACATAATTATTATTATAATGAAATACACATTATAACGTCTAGTGAAATGGCACATTAGGCTACTTACTTACAGATTTATGCATATATGTATCATATATTTTCTTGTGTACATGTGTGCATCGGCTTTTATGTAGATCTGGTGTATGTATATGTATATATATGTATGTACATAAATAAGATGCGTTAATAAGTGGCACACGTAGTAGTATATGCTTATCAACGCTTCAGTAAGTGTGACACTGTGATGACGGGTTAGCTTACACTTCGACTAATTTGCTGTTTGATATTATGTAAATAAAGGTCAATGTCAAAGCTATTAAAATGTTTGTATGCATAACTTTCTCTTGCACTAAAGTGGCATAATTAATTACATACATTCGATGCAGTACTGTATCACATTAAATGTGTATTGAATAAAATGTGAACAACAAAGATTGGGAAACCTGGTTTGGGAAACTTTTGTTGCAAATTTGCGTTAAATGTCAACAGACAAATTCACATTAATCTAGAAACTTAAGTTTTTCAACAGCGGGAAAATAATACATACTAAAAAAAGACTAAATAATAAGCAGAATTGAATATTTTATCAATTTGGAAACTTGAACATTTTGATTGTGCATCTTCATCAAATTAAAATGTACCCGTAAAAACGCCAAATGAACTTCACAAATGAAGTTCTACTGCACAGAACTTTCGTATAACGAATTTTGAGGGAACATGAAAAAACTTTGTTATATAGTATAGAAAATTAGTTAGATAGAAATTTTTGAGATTTCTTAATTTTAAAATCGAGTTTTATAAAAAATCATCAGCAATGTTTGTTTTTTTTTATCTCCTTCCTTCCTCGATAAATACTTCAAGCACGCTAAGTGCAAAAAATATGATACTTCAATTTCCTATCTAATCTGTGTATGCACCAATTCGCTAACGAGCGGATCTACACTTTTTTCAGAAGTATGCATGCAGAAAGTTTTTGCTATGATTTTGTGACCGAGCTTGATTGCAAGGAGGTACGGATGCGGTAAGGGTGTACGCTGCTGATGCAGATCTTTCGGGGATGCCAACAGCGATATTGCCACAAAATTTTGCGAATCTAACTAAAAACTGAGAAATTTATCCGCATTCTCGTTTTTAAAGAGGTGGTGGGGCGTGGGGCAGAGTTTTGGGGTCGTGGCATCCAAACTTTTGCCACAAATCTTTGTGTGATGTCCCCAGCTATCTTTATACAAAATTTGGTTACTCTAGCTCAGAGATATACACATTATACAGTTATTGAAAGGTGTGGGAGGGGGCGGTATAGGTGGGCGTGGCATCCGAAGTTTTTGATGAAGTTTTTTGGGGGAGGCCAAACTGAACCAAAAGATTTTACAGCACAAGTTGATAAGAACCTATATTTTGTGACATTTGATAAGAATAACGTTTGTATTACCAGATTTACTGAACAATCCACGTTATTATTGAACTTGTACTTTCTATTTTTAATATCCATACTGCGTTAAATACGATTCATTAAACGTGATTTCATATCTTATTGAAATATGTATGTCTATTACAATTTAAATAGTTGATCTGATCAACTATAATTTTGATAGAAGTGCACGTGTTCCAGTCGTTGTTTACAGTTATGTATGTACTCATTTTTTTTTTTGAATAAGTGCAAATTACATATTTAAAGAACTTGGTAGCGTCATTGTCTTATTAATTGTGTTAAAGTGCAGTTGCAAATAAAAATGGCAGGCTTAGAAGATTTTTTTTTTGTGAAGAATACATTAAATGATGTGGGAAGTGTACATGTGCTAAATGAAATTGATGAACTGTATTTATTGCTCAGTGATTGGAATATTCAAAGTGAATTTTTTGATTTAAATAGTATTAATTTTTCTATTGTGTGGTTTTTTTAATGAATTAACAGAGTTAAAATTTGTAAGTATTGAAGATTTGCAGTCCTTCAATAGAGATGTCAATAATGTCTAATGCCAAAAAAATTAATTAACCAATTCTTCAAAACAGTATTTCCTATTTAAAATTAAAGAAAACTCATAAATTTATCAAAACTACAGTAGAACAGTATAATTAGTACATTTTTCTCTTATCAAATTTTTATGCGTACATTCAATTCGGTGTTTGATATGATCCTTTCACTTCAACATACGACACTATCAAAAGTAATGCCACGCATATTAATTCTACGTTACGTCACATCAAACATTTCATGTCACGAATATGTAGAATACAATCATATCAAAAATGATGGTACTACAACACATCGACGAAATATTAACATGAAAAAACGAAGTAAATTCAGTAATATCTGGTAATTTTTTGGTTCAGTGCAGTAGCTATCTTTCTACCAAATTCTGTAACTCTAACTATAGGGTGTGTGAAATATAAGGATTTAGCGATTTTGAGTTATCGAATTTATTTGCCAGCCGTCCAGTTATTGTAGAACCCCAACATTTTATCTTTCCTGCCTTTAGATAAAGACACTTGCAAAATTTAAATTCTCTAGATTGAAGGGTGTGTGTCCATGATGGACCTTGCCCAAGCCTTCGGTATCGAGTATAAGAATCAAAATGTAATTTAATTTCTTCTAAACTATGTTGAACAAATTAGGTGGCAAGAAAGCTGGTAGAATTTTCTAAGATCTTGAGTGTCACCTCCTATATTGTTATTTTTTAAGTAACGGATAAACTTTCTTCCAAATTCTGAAAACGTAATCGACTTCAGCGCTCATTGGTACATTAAAATCAGTTGAAAATATTTATACACTTTCCAGAAAATTTCTTCTGCAGACCTATGTAATTATGAGTTACCAATAATTTTAACTCTTCTATTTTTTAAAATCCAAAGTGCAAGATATTTTATAGTTTCTAGTCAACCTTCATGACACTAAACAGCACTACGGGTAGCCACAGAGCAGAACTGACGTTTGGACGAGTGCTTTTGCTTCAGGTCCTAGGAAACACTGTATGATGTTATACGGAAGGGATGGTAGTATTACTAAGCTATCCGCTATGAACAAACCGATCCAAATACCGTGGGTCGTCTGGACAAATAATAATTAATATAACAAAATATAGTTTCAACTAATTTTTATGCATTAATACTCTCTAGAAGGATCGTCAATCTCGTTTTTCTATTAAACTTTGTTTTCTGATTTTCTAAGGAAAAATTACATTCCAACTATTTATAAAATACGCCACTAGGTGCAAAATTCGAAGAAAATTTTGTGAAATTGGAAAATTCCCTCTTTCCCTTTGAGTGGTGGAATTGAATTGATTTTAGCATTTAGTCTGACTCAGACAAGTCACTTAAGTTAAATTTCCATTTCTTTATTTTTTTTTTTTTTTTTCCATTTCTTTCTTAATATATTGTTTTATTTATTTCATAGTTTTATCGATAGTTTGTTAGCAGAGGTCGATTCGAACAACAAAATCAAGTAGAATTTACAATTACAATTAGAAATTTTAATTTTTCTACATTAAAACGTAATGCAAATTGGAGTTTTGCTACTGGTCCTCTATTAAATACGAGTACAGTAAAACACAAATTTATGTGAAAATTCCAAATACCCCCTTGTTTACGTAAGCCGTGTTAGCTTTAAGTGGAAAAGGGGTTAGTTTAGACTTCTAAAAGCCTGTTCACTCGTTTACGTTCTTGGTCAACTGGTATGTTGGCGGCATTCGTAAAATAGCCAACTATTATACTTATATACAGGCCGTATATATATATGTATATTTGTTGTTCCAAACCTTCTCGGTCTTTTATTCCTCGTGTCCCCATTCCCTGCAACTGCATCTATATATGTTTGTGTATTAATTTACCCACCCACTCTATTACGCATACGCTTACGGCTGGCCACTGCGGCCAAGCTGGCCGTTTTCAACTTGAAAATTCGAATTTTCGCAGCCTCCATTTCGTCGACTTACGCTGCTGCTGTTGCTGCTTCACTTTCTGCCACAACCTCTTCTTCTGGCTCTTGTTCTTGCTCAGCCTCTGCCTCAACTTCAACTTCAGCCACGATGATGGCAATAGCAACGACGACGACCAGCGATGATGATGCCGACGCAACGAAACGTGACCAAGCCGGTTAGTACGTAGCCCACATAGCCTCCATCTTCATATCCATTACATGCCGCACTGGACCACTGGCCAGCCTCCCTCCCCACTCCCCACTCCACCCCCACGACCAAATTCCCAATCCCCACTCTCACTGTCAGACTCACTCTTACCCTTAACCAATTCAACCCCCCATCCAGCATCCAGCAGACGGCGATGTAGCAAGCAATCGCAAGCCGTATGCAAACAACATTTTCCACAGCTACTGGAGGTTCTTGTTGGTCGCCTTCGTTGGGCTTCTTCTTCTTCTTCCTTCGTGCGCTTGCCTATGTCTGTGCCTTCTTGCTGCATGCTGGTCCTTCTTGCTTCTTGCGTCCTGTGCGATGTCCGAGCTTACCCACACACGTATGTATACGTATACGTCTATATATGTACAAGTAGGTGCAAGAATACATACATACATGTATGTATATTGTACATACGTACGTATGCTGCGATAGTCCTGCTTGTGTAAATGTTCGCATCTCTAAATTCGCATACACAGCAGTGGTCAACTATGGAAATTATCGATCGACTTGCTTTTGGTGTCAGGTGGTTGGGCGATGGATGCGGTGATGGACACGCAGCCGAAGTCGAAGTGGAGCTCTATGCCTGGCAACGAACTGCTGCAGCTGCCTCAAACGAGGGTGGCGTCACCCAAGGCGGCGGACATGGGCAACGTGATGTCGCTTTAGAAAAGAGGGGGTAAACGAAGGGATAGATTTTAAAATAAGGTCTAGGTAGGGAAGCAGTGCTTGCGACAGCGCCAACATACTGTATAGGACGACGTTGGCGACAAGCGCTTTGTCGTTTTGCTTGCTTGCTTGGTTGCCAAGGCAAAGGCAAAGGCAACGGCAATGTGACTCTGGCAGTTGCCTATATTGGTGTTCCTGGTGCTCGAGCTCGTGCTCGAGAATACGTTGGCATTAACGTTACCGACAGCAAAACGCCACTGCCCGCACACATGAATCACCCCTATCCAATTCTCAGCAGCACGACGAATCTAACGACCAAGAGATGACGAGGACAAGATGACGATGACGATGACCAAAAGGAATGGTGGCAACGGCAACGTCTACTACTATTCTGCATTTGAGAAGCAATCGGCGGAAATGTTCAACCCAGCTCGCCTTTTCAGTTCGTTCCCTACTTGTGCACTCCTCCCAACTTCCTCACACACACACACAAAACATACACATGGACGATGGAACATCAAAAGGCTACTGGTCTCATTCGACCATTCAAATGGTGGGTTGGCAAGTCGTTTTGAACGTCCAGTGTAAGTATGGGAAGTATGGGTGTGCGTCGGAGGCCAGAAATTGCTTATGCGACATCTACTGCTTTTGCTATTGCCTCCAGTTTTAGCTTAGGCAGACAAAGTCAAAGACGGGCACTGGAAATGGCAAGAGTGCTTGTTCAGTGGAGTCCAGGGCCAAAACAAGGAAACATGCGGTACATACGCTCTAATATACAAATACATATACATATATGTAGACGATTTTGCTTTTGAGTGTGTCTGAATGTAAATAGAAATATGTGTATCCATGTTGTGTTAAAAATTGTTCTCCCTCAAAGTTAAAGGCGACTGACTGATAACGACAACTTAAGCCGGGCATCCTCTTAAGTTTAAATCACATAGCATCGGCGTAAAAACCGGATTCTTTATCAAATACAGGGACCAAGATGCTGAATTCCATCTGGGACTTTCCTATAATTATTATGGGTCTTGAGAGGACTATTGTGCGCCTAGATATTTCTGAGACGGACAATACTTTATGATAGCCTCGACACCAATGCGGTTAAACGGAATTCATTTAGAAAAAAGTTCTAAGATTTCCATTTGTTCGATGCAAGGTTGCATTTGCATCCTCCTATGTAGACATTATGGTGACTCGTTATAGAATTTTATTTCAGGATCGCATCTGTAATTAAATAAGACTCAGTTTGCTCATGCTTAGCTGTCGATTCAATTATGAGAACGTCGAATCACTACAGGTATGGTACACCAGCTTTAAAGTGGAAAAACAATATATGTATGAACGTTTATTCATTTGTACATACGCTGATGATGATTTTACATATGTGTATTGATTCTCTCTGTTAGCGCCATTATTTGTGTCGAAAGAAAAAAAGGGAAACGGAAAACTATGTAGACGTCTGGCTGGCTAGCTTATTGGGCATAACCTAGACCAACAAGTGGCCTATAAAATTACAAACAAATATACGAAAGGTCATAATAATTTATGCGAGTTGATCCACTTCTAGAGTACGAGTAACGAGGTAGCTTTATTTTTATTTTATTCTTTTTTCTTTTATGGTGCGCCTAGACGACGTGTTTACGTTTTCTTTGTGAGACTCATCCAAGCACTGAACCTGAGACTGTGTCACAGACTAAGGCAAGTTCAAGCGGCGGTAACAGCGTCACGGAAAACACTCCTTTCAACCAGAAACAAGAAAAAAAAAAAATAAAAAAAAATTAATGCTTGAAGCAAAGAATAAAATATTTATTCTAGATTTCATTCATGAACTTTTACTACACACACATACATATATACATATTTCTTGTCTGTCATTTCCTATTTGAACATTCATGCTCACTGTAGTATATACACATGTATGAATGCCGGGTATCATTCCCGGGACAAACTTCTTTATGACCGCACACTCTTAATACTCTTATACTTAAGTTAAAAAGTTTTTTGCATCTATGCAATGTCCGGAAAATCAAAAATAATTTTATACACCTTGAGGTGCAAATCAATAAATCAATACAGTCACCAATTATGGTGGGAAGATAGGCGATGACGTCCACCGAAGATCTGCCTAAGAAGTTTGGATTCCAAGCTCACCCCTGCCAACCCCAGTCTCCTATGGTCTCCTCCTCACCCAAAGTCCGCTCCACGCCAAACAAGCCTTCGCAAATCGTGAATTTTACTTCGGCTTAAAGATAGATATAGATAATAAGGTGGGAAGATAGCTGGTTAAGTCCTCATCCACACCTCCCGCCTCCATACCCCTCTGTGCACACAATGTTTCTTGTATTAATATTAGAGTAGTTGACAGTCGGTTGCGCCCGCCGACTGCAACGTTTTCACTTGATTTTAATTTCGCCTTATCCTGCTCTCTCTTTGGTTTTGCCGTTGCTTCTGCTTCTTGTTCTAGCTTCGGTGGCTGGCTGCGTTTGCAAGTGCTGATGTGGGCCATTTTATTCTGCGCTCCACTCAAAGTTACAACTTAACTGTTATTTTATTACAACATTTAATAAAAACCAACAAGTGCATGAGCCTGAGTGTGTGTGTGTACTCCTTGTTGTGTGTGCTGTGTGCCATGTGCCCTTTCTCCTTTCCCCCCCAAAATACTGTCTTCACCCTTGTAGCAGCTATTGCTGGCGCTTGAGTAAATGGAGCGTGATTTTGTAGCTCTATCAAGTTTGTATTAAGTGTTGGTATTAAAATAAAAATGCTTGTTATTTGTCTTGCCTTTTTATTTAGTTGCCGTTGTCCATCTTCTTTTTCTCTCTTTTTTTTCCATCCTAAGCAAAGCAACATAAAGATAAACTGAACTTGTGGTACACAACTGTATTCAGAATTAGCAGCTATCGTCGGCTTGTCGAAGTTGGCATGCTCTTTAAGTAAATATTGTAGTAAAAAATTTGCTTGAAATTTAGTTATTATTTTATGTAGACCTTTAAGATTTTAACACTTAAAGAATCCAAATATTAAGTTAGAAGCTTGGTATTACAATATATTGATAGGAATTAATGGATAAGATGATTGGGGGCAAAGAAACTTAAGGTAAAAGTTCTTAAAAATTTTTAAAGAAAACGCACCTTAGAAATAACGCTTTATGTAGGCGTGCTTATTGATACCAATAGAGAATATTTATTTTTGCGTTTTGTGCTTAGACCTAGGATAGAGTATAAGAACAAGAGCAATAATATCAAATCAAGCGAAATCTAATTAGCCTTTAGTGACCGGATAGCTTAAGGAAGCGACAAAATATCAAATTTCGCTTAAAACCAACCTGTTTCTTAATATTGTGCTTAAGTTGTTTCTGAAAGGGTAAGGGGTAACGGCACTCACTGCTCAGATGCTTAGGGATCCACCTTAAGCGCAAAATCTGCGCAAAGTATTTAGTTACTTGAAAATGGCTTGAAATAGCGGCTAATACCAACAGGTAGCCACGACTTTCTTTGTTGAACGTTCTCACGCTAGTAAATCATATAATTATACATTCTCTCCATTAAATAATATTTAAGAGACTCTAGTCCATGGGTGAAAGTCACCAGTTATATTGCCACCAAATTGTAGAATGTGGAATGTATATATATGGCTCTATCAATTTATAGCCATCAATTTAAAAAATTTTACCCTTTATCTGACCCGCTCAAGTCAAATAAGATTATGTCAAAAATCTCACCCGTTCCGATACATTTATCCCTCTTCCCTGACTACCTCCAAAGACATGAATACAAAATTTGAATGTCTCGGCTTCTTCCGTAAATCGTGTTAATATTTCAGATTTATTTAAATGCCTAGATTTGAAATAGATAAGTTCCGGTTTATTTTTCTTGGATTTCTAGCAGACTTAAGGCCCAGTTACCCGAAATTATCTTGAATTGAACTGAATTGAATTTAATTATTGAACTTGAAGCTGAACTACAAGCGACGATTACCCAAAACTTGAACTGAATGAACAGCTGTTTTTTTTTTTTGACATTTCACAATTAAGCGACAGTTTCTGACATTCTCACAATTTCTTTCAAAACAAACTTGAACTTGTCGTGAACTGAATTTCAAATTCTTTTTTCTGCAGGTTCCCAATTCAATTCAATTCACTTCAAGTTGAGGGTAAGTAACCAAGTAGTAGTTTTTTTTTCTTTCAGTTGAATGGATCAGCTGTTTTCACAATTCAAGTTAAATTCAAGATAAGTTCGGGTAACTGGGTCTTAAAGGGTCAGTTACCCGAACTTATCTTAACGTGAACTTGAAAACAGCTGATCTATTCAACTTAACGAAAAACATTGCTTGGTGGTTAGCCAGAACTTAACGTGACTTGATTTGACAAATTGCAAGATACAGAATATCAAGTTCTGTTCACGTTCACGTTCAAGTTCCAGTTGAACAGCTGATTGATAAATGGATGAGCATCAACTGATTTGCTTGGTACGTTCGCATTTCGCATTATTATACCAATTTCTATTAAAATTCTTCGTTCTTTTTTTCCGCTTCAAGCGCTTCATTTACGCTTCAAGAATTTTGAATCATGATTCAGCAGCGGTCGCGTTCAACAGCAAAATAATCGGAAGCAGATAAATGATTCTGAAGCAAAACGACCTAAACATGTGTGAAAGATTTCATGAATAATTTTGTAAAAGCATATTTAATTTTTTAATTAAGTTCTCTGAGAATCTAGCGATCTTTTTGCACCATAGCAGGAAAAGTTTGGAAATTTTTTTTAGCACATGAACTTTACGATAAGTTAAAACACAATTACGTACATCCGCAAAAATATCGTGGCAGTTTTGATACCTAAGTAGAGAACAATTAGCTAGTGTATTTTCTTACCTTTATCGCAATTATTATCAAACTTACATAAGGTTAACAATTAAAAGTTTGATCGAGACGTTCGTCTCTTTTTTTTAAAACTACAAGTTGAACTCTTTAAAGAATAATCCTTTAATGCCAAGTAGTATCGACTGTCGACAAAGTTTCACCCCTTGAGAATAAAATGGAAGAAAAAAAATCATTAAGTAGTCTG
Source organism: Scaptomyza graminum (assembly GCA_018901835.1). Classification (NCBI taxonomy): domain Eukaryota; kingdom Metazoa; phylum Arthropoda; class Insecta; order Diptera; family Drosophilidae; genus Scaptomyza; species Scaptomyza graminum. Next base: position 21,555 of record JAEIFL010000302.1, read on the forward strand.
ACACTGACCTAGCCCAATGTCGTTAATGTTATTTGGCTCACAAAAAGAAATGAAATAAAAACTCTGAGTGTGCCATCGCATCCTTCCACACACACACATTCACTAGCAGATAGACACACTTTCTTTACATACATATGTACATACCAACACATTTATAGACTTACTACTACATATAATAAAACTCGCACAAGTGTGATAGGAACACATACAAAATTTAATAAGCATATATATATATATGTGTGTATATGTATATGTATGCCTGTCTGCCTACTGGGTGAAGGTCACACAATACCTAATAAAGAAAGTTCGTGAAGCATTAGTGTCGATTATGTATTAAATAATTCGAATGTATTTTTAAAGAATACACGATAAGCAACAGATAAATACTTCCCTAAACTTCTGTTCAGCTCCCCTTCTATGCATACATGTATGTATGTATGTACACTTGTAGGAATGTAAGTGAGGGGAGAACTTGAAACACAGATTGAGCTGCACCGTAACGTACTACTTGCGAATTGAATATAAAAACAAACATAAAAGTTTGATGCCTTCTTTTACCCCCCCCCCACCCCAATAACAATATTGCTCAATATGGGTATACTTATGTACTATATAATATGTACACTCACATACATACATATGTGTGTGTGTATATACAAACATAGATATATTTACAAGTAAGTCAGTATGCAGGGCCACATTCATTCCTTTAGCCTTGAGTAAACTTAAAAAAAAGAAGTATTGAAAAAAAGGAAAAAAAGCTAACCAACAATCGCAGCCAGTGACCAGTCCGAGCTCCCTCGAACCCCCATACCGACCTCGACCTCGACACCAGTCTGGCTTTGAGTAGACCAACTACTACTAAGGAGCACACACAGAGCACAGAGCACACGGTATGCAATATATATTTTTATGTAGACAAAGTCTGCTCGGAAAGTGCAAACAAAAAATAAAAAGAAATGTTTACAAATAGACAGAAAAGAAGTGAAAAAATTGGTTTTATGATTCAAGGACAGGAATCACATTATTCTTACAACAGCATAAAAACTCACTCACACACAAACATACATATATGTTCATATACTAAGTTATAGGGGGTAAGATCCCCCTTGCCCCGCTTATCCATGCCATTGCGGTCTACGCTGCTGGCTTTTGGCTCAATTCGAGGCAATAATTTAGGTCCAACATTTTTATTGCTCCACATGCACTCTTAAGTATGTTTAAATGTATGTATATATATACTAATGTATGTATGTGTGTGAAGAAACATGAACCCATGTATGGTCCTTGTTCACAAAGTGAAAGTACTTTCGATTTCGTTCAATTGGGCTTTGAACTTTTCTTAAAAAAACATAAAATTACTAAAACCAATGCAAAAGTGAAAAGTTAAAAAGAACATAGAATAACTATTTCCTGCACTTCGAAGTTCACATACATACTTACATACTTGTAGATCTGCCTTCATCTAAATTACATTTATACTATTTATTATGGGAGACGTATGGGATTACCCCTCTAACCCCATTTCTTAATATTATCCATAAATAGGACTATTTCGTCAGGTTAGTTGGCTCCTAAGGTTGAACTTTAAAGTTTAGAACACTCAATGGGATTTTCATCTTCTTTAAAATAACATTTTTGATGTCAAAATCGTCGTCAATTTTGTCTTTAAGCAGATGAGCTGAGTTCAGATTGCCGTGGTAGGCATTTTTGTTTTGGATATAGTTTTCTGGCTATCCAGCAACGTAGCCAAAAATGCTTTGCTTGTTAATCGAAAGTATAGTTTTAATACTGCAAGAACACCAAACGCTCAAGCCAGAAATAATACTTACATTTTTATTATTCCTGTGTCGAGGGCAAAAGCAAGCATTTGTGCTGCCGGCGCACAGTGGCCCCCGTAGAACAAGACAGGTGGCAAAAATCAAACATTGCATGTGCCTCTTAAAAATATTGAATGAACCTACTTTATAGGAAATTTTCCAACAATCTCAAATCTGCAATCCTTAATATAACCGGATTTTTTGTTTAGAAGATATAGCCCTTCAAAGTTTTCTGATTTTTTGTGAAAAGCTTCGTACGCAGGAGCTAGAAATATTTCTGATAGAAATTTATAGATTGTTTCTAGTGTGTATCGTAAGTCCCTGTGTGCCCCTTAAAAATACCGAAAAAATCCCAAAAACTCAAATAAATGGCAAAACGAAAAGCTTAAAAAGTAATACGCGCACACTTGTGTTTACATTTAACTGCCAAAATTTTAAATTGAATTGTGAAATATAACAAGTGGATACGTTGCAGTCGGACGCAACCGAATGCGATATACTCGATACCAGTATTAAAACCGGTAAAAAGAGGCCCGATTGCAAAGCAGTACGGATGCGGGGGTGTAAGCTGCCTCAAAAATTGTCTGATACAGATGGGGATGCCACCAGCTATCTTCCTGCCAAATTTGGTGAAACTAGCTCAAAGTTTGTTAAAGGTGGGGAAAGGGGGCTGGGGGCGTTTTGGGTGGGCGTGGCATCCAAATTTTTGATGCAGATCTTTGTGGAATGCCAATTGCAATCTTCCTACCAAATTTGGTGACTAGCTCAAAGTTTGTAAAAGGTTCGGGAAGGGGGGCTGGAGCAGTATGGGTGGGCGTGGCTCCAAAATATCTTTGGGGGTCACTACCAGCTATCTTCGCACCAAATTTGGCGACTCTAGCTCAAACACCACGAAAGATACACGCATTCCCGTTTTTAGCGAAGCGTTAGGTTGGTTGGCGGCGGCTAGGGCAGTATGGGTAGGCGTGGCATCCAAAGTTTTAATTCAAATTTTTGGAGGTCGTTATCACTTATCTTGGCACAAAATTTGGTGGCTCTAGCTCATAAACTGAGTTAGACATAGGCTTTTCTGATTTCCAAATGAAGGGGGGCCTGGGGCGGAATGGGTGAGCGTGGCTCCAAAACTTTGATGCAGATCTTTGGGGATCGTTACCAGCTATCTTCGCACCAAATTTGGCGACTCTAGCTCAAAAACCACGAAAGATACACGCATTCCCGTTTTTAGCGAAGCGTTAGGTTGGTTGGCGGTGGCTAGGGCAGTATGGGTGGGCGTGGCATCCAAAAATTTGATGCATTTTTTTGGGGATTGTCATCACCTATCTTGGCGCAAAATTTGGTGGCTGTAGCTCAAAAACTGAGGTAGATACAGGCGTTTCTGATTTCAAACTGCGGAGAGGCTGGGGGCGGAATGGGTGGGCGTGGCCCCAAAACTTTTGATGCAATTTTTTCGGGGAATCCAGTAGCTTTCTTCCTACCAAATTTGGTAGCTCTAACTGTAAGGGTGTGCGGAAACGGTGGATTTATCGATTTTGAGTTAGCGAATTTATCGATTTGCCAGCCTCACAGTTATCGTATAACCCCAATCTTGACACTTTATCTGTCCCGGCCATAGATAAAGACATTTGCAAAGTTTCAAGTCTCTAGCTTGAAGGGTGTGGAAAAAGTTGCGTTCATACAGACAGACAGACGGACAGACGGACAGACTGACATACAGACAGACGGACAGACACCATGACGGACATTGCACAAACCCAATATACTCTTTACCTTACCAAGATAGGTGATGACGATCCTAAAAAAATGCATCAAAATTTGGATGCCGCACCCACCCCTACCGCCCTTGCCCACCTCAGCCGCCCCAACTTTTCGTTAAAAGCGGGAATGAGTGTATCTTTCATGGTGTTTGAGCTACAGTCTCCAAATTTGGAAGGAAGATAACTGGTAGTGAACCCCAAAGATATCTTGGAGCCACGCCTACCCAAGCCCCCCTTCCCCAACTTTTAAAAACTTTGAGCTAGAGTCACCAAATTTGGTAGGAATATTGCACTTGGCATTCCACAAAGATCTGCAATAATTTTAATGCCACGCCCACCCAAAACGCCCCCAGCCTCCTTCCCCTACCCTTAACAAACTTTGAGCTAGAGTCACCAAATTTAGCAGGAAGATAGCTGGTGGCATCCCCATCTGTATCAGACAATCTTTGATGCAGCGTACACCCCTGCCGCATCCGTACCCCTTTGCAATCAGGCCTCTTTTTACCGGTTTTAATACTGGTATCGAGTATATCGCAGTTGGTTGCGCCCGACTGCAACGTTTCCACTTGTTTTTATATGGAGTTTGACACAGCTAGAAATATTTCTAGCTCCTGCGTACGAAGCTTTACATAAGGTAATTTGTTCGGCTTTCTGATAAAATATCTTAAAAACTATGGAACGGATCGTCATTATTTTTGTTTCTATTTATAGATCTATTTATTAAAATATGTTTAAAAAAAAAATTTTAATGTGAAAAGGTGGGTATACAGCACAGCGAAAAAAAAATTTTCCATACAAAATCGTCGCAGTGGGAATTTTTTTTGTTGGCTGCGTGTGTTCTGGGTACCCAGCAACGTAGCAAAAAATACTAAACTGTTATCGATAGTATCGATTTTATACAATATGTACACACTGGCGCTGGGCACAGGAAATACCAAAACGTATATTTTTTGTGCCGGCTACAGGAAAACGAATAGAAAAATGGAAAAGAAAAGTAAAAAACGTGCGGAAAATTTAGCCACGAGGGAAAGATTAGGTTGATTAAATCTGTGGAGTCGCCTGTGGAAGTTGACCGATAAAAAACACTTTGATTTTTTATTTTGTGTTTGTGGGCTTGTTTACTTTTTGCATATCATGCCTCAGTGTAACCATGTATCTCCTAAGCTATATAAGGCAAAATGCCATATTTTTACCACAAATAAGTTGACTTTGGTCACACAATAACACACGCTTCCAAAATATATCACACATTCCTGCCAGGAATTTTTTATTGTGCCGCACCTTTACGTTGCGTTTGGCCAGGTAAATCGGTATTTACCAACTATCCGTTTTTTCAGAATTTCTCAACTTTGATGGAAAATAAAAAAAATATATCACATTACTTGTATACATCTGACATATTTTCAAAATAAGTTCTTTGATTATTCCTCTATCTAATGCAAAAAGTTTAATCTGCCCGTCCTGGCACGTTTTTTTTAGAGGTAAAAAATTTATGACTCATAATCGTGAAATTGTGAGCAATATCTTACAAAATACGAAAAATAAAATAAACCTTTAAAACATTACATTAAAAATCAAAAATTTAAAATAATATTTTTTTTCCTTCCAATAAAGTTGATTTTTTCACAAATTTCAACTTTTCGTAACCATAAATAATCACCTAAGAATCGTAGAATTCTTGTCAAATATTCATTTTATAGGTTGATTAATTATCTATCATATGTTTTTTAAATTGATCAATTATTATATTTGGTTCAAAAGAAATGATTTTTGCAACGAAAAAAGTCAAATGGCGCCACTGTGCGGCGTCAACGTTTGATATGCTCCTCCACGCTTTCTTAATCAGTTAGTTACACTTTTCACAATTTCTTTATTTTTATATTTTCTATTTATTTATTATTTCCACGCTCCCAAACCGAACATCCACCAGCTCTTAAAAATCGGGAAAGCCTGTATCTTTCTCAGTTTTTGAGCTAGAGTCACAAATAATAACATGCTGCTGCAATTTGCATAATTTTTGCAACATGCACGGCAGCTCTCAATACGATAAATCGCAACATGAATCAGAAACTGTGTAGGAATAAAATCAACCAGAGTCTGAATTTTGGCTTGGAAACACGAAGTGCTGAAACAATTAGGCAAGCTTTATCAATCGAAATCCTTTTTGATAATTCTAATTTGATAAGTTTAATTTATTTATTACTTCATTTTATTTATATTTTTGTTATTATTTGTGAACCAAGAATTGGTCTCACGGCTATTCATTATCACCAGAACTTTTGTTTTGAACATTTTTCTATGCCAATTTCGTTCGATGTCGAGCAATTTTTCAGTCTTTTCCAGCTTAATTCGCTTAGCATGCAAACGAGACGGCTGAGTCATTGAGTCATTGAGTGTTGTCGGCTTCTGTTGTGACTGTGTTGCTCTGGTCCTCTTCGATGCACCGCAAGAAGTCTTCAAGAAGGTTGAAAATTACTAAAAAAAATCTTCTAGAGTTGTTAATTAAATTATTACCGGTAGAAGGTGACCACAAAAGCCTACAATTGATTCATACTAAGTTAAAAAAATTTTTTGAGCTATTGCTAAAATTATTAGTGCAATGTGTTCGACATATTCTTTAATTTCCGGCAATGCAGTATTTTTGTGCTAGTTTTGATAGTTGAAGACGATTTTCAAACGAAAATGGGCAGAATTTTTTAAGTAAACCGAATAAACGCAACTGCATTCAAACTAAACTCAACTCGGCACTCGATACCTGTATAAAAGCAGGAACGCCCAAGGGTTCGATGCACGTCTTGGGCAAAGCAAAAAGAATGGCATAGTTATTTTGACAAATAAACTAACATGAGTTTCGTTATTAGCTTTTCGAATGAGCATTAAAAAAATTTAAAGTAAATGTCGTATGAAGATATTTATATTTATTTTGAAAATACTTGAAAAATCATATCAAAAATATAACAGAAGCATTAACCAAAAATAATTTTTCAGGAATTAATTGCGGCATAAGTATTTCGACATATTCTTTATATAAAAACTTGAACAAAACCAATGTCTGAACTTTGGGGTGTCCAACCCAGAGTGTTCACCCTTACTGCGTTTTAGAACGAAGGTTCATTGTATTGTCCTGATGTAACTTGAACGAGTTGACAATACTCATTTTCTTTGCCGACTGCTTCAAATTTTCATTGAACATTTTCTGATAATGCTTAATGAAAAATAAGATTCACCACTATTTAAGTGGAAATGCAGCCTAAACTATTACACTACCCCCGCCGTGTTTCGCGGTTGGTCTTATGTGATTCTTCTGCAGCTCAGTACTTGGTTTACGCCAAACCATGGTCTTGTAAGATGGTGTTATTTTGTTGGACAAAAGCAAGTTCAACCTTTTTGGCAGCGACGGCAAGATTATGGTTTGGCACAAGACGCTAATATCGTCCTTATTCGTTCTAAAAGAACGGCTTTAGAAAAAATGGGCTAAAGCTGAAATATTATTTTTAAAAAATGCAAAAACGGCTAAGCGATATCATACAATAATGGGCATCATACCAACTATAAGATTAAATGTGTAATTTAATTGCATGTTAATTTTTAGTATATATGTTCATATGTATATGTTAAGCTAAAGTCAGAAACATTGCGACTTATACATTTGCATATGTGCGTTCAGATAGTTATAAATGTGTGTTTAGGTATTGAAAATGCTATTTTACATTGGATCGAGGATCCAGTTTCGTCTACAACCATAAATTTTGAAATCATTCTTAAACCTAAACTATTCACAATGGAGACGAGATTGATAAATATCAATTTAAACAACGAATGAATGTTTCACAATATTTGTTTTATATTGTTGTGAACCTGTGTATACAAATTTATATACGTATGCGTAATGTGCATCCCATTTAAGACTGAACGAGAATTTCCAAACTAGCGTAAACGTACGAATGCTTTTATGTACAATATTTTTACTATACCCGATTTGAATGAAATTTTGTATGTATATTCGGTAGGGCTGCGAATCGGTCTTAATATCATAATTAATACATAAATTGTTATTATTTACTAATAAGTATAATAAGTACCCACGAAGATTAATAAAATCAGTCATAGTCCTCATAGAGTGCAGATGTAAATTAGTTTGTAAAGGAAAAACGAAAACAAAACACTGAACTTAATAAGCTAATACATATATAGTATGTAAGTTTTATTTTAATGTGTCGGTCAAAAATGTATAAGATATGTATTAAATAAAATCGAATTAAATGAATGTACTTTGATCTTTTAAGCGATTCTACTTGTTTTTTTTTAACCAAAGCAAAGTCGCCGTGAAGTTGTTATGTAAGTACATATTAAAATCTAATTTGCTATCGCGCAAATGTAATGTGAATGACATACATAAACCTGGGACTGGTCACTATATGGGCCATAAAACATTGAAATCAGTATGTTTGAACGGCAGCTTCAAGAGCAACCACATCATGGCTCATAAAAATTTATTGACGCCAGGACAGACCCCCACCGCTGGTCAGGCTCTGTACTGAGATGAGATATAAATAAAACGAGTCGTAAAAGCAACTTTAAGCTGCACTAAACACATCATCAACATATCAACTGTGCACAGATAAGCAGTTACCAGCTCAATTTGTCAAGACGTTGGCAATTAAGGCAATAAACAGAGAGTTTGAACGCGAAAGAGGCGTCATGAGGTTAGACAAAATTTAAGCACTAGTATTTGATGGCGGTGGTTCCAAATATAAAAGTTGCCTATCATAAAGATTTTATTAAACAAGTACTTTTTCACTTTATGGATCCAATCGTCCAGCAGTTTACCCACATTGACGAAACGATTAACAATCATTACAGAAAAGTCTTTGAAACAAATGAAAACGGTGCAGTCGGACAAAACCGAGAGCGCTATAATCTGATACCTGTATAAAAAAGGGTGTTAAGAGGTCTGGTTGCAGAGAAAGAGTACGTTAGTGCGGAAGGGGTAAGCTAGACAACCCAAACATTTTATTTTTACAATGAGTACCAACAGTCCAGTCGATTCACCTTTATGTATCTATCAGCTCTGTCAATAAGTTTGCTCTCCGCTTTATCAAGTGATATAACTACGAAAGAAACTATGAAAGAACTTCTTTGAGCTAAAGCTCTAAAATAATTGAATATGCCATTGATATTAATTTGACATGTTTTGAGAATTAATTTAAAAGTTAAAGACAAGGCCAGAGGTTTTATAAGTAGTTTTTCCGTTTTGCTTTTAATTGGACATTGGCCGCTGTTAAAGCCGATGATCCATCGTCTAGCACATCGCGCAAACTTTGTGGCGTTTTCTGTGACCACGTAGGCTGAATCATGTTTAATGCTTTTTTTTTTGGTGACAAGTGGCAGAATCTCATTGGTGAACAGGATTCCTGCTGGGCGGGCTGTGAGTTGAGTCAGTAAATAGGTTATCATAGGCATTCTCCATTTCCTTCCCAAAGTTTATAATAATGTTGAGGTCCAGCGAACGCTCCAGTTGCTCTTGGAACACTTGTAGGTTGGTGCGCCTGGCTATTAGCCAAACAGTTCTTGGATACATTATCGCAGCTGCATCCAGAGTGTAACTATAGATGATCATAGCTAAGTTCAACAGATCGTATATCTGCAGTGATGTCTCTCGTCAGGGCTCGTCAGTAGTCATTGCAAACATCGGGGAGCAGTTTACCGCTGATAGTACCAAGTGCTGTTTTGATGACTGCAAACGCAAGTTGCACCTTGCCGATGACAACAGGTCTCAACGGGAAGTGAACCAAGCTGAACTTTACCACACTTTCAGCCTTGCCATTGTTTGAATCTTTTTCAGTAAGGCCCCATAACTAAACTATCCCCAGACATCAATGTTATGGCGCTGGGCGAAACATTCAAGTTTGGACAGCATCGTTGACATGCCATCGGCGTTCCGCACTTAAAATTATAAAATAACAAAGAATATTCTTACAACGGAAACATCAATTATACAAGTTCAAAAATTAATTGATAATATTCTTGATTTTATAATAAGTCTCTCCCCGTTAAACCGTATAACTATGCATGTAGTATTATTTATTACTAATTTACGTAAAGGTGAAATCGACGTATCAGCAACAAGAATGTATTTATAAAATTCTTATATAAACAAAAAGAATTTATTTATAAAATTCTTAAATAAACAACAAGAATTTCTTTATAAAATTCTTAAATAAAAAAATTCTTTTTGTTATTTATAAAATTTTTCTTCACTACTTCTTCAACTATTTAACGCATGAACCATTTCGTGATATATGCTCTGACTTTAATAAATTCTAAATTCTACGAAGAGCGATAGTTTTTATTAGCTTTTTATTTGATTCACTTGTATCGGTGCTTGAAAAAAAGCGTATTATACTTTTTAAAGCATACTTTCTGGGCGTTTTTTAAAGAACACCGAACTATAAAGTTCTAATAAATAAATATAGTTACAAAATATCTAAAAAAGATGATACAAATATAGTTAATAAAGTCTGGCGCTCAATAATCGAAAAATATAGCACAAAGCGTCACACTTTTTTAATAGCTTTTTACCAACTTCACTTGTATTTATGTTTGTTAAACATTTGAATAGTTACTTATTAGGTTTGAAAGGTCCTGTGTCAACACTGCCATATAGTCTAGTGCTTAGGATACCCGGCTCACACCTGGGAGGTCCGGGTTTATTTCCCGGTATGGGCATATGGATGATTATAGTTTTTAACAAGTAAATCAAAAAAAATGTTGAAGACATGCTTTTATACGCTTTCTTGCATACATTTGAAATCGATTTTTTACCATCATATACGCAATACCCAAATATCAAACATGTTTTTGTTAAAAAAAATAAAAAAATTATAAATAAAAAAACTTTAAAAACATGTATTGTCATCTGAAACACATCTTTGGTAAAAATTTCAGAGCTCTAGCTAGTCGGGAACTTGGTGAAAATTTGATTACAAGATTCCGAGACATACAGACAAACAAACAAACAAACAGATAAACAAAAACCACTAACTATTAATCTAACGCTGGTTTGATGCGGTTTTTCCCCATCCAAGCAACAAATGTTGAATTTCCAAGAGCATTAACGTAAACGTTTCAAATTTCTTACCCTAATAATAATTATACTTTCAGATTTGAATGAAATTTTATTTATTAATTTTAACTATATATTAATTTGAATTAATTTTGATTTTTTGTCGGCTATTCGTAGTTGACAATAAATAAATAAATAAATGTATTCAGGTCGCGAAACTTTTATTTTCTTTTTATATTGAACAAACCAAAAAGTGTTTACAAAAATCCAGGAAACTGTAAAAGGCAAAGACTACAAATTTGACGACTTTTAAAATCAGAAACTTTTTGTTTTTTACGCTGTATCAGCCGAATCGGTCACCTATATGCATTCTCATATACAGCTGCTATAAAGCAACTTTTTCTTAATGTCCAAAAATCAAACATTTAGAGTACGAAATTTTTCAAGTAAATATGGTTTATTAACAGCTGAATATGTGCCCTAAACAAAAAGTATCGATTTGTCCTGATATTCGTATCGATTTCGCTGTATATAAAATAGTAAATATGCCTCTATGACTTTGTATATAATATGTACTTAGTATACATACGTTTACGTCAAGTGAATTACTCAAAAGAATTTTAGCAATTTTTCAGTGCCCGAATCAAGTGATAAAAAACCAATACCTAGAAAATACATACATTCGTTAATACAAATACACACAAACACAAGATGAAAAATGCAGAGACCCTGGATAACCCTCAACGAAAAGTCCAGCGGCTTGGGAAGCAACAAATGTGAGACCGCCAATGCCTCTGACACGCTTGAGGGGTCCTGTACGAGGCGGAGCGTTCGAATACAAAATAAATATCCAATATATGCCCATGTGAATGTGTGTGTGTTTGTGTGTGTATCCTGTATCTGGCATATATTATAAGTGGAATAGAAAAATAAATGCCCCGTGATAAAAGTTGTACCGAGTTGTTCCCCCACCTCACCACACATGCCCACAAAGGGACATAGCGACCGTAAGCCCCCGTGAGCTCTCGTCTGTCCACCGCTAAACTACGCGCCGTGACGCGAGGACAACACGTCAGCAGCAAACAATAACAAGAACAGCAAAAGCAAAAGCAGAAGCAGCGACGACGACGACGTCGACGAAGCCGCGGCGCGGCGTTGGTGACAAAGTCCGTGTCCACAAAGGGCCGACTTCGCGTCGCTCATCCCACAAAACGGACGCATCACGAAGCAAGTTTGAAATATTGGAAGAAGGACATTTAGGACTAAAATGAAAGGATCGTACAATAACCCTCAACCTTACATGCCCACCCTCTCCCAAAGCGCACACACACTTACACAAAAAACACGGACACACCCATATCTAACACTCTACCAACCCGCCGCCACCCTACTCCATCCCATACCAACTGACATATCCCATTTGCTTTTACACACATGTGCAAACACACATACACATACATATATATATATGTATGTGTATATACAAACATATATTTATTTGTGTACATGTGTGTGTGTGGGTGTCTTTCGCGTAAATATTGGGAGTCCTTGACTACGCGACGCGCACGATGCTGATAAAATACAAATTCTTGGGCCGCGATGCTGCTGCTGCCCGCTAGAAGTGTGTTTGCACAACTGTACCTACGCGCTGGACACTGCTCGCAACGTGGCAGCAGCAGCAACGACAAAGGCCTTGCTGTGTGTGTGGCCCACGGCTCGCCAAAGGAAGCACAAATCTGTCGCTCTGGGGGTCGCGTGAAGCAAATGTTTTCGAACTACACTTAACGATATACTAGTGTAAACTTTAAAAAATTACGCTGAACATACTATTTTACAATAAAGTGTAAAGTTTAAGTATTAAATCTAGTGTTATAAAAATAAATATGAAAAAAGTATAATATCAACAAAAATGTCAAGTTAAGTAATGCTGAACAATGTGCCCCAAAATCCTTGCAGTGTACACAATATCCTTGTCCAGTTAGCGAACAAAAATCTGCGACGAAATTACGCCACATGTGTTCATGCCACGAACAAATTTTCAGCGATGCTAACGGACGGTTGGCGGACAATGGACAGCACTTTCATCTTAGGACGATTCTTTCAAGGGACAAACGCAATTTAGACGCCGCCGATGGGGGATGGATGGACGGATGGACCGATGGACGGGCGGACACGGGCATTATATGTATGTATACGTAAGTAAGTTCGCTTGAAAGTGTGTGTGTGTGTGTGTGGGTCATAGACTGTGTAGACTGTGTCTATGTGAGGAGGGCAGTAGACGTTGGCTGGTTTGGGTGGTTTGGGTATAGCGCCAAAACGGACGGGCCGCCTGCTCGGGTGGTCGGTTGCTCACACATGTGCTTATGTGACGTGCTTGAGAGTTTCGTGTGCATGTGTGTGTGTGGGAGTGTGAGTGCATATGATTTTGTTGTTACTGCCTCCGGGCTATGTTTGTATGCCTTATTGTATGCCTTGAACCCATACACACACACGGCCGCGGCAGCTACTTTGTCCAATTTTCAGACGGTCACTTTTTGAAACGAATTTTGCCAACACTCTCAGATATGTCTTTCGGACGTTGCGCCCGCGTTGCTGTTGGGATGCAGGACCATGAAATTGGCATTCTCATTTTAGAATCCACTTAAATATATTTTCTTCAACCCCCGCCCCACCCACAAATTATTTTATACCGTTCTCAATTTTAAGTCTATTCGCATCTACATTTGGACAACGCGTCGTGACGTTTTGTTCGTTCGCGTTCTTGGTCTTCGCTTACCTCTAGCTCTGATTATACATATGTAAGTATATATTCGGTATCAATATGAAAAATATTCAATGGCTCAAAAATTGCGGTGTTGTGTTCATAAACGTTTAGTTAAGCTAACAGATTAATTTAGTTTTTATTCATCAGAGGATTTTTCTTCATTTTTAAAATTTAGTCGTAGGTCCTTCTGCAATGAAGCCTTGACCCATTCGTATTTCTTTTGAGACTCTTGATGTGTCAAAGTCAAACGCTGTTGCACCATACGTTTTCTGAGCTCCAAGTCTTTGGCCTGCTGTACCAGACGATCGTAGTCAAAGTTATCGAATTGATTCTCAAACTTGTTCAGGAATCGATTTAAGGACTTCGCCTCGCTAGTTAACTGCAAATATATTAGAATATGCATGAGGCATAGGTACACAACCATGGATAAAATGTTATCTTACATCTTCATACTGTCGTTGTAAGTTATTCAAAAGCGTGACGAATCTGGTTCTTAAATCGTTGAGGCAAGCGTTGTAGGCTCCTAGAGATTCACATTGAGTCAGTACCTCCTGATCCTTGAACGGCACTAGATATGGAGCTAAGAAGTCAGCCGGTTTACTGGCTTGCTCCCGCTTACTCTCTAGTTCTTCTTCATGCTGCAATCAAAATCGTTCGAGTTATTTATTATTATTTTTGTATTTTTGAAAAATTACCTCTCTCATACGAATTGCTCGGGCAGCTCCATTGCGAAGTGGATCGAATAAGTTAAACTTAAGCTTAGGTTCCATCTTTTCCATGCGGCGCAGATCAAAAATATTGGTGAGATCATCCTGTATCTTTTCAAATTGCTTCTTTATGCGGTCTTCTGCTTGTAGTTGCTCCAGCAATAATTTATATAGTTCTAGATTAGTACGTATGGGATCTAAAGGGTTTGCCTAAAACAAACATTTTCTTTTTATATTTGCACGCAATATTAATTTGCAAATTTGTTGGTCCAACTTTACCCTATATATTTTGGTTAGCTTCTCGTCGTAAATCAATTCCTTGCCATAATCTGGCTTGGGCGGCTTTGTAAACTCCACTGTGGTGGCAGTCAGTGCTCCAAAAGTGTAATGGAACTGTAGGACTATTTTGTTTTGTTGGAACCAAAAGGTTCGGCTGGCAATATCACTTGCTGCTATGGTATCTTTGGCATCGGCCCGATCAAATTTTTCTACAACTTTCTAATAATTTGTTTTGTTTTGTTTCTTATTCACATTGAAATATACAAGAAATTTGACTGACCTTGAGCACTGAACCATTTGGCTTAAATTTAAATTCCCTGTACCAACAGTTTTCAGAGTGGTTTACATAATATAATATCATCGATCCAGGATCCAAATCTGCGGATTTTAAGGAGTCTAGTCTTGAACTCGAACTAAAATTTAATCTTCTGGTTAGCGTTGGTTCCGAAAAATATTCCATAGCTAAATAAAATTGTGATTCATATTAGTTATTAAAATACAAGGTTAATAAATAAATTGACTAACATTTCAAGCTGTCATTGCGACCATTACCAAAAGTCTCCTCAAATTTGTCAGTTTCATAGGTATACTTTAACTGCTCCATTAAGTCAAAACGGTTCTTAAAATACTCATAGCGAACTTTTGGATCAGTGCATGCATCATCATTATAAAAAGTCAATTGCATTACTTTACCATCGCGTTGGGAGTATGGAGAAAATCGTTCGTGTATTGCAGCCTTGTATTGAACTTTTTTTTGACCACTTGGAAACCGTTGCTCGTAGTCCGAGTATCCAATATGAAGCCTGCTTACCCAATTACAAATAGCATCTAAATGCTTTTCATCATTAACGTCATGATCACCGCCGTCTGTGATATTTTCCTCTGACGATACTTTGTAAATGCGCATTTCAGGCGGTTCGCCTGGCAGCATGTGCTCCCAATCGTTTAAATCGCGTAAGTCCCAACGCAAGTCACCGACTCTTTGATAAGTCTGCTTGTTTACGTAGTAGTTATAATCGTTCCACACACTATCAACTAAAATATATTGCTTGCAGGCTGTTTTACATACGAATCCTGTAGAAGGCTCTATAAACACTCCAGTTGGGGGCGCTTCCACAACATCTCCATTAACATCTGTATATGTGATTCGGGGCTTTACACTCCAAGGCGCGTTATTTATAATAACAACCCATGCGTGCGAACGGCGGTGGTGGTATCGATCGACAGGTTTTAGTTCTAGTTCCTTTGAAATAAATACAAATATGAGTACTCATAGTTAAAAAAAAAGCTTAAAAACATACCGCCATTCGCTTTCGTAGTAGCTCCTCTTCCACCTTTTTTTGTTCATCAGCCCTTTGTCGATGGACCTCGGCCATATCTTCCTCTAAATGACTCTCCAAGTCGGGAAGAGGACGTAGTTTGTACTTGGCAATTGCTTCATCATTTAGCTGTTCGTGTCCACTCATCTCTAATTTATTCTCTGGATTTGGATAACGTATATTCGTTTGGTCATTCATAACCGTCTCTTGACGCGCCACTCCAGATACTACCATAGCCGGATGGCCAGCTCCAATAAGCATACTTGCCAATAATGTAGCCATTTCGAATGAATTTCCACGCCGTTTTCTTAGCAATGTTTCTGGTGATATCAAACGAGTCGGCTAACACGCAAGCAATGTAAATAATAATTGATTTAATGCAATGTTAAT
Source organism: Scaptomyza graminum (assembly GCA_018901835.1). Classification (NCBI taxonomy): domain Eukaryota; kingdom Metazoa; phylum Arthropoda; class Insecta; order Diptera; family Drosophilidae; genus Scaptomyza; species Scaptomyza graminum. Next base: position 37,654 of record JAEIFL010000302.1, read on the forward strand.
TATTTTTAAACATCTTAATATTGATACAACATTTATAAAAGTTTTAACTTCAAGCATATTTTAAAGACGTATTTTATAGTAGGTCGGGCAGATTTCATAAAATCGCGCAACATTATTATTTTATTTGACCATTTATCTAAAATTACATCTGAATTATTAATGCCAGGGCGGCAGGGGTAGTTGTGGGATTCAAATATGTAATGCAGAGCCTTAAGGGACATCGCCAACTAACAAACTACCAAATTTGGTGACACTTAATGAAAGAAATAATCATTTCCAATTTTTAAAAACGAAGTCTGAAAATGATATCCAAATAATTAAGGATGTTATACGATAGAAGAAAGAAGACTCACAATGTTGAATGTTTGTTATTGTTTCCTAATATATTTGACAGTATTAGCAACGGATGTACCGAAGCGAGGTATAAAATTGCAGGTGCAATATAATATGTGATTTTCTTAATTTCTTCTTAGTTGTAATAGTTAGCTGCATATCTCAGTCACAAATGTTTTTAGTCGCTGTGTTCTAGTTTCATCTTTTACTAATTAATATCAATATGATTTTTGCCTTACCGTCTAACATATGGTATAAATCTCTTATCTTACATGTGAAAAGATAAGACTTGGACCAATCGCTCCCAAACATTTTCATGTGTACTTATAATCAGCAATAAAATTTATAGGGAAAACTTCTACTAAGATGGCAATATTTTGATATGTGGCCATTGCTGCGAATCAAGAAAATACTGTAATGTATTAAAGGTCAGAGAGTTTTTATTTACAGCGTTTCACATTTCGTAACAGAATTCAAATACCCTCTGTAAGATACATAGGTATACACATATTGACGGCTAACAAACGAAAACGAGTTTTGTTTTTGTTACTGCCTGCTGTGTCAGTAAATTTTAAGAACCGTTTTTGAAAGGCTCATTCTTATTAAGGTTGTGCAAAGGTGTCCCGTGTCTCGTGCTGCGCATCGATTCTGACGATAATTCCTGAAAAAACAAATCTGCTCTATTCTAGCTCTTCGCGCTATTCGCAATTCGTTTGGTCTTGGCAAAGCAGAACAGTTGTTGTTGCAAGCATAGCTAACTTTTCAAATAGAACCCTTAAAAGTGATTTTAGTTCGAGTTGTTTGCATGTGAAAACGTTGCAGTCGGTCACAACCGACTGCGGTATACTCTAAAGCCAGTATAAGAACAGGTGCTGCCAAAGGGAGATAAGGGGGGGGAAGCGATTAGCTTTAGTTACTTTGATGCACATCTTTGTGGGACATCGCCAGCTAACTTGACAAAAAATTTGGTAGCTCTATCTTAAGAACTGTTTAAGATAGAGTCGTGTCCAATTTAAAAATGCGAGGTGACTGGGGGCAGAAGGGTCGGCCGTGGCTTCAAAAATGTTGATGCAGTTTTAGGAAGGACACCATTAGCTTTCTTTTTACAGATTTGCTTTAGGGATGGTGGAACTATGTGGATATAATATTTCCAGTTATCGATTTAATTGATTTCCCACTGGGCGAACCAATCGTGACACTTTATTTGTACCACCCATAGAAAAGGACAATTGCAAAGTTTCAAGGTTCTAGCTTGAAAAAAGTCGAAAAAAGTTGCGTTCATACAGACGAAAAGACAGACAAACAACATATCGGACATTGCACAAAATGAACAATTTTTCAAAATTATTTTGTTTATTTAAAATTTATCTTCTGAAATATCTTTTTTACTTACGTTCTTTTTATTCAGATTGCTTTGTGTTTTCAACTGATATCTGAGCGTGTCGTACTATAATTTACTTAGATTATTTTAACCAAATAGATGGTGTTCTATATAAATCTCTGTATATGCATTTACAATGGGCAAAGACACACACACATACATTTATGCGGATGTCCTGCGGCGCGTAATTTATTGGAGTCGGAACAGACACATCAGTTTGGTTGTTTTCTCAAGCTGTGACAAAGTAGTAAATCGCACCCATCCTTAATCCATACTATGTTTTCTTATCTGTAAACTGGCTGCGTTTACCTGCGCAGCTGCAACTAGATCGTAGGTGTTTGCGCATGTCTCTGTAGTAGTAACTGTGTGTTCTATTCATTATTTTTCTCTTGTGAGAGATGAGCTCGAGGACTCCTCTGCAATTCGCACGAAAAGTCAGTATATATGTACTATTTACCTATGTACATAAACGCATACCGATTTCGAGAGTGACAAATAAATCACCCAACTTGCGTGGCATGCAGATTAAACAAGTAAAGCACCTTGCTTACAAAACTACAATATCCATTGCTGTTTTAATGCAAAACAAAATATTGAAATACAAAAAAGCAAACTTTGGAAATTTCAAGTAGAGTCTGCAAGTGGAAAAAACAAGTTATTTTTATACTCTGCCATCAAAGATAGTCGAAAAGGATCTTAATTGGAGCTTTAGAAGGCTTAAAAACAAATTGTGTTTAATGGACTTGAGAGTTTTCATCGTTGTTTTGAATGAATTGAATAAACAAAAAAAGTTTTTATTTAATGATTTTAATTAAAAAATGCTCAGTGTTTATGCACTCCGATGCAAAACAGTCCTTAAAATGTGGTATTTCCATTAAGTTGCTTTGAAACTTAACTATTTATAACTTGAGAATAGCTAATTAAATAGGTCGATTGGGATATTAGGATCGTCCGCATGGCTATTTGTTGTTACATGATCCAGTTACGATGTTCATAATTTTTTTTTTTAAATTTATCTGCTTTAATAGGTTTTAACCTTTATTAAGTGCTTGGGAGCGCCAAGTACGTTGCTGTGTTAGTCTTAGATCAACTGACCGGACGGTCCCTGGCACTGATGACAAACGGAATCGATTTATTTACTAAGAGCAAGGAATATACGCACACTGGCAATAATTCACAAAGTTTCGCAATCCAAGTTTTATAACATTTTTCTGAGACCTTGTAGGTGCGCCCCGTTGTGTCGAGGAGTTTATTGAAATGCAAAATCCCCGTGAAGCCATAAGAATCACAATGAGGCGTTTCATGGCCGTACAAAGTCATCACCGAGCAGCGGGTAGAGCGACATCGCGGCATTCGAGGTTAAAACCCATTCTCTGCCGGCTAGTTTCGTCGACAGCGTATAATTGAATCCTCAGCAGTGGGTTTGGCAATGTGCGCTGAGCGAGCTCTCCCCCTTGTGTGTGACTGACTGGCGGACTGACTGGCTTGTTGGTGTTGTATTAACCCATTCTCGTTGGCAATTCTTGGCAATGACGCGAAATAAGAAACGCTTCAAGGTTATCCGAACGTGTTAAATTAGGATCAAGCCTCGTATTTGCAATCGCAACAATGGTGGAAAAAAACATGACAAAAACAATGGAACGAATGCACACTGAAGCGTCGAAAACAAGCACCCGGTTACTTAAGCAGGGGGGCACATCTCAAATTACACAAATAGCGACGTCCATCTGAGTTTAAGAAAAAAATTTTAAGCAAATGCAAAATTTTAAGCAAATGCAAAATTTTTCGCCAAAAGCAGTGAAAAAATAAACAAAACAACGAAAAAAAAGGGTGGCTACACCAGACTGTCATGACCACTTTCAGTTGCGAAACAATTTCCGCACTTCAGGCTGTCCTGAAGTTTAAGATAACGCAAGCAAGTAAGCAACCGAGCGGCCGACCGCCTTCAAATTATGTTACAACGGAGCTACTTTAAACATCCACCACAACATACATAATCCCGCACATGCTTGACAGTAACCCGAGGCGAAAGACTCACGTGGGAGGCACATCGCTTATCGGCGCGTATAATGAGCCGCCGCTGCCATCTTTGTCATAAGAGGATGGAAACAAAGCGGTGAAATTCAGCGCGATTCCTCTTAGCACTTGCGGGAGTGTTGCGAGCCTCAACCCGACGTGGGTTGCACGGCACGGTCGCATGTAAATTCTTAAATGAGCACACACGATGAAAATCAGCGGCTTAACCCCTTTATGATAATGCCCTGCACGGAAGTGTTATTGTCCTCAAAGAAAAAGGACAGCATGGCATTAACGCTAGCCACCATAATAAGCGACAAAGAACAACCGTCGCAATCCCAGCCAATGATGATATGTATCACCATAGCAACCATCAACGACCACGACACTAAAGTCAACTTTATGTAAGCTGTTTGTGTCTTTTCTTTATAATTACAGTGTCGACTTATTTATATTTAGCTAGTTTTACCCAATTTACTGGCTCCATAGTGTGGGTTTTAAACTATAATTACAATATATCGATATTCAGCTTTTTCTACTCGATACCGAAGTTTAAGAACATATTGTGTTGGTGCAAATTTCCATGCACATAATTTAAGAATGCTTTTAGACTTCAAGCAAAGCTTCCAACTTAGTTCAGAATACTTGAAGGAAAGAATACAGAATTAAACAAAAGCACACACATATTTATATGAGTGGCAATTGAACGTTACTCACTACGAACTCAGCATCCCATTGCATCTATCACCTACAATTTCTACATTCATGCACACATCACACCACCATCAGTTTTATCATATGGCGGGTCGTGAAAGAAATAGAGGGGTGAAATGGCACGATTTGACGGGGCGACCACACATATGATTTCTGACCCATGCACGGAGACGGGTGGGTGGGTGAATCACATGCAGCGGATGGGTATGATTGTCATGACGGGGGTTGTTCCATAAAAAGGGTCACGCAATCTATTGAAATGTGAACGGTACCTAAAATATGGATTTGGTATTTCTAAAAGATCTTAATATAACTCTGTAAGGTCCAACTATGGTTAAAAATAAGTCAATCTGACCGCTCGCGGATTTCCGACCATTAGACAACAACAACTGTCTGTCCAACATTGCGACATCGCAAGATTCACAAGCGCTCATTAATTTCCGTGGTACGCGGCCTACAGACAGTTTTGTCTCTGCCAGAGCTGCTAAGACTACAGACCGAACAGAATATTTCTGTTGGTTGGTAGATGGGGGCGTAGGGTGGTAGGTCCAGACAGATGCTGATGCAACTACTCTGACCTGGTCGAAAATTCTAAGAGTGTTTGTTCAAAGAAACACACCATTTTAAAGTGATTGAGAGTGGGGGTGTGTGAGGTTTAGCTAGCCAGAAAGTTATGTGAACGGGAACGGGAACGGGAACGGTCGCTGAAGCCTTCCGACAGCAGAGTCCGTGAATTTGACGGCGAGTTTGCTTAGCTGGCTACGAATAATGTTGTGTGCCCTGTGTCCTGTGTCGTGATGGACCGCGGATGCTCTGCGATTTAAACTGGACATGGTAAGCAGCAGCAAGTGCTGTTGGCAGGACCAGAGAGAAGTCACCTCATGACCACTGAATCGTTTCAAGCCATGGAGCTGTAAGGAGGAGTCGTCGTTGCCAATCGGCGATAGCATTTTCTTTGTGCCAATATGACACAGGCGAAAAGGGGTTGGGATATGGGTAAGGTATGGTATGGCATGGGGTGGATGGAGTTTGACGCAAAATTGCGCCACTCGGCCGCATGGGTCGACTTGGCTTGCTTGGTTACTTTGCACCACCGTCTGTCTGCCACTTGCTCGAAACTCAAGTGGGCTGCTATGCTATTGTTCTGGTTGTACGTGTAAGCACAAGAGCTTTTTGGGGTGGGGGGTACACCTTTGCCCATTATACAAGTACATATGCATGCATGTATGTCTACATAGATATATATATGTATATACTACACACAGTCCGTCAGTCAGTGCCAATTCTCCATACGCTGAAAGTCGCGATGCCTATAGGAAATGGAAAGGGGTCGGAGTCGTTAGTGATGCTTGGCTGTGGCTGATGCCGTCACCGTCACCGTTGCTGTCGCTATTGCTTTGCCGCAGGGCGACTGCGGACTTTTGCTGAATTGTCGTGGGGTTGTGCTCTGCTGATTGATGTAGGAAGGCAGAGTCCTTCTACACGTTTTTGGCTTGGCTCTTCTTGTCTTGCCTGTGCTTTTCCGTACACGTTTGTCGCAGACGTCGCGACGATAGACGGTAACGATACTGACCGCGCAACATGCTGCTTTCTATTTTGATGAAAATTTCGCGATTGTGTGCGTTCAACCGAAACCGACAGATTTACCATCCCCCTTTTTACCAAAAGACGCATTCATGTCCTGAGTAAATTCAACTCTGCTGACCTGCTTCTTGTTCTACTAGTACCTCTTCAATCGCACACGAGTATAGGGCTTAAGTCAATGGAAATTTTGTGAACAAAAGTTGTGATATGTTCCAAATCCGTATCTTGATTATTCTTATGTATGCACATTCACATAATAATGAAAATGCCTGTTTACTTATCAAGCTCTTAGTTGGTTGGTATGATGTACTATATACTACATTCTAACTAACACATCACTTCGCTCACCAGTCGCAAAGCGAGTCGAATCGAGATTTTGTGTTTTAGATCGCTGCTGCTATTTTTTTTCCTTGTCTTGTTCTTCGATTGTCTACAAGGAGCATGTAAAGGACACGACACTTGAACAGGCCCAAGGTACTTACCAACACAGCCTAATACAGCCGCAGTATTGACAATTTTACTCTCTCTTTACTGCAGTATAATGAAACAACAACACCAAAGCCTGAATAGAGGACAAATGGCGTTAACTGAAAAAAAAAAAAGAAATCAATAGATGCATGTATGTTTGTAGGTATGCCTCTTTGCGCAAATGTGAACATATGTATACATATTTGCTCATTTCTTATTTCCTGAAATCTCCTTAGCGTTGTTTGTCGATTTATTCATTCTATGGCAAGTGAATAGCAGAATGCAAATGACACACCTCAATTTCGCTTGCTAAGAATAGTACACCCCTTCTAAGACGACTGATTCTAATAATTAAATGTACCATCTAGAAGACAGTAACTCTCATTCTTGATAAGCATCATAGTTCTAAATCTGACATAAATTTTGGCCAGAGGTTTCTTGTTTTGCGCCCTTTAAAAGTTACAAAAATAGATGTAAGAAACTTTTATATTTGTTCCTATCAAATGTTTAACTAGAATTTTATTACCATTGCTTACCAAATTACCAATCTGTGCAAATGGACCTTAGTTGGTAAGTGTTGGGCTCGCACTCATTTTCATAGATTTTAACAAAAGTTATCGTCAATATATAATTTTACTTTTACTTAAATACCGAAGATGAAGAGTTCAGTTGAACTTCCATAAAGCGAATCTCAAGGGAAAATTAAATTTCGATAACAAGTCGATATACCTCGAGGTGGAAAACAATAAAAAACACACAACTCTTCAACTGGAGTCCTACATTATTATGCGATAGCTGGTGATGCCTCGTCCACCGCAGCGGCCCCTAGCCCCCACCTTTCAAATCTTCATATCTTCCACGGTTTTTGAGCTAGAGTCAGCCAATTTGTTAGAAAGATCAGCATCAGAAATTTGGATGTCACGCCCCCAAATTGGTTGAAAGATATCTAATAACTTTTCCCAAAGATCTGCATCAAAATTTGCATGCCACTCCTGCCCCAGCCTTTCCGCCTTTTAAAAATGTAAATGCCTACATCCTCCACAGATTTCTAGCAAGAGTTCCGTAATTTTTTGTGAAGATTGCTAGTGATGTTTTTAAAAGATTTGCATCAAAGAACTCCACGTCCAATCCTCCAACCCTCATACCCACCATTGCAATAATACTGGTATTAGAGTATTTCACAGTCGCTTGCAACCAATTGCAAATGGGCAAAAAATGGTATAGTCGTATAAGCATCTCCCACTCCATAAAGTTAATGTGTTCTTGATCTTTATCAACAGGCGAGTCGATTTAGCCATGTTTCTTTGCTGTATGTATCCGTATGTATTACTCATGTTATCGATAACAAGAATCTTGAATTTGGAAAACTTGGAAAGTGTTTTAAAGGCAATAGATAAATCAATGAAAATGTTTAACATTTGTCACTGGTAAAAGTAACTATGTTTAGAGAGATTTTGAATAGCAACAATGATGACGAAAAAACACTAAACAATAACAAAGATATACAAAATTCTTTCTTGGATCTACATAGGTATATTGGATATTTTTGCAGGCTGCACATACTGCAGTTGCATGTGCATCCGCATAAACACTATATACTTCTAATATAAGCACATACTCATACACAGTCATGGACATGCTGCAATTAGCAGCTGATTGAACTTGCATATATGTATGTATGTATATATGTATGTGTGTATGTATGCATGCTGCTAGCACCTAGCTCCTACACGCATCCTCCTGCATCGTTCGTCTTGGTAGCAAAGAAAATATCTTAACAAAGCTCGAGCTCTAGCTCGAATACATAAGAAGCGAGGGGCAAGGCGGCAAGGCAAGCAAAGGATACAAGAAAAACTGCATGTGTCTGCGTTATTTGCATGTGGCTCGAGACTCGAGAATGGACTTTTTGCACCCGGATGCATTGGACGACGCCGTATGCATATCTTGCCTTGCCTTGCTGCATATAGTTTAATTTTGAGAAAGATTCAGCCGTACGTACGAACGAACGTTGCACGTTGCTAAGAGCATTTTCCCACAGACTCATTTCTCTGTCTCTGTCTCTGTCTAACGTTGAATTGTTCGGCTCGCTTGCTCCTTGCATTCTTGCAATTTGCTCGTTCTCTGTCCAACACATTGACCATTGGCATCATCGGTAGCAAAACTAAGCGTAAGCACGATGTACTAGATGCAGTGCGAGTCAGTCCGTCAGATGGTGGTCAGTAGATGGTGGTCAAAAATTCTGCGTCTGCCATGAATCCCTCCGTGCCCCCTCCTTCTCCGCGCTGGCCTCCTCAATTGTTTCAAATTCTGTGTGTTTTCTCGACTGCTGCAACGATGGCAACAGCAAAGGCAACGGCAACGGGCAGTGGGAGCATTTAGCTTAGATTGGAAGGACAAATGCCAGAGACTCAGCCTGCACATTTGCCTTCTTCTTACGCGGCATTCTGCTGTCGTGCAGTCCGACAAGGCACACATACACACACACACACGCGCACATACTCCTCGTAGAGAGACTCAGGTAACGGTAGCTGATAAAGAGCTCGGACATCGGCTCTGGCCTCGGAAATGGTGGTTGTAGATGTGAGGTGGCAGAGACAGACGCATTAAAACAAAGCAAGCTACGATATGCAAATCATAGCAACACAGCAATGAACCAACCCGACCGACCAACATGGACAGCTCTATGCAGCACAACACGGTATACGTAGAATGAAACCTAAGGAAATGGATTTAAAGGAGGACCTAGCGAGCCAACTGAATATACTAACAACTTGCGAGAGCTGCTGCTGCGGTTTTCGTCTACTCAAATCGCCTTAGCTTACTTCGAACTCCAAGTCCAAAAAAGGACAACCGTTTTGCCTAGTTGCAGTTAGGTTTGTTCGGCGAGGAGAGGAGTATGCTGCTTGACAGGTAGAGACTAACTAAGAGGTCCGGGCCTAGCCTACAGAAGGGATTATACAGTTTTTCTTTTTTTTTCCTCCTCTTCTACGTCTACTACTTCTATTTTTTGATTTTCTGTTTTGCTTCATAATTTTCTACAGTATTCGGGCTGATCAACGAAAAAAGGGCGTGTGCGTACCGTGTTTAGGATGTGACAGGTGCAGGAGCTCATCCTCCCAATACGAAGAACGATCACCTCGAATATTTACTGTTATTAAATTTAAAATTTGATTGTAAGGTGTTTGAAATAAGCTGCGGCATTGTTTGAGGTTCATTTTTTCGGTATTTGACTATTAAAAATATTTTAAAAAAATATCAATAAAAAGACTAACAACGTAAATTTATATTTTTCTGATATCTCTTTTGGTTTCAATAAATAAAAAGTTTCTTCAGTTCAATTGGTTCTTCAAATAAAACATAACCTTTGTTTATTTTGTTCGTCCTTCACTAGAAAACACTTATACAAAACATAATTAATGTTCATCGGGTACTTCGTTAAGAAAATCTATAGCTGGGTTGACAGATGAACGGGATCACGCGTTATAAATGTTGGAAAAAACTAAATTTAACATCAGATCGTAAGAAAAACTCCGAAAATCTTTCAATTTTGTTATTTTGAACAGTTATACCAAAGTATTTAGTCGGAGAAGAAAAGTAGTTGTATCCCAAGAGAGTCTCGTTATGTGCTGAAAAATATACTACACACATTCAAATACATATGTATGTACACGCATACATACTTCCAAAAGTATATTTGTATGTCGAACTAAGCACGTGGGTTTTAAATCGACGGAGCTAGTGGTGGCGTGTCCAGCGCATCCTGCCCCTGCCCCTGCTCATGCCACTGCCCCATGAGCCTTCATCTTTCAATTCACGCGAAAATTTCCTTCGCCAATATAGCTTACTAGGTTGATGTTGGAGGGGTTGATGATGAGGAGTGAGTGAGTAGGCGAGACGGTGACAGCGAGGTTTTGGGTGAAAACGAATCGAGTTTAGTTGAGGACAACGACGAATTCGTAATTGTGCGCACACACACACACTAAGCCATTTTACAGAGATGAGAGGGATGTGGGGTGGGATGGTAGAGGGAAAAAGGAGCGTTTGGTATCTGGACGACAAATCGGCAGTTGTATGGACCGTGGATGAAGGACAACATTCCCTGCAGCATCTGGTAAGGAGCTGGGAGATATTAGAGAAAGTACGACACTGAGCGGACGAACGAAAATATAAATTTTCGCCTTGGTGGACAATGGTCGGTTGGTCGGTCGGTCGGTTCGTCTGTCTGTGTGTTTGTTGGTGCTATTATTGCTTGGTCGGCTGGTCGCCTGGTCGGCTGGATGGTAGGTCGGACGGCGATGAAAATCTAAAGTATACACATACTGTATGCATGTATGTGTGTGCGTTTGTATGTATGTACACGTATCCTTACGTGACTTGCGATAAAGCAACTCAAAATTTTGCGCTGCAGCGAAATTTGCGCTAAGGTTTGTTCAAATGTACGACTGTGTGTGTGTGTATGTGTATTGCGACGGATAAACACCACACCAAACCCACCTCCACCTCGCTCAATCTTCAGCCCACACATGTAAGCAACGCAGTCAGTCGGCTGGCTTTTTAAGCAACAGCAACAGCAACAACAACAACAACATACAATATATACTTCTTCTTCTTGCTGCTTGCTGATGATGATGATGCTCGGCGCTCTGCGCTTTAGGTGAAAGGCCTTCCTTGTGTGTGATTATTGCTTCTGTGTGTTGCTTGGTCGGCTGGCATACTCTTGTTTCCTCCTCCTCGTCGTGTATACTAATGTATATTTCTATGTCCATTTAGTATATGCATCCACACACACACATGCATATTTGTCAGAGATGCAAATGCCATTCTTAGCGATTTCTCAAAATGCAGCTCCGAACGAACGAACCAACGACACTGTTGTCTCTTTCCTTTTTATTATCCTTACCGGCAATACTTACATACATACATACATACATACATACATATTATGCCAATATGTTCATACTTTATATATAGAATTAATTGTCTACGAGACCCCGTAAAACAGTAGTCATATTCTAATTATATCTGAGGACATTAATATCATATTTCATTTGAAGAATTTGTCTCTTCTTGTCGTAAAAGTTGACAAGCGCTTTGACTCAAAGATCAATAAATAGGTATGGGAAAAAACTGTTAGAAAATCGTAGGAAATTTAGACCTCTACATGGATCCGTCAGATCTGTCCTTTTTACTTCCGATTATGATATGCACCTAAATTTAAATGGATTTTCTTAACTTTTCGTTATCTTTCAATTGATACAAATTATAAGGAGCCATAAGATAGAATTATTAGAATGGGTTAGGACGTATGATTATAGAAAGAATAGAAATTGTTTTTCTAAATCACAACCGACTTCCTTTCCCAAAGAAGCCATTTGAACAGAATCGGGATGTGTTTTTGGGTCGCCAGATTTTGATATTTTTTTTAGGTTATTTAACATTCCTGATTTGATATGGGGAATACGAGTCAAACGGACCTCGGTTTCGGATTCGGATTCAACGGCCCACAACATATGGCAAACATAGTCAAACCTCCAGATTCAGTGTTCGGTGCTACTTGAGCGATTTCGATAAACAAATCTATCGATAAAAATGTACATATATCGGTAAAGGTAGATAAGGGATTAAGTGAAATTTAAAACTGCATATTTATTTATTGTCAACTAATATCATTTCACATAAAATCCAAATCCTAAAAAATCACCCTTTATAATAAAATGATTCCTTAAGCCTTGTACCAACAATTGGAACGAAAAAATAAAATATTTCTTTGCCATTCATTGGTTCAGGCTAATACCAATTTACAATTTTAATTTTCGAAATTTAAATCATTTTCAAAACTAACGTTTTAAATTTAAGATATTTTTATATATCCAAGTAACCCACTTCGATTGTTGCACAAAGTTTATTTTAGCAAAAATAAAAGTTAAGGCGAAGGAACTCGACTCAAGAAGCTGTAAATCCTGGCGAAGGCAAAGATCAAAACAAAGCGAAATAAAACCAAAAATAAACAACAAAAAACTTGACTTGAGCAATAAAAAATAAAAGCAACAAGATTCAACAAGAAATAAAATAAAAATTGTTCTAATAAACGGAGCAACCCCCCCAAAACCCATCCAACCATTGATGTCCATATAGAAAGAGCTTAACTTAGTTAAAACCTCTCGCCTCGCCTTTTGTCATTTAACATTCGCGCTCATATTTCGCGCATCACCCCCCTCCCTCACCGTGATTAAATGGCTTCTTTCCCTTTTTTCGATTATCGCCGTGTGTGTGGTAGTTTTCTACTTGCGATATTTCTTCACACACATACTAGTACAAAAAAAGGGCTAAGACATTGTATCACAACTGTCCAGCAACCCTGCATCCCGCCAACAACTTTAAACACAAACTACATACATATGTACACATATACGCAGCGCACATTTGATTTCGCTCGTATTTGCAGCGGTTCGGTTTCGCTTTGCTCGACCAAACGGCCCATCCATCCGTCCATCCATCCATCCATCCATCCATCCATCCATCCATCCGACCGACCGAAACAAAAAACTACAAATACATATTTACTTCACTGCACAAAACGCACACAAACATACTCGTATACATGTATGTACATAGGCTAAAGATATACACGTGCAAAAAACTTTTTGAGATACGTACATACGTATATGTACATATGTATGTATGTGCGTACATACAGTATACAAGATTTAAATATAAGACCAGAAGAAAGTAGGCCTGCTGCTGCTGCCGCCAAAAAGGATGTGCTCCCCGCAAAGCGGACTGCCCGACCGGCCAACCGCACGAACATTGCGTCGTCGTCGTCGATGTCTATGTATGTATGTGCGTGTGTCCAGTCTTGCCCAGAGCACGGCCAGCATCTGTGGTGGAACGACTACTGGCAGAGCAAGCGGCAGCGAGAGCATGCTACGTCTTCGGTGCCGTCTTGACCGTTATTAATCATTGTACATTTGGCTGTCACCGAACGCGGCCGCGAATACACACTTACAGTGACAAAACGGGTAGAGAGAGAGCAAGAGTGAGCGCTGAGCTGAGCGGCAAACGTCAGCAAGAGACACTCACCACACACACACACACGCACGAAGCATTAAGAAAACGACAACAAAACTGACCATACGAGTGTAAACAAATACAATACACACACGTGCACTCTTTCGCTCGCTCACTCACACATACGCACTCACGCCGTGCGCTCAGGAGAAGTATTTGTCGTGGTGCGGAAATTCGCCGCGATGAATTAAAAATTCGCTCACCATTTGTGCGCTCGCTGAATCGCGGTAGTTTGTCGCCGGGCGCTCGCTGTTTCGGTTCGCAGGACACTAGTGAACGGCATAGCGGTCATATCCTTTTCGATAGCCGGTCGATCAACAAACACGCTGTGTCTTCAGTCGCGGCATATATTTTGCGCGATTTTCATTTGCCATTCCCAGGAAATGTGTGTGAAATAATTTACATAAACAAACAAACAAAGTGTTGTGCTTCCAATTTTTATAAAGATAATTATGATATTCAAAAAATATCATCGTCATTAAAAATAAACAAGCTTTTCCCAAGTGTGATTTATGCACACATTTCAATACAAAACAAGTTTACAATAAAACCGTAGAACATAAATTTGCTGTGCTCTTTACGCGAACCGAAAACGAAAGCGTTTAAAAATCAAAAACATTTAATTGCTGAAGTGTTCAAAAAAGGTTTGTATAATATTTGATGTGTTTTACTAAAATTGAAAATATTTCACCTAATAATCAGTGATTGAAAGTTTATGTAATCAGGAAAAAATTATTTTTGATTTTTGACATAAGGAAAACCCTGAAATTATGTTTGAACCTTAGCATAAGACGGCAGGTTAAAGCTCTATGACCGATAGACCGATTTTAAATTAATTTACTTATCGGTTATCGGTTATCAGTTCAACGAAAAGAAAGATTGCTTGAACACAATAATACCGAAACACTTCTATGCAAATTTAAAAACGTTAAAATATATACCGGACAAATCTTACCATTAAACTATTTTTAAAAATAAACAAACTGAAAACCCGAAAAATCCCTTTTTTTAATCGTTATCCCCCACCATTCTCAAAATACCGCCGTTATACGAAATTTGGGAAATAGATCAGACATTTTTTAAAAATAATCCTTCTAGACCTGAGTAATCAGTCGATTTATTACACAACCGGCTATATACAGTACGACCTCGGATTTCATATTATTTTATTAATTTTTTGAAAAAGCTGTTTCGCGAAAATCTGGAATTTGGGTGTTGCAATCATCGAGAAGTTGCGTGTAACGTATACTGTATATAGTTAATAAACGAAAACAAACCATGAGAAAATCTAAGGGATTTGGCTGGATGGACTAAGCTGTCTATCTATCTTTATGACAGTTAAATGGGCGAATTTAATTTGGTTCTCATCCATTAAAATCTCTATGTAAAAAATGCAATTCTTGGGCTGGTTCAAAAGGATTGATATTTCATTCATATATCGTTGGTATGGCCTTAAATTAAATAATTCATTTGAATGCTCCAAAGCTCAATTATTAATATGCATATCTTTAAGACAGATTATCAACCCATGATGCTTATCATAAAAAAATATATTTCTTTAAATATTCGCAAATTATTGTTCAATCCGACCAAATTTTCCAGTTAGAGCTTTATCATATAAGTATTGCTCCGAGACAGATGATTCCAGTTATAAAGTAAAGAAAGTTTTTCAAGTTTGATATTTAACTTAAGAACTAAGAGATAATTATTGAGAATACGCATACCCGTACAGTAATTATTATGCAGGCAAACCTGGATAGTGTGAACCAGAAGAAATTCAAAATATTGAAATTTGTTCACACTATCCAGGTTTTTTTATTTTGTTAATAAATTGAAATAAATTATTTAATTTGTAGTTTTTATTCAAATTCACATTAAAAACAAAAATAAAGTACATTTCCATAAAAATGTATTTAAATAACTTTGTATCTGTGAATGTAGAATGTTCTAAATATTAAAAAATTCAAATAAATTCGCGGAAACTGTTCTTACAAATGTCGAAGCGACAAAAGAGCAAATAAAATGAATGAAAAAAAATGTTCATACCAAAGATGTTTTTTTTCAATCGAGTTTTCACACTATCCAGGTTTGCCTGTACTTATTATTTGGCCTGTAACAATCCTATAGAGTTATATCATTGACAAAATTATACTATTTGGAGCGATGTACAAAAAAAAACACAGATAAATAAAAAAAAAAAAATACTTATAATTCTTTGAACATTCTCATTATATACAGGCAAACCTGGAAAGTGTGAACAGGAAGAGATTCCAAATTTTGAAATTTGTTCCCACTATTCAGGTTTTTTTATTTTGTTAATAAATTGATAAATAAGAATAGTCAAATAAATCATTTAATTTGTAGGTTTTATTCAAATTACTTTAAAAAAAAAATAATAAAAAAATATTAAAATAACTTTGTATCAGTGAAAAAATATTTTTTTTGCCTGTACTTGCATCGATATTCGAATAATCAATGATAGAGTTAAGGGAACCAATATATTTACATAAGTAGTTAATGAAACTTAAAGAATTAAAGAAAATCATTGGAACCAATCTTCAACCATCTTCCATATTAAATTAATTACTTTGAGCTAAAACTTTCAACAGGTCCTTTTTCGATACTTGCACTAACAACCGTAAGCACATACATACATATACATATGTATACATTTTAGTACAAGCAAACAAACTTTTTATTTGTTATTTTGTATGAGTTTTGAAGGCATTTTATTAATTTTTGCACTAACACAAATATAAATGAACTCCAGCCAGACACATGAAGAAAAAAAACAAATTGATATCCTTAAGTATATTGTTTGCACATACATACATACATACGTATAAGTATGTATCAGTAATACTCTCCGAGTTGTTTCTGTCGTTGACCTGCATTTAACACAGACACTGTGTTGTGTCCTGTCCCTGTCCTGTCTGCTACTTCCTCAAATCCCCGTTTCACTCGGTGTCTATAAGTGTGTGGGTGTGTGTCTGAATGAGTTCGATACGAGGCCAAAGCGACGATAAAAATAGTAAATACAATAAAAATTATAATTGTATATAGGAAAAATCGCAAGCTCACACACACACGCACACATAGTGCCGGCCGGCTCGCCATTACATCTGTGTGTGTGTGTGTGCAATGCAAGGAGTATGTGAGAAAGTTTAGTGCGCTTACGTATGTATGTATGTAAGTGTGTAACGAAGCACCAGACACATTGACAGACGAACAGGCACACACATGGGCAAAACTTATTGTAATTCTTTTATACATATACATACATACATACATACATATATTTCTTTCATCTTTTTCTGTTGTTTTTTTTTTTTTAATACTCTGTCCCAGTTTGTTTCGTGAAAAGTTTAATGGCACGCTGGGATTGGGACTCGTCCGGAAACTGTCCGAAAGAGAAAGTAAAAAATTCGTTTGCTTTAGCTTTAGCTATGGCTTTGGCTGCTGAATAGTAAAAGACCTTGCAATTTTTATATACAGTTGTAAAAGTTGTATTCAATATATGTTCTGTATGTATGTATGTGTGGATGTGTGGGGCTATACTATTATACAGCCGACACAGTTATTTGCCACTCCATTGGTTATGACCGTCGTCTCTGTGTTTGAAAGTGCGATTCACACACAGCTAAAGTGCACACAAGTAAGCAACAGTGTGTGTGTGCGTGTGTGTTTGTTCCGTTATATGAGTCACATGCATGCTTACATATGTATGTGTATCAGTGTGAGTAGTTGAAATGAAGGTTAAGGGCATAATAATGTACTTAAGTACATATGTATGTATGTATAAGCATGCACATGCATATGTTAGTATGTAAGTACATATGTATGTATGTATTAATGCCCACAAGTCGCATTAATGGCAGGCAAAAAAAAAAACAAAACAAAACAACAACAACAACATAGCGACTTAGGCTAAGAATTGCAGTAAATACACACATATGCATATACATAAATATTTATAAGCAAACATATGTATGTATATTTGTACATGAATAAGCATACATATATGCGTACATGTATATTTTTTAAATTAAAATAAAATTAAATAATTAATTAATTAAATCTTTTTCATATCAACACACATACATTTAAATAACATTTTATGCCAAATTAAATTTTTACACACACGCGCACATACATACATACATAATATGCGGTGGTCAAGAAGCGGTGACAAAATAAGCACAACAACAACGATTTTGGGCAATGCACTAATTGCTGTTACTCTTTGCATCCTTTTCGTTCGCTCTTAAGAAAGCAGCTCTCTTTGCTTGCCAACTCTTCACACACTCTCAGAAGAAGTCTTACTTCTCAAACTTTTGTTTAAGCATATGCATATGTATGCATGTATGTGTGCACATGCCTACGAGATGTTGTGTTCGTGTGTGTGTGTGCGCGCGCTCAAAAGAAAGAAATCAAATGTCAGTCATGCGCAAAACGTGTTTTTCATTTTAAAATCGCGTGTCCCGCTCCTTCAAACGTGCTATAGCGGCGGATAGTCAAGAAAGCTTCTTTTGCATGCATGCCTCTCGCACTTGATAACCGAGACGGAGGCGGAGCATATTGTGTTGTTGTTCGCTCTGCTGTACACCCAAGATAGCGACGTGATGCGACGGCCTGCCATCATTTCGAAGTCTAAGGCTTGGGATTGCAAAACCAGACCTAGCTTGCACAAGCTTGTCTCATTCCTCCTTACTGTTGCTGTTGTTGTTTTTGTTTTTAGCAATGCACCTGCTGCTCTTTTTGGGAAGGGGCGACGCAACAGGCTGTAACTGATGGGGTCAGTGCTTACTTACATGGGGATGGTTTTTTTGTGTCGCTCTCCGCCAAATGTACGAAGGCAGGTAAACAAGCTATAAATCGTGTGTTTGTCGTTTCGTGTCGTTCGTTGGCTCCTTCGTCGTCGACTCGTGTTTGGCTGCTGAACCGACGTGTCGGCGGCGGCGGTTGACGACGCTTGACGGCGACGGCGACGGTGACGCGTTTGCGTTCGGCGAATGGCTTGTTCTTGTTGCTTATTCGTAGATTCTCGCGACTGCAATTTGGAGCAGGCGCGAACGCAACGCACCAATTAGCATATTCCATTGTCTATATGTGTGCGTGTGTGTGTGTGTTTCCCAGCCCTTTCTGATTTTTGGCATTGCTGCGACCTTTTCGTCGACGTCGTCACCATCGTGTGCAACAACGAGTATTTAGTAGTGGCATGGGGGGCGTGACACAGCTCATTTCGCCGTTCAGATACAGCAGCGTGTGAGAATATTTAATATCTGTGTGTGTGTATGTGTGTGTGTTTGTACATGTATATAATATAGTATTTGTGTGTGTGTGCGGTTTATTTACATCTACCTCGCGAGCTGTCCGTAAAACTTTAAAGCGCGACGCGATTTTATTGGAGCTTCGTGCTTTTGCCGTTAGCCACAACAACCCCAAACAGTAAAAAGTATATGGCGCGCGCATAGAGTCCATATACACATATACATATGTACATTCGCTTTTGACGAATGGAAACGCATTATTTTTGGTTATGTGCTGCGTGCATTCATTATATAATGAATCTTAAGTGTGTCACACACCCGCAACTGTAATTAATATCTTCTTGCTTCTTCTTTGCAGCTGCAAACTGTTTGATAACGGCCTGAAGTTGGATATTTCCAGCTATTCACACATGAACATACGCATGGGCACGAAGGGCAAGCGACCCTTGCGTAGCTTGACCCCTCGCGACAAAATCCATGCGATCCAGCGTATACACGATGGCGAATCCAAAGCATCGGTCGCCAGGGATATCGGTGTGCCGGAGTCGACACTGCGCGGTTGGTGCAAGAACGAGGACAAGCTGCGCTTCATGTCGCGCCAATCAGCGGCGGACAAGATGTGCGCCGATGCGCTAGTGGATAAGCTAGATGGTGGAGGTGGCTCCGGTGGTGGATTGTTGGGTCCGCCCGAGAAGCGTCAACGTTTGGACAACAACCTGCCGCTCAATTTTTCCAATAAACTCAATTTCGACGAACTGACCTTCAAGCGATCGCCCCTAAATGGCTTGGACTACAGTACAAATAAGAGCTTATCGGACATCAACTACAATGGTCTGCCCGTTGATTATGTTGGCTTTAGCGGTGCGATCAAGAACAAAGTCTTTGGTGCTGATATATCGAGATCGGGTGGTCCCACAGATCCCTCCCTAAATGCCATAAGTCCCCTTTCGAGTCTTACCCATTTGTCGGGACTCAGCGGGTTGTCTCAGTCCCCGCTGGCCATCAGTTTTAATGAACTGACCTCGAACTTGAATCTTTTAGCTCAGCTCAATCCCGGCTTGGCCGCCATGTCCGGACTCAATAGCTTTGCTGCGGCACATAACACTAAAACCAATGCAAATCAGACGCAGCAGTCGGTACAGAGCCCGCTCAGTGAAATCGACGAACGAGAACGAGATCGGGAACGGACTCCAGCGTTGACCGTTAAGAACTGGGCAAAACAGAAGCCATCATCTGGTGGCACGATGACGTCGACAACAAGCGGGGAATGTGACACAAAGAGTCCCGGACCAGGTCAACAATCGCTGGCACCTTTGCTTGTGGGTTGTGTACCGCCCCTGTCGGGTCTACCCGATGATCCTCTGCTCTATTGGCTCAAATCGCAGCAAGCAATGCTGGGACTTAATAGTCTTTATCCACCGCCGTCAGCTGCAGCGATAGGGGTGACAAGCCCACCAATTCGCTCCTCGACGCCGCAACAAATAAATCAATATACCAATACGCCGCCAATTCCAACAGCTCCATCATTGGCCCCATCATCACCCCATGCCCCGGGCAACTTGGATGAGAAGCACTCGGCATGGTATAACTGGTGCAAGGCGTTCGGAGCTAGCCTCCATTCCCTAAACCCAAATGCAGCAACATTGGCAGCGCTACAGCATCAACAAGCTTCATCGTCGAACGCCGAAACGACAAACATCGATATCGATATCGCCAAACAGCCTTACGACAATATTTTGTATTCACAGCTAACAAAAGAGACCGCAACGCCATCGGTTCGAAGCCTTTCGTCTAACGAGCAAAACCACATCGACCCCGAGGCCGAACCTGAAGCTGGATTCGAAACTCACGGCAAACCGGAGGACTTGTCAGCGAAATCGGTGAAATCATCTAGCTCCACGCCAAGTCCAATTCTAGCCGAATCTTCCCCGAACCCCAATCACGTCACAAATACTAGCAGGGAGCACAGTCCAGAGCTCCACTGTCGCCCTGCCAATTCGATAATAAATCCCGAATGTGATTCAGAGACAAGCTTCAATAGTGATACCCATCACCATCACAATAACAATGACGTCAGTGCAAGTAACAACAACAATAATAACAACAACAACAACAATAACAATTCGAATAAAACAGACGAGGAAGAAAGAGCCAAGTACGCGGAATGCGGCTCCGATATCGAAGAGGTAGCAGCTATTAAGCATGGCGAGAAATTCCTGCAATGGTTAGAAAACTGCAGTAATCCAAGGGTCACAGCCGTTCAACTGATGCAATTGAGATTCCTGATCGCAGCCATCAAGTCTAGCAGCGATGCACAATCGGTTTGTGTAAATGAAAATGTAGACATTCCCCATGAGGATGCCACAAGTAGAAACAAGACGCGTCGCCGCAAATAGGATAAACCGAAGTTGGCGCCTACGGAGCCAGCCACGGATACAACAACAACTAATTTGGTGATTGATAACGAAGGAGGCATCAATAACTTGAGATGGATGCAATCAAAGGTTGATTCGTATTCACCAGCCGCAGCCGTTTATCAATCGTCGGCAACTTTACTCAGCTCGCTAATGTTTCCCCCCTACGAATTTGTACACTGTGACCTCGACGATGATCCAGATGACTGCCAAATTACGGGCGAGTATCAACAGTCCGATGAACTCAGTTCGACTACTGATGAAACTAAAACTGTACAGAATCACTTAGAATAAATACAAATTTCTTCCAAACCCCAAAATACTACATACTATATCAATTTATATGAATGTTGGTTTACGTTTTTGTTCTTAAAATAAAGTATTTGATTTTCGTGCAACTCAACATATTATTATATAATATTCATGATAAGTAAAATATTTGTAAATAAAAATATTTGATTATTCCTTGTACCATTTTGAATTGGTTTAATAATATGTATATGTATTTTTTTTAATTCATACTAGAAAAATGTTCATTTGCTTTTGAGTTTATATATACGAAGATATTTAATAAGGATTTGCAATTGTATAGTTCTTTATTATTAACTAAACTTAAATACCCATGCCAATACTAACATTTGCTCATAAGAATTTTACCATCTTAACATCAGTAATTTATTTAAATAAAATCTATATATAATTGTAGACGTAGTCCTTTTGAAAAACTTGTTTAATAAAACATTCGAATTAGACAATTTTTTATAAATCAATTTGACTTATACTTGTGGAACATCAGTAAGAAACTTTTAACTTTATACACATTTTTGTAAAGGTGATTTTGCTTAGAATATATGATTCGGGGATAACCGTTCATCATTAATCATTTTGAAAATGTCACGGATAAGTTGGTCAATTCTTAAGGATTTCGATTTGAGTGAAACAAAAGAAGAAGAAAAAATAACAACTATAAAGATAAGGTTAATAAATACAAGGCCTATAATACAAGAGAACCAACGCAGAAGACGTGGCCAAACTATTAATGCAATAGCACAAAAAGTTTGCTTATATCTTTTGGGATGCCAACTTTTTAAGTTCAACACGTTGAATCTATAATTTACAAACGCAAGAAGTTGGAAAAAATTTGTGTAAATTGGTCAGCCGATGCATGGAGCAATATTATATGGACACATGCGATTAATTTTGGTATGATTGGTGAAGATGATCCTCGAGAGAAGTCCCAAACTTTTTTGGGGAAATATCTAATCATTATAAAAAAATAATTTAATTTTCAATTCACACAAATGTTATTTAAATATGAATCGAAATCCGTTCAATTTTGATTTAAAATGTTAAAATATTAATATTTATGAACAAAAAGAAATAATTCACATATTTTCTACTTTAAATTTGAATATGCATTTTTTTTTTCTAACACCTCGGGTACCTTTAAACCATGTATCAGATTTTTGATTTTGTTATTCACTCGAATGCGTCTACAATTAAATAAAAGTATTGAAAATGCTAAAAGGATTATAAAAAACCATCCTACCTATGAAGCCCTCGTTCACTAAGCGGATGCCTAAGCCTTTTTTATATATATGTAAGTGCTTTGGGGCTTAAATTCTTGAGTTCCTAAATTTTTTATTTGATATTTGTATTTTCCTATCGCTACATTATTATTACTTTTATTTTAGGGCACTTGTCACATTGGTTGATCATACCCTTAATATCAAAATATTTACTTTTATGATTTTTCTGGTTCTTATAAAATTTCAAAATTTACAGAATAACAAAAGTTTACACTTTAATTCTAATATTCTCAAATGTATAATGTTTTACTTAAATCATTATCATTAATTTTAAACTAAACATAAACTTAAGTAAACTAGATATTTTAATACGATTAATTTGTAAGTCAAATACATAATATCGTATTGAATTTGACAACGAAAATCTTAAATCTAAATGCTAATGAAAATGTTTGATTTCCTTTTGCATTTTGTTCAGTATTAAAAGGTTATAATGGTTTTGTGAAAATACAATGTAACAGGGCGAAAGAAGGACCTCCAACCATATATTCTTGGTAAGCAACAACGATTGATGAATATAGTTTCTAAAACATTACAAATTTCAACTGGGTTCCTGGAGTTGACTTACCCCAGTATTAAAGAAAACTCCTTTTAATTAATTTTCCATTTCTGTGAAACCGTAGAACTATGCATGGAGAATTATTTATTAATTATCTATTTAACGGTGAAATCGACTCAACTAATCGGCCAACCTATCAGTGGCATCTTCAAAATACTTAGTATCAACCTTTGCTGATTCTTTGTACTTACAATATAATGTTTTAAAAATAACAGTGTACAGAACTTTTCGGGTCGTGGAAACCGGACTAAGATTCGAAAATTTTTTCTGAAAAAACTTTTAAAAACAAGCATTTCTGCATCATTTGTTTTCAAACTTGCTGCACATAAGGATTTATATTTTTATGGAAGATTTCATAAAGTTCGACTTTGAGCAGGCCCAAATCTCGTTATATCTCGGCAACGTTAAGAATTATGTTTTTTGTGTCTTAAGCAAAGTTGTAGGTTTTGAAGAGGCGAAATAAGCTGCACAGCAAGCTAAGCCGAAAAAATCATCTAGAGCTTTAAAATCGCAAGAATGCCCAGAAATGGAACTGATTTTTTGACATTTAGTTTAGCTTAACTCTTACAAATGTGGATATATGAAAATTTTTTTTATTTAATCATATAGCTAGCATCCGAATGAGTTTTTTCGTGTAATATATGTGATAAATAAAGTTAGCAAAGAGTGCTTCTTAACTTCTTAAGACATGTTATGAGTGTTACAAAAATATGAAAAAAGGGATCGACTAACTATTTATTGCTCTGCCCATATTGCAGACAGATGCTGCTTACAGTTTATCAATAAAATATTAATTAAGTTTTATGAAATTTTTGTATCAAAATTTACAAGCCAAAATTGTTTGCAAAAAAATAAATATCGTGTTTTGCACAAATTAATGTTGCTAACTAAAGTGCTAATCTCGAGATGGCTATTTTGGCCTGCGACTCTAGTGGCAGCTTCGCTAACTAATCTCGAGATGGCTATTTTGGCCTGCGACCTCTAGTGGCAGCTTCGCTAACTAATCTCGAGATGGCTATTTTGGCATGCGACTCTAGTGGCAGCTTCGCAAACTAATCTCGAGAGCTATGTTGGCCTGCGACCTCTACTGGCAGCTCAGCAAACACTTTTTTCCTGCTCACTGACAAAAGCATTTTGCAATGTGAGCACGAGTAATCTAGGGTGTGCGACTTGGCTGACAGAATCGAGAATTAACAGACACCAGCTAGGTTTTTGTACTCACTTCGATACAAAAACACGGCATACTCTTAGGCTGGCAGCGAAATTTTGAAACTAACACTAACTGAATCGAGAAGTCCCCTGGAAATTCCAGGAATGTAAGTGTTAGTTTACACCACAGATGGGCACGTCACGACGTTCCTATGCACACGCTGCCCTGTGCCGCAGCCAACTTCACAAAATCACACGTACACTATAAGCATTGAAAGCTATTAATAGAACACGAATGTTTGGTCGTCGTCGGTTGTGCTTGTATGCGTGTGAAAATTGTGACAATATGTGTGCGTGCCCATCTCTGGTTTACACAAAGACTATTAATAAACCGACTTTTTACTCGTTAGTTCGTTCGCTTCGGTCTTGCGCAAAAGTCCAAGGCACGACAACATGAACAATTCTGTAAACATATCTTTACATTATGTTGTCTCTGTTCATAAGTGGTTGGTACCATGATACAATCAACATGGTAGTGTCATGCGAGAGTGTGCCCTCTTTTTTTTAGGTACTAGTTGTCAGTCGCTAAGTGCTTAAATGTCACAACAAAGCAACCAAAATGTATCGGCCGCATACATACAACAAAACACTTTCTATACCTAACTCTATCGCACTTGCAAAACAGCCCTTTAACACCCTCAAGAGAGTAAAATTCAGAGAGCAGCTTAGCCCTCTCCCTCGCACTCGCACTCGCACGTATATATGGCAAGTACCTCGCTCTCTGGCACGATTGATTGTTGATTGTATTATGCACGGTTGCCACTTAAAAATTAAAGCCAAAAAAAAAAAAAAAAATGTGTCAAATTCACTAAAAAAGAACCAATTTTTTTTGCAATTAAATTCAAAAATATTTTTTTCACTAAATCTTGAAGCTGTAACACATTATAACTCCAAAGCAGGGACCGTAAATAAGAGTTATGGGATTGAAAAAAATCAAAGCGACATAAAGGGATAAGGTTGATGCGAAAACAACCAAATACTTTGTTTTAAAGCTGCGAATTCAAAAATTGAATAAACTTTTATTTTCAATTTATATAAATAAATTAACCAATAACTCTTATTTTTCGACCTAAATTAAAAAATTGTTATTTAATTATTACATTTCAATTTTTTTATTAAAAATTGTGTTATAACAGTTATTTTTCAATCTTTATTATAAAAAAAAAAAATAAGAGTTATTTTTCAATTTTTATTTTAAAAATCAAAAATAAGAGTTATTTCACAATTTTTATTATAAAAGTTGAAAATAAAGATTGATTTTAAATATTATTAATATTTTGAACCAAGCAACATAGCGCAAATGTTGACATGTATTCATGACAAATACCTTTCCATTGATATACTGTAACATGTCCTTCAAGGATCAACATTAAGGATCAAGTTTATATGTTGTCTTTATAAGACAAAGGAAGAGAGAAAACGCTTTGTGGCTACGTATGTGAAATAAAAAAATCCATGACGAAAGGTTTTTTTTACGCACTATTTATTTAATTTTAGAAATAGAAGTTTTTATATCGACTCTGAAGATAAGTTGCACCTCAGGTCGGAAAGAACTAATTTTAATGCGGAAAAAGCTCTTTCCACAGAAACTTGCGTTGCTGGTACGCAATGCACAACTTTTGCCAACTTGTATAGTCTGGGATATACAATTTTTTTTTCTTCCCAATACGTCATTATATTTTGCCCAATACTAATGCGCTTTGGCCTATACCCGTTCAACTCCGTCATCGCCAATTTAACCTCCGGATCATCCTCATCATCCGACTCCTCATTCCCTGAGCACCCATCGAATGATTTTAAATACTCTTCCAACAAGGAGCTGGTGGTGTGCTCCGTATTGTCACCCTGACTCGTCGGTAACGGGTAACTTGGTGACAAAACGGGTTCATCCTGCGCATCGTCGACCTGATAAATAAGATAAATATGAATACAAATTAATAGAAATGTTAATTTTAATATAAACAAAAAATACCTTCTTGCTAACGGCAATTATTTGCCTCATCAGTTTAGTCAAATGCCTTTTAGCAATTAAGACTTTGTTTGGATCCTGAAGAAATGCCCTGTGCATCCGAGGATCTAAATATACTGCTGAGAGGGCCACTTCGTTTTCCAAAAGACATTCTTCTCGATTTTCAATAAATTTCGCCAAATCGTTGCTATGAGCATTTTTCATAGCTTGAATTTTTAATTTTGTCTCCAACCAAAGCATATAGAAGTCGCCAAAATATAGCTTTTCGCTCTGTAATTTTTGTGTTGCCACAAATACAGGCTCCAACACAGCTACAAGGCCTTATACTTCCTCCCACTCTGCACATGTAAGCTGTAAGTTTTTTCCCAGGTGCTCCGTTGAAAAATCCCTGTAGATTAACACATTTTCCAACATGGTGTATGTTGAATTCCACCTTGTAGGAATATCAACGAGCGGCTGAGGTAAACCTTGCGTACGAATTGCCAGTCTGAAAAAGTTAATAATGAATTTAAACATTTTTGAATTTAAAATAATTTTAGTTTCATAAAATTACCTATACGTTGGTGTCCTTAAGGTTTTGGCGATTGCTCTCGCTCTGTCGACAACTTTTCCACGTCTGGTGTCTTTCAAAAAATCCTTAACTGCCAATTGCAGGGAATGTGCGGCACATCTTACTGACTCAATAGAAAAGATACAAACGTCTGACAACACCTCTTCGTTACCGGATTCCTCTGCATCGGGCTCTTCTTTTAAAAGCTCAACAGCTTTAATCATATTTCGGCCATTATCCGAGGTAACCGAATGTAATTGGTTTTTTGAAATTGAAAATTCGCTCAATATATTTTCAATTTCTCTGCTCAAGTTGGCTCCCGTGTGCTTTTTCTCAAGCTCAATAACTCCCAATGTCCTTACTTCAATATTCTTATTGTGATAAAATTGGACATTAACACCCAAAATGCCTCTGCTGTGCCGTGATGCTGTGTCAATTTTCAGCGATATCACTTTGTTTTTTAAAATCGCAATAACATTTTCTTTTATTGCATCGTATTTTTCGCTAACATGCAGCATAACGTTGCGTGATGTTATGGGGCTCATGTCCAACCCGCTAAAAATTTGCTCCGTCAACTTCTTAAACGGCACTGAATCCAATATTGCAGAAGGCATCTTCTCTTCGGTAACCAATTGCACGCACGCATCTTGCACTTCATTCTCCGTTAAAGCTATCGAAAATTTTTTCTTTTTCTGTGGTGGCACGTGTTTGTTGTGTTCTTCAATTTCACTTTTATATAGTTCATTATGACACTCTTGCAAGTGTCTTCTTAAATTGGTGGAATATGTTCCTTGAAAGGACCGACTACACAGGGTGCACTTTCTTTTATTTTCAATGGTGTCGAAGGTGAAAAAATTTCGCACTACTAAGTCACACCTACGGCCCATCGCGATCAACACTCTAGTGAATCAGAACTAGTGAAACAGAACTATGCAGAGATAAGCTCATACCAGACAAGCCTGCAGTTTTGACTAATTGTTACAGCAAGCCGAATTTTTTCAAAAGTATTTTCGTTCACACTGACTTTCTTCTAGAACATCCGCGCCACACTCAATCCGTATAGCTATCTCGTATAGCTATCTCTCTCGCCTTTGTGTATCTACCAATTCATAATGCATACTCTCGTTGTCTCCTTTTTCATTTATTAAAACGTTACTTAGCACTTACAGTATTTATAACGATAACGTGTCCACGTGTCTTAGTACTAACAGTAATCTTAATGCTAACGTGTCTATGTAACTTAACAGTAACAGTCTTCTTAACAGCAGTTCTACGACATATATATATATAGATAATATACCCTTTTACGCATTTTTCATGGGCACAGGGTATAACAAGTAAGGAGCTTATTAGCTAATCAAGCCTCTAGCCTCTCTTCGTCACGGATTTTTTTATTTCACATACGTAGCCACAAAGCGTTTTCTCTCTTCCTTTGTCTTATAAAGACAACATATAAACTTGATCCTTAATGTTGATCCTTGAAGGACATGTTACAGTATATCAATGGAAAGGTATTTGAGTGTAGATCATGAATACATGTCAACATTTGCGCTATGTTGCTTGGTTCAAAAGATATTTAAAATCAATCTTTATTTTCAACTTTTATAATAAAAATTGTGAAATAACTCTTATTTTTGATTTTTAAAATAAAAATTGAAAAATAACTCTTTTTTTTTTTTTTACAATAAAGATTGAAAAATAACTGTTATTTCACAATTTTTAATAAAAAATTGAAATGTAATAATTAAATAAAAATTTTTTTAATTTAGGTCGAAAAATAAGAGTTATTGGTTAAGTAAAATATAAACAAGTGGAAACGTTGCAGTCGGACGCAACCGACTGCGATATACTCGATACCAGTATTAAAACCGGTTAAAAGAGGCCTGATTGCAAAGGGGTACGGATGCAGCCGGGGTGTACGCTGCAACAAAAAATTGTCTGATACAGATGGGGAAACCACCAACTATCTTCCTGCTAAATTTGGTGACTCTAGCTCAAAGTTTGTTAAGGGAAGGGGAAGGAGGCTGCGGGCGTTTCTGGTGGGCGTGGATCCAAATTTTTGATGCAGATCTTTGTGGAATGCCAATTGCAATCTTCCTACCAAATTTGGTGAATCTAGCTCGAAGTTTTTAAAAGTTGGGGAAGGGGGGCTTGGGGTAGGCGTGGCGCCAAGATATCTTTGGGGGTCACTACCAGTTATCTTCCTACCAAGTTTGGAGACTCTAGCTCAAACACTATGAAAGATACACGAATTCCCGCTTTTAACGAAAAGTTGGGGCGGCTGAGGTGGGCAAGGGCGGTATGGGTGGGCGTGGCATCCAAAGTTTTGATGCAGTTTTTTGGGGATCGTCATCACTTATCTTGGCGCAAAATTTGGTGGCTGTAGCTCAAAAACTGAGGTAGATATAGGCATTTCTGATTTCAAACTGCGGGGGGGCTGGGGGCGGAATGGGTGGGCGTGGCCCCAAAATTTTTGATGCAATTTTTTCGGGGATGCCAGTAGCTATCTTCCTACCAAATTTGGTAGCTCTAGCTCAAAGTTTTTAAAAGTTGGGGAAGGGGGGCTTGGGGTAGGCGTGGCGCCAAGATATCTTTGGGGGTCACTACCAGTTATCTTCCTACCAAGTTTGGAGACTCTAGCTCAAACACCATGAAAGATACACGCATTCCCGTTTTTAACGAAAAGTTGGGGCGGCTGGGGTTGGCAAGGGCGGTATGGCTGGGCGTGGCATCCAAAGTTTTGATGCAGTTTTTTGGGGATCGTCATCACCTATCTTGGCGTAAAATTTGGTGGCTGTAGCTCAAAAACTGAGGTAGATATAGGCGTTTTTGATTTCAAACTGTGGGGGGCTGGGGGCGGAATAGGTGGGCGTGGCCCCAAAATTTTTGATGCAATTTTTTCGGGGATGCCTGTAGCTATCTTCCTACCAAATTTGGTAGCTCTAACTGTAAGGGTGTGCGGAAACGGTGGATTTATCGATTTTGAGTTATCGAATTTATCGATTTGCCAGCCTCCCAGTTATCGTAGAACCCCAATCTTGACACTTTATCTGTCCCGGCCATAGATAAAGACATTTGCAAAGTTTCAAGTCTCTAGCTTGAAGGGTGTGGAAAAAAGTTGCGTTCATACAGACGGACAGACGGACAGACGGACAGACTGACAGACTGACAGACGGACGGACAGACGGACAGACACCATGACGGACATTGCACAAACCCAATATACTCTTTACCTTCGGTATCGAGTATAAAAATTGGAAAATAATTCTTATTTCTCAATTTTTATTATAAAAATTATAATCGTTACAGTCCCTGCTCCAAAGTATATCACATTTTCACCTTTATTTAGTGATGATGAATGATATTAAATAAAAACAAATACAGTACGACCTCGGTTAACGTAACCTATTAAAAATTGGACAGTTGCAAAAACTGTCATGGTTACGTGTTGTGTGTTGAAACTGTGTTGAAACTTTCAACTTGAAAGCATGGATTTCCAATTTTTTTAAATAAATTTTTGAAAAATTTTGAAATTTAGTTGTATCTTTTTACAATTAATACTTTTCTGAACAGCAGTTTCGCGAAAATTTGGAATTTGGGTGTTGCAATTTTCGAGGAGTTGCGAGTATCGAGGGTTGCGTTAACCGAGGTCATACTGTTAAAGTACTACTGTATGTATTTTTCATCAACTTAAAACCGGAGTTGGCGATGGGCTTATGCGACGATTATTTACAGAATTGCTTTTTTATTTTGGTACGCCGATGTATCGATAATTTTCAGTGCTCGTTTATAGCACTTATTGTGTGCTGAGTAATGTTTAAAATTATATTTTCTGAAACCAATCACAAAAAAAAAGAGCCAAACTGAAAAAAAGTGCCATTGCACCATCAGGAAAAAAAAGAGCCAGTTTTGGTTCCAAAACACCAATTGTGGCAACCGTGGCATCATGGTCTCGTCGGCAAAATGTGAGCCCGTAGCTATGTTAGCAATAAGTGCGAGTGAAACGCATACTTTACAGTGAGTGTAAGCGAAACGACTGTAGAGTATGTTGATAAACCCTAGACTAGTCCGTGGTTTCTAAATTAGCCCATTATAAAACAAAAAGGTAAATAAATTCATTTTTAATAGTTTTGAGTTAGCAACTAGTTTATTCAGACTGTTTAATAAGTCCGCTAAGTAATAATAAATTAAAATGCTGAAAGAAAATCATTAAACATAAGAAAATCTGCAAATTTTGCAGTAACACAATTTTTTGTGTCCGCTTAAGGGTTAATCGTTCAGAAAAAAATTCGTGCGCACACAACCTCTCGCGTCAACAAGCAAACATGCACTGAAGCTAAGGGCTAGTGATGTAAAAAAAACATCGATGCATCGAGCATCGATGATTTTTGGACGATGTTTTCCGATGTTTTCCGATGTTTTCATTGATATCGATGTAATACGATGCATCGATGTTTCTGCACAACATCGTCTATTTAAATTTACAGTAATTTGTACAAGGTTGCTCTCCAATTTTTGCCGGTTGTTGAATCATCTGTTCCCTCTGAACGGGTTTTTTCAGCGGCTGCCAACATATTAAGTAAAAAAGAAATATTATAGACCCAGACAGACTAAGTCGCATGTTATTTTTGCAAAGCATTAATAAAAAATACTTTTAATGAATATTTTCTTTACAAACGACTGCTGTGAAAGCTTGAATGTTATTTTTTTTTAAATATGTTTTGCTATGTTTTTTATTTTCGTAAATAATTTTTAAGACAGCTATGAAAGCTATAACAAAATTAATAATAATAATAAATGTTATATTAAACAAAGAAATTCACTCTTTTTAAAAAAAAAATGTAAAGGTTGCAAAACATGTATCATACATCGATGCATCGAAATTTGGAGCCGATGTATCTCCCAACATCGATGTTCCATTTTGAAAACATCGATGAACATCGACATCGGTATTTTGACCCAAATTTACATCACTACTAAGGCTCAAATCGTGTGTGCGTCGGCTGCCGACGAGACTACCTTGTATAATTGTATCATGGTCGGGTTCACGCAAGCGTGTGTGACATGATACAAATAATTGAGTATGCCTTGGTGTGTGATTTGCGTGTGATGGTTTTGTTATTTTCGGGGTGGGATTTTTAAATTTGTCAATTGTACAAGAACCTGCCTATATTTGTATGATATGGTTATTTTTTAACAGGTGCATTTATTTGAGTAACTTTTTTATTTTATTTATTAAAAAGCATTTATGAAATAATCATTTTAAAATTGCCAAAACCATAAATTATTTATATATTTAATTATATTGTTGATTGATGATTACATTAAAATGTCTCTTATATTTATAATCAAGTTACTTAAGAAAAAGCATTTTTTACAATCAGCAACAAAAATGTGTCCCACTCAGAAATCTTAATTCATTTTTGTATGTCCACAAAAGCAACACAAGAAAATAATATTTCTAACCGGATTTTTGCTACACTGTCAAATTTGCGCTCGACGCGACATTGATATATTATATGTTATACTATTAAGTGGCCCGCTTACTTCGCTGCGCGGATAGTTTATATAAATTTTAGCAACAGAAGATATAAAATAAATAAATTAGAAAATATTTCACAAAATTTTAAAGCAAAGTATTTAACATTCTCTTTTCCACGCCACCATACAGGTAGAGAATCAGGTGCGTCATTATACTCGATACCGAAGGTCATGGTGTCTGTCCGTCTGTCTGTATGAACGCAACTTTTTTCCACACAATTCAAGCTAAAGACTTGAAACTTTCCAATTCTCTTTATCTATGGCATAGTAAATTAAAGTGTCAAGATTGGGGCTTTACAATAACTGGGGGGCTGGCAAATTGATAAATTCGATAACTCAAAATCGACAAATCCACCTATTCGGCACACCCTTACAGTTAGAGCTACCAAATTTGGTAGGAAGATAGCTACTGGCATCCCCGAAAAATTTTGGTGCCACGCCCACCCAATCTGCCTCCAGCCCCCCCGTAATTTTTAATCAGAAACGCCTATATCTTCCTCAGTTTTTGAGCTAGAGCCACCAAAATTTGCGCCAAGATAGGTGATGACGATCCCCAAAAAACAGCATCATTTGGTTGCAACGCCCACCCATACCGCCCTAGCCAACCCAAGCCGCCCCAACTTTTCGTTAAAAACGGGAATGCGTGTATGTTTTATAGTTTTTGAGCTATACGCCCCCAGCACCCTTCCCCAACCCTTTACAAACTTTGAGCTAGAGTCACCAAATTTGGTAGGAAGATAGCAAGTGACATCCCAAAAAGATCTGCAGGAATAATTTGGATGCCATGCCCACCCATAACGCGCAAAGCCCCTCTTCCCCCACTTTTAACAAACTTTGAGCTAGTGTCACCAAATTTGGAAGGAAGATAGCTGGTGGCATGCCCATCTGTATCAGCATTTTTGAGACAGCTTTCACCCCTGCCGCATCCGTACCCCTTTGCAATCAGGCCTCTTTTTACCGGTTTAAATACTGGTAGCAAGTATAGCGCAGTCGATTGCGTCCGACTGCAACGTTTCTACTTGCTTTTTATTGTGGTTTCCTCAGTAGTCCTTATCCAACTATATATAATGTTGCTTCAATTATTAAGTCTAAAGTTGACTTATTATTATAAACAAAACAAATTAACAACTTAATTTAAAGTAAGTATTATAAATAAATACTTCAAAATAAGTCAAAAATTGACTTCACTGTACAACGTGTAGGCCACTGGCTGCGTGATCTGAGTCTTATCGTTCTTGCGTTTTGTCTAAGTTAAGCAAGTATGCAAATCCACCCCCACAATATTTTCTGGTGTGCCAAATTTTTCTAGACGCACCAAGTTTTGCTTAGCTGTTGTTTTTTGATGTGTTAACATCTATAGGCGCGGGTAGCGCAAAACATGCGTTTCAATACATGCAAACCTCACACCGCGTTATCTCACACATGATCAGCGTCGACGCTTTCAAAAAACTTTTCGCAGCGTTAGCATAGCAAATAGAATGTGTTTGTTGTAAAAACATTTTCTCTGCTCAAAATAAGTATGATGGTATTGATGCTTGGTGCAGCGGCAGAGAGTCCCAGCCCGGGACGGTCGAGCCATGTAGCTGTTAAGCAAAGAGAATGATGACTGTTGAATACACTAATAAATTATAAGTGTTATTGTGGACATGTTCTTCATTACTATATTTGCTATAAATGCATACTTTTATTAGTACGGGAGAATCACCAGTAGTGGACACCCCTAAGGGTGTCAAAAATCAACGTAAAGCTTAACTGTTGGTATCGTAGGAAAGCTAGTTCAATTTCCCATCGATCAGTGTAAGGCATTATGCACATTTCATTCGTTTTTTGAAAGATATATAGGATTTAATGAAAAAAGTCAAAAACACGATTTTCCAAAAACAGCACCAGTAGTGGACACCCCCTTTTATCTTGTGAAAAACCACCCAATAAAATGAAATAAAATGCCAAATCATTGTTTTGATTAAAGCTTTTGTATTTTATGCAATTAGACAATCAAAAACAACCGAATTTATTAATTTATTAAAATTTATTACTCGTAATAAACAGTATCGCAAGCGATGCAGCGATGTATCGATAAATATATCCCACGCTCAACATAGCTCACATAACTCACTAAAATGGCGCGAGATTTAAAAAAATCTAAGTAGTTTGTTTTTAAGGGGTGTCTAGTTTAGGGAAAAGCACGGTTTTCATATTTATTAATGTAAAACCCAAAATATTGAACAGAATTTTGGATTGCAGATTATGAAAGGGCATGAAAAAACGATTAAGAAAAAATTTATTTCGCTTTGCTGAAACTTGAAATAATACAATTCCAAACGCTTTGAAAAGTTACAAAGTTGAGATCGAAATATCGGTATTTTAATTTTAGTCTCTGGTGCATCCAAAACCAATTATAAACACCTGTAGACAACATGAAAAGCTAGCTGGCACTAAGAGCTATCAATCACAGAAATTAGAGCGCGCTAGCATCAAAACTCGCCAAAATAGAGCTGGTGTCCGAATTAGGCACAGTGTCCACTACTGGTGACTCTCCCTTATAAGTTGGCGCTTAGCAAACAATTGAGAAATTACTAAAATAGTTTAATAATATTAATTAATTAATCAATTAATATAGCAAATAAACTAGGTAGGGTATCCCACACTCATCATTCACTTATTTAAAGAAGTTCGCTATGTTTGTCTGTAAGTGTTTGTGTGTGTATGTGCGTATTTATGCGTATGCATGTGCGCGCTTTGTTGTTCTGTTGGTGGCGGTCAAAAGCAAAACAAAAAGTAAATTTGAATGGTTTTGCAATTGTTAACACATCGTTAGTGAGTTCGAAGTTCGAACACTCATTAATTTTTTTTAAATCAATGACACCAACAAAAAGTAGCAGAGCGGGCCCAACAACAGTGATGCCGATTTGGCCTTTTTCCGGACAGATCTGTCCTGTTTTTAAGTGCTTTGTCCGGAAAAAATATCAAACATCCCCTATCCGGAAATCTGGCCTTTTTTCAGATTTTATTTGATTCATTTATTTCAATCTTTTTTCCAAAGTTTTCTTTAAAAACAGTGTGGCATCCGATCTATTAAAAACAGCGATCTTTTTACATACTTCGTATGTATTTTCGATATCATTTGTAATCGAATGTACAACAAAAGTGAAAAATAAAGTGAAATAATGCCGAAAGATTCGTACAAACAAAAATTTCGTGATTGCTGGCTACAGCAGCCAGATTTTAAAGATTGGATAAGTCGCGAACACCAATAAGGCATACTGCAGATACTGCATATGCAGTCTTAATAGCAAAATAGATCACATTCGCGCGTATATGGCAACAAAAAAACATTTGCAAACCGCATCGTGCCTCGCACAAAAAAGCATAATTTGTTTTAAGCCGGCGGATTGTCCCCAATCTTGTCACCAGGAAGCTGTATTAGCTATGTTTATGTTTATTATCACCTTACGGAATTGTGCAAGCTTAATTTTGATGCTAAAAGCTTAAAATTGCACAGAACAATTTTTGTCGTGTTTTCTGTCCTTTTTTATACTCGATACCGAAAGTAAAGAGTATATTGGGTTTGTGCAATGTCCGTCATGGTGTCTGTCCGTCCGTCTGTATGTTCGCAAGTTTTTTCCACACCCTTCAAGCTAGAGACTTGAAACTTTGCAAATGTCTTTATCTATGGCCGGGACAGATCGAGTTCTAAGATTGGGGTTCTACGATAACTGGGGGGCTAGCAAATCGATAAATTCGATAACTCAAAATCGATAAATCCACCTATTCCGCACACCCTTACAGTTAGAGTTACCAAATTTGGTAGGAAGATAGCTACTGGCATCCCCGAAAAAATTGCATCAACTATTTTGGAGCCACGCCCACCCATACCGCCCCCAGCCCTTCAGTGCTTCAAAATGTATGGGAGGTACTCGAAGGAGTTTTCCAAAATAAAATTCCTTTCTTAGGTCTCACTTACTACCTGCATGGAAAATTGTGTGAAAATTTCAGCCTTCTAGCTCTTTTCGTTTAGAATTTGTACACTACGTGAATCAGGACAAACTCTTTTATAAAAAATATCAACGGTTGAATTTAACCGACGCAACAGTAACAGGCACAGTTAAGTTACTGCTGCCCACAGTACATTTACAATTGTAACTGTAGCTCTAACGTAATAGTTTAGCTGATATTTTTTTTGTTTAAATCTATAGCCTTATAGTTTAGCTAATATTTTTTTGTATAGCCATTCCTCCTATCCGACAAATTACAACAAAAATTCTATGTAATTGGTTGTTTTAAGGAGCAACTGATAATCACAGTTAATTTACCATAAAAATTGTTACTGTAACGTAAGTAGCAACCCTGAACTGTGACAACTGTATTATAACAGCAAAACTTGTAAAACAAAATGTATGTGTTTTGTTGTTGCAGCGATGAACTGTGCCCATGGTGAAGCTACCATACTCTACAGTACCTTTTACTGTGAGAACAGTAATATGACAGAAAAAACTTGTAAATGATTTTATGTGGAATGTTCTTTCTCTATAACATTTTTCATGCATATACTAATTGTGTGTACATTCACTGGTAGCACTGTGTGTTCGGCAACAGCGCAATGGCTAAGGCGTCAGCGTGGTAATCGTGAAGTCTCAGGTTCGAATCGCGCAGAGGTAGTGGCATTTTTCATAATGGGTAAGAATATTAACAGCTTAATATAAATTATGTTTCTCTAATATTTCTCAAGCATATTAAAGGTATGTGGTAAAGTTAATGATAATGTAATATTACAATCAAAATAGTAAAATAACCGACAAAAATGTAAAATAACAAGTTTTGCAGAGTAACATCACAGAAAATAAGTTTCTGTACTGTAAATTAGTAACTTTACTGTAAAGTAATGGCATTATTGTAAATATAGTAACTGTACTGTAAAATATAGTACTAGTACTGTAAACAACAGTCATTTTTAACTATTTCTAACGGTTGGCGCGTTTTTAACCATTATTCTGGTTGATTTTTACTGTGCAACAGTACACTTTACGTATGTCTTACGTCAAATTTTACTGTAAATATCGGTTGATTTTGACTATTTTATCGGTTGGCGCGTTTTCAACCAGAAAATAAAGCGTCATGGATTTTTTTATTTCACATACATACGTAGCCACTAAGCGTTTTCTCTCTTCCTTTGTCTTATAAAGACAACATATAAATTTGATCCTTGAAGGACATGTTATAGTATATCAATGGAAAGGTATTTGAGTGTAGATCATGAATACATGTCAACATTTGCGCTATGTTGCTTGGTTCAAAAGATATTTAAAATCAATCTTTATTTTCAACTTTTATAATAAAAATTTAAAAATAACTCTTATTTTTGATTTTTAAAATAAAAATTGATAATCAACTTTTTTTTTTTTTTTTTATAATAAAGATTGAAAAATAACTGTTATTTCACAATTTTTAATAAAAAATTGAAATTTAATAATTAAATAACAATTTTTTTAATTTAGGTCGAAAAATAAGAGTTATTGGTTAAGTAAAATATAAAAAATTGGAAAATAATTCTTATTTCTCAATTTTTATTATAAAAATTATAATCGTTATAGTCCCTGATCAAAACAGAATTGCACTGGCTTTGTCTTTTGGTATGCGTGTGTACACATGCATACATACATATGATATGTATATATGCGTGTGCACTTTTTGTTGATCTGCTGGTGGCGATCAATAGCACGAAATGATTTTTTTATGTAAATATGCTGGGTTCTTGTTGCCGTCCGCACATTAAATTTAATGAGCTGCCGAGCACCGCCAAATGGCGAATGGAGCACAAACTACTATTGCCAAAGTAAGCGAGTGAGTGCTGAGGTGAAGTGAAAAAGCGCTTAGCTGCAATTAAGTTTAATTGTTGCTGGAACTGTCGCTAAGCAGCTTAGCTTGCCTGTTGTTGCACGAGTTGTTTACCTACTACTTAAATGTGGGGTCGCTGCTCAATTGTTTGGCACATCGTTTATACGCCCTGTGGTGTCAGGTACAGGGAAGCTACCTGATTTAGCTTTAAGCCCCAACACCAACTCTGACACCAAAAGCAACAGCACTAGCAACGGCAATGGGGTATGCTGCAGCGTGCTGCGTAATGGAGATACATATATGTTATATGTTATGGTCAACCACGTGCTTGCAAAATGATAACTCTACATTGGTGGTCGGCCCTTCTTTTTGCTATCGGTAGATAAGTGGAGAGAAAATAAGATAAGATAATAAGATACCACTAATAACTAATCTAACGCTGGTCTGATTGGGTTTTTCTGGGTTTTTCCCAATCCACGCAACAAATGTTGGACTACTAAACTTTTTGTTGAATTCCCCAGAGCCTTAACGTTAACTTTTTAATTATTTTTTTACCAAACTTTATTTTCAGATTTTTATATAAGTCTATATTAATTAATTAATTATTTAACTATTTTTTAATTTTAATTTAAATTGATTTTGATTTCATTTTAATGTCAGCTGCTCTTAGCTGACAATAAATAAATAAATAATTAAAAAGTGAAAGCATGCAAATAAAATGTGTATATTAACAATTGAACACTGTTAATAGCCCAAAGATTATTTTTAGAAGACAGGCTATGTGACTGTTCTGTCTGTCATGTAATAATCCTTGTTATAATTAATGATCTGTTGTTATTATATTTTTGTTATATATTCCCGAGACCGAGGGTTAAGGCAGGAAAGATCGGGATGGAGGAAAGCCAATGATCGTCATCAAAAATTTCGATGCCAAGTCCCCAAACTCCACGCCCCGTCCCACTGCCTATGAAAACAGGGAAAGCCCGTATCTAACACAGTTTTAAGTCTACAATGACCAAATTTGGTAGAATGAAAGCCGTTGCCATTTTAAATAAACTTTCACCGGCAATATCTTCTAGACGGCATAGACAGCATTATTAGCTACTTTAAGTTAAATGCAATCAATAAAACAGACTTACCAAGTTAATTGTATCCTCCAAAGGTTGATATTGAACAAAATCGGCAACAAATTTGGCAATTTCCCTAACACTTGATATTAGCTCTGGGTAAGCAAAAGCGGTCGGTCTTAACGTTGTACATACGAACTTCTACAAGTAAATGTTAAAAAAGTCTTGAATGCGATTTGGATTCATTGTTGAAATAAATTACCTGTACTCTGCATTCGTTATGTAGAGCCAGTACCAATGCACGACGCCGTGGATGACTTAGGACAAACTGTTTGCGAAAGTTTTCCGCATAAAGCAACAACAGTCGCTCTTTGGGAGATAGCGTGTAGTATGAGGGAGGATAGCATTGAG
Source organism: Scaptomyza graminum (assembly GCA_018901835.1). NCBI lineage: Eukaryota > Metazoa > Arthropoda > Insecta > Diptera > Drosophilidae > Scaptomyza > Scaptomyza graminum. Next base: position 77,632 of record JAEIFL010000302.1, read on the forward strand.
GACTGTCCTTAAATTCATCGGTTGTCTCAGGGAATGAGAGATCGATTTTGCCAATTATCAAAGCTGGGTCTCCTTCCGATAAACTTAAGTCGCTTTCTATATTTTCCAATTCGGTTTCTTCTTCACCCATCTCCTCCTCCTCCTCCATCATTTCAAATAAAAGTTCCTCCATTCCATATTCGCCTTGTCGTGCCCGAATCTCTTTTAGTTTTTCAGCATGTCTGTTCGCGTCTATATGCGACTTGAACTTTTTATACTTTTGAAAGAGTACCTTCGGCATGTTTAAGATGTTTTCTCTTTTGTGTTTTCTGTTCGCAACAAAGTTTTGATATGTTGCTATAACAACGTTTGAATATGAATTAGAAAGCGTAGTATGATTGTTTGTATAAATACATAACGACAAAATATTCAACGTAAAGTCAAAAATTAATTGTTATGTTTCAAATAAATAATTCTCGTAAATTAAAATTTTAAAATTTAAATAAAAAATATAAAATTTGTGAATGTGCACAGTTTGAGCATCAGACTTTTGTTAATTATATTTATTTATTTAATTTTTTCTGTAACAAGAAAATAATTCATCTTTTGCCTGTTAACATAAATCAGTTTTGAATAATTGGTGGTGTTTACTTGTCCTCGTAAAATCGTAAAGCGTAAAATCGGAAACTCAAAAAATTTTACGACGTTTATGATACCCCTCATCATATCATATCAATCTCGCTTGCGCATATGCCATCCTTATAATCTTATCTTATTCATACCTAACAAGTGGAAACGTTGCAGTCGGACGCAACCGACTGCGATATACTCGATACCAGTATTAAAACCGGTAAAAAGATGCTTGATTGCAAAGGGGTACGGATGCAGCCGGGGTGTACGCTGCATCAAAGATTGTCTGATACAGATGGGGATGCCACCAGCTATCTTCCTGCCAAATTTGGTGGCTCTAGCTCAAAGTTTGTTAAGGGAAGGGGAAGGGGGCTGGGGGGCGTTTTGGGTGGGCGTGGCATCCAAAATTTTGATGCAGATCTTTGTGGAATGCCAATTGCAATCTTCCTACCAAATTTGGTGACTCTAGCTCAAAGTTTTTAAAAGTTAGGGAAGGGGGCTTGGGGTAGGCGTGGCTCCAAGATATCTTTGGGGGTCACTTCCAGTTATCTTCCTACCAAGTTTGGAGACTCTAGCTCAAACACTATGAAAGATACACGCATTCCCGCTTTTAACGAAAAGTTGGGGCGGCTGGGGTTGGCAAGGGTGGTATGGCTGGGCGTGGCATCCAAAGTTTTGATGCAGTTTTTTGGGGATCGTCATCACCTATCTTGGCGTAAAATTTGGTGGCTGTAGCTCAAAAAATTATGTAGATATAGGCGTTTCTGATTTCAAACTGCGGGGGGGCTGGGGGCGGAATGGGTGAGCGTGGCTCCAAAACTTTGATGCAGATCTTTGGGGATCGTTACCAGCTATCTTCGCACCAAATATGGCGACTCTAGCTCAAACATCACGAAAGATACACGCATTCCCGTTTTTAGCGAAGCGTTAGGTTGGTTGGCGGCGGCTAGGGCAGTATGGGTGGGCGTGGCATCCAAAAATTTGATGCATTTTTTTGGGGATTGTCATCACCTATCTTGGCGCAAAATTTGGTGGCTGTAGCTCAAAAACTGAGGTAGATATAGGCGTTTCTGATTTCAAACTGCGGGGGGGCTGGGGGCGGAATGAGTGGGCGTGGCCCCAAAATTTTTGATGCAATTTTTTCGGGGATGCCAGTAGCTATCTTCCTACCAAATTTGGTAGCTCTAACTGTAAGGGTGTGCGGAAACGGTGGATTTATCGATTTTGAGTTATCGAATTTATCGATTTGCCAGCCTCCCAGTTATCGTAGAACCCCAATCTTGACACTTTATCTGTCCCGGCCATAGATAAAGACATTTGCAAAGTTTCAAGTCTCTAGCTTGAAGGGTGTGGAAAAAAGTTGCGTTCATACAGACGGACAGACGGACAGACACCATGACGGACATTGCACAAACCCAATATACTCTTTACCTTCGGTATCGAGTATAAAAAGTAACGAATAAAGGTTTTGCATTTAAATAACAGCTGTTTTACGACGACAATTACAACTGTCAAACAAAAAAGGGTTCATTAGCTCGTGTGTCGTAAAATTACGCTTTACGATTTTACGAGGATAAGTGAACACCTTCATTGTATATTTTGCAGGTATTGTAATTTCGTTGGATTCATTGTTCATTGAATACAAAGCGCCATCTATGATCGGTATATTAAATCATGAAATTTGGAGATGGCTATTGGCCTGCGACCTCTAGTGGCCGCTCAGCAAACTAATCCTGGCAAATTTGGAAATGGCTATTGGCCTGCGACCTCTAGTGGCAGCTCAGCAAACTAATCCTGGCAAATTTGGAGATGGCTATTGGCCTGCGACCTATAGCGGCAGCTTCGCGAACTATCTCGGGTGGCTATTTTTGCCTGCGACCCCTAGCGGCAGCTTCGCGAACTATCTCGGGTGGCTATTTTTGCCTGCGACCCCTAGCGGCAGCTTCGCGAACTATCTCGGGTGGCTATTGCTATTTTGGCTCCAAATTTGAATATATTTTTAAATTTTTGTTTTATTATTATTGCCGGCTCCATACAAGGATATATTTTTCCTCCTCGCTTAGAGCTTGAGAATTGTTAATTAACATAACGTTCCAGCATAATTTCCTGTCTTAATTTTAATTAACTATAACATTATATTATTGCATTATATAATTGGTTTGCCTTCGCCACGGTCCGCGGCCAACTCCGGCTGACTCAAACCAACTTTGACCCTGACCAGCGAAGATGCCCGCAAGAAATCATATTTTTGTTTTCAAATTGTCTTCTTATTATATTTGATAATAGAGATAATAGAGATAATGTCCGCTGAATTTGTAGTACGCAAGCAAGCTGTATAACTTGAGACACACATTGGTGCACCTGCAACGATGACCTGGATGGGGACATCTATTTGATTCAACTTTTGTGCCGATGCAAAATAATATAATATAATATCTTCCCATTTAATTTGGTGACTCTGTTGAAATTTGGGGATAGATTTGTGTTTTATCGATTTTCACCTCGAGGTGTATAAACTTGCTATCGGTTTCCCAGCCCCCTAGTAGGCGTTGCCCACTATATTGGCACTTTGTTTCACGCAGGCATGGATCAAGATATTTGCAGTTTCAAGTATCCAGCTTAAAGGGTATCCAAGATATAGCCAAGTCACAGAAAATGCTAGACATTCAAATGATTATAAAATATTTATTTACTTAAAATAAGAACTATGCTATCAGCAAATAAATTATAAGTGACAGTTGATATAAAAATAAAAATTATTCGCACACTAAAAATAAGATTAAACATAAACAAACTTTTTATAAAGTACTAGGTGGTACTTAAGCCGCTTAATTCGCTTGAAAACTTGAGTTCAGGTTCAATGCCAGCATTGGAACACTTATTGCACAGTCTTTTTGTGTTTTTTTTTATTAATTTGTTGTTCAGATGAAATGGTCGTTTTGTGGACTGTGCAACTTAGTTTCCTCACTTTCTCGTTCCCACTGCTTTCGCTTCGACTGTAAAATAAGATCCTGAAAAGAACCGTATTCGGAGTTCTGTCGCGATTTGGCGGTAAGATCAACATCGCCTTCGTCGTCATACAGATTGTCGTACGCATAGTCAGAGTCAACCTCTGTGTTTTCAACTGAAGTAGGTTGCGGTGGTATATTCGCATTGCTGAAGTCTTCATCGCCACCGTTGTGTTGATCGATTCTATCGTTGTCATAATCCGATCGCTGAATATTATGTTTCTCGTAAAATATTTTCATTAAACGATCCACACGTTCCGACGACATGTCAGATACCATGTTAACCGAAATGCTACGACGAGTTCGTGTCAGCGGCCTTAATGCTCTATTTTTAAGTTCAAAACTTAAAGTAGTCTTGAGCGTACTTTTTGACATGTTAATGTTGTCAACAAAAGCTCGCAAGAGTCGCTTAAATTGATTTCTTGGACGTTTATATTTTTTGTTAGCTGTAGAAGCTGTTGCAAGTTTCGGATTTTCTTCGATGAATCGGTTAAGTAACTCCTTGGTTCCTTTTTGATCCCTTTGCGACTTTAGTATCTCAACTAAAAATTAGAAAAGAAAATGTTTAATAATTTGTTTAAATCAAGAAAACCGAAATAATTGTAAGAATCTCTTGAATCGCTAACGAACCTTTTTCATTAGATAATCCGAGCCTGTTTTGAAAAACTGCCCATTCATCGATGTTGGATTTAATGGAGTTTCTAATGTAAAATCCCAAACAGCTGTAGTTTGCTATAAACACCAGAAGCACAAGTAATCGAATGCTCATGTACATTTTTAGTTAACCTATTGCTTCTCTCACAGGACAATGTCAAATGACGTGTTCTCTTATGCTTTGCCAGCTTAAATACCAGCAGACTGGGGTTATAGTGGGTCATGTTCGTATTCATCTTAAGCATGCCTGCTCGAGAATAAGTCAAAATTACACACAATTTAAATGTGTGGGACAAGGACGGCCGGTCTGAGTCAGGCCAGCTTCTGAAAGAGAGCAAAATATGTCAATCGTGCTTGCTTTGTTTTTTTCTAAGTAACACTTAGCACAAGCAGAGTGGTAATTAAAAGGCAACAGAACATCGAAATTAGCGCTTATCCACTCGAGTCAGACAGGTAGCGCAACCGCCAGTCGCCGACGATTGCGGCTGCGGCTGCGACTGCGGCTTCGCACGCGAGAGAATCAAAATGCAATTGAGCCTCACCAAAGAGACGAACACGGCTGATGATGGATGATGATGCGACATCGTTGCGCCGGAGCGTTTCATGAATGTAAGTAGGTCAAACAGGTAATGGTTTTTGTCTTTTAAATGTGAAAGGAAGTGAATATAAATCCTAGCGCCAGCCATAAAAGGATCAACTGTCTTGATCTCTGTCGACAAATGTGACGCTAATAATAAAATGTGCGTTTTATTGTTGCTATATAAATAATGTAAATGCGATTTTCTGTGCACACACGGCGACACACACACACACAAAGGCAATATGTAATTAACCGGCGCCCACTCGAATGCTCAGCCGTTCCCTCGCTGAACAAAAATGAAAATAATTTAAAGAGTTACACTGATCTAATCGATCCAGCCCGTATAAGAGATATCTGTTTTCAGGCACATAAAACAAACACAAATATAAATATTTATTTTTCAGTTATGTATTTTGGAAAACTTTAACAATTTCATTGACATTGGTATTAAAAACTAGTTATTTTTCTTATTTTATATTTTGTAATAAAGCTCTTTGTGGCAGTGCACAGATCCTGCGTGGATTGCAAATATCCAATAGGATTTCATAATTTCTCTCCGCTGAGATTCACAATGTTATAATAGTTGTGGTCGGGGAAACGCTCTAATTCGATGTAGTCCATTTCCGTATGAAGTAGTTTATCAAGCATTTTGATAATTTCTGCAAACGTTGGTCGCTCATTGACGTCTTGCGACCAGCAATAATACATAATATTGTACAGCTCTCTTCGACAATGTTCCGGTTTCTCTAGACGGTAGCCATCCCTGACCTAAAAGCAAAGCAAAAAAAATTTACATTAATAAGTATTTACTAGAACAAACATTTAAAAATGATTCTAACCTTGCGCATAACATCGGCAGCTGATATGCCTGGATATGGCGTTGATCCTAGTGTGACAATTTCCCACATAAGTATGCCAAAGCTCCAGATATCTGATTTAACCGAGAATATGTTGTCATAAAGTGATTCCGTAGCCATCCATCTGAAAACATACATAATTTCCATATACATTATATAAAAATCAATTTGAAAACAAGTTAATCAGAAAAATGTTGAAGACATGCTGTTATACGCTTTCTTGCATACATTTGTAGTAGATTTTTTACAATACCCGAATATCAAACAAGTTTTTGTAAAAAAAAATAAAAAATTAAAATTAAAATATATAAATAAAAAAACTTTAAAAACATGAATTGTCAACTGAAACACACCTTGGTGAAAATTTCAGAGCTCTAGCTAGTCGGGAACTTGGTGAAATTTTGATTACAAGATTCCGAGACAAACAGACAAACAAGTCAAGCTAAATTTTAAAGCATGTAAAAAAAGATGTTGGTAAAGTTTCATGCATCTAAATTTTTGATGCAGATTTGATGTTCAGAAAATGTTGGGGGGAGCGGAAGTGGTGGGCGTGTCACAAACAGCAGGGGACGCCAGAAACTTTTTACCAAATTTGGTAACTTTAGCTGTAAGGATGTAGCAAATGTGTGGAATTCTCGATTTCCCAGCCCCTCGATAGGCGTACAAACCCAGTTTTGACACTTAATCTGTCTTGCCCATAGACAAAAATATTTGCAAAGTTTCAAGTCTCAATGACGGACATTGCATCGAAAAAAAAGAAGGGAACATAATGATTTTATAAATTATTGGCAATGAATGAATTGGTAAAGAATGACCATGCTATAAAAAGTGTGATGTGTGTCCTGCGGGTTGTAGGTCCTTGAGTCATAGCATCATGAGCAAAGCTATACGTCTTGCAAACGTTAGATGTCTACATTACTATATATACCATGTACGTAAATACATAATGGATAAACTTTTTTTTGTCGTACCTTAAAGATAAATATTTTCGATCAGCCTTACCTGATTGGCAGTTTTCCCTCGCTCTTGCGCTCGTAGATTTTGGATGTTATAATATCTCTCGCGAAACCAAAGTCAGCTACTTTACAAGTGTGATCGTCGGTTATTAGAATATTACGAGCTGCAAGGTCACGGTGAATAATCTGCAATAGACAAGAATTTTGAAATATATATTATATTAGCAAGATCTTAGATTGGAAACATGTTTTTATTCGTTTTGACGCCTCTATGTGTACTATGCAAAGTAACGCGACGCACAAGTGCGAGAGCACACATTGTATTGTAAGTTGTGTATACAAATACAATCACATTTTATTTCTCGCTTAAACTAATTATTTAGCGTTACCTACCCCGCGTGACGTAAGATAATCCATTCCCTTAGCAACTTGATACATAAATGATGTTAGGTCTCCTGAAGTCAATACGTTTGATTTCCCGTGCGTGTTTCCATAATGCCTGCAATATGAAAGCCGGTTAATTGTAGGTATAGATTGTGCAATTAAAACAAATACGAAGAACACATTAATCGATATCATGTTAACCCTGAAGACGGGGAAGTTATCAATAATTTGATACACACACAAACTTGTTCTGCCTTTGATATAGGAGAGCTTGTATTCCTGATATTATTGTATCTGAAATCAGAACGTTCATACATCCACACATAGCAATTGATACAAGCCAAGCTAATAGAAACCTCCTCTTGGTACCAATATAATATACAACAATAACAACAGCTACCGCCTCTTCAAAAACAAACAATTTCTCTTACACGCGAAGAACAAATTAAAATAACGAGACTCAGACTCGGACACACAAAAATTAGACACAGATCATACACTGACCACACCCCCAGGACATGCCCGTACTGCAACCAAAACATCTCAACTGAACACATACTTTCCACCTGCAGCATCCTCAAAACACACAGAAAGCAACATTTAAAAATACCAGCCCACTCAAATCCCACTTCCTTTTAATACGTTAAAAATTATACAATACCTGAAAAACCTATACTTAAAAATATAAAACAATAGCATACAACATATACAATATTTTAACACTCAAATATGTTTATGCAGCAAACAAAAAGCAAAACACTCGCTAGCATATAATTTAAATTAATAAATAAACAATTTAACGAAATAACCAAAATAAACGACTTAAATTAATTATCATTAATTTTACTAAGGAAAAAATTGACACCCGAACAGTAGAACTAGCATTGAACCATAATAATAAGCAGTAGAACAAACCAAATGAGTCTTCATCATGTACAGATGTGCGAAATTTAAAACAGCACCGCAAACAGCAGCACAAAAAAAGGAATTTACGATCAAGAATGAGCCTAAATCATTAATTTCAAAGACGCGGTTAGCTGTAACTTACATAACATTACATACAAGAAGCATTGTTATAGGTGCACCAAAGCTTAACATCATCAGCCAGCACAACAACTATCAATCAAAATTTCTTTGTTAGGAATAAATAAAAACAGCAAATTACCTTTCTGCCCGCGAATTTCTCAAATAAGTTTGCAGCTTTCCACGGACCACATACTCTAGTATAACAAATGTTGGATCCCTTTCTGTGCAGCAACCCAACAGGCGAACAACGTTTACGTGAGGCTCCAGCGTCTTCATAACCTGAAACAGTCAACATGTAAGAAATGTTCTATATTATATTTAATTTTACAAATTTATTCCAAAACAGCAAAAAAAAAAAAACATCTGTGACAATTTCGTCAATATCGGTTAAGAAACAATGGATATATAGAAGATTTAAGTTAAGGCATGCATTCAAAAATTCAGACAGGGTTGGGGTGCTTTGTCCACTAGAGGACTGGGAAACCGATAGCAAGTCGAATCATCTGGTGTATATCGATTAAAATATGATGGTTGAGCAACGACCACCCACTGCCGCCCCCTTCGCAAGCAGACACTCTTGTCACTAAGCTTCGATTCATTCATATGCAACTCTACAAGGTCTCCGTGTGATAACTTGGTTTAATCATTGAATCTTGTGAACAGCTGAACAGGATTCTGAAAAGTTAAAGTGCGCATGTCTGGTACCGAAGAATCAACCACAACATACACTCAGAATGGTAATTGTGCACAGCAACAGGAATCAGTTAGTGTCAAGACATTCGAGAGCAATGTCTTTTTTTTCCAAATGCAGTCAGTTTTTGCACAGCTTTGTACCGTTTCATACATTTAAGTAATTAATGTGTAAAATGCATAATGGCTGCGGGCAGACATATAGACATGTACATAAATCTCCGTTAAATACGTTCCTATTGCTTCGATGTATTTCGGTTGAAAGTGGAGTTTCCTTAATTGCTGGTGCCCTGTTACAATGTACGGTTAATCAATGTTTTATTGTAGATTCTCACTTGTACTGTAAAACTATAACAGCGTGTCGGACCCGGAACAACATCTTAAACTATATATACTAGAAACAGACAGACACACCATTTTATTTGGACTCGGAAACTATCGCTCATTATAAGTGTTAGTATGCATATGATCATCTCCTGTATAAATATGTATATATATTGATACATTCAATTATCAATATATCAAAACTTTATTCTTAAAACGATAAAATTGGTCAGTGCTCCGCAGTAAACGTGTTTGTCTTGCTCAGAAACATTCTAACGTCAAGTCATTTATTATTTAATGTAATAAAAAATATTTAATATTTATGTATTATACCTCCAATTCAGACAGCAGATCTTTTTTTTCAATTTCGCCTGCACTCTCCTTTAAAGTTTTTACTGCAACAGTTGTAACTCCACCACTATCTGCAAGTAAAAAAGTGAAATCAAGTTTTTGTTGCGTTTTTTATTAGGCTTAGGGAAAATTCTTGAATTCTTCTGAATTTTAATGTATTTAAGGGATAATTGATAATTATTTGAATACGTTCATGTGTACCAAAAATACCAAAACATTATCCAAAAATAATTTGGAACATTTTATCGCTTACCGTTTATGTCGGTAGCTTCGCAACGCCAAACTTGTCCAAAGGCTCCTTCTCCCAAAATGTTGAAAAACTTTAATCGGTGTCTTGGAAACTCCCACTGATCAGACTTGGAGTCGTTCCCAATGTCACCTTCTGTCACAATGGTACGGCCGGAAGGTAACACAGAGCTCGAGCTATTGGGTCCGTCATAAGAATTTTGCATGGAAGCATCTACACTATTTACGGCACTTGTTGATATTGACTGCAATATTGAAATTGTATTTTAATTGGTTTGTTCTTTGCTATGTAGTTGATTCATATTGTTGTTATAGTTAAAGTATTGTGTGCCCTGTTTGGAATGGTAAAGTTTTCCGAGCTTTTTGTATGGAAAGAAATGCAAAATTTACTTTCATAATTTACTTTTAAATTTTATAAGACAAAATTTAATGTAAACAGCTGACTTGCTTTACTTTTACCAAAACTATGCACAGCTGTTTATTTTTAACCGACTTATAAAAAGGGGTTCTCAACTCGAAAAGAGATATTTTCTATTGTTTTGTTATGATTGTTGTTATATCATAGATGTTGTTAATACCGTTATTGCAAGCTGCTGATCGCGCTCCCAGGGAACGTATCGGTTTGCAAAGGCGACCGGTCCTTGCCAGTGTTGCATAACCATTGAATTGCGGCTGTCATCAGTAGTTATGTTGCTCGGATTTGATTTCTTTGCTAGCTCCTCTTTCTCCGTTGCTTTTTTCAGACTTTTGCTAATGGCGCACAAGCGACGGCGACAAAGATAGCCAAAAATAGCGGCAATAACTGCAAATATGCTGCAAACCACAATAATAAACGGAATGGAGGTAGACTTGACGGTGAAAAGCGTTATGGTGTTCACACTGCCGCCCTTTTCATTGTTGGTTTCTGGCTGAGATCCTTCTGAGCCTTCTGTCATATGATTAGTTATTGGAGTAAGTTTTGTGCGACTTGTTGGCGTTGTCAAAGTCAAATTTGTTTTACTCAGAGGCTGGTTAAGCGTTAGCGTCGGCTTTAATGCCGTGACAACTTCCTCTTTAGACACAGCAGATGTTGGAAGTGGTGGATAAAAATTATTATATGCGGGTAATACGTAATTGGCACCATTGCTTGAAGGAAATCCTGGTGGCAAATTGATGCTCGGCCGTCGATTTGGTAAGCCATTTCTAATGGACTGCACGCCAGGCAGCTGATCAAATGAGGGCAAATACTGCGAAAGGTTTTGCACAACGTTTGATATCGATGGCGGCGGGCGAGATCCAAAACCGTGAAAACCGTTGCTTTCGCTTTTCCCAAGTATGTTAATGAAAACCTCATTTTTTGCGGTGTAACGACCGTCGGACACAGTTATGTAGATTAAAAAATTTTCACCGGCCTGTAAAAAAAACAAATATCAAATATTGTTTGTTAAAAATGACAATTATTTAGTACAATACTCAGAACAGATCAATCAAATCGAGTTCCTATGATATCTGTGGCTATTAATTTAAGAGAACGTATATCTGAAATCTTACACGGCAACTCAATTTTTTGAAGATCGAACGAATACTATTCTTTAAACTTCTTAAGCTTTAATAATCTTTCAGTTAAGTTGATATCATTTATAAATACAATGGTAAGGCCTGGTGCTCTTAATAAATTCAATGGGTTGCACTTACGCGGCCTGATAAACTCTCGTTGAGGTAGACCACACCCTTTTCGGGATCAATGCGAAAGGGCAGTTTTTTCTGTGTGCTGCCGTGATGTTGACTTGAACCAGCTTGAAGTTGAAAACGTGGCTCAATCCCGAATACCAGACTATCGCCATCTGCATCTTCGGCATGCACTCGGTCAATAACTTGTCCCACCTCTTCGGCTTCTGATATCCGCCAATTTCGCTCTCGAACGTATAAAATTGGCGGTGCATTTTGCTCCTGTGCAATAGCTGTAAAAATTTTACAAAATTAGATTTTAAAAATAAAATTTTAATATATTTGCTGTAAACAAGTAAGAAGGCTCTAGTCGGGAGAACCCGACTAGAAGATACCCTGAACCCAGTTGTAATAAATATATTAAAGTAATGTAGGGAAATACAAATTGTTTATTTAAATGGGTTGATTTCATTTAAGTATAGATTAAGTTTATAATAATTATAATTAATATTGAATATGTTTTAAACCACTTCTTGGCTGAACAACTTCAACTGAACAATCAACTCAGCGTTTGACGACGACTGACTCTACTCAGCTCTATACGACGACTGACTCTCAATTGTGTATCTGCTTAAAACTATGGTATTGTAGGAAAGAGAATGTACGATAGGAAAGCGTAATGCAAAATAGGCCTGGCCGATGCAACGCTCGTCATAGTTGCGCAAAGCAAAGGGCACCCAGCCATCCCTACTTCTCCCAATCCTACAGTAATGCTTAGCTATTTAAAATAATAATCAATGTAAACAAAACAAACATGTGGAATCGTTGCAGTCGGACGCAACCGACTGCGATATACTCGATACCAGCCTTTAAACCGGTAAAAAGAGGCCCGATCGCAAAGGAGTACGGATGCGGGGGTGTAAGCTGCCTTAAAAATTGTCTGATACAGATGGGGATGCCACCAGCTATCTTCCTACCTAATTTGGTGACTCTAGCTCAAAGTTTGTTAAAGGTTTGGGAAGGGGGGCTGGGGCAGTATGGGTGGGCGTGGCTCCAAAATATCTTTGGGGTCGCTACCAGTTATCTTCATACCAAATTTGGAGGCTCTAGCTCAACAACTCTGAAAGATACACGCATTCCCGTTTTTAACGAAAAGTTGGGGTGGCTGGGGTTGGCTAGGGCGGTATGGGTGGCCGTGGCATCCAAAGTTTTGATGCAGTTTTTTGGGGATCGTCATCACATATCTTGGCGCAAAATTTGGTGGCTCGATCTTAAAAATTGAGGAAGTTATAATCGTTTTTGACTTTAAACTGCGGGGTGGCTGGGGGCGGAATGGGTGGGCGTGGCTCCAAAATTTTTGATGCAATTTTTTCGGTGATGCCAGTAACTATTTTTCTACCAAATTTGGTAACTATAACTGTAAGGGTGTGCGAAATAGATAGATTTATCGATTTTGAGTTATCGAATTTATCGATTTGCCAGCCAATCGATTCAATTCGATATCTCCGGTGTTTCTTAACCGATTTGGACGAAATTTTCAGAAAAGTTTTATCGTTACCCATTATTTCAACCCCCATTTTTACAATTTCCAAATTCGATCTTTTTTTGTTATCGATACCATGTGTATATCGGAAACCAGAATAGTTATCGATAATTTGAAACAAACTTGTTCTGCTTATGCTATAGGAGAACTTATATTCAAAATCTGAAGTCTCTAGCTCTTGTAGTCTCTGAGATCGACGCGTTCATACAGACAGACGGACGGACAGACTGACATGGCTATATCGACTCATGCATACGGATGAACATGCAGATGGACATGTCTATATTGACTGGGCAGTTGAAGATGATCAAGAAAATATATACTTTGTGAGAACTACTGCATGGGTTCAGGGTATAAAAAGTAAAGCATTTAAAGAACAAAAGGTTTAGTCGAGTTAGCTCGATAAGGAAGATACATTTAGTTTTTGGCGCAAGTTCAAAAATTTCAAATTTACAATTCAATTTATTGTCGAAAAGTCAAGCACTTAAGCCGTCAATCTCTATTGAGTTTTATTTTGAGCGAAAAAAGGATTATTAAAAATCTGTATTGCCTATATTTTTATATCATAAATAATGATTATGGTCTCATTTTTATAAAATACTCAAAAATTATGATTATCATTGAAGAATAACGTCAAAAATTCAGTTTTTATCATTACGGTCCCTAATTAAAAAATAACTTAACTTTAATGCTTTCCGTCTGACTAAGCTAGAGACTATATTTATTTTAAATTCGTGTATACAAAGCGCAGGTCAGGTTCGCTTTAAATGATCGATGAATCATCCAGCAGACGAAATAGTAATCCTCTGTGAAAATTTCATCGAAATCAGTTAAGAAAAACTGGAGATTTCGAAGATTCAATTTTAGTTTCTCATGCAGTAGTTCATTTACTAATTTTGGCCGTTTTCAGGATACCATATGCGTGTCACGTTAAGATTTTGAAAAAATATGTAGGTACAGAACCAAATTAACGTGTTTTTGAATGTTTTCAGTATGATTTTTTCTCCCTAATCTGATGTACTAACCATCATGGTCTTAAAATAAAACTTGAATTTCACCCTGACAAGCGTATTCTCACTTCCTTGTTATTGTTGTTTAATTAAAAACCAACCCTGATAGCGCAGCTTTTTTTCTTTGTTAATGCTTTTGCGACTAGATATATCCGTAGTAAAGAATTCCAAGCGCTGTGTGTAAGTATACTTTTGAATTTTTAGGTCTCAATCTTCGAGGCAATCAAAAAAATATGTCGAATTGATTGATGTACAGCTTAAGCATCATTCGATGGGGATAATATATTTACCTGCCTTTTCTGCCCAGGTACAAAAAATTCAATTTCGATTAAATTTTACTCAGAAAGTTTATTTAAAAATAACACAATTATCTGTTTTTAAATTTTAACAACAAAGAAGCTCTTGCGAACACATACAAACATTTAATTTTTCGCGCAACCGGTGCGTATAATAACAACTTGTTTGGTTTGAAAAGCCCACACAATATTTTTTTGCAGTGGGTGAAACAATTAGAGCTACATTGGGAAGGTATACTGCCTTGACCGTGACTACTTGTAATGGTTTTTTTTGTTCGGAGATAACTAAAGTTTCTTATGGATGAACGTAAATGTGGATATTGACTCGGCAAGTGCTTGAACATTCCAAAGAAGTAAAAGTGAAGTAGGTGTAAGTTCACTGACTGCTTCCATGACACTATAACCGTTGGTATCAAGGTCGGTTATTTGTACCTAAACAAAAACAACCGATAACACATAACTATACAGAATTTCTTCTTTTTTACTTTAACGCAATTGGCTGAATTTAAAAATGTATAACAGTATCAGACTATCAGAATAGAACTTACCTTCATATGTTAAGAATAAATTAATTGTCGCTATAGCCAGTAAAATAGCGAAGTGACTGCGGCGACGCTTCGTAGTTGCCAGCAAGTTATGCTTGCAGATGTAATGTCGCTCATGGGGAAAGTCCATGGTGTAATTAACCGCAAGAGCGGCAAACCTGTTGCACGTAGGACACAAGCCGTTATAGATAATTAAATTTAACACCACAGTTTAATTCCAAAACAACGTAAACATTAGTATCGAACCGGATTATGCTTAATTGAATCACAATTCCAGTTATTCACTTTTAACGTTATTTAGCAAAGCCAAGCATAAGGAATTCATCCATTTCATATTTACTTAAACCCTGACCAACAGTTAATTCATTCGATAGTTTGTGATATGAGATGAAGACCTGTTTATCAATTTACTACTAGATCCTGTTGGCTATTATAAGTCTTGTTCGTGTTGTATGTATGTACATTGTACACACATTAAACAGGTTATACGCAAACAAAGCTTGTGATGGTATGCGGCAAAGCAACACTAAGATGGTAAGCGATTTCTCTTCCTCTCATATACGGGTGCATGGCGCAATCGCTGGGCATACCCAATCAGCAAACTAAAACCAGTATTAATGTGGTAGTCCAAGGTAGAGGCAATATTATACACGACGTATTTTCCGACCTTTTGTATGTTTAAGTTTTTTTTTTAAAGCGTGGAACCCCAGCAAAAGCATTTTTATTCTTCATTCACAAAATTAATAGTAACTTTTGGCGATGACGTCACTCACGCACTTATACAAACACAGTTTTGAGTTGGGAGTTGAGAATTCGCAGAAATTTTTTGTTTGTTTGTATTTTACACAATATTTGATATTTTTATAAATTGATACACTTATGCACGTTTGCAATTTACATTGTATGTAAACACATAAAATACCTATATAACTTTCACAATTTTTATGTCGTCCAACTAAAAATATACGCGCGAGTGATACGATACGATGTGTATTCCAGCACGGTGTATAAACAACTGATTCACTTGGAGCTTTGGCTTAATCTATCGAGCAGAACAACAAACTAAAAACTTGTTTTAGTATTAAAGACAACAAACTTTAACAGCAACTCACTCTGACTCTTGCTCTTGCTCTTTGATCGACTCTTTGTGGAACATAATGAACATAATGAATGAAGCAGTTTTTTGGAGGTTGTCATCACATATCTTAGCTCCATTTGGTGGCTCGAGCTTAAAAACTGAGGAAGTTGTAGGCGTTTCTGATTTAAAACTGCTGGGGGGCTGGATGCGGAATGGGTGGGCGTGGCTCCAAAATGCAATTTATTCGGTGATGCCAGTAGCTATCTTCCTACCAAATTTGGTAACTATAACTGTAAGGGTGTGCGGTTAAGGTGTACTTATCGGTTTGAGTTATCGAATTTATCGATTTGCCAGCCCCCCTGTATATGCCATAGATAAAGACATTTGTAAAGATTCAAGTCAAAAATTGCGCACATACGGACGGACGGACAGACACCATGACGGACATTGCACAAACCCAATATACTCTTTAACTTCGGTATCGAGTATAAAAAGAGACGGCGAATAAATTCAACATACAATGTTTTATTTAAGAATGGTTAGCAGCAAAGAAATTTAAAATCTACACTTACTATTAAGATTTTTAAAGTTATCAAAGTCCATTATTTTTTTATCTCATTGGCATATTGCATTATTCGTATTATCGCAAGTTCGCACAAGAACTTCTACTGTGATTATTGTGATCTGGGATCATAACAAATCCATTAATAACTTATAAATACACATTTTGAATAATGCAGATCGTTTCACAGTTTTTCGGAGCGATTGGTCTCCAAATCTTATCTTAAATTTAAGCTTATTTTGGAAAAAAAGATTCATTTAAAAACAAATAACCAAATCTTAAAAATATTAGTTTTTATTGTTAGCTCTTTCATACGGTTATTGATTTTCAAAAACCAATCATGGTTGAACTGTATGCATATATTATAATTCTATCATGGAATCCACATTGTGGATCATAAAATGTGTGACCATACCTTAAAAAGCGGGTGTTAGCCTAATACATTCTGGTCACACCTTTTGTTGAAGTTACAAAACCGATAATTTGAATATTTATTTAAACTTTTTAACAGTTGCATTTTCTAAAAAACATTGCAATATTTGAATTTTTTAAAATTTAAAATACAGTTAGACAACAATAATCCTTTAAACTGTGCTGGATGAAAAAAAAAACCGAAATAATTTATTAATAAATAATCTCGGCGTGCCTTTATTTCCGAAGCCGGCTCCACTGTTTTATTTTCAAATTGAACGCAACTTTAGTAGGAACAGTCATTGCGTCACGAATACTGCTCTTGATATCACCAACAAATACATTTTGCTGCATGCCACCAAACTCAACGCAATAAGTTGTTTATTATTATTGTTGTCAATTAAAGCACGAACATTAATGATAGATACTACATATGTTTTACATTTCAAACACATAAAGTTCGGCAAAAAAAAAACAACAATTAAAATAAATAAATAAACTGTTAGTTAATGTATAATAGACTAAACTTGTAACTTCTTTATGGACAAATTATTAAAAACAAGGTAATCACTGTTGGAACCTAAATGAATATGTACTTTCCAGCACTGCAGTTCGTCATTTAAAATCAATTTAATCATAAACCACTAGCTTAAACCACATGCAATGTCAAGGTTGATTTGATCAACGAACTGTAAGTGTGTTTATTATCAAACAAATGAACATGTGCACCAGTAAAAGGTCTTCTGTGTAAAAATACCTCTCCAATGGTACATGCATATAAAATTGGAGGGGTTGTGGCTTACAAACTGTGGGGCTGTCCATTTAATAGGTTATTTTGGGACACAGCCGACTACAATATACTCTGAAAGAAGTATAAGAGCATGTGCTTGAGAGTCTGCTTGCCTAGGGGACTGGTGAATTAAGCTTGTGGATCAACCCATACGTGTTATAAAAAAATAAAAATAAATAACATATGTTTCACATTGAAATCTTCCTTAGAATTTGTATATGTATGTGCGCCCCGTTTTTCGTGTCTGTTTTATAGTGTAATTTTTGGTGTCGTGAGTAAGCGTGGCACTCAATTTTTTTCGCTCTTAACTTATTTCTAGCAATATACCCCTTGAATTGGATGAGTCTAGTTTAACAACTGTGTAGGCTGTACGCATTTTCGGTTTTCAAATATTCGGTTTTATCAATTTTCAGTTATCTGTGCTATCGATTTCACAGGGTGTCAAAAAATTGTATTCACAATCTGTAAGCATGACAGCATGATGGGCATTTAAAACTTAAAAATTATTAAGAATCAGTGCTCATAATATTTTTTTTCAGCGATGCAAATGCTTAAATGCCTTTAGTGCTTACTTAAGTACATTGTGTTTTGTAGTCGAGCATTGATTATGTTTACTGTGTGATAAGAATCATTTGTTTTTATAGTAAAAAACGAGCTGATAAGAACAAAGGTTATGCAAACACTGATTATTGTGCATTCTGTTTAACTAACTGAAGCGCTTCAGACGCTTTCGAAAAAAAGCGAAATAGAAATGTTTTGTTTATCGTATTAAAATAAAAGTAAATAATGCTATTATTATAAACCTCGTACTAACATCGTATTATAATGTTTCTCTAAACAGTAAATCGCGATGGAAAAGTGATGTGCATATTATTCTGAATACGTATTGTAGAATATCAATGACCGATTCGTTTGCTTATCTGCCCGGTGTTTTGATTACTGGCGTATTTGTATGTTCCTTTCTGAGATACAAGTACAAATAATTCTATTTAGATCAATGTCGGCTATTTATAGCCGAGTCTTTGGGGCTATCGAAACGCTAAAACTAAGCAGACTAATGAGAGCGCGTTTCGTGTTAGGGCCGCTTCAAGCGGCTGCTATTCGTTTGTTAATATATGTTTCTGTTTGTGTGTTATCGATTTATAAGTAGATAAGGTGCCGCGATGTGGAAATTTAAGGTCGGAGTGGGTTGTACATACTTTATATCTAAAATTAATGACCTCAAGCTATCTTTATTTAATTTTAGTGACTTGAGCTTTAAAAAAATAGAATGGGTTATTTGATTGAACCAAATTGCAGGGTTAAGAAAACTTCGTCATACGGAAGTTTGACTGTATTTTCAAATAAAACATTTAAAGCAATGTGAATAATATTAAATTTACCATATCTCTTTTAATGCTTCTTCCAAAGTCTTCTTAATGCCATCCAATGTTATTAGTAATATATTTCTTTCTATAAGTATATAAATTATTATTAAATGTACATCCTAAGTCGAAGATAAAGTAGACTTATATAATTTTACTTTGTTTTTCTTTATAGGGCCCATGTGATCCAAAGTACAAACTTACTATCTGGCTTATTGCTCATTCTTTTGTTGGCAAATTTCCAACAGTGATAAAAATGCAAACATGATCCATAAATGCACTAATCGGAGGCGGCGCAATGCATTTGCACTTTTGACGATTTTACATATTTGCCAAAAATTTTACGGCAACAATGCTAGCGTACAATTTGATCAACAGACTATAGAAAATGAATTTATTTTAAGTGATTCCCATCAAAATAAAATAAAACAAGTGGCATTACCAACGGACCAAGAACTTATTGTTCGGTTGCCATCAAACACCCTACTGAAGTACAGCTCCTATAAAGATGTTTCTATACTACACTTTCGAGTTCCATCGGATGCACGAGTAGCATATTTTAGTTTCAAAGCCGTTGAAGAATCAAAAAGCCCATTTCGTAAGTATATTATTACAAAAATATTTCCTCCTGTCCTTTATTCTAACTTTATTTTGCTTTGATATCTTTATAGAAAGACAATGCAAAGCTAAGGATGTTACTTTGCACTTGAAGGCAAACAGCTTACCTGTGATAAGTCCTGAAAACATTACCTTTCCCAACAACTTTTTAAGCCCCGAACAAAGGTAAATTTATCTTTGTCAACAACTGAGAGTTACATCCTTTGCGAAACTAAAATTGTTTGACTAATTGTGTGGGGTTTCGTAGCTATGTCCTTTTATCTGTCCGTCTACTAAAACTTTGTTGTCTTATAATTCACCTAGTAAAATATTTGTTAATATTTTATTTTTATATTTTACACAGATCTACATGGCTGTGGGTGTTGCCTGTTTCGTAAGAGTATAAAAACTTTTAGCCGTCAGATTAAGCGAACAATTTTCTTCGTTTTACTTTTATAAATTAACAATGGGTTTCTATTTGTAACTTTATTTTTTTCAGATTCAAGATATATCACCTGCAATTTGAGTCAAATAGTCATCAGCATCGTATTGATGTACAGGGTCCACAGATGGGAAGTTGGTTTGCAGTGGCTTTTGTCAGTTGGACAAATCCTAGTAATGAACGCATTGAACAACAAGGTAATTCAAGTTTAATCCATTAAGACTAAACAAAATTAAGTTAAAAGTGCGAATAACAAACAATAGGAAATTAATTATTAAAAACTGTGTGTTCCGTTTAGTAAATTTTATTTTTTTCTAATTTATTTAAGGACTTTCCGCTTCATGCGAAACGATACTTTTGGGAGAATTATCTGTGTCACGTTTTTCTTCGACTATCGTGAATGATGGGCAAATAAAGACTAGCAATCTCACCAGTCAATTTAGAAACAAAATCGACCCAGGTACCAAACAAACAAACCCAATTAAAAGCAAACAACCCACTGACGAATTTAACAGTCAAAATTTTAACGGCAATGGTTCGCAGCATTTTAAGGAGTACCATAAGAGGCAGCCAAATGGAAAAAGCATCGCTGCACACTACGATGAAGAAATTTATAAATTTTATGTGCCCGAAGGTGTTAACGTGGCTACCGCAGCAATAGCGTTTAAGGAAGTAAGCGAAAACTGTCCAGATATCGCCTTCTACACTCAAGTGAATGCGTTTCCGCTTAGTGATATAGATGGTGAAAATATGAAAGGCAACGAATACAACTACATGCACAGAGCTCTTATTCGGCCAAATCAGACTGAAGAAATTTCGATTGGGTTTTATGTTCAGCCAAAATCATGGCATTATGCACTGTTAAAATTTGTCAACCAATCAAATGCAACATCATCACGACAAGAAAATGCAAAAATGAATGCGAGAAGGCCAGAGTACAAGGTTTCGTATAAGCTGCGTATAGTTTATAAAGAGCTAAACTCACAGAATACGACAGCTAAACTATCTGAGCGTGAAAATCCTTGGCAACCGCAACAAAGCTATCGCGAAATGGATTTCTATTCATTATTGCGCCAGAGCTATCACGAATTTTTTGTGTTCGATTATGATTTGCAGCCGGATGTCAACGGTACTGTTCCGGCACTTCTTAACCTAACAGCACAATCTACTGCGGCATTTGCATTTGAACTTGGAGAGGTGTACGATATTGGCGGTACGCTCTCCTTTGCTGTTTCAATGAACCACGATCCGCGCTTTAGGAGCGAACTGAAAGCGACTCCACCCACGACATCGCCGTCAGAAAGGGGAATCCTGGCTGAGAAGTTAGTCGGCGATCAAGATGACACTGGGTTACCTAATAACCAAAACTCACTAACCAAAATTGCTCAAACAAATCAAAGTATGCAAATTATTGTCTGCATGCATCAAGGCGTTGCAGGCGTACCCACATGGCCGGACAAATGCCGATATGGTCAACGCCTTATGCAAGCTACAAGTGTTGTCAACAACACAAATGTCATGGGTCTCATCCATGTACCGTTTCCCGAAAGTGGTCAATGGTAAGTATAAGTATAAGTATAAGTATAAGTATAAGTATAAGTATAAGTATAAGTATATAAGTATAAGTATAAGTATAAGTATAAGTATAAGTATAAGTATAAGTATAAGTATAAGTAAAAATAACATTTCAGGTTGTTATGCATAACACCCAAGCCAACCTTGTTAAATTTAAATTTTTGATTTTATTTATAGGTACGTTACGATGGGTCTTTTCTGTCCTGAAGCAGAAACCGCACGTGCCACCGTAATTGACAGTGTCAAGCAATTTGTCCGGACTCACTCAATGTTGCTGCAAAAGATGCGTAGTCCCTGTGCCTGCGCTACAAATGCTGAGCGGTTCGAAGGGTGCATTGGGTCCAAAGATTGCTTGGACAGCATGAATCAAACTGAAACGCTGAAAGTCAAGGAATGCATGATGGACTTCAAATGCACTGATGATAATGTTAAAATGACACAGCTCTTTGAAACACATCACAAGTCG
The DNA here is from genome assembly GCA_018901835.1 of Scaptomyza graminum. Classification (NCBI taxonomy): domain Eukaryota; kingdom Metazoa; phylum Arthropoda; class Insecta; order Diptera; family Drosophilidae; genus Scaptomyza; species Scaptomyza graminum. The sequence goes on from JAEIFL010000302.1 coordinate 99,643, forward strand.
GCGACGGAACAACATTTTGCGTTGGACAACTGCAGCACCTCAGTGCTTTTCTCCATATCATCGAGTCCTTGCGTAGCAGGTCGTTGCGGCCGGTTTGGCCGCTGTTATAATTATATGTCCGGTGGTTTTGTGTTTTCAACATGCGTATGTTTGAAAGGATACCGTGGCTGGGATTGTACGGAAAAATCGCAGGTGCCTTCGAGTATGTCTATTCTTTTGGCCTCTCTGTTTCTTACTTTGAGCAATCTTCTTTTCATTCCGAGTGTTTTTTTGGCCGTTAAGCGACAGTTCTACAGCGAAGGTATAATCTACTTCTTTGCTATGTTCTTTTCGATTTTCTATCACGCCTGCGACTCAGGTGAAGATGAATATAGTTTCTGTTTGGTCAAGATTGGCGTACTACAATTCTGTGATTTCTACTGTGGTCTTCTAGCCATTTGGTTTACACTTATTGCCATGGCCCACATACCAAAGCAAATGGTGTCACTACTTCACATGTTTGGGGCCATTTCACTAGCGTTTGGCACAGAGCTCGACAAACAGAGCCTATGGGTATTTCTAGCTCCAGCTTTAACTGGCATCTGTCTCATTTCAACTAGCTGGGGAATTCGCTGTTCGAAATCCCACAAGTGCTTTCCTGCGCGACAATATCTTATTATTTATATGCCGCTCGGTATTGTCCTGGTAATGGTTGGCCTCGTCTGTTACGCATTTCTTCAGACTAAGCAGAACTATCACGTTGTACATTCGATTTGGCATATGGTTATGGCGTTGAGCATCATGTGCTTGCTGCCCTCAACCAAGACTTTTATTCCAAAATACGAGCATTCTGATTTATAAAAGGAGCTTTTGTGTTATTTTAACTTTATAGCTTATGTACCTTACATTTTAAGAAAAATGAAATCATCCTTGCACTGGGCTCTGCAACAATAAACTATTAACTTTACAAGTAATGTGTTATATTATATAAATAATGTAAATTACCCAAGCAATATATAAACAATTTCTATAAGCACATTGAGACGAGTAATTGTAACATAGTAAAAATAATGTACAATACATAATCAAGAGATAAAAAATTGTTACAAGAATATATTATCAAAAAATGTTAACAAGTGGAAAGTACCTTTCTTTTGTGGCTCCAATATGTTTTTTGGGGGATGCAAGTAGCTTTATTCTTGCCAATTTTGGTAACTCTAGCTGTAAGGGTGTCGAAAAAAGTTTCATTCATACAGGCGGACAGACATGGCGGACTGATAAGATAGTCAGTCGACATGATAATGGAAATATACAATTACAAGATAGATAGCAGTTTTTGTAATAAAGTCAAACTTTCACTCAGTCCTCTTTAGATGACAAAAAAAAAATTCGTCCTAGAGAAAATTCGTATGATAAAATGGATTTCTGATTGAACCAGTGTTCTGGAAATGAACTCGTTTTATAGACTGCAACATTGTACGAAAACGAAAAAAAAACTTGGCTTATTGACCCATTTATTGTATAGGATTTAACTCACAACTTTACGAAGACGGTTACACCTTTATTGTTAAAGATGCACAAGGATTTGAAATTTTGATTTACTTTTATTTTATACATGTCTTATGTTGTGCAATTATCACATGTGACTCTAGTTTAAGTTACTTTAATGTACATACAATGTATATATTACATATGTATGTACAAATATTTGATATTACAATCACTTATAGATTCGCCTTAATGGCCTTAGTCTTACTCTACTTAACAGCGGGTCCAGCTAGCTAACGCACAGCGCCAGAGCCGAAGCGAATTTCTTTTTCAAATTGTTCCGCTTTCAGGGTGCCGTCTATACTCTCACAGTTTTTGTTAAAAACACTATAGGCACTTATTTCATTGGATTTTCTTGGACCAGTTCTGGTGTTGAAATATATTCCCAACAATGCTGAGAACATTAAAAAGACCAAGCCAAACTTTAGCTCGATTGCTATTACATACAAAGTCATCCAGAAGAGAAAATAAACACTCCAAAGAGTGTATTTAAGGCCCTTGCTCTCCTTTTTTTCACTAGCATGAAGGTTATCCAGTGGCAATAGTTCATCGTCTTCGCTCGATGCTACATTATCATCAACAGCTTCATAAATTGTGGCAGATTCCGTAAAAACCGTTTTTTCGGGCTACAAAATTTAATATATTCATATTCACCATTAAATTGCATACGTCAACACGATTAATACTACCTTGACGTCAATGATAGTTTGACCTTTTCCTTGAGCAGAGTCTGCGCCTGTGCCTAGCATCCAGAATTTGTTAACTTTATTTTTAAACGCGGTTAATAAGTCTCTTTTATGTTTTTGTTGTCGATATTGTCTCAACTGTTCTTGAAAATCTGCCATATTCTTCCTCTTCCGTAAATAAGTATGACATTAGAGATGGAAGAGACGAGTATCTTACAAGTATTTAAAACTAGTGACAAACTATGAAAGTAGCAGTTCAGTCACCAAATACATAACTATAAATACATTACTATTAGGTACGATTCAAATATTTAGAAACTTGTCAAAAGCCAATTTCTATTTTCGTTTGTAAAAAAAAAAATCAGATTCCACAGGAATTTAATAATTGTAAATTAAAAAAGGCCTATCGAACTGCTGCTAGTTCCCACGAGAGCAGAGCTACCTGCGCAACTGAATTCCGACTGATATGGCGCAGCATGTTGAGATACGTATGTGAACAACAGAAAGCTGTCTGCTACAATTTAATGTAAAGTTTATTAGTGGTTCCGACTCATTAACTAGTAATACCTATTTCCATTGCTCAGTTACTGTTAAATTAACAGTCAGTTACGAAAGCTGTTTCCATTGCTCTGTAACTGAACCTCAGTTAATGAATCAGCTGTTCGGTTTGTTTTGTTTTGGTTTGTAATAGCTAAAATAACGAATTAATCATGGAGCGAAATTCATTATTGCAAATTTGTAGTGCATTATTGTCAGTTTGATTGACATACATGCTATTTCTACAACCTGATTTGCTTATTATGAAGGAGCAATGTAATTTTAAAGAAACATTGGCCACGAACATTGCAAATATGTAGCAGAAAACGAAAGCGTCTATCTGAGTGGTCATTTGTAAGTTAAAATTAAATTGCAAGCATATTTGAAAACAGTATAATATCTCTATATTTATGTTGTAAATAGCCAAGGCATTAAAAGTTTTGGGAGCTGGATGTGCCACAAAATAGTGAAAATATGTTCGATAAAACATCGCGATGTTTCATCGAAAAAGTCACAAAACAGCTGATTGAACGTTGAAAAGGAGAGCGCAATTATGAATTATATTTTTAAAATAATTAATATACTTCTTTTTTAGATGTATTTACAAACAAAATACGTAATTTGAGAGCAAGGCATGGAGAACTTGTTTCAGGGTAATGCAGAGAAACTCCCAGGGCGGGAATGTGGGACGTGGATGGAAATTCTCCATGAAAAACGCATCACTATTTTGTGGCACATCCAGCTCCCAAAACTTTTAATGCCTTGGCTATTTACAACATAAATATAGAGATATTATACTGTTTTCAAATATGCTTGCAATTTAATTTTAACTTATAAATGACCACTCAGATGGACGCTTTCGTTTTCTGCTACATATTTGCAATGTTCGTGGCCAATGTTTCTTTAAAATTACATTGCTCCTTCATAATAAGCAAATCAGGTTGTAGAAATAGCATGTATGTCAATCAAACTGACAATAATGCACTACAAATTTGCAATAATGAATTTCGCTCCATGATTAATTCGTAATTTTAGCTATTACAAACCAAAAAAAAACAAACCGAACAGCTGATTCATTAACTGAGGTTCAGTTACAGTGCAATGGAAACAACTTTCGTAACTGACTGTTAAGTTAACAGTAACTGAGCAATGGAAATAGGCTATTAGTTTACACAGAGACAACTTAATGTAAAGATATGTTTACAGAATTGTTCATGTTGTATGGCCGTGGACTTTTGCGCAAGACCGAAGCAAACGAACTAACGAGAGTAAAAAGTCGGTTTCCCCTGAACGACGTTTTTTTTTACTTTTGCTTCTATGTTTACAATACACATGCCGCCATGATTTTCATGGTTTGTTGTTTTTATGCATTGCGGTCTTATTGTTATTAATAGTCTTTGCACTTACTACTTCTGTTTTGCTACCTGTTACAGTTTGCAAATAAAAAATTTCATGATAAAACAAAATTCTTTACAAGGCAAGCCTCATACGATGCTAGTTCGGTGACTTCACACTATGAATTGTAAGGTCCAATAAAAATTGTAACACCTTTATGAGGATAAGAGTGTTGACGCACAAATATGTTTACAAGAGCTGATAAATCATTCGCTCAAGAAAAAATGCAATATAATCACCTTATTCTGGTTTTACACTGTTTTTTTATACAGAATTAGGTGTATAACGAATTAATTTTCAGAACACTGTATTTTATTTAAATTTTAATTGTGTTTTTCTCTCCATATAACGATGATCCCTATAATTCCCTCAGCGTGAATGCTCATGCGTATTCGATCTACCTACAGCAAAGTTATTTTGATAATTGTTCTTATTGCACGAATGCATTAACCGCATAGTTTTTGTGTTCAAAGATACACACATTCCATATAAGAAATACAATTTAAATAGCTCCAAACAAACTCAATTATTCAATGTTCGGTGCATCAAATTAGTAATAAAATTCTAATGTAAACAGGTAGACACCTGCAAAAGTCATAATTCTTCGGTATTTAAAATCAATTGTAAATTAAATTCTATGTAAACAAGCAAAATCCTTTTTGTTTTAATTTCTATTCTATTTCTCCGCATTTAGTGGACTCTTAACGATTAACGCATTTTAATTGTCTGTGGTTCTGTAACATTTTCTTAGGTGGGAACCAAAAGATTTTCCTCCCGATCACATCAGCTTTGTTAACTACAAAAAAAAAGTTTGTGTATTTATTGCTTTAATTTTTAGAAAATAGTAAACAAGATGGAAGTTGTTGTTGATAATTTAGATTCTCGGCCGCCGGAAATAAGTGATACACAATTAGTAAATTAACCAGATGTCATCCCCATTTTTTGTAATTTTTATCTTTATTGTGCGCTGATAGCCAAAGCTCCAACGATGGCAAGTAGTACGAATTTGGAACGAGCAGAAGCTATCAGTAGGCTATAAGATACATTCTCGAGTGCATCGTACCTTGTTTGTAATGCCTTAAAACAAGATTGGAACTTATTGTGAAATTGTTTTAAGAAAAAAACACAATTTTAACTATGTCAACCCGCCTGGACCAAAAAGACATTGAATCAAAACCGGCGGACCCATTTCAAAAAGTCGGGTCTGCTGGTCATGAATACGAAGAAGTGCTTAAATTAATTGGTATTTTATGTAATGATAATATAAATGCATATATGCTTACTTAATACATATTCACTAAAGGATTTGGCCGTGTGCAGTGGTCTGTTCTGTTTGCCTCAGGACTATTACTGATGATGGTTATAAATGAAACAATGGGAATGTCATACATTACAATTGTTTCACAGTGTGATTTTGAAACAAATTCAGTAGACAAGGCCATAATGAGTGCTGCTAGTTTTGTCGGTAAGCTTGCCGTCCAGGCTTAATCCTTTTATCAACCAAATAGAAACAATTTACTTTTCAACAGGAATATTCTGTTCTTCATATTTCTGGGGCTATCTAAGCGACTTAATTGGACGAAGACCAGTTTTAATATATACAACTTTTACTGGAAATGTAATATCTTTAATTTCAATCTTTATACCGAATTACTGGACTTATGTAGTTTCCCGATTTCTCGTCGGATTTTTGTGAGTACTTTTTTAAGCCACAATATATCATTTACCAACTACATAATAACGATACATTTATATCAAATGTTTTATTAAGAAATGTTGTTAATATTTTGTATTACAGCATAGCTGGCGCATCTTCAACAACATATGCATATCTTGGAGAATTCTTTACGTCGCGCCACCGACCGATTGTTATCAATTACGCTAGCTTGTTTGTCGGTATATCAACAGTTTACGTGCCAGGTAACTTTTTCATTCATTCATTACACAGGTCTTATAAACAGGTTATAATTTGGTTAATTAGCCCGCAAGATGTCGTGCGAAGCGGTCAAAATCTTGAAGCTACGTTCAAGTTTGTATCGATCGATAATTACCTAAAAAACTTATTTTTTCATACTTAATGTCATTATAATTGATTAATTTTTTTTTAAATTAATAATATCTATATTGTAGTATTAATAGAGTAACATAAGCCAAAGCTTTAAGCTTCAAGCATAAATTAAATAAGGGAGATGCCCTAACGGTGGACACCCCTAAGGTTTTTGTGACATTAAACTGTCAGAAATCAACGTAAAGCTTAGCTGTTGGTATCGTAGGAAAGCTAGTTCAATTGCCCATCGATCAGTGTAAGGCATTATGCACATTTCATTCGTTTTTTGAAAGATATATAGGATTTAATGAAAATAGTCAAAATTTATTTACCCTTGCGAAATCTCGAAAACTGTACGTAGCATTAAAAAAGTAAGTATCAAGTTTTTATCAGGGTACCGAATGTACTTGAAATCAGTTTTACTTTTAGCGGCACCAAAATCATTGTAGATGTCCTGTGTTATAAATGTGACTGTCAACTAACAAATTTGTGTGTGTTTTTGGATTACTTAAGCTGTTGCTTGGGCTGTAATGTCAATGAATTGGAGTATAGATGTGACGGAGAGCATTTCATTTCGACCCTGGCGTTTATTGAGTGTATTTTATTTGCTACCTGGAGTAATTGGTACTATTATGCTTTTAAAAATGCCGGAATCTCCAAAAATGTTAATGTCAATGGGTAAAATTGATGATGCCTACGCCGCATTGAACTGGATTGCTATGAAAAACTCGGGGAAAACACTTCAACAACTTAAAGTTGAGACACTAAAATCTGATGTTTTAACTGACAAAGAAAATATACTGAATGTTTCCAACTCACCGTGAGTAGTAAAGTTATTTTATACTTTAATATTTGATTTTATCTTTGCAATCGTTTTAGAACGGTATCTGTTAAAAATATGTGGAAGGAATCGTTACCGTTGTTCAAAAAACAGCATTTAACGAACTTTTGCATAAGCTGCTTGGTTATGTTCGGTCTTTTCTTAAGGTAGGCTGTATAACAATCCCAACTGACATTTGCTAAATTTTGAACTGACTTGCAGCTCATCGGGAATGGGCCTCTGGTATCCAGAAATACTTAATCGCTTGAGATCAAATTTTGCCGATGACGATATGACAGTTTGTGACGTAATCGATGCATCAATCAATCAGTCGCAACTTAACGTAACAGGAAATGTATGAGCAGAAATACTACACATTACAATAGTATATCGAAATTAAAGCCTATTTTATTATCTTTCAGATTTGCAACGATGAAATAAAAACCAAGAGCTATATAGACACAATTACTTACGGCTTGGCTCTAATTGTGGGGTATATTGTAATGGGCTTTGTTATTGATCGGATTGGGCGAAAAATAGCTATCACAGTTGGTTTGGCCATAGCTGCTACTTCTGCGATCTTATTAGTTTGGATAGAAAATGATACCATCATAATAATCTGTTTTTGTCTCTACCTGGTATTACCAGGCTTATGTGTATCAGTCTTAAGCGGTGTCGTGGTGGATCTTGTTCCCACAAATTTAAGAGGAAAAGCAGTTTGCATCTGTTTAATGTTCGGACGTTCAGGTAGCGTTTTTGGTAGTAACCTCATTGGAATACTTTTGGAATCGTACTGCTTTATAACATTTGGAGTATTTTCGGGATTCGTCATGGGTAAGTGTGTATTTTAATTGAAAATCCATTAATTTACATTTTAAAATTAATTTACACTATTCGTAAGTGTCACATTTGAGCTATATATTAGTACAAGCAAATAACTTAAAGCTAAATTTTGATACAACTTTTTTTATTTTATTTTGCTATCAAGATTTCTTGACAAGATCACTTGGTTAATTAATAAAAATAAAATAATAACATTAAGATGTGTATAGGTTGACTCCACCAAAAATCTAAAGGAGAGTCGAAAACTAAATCAAATATTTTTTCTTTACAGCTTGTGCAGTGCTAACCTTGTTTCTTCCTATGTAATTGATATGCTAAATTGGATGGAGAACGTGATTTTACACCACTAAAAAAAAAAGAATTTTTAGATTTATTTGATTATTTGTTCTAAGGTCAAACAATTTAAGGCAAACGCATCGTCAGTACAAATGTATTTACAAAAAAAAATGCAATGAAACTTGTTATGCGGTGTTTCGTTGTAAGGCTTTGCGGTTTAGGATTTAGTTTATGCACACTTGAATTGTCTTTTAGTTTTTAATATATGTACTTATGTACTTATTAATTCACTGCAACTTAATTGAACTTTTGGTCTACACTGCTAAGTTGGAACTAATTACAACGGCTTATGCTATGTTCAACAGAGATTCCTGTAGAGAAGGAATTGAAATCTTAGAAATCGGGACGGTGACTATCCAGCGGTGAGTATCTTCCATTAGGAAGGAAGCCACCCAGTAGGATGGACGGATGAATATTTCCTAGAAGCTATATCTATAAACCGAAGTTTTAATTTGTATCCTCGGCGTTATTTGAGAGCCAATATGGAAATAGCATTACTTTCAGGGCTAGAGACGTTGACTTAAACTTGCTGGAATTATAGCACCCAAAAAGTCTCTCAAAGCCAAGTAGAGTCCTCGAGAAGCCTGCCGTGACTTTTTTCACTCCTAAGTAGAGCCCATGTGGTCAATAATAATAAAACTAGCACATTATTCATGGGCGACATTTTGACACATCCAGCAGCCAATAAAACCCATCGTTGAATTGGCGCGAATTTTGGTAAGGGTTAAGTGTATAGAACGTTTATCAGTGTTGCACAAAACAAAGTCACAAACAAAACGTACCGGCACGAAGGCGACGACCGAATGCAACAACAACAGAATAATATTGACCGCAATTGGGCAATTGATAAGAAAAGCCTTCTCTCAGGCAGACGAGGTAGGCAATAACTGTATTTTGCTTTGGTTTGCTTTTGCTTGTGGTGTTTTCGAATGGTTTAGAGAATTACAAAAGCAGTAAGCAATAAGTGTTAGCGAGCGCGGTATCTTATTTTTGTTTCAGTTGCCCTAGCGCTCAGCGGCAACCAAAAAGGGTTAAAATTTGTCATGTGCGTTTTTACATTTCTATCTGGCCTGCTTGTCGAGATGTCTGCTATTTTTGCTATTTCTTTCGTTGTGTGTGACTTTGACAAGTAGCGCAGCCAACAAGCAAAATGACTTTCATTTCTATCACAACTCACCAGAGCAGCGAAAATGGCAATTGGAATGCGCCACACAACAAGAATTTCGCACCTTGGCAGCTCTACAAGTATATAAAAACATTCTTATTGAAAATGCGTTACATTCAAAAATCTTCCAATTTTGTTGCGTTACTATAATTTTTGTTAATGGGACAAAGTCAAAAATTGCATGAATACACAGTGGTTATGAAAAACACAAGAATAAGCAATTCATAACAACAACAAACCATGAAAAACATGGCGGCATGTGTAATAAAAACAAGCGCAAGCAGAAAACCGACTTTTCTTCTCGCAAGCAGTCCGACACAAGTGAAGTGATCAGTAGGTATTTGGGTCATATTCGGATCGTATGCTTTTTTTTTTAGCACACACACGGCAAGCTCTTACTTTGGAATGTAGTACTTTAGTTTCAAAACTCGGACGACAAGTGGATTTGAATTGTCTTTGGGTTTTTAATTCATATATGTATTTATTAATTCAATGAAACTTAATTGAACTTTCGCTCTACACTGCTAACTTAGGACTAATTTCAGCGGCTTATGCTATGTTTAGCTTAGCTTATGTTAAGGGCTGCTGTCGACTATCAGCCTCGGCTTCTGGTAAGTTTCTAGCCACGGCAGCACAACTGAGGGTCCAGAGGTTTGCTGTTTGGCTATAACATGCCGTATTCATTCTTTTATTTTTTATTTATTGAGGAGTTTCTGATATATACAATACACTTGTGAACAAAGCAAAGCTTATCAATTTTAAATTTTTGCAACAAGTACATACATTCTTAGCAAAATGCACGTGACAACACACATGTGGAAAAACGTTGATAAACAAAAAGTCCATATTTGTTAGTTTAAATTATCTAGCGATGTCAGCAGTATTTTTTATCGGAATTTGCAAAGCTATGTACGAAATACCTAATACAAGGTTTGATATAAGTGCCAGACGGGCTTGTTCTGAGGTCGTGTGTACCGAACATGTTTTATTTAAATTAATTACAAAAATTTGAGATGATATACAACATTGCAAAATGTTTTTTTGAACCCACCAATCTTTCGGTATTTCCTAAGTTATATTTGATCCAAGTTCAGTCAATACAAGTATTTCGTTTTTAGATTGTCGGCTGTAAGTATTTTGGACTTATTTAAAGAATAATTAGCTTGATTAATAGCCATTTTAGTACATATCGTACTTAAAACTTAAGCCCAAAATTAAGTCCGTACAACCTTAGAATAATAGCACCCTGAACGCGTGGAATAGCTGACATAGCTTGTGTTCTCATAACGTGTTTTGAGTATTCAAGAGGCAAATCTTTTTGTTCTAAGGCTCACAGATGTGAGTTAAGTGAAATGAGCTACACAAGTTTTGAAAACTTATAAGGTGAGGCTGTTTATGCACGAGAATCAGTTAGATTTTTGCACTTGCAATATTAAAATGTCATACCTTAACACAGGCATTGGTGATTTAACCTCATTGGAATATGACGAAGTCTTGGAGAAGATTGGTAAACCGTTCAATTATCGCTTGCAATGCCTTTAAAAATGTGAATACTTGGTGCAGGTTACGGTAAAACCCAGTGGATCCTATTGCTTGTAAGTGGTCTTTTAACAATAACTTCTGTGGCTGCTCAACAAGCAATGAGTATTATCGTAATCGCATCTCACTGTGAGTTTCATACAACAGAAGCAGAGAAGGGAGTCATGATGGCGGCCTGCGTTGCAGGTATGTCGTGTTCTAATTTGCATATAACACCAGTTTGCAACACTTTCGATCTCTATCTGAAAGTTGTTCTCTACTCTTCTAAATTCAACATTGTATGCATGTTTTTGGTCAAATGTTGCTATTATTCGGCTGATAGAAACTATTCTAAATAACTATTAGATAGTTAGTGTTGTAACATATTATTGATTTATAATAAATTCAATTTTACATCATCATATGATAGGTATCTTTCTGTCAACCTATGTATGGGGATATATCAGCGATGCCATCGGTCGTCGTACAGTTCTGCTTTATGGAATATTTATTAGTAACGCTCTCCAGTTTATTCTAATGTTTGTAACAAGCGTTTGGTTATTCAACATAATTAACTTGCTATCCGGTATTAGGTAAGTGACTTTAGTTGAATTTTTCGTACCTGAACCAACGAGCATAGAATCTAGTATTCAAGCTCGTTGCCTGAACATACCAATTAAACGGTGAGATGAACATTCCACATAATCACATTTAACATTTTCAATTTATGCAACAGTAACCTAACTGCAATTATCAAGCTTGTTGTCTATTTTGTACAGAAGCAATGGCGGTTGTGGGGGCTAGGCGTATCCCAATTTTCTACAAGTCCTTAAAAGTGGTTAACAGTGTGCTTTTGCAAACTAAAACAATTTAAAAAGTTCAACAAAAAATAGAAAAAAAAATTAATGAGTGTTTGAACTCACTAGCGATGTGTTAACAATTGCAAAACCATTCAAATTTACTTCTTGTTTTGCTTTTGACCGCCACCAGCAGAACAACAAAGCGCGCACATGCATACGCATAAATACGCACAGACACACACAAACACTTACAGACAATCATAGCGAACTTCTTTAATAAGTGAATGATGAGTGTGGGATACCCTACCTAGTTTATTTGCTATATTAATTGATTAATTAATTAATATTATTAAACTATTTTTAGTAATTTCTCGATTGTTTGCTAAGCGCTAACTTATGCTTACTAAGTATGTAATTATTGCATATATATTATATCCACAGTAGCACTTATATAATATTAGGGTACATAACATTCATCATTCGTCAGTTCATTTTCTTATTATAGAAGTCCGCTATGTTTGTCTGTAAGTGTGTGTGTGTTTTGTGTCTGTGCATTCACGAAGAAGCAAAACAGAATTGCCTTGGACGAATGATGATTGCTGCATACCCTAACTAGCTTATTTGCTATATTTATCAATTAATCAATTAATATTATTAAACTATTTTAGTAATTTCTCAATTGTTTGCTAAGCGCCAACTTATACTAATCAAAGTATGCATTTATAGCAAATATATTATTGAAGTACATGTCCACAATAGCACTTATAATTTATTAGGGTATTCAACAGTCATCATTCTCTTTGCTTAACAGCTGCATGGCTCGACCCGTCCCGGGCTGGGGCTTCTCTGCCGCTGCATCAAGCACCAATACCATCATACTTATTTTGAGCAGAGAAAATGTTTTTACAACAAACACATACTATTTGCTATGCTAACGCTGCGAAAAGTTTTTTTACAGCGTCGACGCTGATCATGTGTGAGATAACGCGGTGTGAGGTTTGCATGTATTGATTTGTACTACCCGCGCCTATAGATGTTAACGCATCAAAAATATGTTAGTTCTACTGTAGATTACTGACAATATTTTTAAAGTTTGATTCCCGACCACACCCACAACTGCATACGCACTCATCAAAAATATATTTTTTTAAAAATCAATATTTCTAATTGTTAATATTTTCTAGCCTTGGCGCTGTGTCAGCTTCAATCTATGCGTATTTAAGCGAGTTTAACATACCTCGACATCGAGCAGTTGCAATTAACTATTCGACAATGTTTGTCAGTGTTACTGCCATCTATGTTCCAGGTAATTTTATATTTGATTTATTTGAACAAACAGTAAAATCATGTGCCCTAAAGGGCACCAGCGGATCCTAGCAAAAAGCGACCGAGGCGGCTTTCGATAAAACTCGAATTTGACAAAAATAACATTAGCTCTCTGCTTCATTAAATTATATGTTTTCACTTGTCTTAAAAACTTACACGAGTACAGTTTTAAAACATGCTTTTCAAAATATATTGACTGTGAATTATTTCTTTTTTAGCAACCGCTTGGGCAATATTATCTTCGGAATGGTCCATTAATATAGTTGGCGACTTTGTTTTTCGACCATGGCGATTGATAATGCTAGCGAGTCTCTTACCGGGTTTAATTGGAGGGCTGATTCTTATATATTATCCCGAAAGCCCTAAACTTCTGCTTTTTCAAAATAAAGAAAACGAGGCCTTGCTCGCCGTAAATTGGATAAGTGGATTCAATCGAGGCTTACCCATAACTCAAGTGCTAAAATGTAATGAATTTACCCTAAAACCAGAATCACAAACAGGCGAAAATGTATTGGCGAACGAAACCGGTTGTGGCATTATAACAAATATCGTACGTGCCACAATTCCATTATTTCAAAAGCCTCATGGCTCTATGTTCATATATTGTAACATTGCTGTGTTTTGCTTGTTTTTTAGGTGAGATAATACTCGTAAATTAAATTTAAATGAAAAATAGTGGTGCTCAGAGATAAAAGATAAGATTATTTCACTAAAAGAAAAGCCAGATTATATTTTTCTAAAGGATTCGGACGTGCAGAACCTGAGATCAAAAAGGCCGCAGCTCATTAGGTTTTTCTAAATTTAAAATGCAAGAAACCATTTTATTTTTACATATTTAAAGCAATGTCACAATAATATTTTAGATTATTGGCGCGAAATTACTATTTCTCGTCTTCAAAAGCCATTTATAATTATAAAAAAATTAATCGTTCTTTTGTCTCTGAGTAAAGTTATCTTACGATTCTTAGATCTGTTGTGGACATAATTAATACGCTTTTTAACAATAATTAAATAAATTGACATACATTTTATTATACTCATTTTAAACTTTTAGTTCAAACGGTATGCAGCTTTGGTTTCCAGAAATTGTAAATCGTTCGTCTAGCGCTGAAAATAACAATTCAACAGTTTGTCAAATATTGGAAAAATCGAATGTTGCAGAAGATTCGAATGTATCATTGAATCAAACTTTGGTTAGTAAAGGTCTTATTTAATTAATCTTAATTAAGGATCATAACTATTTTTGTTTATTTTAGGCCTGCTCCGATGTGATATCAACTAAAACGTACATAGATAATATGATTGTTGGAGCTGCATTTTTGTTCGGTTTCATACTGCAAGGCGCTCTATTAAATCCTATTGGTCGTAAAAAGTTCTTGTGGCTGCTCTTACATTTTCGATATTAAGTGGAGTTTTACTTCATTTTGTTTCCAATCCCATTGTGGTGCTAGTACTTTTTTGTCTGTACATTTTATTGCCTGGATTATCAATTTCCATTATGTTGGGAGCGATTGTGGACCTAATACCAACACATTTAAGGTACGAAACAATCGTCTGCATGTTTTTCTATATCACTAACTGAGTGTTGTGTTTTTATGAATGGGAATATATTTAAGGGGTAAGGCTGTCAGCTTGTGCATGTCTTTGGGACGTCTTGGAATAATTGCAGCAACAAACCTTATTGGAATCATGCTACTACCGTATTGTAACACAACGGTTGTTTTGTTTACTTTTACTCTTGTTGGTAAGTACAAACCAGAGTATTTCCATAGCCCGTTTCTAATTCGGCACAAATAAAAGGATTTTGAAATTTTTCACAATGCATAAACAATAAAAAAAGACTCTTTCGAAATTTAATTAGTTTCCAATAAATATACATAACAGCCACATTAATAATAAATAATCATTGAATGTTATTTTTTCCTTACGTTTTCTTTTCAGTATGCATTGTTATTGTATTTTACCTTCCAATAAAAAACTCATCATAAAGAATTGTACTGTCTAAAATTGTAAATAAACAAAATAATTTAAACAACAAATGATTTTTTAGTAAAAGGTACCTCATTTGATTGTTTACACGTACAAAAATGTTAATAATTTTTCCACATATTCTGATAGAGCAAAAATACATTATTATCAATCGTTCTCTCAGAAAGCGTGCCGTGCGCAATAAACAAATAGTAAATAAAGTAACTAGAGTATTCTTGACTGCTGATCGTTCCCCTCTGTCGGCTTTCTCACTCCTACAATCGACAGGCCGCTGAAAGCGAACCGCCTACAGGCATGTGTCTGTAGGGCATATAAGCTCAAATAGCTAAGGTCGGTTTATCGATCTTTTTAGAGATATAGACAGCGACAGACTGACTGCCTTGGCCTGAGAAGTATGCGACGCACCGCGTCTGACTCGCTGCTGCCTTAACCGAAGTACAGATCCTAGATCCTCCCCACCACTTTTCTGGATGCAATAGGTTTTAAGTCGATTTGACACCTCTCGAACAAATCAGTTGCCAGCCAGTTGAGGTAGACTTTTTCACACATAAATATAAAAAGTATTGAAAATAACTGCAACATCGGAAACTGAATCATATTTATATATTTCTTAAATATATGGTAGATAAGACTCGTTTTTAAAAACCGTTAATCTGATAGGAAGTGTCATTCAGCTAGTAGTATTAATTTTTAAAAACCGTTAACAAGAATAATGATATCAAATAATAATATAACAATAACTACATTGATTTATGGTAAATCGACATAGTAGTTCAAAATAAATTTAAATTTATAGTAATTATTATAACTTTTCAGCAACATATTTTTGAATTTGCAATAAATAGAAGAGCCACTAATTTCAATAAAACATAATTTAAATAAATATCATATTAAGGACGTCTTCAGTTCAATTGTCATTGGCTGGCTGTATTTATTATTCTTCCTCTTCTTCTTCATCGTCATCTTCTACACAACATTCACCGGCAGTGTTTTCCAACTGGGCTGAAACATCTTCAACATTCGAATTAAGTTCTATAGTCGGCTCCTGCTTAAAATCGTCAACAGGAGTCGATGGCTCATCAATTATTGGCTCTAAAACATCTCTATTTTCTTTTTGAATGGATTGAAGCTCTTGAGCGACAATTTCGGCTTCTTGACGGGCGATTTCGGCCAATTCAGCTGCTTGACTTGCAAGATCACTCTCACGCTCTTCAGCGGCTTGCTTTTCAATTTCTGCAAGGCGATTGAGCTCTTGCTCTACCATTCGCTGCTCTTCCTCCAAGCGCTGCTCTTCAGCTAAGCGATCTTCTTCAGCTTTTCGTGCGGCAGCTTCTTCCGCAGCTTTTTGCGCTTCTTCAGCCAATTGGGCTTCCTCTTCAGCTCTTAGGACTGCAGCTGCAGCTTCAGCTTTGGCCTCTTCTTCTGCTAATTTCTGTGCTGCTTCCTCAGCCAAGCGGAGCTCCTCGGCAATATGAGCTTCTTCAGCTAGACGTGCCTCTTCAGCTTCACGTGCGGCAGCTTCTTCTGCAGCTTTAGCTTCTTCTTGTGCTGCTATTTGAGCTTCTTCTTCAGCTAGACGGGCTTCTTCCGCAGCTCGTTGAGCTTCGGTAGCCAAACGGGCCTGTTCTTCTTGTAGGGCCCTTTCAGCATCTTCACGTTTTTTTTTCTCCTTAAGAGCACTGCAATTATTTGGTATCATGTCAAAATTAGATAATCTTATAACTATCTTTTAAATCGCTTACTTCTCTTTCTGGCGTTTAGCTTCATCAGCTAACTTAGCTTGCTTTTTCTCATTTTCAACTTCATCTAAAGCATCTTCGTTCACAGTCATAAGACGTTCCTGGCGTAGACGCTGCTTCTCCTTAGACTCCAGATCGATAGCATCTTCAAGTGGTCTGGGACCAGAAAATTTTCTTGATGGTCGGTTTGGATCCAACTCGGGGTCTGAAATCCCAATCACGTTATGAATAATATTGGAGAACACTTTTAAGGATTTATGTTATCATACTTATGTAAATATATTATATATGGAAGTGTATCACATATACACCTTATTGCTGTGTATTTTACTTACCATATGTGATTGCCGAGAAAATTTCATGTACATCAATAAAGAAAACTTGCAGATTTGAAGACTCCAATATGAGTTATTGTATTTAAATTAATGAACATTAATAACTTGTTTCTAGTTGGTTAAATGTTATAAGAGATACACCGTTAATAAATATGTATGCAGGTTTTAGTCAATGATTAGAAAATCGAATAAACAAAAGATTTTATGAAATACGCGTAAAAATATAAAGCTCACTTCATCAAAAAACAAAATATGATAAAGTATTGTTTCTTGTGGCTCATGCATTTGTATTTAAAAATAATAATAGTGTAAAAATTTCCCAAGAACTTGAACGGTATTTGCAGGCAAGTGGATCATCAAACCATAAGGACCTTAAACTCAAAATTTATATATATCTTGAAGTGAACAGACATATGTATGTGTGCCCGAACAATCATTGAAATAAAAGAACATATTTTTCAAATTGAGTTTAACCAAGGAAATTCTTCAAGTAACCATATTTTATTAATGTACGTACTTTAGTTTAGGCAATTTATTAGCAACTGTGTCTTGTTGTGTGTTACATATAAAACAATGTAAATGTCCGAAAAGTAGCCAGGTTCACATCCATAAATCCATTATACATAACCAGTAATATTTTTAAAGCTCTTTATTGTTAATACTGACCATTTCCACGTTGTCCCGAGCGAAACTAATCTTTCTGCAAATTTTTAGCAAAGTCGAACTCCAAAGAGCGTAAAATAATATTTTAATACACACTGCTCATAAAATAAAAGTCTGTCGCTCTCAGCGATCTACCGAAGAGTTCGTGACAATTGTGCTTTACAAAGGTCGTTCGAAACTCACTGAAACGAAGTATTAAAAGCGATGGATACTCTTCATACGAACCTCGTAAGAACGGCTGAGTGCAAATGTTTATTATGATAGTTAACATCTGAGAATATCGTGCATGCCAAATAGATGAATAGTTTCAAATACATTTGTATATCAAAAATATGTATTTATTTTAATGATAATTTATTATGATGACTTTCATAATAGCAGAATTTCATCTATTAATTTCAGAGCTACTCAAGTGTACCTGTTACGTAATCTTGTTAAAACTTAAAAAAAAATATAGGTCAAGGTCATTAATATTCTGACATGATATTTTAGAATAAAATAAACTTTCAAAATCGAAACACTCATATACAATATATGCCAACGTTGACTATAGAAAAATTGTTGATAGCCACTCGCCTTTCATCCCTAATTAAACAGTTTTTAATATTGTAATAAATATGTTTTACATTCTTAGAAATTTCCTCACATGAGAACATATGTTTGTAAATGTATTACAGAAAAAGGTATAATTATTTATATCATTTATTACAAAAAATATTACACGGTTAAAAACCTTCATACATATTTACATACATATGTTTTTGGCATTTCTATAGGTTTAACAAAAAACAATAAATGACGTACATTTTGTAAATGCCAAACAATTATTAAATTTTAATTAAAATAATTTGTAAAAACAAAAAAAATATATAGGTGAATAATGAATGTATGTAAACGAAAATAGGTTGCTTAAGTTATTTGTAACTACATGTTACAAATTATAAATGTTAAATTCGTCAGAGTTTTATTGACTGTAGTCAAACATTTTAGTCAGTATTAGTAAAGAGAGTTAAGAGTGCACAATAGTCTAGATGTAAGTGCGTCTGATTTAATTGATATCATTTGTTTGTGTTTAAGATATCGTTTTATTTGTATACCAAGCAAACTTAATGATTTTTTTTTTTTTTTTTTTTTTTGAAATTTATAAATTGTGTTTGTCCATATTATAATTTCAGGCATATTATCATTTAGGCCTCAACTTCAACAGCTTCAACTGGAAAGAGTCAATCAATCATAAAACATTTTTAGTTAGTAAGATACAAAGAACAAAGCTTATAAGGATGCGAAAGTCCAATGCGTTAGTTACAGGTACATAATTGTAAATATTACTTTTGCTCCTACATATGGTATTTTTATACTCGATACCGAAGGTATAGAGTATATTGGGTTTGTGCAATGTCCGTCATAGTGTCTGTCCGTCTGTATGTTCGGAAGTTTTTTCCACACCCTTCAAGCTAGAGTCTTGAAACTTTGAAATTGTCTTTATCTATGGCCGGGACAGATCAAGTTCTACGATAACTAGGGGGCTGGCAAATCTATCAAATAAATTTGATAACTCAAAATCGATTTGAAACAAAACACAAACAATATTTTTTGTTGTACTGTTTATTTTTTTTTTTAACATTGTTATCACTAGTTCTCAGTTTATTTATTCGAAGTCTCTAATAAATGTGTTTGGTTAACGAGCATGAATAAAAGGTTCTAGTTCTGTGTTATTATTTACAGGATGCGTTGCACAAGCATGTGAAAATTGAAATTCGCCTTTACAACGGTACTTACCTTCTTGATGTGTATCATTTTTTTTCTCACTTTTCCAAGTCGGATGTCTAAGGTACCAGGACAAAAGGTTAATATCTGTTCGAACTTTGTCCGAATCGTACATTGGGCTTCTAATATTATAAGCCTTATCACCACATATCCTTACAGATGCAAGATGACTTTTACCTTATCATTTCATATTTAAAAAATAGCATTAAATAAAAATTTAAACGACAGTGCAGGTTGCAACTTATTACGATTATTCTACTTTGTTATCTAATGGTATTACATATTTTTTGTTACTTACCAACATACTTCTCAGCTGGTCTTGGGTAGTGTGATATATTGTGAACTTCCCTTGCAATATGGCGAACCGGATTTGTAACTCGAGCTACATAAGCATCTAAAGCTAATTGTGATGTGGGGCCATATGAATACCTAAAAACAAAATTGTATTACTTTCTAACCAAGACTTTAAGCTTAGCTTATAACTATCTATCTAAGCATCTATAAAATGTAAGCTTTTTTGGATTTTATTATATAAATCGATTATACCAATGCTATATTTAAACAAAACTTTGTGACAGCATAATATATAATCTAGACGAAAAAAAGCCCTAGAGACAGCCTGTCTCTAATTACCAATCAAACAGTAGGAAATATATACATAGCTGCGGTCAAGTACGTCGATCTAAAGAGGAAGTGTCCAACAACAGACCGTCCATACATCACATCTTTTTACCATTGATATCTTGCACACTTGCTAAGAGGCAGATTTTTATTAAAATGTAATGTGCATAGCTTTTCTTTGTGGGGTGAATCTCAATTTTTTCTTAATGTTACACAAGCGAAATATGCCGAGTGTGGCTGTGCGGGGTATATAAAGTATTAAAGGTATTCCCGAATTGCAATTGTATATGTGCATATTTAAGATTGTATATTGATCAGAAATTAGTTATTTCATAAGTCCTTTATGTCTCTCTGCCTGCCTGCCTGACATATTTGCACAAATATATAATACTCTTTTATAGCCACCCCTATGTTTGTTTAAGTGTATTGCGTCGAAAACTTACCCAGTCACAGGAAATGGTGTGCAGCTTCGTGCACGGCGAACGACAGGAGTGTGCAAATCGCGAATCAATGATTGTGCGCGATGGCGAATCCTACTTGTTTCCTCAGAAAAGGTCTAAACATATTTTATTGAAGAAAACAATCTTTACAAAATTTTGATTTTTGGTCTTAGCTTTAATGCCGATTGTAACGTATCTGCATTAGACAAGAATCAAACATCGATCTGCCACAACTTACGGTAAAGGGCTCAGTATTGAGGTAGTTAGTTAGGGCCCGAGCGCCATATCCTGGCGGGAGTCTCTTCAAGTATGAAGGTACTGCACGAATCGGAGATGAAGTGACCCTCAGGGACCCTGGTGATGCCGAGCGGGCATACACGCGTGTAACAGTTGTAGGATTGTAATGATACGATGGTGTGTATGTTGTATACGATGTTGGGATATAGGACGAAGTGTAGTAGCTCGATGGCAAATAGGTCGATGGACTATAGTATGATGGACTATAGTATGTCGTTGGCGAACTATATGTGTAAGAGGATGTTCTCTCCGGAGATGTTGTAATCCGCGTTGTTGTACGCACAACACGCACAGGTGATGGAGAGTGTACAACGCGCGAAAAGACTCGGGTAGGTGAGGTAACAACCCGCACAGGCGATGTAATTACTCGTGTTCCACTGAAGACACGTCTCGGGATTGAATAACTTGAGTAGATGGGATAGCTCGTTTTGTATACCTATTATGTTAGTCAATTTTTGTAAGTTAGGACAACATTATACAAAACTTAGATGAATGAAAGAAGAAATGCATGAGCAATCGAAACAGTATGTACTCTATTATCTGATTGATAAAAACTTGTTTTGTAGACTAACAAAAGGTAAAAATATATTACAAAAAAAATTTAAGCGTGATAAAAATCTTTTTAAATGACGCCAAATTAAAGATCATAAAATGATGAACTGCATTTGCCAAAACTGCATTTTGCAATATATTTTTTAAGAAATACTGATGGTATAAATTACTAACCACGTATGAATCCAGGTGACGGTGAAATGGTTGAAGCATGACCAGGAAAATTAAAAAATCATAAGAGAGATGGATGACACATGTAACAAATGAACAAAACAAAAATATAATTGATGCAACTACTTACACGAGTCGAGTGAACAGACGGATACTGTAAAAGATTTGTACAACATTAAATTTAATTGAAAAGTGCTAAGCAATATAAAAAAAGTCACTTGATTTAAGATCAATTTATGCAGTCATCTCAACTATTTGTTTCATTCATATTTAGTTGAAAATATTTCCACGATCGTTCAGAACACGCTCATATGAATATCGTATTTGATTTCTAATTGTAAAAAAATATATAAGTGTGCAAACCATTTGTGCATAAGAAACTATTGTAAAATGGTTTAGTTAGGTCGGTTTTATTTTATTGTATCACAAATACTTTATAACTATTATTGATTTCTGGATATTTGACACATTATAAAGTTTTTCCTTTAAACATTTATAATCTTTTTTTTACAAAAAAATTAATCATAAGTGTTGTTAGTTAACTCAAATAGTTTACATATTTCCTGTGATGGGGATTATAACAAATCTTCATACAGAGACAAACAGTGTATAAGTTTATGGTTAGATATTTCCAGTTGCAATTAATAATATCAAACAGTTTAGGCGGATTCATTAGTATAATTTATATTTGAGCCATACATATTGTATAAACCATGTATGCCAGACATTGCATTCACTTTCTGAGGCATATGCTTAAACATGGTAGGAGAAGTGGCGGTATTTCGTGCCACCAGGCAAGTTTCCAGAGGTGGTCGAAGAGTAGCTGTAACCACCAGGTCCAGCGCCAGTTGTGCTGGTACGCTCAGTGTTATAATTGTAGGAACCACCTGGTCCACTACGCGATGTATTCTCAACAGTGGAAGTATATGAGGAACGTTCCGGTCTGGCGTAAGGGTTGCTCGAATCGTAGCTGCTCTTCTCAACACTAGATTTTGAGGTGTATGAGTAGTCCGAGGAGGCACGACTGCGATGAGAGCCAGGTCTATCCGTGCACAGGTCTAAGCGTGGAGTCTATAAATTCCGATTTATGAATTTAGGTAAGAATTTAGAATTGGAAAGGAAAATATGAAAGACAGCATAAAAATGTTATGCAACTAAAACAAAATCCAGCTTGCTGATTAACTAAAAATTTTCCATTAAATAGACATTATCCCATTGTTTTGTAGTTTTGATTTTAATGACATTGTGCATCGGCTTTAATTAAGTTCAAATTAAACACAAATTGAAAAAATTAAAATGTTTTTAAGTTTTTTGCTAAAAGAAACCTTTGAATCGCATTTTTTTTATCAATTTAGGTTGATAAAAAAAAAAGAAGGAAAAATACTAGTTTTAAAATTATATAGAGCATGACAAATCATCGTAATACTTTTTGCTGCATAGAAATAATGAGGAAACACATTTAATAATGTTCATAAGCTATAGACTGTCAAACTACTCAATGCAACCAAGTCTAAGGTTCTAAAAAATGGAAATTGAAACAGGTTCGAATTTTTAAAAATTTCAATCGTTTTATATCTTGGCTCTACTGGCTTAACCATGTACACAAAACACAAAAATCTGATACATTGTAAATTATGACATATTATATGCATTATTAGATACAGAACGAAAAGAATGACTGATCATTTTTAATGTAGTATATGTAAACTTTAAGAACATGTATGTAAACTTAAGGCCATGTGAACAGTGTTTCGTAAGTGTTATAGTATATCCAGAAAAATCTTGAGAGTCAATTCGTTGAGTTAGCTTTTAGTTCGATATATTTTCGTCAAGAATTGGTATTTCTTTTTGAATTAGTAAGAGTACTTTGTGACCATTGCACCCGACTTTTCATTGCGGTAGGTCTCTCTTCGCACCGGCAGACTCTCGGAAGCAGCGCGATGTAGGCGAGGAAGTTGACTATCGAGGGAGTCGCGTGATGTGCGTGCTGCTGTATTGCCACCGGCCTCCACAGTATCGATGTGCTGGCGCACCATGCTAAGGATACGCGAGCGATTCTTATCACGAGTTGGCACATATGGCTCAATGGGCTGATACGCAATTTTATAGTCTGGTTTAATTGCAGCTCGATTAATTGGGTCAAGTATTGAACGCTTGCGTTGCTCATAGTCCGAGCGACGCACTCCAAAAGCAGTAACCGGATCAGAGATGAGTGAAGGTCTTGGCACAAAAGGAACTTTCTCCCAGTCAATTGGTGGTCTGTTTGATTTCTGCAATGCCCAGAATGTCACATAGGTGGGTTTATAAATTTAGAAAGCCAAGTGTACGTTGTTAGAGTATGGCAATGCATGTTTTTTCAGATTTACGACGTGCTTGCGGCTCAAACGGCTGGGATACCCAAATCATCGGCTTCAAACGTAACATTGTGCGGCATTTTTACATGTGTGTACAAAAGTGTGTCCATGGCGTTACATTGTGCATTCTGACATGCAAGTATATTTACAAGCATTTGTTTATTAAAGCACTTGGAAAGAGTTAGGAAGCCATATACAATATTTAATGTCTGGCTTATCTACAGCAAAAGTCTTCCTTGGTTGGGTGTTTTATGAACAATTTACAGTGGTTCAATTTAGATAATTCCTACTTTACATACTAACAATATTAAAAGTTGGAGGGAATTATGTAAGTGAATGAATATGAATATGAATATTTCTTTTGATTAAATAAATTTAACATTGGTGAGTGTTAAATGATACGAAACGGCTTATATTTGTATGATAAAGTCAGCATTTATCTATCTGTTTATTTTATTTTAAAAAATTTGAAAAAATCTCAAATAAAAATTGGCTTTGAAAGTGTTTTGGAAATTGTAAAGGTATTTTTAGATCAGCCAGAAAACGAAAAACGCAAACAGCTTATATTACACACAACATACGTATGTGTGTATCTATATATATTTATATGTGTGTGTACTTTTATATGTACAGCGGCTATCTGCGTAGTATCATAGTGGTAAGCATTGAAAAAATAAAATTTTAAAGTAAGAAAGACATCAATTTAAGCGTAAATTAAATAAAAATGTTGATGTACATATACAATACAAGAATGAACAATTTTGAGAGAAATTTAAACCATTTAATAAATTTATAGCAGAAATCCAGACGAAAATATGTATGTTCACATCTGTTTACAAAATAAATATTCGTCAGATGTACATAACATTTTTACATTTGTGTACACATACATTTGAATATACATATACATAACTCTATATTTGGAATTTGAGAGAAGAAAATCATTTGCGTTTTTTTTGCGCTTTGCTAAAAATGTTGGCAGAATCTATGAGAAAGCGTAAAGCGTTTTTAGAAATCATGACTACAAAGCAAAATGCTCATAACCTTGGAATATTTCTCGCAGCAATCAAATCTCGACAACGAGAAAAATTATTGAGCAAAGACTCAAAACAAATTTCTATTTTGCCAATCTTACACAGAACTATATGTATACCAACTAATATTTCAAAGAGAATTTACATACATATTGCTCATAACCTAATACACAAAATACTAATGCTTGTACTTGTTATTAATTTTTGGGCCGGATGTTAACATATGTGATATATAAAAAACTAACAGATTTAAGGTATGTATAGATAAGTATCCATACATGGATATGTTTTTGTAAACTGCGTACAATAATTAGACAAACTTTTTTATTTATTTAGATTAAATTAACTTTTTATGCAACAATATAGTTTCACCAAAATTCTTAAAGCCAATAAATAAATATATTAATGCACTTAGATTAATTTAAGCATTAGTCAGTTGATATATGAGAGTTTTTCATTGAGTTTCTTTTTATATTACTAATACGATATTCATATATGCGACATTCATATTCACATAAATATGATTTACTTCTGCGCTCAAACGTGTTTCAATTTCTTAAACTGTTTGCAACTTTACAAAATTTTGGAATGCAGCAAATTGGGTACAAGCGCTTAAAAAGGAATGAACATTTTATGCACTTTCCAATTTGCAAAAAAAAAACATATTTTATTGGACTACTTTTCAGAAAATGTCAATCTTATCTGCTGCGTATGGGTTGTGTAGGGGTATAAAACTTAATTTTCACCGAGCAGACAAAATTTCACAGAATTTAAAAACGGAGATCCAAACATCTTATAACTGATTAAATGAACTTTATTATATCCACGTTGCTAAGAAATTTAAAACTTACCGTCACGGCGTACGATGTTGTCACCGGTCTGGAACTGTAAGTTCTACGGGTTGTAAATCCACTTTCGTAAACCATTTTGATTGGGTTTTTTTTATAAGTATGATTCAAATTTTATTTTTAAATAATAGGTAAAATCACTTATTCGTTATTATCGATTAGAATTTCTCGAATTTTCGTGTGTTCTTCACTTGACGCCCGTTCGAATTGTTCTGTTCGAGAACTGCATGGAACAGTTTCTTATAATTTTTTGATCTAAAAAAATTTTAAATAGCCTTCGCTCTGCTTTATTCTCTTTCTTTGATTTGAAATGAATTTATTTTTGGAATAACAAATATTTAAATCTCTCATGTCACTAAGAGAGCGCTATTTCTTTTTACATACATATAAATGCACAAATACATGTTTGTATGAATGTTTTCAATTTTGCATAAAAACAAATGAAAAATAAATGTTTGCATGGATTTAAGGTTGTTTTCCAATAGTCCTTACAATTACAGTCATCGTTTTACTACCATAGTTTTAATTATATTTTTTACTTACCTGCATTTAAATATAAGATATAAATATAATATAAGAAAAACCAATTTGACTAATGTAGATGTATAAAAAATGTTTAAATACACATGTATGTATACACAGTATCAAACGAGTTACTCATCATTTTGCATATTATAAATTGGACCATGTAAAAAAAAAATCAAAAACATGCAATTAGCCCTTATTACCGATTCACTTTTAATAAACATTGAACAACATTAGTTGTTAATGACCGCGCTAAAAAATAGTTGTAGTGGTCAACATCGGTGTGACTGTAAGAAAGATACCTTATAAAAACCGAAAAATGCATGCATAATCTTTGTTATAAACGTTGCGCTCATTTTTTAACAGATATACATAAATGTAAATAAGGTACTTTAATTTTGAAAACTGCATGAAATAGGTTGCATAAAATAGCTGTTGCTTAATTGGACTTTACCCTAAAGCGTAACTATCAGAATGGAGACAAAACGGTCTTATCCGACATCCCACCATCGTAGAATGGAACTCAGTTAGACCAAAATGAGATCTGAAGTAACCCATCCCAAATGGGTCACGAATAATAATTATATAGCAGGGAACGATGAAGTTGGCAATCAATCACGATTGAAATAGAAATTGTCCCATGAGGATCTGAGAAACTAAGAGATATCCTCAACCTCAGAGCTATAAAAGTATTTTTTGTAGAAAGAATAGTACATATAGAATGAAAAAGCACAGGTTTTTAGGAAAATTCTTATCTTTTTAAGTTTAGTTCTTAGGGCACCTTGGTTCGATTAGTCCATGTATATGAAGGTATGTACCAACTGCCGAAACTATATCGTCTTAAATTATTACATGCTTTGATTTAACTTGACTTGATTTTCTGTCTGTCTGTCTCGGAATCTTGTGATCAAATTTTCACCAAGTTCCTGACTAGCTAAATTTTCACCAAAGATGTGTTTCAGATGACAATACATGTTTTTAAAGTTTTTTTATTTTTTATTGTTTTTTTACAAAAACATTTTTGATATTTTGGTATTGCATGGATGATGGTTAATAATCGATTTCAAATGTATGTAAGAAAGCGTGAAAAAGCATATCTTCAAAAAATTTTTTGATTTACTTGTTTTTATTTTAGTTTCTAAAAATATATTCTTAAAATGATATGAATATATTGTTTTAACATCCCTGTAAGGTATGTTTTACTTCATTCTTTATGTGATATTTCCAGTATTTGTGAAGGGTATTTTTAATTTGACTACTTAAATGCAACCATTCTTGAGTGTTTTCGTGGTACATACATAAGCTTGTTTATTTTTATAAAAAATAATATATATACAGTGAAACTTCGATAGCTCGTAATTGAAGGGACCACAAAAAAATGCGAGTTATCGAGTTTTTCATTTTATCAAGTTTTACGACTTATCGAGGCAACATACAGAATATACGAATTATCGAGTTTTCTATTTTTTTTTATTTAATTTTACGAAGAAAACAAATTGATGTGATAGTAGATGGCACAATACCGAACCTTTTCGCATTTTCTACTTGTTTTTCACCATTTTTTACGGCAAGAATAATTTTTTGATTTATTTTGAATTGGGAATATCGTGCACTTCCTCGACATATTGCATTTCAATTAAAACTAATCTACGCTAGTTGCAGAAAACAAAGCAAAACCTATGAATAAGCGTAACTGTAAAATAATAACGGTTAAAAAATGTACTACGTTTTCGTCTCGTACGGTATTTTGTGAAAAAATATAAATAAAAAAGTACGAGTTGTAGAGGCTTTTGTGGCAAGAATACGAGTTGTAGAGGCTTTTGATAGAAAATGTCTCAAGAAAAATACGACTTATCGAGGGGACCGAAATGCATGCATTTTTTACGAGTAATCGCGACTTTTTCAAGGGACCGAAGAAATACTATGATTTATCAAGGTTTTTCGCTTATCGAGGCTACGATTTATCGAAGTTTCACTGTATATATATATATATATTTGGACAAGAATGATAAATTCTTAAAATCATTCCAATAGTATTCTTACAACACAATATATTTCTAAATACAAATCTACGCATATATATACGTAAACCAAAATAAAAACAAGGCGACAAGCTTATATGTTTTTTAAATACTTTGACCTTACTAAGTGCCAACGAACAAGCCAAGAATGTTGACCTTAAAATTTGTATAGCTGTGCGTCTCCAAAAACATAAGAACAGCTGCGAAAAAATAGCACTGAGAAGCTTAATTTTCTTACAGGCCAAAAAGCAAACAACTAGTTTTGCAATTTCTTAATTGCGTATTTTTTTTAAATGATTACAAATTTCTTCCGTTTTTAGTGAAGGATAGTATAGTTTTTAATATTTTTTATCATATCTGTAAATTTTCAAAATATCAATTTTATTATGATTTCTTCGTTTTTTAACCCAGCTTTGCATTTTACAATAATTGCAGTTGAAACAATTATTATAAGATGTAAAACGCATTATTTTATATAGGTAGATTTCTACAATTTATGCTTTAGTGGTGCTATTTTTTCCAATCCGGTGTTTTTACCACTTTTCCGAGAACACAAAAATAAAAATTGTTCCATTTATCGTATTAATAAATACTTATACTCTACGTTTAAGGGAAATTCTAAGTAGTTTTAAAGAAATACTCAGTTTAAAAAATTTCTGAACTATTTGTTTGGCTTTTGGTCTGTTTAAAAAAAAAAATAGCGATACACATATGTAATCGACAACAATAAAATATTTATACTCTATCCCGAAAGTTAAGAGTATATTGGGTTTTGTCCGTCATGGAGACTGTGTGTCCGTTTGTTCGCTACTTTTTTCGACACCCTTCAAGCTTGAGATTTGAAATTTTTCAAATATCTTTTTCTATGGCCGGGAATGATATAGTGTCAAGATGGGGGTTCTACGATTACTGGGGAGCTGGCAAATCGATAAATTCGAACTCAAAATCGATAAATCATTATACTTCTCACACCCTTACAGTAAGAGTTACCGAATTCGGTAAGAATATAGCTATTAGCATTCCCCAAAAAACTAAATGAATCATTTTTGTAGCCATGCCCACACATTCCGCCCCCAGCTCTCTCGCATTTTGCAATCGAAAACGCCCAAATCTTCCACAGCTTATGACCAAGAGTATCCAAATTTTCTGCCAATATAGGTGATGACGCCAATTCGACGACTTGTCAAATCGGAATCGCCTGTACCTGACAGGTTGCGATTTCCCTTGAGCGTACCCGATTTAGTACAGGTATCAGTGTATACTGCAGTTGGCTGCATGCCAACTGGACCGTTTCCACTTATTTTTATACCCTGAACCCATAAAATGGGTAAAAAAGGGTATAATGGTTTTGTGCAAAAGTATGTAACAGGCAGAAGGAAGCATCTCCGACCCCATAAAGTATATATATTCTTGATCAGCATCAACAGCCGAGTCGATATAGACATGTCAGTCTGTCCGTCCGTCTGTCTGTATGAACGCGTCGATCTCAGAGACTACAAGAGCTAGAGACTTCAGATTTTGAATATAAGTTCTCCTATAGCATAAGCAGAACAAGTTTGTTTCAAATTATCAATAACTACTCTGGTTTCCGATATACACATGGTATCGATAACAAAAAGAGATAGAATTTGGAAAATATAAAAATGGGGGTTGATATAATGGGTAACGATAGAACTTTTCTGAAAATTCGTTTAAATCGGTTAAGAAACACCGGAGATATCGAATTGAATCGACTGAAGTAAAGTCATTATCGTTAACTCAAAATCGATAAATCCACCTATTCCGCACACCCTTACAGTTAAAGTTACCAAATTTGGTAGAAAGATAGCTACTGGCATCACCGAAAAAATTGCATCAAAAAATTTTGAACCACGCCCACCCATACCGCCCTAGCCAACCCAAGCCGTTAAAAACGGGAATGCGTGTATCTTTCAGAGTTGTTGAGCTAGTCTCTAAATTTGGTAGAAAGATAACTGGTAGCATCCCTTTTACATGGTGAAACATTTCACTGAAACATTTTTTCATTCTGTATGAAAGTTTCTTCGCAAATCTGGTCGCATTTACACGGTGAAATTGTTTCATGAAACATTTCACTGAAACTTTTTGGTAAATGCAACTCTGATTTAAATTTATGGTCGATAAACATACATCTTTGCCATCGACTGTTTTATTTGTTAAAATCTAATTGATTTGTTAGAAGTAACAAGTAAATAATTTAATTTAATTTAAAAATTTATAAGCCACAACAATATATTTACTATTTGCGCTAATATTTGCTTGTGCGATATTTTGTATCGATAACTTTATGATTCACATCAAACACTGTGCAACTCTGTGTTTACATGCAATCGGAATACGGCAAAGCAAAATGAGAAAATGTTTCGCTGTTTCACTAAACGTGAAACTTTGCCTGAAACATTTACCGTCTTACACCCCCGCATCCGTACTCCTTTGCAATTGGGCCTTTTTTTACCGGTTTAAATACGGGTATCGGGTATATCGCAGTCGGCTGCGCCCGACTGCACAGTGGTTCCTCCCATAGGCCAAAAATAAAAAAGTCAAAGTTAAAATTTTGACTTTAAATTCATCAACACTTTTTCATAATTGGTCTAGCTATTAAACTGTATACTTGTTTTTGTTTTATTCTAACTGTCCTCTTCAAGAATAGCATCAAAAAAAATTATTTTTGTATTGCAGCGTGAGCAACTTGCAAGTAGAGCTCTTACTAAAAAAGTTTAAAAAAAAAATTTAAAACAAAGTTATTGTGCGATGGAAGGGTTTATTATTATTAATAAACGTATTAACAATATTTGTACAACAAAAAATTTATATATTTCCCGCTGTGTGTTGTGTAAATCGTTATTGTGTTAAGAACGTAATTGTGGACGTTCTGTGTTTGTCTTTGCTGTGTTTCGTTAGAGTTTTAGTTATGACCGCCGATTCGCGCCGCAATAATTCTTTTTGTATATTGTTTATTAACATCTTTATTCAAAAAGGTAACTTAACCTCAACTTTAAAAAAGCACATGTGGCTTGCGAAAAAAATGCAAGAAGCGTGCTAGACAAAGACGAAAGATAGAGAACGACTCATTTTTGAGAATTTGCTCCATATATCGTATAGATTAGACCAAAAAATTTGGCAAATCCGCCCTGAAACAGCTAAAGAGAAATTTTTTATTCGAAAAAAAATATTTAGTCAGAGCTCGCCCTGGTTAAACAAAGTAGTTTTTAATGAAGAATTATAAGGTTGCGTTGCAATATAATGGAAAACAATACAGTTTTCCATACAAACACTTGATTTCAGACCGATCGATCATATGACAGCTATATGATATGGTGGTCCGATCCGGCTGATTTTTACACATCATCTTATCATAAATTTATAAAAATTTTGTGTTAAGTTTCAAACTTCTAGCTCAACTAGAAGTATTTATGGCCGCCCTCCCCATACAACAGGAACCACTGTGGACTGCAACGTTTCCACTTGTTTGTTTTGTTTACATTGATTATTATTTTGAATAGCTAAGCACACTTTTAGGGCACATTGCATATTTTTGTATAGCATACCCCTCAGTACAAATTGTCCCTGGTTTAAAAATAGTAATGTTTTTCTCCATTGTGATATATAAGCTTTAGTGGATTAATCTAAAAGCCAGTATGTGTGGCTCAGACTCAAACTCTAGCCTTAATATCTGTTACAAAAAAGGCGACAGCACGAAACCCAATACACCAAAGCCTCGATTTGCGTCGTCCCGATTTGCGTCGCTTATCAATTTTCGGAATTTCAGAGTTGCGTCGTTTAAATTTCAATTTGCGTTGTTAAAATTTAAATTCTTTGTAAAAAAATAATAACATAAGACTTAAAAAGGTGTTGTTATTAAAAATAAACCATTTTTTTCATAAAACTTACAACCAGGAACCAGTTAACGAAAAACTAGTACAAATACTCACATTCAAAAAATTATTTCGATTTGCGTCGTTCATTTCGATTTGCGTCGTCTTTTTGCGGTCCCAATTAGCGACGCGAATCGAGGCTTTGGTGATTGATTTAACTGTTATGGTATAACGACTCTTTAATATGATATAATATACAAATTTTCAAAATGAATTCCATCTTCATAGTCAGTAAATAGAGCATAATGAAAATTGGGATCAAGAAGACTTGCATTATGCGCAACAAACAAATGGCATACAATTTGGCATACAGATTCTGCATTCTTGGCAGGCATTTGGTCCGCACCTGATGCTAAAATAAAATGATTAAGAAATAAGAGTGACCTAATTATATTGATATTTCTTACCATCTTGAAAGGTCTCGATCCTCCAAGTGAACACGAAGGACATCACTAACAGAAATACTTCGGCAAGGTCTCCTAGTGCTAAGACATTTTCCGTTGGATAGCCTTTCGATATGACTGATTTCTGACTCCGTATTCCTATTCCGTATTCTGGATCTTCTTCTTGATTCTTTACGACGCGGTTTTTGTTTTCCAATTAAACTTTGTTCTCTGGTGCTGTTCTTACCTTTTTTCGAATTTGTAACATTGTTTTGATCACTTTTGTCAGCTTTTTGATCAACTTTTGTTTTTTTATTTTCTTTTAATGTTGAGCCCATTTCCCTATTAGATGTTTTTCCTGATTTTTTCTGTTTTAAACTTTCACGGGTACTTAAGGATTTAGCTTTTTCAGATTTTCGATCTTGTTGACTTTTGGTACCCTGTGCTTTTTCATTACTTGTATTTTTTCCAGTACTCTTTTTTCCACGATTTTCCTCATCAAGACCGCCCCTTTTTCCGCTGCCTTGCTTCCTGATTTTGCCGTCGTCAGCACCTTGTTTCGATTCCGTTTTATCATTTCGCCCCTTTTCTTTTTCTAAAATTGGCGCTTTTTCGGCTTCTCTATCTTTGTCATTATTATCTGTACCGTTTTTACCCTTTTTATTTTTCTCAACGAGTCCCTTTTCCTTATCTTTGTCGGTATTATCGGCTAATTTCTTGTTGTCAGGTTGACTTTTCTCGTCTTTAGGTTTTTTTTTGACAGAAGCTTTATTATTTTCGGTTTCTTGTTCTTTGTCCGTACTATCCTTTCCTATTTTACCAGGTCCACTACCCCGTTTATTTTTCCCATCCAGACCCGTATCTTTTTCTTTGTCAATCTTATCGGCTAATTTCTTTGTGTCAGGTTGAATTTTCTCGTCTTTAGGTTTTTTTTTGTCAGAAGCTTTTCCATTTTCGGTTTCTTGTTCTTTGTCCGTACTATCCTTTCCTTTTTTACCAGGTCCACTACCCCGTTTATTTTTCCCATCCAGACCCGTATCTTTTTCTTTGTCAATCTTATCGGCTAATTTCTTTGTGTCAGGTTGAATTTTCTCGTCTTTAGGTTTTTTTTTTGTCAGAAGCTTTTCCATTTTCGGTTTCTTGTTCTTTGTCCGTACTATCCTTTCCTTTTTTACCAGGTCCACTACCCCGTTTATTTTTCCCATCCAGACCCGTATCTTTTTCTTTGTCAATCTTATCGGCTAATTTCTTTGTGTCAGGTTGAATTTTCTCGTCTTTAGGTTTTTTTTTGTCAGAAGCTTTTCCATTATCGGTTTCTTGTTCTTTGTCCGTACTATCCTTTCCTTTTTTACCAGGTCCACTACCCCGTTTATTTTTCCCATCCAGACCCGTATCTTTTTCTTTGTCAATCTTATCGGCTAATTTCTTTGTGACAGGTTGAATTTTCTCGTCTTTAGGGTTTTTTTTGTCAGAAGTTTTTCCATTTTCGGTTTCTTGTTCTTTGTCCGTACTATCCTTTCCTTTTTTACCAGGTCCACTACCCCGTTTATTTTTCCCATCCAGTCCGCTATCTTTTTCCTTGTCGATTTTATTGGCTAATAACTTGTTGTCTAATTGACTTTTCTCGTCGGGCCGTTTTTTTTTTTTCTGATGCTTTACCATTTGCCTTTACCTTTTCTTTGTCCGTATTTTCCATTCCTTTTTTGCCGCGTGCATTACCCCGTTTATTATTCTCATCGTGCTCTTTCACTTTTTCTGATGTATATTCATTATTTTCTTTTGTTTTGCTGCCTAATTTATTATTTTTTTTCAATGGCCCAGTATTATCAACACATTTTATACCAGATCGATACTTGTCGTATTCTGTTTCACCATCAACTTAAAACAATGCAAATTAAATTAGATGCTTTTCATACTAAATACTGTATTAAAACCTTACCTTTCTGCTTATCATTACATCGCTGATAAATACTATTGCCACCATCAAATATAGTATACTTCTCACAGCACTGCCTCCGGTTGTACTTTTTTATTATCTTATGACAAACTCTTTTAAGTATTGAATAAGTATGGTCATTCAAAAACGATGTTCCACAACAGGAATGGCAAGAGTGAGGGCTACATTTGTTATAGTTTTGGTTGCAAAAAATTGTGGAAGTACTAGATGAACTAAAAAAGAAAGTATTTTAAAGTTTGACTAATTGCAAGAAACACGTACCTGTATGGTGAATCGCAACAAATTTGCGTTAAATCAAAAACCATTTTTCTTTTATTTATTCATTTCCAAATCAAATTTTGAATTTTCGTCTTGGCTGCTAAATTTTGTTCTGTAATATAAGTAAACTCTTTGACATTAAATGCTTAAAAAAAAAAAAAAAAAAAAATTCATGATTTTCCTTACTATCCTAAGTCGACAAATGATCTAACTGCTGAAAACGGAAGACCCAAAGCTTTACCTCGATAGCTCAAATGCTGAGAGACTATTCGCGATTCTGTTCAGAATACTTTATGCGGGCTAGGATGATTCCTTCTATGCGTTTTACATTGTATGACAAAATTGTGTTTATTTTACATTATTTTCCAAGTATAGTGTAATAAAAGCAAAAACAAAATAAAAGTGGAAAATCTTATAGCGTAACAGACAGTGACTTAATACCAGAAATTTCTTGCTCGAGTGCATGTTAAGGTGGTGCAAAGGCTTCCAGGTATTACAGTCACAGACAGATGTTTTTGGTGATGCGCATTATAGCCACAAGCCCACAACTTCAGTATCTTGTAATTTAATGTCGCTTTCTGCAATGGCTTTGTGAAATAATTGAGTGACTTGCGCATGAAGTTAACAAGTACATTTGACAAAACATATTTTACCATATTTACAATTTATAATTGGAGAAGTACCGGCTGTGCAGGGTTGTGTCTCACTGAATACATAATATGTACATACTTATACATATGTAAACGCAAGAAGCGTGTAATGATTGGTACTTGCTTGACAATTTATAATTTTAACAAATTGCTTGGAGTATTCCAGTAACACACACAACAAACTCAGTTTCGTTGATCGCATATAAATATCAGCGCGCATAAGCTTCAAATATTAGTTTGAAATTTAGTTTCCCAGAGCTAAGGCAAAGCGGACATTTTTGGCATCTCACAAGAAAGGATTAAGGATTCGTAATATTAAAATGGGAATAAAATACCTGGCACTCTTTCATTTAATTGGTATATTGTTGGTGCTCAGTTTTTGTGAAGCGAATCCAAAATATGAAACCAAACAAAAGTGAGCATTACAAAATATACAAGTTATTCGGATACATTCGAATTATTATTGTTTTCAGATCATACACAGACAATTCGCAATGGAATCGAGCATATCAAAACGAAAACAAAACTCAATTAAAGGAACAGGAAACGGCGTCAACAAAAGACAGACTAGAGCGGCTGGGCTACACGACCGGATATGGATCATTAAACGTATGTCGATTTTCATACATCATATATACTATGTGGACTTTATCATATTTATTTTCAAAAAGGGATATCCAAGTAGCACAGGACTTTCAGCATATAATCCAATTAAACTGGATCTGGGTGGAGTTGTGCTGGGTACCCTCGTTGGCATTGGTGCCATTATCCTTATACCCAAGATACTATCCGCCTTTCATGGTGGTTACGGAGGCTATGGGCGAAGTAATTCGAATTAATAATGTTCACTATTCGTTTTAATTTACACAATCCATTAAATTTTTAAAGGTGAGGACGATAATGATTTGGCGTCTCTAAGCAGCATGATTAACAAAATTGACAATGTGCTCGGACAAAACAACATTGACTCAACGAGCTGCATGCAACGGGCCGTCTGTGGTTATGTTCGGTCAACAGAGACTAATATAAAGACCGGAATATCGGATCAGATGGATGAATTTATTCACATGCTATCCGGGTAAGTTATAGATTGCTATACGTTATCATTGATTTATTTATTTGTATTGTTAGTGGGTCAAATTATCCAACTGAAATAATTTTACAGAACTTAATCGAACAATATATTATTAATTTGTTTATAGAAACTCCCTTGTGGACTACTTATTAGACGGTACTGCAATTAAAGAAGCATTGGAACACGGAAAGGAAATGAACAGCCAGCCTTGCGAAGATCTTTACGCGTCTTGTCCATTGGACAGTAAATCGGCCAGCAACATTCTTATGAAATTATTGCCCAAGAAACACAAACAAACAAATTTAAAATCTACAGGAACTGATACAGAATAATAATCCTTAACATATAATATGTTATACAACGTTCATAAGATTGTAAATTCATTTTGAAGTTGTATAAATTTATCACAAACAAAAAACATAAGCTGTTATAAAATTATATGTATTTATCTCTATATATAACTAACTGGAGTTTTCTACATAACAACTCGATTTTCAGTAGATTGCTACACACTTACTAATAATTGATTTTAAAAATTTCAAGCAAATAATTTGCACTATAAATTGTTAAGCACAAAAACTATTTTTATTTAATCAGATGCTTTTAATATCTAAGTAACATGCATGAACACGTATCTTCTATTAAGAGTTATCCAGCAAATTTTGTAGTTTTATTTCCTGCTCTTCAATTATCGGCAACCAGTGCTCAGAAGGAAACACGAAATTTGTGAAGTCCCTTTGCTTAATTGCTTTTAAAGTTTTAATCACATTCATATGATGCGAATTTTCAACTTGCATCATCACCTCTAGCCTATCGATTAAGTTATTTGATTCTCGTACTAAGTCATCAATGGACTGGAGTAAGGCATACCAATCAATTGTCTGACTTCCGACTAGATTTTTGCCTCCGAGTTGAAATGTCAAAGGGATGAAACTACGCCACGGCTTAAGAGGCTCAATGGTGTAGGGAATAAAATGCTTTTTGGCCTCCATTTCAATAACGTCATCATCAAAGTGCCACGATGCTAAGGTAGAGCTGAACTTCTTTTCAATTCCCGTATTTTTCTCAATGTCGTGTGATCCATTTATGCCATAGTGTATATAGTTAAATGGGCACTCGGTAGCGTTGGCGTTGACTACTTTCGGTAGTAATGTTTGTGTTGAAACATCTGCCGTACCGATGGAATCGGTCATTTGTGAAATTGAATAGGTTAAAACATCTGAAAGAAGGACGAATTAGTCTTAAAGATAACAATATTTAATAATTTCTTTTACACTGCTCGAGGCCATCCTTTCTAATGGAGTACTGGCCATCCGTTAATATTCCAACATCCTTTAATAAAATCAAATCATACTGTACACTTATAGACGCTTCCTTCATTAATTTTGGGGGTTCAAAGTCAGTCTGTATCCCCACATTGGCCTTGCCAGCTCGTAAACGTCTGTTTTGTGGTAATATCAATCATATTTACACATATTGTAATTAATTTAGTGAAAATTATAACAAACCTCGAAGCATCAAGCAATTTGGCCCGGAGTAATGCATTTTTGTCCGGCTTGGGCAGAGTTGAAACACTAACCGCGCGCCAAGGAGGTCGCTTGGATTCATTTTCCTTTTCCGCCGCCAGTTCTTTCATACGTTTCCAACTACTTTTTGCTCTAAATTATATATTAAATTGTATATATTTATTACAGAAGAAGAAAAATAAGAAATATAACTAAATTTATATTATTACTTTTTATGATTACGGGTGCAGGAAATTTCAATTATTGAGTTATCGAATTCATCGATTTGCCAGTAATCGTAGAGCCCTACTCTTGACACTCTATCCGTGCCGGCTAAGATGTTTGCAAAGTTTCAAGTCGCAAGCTTGGAGGGTGTCGAAAAATTAAGCATGACGGACATTGCACAGACCCAATATACTCTTTACCTTCGGTATCGCGTATAAAAATTTAAATTAAAATCTCTAAATTTGTCCTAAGCTTTAAAATTAGTTTTGCATAAAGATCTTTTACTGTCAAGCATATGTTCGGTATATTTTGCATCATCTATGATTGAATTTATAGAAATATAAGTAAAATATACTCAACATATGCTTCTATAAATATAAATTTAGTAAACATAACGATTATCACAAAGAATGCATTTGTGGTTCTTTTATTTTTTTTCAATTATTCTAGCAATAAAATGGAATACTTTTCGTTTTGAGGAAACTTTAAGCATTATAATAAAAATTACTCACTTGAAAAAAATGCCCAACTTGATGTTTGGTGTTTAGCCTGTAAGAAAGGTACTTTTGCGGTGCTATTTTAAATTTCGCAGGTGTATATTAAGCAATAAATCATAAAAGTCTTGCATTAGGTACCATAACAAACATAAGTAAAGAACAAACACACATGATTTTAAAATAATAGCTTAATGTATATTAACGAAGTTTTGTCACTTATTAACATAATTACGATTGAGTTAGTTAAACAAAAATAAGACAAGCCTAATGATTTTGTTATTTCGATTCCTTTTTTTTTAAAGGAGTAGTCAAGGCTCAATTATTATTTTTCCACAGAAAAATTTATAAATTTATAATTAAAACTCAACAAGCACTGGCAGAATTAGTTAGTGTTTGAGTTATATGCATACAAATCAATAAAGTTAAAATTATTAATATGAATATCATTTATTTTTATTATTATTCAAGTAGAAACCTACGAGTATAATTTCATATATTATATCGATTTATTAACACAAGCTAAAGAATAATAATTATTTTGAGCCACTTACCTTATTAATGCAGCACTTCGAATGGTTGCTGGCAAAATCGTTTGTGGGTCTTCTATGCTCTGCGTCTCACTATTTTCCGACGAAGTTGTGCTATTGTTTGAGCTGCTAGGTGCTTGTATCTGTACCTTACTCATATTACTGATTGTTTTTTTTTTTTTTAATTTTCAATCTGTTTCTGTACAAGGCAGTTTAACATCCGTGAATGCATTGGTAAATGCGTTTATCGCAACCAATATATCGATGCAAAACAAATTGTTGTACTCGCGTTGCTATGGGATACTTTATTTTGAAATAGTTAGTATCTAGGCACGCGAAAGTGTTTAGCAGGCAAAATAAACTGCACAGCAAGCTTACCCGAACAAATTAATCTAAAATATTCAAATTGCATGAATGTCCAAAGTTAGGACCAAATGAAAAATACAACTCTATGCGATATAAAAATAACTTATATGATAACAATGCATTATATTTTATTAAATAGTTTGAAAGTTATTTATTGTTATAGAATGCGCTTAAAATTCGAAAAGGTTCATTGTTGTATCCATCGATATGGGGCCTTCCAGATTTATAACAACACTCTGTGAACAATTCTACACTTTCTCGGTGAAACAAATAGTTTTTGGAAGTGCTGTTGGAGTTGAGATCAAGGGTGTTTAATTGGAACACACCAAAATGAAACACTCGTCCGTCCGTCTGAACGCAATGTACTACAACTGGTTTCTGAATGTCTCCGTTAAACGAAACACCGTACAACTGTTTAGCCCTGGATACAGCCGCGACAAAAGCCTTTAGCAGTGAACGTCCGTGAAATTGGCTTGTAGTTACATCTGAGCCGTGTACATTGTTTACAATAGTTTTATTGAAAAACGTAACAATTGTATGTGGATGGGAACAACTTATTTCCTTTCGAATCGCTATAATTGAATATATAAAAAAAATCTCGTTTTATCCATATATTATCATCGATCTAACTGACAAAGTTAACTTACGATAGAAATTGTTTTCCGTGTATATGTGTTGTTTTGGCATTGAAACTGTGCATTTTATCGGATAAAGATCGGGCAACTCTAAATTGTATTTACCCTTAATAGCATCTAAAGCTCGGGTTGAACTTATAAGGGTCTCTCCACTCATTAGAAAAGAGAGTAAATCATTGTCCCTAGCTATTGAAGTCTTAAATGTGACATTATCAATCACTTTGCGACGCTCAGTTACAAGCCGATCAGCCAATTTCTCGATCTCGAACAAAAGTTTGTTCACTAACAGACGACTGAAAAACAATACCAATTTCGAACAGTCAGTAGGAATTAATCATTTAGCAATTATATAACAAATACTTCTTTTCTTAAACATTACAAGCACTATAGACCATTGACCCGACTAAAATATATCTAGCTGCGGAAAACAAAATGTAAATTGTATTTACTACAGTTTAAGACACTTTCAGCTAGATAGCTTAAGGACTGAGATACTGCGTTTGCATAGAAACAGACGGACGGAAAATCAAGATATGCTTTGCAAGTGAATAAAAGCAAGTGAAAACGTTGAAGTCGGACGCATCTATAATTCCAGCATTAAAACTGATGGTGAAGGGTCGCTTTGCAAAGGTGTTACGGACGCGGCAGCGGCTTTTAAAAATGCTGATGCAGATCGTGTCATCCAAATTGTTAAAGGACGCTACTAGCTATAATTTTACCAAATTTGGTAACTCTAGCTGTAAGATTGTGGAAAATGTAAGGCTAGATCAGTACTGTCGATATCCCAGCCCACAATCTTGAAACTTTATTTATAAATTGAAACTTCAAACACTTATTATTATGCACTTTTGAAAACTTACTTGCGTCTTTCATGCGAAATACCGTAAATTCGCGGAAAGTTGAATGCGGGTCGTTCGATCTGTTTAATCTTTGGCAATTTGACTTGTTGCGCATCCAGCAAGTGGGCAGAAAATATTGCATTTTGAATATTACGATCGATGAATTTCGGAAACTGTCCGTTTGTTAAAGCGTCTTTAATTTGCCGTGGAAAGTCATTTATCTCGATCGTGTTTGTCAGAATCTGGGCTTGAGGCAGTCCTCCAAGTAAAACGTTGCTATCCGTAATCATATGACATGCTTTTGTATGCCAATCTGGATGAGAGCTGTTTTCCGAAGGAAGCCTTAGAGCTGATCCCACAACATCTACACTGTGCGGACAAATAAAATAGTTTCAATTTATTTAGTTTAAGTCATTATTTTGATCTTCTTACCACTTAAGCTCTCTTGGGGGAGTCAACACATTTTCTGGCGTTCTTACTTGAATTCCAAATTTTGCAAGCTC
Organism: Scaptomyza graminum; assembly: GCA_018901835.1. Classification (NCBI taxonomy): domain Eukaryota; kingdom Metazoa; phylum Arthropoda; class Insecta; order Diptera; family Drosophilidae; genus Scaptomyza; species Scaptomyza graminum. The sequence continues at coordinate 141,312 of JAEIFL010000302.1, forward strand.
TGCAGCTGCTCCTGTCTCTTTGGGGACACGCCTGCCTTGAACATGCCAGTGCTTTTTAAAATGCCATCCAATATGTTGCGCACAAAGTTTACTAGTAAGCCGCATTTTTACTATTTTAATTCAGCTACACCAGATTACACAAATGCCAGGTTATGAAATGCTACCAGCTGATTCATTCAGAGCCAATGGCGGAACTATCGATACAAATTGTAGTTATTCTGTTATCCAATCGAATTAATGAAATCGATTGCATTCTCACTAAAAGTATCGAAGTATCGATATAAATGGAATTTTCTGCCCACTGCACAACTTTATCGGGCTTCCTCAAGAGTAACACCAAATATGTTTACATACATCTTGGTAAAAATAGCACCGTCTGCCATATCAAGCAACCAAAGAATTTGTATGGGAGTTGTTCGCTCAAGATGCGAAGGATGCAAGCCGAAGTCCTAGTGAGGACAAAGCAACAGGCAGCACGATAGCACGAATATCGTGTGCATTAATCATTGTATGCTGTATTCTTTATATTGATGACCGGGCATAAGTTCTATTGTGGTTGCATTGTAGTTCGTTCAACAAGCAGATTGTCGCCAATCTGACTTTCGATACAGATCTGACGGTCCACGGTGTTCAATGAGATAAACAAGCATTCCGGCTGTTACAACGACAGGCTAATGCGCCATCGAAACAGATGACAAAGGGCCTGGCTAGAGATTATAACTAAATATACTGCATCATCTATCAGATAAGTTTTCCTAGAGTTCTTAGAGTAAATCTTTGGAATACGAAGGAATTTATACTTTCTTTAAAATAACGCCAACAGAAGAAATGAAAATGATCAGATGAGACTCCATTGTCCATGTGAAAGAACAGCAGTTTCAAATCTAATCGGTTGCTTTGATCGTAAATGCTACAATGTTGGATTTCAATATGATTAGTTCCAACACATCAAACGTAATAGTCACACTTTCCTGTCTGCAGAGCAAAAGCTAGGGATGGTTTTATTCCTACCCAAATTAAAGCGAGACGGGAGGAACTGGTATTTGAAACCAAATCAGGATTTTTCAACCAAATTTGTATAAATATATAAAAATAAATGTAATGAATTTATAGTGATCTCACAGTTTTTGTCCCTTTTATGAAGATTAATACACAAATAAAAGTTAAATCACGTGATATAAATATTTATTTGCCCCTCTACTTTTAGTTTTTTTTTTTTAAGAAATTAATAATCAAATTGGGTATTTTTTTTTAAAAATTTTAATATATTGCACAATAACATTTAATTGTATATATATATAAAAATTAAAAATTATTTGCTCACCCTAATATATGTTCCTGCAGACTGGACGGCCGCGGTTGGTCGAAGTTGAGTAACATTTTTTTGTTATTGTTATTGGAAGAGTAAGTTTGCTCACGTATATAAATATGCTTCTTGTAGTGTATGATTAATGCTGTGATTTAATACGTTATGAAATACAGAAAACACTCAAAAAGCCTGATGTGATACGCAAATCCTGAAACGTGTTCAGCACTCAAAAATACATCGGAAACGACTTCGATATCTCCTAAGGAAAACCTTGTTGACAAGTGATAAAGCGCTTGAGAATATAGTGTACAATGAATTATTAGGGAAAAATAGCTATATATATATTATTATGTAAATGAAGAACACGTTTTTATTCCAGTAAAAATATGTGCCGAATGCACACTCACTTTAATAGTATGTTCGTGCCACTGTACAATTGTCTTAGAAGTAATCTTGAATCATAATTTAAACAGGCGCACATTTGTAAAAATATGCTTTCTAAAAAGGTACTCTTTAAACTAAGTAGAAAAGAAGACGCAACACGCAATTTAGTTGCACATTTCGCACTGGATTTATATCATCTTACGTCTAGTTATCATTTGTATTTCTTCCGAGTAGTAGTAAAAAGAAGGCACGTAGCTTCTTAGGCTAGCGCATACGGTATGTATTCGATTCTTGAATCTCAGATAAGTCACCCTTGAAATTGATGTCGATGACAAAGTCTAAATCGCGATTGTTGCGTTCGTTTGGCTTCATTTGAAACGTTCCATTGATTTCCTCATTTTTCTTGGCTGTCATGTGATCATCCAAGTAGAAGACTGTCTGCTTCCAATGTGTGTAGGTGGAATCAGGCGAAGTGCTAAACCCAAGACGTTTGTGACACTTGGTAAATTCAATGTTGAAGTATGTGACCAAGGCTTGCACAAAGTCGTTTCGCTTGATTGTCAGATTGAACTTCGAAGAGAAGTTCAGATCGGATTTTTGCACTGTATACAAATCCACTTCCTTGACCATGCACGCCGTCGAGACCACTTGCTTGGGGTCAACGACATCGACGAGTGGTTCGGTGACAGCCACCTTGCGTATGCAGCTCATATCAAAGCCATACACATCGTCCCACCAGTTAATTTTCTCATCCTTGTACTGACGATCCTCGATAGCTGTGATATAGAGAGTGCCCCTGTCTGGAAACATCATGCCGTTGGGCTTTAGCCATTTGTCACGGGCATACAGTACCGTGTCCAGCATTGACTCATAAAACAGGCAGTACCTAGTGTTAAGGAAAATTAAATTGAAAAAATATTAAATAAGAACTATTAATATTTTAATTAATTGCTGATATCGATGCTTACCCCATCCATTCGGAAATTATGATGTCTACTTTCTCGATGCCGCCAGGCAGTTCAACTTCCTCAATTTTTCCTTTCACCACCGTGATAATGTCTTGCAAATTGTTGTCAATTATCACTTGGCGGGCGAACTCAATGATATTCGAGCAGTCTACGGCAATTACTTTGGCAGCGCCAGCCTTGGCGGCGAACATTGACAGTATGCCTGTGCCGCATCCAACATCCAAAACAGTCTGTTAATCAATATATCAAATGTAAAGCTTAATCTTTAGCATTTATACCGGTTGAACTGATCATTCATTTACCTTTCCTTGGAAGAGATGTTTGTTATGGTACATAGCATTACGGTATGTGACAGTTCGCACTTCATCTTTCAGCATTTCTTCGTGGATGCCGAAATGGGCATAGGAGTCAAAGTAATAGTCCCTCGACGTCATCTCGTCAGCATTTCCACTTGCGTCACCAGGACTAGGAGATGTACGGCCGCCGCCGCCGCCACTGGCACCGGTATGGGGAGTAGGTTTCTTTAAAACATTGTTCGTGTTGGGTATAATGCCGGTCGCAGGCGCGTTTTCCAGCTCAACACTTGATTCCATTGTAATATCTGATGAAGACTACAGAAACAGGGTTAAGCTTAAGATTCGCAATTTTAAATTGCTTTCATACCATGTTACTTTACTTGAATTGGCGTGACTTGTGAGAAATAAAACTAATTTTGCAATGTATGAGATACCGGAATGCTTCCCTCCAAACACACGCGAAAAAGTGCTGCCAATCAACTTCCAGGGATGCTAATGAAAATCGATTGTCAAAACACATTTACAGCATTTATTGTAAGAATGTATCGATATAAAAACAAACTGTTTTAATCATCCTTAAACAACAATAACAAAATGTGAAATAATGGGTAAAATTCAACTGTAGGCCAGTGCTGCCATAGTAGCCTTTTTCCGGTCAAATATGTCCTTTTTTAAACTTCGTCAGCCCAAAAAATATTCAAACATCCCCTATCCGAAAATCTGTCCTTTTTAAAGTACCATCGTCTTTTTTCTGAATTTACACAATATTGCCAAAATGTATGAAAATAATGCCATCTCTAATTTGAACTAGCCATGAACTTTTTGTACTTGTCTATCGATTGTATAAATGCCATTCACTTGTAAAATAATTGAAAATGACAGAAAATTTTGAAATTTTAAAACATATTGACATGTTTTCTGTGGAAAATTTCTTAGCAGCACACAAAAATCCAATTTGTAAAGTGTTAGAACTTTTCAATGTTAATTCTGACGACATTGAAAAAATTCTCACACAATATGCAAACATTCATTTGGTGAAATGACAGTGTATAGACAACACTCTTGTTTTTTGGGCCGAAGTGGCAAATTATAAAGACTCTGCAGGAAACAACACGTTTTTCCAGCTTGCCACGTTTACTCTAAACATTTTGTCGCTGCCATACTCGAACGCAGCGGTGGAGCCTGTGGTTAGCCAGGTGAGCTTAATAAAAACGAAGCTGCGGAATTCTCTCCAAATTTAAACGCTAAAAGCTTTTTTGCCAATACGGTAAGACTTATAGAATAATAGAAATTTTTACATTTAAGATTCGGATTACGTCGACATAACAAATACTGCCACAACTACGGTATACCCGAGACATTTTTGAAAATGATTGGCACACGTGCAGCTTACTTTGAAAAGAGAAAAAGACGCAGAAGACGAAGAAAAAGTAATTATCAACGCAGCTATGAAATTATAATAATATTTATTAAACGAAATACAAACTTCGAACGAAAAGCGATGTAAATTTCTGTCTTCTTTTTCTGTCCTTTACATTATTTTCATCCGTTTTTTGTCTTTTGTTTTTTGTCGATATTTGGATTGTTTATATTTGGATATTACTGTATTTGAAATAAATAAAACAGTTTGAGAATCTAATGGGTCTGATTGATAACAGGCGTGTTCCGTTTTATTCATTTTTTGAGCCATTTGAGCCTAAGATCTTAAGAAACGCAATACAGCCTGTTATTAATATTTTATCTCATAAATTCATGCAAACTAGAGAAACTCAAATTATTAGGATTTTTAATTTTAGTTTCTTGGTGTACCCAGGCAATCCTGATATTGCTGGTGTGGGCTATTTGCTGCATTATTATTCTTGATTAGTTTGATATCCTCGAATTAAACACGAATTAACACACGCGTTTAAATGTGTTCCACACGAAACTATCGTTCCAAAAACATGTGTGTATTATTAGAGGGAGTGCCACTACTCATTGCTTTTGTTATCGAAAATAATAGCTAATCGGTTTGAAAATATCGATTACACAATGCCAAGTTTCATTTTGGCGGCAAAATTGTGTGCGCATTGTTGGGTCGGCTAATAGTTGTGTTTTATTATTAAGAAAGCCTATTTTGAATTTTGTTAACCAACCAATCATAATGGACGGCTTTGACGATGCGGGCGTATTTTTCTCCGACAACTTTGGCAATGATCAGCAGCCGAATGGATCCCAAATTAATATGCAAGCAGTGAAAAAGAAGTACAAAGAATTTATACGCACATTTAATGAAGACAATTTCTTTTATAAATATCGGTAATTAGCAATTCAGCATCTATTTCATAAAAATTTGTTAATATTATGGTACATAGAGACAATCTGAAGCGAAACTATCTGAATGGACGCTACTTTCTGGAAATCGAAATGGAGGACATCGTCGGCTTTGATGAGACGCTTGCCGACAGGCTGAATAAGCAGCCGACGGAGCATTTGCAAATATTCGAAGAAGCAGCTCGAGAGGTGGCCGATGAAATAACGGCACCCCGACCAGAGCACGAGGAACACATGCACGACATACAAATATTGCTAATATCCAATGCAAATCCTACAAATATACGCGAACTTAAATCGGATTGTGTATCGCGCTTGGTAAAAATTGGCGGTATAGTAGTGGCTGCTTCGGGCATTCAGGCAAAGGCAACCCGAATGTCGATTATGTGTCGCTCGTGCAGCACCGTTATACCCAACCTGAAAATCAATCCCGGCCTTGAGGGCTATGCTTTGCCACGCATCTGCACTACCGAGCAGGCCGGACGGCCAAAGTGTCCATTGGATCCCTTCTTTATAATGCCCGACAAATGTAAATGCGTTGATTTTCAAACGCTTAAGCTACAGGAGCTGCCGGATTATGTGCCGCAAGGCGAGATCCCGCGCCATCTGCAATTGTTTTGCGATCGCTCACTATGCGAACGCGTCGTTCCGGGCAATCGGGTTCTAATCCACGGCATATACTCGATCCGCAAGGTGGGCCGGCCAACCCGACAAGATGGCCGCGAGAAGGCTGTGCTCGGTGTACGTGCCCCATATATGCGTGTCGTTGGCATCATCGTCGATACCGAGGGCGCCGGTGCCGTCTCTCGCTACAATAATATAACCAACGAAGAGGAAGAACAATTTCGACGTTATGCCGCTTCGGCCGATATATATAGTCGTCTTTCGAAATCCCTGGCACCAAGCATATTTGGATCCAACGATATTAAGAAGGCCATCACTTGTATGCTCTTCGGAGGCTCACGCAAGCGTCTGCCCGACGGTCTTTGTCGTCGTGGCGACATCAACGTCCTACTCTTGGGTGATCCGGGTACGGCCAAGTCGCAGCTGCTTAAGTTTGTTGAAAAGGTAGCTCCAATTGGAGTTTACACGTCTGGCAAGGGCTCGAGCGCAGCTGGTCTTACCGCATCGGTTATGAAGGATCCGCACACGGTGAGTCCTTGATGTCCTTTATGTGTTTTTATATAAACCTATGTGTTTTTATTGGGTCGTAGCGTAATTTTGTTATGGAAGGCGGAGCGATGGTTTTGGCTGATGGCGGTGTTGTGTGCATTGATGAATTCGACAAAATGCGTGAAGATGACCGCGTTGCCATTCATGAGGCAATGGAACAGCAAACCATATCGATCGCCAAAGCTGGCATAACAACCACGTTGAACTCACGTTGCTCCGTGCTTGCAGCTGCCAACTCAATATTCGGGCGTTGGGATGATACGAAGGGCGAAGAAAATATTGATTTTATGCCAACGATTCTATCCCGATTCGACATGATTTTCATTGTTAAAGACGTGCACGATGAGGTTCGTGACATTGTTTTGGCCAAGCACATAATAAACGTTCATCTGAGCTCAAACAAGTCGGCACCTTCGGAACCAGCTGAAGGCGAAATATCGTTGGCAATGTTCAAAAAGTACATACACTATTGTCGCACTCATTGTGGTCCGCGACTAAGTGAGGCGGCTGGTGAAAAGCTTAAGAGTCGCTATGTCTTAATGCGCTCCGGTGCTGGACAACAGGAGAAGTCAGCGGATAAACGTCATTGCATTCCAATTACAGTGCGTCAGCTGGAAGCTGTAATTCGTATATCTGAATCGTTGGCGAAAATGCATTTGCTTCCGTTTGTTACCGATGATCATGTCAATGAAGCTCTGCGGCTGTTCCAAGTGTCAACGCTTGATGCTGCCACCACTGGCAGCCTTGCCGGTGCAGAAGGTTTTACCACCGAAGAAGATCAGGAAACTTTAAATCGTATAGAGAAACAACTTAAGCGACGTTTCGCTATCGGCTCCCAAGTTTCTGAACAAAACATTTTGCAGGTAATTATCAAGCTATCAATCAATTTGTTAAAACAATTTTAAAACAAGATTTTCTCTTTCTTATTCTAGGATTTTTTGCGCCAAAAATATGATGAGAGATCTGTAATGAAAGTTGTTCATACGATGGTTCGACGCGGCGAACTTCAACACAGAATGCAACGCAAGATGCTTTACCGCATTTGCTAAAAATTGCTACAAATCAATCATAAAGATTAATTTGAAACACTCAATTACTCAACGTTCATAAACACACATATTCAATTAAATTTGATTAAAGCTTATAAAGAAAAACAAGCGATAATCTTTTAAAATAAAATTCGAAAGCCAAAGTAAGTCGAAAAAATGTAATAACTTGCTTTAGCAACAGTGTGCTTGAATATCAACAAATCTATCCGAACTCACTGACTAACTTACTGACTGACTGCTCAGCCCAAATGGAAGGTGTTGTGGTAATAGTCCTAATGCTAAAACTATGTCAATTTCATGTAGCGTTATTATGTATCTCTCTGCATTTGACTTTATTTCGTCTTTGACAAGAGGTACTTTAAGGTCTTTGTGGATTTCATTACTGGTCATATACCAAAGAGCACCTGTTATGGATCTGAGAGTCACTGAAGTCTATCGATGCATTTTATTTATGTAGCCCTTTGTATGTTCCCTTAACAAAAGCCTATTAACTATTTGTTTGATATTTTCGTTGACCGCAGATACCAGTTTGTACATTTAACCTGTATCTTTTCACCACCCGGAATGAGAATGAATGTTGACGGAAAATAACAATAAACAACTGCATATACATATGTGCATGTGTATGCACATATCGAAGAACGAGAAAATGTTATTTTCAGCACACCGAAAATTCGATACCCTTGTTTGGAAATGTAATCTCCTTGTCACAAAAAATAAGATAAAATAAATCTAAATAGTGTAAAATATAAAAATAAGGTCCATTTCCATAAAAATCTGTTAAAATAACTTTGTATCTGTGTGTATTTTGTTCACACTATCCAGGTTTGCCTGAATGTATTACATATGCGAGAGAAAAATTATATAAAAATTTAATTGGTGAAGATAATCTGAGTTGGATATATCCCAGTCCCAGTATCGCATTTGAATATGTGTGTATTAACTGTCCAACGTATATATGAAACATTAGATTTAAGTGTGATATTTTCTCAAAATTTAATGGTCGGGTGTCTCATAATTTTTGTGATCGACAACCTTTTATTAAATAGCGATTTCGATACTTTAATAAAACTGGAAGACTTATCGAGTTTAAAATTTGAATCAATTTTAATCGCATTCAAGGATCGGTTAAAAAATCGTCTGACCCCCACACAATTATAAAAGTTTAGTTCTTAAGGACATCCGCATTCAAAGATATTTATTATTAAATAAAATCAACACACAAAATATATTCTGTTTTTCCGTTGGATACAGAGTATATTTATTAACGTCATAAGCATCCTCGTATTTTTTTCAATTTTCAAAAGAGGAATACCAACTCAAATCTAGTTACGTGTACAGACATTGAAAACGTAAATTCATAAAAACAATAACAATTACATTGGACGTATTCGCATACGTACGTTTCCATATACATATACAAATACGAACAGCGTCGAGAGGTAGCGGGGGTGAATGATGAGTTTACATATACGAGAGCATAAAAAATGAGTCTGGTCTTTTGTTTTGTGAATGGAAAAATTAAATGAAAATTCTTGGCACACAACAGCCAGCCAATTCTTGTATATATACGCCAGTACATTTATAGCTCTCGTAAGAGCCAGTCGTCCACTTTTCTTCTTCCAATTGGATAAATTAAAATGAAATCGTAAAAGAGTATCTTCATATAATAAAATTAAGTGATCCCGCCATAGTTAATTACTTGAAAAATACAGTTACTTACGATCGATAATGTACATATATCCAAGCTCGCCCGAATCACAGTCGTTTTTGCAATCTGAAGAAAGTGCAGCCATTAAAATACAAGCGAATTTTCGTGGCTATCGTGTACGAAAACAGCTCTGCCGTTTGACCAAATCAAACATTGCTCATACCCATAGTAAAGGCTACTTGTCCCAACGTTTCTCATTAAATCCACTAAAGAGTACCGTGCGACGTCAGCAGCGACAGCAGCACATACCAGAATTCATGGAGGAGAAACAAAAGAAACACCCAACGGCTACATTTGCTGACGGCAACCAGCCGCAGAATGACGTCACGGCGAACGCAAAGTCAGTGGAAGATCGCTGTGCAACAAAAATACAAGCTGGGGTCCGTGGCTTTCTCGTGCGAAAAAAGCAAAAGCAAGCGACAAATGCTGCTGTCAAAATACAGTCGAGCTTTCGTGGATTTAAGGCACGCAAGGATGCCGCCGAGAAAATGAAGCAACCATAATTTAAAACTAATTTAATTTACTATATAAAAATAATATACAATATACATATTTTAGATATGTTTGTGGTAACACACAAATACATTCTGTACATAGATACTAAAAGTATATCATAGTCGCCAGATAAAATAATAAAGATATTTCAGTTAAGTAATATTTCTTAGTAGTACCGTAGTTATCCGAAACTAAACGTATAATTATTATATAATTCATAAAAATTTTAAAGAGGGAAAAACCATAGTGCTTATGATTTGGCTATCCAAACATAAATTCTAAGCATTCGAATGCGTTGTGTATATGTGAATGTACGCAAGCCTTAACGTAAATTTTAAAGTACTTTCGTACATATGTATTTATGTATGCATGTAGTGATGTGAGGTATTTATATATTTATCGTTTGCCTTCTCTTGTGTGATGTATCTGTATTCGAGTCGAACGGGTAAGATAGTTTGTTATTTATTGGTTTGTTATATGTTGGGTGTATTCAAATTTTCCTCCGGATGGATGCTGTGTCTGTCTGTACGTGAACGAGCGGTAGTTAATTGTCCTCCTATGCACTACAAAAAAATGTGTAGAGCACACTCTTTGGAAGTTATACTTCTTAAATTGTAATTTGTTTTTTTGTATAATTCAAATATTTGTACAGGCAATACAGTATGTTTGATATCAAATTTAGTCTCCCAAATTTAAAAAAATATATATAAAAACATACATACTATGTTTTACGTAGGGTAAATAATTTAATATTTTTTAACAGATTTTTCAACAGATTTATTTTGATATTATGTAATAAAAACTAATGTGAGTGCGACGCGGGAGATGTATGAACATCTTGAAATTAAATAATTTGTATACATAGTTGCAGATACTTATGCTTTCAATATTTTCTTTACAATTAAAAATATCTAAACTTTTAACATGGGGGATAAGGAATATTCTTTTTTGTTTGTTTTCTAATTGGCAATAGTATATAGTATATTGTCTTAATTGCAAAAGGTTAGAATTTACAACCCATTATTCTCTATTATTAATAAATACAATAATTGCCGCGAGGAGATATGTCGTTTCAAAATGTAATTTTTTTCGCGCACATATTAACAGCAGAGCTGCGTGGCTCGACCGTCTCAGTCGGCTACTTCTCTGCATCTAAGCGCAAACAAAACAAGAAGAATGCAAATCAATAGACACATGTACCAGTGCTGTCATAATTTTTGAGCAAAACAGCTAGATAGGTAAAATATAACGCTAAAAATAGCTGTTTAACTATAAATTTAGCCATCCTAATACCAGTTGACTCATACAGGAAGAAGCTATATTTTGATGATCCTATGTAATATATGAAAGTTTGTCCCACAATCGCATTTTAAAAACAGTCAGATCTAGCGGTAAAAAATAGCATTGTTGTGCCGCCTTATACCCAATTCACACTAGGGCACATCTAACATCTAACATCAATGATGTTACGTATAAAGTACCCGTGCCAAATTTTCTTAAAATATTCGAACATCCTCTGGAAATGTTCCTATTCCAAGTGTTTTTATTTAGTTAGTTTCGATATTTTTGATTCCACCACTAAAAATTGTCATTCACAACGAAAATGTGAGGAATGTCTACGCAAATGAATGGCAATAAATCATGGCGGGCATTTGAAATTGGTATTTATTTATTTAATTATTATTTTTTTTAATTGTTAATTGATCTAGCAATGGCTGATCCAATTTGCTCCGGAGGAGATTCGAAGTCAGAGGCAAGGTTGGTTCTCGCCTTTAAATGCCCAAATGCATTTTCAACAACGCACCTGGCCTTTGACAAATGATAATTAAATGTCTTTTTCGACTACACGGCTGCTGTTGAAAACGCATCCAAAATGCCTACAAGATCAACAAACATACTCTGCTGTTGAGTGGCTATAAATATAGCTAAGTATTTTGTATTCATTTTCTTAAACAAATATTTGTTTAACAAATGTATCATGAAACACGCGTCACCTTTGCAAGTGAAGAAGAAGACGCTTGATGTTAGATGTTAGATGTTGGCAATGTGAACACGAATTTCACATCTTCTCATCGTTCCCCGTGATGTGCCCTAATGTGAATAGCCTATTATACTTGGTTAGGGATCGCACTCACGAGTACAACTGTATCGATATAAATTTATATATTTTTATTTAAATGCAGTTCAAATTTCATTTGCATTAAATTGTTATTTATATTTTATCAATTTGTTTTTGCTTTTAAATAAATGCACTGTATATTTAATGCATTAATGCGCAACTCTGTACTTTTCGCATAGTAATCTATATAAAATATCGATACTTTACTGCCAAATCATTGCAAAGTTTGACAAAGGTTAGGTTAGACCGGCTGACAATCCCAAGGGAGTGCCACACATAGACCGCTAAAGGGTCCTTAGTGAGGCCGGTGGTTGGAGATGGTTAGGACTAACTCAATGGACTATCTCGATGTGTAGTCCTGCGGAGTATGTGTTCTTCTGGCAAAGGCCAGAAGCTTTTTGGGTTCCAGCTGGCTGGCTTCTTCGAGCGAAGCTAGGAAGGGAACTTGGAGGTAGCGTAGTCTTTGTGCTGCCAGTGCTGGGCAGCTGGAAATGAGGTGCTCTAGCGTTTTCTTGACACCTGGATCTTTGCATTTCCTGCATTCGTCGTTGTTTGTTATGCCTAGCTATTTTGCATGTACTGCGACTAGGCAGTGGCCTGTCAGGAGACCAACCAGCCTTCGGCAGTCAAGCCTTTGTAGCTTAAGCATATATTTCGTTAGAGGTGTTTGTCCACCTTAGTACTGCTGCGTCCCGTGCTTGTGTTTCCATGTAGGAGTGTAGCGTTCGCAGGGAGATCGGAACTTCCGCAGTATCACTGTTGAGTCCCGTTGCACCTTGCTTGGCCAGAGTGTCTGCCATTTCGTTGCCCTCGAAGCCCTGATGGCTTGGAATCCAGTAGATGCGCACTTTTTTAACGGTGCTGAGTGCATCTAGCGTTTCCCTGCTCGACTAAACGTTGCCAGAGCTTATGTAGTAGGCCTGCAATGCTTTGATTGCCGCCTGACTGTCCACAAATATGTTTACCAAATCTTGTGTTGTGTTAGTTTGTAGGACTGCTTCTGCTGCTTTCCTTATTGCGAATATCTCCGCTTGGAATATGCTGCAGTAATCCGGGAGTTTGTATGACAGGCTCATGGGGGGCTCGGTGCAGTACACTGCTGCACCGACACCTTCCCTCATTTTTGAGCCGTCTGTGTATATGTTGATGGCCGTCTGCTCAGCTCCTGAGCGCCAATCACCTTTTCCTAAGAGCGTTGGCGTGAAGTTAAAATTGTTTCTTGGGGTCATATAGTGTTTCGACTTGGATCCCTCTTCCAATTGTACTATGCCCGTAGTTCTATATCTTCATATTGCCTATCGTGCAAAGACGTTGAGCAGTCTTTTTTGCTGTTAGGCGTGCCTGTATGTCCACGGGGTTGACATTCATTATGGTCTGTAGTACTTTAGTTGGTGTGGTCTTCAGCGCCCTGTGATGCACGTAAGTGCATATCGCTGAGTTTTTTCCATTCTTTTTAGGTATATGGACTTCTCTGTGCCTTCCCACCATACCAGCTGAGTTTTTTCCATTCTTTTTAGGTATATGGACTTCTCTGTGCCTTCCCACCATACCAGTATTCCGTAAAGTAGTATGGGGCGCACAATCGAGATAAGAATCCAATGTGTTAGTCTTGGTGAGAGTCCCCAAGTGCTACCCAACATCTTTTGCGATGTATAAAGTGGGCCTTGTTAACCCTTTCCTCCACATTGAGCTTCCAACTCAACTTGCTATCCATAACTATCCCCAGGTATTTGATACTTTCTTTCGGTATCAGTGCCTTGTCGTTTATTTTTGGTGGAGTTCAGCGAGGTACCTTGTATCTCTTTGTGAAGAGGATGAGGTCCGTCTTGTCCGCGTTGATACTGAGACCGGCTTCCAAGGCCCATTCCAGTATCTCTTTGAGTGTGTGGTCCATGACTGAGCTGATAGTCGATGGACACTTGCCCGTGATAATTATGCTTATGTCATCCGCATAGGCAGTTATTTTCGGGGCTTTCCGTTTAAATTTCCTTAGTAGTTCGTTTACCACCAAGTTCCACAGTAGGGGTGAGAGCACTCCTCCTCGGAGAGTGCCACACTTGGCTTCCCTGACTGCGGTAGTGGTTCCCCATTCCGCTAGTATTCTCCTGCTGCTCAGTAGGTTCTGAACCCAGGAGTATACTGCTTCTGTTGGGGTCACAGCTCTAAGGCTGTGCATTATTGCTTCTGTGGACACATTGTTAAATGCGCCTGAGATGTCCAGAAATGCGTCTAGGGCGTATTCTTTGTGGTGTAGTGCTTTCTCTATGGTTGCTACTAGGGAGTGTAGCACTGTTTCCACCGACTTGCCCTTTGTGTATGCGTGTTGGTTCTGTTCTAGATTCATTTCTGTATTCTCTCTGATGTGGAGATCTATCAGTTTTTCTAGAGTTTTTAGAAGGAACGAAGTCAGGCTAATGGGTCTGTAGTTTTTCGGCAGCACGTGGCTACATTTTCCTGCTTTTGGCAGGAAAATTACCCGCGCTGTCCTCCAGGCCACCGGCACATAGCCATAACTAAGACATCCCCTAAAAATTTCTCTCAGCCATGAAGTGATCACATGTTTGACCTTCTTCATCATGGCCGGGAATATCCCGTCTGGACCTGGTGATTTGTAGCTCTCAATGCCCACATTATCCGTTGCGTTGTTGTGATACCTTCAGGAAACTCCACCCTTGTGGTTTAAGGTATCGTTTGTGTGTTTGTGTTGACTTCAGTGCAGTTAGGGAAATGCGCCTCCAGGAGCACATTTGCCGCATCTTCACTGCTTTCCGTCCATCTACCGTCTTCGGTTTTTAGTTGGCTTTGTACGATCTGTTGGCGAGCTAGCAGTTTCCTTAACCTTGCGGTGTCAGCTGTCTTCTCAATGCCTGAACAGAAGTTTTGCCATGCGTGTCTTTTGGCTACTCGTACTTTTTTCTTAAAGTCACGGAGCCGTATTCTGTAGTAGGTCCATACTAGCTCTTCTTCCGCTTGTTTGGCGAGTTTGAAGAGTTCTAGTACGTCTTTCCTTATTCCCTTGAGTTCAGGAGTCCACTATGGGGGCTTGTGTCTCTTCTTCTCTTAGGACGGTCTACATGTTTTGTGATAGGCCGCCAGCTGATTTTTAATGAGTGTCTCCAGGGACTTCTCTAATTTATCTGTGGAGGCTATCTTAGGCGGTCGTGGTAGTTTACTTTCTACCTCTTTAGCGAACTGCTCCCAGTCCGTGTTCCGAGGGTTTCTGTACACTTTCTTCTCCACTGTTATTTCCAAATTAACACGGAATTGAATGTACCTGTGGTCCGAGAAGGAATGTCTACTAAGGACTCTCCAATCTTTAACCACGGTATTCGTTACCGACGAGTGTTATATCTAAGACGTTTGATGAGGTAGGGCCAACATATGTTGGTTCTTCTCCCTCGTTTGCTATGTTAAGATTAGACTGAAGTATGAAATCAAGCAGTGACTCACCTCTTTCGTTGATGTCCCCGCTTCCCCATACCGTATGATGAGCGTTGGCATCTGCTCCGATGGTGAGGGACTGCTTCTTGGAGTCAGCCTCTGTCACCAGTCGGGTAAGCTCTGGTGGGGGCGCGTTGGTGTCGTGCGCCATATAGCAGGATGCCATCAAGATTGGCTCGTCTCTGCCACCTTCTAGTGCGACCACTGTGAGGTCGTCAGTTCTGTAATTAGACAATGAGTAAGCATAGAAACCTTTCCTTACTAGGATCGCGGTCCTTGCTCTACTCACTGTTGTCGGGTAGAATATGTTGTAGTTGGGGCTCTTCAGTCCAGAAACCTTGTTTCCCGAGGCTATCCAAGGCTCTTGGACTATGGCGACGTCGGCGGGCCCTGTCTCCAGGGCTATCAGGAGCTCCGCCGAAGCCAACTTGCTTTTATGCAGGTTGATTTGGATGACCTTCAGCTCCATTGTTGGCTTTAGTGTCTTCCACGGATGGGACTTCCTTCACAGTAATGTCCGCAACCTTATCGTCTTCTATTTCGAGACTTTGGGTGGCGCGGGTGACCTCTGCTAGGTCGCTCTCCACCTCGCCCGCCTCCAGCGTGTTTGTCTTTTTGTCATCCGGGTGGCGCTTTTTGAGTCGCAGGTAGACACTACCTACGCCCTACGCCATCTTTCCGAACCTTCCGTACAGCAAATCGTCGGCCTCCTTGTTGATCTGGATCATCATTTGCTGGCCCTTATTACCGGGCTTCGCAACGTGGATCACCTTCCAATCAACCGTTGACACGTCCGGGTTTTGCCACTTTAGGAGCTGCAGCGCCTGGTCCGCTGGTACGACTCGCGGGAAAAGTACTTTCGCCTTCGGTAGGAACGAAATACAGGTTCTGTCCACTACCTCCCACTTCACACAAATATAGCCATTCTTTATCTCTTATGTATAATATAGCGTACCTCCGCTATTCCCCTTTTATGCACCTTTCTGACCACTTTTTATGTCACATCTGTGGCAAGGATTGCCTGGCTCAATAGCAGCTCGATCACCCACAGCCAAATTCTTCACCTAACTACCGACTTCAACTATTATACCAGAACTTTCGTGACCAACAATCATGGGCTTTTCTACCTCAAGACAACCTATAGCGCCGTGCCCCAAGAGATGCAAGTCTGTGCCACAAATACCAACAGTGTCTACGGCCACCAAAACCTCCAAACGCATGTCCTTAACACCATATAAGACAGCTGACAGATTATCTTTTGCCATTTTTGGTACTTTAATAAAATGCTTTATTTTGAGAGGTCCGCACGATTTAAATGCTGATATGATACTGATGGCCAAACAAACTGCCATATCTAAACAACACTCGAATCTTTGTTGACGATCAGCTCCAAAGTGTGGAAGAAGGAAGATCGACAACGGTTGTCAGCAATTGTCGACTTGATCATTTTCGACAATGTCGTTTATCCCGCCATTGTTTGTTTTGTCATGCAGTTATCGATAGATCTTATTGCGACAACTGCGTCGTCAATATCGAAAAATGTGTCGTCTATGTGGTTATTGCTCAGCTGTTTATTCAAGAACAGCTGGTTGGATCAAAATTATAATTGATAAAATAAACACCAAATTAATAAAGGAAAAATAAAGTCATGGGCGGTCGAAAAAAGAGCAAGCTATACGACGAACTTGAAGATGGGTGTCTGTTAAGTTTGTTTACGGACGATAGTCTCACGTGACAACGTAATAAGAGAACACTGATAAAATGATTTCATACTTTTGTGAATATATTATTTATTTTTTCCACTCGCTGTTAGATCGCAACTGCAACTCAGTGGCGAACCATGTATATGCAAAAACACAAAGAAAATTGACAAAACATAACAGCTCTTACACAGTCCCGTTATATTCTATCTCTATTCCTCTTTGATATCTGCTATGCATGTTATTGTGTGGAATGTGACTTTTGCCTACACATTTATTTTTCTACAATTATATTTGTAACGCAGCTCAAATTGTTTACAAATATGAAAATATTTTGATTTTGCTTGGCTTGGCTTGATAAATATTAATGTGTTGGCTCAAAAACAACACAATCATCTATTTGAAATTGTTCTGCAAGCCTGGTTGACAACAATTTTTTATAAAAATATGTAATCAACAAACTATTAAACATTTAAATTCAATTGAATGCATACACACAATGTCTATTCGCGTGATTTCTAAAGTTCAGGGTATCGTCTACTCAATAATCTAGTTAAAAAAAAAAAAATATTCAAAAAATTGCCATGCGGTGTTGAACTCGGGTCGTAAAAAATCAAATGTGCAATTACGGAGCGTCTACGCAGTAGCGCCACAACTATGTTTAGATTAATTATGCGTTAATGCTTAGTTGTATTGCAGGTTACGTTTTGATGGTAATAATGATGGTAACTATGATGATTGTAACTATGATGAAGACTTTTTTTGAACATGCAGCCTGTGTTCATCAATTTATAAGACGTTCTCACGTCAAAAACATTTGCTGAATACTGCTGAGGCCCGGCTTATAGCACACAGGTAATATTTAGCTAATAATTGTATTATAACTATTGATATCTATATACTCTGCTGATAGAAATGTGTGCAGACAAGTAAGCAAAGAAAGGACGAGTTCATTTGATTCTGTTTCATCAAATGAAAGTGAAACAATGATTTCATATAACGTGGATGAGGGAAGTAATGTTTTATGTTTGGAAGCTGAAGAGCCCGATGCTAAGATGTAAGTTTGGAATCTGTTCAGCCAATATACATAAATTTAATTAAATGTTCCATATTTTGATATAGTTGGAAAAAGACCCGATTGAAAATAACATTCAACAAAAAGTCACTAAGACTGAGGAGTCATTAGAGTCCACAGGGAGCTCATTATCATCATGAAGTTCAAGCTGTGAACAATTACCAATGTTAAATGCTAGTGCCAGGAAGCGAATAAGTTGTGAACTAAACTTCACCCCAGATACTAAATATTATGAAAGGCTATCACAAAACGAGGAAGATGAAATAAGCGAGTCTTTGGCTGAATTTTTCTTTGCTTGTAAAATACCACTAAGTGTCGTAGAATGCATTTACTTTAAAAACTTAGTTAAAAGATTAAGACCAGCATATGCAGACAAAATACCAGCAAGAAAAGCCTTATCAACTAAATTATTGGACACTACATACGATCGACTGTTATCTTCAGCCAAGGCAACAATCGGTTCTGAATCAGTTTTGGTGATAACGGATGGAAAAATTGCTCAGGAAACAGCAAAACGGTCGTTTCAATTTTGCATAACGCGAATGCCGAAGAAGCATTTATAGAAGCGTGGGATCTAACCGGTGAGACTGAGTCCGATGAAAATCTGGCTGAAATTGTACTGGAATCTATAGATGTTGCAGAAAAGAAGTATGCTTCGAATGTTTACGCAGTCGTGTCCGATTGTTCTGGTGATATTAAGCAAATGGGAAGCATAACGCAACAAGCTGTTTGGATAATGAACTGCAGTAGTCACATAGGAAACCTGCTTGCTAGAGATATTTTAGACAATGAACTTAATCACAAAGTAATTTCAGTTCTACAAGAATTCAAACAAGCAGATTTGGAAAATTAATTGTTGCGAAAGGTGGGTGTATAATACAATTACCAAGTGATACTCGATGGAGTACATATCGAAGTGCCTACAATAGTTTGTTAAAAAATAGGCAGTTAATGCAACAAATTTCACCTGATTCGAATGTGAGATCAAATATTGTTGAATTGCTTAATGATTTACAATTTTTAAAGGAAGTTCAGAGCAGCCTCGTTCTATTGGATCCAATATGTAGTATAATTAGCAAATGTCAATAAAAAAAACTGTTCAGCAGCAGACGCAGTTGATATGTGGCTCAACCTTAAGTTTCTTGTTATAAACAAATACGCGTTGACAGCTTATTATTTGCATCCCCTTATGAACAATGCAAAACTTAGCAGTGAGTATAATTATATTATTTTCGACTTTTTGTTTAATAACCTAACTGGTAATGGTCTTGAGGAGTGGGATTGTTTTAAAAACAGATCGGGGTTCTTGTTTTCTGGAGATTAGCGGAATTTAACTACCCAAACTTGGCAATTTTAGCAATCAAATTATTACAAATACCTGCGTCATGCGCTCAAGTTGAATGCGATTTTCCGAACTGGCCTTCTGTTCAATTGGGATCAAGAAATCGGCTAACATTTGAGAGATCAAAAAAATTATTATACATATATTATTCATTAAAAAGTAAAGAGGATTCTTACCAGCAAGAAGATTAGATTGATTTTAAACACAAATAAAAACTTTGTGAAAAGTGAACTATGAAGATAATTTATATTTTTATTTATATAAAAAGTGGATTGAAACCAAGGGCACAAACAGCTATACCAGAAAGCTTTTTTGAAGGTACTGAGGCGGTTTAATTACGATCCTGATCAGATAGTTTTCAGTCTAAAATGGACAACAATTGTTGGTATCCCTTGGTTGCATGTGTATCAAGACTTTTATGGCGCCGTCTCTATTATCACGAGATGTTTCAAAGGCTTCCTGGGCCTCACACAAATCAAAATGATGTGTAACAAGGGGCCTTACATTAACCCTACCAGAAGCGAGCAGGCCCAAAGCAGGAAGAAAGCTAGAAAAATAAAAATTGTTACATAGAGAGAGAAATTGTTACAAGAGTAAAATTGATTCTCCACGTATTTTTGTGGAAAAGTTTAAATTCAAACTGAGCCGAAGTATATCTTCTTTCAAGTTGGGTGTTCCACCTGAACTTTTCTCAACCATTTGTTCTGAAAAGTTTTGGCCGCCACAGCTCGTCGTGAAAGAGTATGTAAATAGGCGAAGCAATCACAATAATGGTGTTAGGATCAGTAGCGCACCGTCTGTTGGCCTCCCTGTTGCCTCTACCTCGGTGGCAAAAAACTAACAAACGTAATTAGTTTGGCCTATCAAAACGTTAGAGGCCTCAACACTAAACTTGCTAAATTATATGTTAACAGTTTGTCGTTTGATTCACAAATAATTGCATTCACAGAAACCTGGTTAAAACCCGATATTTCCGATTATACCATTTTTCCTTCTAGGTTTAACTTGTACAGATGTGATCGTGCCTCCCGCAAGGGGGGCGGCGTTCTCATTGCTGTTGATTCTTGTATTTCCTCTGAACAGATTTATTTTCATGATTTTCCGGACTTAGAGTTTTTATGTGTTAAATTATTACTTAGTGGTCGTTCACTTTATGTTACTTGTTCTTATATTCCTCCTCATTCTGATATTAACATTTACTCAACCCATTTGAGTGCCCTGCAACTTGTTTCGTCATTGTTGACAGATATGGATAATCTGATAGTGGTTGGTGATTTTAATCTGCCGCATGTTGTATGGTCTGTGAATGACACATCTTCGGCGGCAACACCAGTCACTTCTGATGATTTTATCGATGGCCTACTGGAGTTAGGCCTATCGCAAGTTAACTGGGTGCATAACTGTAGTGGTAGATTGTTGGATTTAATATTTGTGTCTGATACGGATTGTAGTAATGTTTGTAGAGTACCCCCTTTGGTGCTTCCGGAAGATACCTACCATCCAACCTTAGAACTATCCTTTGAAATTCTTAACTCTTATCCACCATCTATAAGTTCTTTGAAAACCCGTTGTTTTCGTAAAACTAACTTTACTAAATTAAATTATCTTCTTCAACATACTAATTGGTCTCACCTTTATTCTTGTAGTGATATAAAAACTGCTATTGCCATATTTTATGGGACCTTGAATTCGCTTTTGGATATCTGTGTTCCCCTCACTTGTTCTTCAAGTGATAATAAACCACCTTGGTTTACAAGGGAACTTTCAAAATTGAAAAACGTGAAGTCAAGAACTTATAAAAAATTTAAAAAATCGGGATCTACTATAGATTTGTCTTCGTATTTAATAGCAAAATCTAATTTTCTTTCTGTCAACACATCTTGTTATAATAATTACGATTAAGAGTTGTAGATTAAACTTTTCACGTGATCCTAAACAGTTTTATAAATTTGTAAATTCAAAACGTAAATCTTCTTGCTTGCCATCCTCGGTTTACCTGGATAATACGAAAGCAAGTTCTGATCAGGCAGTCGCCGATCTTTTTGCTGAGTATTTTCAATCGGTATACTCATCGAGTTTATATAGTTGCAGTAATTCCTATCCTTTTCAAGTTCAAACGTCAAATTGCATAAATGTCCCAGTTATAAATGAGTGTACGCTCCTAAGTGACCTTAACTCTATCAAGCCCGGCTACTTGCCTGGTCCTGATGGAGTGCCAGGTTGTATACTTAAATACTGTGCGGATACACTTTGTAAACCCTTACATAAATTATTTAACTTGTCGGTTGACTCAACTGTGTTTCCTGCTATATGGAAGGAATCTTTTATCATTCCACTTCATAAAAATTCATCGAAGTCTAACGTTAAAAATTATAGGGGTATATCCAAGTTGTCCGCCATTCCTAAAGTCTTTGAAAAAATTATATGTTCTCAATTGCAACACACATGTAGTTCGATTTTATCGCCTTATCAACACGGTTTTGTTAGGCGTAGATCTACTACCACTAACCTTCTTGAATTCACTTCGCTTGTTATCAAAGGGTTTCAGGAAAAAATGCAAACTGACGTTGTTTACACCGATTTTAGTAAGGCATTTGATTCTGTTATTCATTCTCTGTTGCTTCAAAAATTAAATATTATTGGATTTCCATCAAAACTCTTATTGTGGCTTTCGGAGTACTTGTGTGGTCGAACACAAAAAGTTGTTTTTAAATCGTCTGTATCTAAACCTATTTATGTTACCTCTGGTGTTCCCCAAGGTAGCCACCTTGGTCCTTTGCTATTCAATTTGTTTATTAACGATCTCCCAGATGTTATTACTAACTCGTATGTATATATGTTTGCTGATGATGTAAAACTATGTTTAACCTACAATGATGCTTCTCTTTGTAACTTGCTACAGTCGGATTTGGGTGCATTGTCGGCCTGGTGTCGTTTTAATTTACTCAATTTAAATTGTTCTAAATGTAAAGTCATGTCTTTTTGTAGAAGTACCCCTCATACTGCTCACTACTTGCTTGATGCTTCACCACTTGACCGCGTGTATGAAATTAAAGATTTAGGCATTATTCTTGATCCTAAATTAAAGTTTGACTCTCATATTTCGTTTATGGTCAATAAGGCCATTAGTGTCATTGGCTTCATCAAGCGGTGGTCGAAAGAGTTTAATGATCCCTATACCACTAAAACGCTTTATACATCCCTAGTACGTCCCATCCTGGAGTATGGATCTTGTGTGTGGTCCACACAATACTCGATTCACCAGGATAGAATTGAATCTGTGCAGAAGAAATTTCTTCTCTTTGCCCTTAGAAGTTTTAACTGGGTTCCTGGAGTTGACTTACCCTCTTACTCAAGTAGACTCCTTTTGATTAATCTTCCCTCCCTGTTAAACCGTAGAACTATGCATGGAGTATTATTTGTTACTAACCTACTTAATGGTGAAATCGACTCATCAGTTCTTTTGAGTCGAATTAAATTAAATGTACCAATTAGATCTTCACGTAACTTTTTACCCCTTAGCCTTGATCGTTGCTTGAGCAACTATTTAACTCACGAACCATTTCGTGTTATATGTTCTGACTATAACAAACTTTATTCTCTTGTCTCCTTGGAGGCCTCAATTCCAGTACTAAAAAGATCGATCCTTTTTGCTTTATCTAATCGTAACCACTAACTACTAATCTAACACTGGTCTGATTGGGTTTTTCTGGGTTTTCCCCAATCCACGCAACAAATGTTGGACTACTAAATTTTTTATTGAATTTCCCAGAGCCTTAACGTTAACTTTTAATTATTTTTTACCTAAATTTATTTTCAGATTTTTATATAATTCTATATTATACTTAATTTAATTATTTTAACTATTTTTTAATTTAAATTAATTTTGATTTCATTTTAATGTCAGCTGCTCTTAGCTGACAATAAATAAATAAATAAATATATGCTTTAGCTGGGAAAAAAAAGCTTACTCATTGCAATAAAGAAAAACGCCTTGAATGGTCACCTCACGTGTCAGGGCATGGAAAATGGGAAGCTTCATTTCCGGCATTCCCAACCCAATAATCACAACGACACCGCAGGGTTTTGTCGCCTGCGTTAAGAATAAGTATCATAAAACCCTTAAGCTACTTATCAAGTATGTTAAAAGTCTTACCAGGATCGCCTGACATGTGCCGCTCTCGATGCCAGTGCAGTCAATTGACTTATCCGGTTCCCCGCCCATGATTTGACGCACACAGTCCGAGACTTCTTCGGGCTTATTGTCCTTACTTGTCCGTAGCGTATTGTTTGCACCCAATTTCTTAGCAATATCCAGACGCTCCTCCTTTAGGTCCGTTACTAAGATATTCGTAGCACCCATTGATTTTGCAGCCTTGAGGCAATGATATAACTAAGACTGATCTGAAAACCCATGTGGGCCTTTCATACACTCACCAACAGAGTAACTAAACCAATTGGTCCTGCACCCAAGATAAGCACCCTGTCACCCAACTCGATTTTCGCACTGCGACAGGCATGAACAGCTACAGACAGTGGCTCCAAAAGAGCACCCTCTTCCATGGTTAGATGATTGGGAAGCTTATAGCACAAATTCGCCAGATGCTGGTGATACCGAGTCAAAAAGCCATGATTTGGTGGCAGACCGCTTAAAGCCATTTTTGGACACATATTATAATTTCCTCGACGGCAAATATCACATCTATTACTACGTTTATGCTTGCAAAAAATCATGAAATCAGATCATGATTTTTTAAAAAAGTGCAAGCATAAACACAAAATCATGATTTTTTTTACACACGTATTTTGACTATGATTTTTTGGAAATATCATGATTTTTTGTGGAAAACAGTCTGGCAACGCTACTGTGTAAATTCAGCTGTCATGCACAGATTTAATTGTTACAAACTAAATACGTTAAAAATGGAGAACAGTCGAATCCATTGGACTTCTGCAGAGACCAAAGAGCTGCTTAGCATAGTAAAAGAAGACAATGTGTTATCGCAGCTTTTTCATATAAAGCTGCCACCTTATTTTATAATTTTCATAGGTGGCTCCCTCTTTCAGAAATATCATGATATTTATAAAAAAGCATAAACAGGCGTATTTTAAAAAGCGTGATTTTAAAAAATCATGATACAGCAAGCATAAACGTAGTATATGGCAGGGAATGCCTGGCTCAATAGCAACTCGGTCACCCACAGCCAAATTCGTCACCTTACTACCGACTTCAACTATTATTCCAGAACTTTCGTGACCAACAATCATGGGCTTTTCTACCTCAAGACAACCTATAGCGCCGTGCCCCAAGAGATGCAAGTCTGTGCCACAAATACCAACAGTGTCTACGGCCACCAAAACCTCCAAACGCATGTCCTTAACACCATATAAGACAGCTGACAGATTATCTTTTGCCATTTTTGGTACTTTAATAAAATGCTTTATTTTGAGAGGTCCGCACGATTTAAATGCTGATATGATACTGATGGCCAAACAAACTGCCATATCTAAACAACACTCGAATCTTTGTTGACGATCAGCTCCAAAGTGTGGAAGAAGGAAGATCGACAACGGTTGTCAGCAATTGTCGACACGATCATTTTCGACAATGTCGTTTATCCCGCCATTGTTTGTTTTGTCATGCAGTTATCGATAGATCTTATTGCGACAACTGCGTCGTCAATATCGAAAAATGTGTCGTCTATGTCGTTATTGCTCAGCTGTTTATTCAAGAACAGCTGGTTGGATCAAAATTATAATTGATAAAATAAACACCAAATTAATAAAGGAAAAATAAAGTCATGGGCGGTCGAAAAAAGAGCAAGCTATACGACGAACTTGAAGATGGGTGTCTGTAAAGTTTGTTTACGGACGATAGTCTCACGTGACAACGTAATAAGAGAACACTGATAAAATGATTTCATACTTTTGTGAATATATTATTTATTTTTTCCACTCGCTGTTAGATCGCAACTGCAACTCAGTGGCGAACCATGTATATGCAAAAACACAAAGAAAAATGACAAAACATAACGGCTCTTACACAGTCCCGTTATATTCTATCTCTATTCCTCTTTGATATCTGCTATGCATGTTATTGTGTGGAATGTGACTTTTGCCTACACATTTATTTTTCTACAATTATATTTGTAACGCAGCTCAAATTGTTTACAAATATGAAAATATTTTGATTTTGCTTGGCTTGGCTTGATAAATATTAATGTGTTGGCTCAAAAACAACACAATCATCTATTTGAAATTGTTCTGCAAGCTCGGTTGACAACAATTTTTTATAAAAATATGTAATCAACAAACTATTAAACATTTAAATTCAATTGAATGCATACACACAATGTCTATTCGCGTGATTTCTAAAGTTCAGGGTATCGTCTAGTCAATAAGCTAGTTAAAAAAAAAAAAATATTCAAAAAATTGCCACGCGGTGTTGAACTCGGGTCGTAAAAAATCAAATGTGCAATTACGGAGCGTCTACGCAGTAGCGCCACAACTATGTTTAGATTAATTATGCGTTAATGCTTAGTTGTATTGCAGGTTACGTTTTGATGGTAATAATGATGGTAACTATGATGATTGTAACTATGATGAAGACTTTTTTGAACATGCAGCCTGTGTTCATCAATTTATAAGACGTTCTCACGTCAAAAACATTTGCTGAATACTGCTGAGGCCCGGCTTATAGCACACAGGTAATATTTAGCTAATAATTGTATTATAACTATTGATATCTATATACTCTGCTGATAGAAATGTGTGCAGACAAGTAAGCAAAGAAAGGACGAGTTCATTTGATTCTGTTTCATCAAATGAAAGTGAAACAATGATTTCATATAACGTGGTTGAGGGAAGTAATGTTTTATGTTTGGAAGCTGAAGAGCCCGATGCTAAGATGTAAGTTTGGAATCTGTTCAGCCAATATACATAAATTTAATTAAATGTTCCATATTTTGATATAGTTGGAAAAAGACCCGATTGAAAATAACATTCAACAAAAAGTCACTAAGACTGAGGAGTCATTAGAGTCCACAGGGAGCTCATTATCATCATGAAGTTCAAGCTGTGAACAATTACCAATGTTAAATGCTAGTGCCAGGAAGCGAATAAATTGTGAACTAAACTTCACCCCAGATACTAAATATTATGAAAGGCTATCACAAAACGAGGAAGATGAAATAAGCGAGTCTTTGGCTGAATTTTTCTTTGCTTGTAAAATACCACTAAGTGTCGTAGAATGCATTTACTTTAAAAACTTAGTTAAAAGATTAAGACCAGCATATGCAGACAAAATACCAGCAAGAAAAGCCTTATCAACTAAATTATTGGACACTACATACGATCGACTGTTATCTTCAGCCAAGGCAACAATCGGTTCTGAATCAGTTTTGGTGATAACGGATGGAAAAATTGCTCAGGAAACAGCAAAACGGTCGTTTCAATTTTTGCATAACGCGAATGCCGAAGAAGCATTTATAGAAGCGTGGGATCTAACCGGTGAGACTGAGTCCGATGAAAATCTGGCTGAAATTGTACTGGAATCTATAGATGTTGCAGAAAAGAAGTATGCTTCGAATGTTTACGCAGTCGTGTCCGATTATTCTGGTGATATTAAGCAAATGGGAAGCATAACGCAACAAGCTGTTTGGATAATTAACTGCAGTAGTCACATAGGAAACCTGCTTGCTAGAGATATTTTAGACAATGAACTTAATCACAAAGTAATTTCAGTTCTACAAGAATTCAAACAAGCAGATTTGGAAAATTAAATTGTTGCGAAAGGTGGGTGTATAATACAATTACCAAGTGATACTCGATGGAGTACATATTGAAGTGCCTACAATAGTTTGTTAAAAAATAGGCAGTTAATGCAACAAATTTCACCTGATTCGAATGTGAGATCAAATATTGTTGAATTGCTTAATGATTTACAGTGAGTATAATTATATTATTTTCGACTTTTTGTTTAATAACCTAACTGGTAATGGTCTTGAGGAGTGGGATTGTTTTAAAAACAGATCGGGGTTCTTTAAAAGGCTGTATGAAAATAGAATAAAACTACCACTTGTTTTCTGGAGATTAGCGGAATTTAACTACCCAAACTTGGCAATTTTAGCAATCAAATTATTACAAATACCTGCGTCATGCGCTCAAGTTGAATGCGATTTTCCGAACTGGCCTTCTGTTCAATTGGGATCAAGAAATCGGCTAACATTTGAGAGATCAAAAAAATTATTATACATATATTATTCATTGAAAAGTAAAGAGGATTCTTACCAGCAAGAAGATTAGATTGATTTTAAACACAAATAAAAACTTTGTGAAAAGTGAACTATGAAGATAATTTATATTTTTATTTATATAAAAAGTGGATTGAAACCAAGGGCACAAACAGCTATACCAGAAAGCTTTTTTGAAGGTACTGAGGCGGTTTAATTACGATCCTGATTAGATAGTTTTCAGTCTAAAATGGACAACAATTGTTGGTATCCCTTGGTTGCATGTGTATCAAGACTTTTATGGCGCCGTCTCTATTATCACGAGATGTTTCAAAGGCTTCCTGGGCCTCACACAAATCAAAATGATGTGTAACAAGGGGCCTTACATTAACCCTACCAGAAGCGAGCAGGCCCAAAGCAGGAAGAAAGCTAGAAAAATAAAAATTGTTACATATATGCTTTAGCTCGGAAAAAAAAGCTTACTCATTGCAATAAAGAAAAACGCCTTGAATGGTCACCTCACGTGTCAGGGCATGGAAAATGGGAAGCTTCATTTCCGGCATTCCCAAGCCAATAATCACAACGACACCGCAGGGTTTTGTCGCCTGCGTTAAGAATAAGTATCATAAAACCCTTAAGCTACTTATCAAGTATGTTAAAAGTCTTACCAGGATCGCCTGACATGTGCTGCTCTCGATGCCAATGCAGTCAATTGACTTATCCGGTTCCCCGCCCATCATTTGACGCACACAGTCTGAGACTTCTTCGGGCTTATTGTCCTTACTTGTCCGTAGCGTATTGTTTGCACCCAATTTCTTAGCAATATCCAGACGCTCCTCCTTTAGGTCCGTTACTAAGATATTCGTAGCACCCATTGATTTTGCAGCCTTGAGGCAATGATATAACTAAGACTGATCTGAAAACCCATGTGGGCCTTTCATACACTCACCAACAGAGTAACTAAACCAATTGGTCCTGCACCCAAGATAAGCACCCTGTCACCCAACTCGATTTTCGCACTGCGACAGGCATGAACAGCTACAGACAGTGGCTCCAAAAGAGCACCCTCTTCCATGGTTAGATGATTGGGAAGCTTATAGCACAAATTCGCCGGATGCTGGTGATACCGAGTCAAAAAGCCATGATTTGGTGGCAGACCGCTTAAAGCCATTTTGGGACACATATTATAATTTCCTCGACGGCAAATATCACATCTATGGCAGGGAATGCCTGGCTCAATAGCAACTCGGTCACCCACAGCCAAATTCGTCACCTTACTACCGACTTCAACTACTATACCAGAACTTTCGTGACCAACAATCATGGGCTTTTTCACCTCGTAGCTACCGATGGAACCGTGCTCCAAGAAATGCACATCTGTTCCACAAATACCACAACAGTCCATTTCGAGCAAGACCTCTAGCAAAAATAAATAATATTTGTGAGAAAAGCTATTATATATATATATATCTATTGAAAATTTTTTCAGATTTTGTCATAGTTTATTTCATTTCTTACTGTGGACTTACCTGTATCGGAAAATTTCGGTATAGGAGCTTGTTCCTGTGTAAATTAATGAAGGGTTCAAATTTTGATTTAAATCTTCTTGAGCTTATGCTGGCCTTACCACACGTAAATCATTAATGCCATGCAAAACAGCAGACAGGTTATCTTTAGTATTCTGACAATACATCCTATTTGAGTGACTACTAACATAGTATTTTACAGAATGTAGTCCAGGAGTATTGATTGTTAGCATCCTAAGGACAGCGGAATCCTTCATAACATTTATGCAGTTGATATTCTTAACATGTTTACTAGTGATTGGTGACTTTTGACCTGTATGTGTTCTGGACCTATCTTCGATTCTTGGGCCTCCTTCATGAATGTATCGAATAAATGAAGACTGAATGGGGCAACAATTGAACTTCGTTGGCAAATATCTGAACGAGCTTCGAGAGGCTTGCAAATTCCTCATTATTATTGTTTGCGCACTTGATGGTTAATTTCGATAAAATTCCGAAACGATTAAAAATTTCAACAGGGTTATAGGTTCGTTCAAATAAAATTACATATTTTTGAATTATGACACAAGGTTAGCTACAATAAGTATTGCTAAAATTTTACTGGATTGTTAGCATTACGGGACTGTACGTGTATCATAACTTTGATTGCACCATCCAGACAGTCGCGAGCGGTTTCAAAGGCCTTCTGAGTTTCAGTAATGTTGAAGTGATGCGTAACAAGGCGCTTTACATTCACCCTGCCGGAAGCAACAAGCGCCAAAGCAGGGGCATAGCTAAAAATAAATAATAAAATCAATTAGCTTACTAAAGGCAGAGCTACAGACTTAACTTACTCATTGCAGTAACGGAATACACCACGAATGTCGACCTCTCTTGCCAACGCATCGAACAATGGTAGCTTCATTTCCGATGGACCCATGCCGACAATAACAACTACTCCACCAGATCGGGTAGCCTGGAATTGGGAGATTATCGTGTCATCATGTTCATACTATTTGCTTATCGGAGTTTTAATCTTACAAAGATCGCTAGACGAGTAGTGCTCTCAGCTCCACAACAGTCAATTGAGATATCCGGCTCCCCACTCAGTGTTTGATGAACAAGTTCCGATACTTGTTCGGCGGTATCAACTCGATTTAGCAGCAGGGTATGTGTGGCACCCAGTTCCTTGGCCACATCCAGACGATGTTGCACCAAATCCGTTATCAGAATCTTTGTGGCACCCATAGATTGTGCAACCTTAAATCATTTATAGGTATTTAGATAGCTATTTAATTAATATCCATCCTATCCTTACCAGAAGTGTAACCAATCCAATTGGACCTGCACCTAGGATAAGCACTTTGGAACCCAAGCTAACACCAGCACGGTTGCAGGCATGCACACCCACCGACAGGGGTTCCAATAGAGCTCCTTCCTCCATGCTAACATGATTGGGAAGCTTGAAACAGAAGTCAGCTGCATGTTTGTAATAGCGGGTCAGATTGCCATCATAGGGAGGTGTGGCACAAAACGCCATATCGGGACAGAGATTATAGCTGCCCTGCTTGCAGTGATTGCATTTGTAACATGGTACTCCTGGCTCAATGGCGACTCGGTCACCCACGACAAGGTTCTTAACCTTCTTGCCCACTTTGGCCACAATGCCAGCACTTTCGTGGCCAATTACCATGGGCTTGGTAACCACAAAGTGGCCTATTCGACCCTTTGTCAAGTAATGCACATCGGATCCACAAATACCCACACTATCCATGGCAATCAGAACCTCTTTGTATTGTTATTTGTATATATCAAAATACTCAATTAAATTTCTTTTATTTATAGGATAGACTTATTCACTTTAATAACTCACCCTCTTCGGATATTTCCGGTATTGGGCGTTGTTCCTGCAATAGAAATATTATTAACTCTTAACAATTGTTTTCGTTTTTGTCTTACCAAACGCAGGTCATTGATGCCATGCAATACTGCCGTCAGATTATCATTTGCCATTGTCGTTTGCTACAAGTAGATTTGATAATGAAAAAGTACAAGGTGTGAAAAAGAAAGTATGCGCAGCAAGAGGTCCGCACGCTTTGAATGCTGATTTTATACTAATTGAGTTAGTCGCTCTGCTCACAAAAGTCAATTGGTATTTACTCACGAGTAAATATATATGTATATGGCAATATGTGTGTCCATCTCTGCTATCAATTAATTTACGTCTTTTTCGAAGTAATTTTTATATAGTACATGCACACGATTTGATATATATAAATATGTATAGTCTTAACATTAGCTTTTTATTTCTTATCGCCGCTCTTGAAATCAGCTGTACTATTTCTCACGCATTTCGCTTTGCTTGTTTACATTTCCTAGTGTAAGTGGTCTTTTTCGCATTTATGTATAAATACACATTGAATAAAAATAACATGTGGCAAAAAATAAAGTGTGATAGATAAAGGTAAGTTAGTAAGCCCCAATTGTCTTTATTATACGAACTAATTTATTCAATTTATTAGATGTTATATATAAATACATACATATGCGATTTTTAATCTCCTGCAGAGGGCATTTTAATTTGGTCACACAATTGATAAACATACTTATACAATTTATATATATATTCATAATCAAGACAACATTTCTAGGCATAGCAGTCTCTGATTTTTGAAGCTATGATGAAAGTTTTTTGTTGTTTTTGTTGTAGGCAGATACTAGTATATTGCGGAATCGGCTAGATCATTTTCCTATTTACATCAAATATTTAACTGCATAGGAACGATCAGGAAGAAAAACTTTTGATTTTACATATAAATATATATCAAATATAAAAATCATTGCACTTGAAATAAATCTACTTTTTCTATAAGATAAACCAGTTGTTAATAAACTTATCGATACTTCTAGAATCCAAGAATATTCACAACTCCTTGGCGTTATTTGATAAATATGTCTGTAAGAGTATTTAAAAAGTTTTTCTGCTTTTATTTAATTTTTTTTTTTTATGGAGATCTTTTAATTTATAGAATCTCTATATAAAAACGTTTACATACAATTAGATATAGTATTATAGCCATTAGCATAGTCTGATTTTTTTGCTTTGTATATTTCTTTCTTAAAACTTAAGAAATATAGAATAAAGTTTCCTTTTTGGTTTTGTATTAATATATATACTATATAAATGCATAATTCATAAATGCAATTGTAATGGAAATATATATATAAGTACTTATATATTTCTTTTGTTTGATCTTTATCGAGTTGGCTTTGAGTACAGAGAGAGACACAAGATATAGATTTCACCGATTAATTGAAAAACATTAATTATTTACGACTATTTGAGTATATAGAGTGGCTTACTTATTATATATATCAATCAAATTGGATAGTGATAAGTTTTGTGTATATAGTATCATTGTATACTTATATATATTATTATTTCCTTGTTGTTGTTGTTGCATTTTAAAGCTAATGCTTGCACATATGTATGTACTATAAGAAAGGAACAGATTTGGCCAAAAAGGAAACTAAATGCATTGAACCTTTGGTTTTACTTTGTGTTACTTTGTTTGCAATAATTTCTGTTTGTTTTTTTTTCTAATGTTTTCTAATTACGTTTATCACACATATGGTCGAAAAAATCGAAACCGTCACAAAAGTAGTACGATATGATGCGGGTGCAGTGCTCAAGGGGATTATTTGTGGGCTATGTACAAATCATTAGTGTGGCAAATAGGTTAATGTTATTCGGCTGCAGTCAACACTTCATCTCTGGTTTGTTTGTTTACATAGACAGCTCTTGTCTGGGCTTGTTGATGTGCAAACGCTGTGGATCCTGTGGAGCGACGCATATGTCGGTTAGGATGATCACCTCGTAGGGACTGCAGTCGGGCATATGCAAGAAACCACAAAGCCAGCCATAAAAGCCCTTTTCTATATCGGTTACGTCGTTGACCCAACTACTGTATTGCAGACTCAACTGTCGAAAGCCCGAATACAAGCCCAGTCCAGCCGTGCAGAGGAGTATGGCCAACGGATAGGCCAAAAAGAGTAGGGGCGTTACGAATATCTTGTGCAAATACGATTTCTCCTCGCAATAGTAGTTAAACATATTGTACCAGGTAAGGGTGCCAATGTAGAAAGAGTATATGGCCGAGATGACCGTTACAAATGGCAAACAAATCAGCGATATGAGAAATATGTGCAGTCCAACGCTGCAGCTGCAAGTGCAGCACAAATTGTGTCCCTTATGCGACTCGGTGGCCATGGCATGAGCATTTAGCTGTTCCAGCTCCTCGCGACTTATGTTGATCTGCAGATCAATCGATTGACCCTTCTTGCGACCGCGTTTAATGGTGCCTGCAAAATATATATAAATGAAAAAGTGATTCAAAAAATGCATTTTAACAGAGATGACTGTGTTGTTATAAACAAACAATTTGAGTTTTTTAAACGAAACAATAAATAAATATAAAAAAAAATTCATTAGAAGGTATAAATAAGGTTAAAATAATAGTTATCGAGGACAAGGGACAAGACTGTTTCTCACCTGTCATTGTCAGATAGTTGCTGCCATCGGTGGCCTTGCGAGCCTGATAGCGCTCCAGACTGTGATCGTATGTGTTTAGTTTACTGGTCTCACCCGACTCCAGATCCTCGTAGTTGGCAATGTCGGGCGAGGAGGCACGCTGACTGCGCACATGTGGCAAGTCCGAGGTGCGTATGTTGACGCGTTTTTTCGAAGACGAACGATTGCTCAAGCTGAGGCAATCCTGTGACGACTTCGTCATCTTGGCATCCAAACTGCTTTCCGAGTAGCAGCAGCTGCTGGGCGTGACTGTACTACTCTCATGCCGTTGCGACTTGGACGACTTGGTGCCTTGTGAAACGGACTCAAAGTTGTGCAACTCATTTAGGTTGTTGGCCGAGCGAGCTGACTTATTGCTGTGCTGCGTCGAGCTGGCCGAATTGGTGCTGGCAATGGTATCCTGGGCACAGCCCTGCTCTCCGGGCAGCTGTGGCAGCGGTTGCTTGTTTTTAATGATTAGCTTCGATTTGAGCAGCTCCTCCTCGAGACTCGGATTCGAGGGTGACAGCTTGGCGCGAGTTGGCTATGCAAATGTCAATTGTTTATTAAAAAAACCAAAAAACATTTATGATTAAATTGATTAAAACTCACTTGCACATTAACAATATGGTCGACATAGTTTTGTTTTTTTGCCTCCGCTTTGTTTTGTTGACGTTTACGTGGCGGTATGAAAACGGGGCGTTCCTTTGTTGACACTTCCGTGCCCATGGCGCTCTTGTTCACCATTTTGTGTTTTCCACTATATATTTCACTGGCTCTAAAATCTACTTATTTTTAATTGCTTTTTCCATGCTGCACTTATTTATACTGGCACTAAATGCACTTCCGGCTGTTTGTCTCGCTAGCTATGTAATTATTGATTTTTCATAGAATGTTTCGATGTCCTTGTGCTGGATTTTTTGCGTTCATTGACTATGGCCGCCTTTTGGGTTGGGCGCATTATGTTTGCAGCGGACTTAACGCCTGCGCAGCACTTTGTTTGATAGCTGCAATCAAACAGCTGTGCATTTAAAAATAACATTCAAATAAAGTATCTTCTTGGACCAAACTGTAGTGAATTACTATTTATCAAACACGCTTAAGAATTAAATTTAAACATTCTCTCTAAATTCAAACATCAGTTTTTGTGTAGTATTATTGAATTTAGTATTTTCTTATTAGTCAAATGTCGCTGACCATGCCACATGCATAAAATACTAGTAAGTATTTTTGGTACGCTCAACTCGCCGCAATTTAATTTAAATTTTTAAAAGCTGGCATTTGTTGTACTGTTCAAACACAAGCCATTTTTCTTTGCTAAACTAACTAACCAACTATATTTTACTCTATTTGGTAATAATGTAATTAACTCATTGAACAATAAATATTAATGTGAATGTTTCTAAGTTACCCCCACTCTGTTTATGAAATTGGCGCCAATGTAGCTTAATATCGATAAAATGAGTAGAGCTTATTAACAATCGTTTTCTACCTTTGCCATTTACAGTTGCTGTTGCTTCTATAAAAAAAAAAAAGGCAAAATGTCCGCCACCGAAGGCAAGGTATGTATTATTAAAAAGATAATTAAATGAGATTAGGTCTCAAGTGTACAATTTTACTTAGGTAATCAAGTGCAAAGCAGCTGTTGCTTGGGAGTCGAAGACACCACTCGTTATTGAAGAAATTGAAGTAGCACCCCCAAAGGCACATGAGGTAAGAAGAAGAAGCGAATAGGGTATCGAAATCTATTTAATGCAGTTATTCGATGTTGTTGTAGGTGCGCATTAAAATAACGGCAACCGGCGTTTGCCATACAGATGGATATACGTTGAGCGGTGCCGATCCTGAGGGTGTATTTCCCTCCGTGCTGGGTCACGAAGGCGCCGGCATTGTCGAAAGCGTTGGCCAAGGAGTTTCGAATTTCAAGGCCGGCGATCATGTCATTGCCCTGTATGTGCCACAGTGTAACGATTGCAAGTTCTGTTTGAGTGGCAAAACCAATCTATGCCAGAAGATCCGCGTCACCCAAGGTGCTGGCATTATGCCCGAGGGCACCACACGTTTTACGTGCAAGGGCCAAAAGTTGTTCCACTTCATGGGCACATCCACGTTCTCAGAGTACACTGTCGTCGCTGATATTTCGCTTACCAAAGTAAATGACACGGCGCCTCTGGACAGGGTGTGTCTTCTAGGCTGTGGCATTTCCACTGGCTATGGCGCTGCCCTAAACACTGCTAAGGTAAGTTAAGGTTATAATAACCATACTACTTTCAAATTACGTTCAATGCTTATTAACTGTTAGGTGGAACGTGGCAGCACATGCGCTGTTTGGGGTCTGGGCGCTGTTGGCTTAGCTGTGGGACTGGGCTGCAAAAAGGCTGGAGCTGCAAAAGTCTATGGTATTGATATCAATCCTTCAAAATTTGAATTGGCCAAGAAGTTCGGTTTCACGGACTTTGTGAATCCCAAAGATGTTGCTGATAGGGGTGCCCTTCAAAATTATCTGATTGATTTGACTGATGGTGGGTTCGATTATACCTTTGAGTGCATTGGCAATGTTAACACGATGCGCGTGGCTCTAGAAGCCACACACAAGGGCTGGGGCACATCAGTTGTGATTGGCGTGGCTGGAGCCGGTCAGGAGATTTCCACTCGGCCATTCCAACTGGTTGTGGGTCGAGTGTGGAAGGGATCTGCTTTTGGTGGCTGGCGTTCGGTGTCCGATGTACCCAAACTTGTGGAGGCCTACTTGAAAAAGGATCTTCTGGTGGATGAGTTCGTTACGCATGAAATGCCATTGAACCAAATCAACGAAGCCTTCGACCTGATGCACAAAGGCGAGAGCATTCGTACAATTATTAAGTACTAATTAAACACAAGTGATTTATTTTCAATTTTTCTAACGGCTAACATGCCAAGCATTTGTATAAAGTTTACTAGAAACCAATAAAGCTGATTGTCCCAGTAAACACCAACATATTTAATGTACTGATAAAGTTGACACTGCAACAGCTTGTCGGCTCAGATCAAATGTTCTTTGACATAATTTAAATACAGGGTCTTATCTCAACATTTCTAAAATAAATAAATATGTATGTGTCAGGTTAAGATTGGAGTTTTCTTTCTGATTGTCACTCATTCTAATTATTGATGGTTAATTGCCTATGGCGAGGAATCTAGAGTGCACTGTGTTCACTTTGCCTGTCATAACGTTAGTGTCCCTGCTTGTTATCTTCAATCAAAGACAATAGAGTATACAAGATATTGCAATTGGTAATACGAAGAAGAACAGTTATTTCGTCTCATGCCCCGGGACCTAGGCATAGCGGTACTTTTCTATGTTCTGCCTGTGCGTGACCGCTATAGCGGATAACATGTGCAGCCGTTCTTGTTTCAGCACTCAGAAAAGGGTCAAAATGTGTCGTGTGCGTTGTTTACATTTCTTGCTTTGCCTGCCTGTCGAGATTTTTGCTATTTTTTTATATTTCTGTCGTTGTCTGTCTCTTTCACAAGTGAACTACTGAATACACTTTCGGAATTTGTGTGCATCTTTGCTAAACTGTGTGGCATAATTCTTGGCTAGTGTCATAGAACTAAAAATTTGAAAGAGTATGAATGACCAGCCATTTTCAAACTGAAATTTGGCTTTTTGTGTACATCTATGCATATCCAAATTCAATGTGTGTGTGTGGCAATTGTATATCATTTATTGACTTGCCACAACTTTAATGATTTGACTTAAATTATCCTAAGCCGTTGCAAATTTTCATTCATACGCATAATTTCTAACACAGGTACTTACCAGATTCTTTACGAACACCAATAATAATATTTAATGCTTTCAAATATACATTAATTTTATAGTTTAAAAAAAGTATTGTTTAATAATTTAAAAATATTTTAAAAATAAAATAAAAGAAATAATAGCAATGCATTTTTTATGAATTTCTCTAGCTGTTTCCTAAATTGTCAAATCATTAAAGTTGTGGCAAGTCAATAAATGATATACAATTGCCACACACACACATTGAATTTGGATATGCATAGATGTACACAAACAGCCAAATTTCAGTTTGAAAATTGCTGGTCATTCATACTCCTTCAAATTTTTAGTTCTATGACACTAGCCAAGAATTATGCCACACAGTTTAGCAAAGATGCACACAAATTCCGAAAGTGTATTCAGTAGTTCACTTGTGAAAGAGGCAGACAACGACAGAAATATAAAAAAATAGCAAAAATCTCGACAGGCAGGCAAAGCAAGAAATGTAAACAACGCACACGACACATTTTGACCCTTTTCTGAGTGCTGAAACAAGAACGGCTGCACATGTTATCCGCTATCGCGCTCACGCACAGGCAGAACATAGAAAAGTACCGCTATGCCTAGCTCGGGGGCATGGGACTAGGTTTTTCTTACCAATTGCAAACTCTTCTAATATTTATGCTCATTGCTTCAATGCAACCCTGCTTACACGCATTCTTTCAGCCTAAACGGTAACAGTACTGCTATCTCATTCCCTCTCAGTGACTCAAGATTACACGCACAACAATTATCTCCTGTGTAACTCTTTTCTTCAAACCCAAATCAAACATTGGTTGGGTCACGTACGCCACTTAGAACCTTACGCAACATATCCTTACACCTGCATCGAACTAAGCTGACCATCTGGCGAATAAAACAGCAAAGCACAGTCGCCAATAGTCACTAGAATGTTCTACTACAGTGTCGTCCAAAAAATATTAGACCCGACATATACTTATATTTGATGACTGAAGTGTATTAGTGTATTAAAACCGGTAAAAATATTCCTGATTGTAAAGGGGTACAGATGCGGCAGGGCTGTAAGCTGCCTCAAAAATTTTCTGATACAGATGGGATGCCACCAGCTATCTTCCTACTAAATTTGGTGACTCTAGCTCAAAGTTTGTTAAAGGTTGGGGAAGGGGGCTGGGGGAGTTATGGGTGGACGTGGCATCCAAATTTTTGATGCAGATCTTTGTGGAATGTCAATTTCTATCTTCCTACCAAATTTGGTGACTTTAGCTCAAATACTATGAAAGTTTTTAAAGTTAGTTATGATGCAGTTTTTCGGGGATCGTCATCTGAGGAAGATATAGACATTTCTGATTTAAAACTGAGGGGGGGGGCTGGGACGGAATGGGTGGGCGTGGCACCAAAATTTATCGGTTTGCCAGCCTCCCAGCTATCGTAGAACCCCAATCTTTACACTTTATCTGTCCCGGCCATAGATAAAGATATTTGCAAAGTTGCAAGTCTCTAGCTTGAAGTGTGTGGAAAAAAGTTGCGAACATACGGACAGACACCATGACGGACATTGCACAAAGCCAATATACTCTTTACCTTCAGTATCGGGAATAATAATAATAAAAAATATATTATTAAGAAAGAAGAAGAAAATATAAACAACGGAACACTTGACAGTATTTCGAAAATAAGTTGATCCAGAGTTAGAAGAGTTAATATTTGTATACATATAATTTTTATTCAATATTTCGAGATAAGTATATACTTTTATGGGCGATATACCACAATAGATTTAAGTAATATTTATATTGCAACAATTTGTGTTGGCTTTACAATAAGTGCGCATTCAATTTGGCATTGTTTTACACTTTAGTTAAAATGACCATAATAAATGCATACATCTCTCTTAACACCTACATACATACATACATATGTATGGTTAATGTCTTTTCAATATTGCATCTAAACACATAACATTTATTAATTTGCTTAGAATTTGTCTAGGCTCAATTAGCCATCAAAATACTTAGATATAAACATGCTTTAAATGGAACAATGCTCATCATGTATATGTGGCATTAAGTTATACTGTATTATCATCTATAGCTTAATTGATTATACATGTATAAGAAGATATAAGAGCTAGCTAGTATTTAGAGTATGTAATATTGAGTCACTTGAAAAATGCATACTGATAGAAGTGCAAGAGTATTCGAAATGCAAACATTAAATACTTTTGTATTAATAGCTTATGGATATAATAATTGTCGATGAAATTGTTGAAAATAATATTTGAGCATTGTACCGACCAGAGATTAACATACACGAAGAAATAGTTTAGTTGGCGACGGCGCAACATGATGGCCTGGCCATAACTTAACCGTCCGTCGCGTCGCTTACATTTGTGTGTCGTAATAGTAGGAGAAGTCATCGAAAGGATATCCGTAAAAGACCGGATGCTATGGCACTCACGACCAGCGCGACTTCTGCATTTCGATCTGGCCCTCCAAAGTCTTGGCCAGGTAGATAACAAACAGCTGCACAAATGCAACACCCAATGCAACACCAGCAATCACATACAGATTGCGCTCGGCCCAGACCCTCACGATCTCGATGCAGCCACTAGTCCAAATGCGTTTGCTAGCTGCAGGCACTGTATGTCCTTGAACACCATAGCCGCACATAATATTGACTAGGCCCGAGCTAATATCCGTGGCATTGATGCAACAGCTGTAGGGAACACCGCACCTCTCCACTGACGGCGACGAACAGTTGAAGTACTCGTTTTTACTCCAGTCTAGATAGCCAACATTGCTGAGGCCGCAGCACTTGAACTCCTGTTGTGCAAAGTCTATAAAGTTTTGCAAATCGGCATCATCACGATAGGAATGAATGATCTTGTCGGTAAACTGGTACTCCAGGAACGAGTTCATATTCTGTGGGAACACAAAGCATATGATTGCTGAACGAAAACGAAAAAGAATGATTATCAATTATTTGAAGGTCTAATCGAGTATAACTCACCTATGGCCATTTCCATGAGGAAGAACACCAGCAAACAAAACGAGTAGAACTTCAAGAGACAGGTATTTTCACGTAGGGCGCCCAAGCAACCCGCGAAGCTGACCACAAATATGACAATGCCCATAATGATCATGACTAACGATATGTTAAATATGACATCGTAAATAGTTTCCAGACGCACCAAGCCATAGCCGTCCTTCAGCTTTTCCATGAAAGCGTAAACACCGATAGCTAAGAGCAGCCCACCAAATAGCCAGAACAGAAAGTTTAACAGAAAGATAAGGTATTTAACACAGCTGGAAACGTATGTGAAAGTATGATGTGGATACGCCATCCGCGGATGCATGTATCCGCCTCCGCCGCCTTGATGATATCTGTGGTTGCTCATTGCTGAAAATTACTGCACAACTATGTATTTTAATGAGTAAAAAAAAATCTTGTCTTCTTCTTTGCACTGTTTCGCCCTTTGTTAACGCCCTCTTGTTTGTTTGCTGTTTTTTAGTAGCTTTTCGTGGCGATTTTCACATTGTGTCTATTTTTAATCAAAGAAGACCCATCACAGTTACTTAAACAGAGATTTTGAATTGTTTTGTTACTAAAATTAACAAATTACAAGAACAAACAACTGTGAGTAGCCAACAGAATAACAAATCTGCTTTTAGTGCTGCCACACTGACAAAATCGAAACTCACATCGTTGGCAACGCGATACAACAGCTGGTTGGGTTTGAAAATCAGTCTGGCAGTGCTAGTTATTTTCACAGGCAGCTGTTTACTAGCTTTTTAGTTTTTCATTTTCTTTTGCTGGGAAAGCATTGCGTGATGTTGATATCTGCTAATTGTGCGCTCCTAACAACAGCTACAAAATTATAAACAAAAAGCCAAAAATAGCCGCGTGTAACAAGCATCAACAACAACAAAAATACATATATATTTGCAGGTGAGCAATTTCTGGCGTAGCGCCCCATTCAAGGACACTGGGTGTGACTGTGTGTGCGTGTTTTCTGATTGCCTTGCGCCCGTCGGATGAGGCATTTTTATTGGAAATTTATCGTGGTCGGATCACGATAAAAATTCTTTTGGCTAGACAAATTCGTACATGTGTTTGTTTATTTGTTTATTTTTTTTTTGCCGCCGTATGCAATTGGGCAAACGGCTTTCATTGGCTTTGGTTTTCTCTCTTTTGCGCTTTCCCTCCGTTTCTGAGTGCACACACACACACTCACACGTAAAGCTGTGCATACGTAGAAATATAATGCCAAAAACACGGAAGTGAACAAAATTGCATAAATATTAGTTCAGTTCTAGTGTGTGCGTGGTGGGCGTAAGAACATCACACATAAGCGAAACATTGAATTTTCCAAGTCGTTGTTTTGCTATTTCACCAGTGATTAAATAACCAAACTGTGCCAAGTGCAAACTGCAATCGCAGCGTTTGCCATTGCTGTTTTACTTATTGTTGTCAATTCGTGTCGTGGTGCTCAAAAAATGTTTTCACTTTCTCGCTACGCACTGTGGGCACGAAATTTTGCACTTATTGCCAACAAGCACAGGTTGCACGTGAATGAATTAAAAGCAGAAGCCATCGCTATCTCTGCAAATCCATACGTGCGTGCCTTTGCAGGTGAGTTTGAGTAAGTGTGGGGTGTATTGTGGTGAGTGTGGGTGGCGGCCATATTATTAGTTGTGCATATAAAAAATGGCAAAATTCATACCGTTGACTCGATTTATTATTTAACGCAACACAATTCAATCGATCTTTTTTATATATATATATACATTCAATCTATGGGCCCAGTGATTGGCGAATTTCCAATTACGGTTAAATTTTCTAGTTCAAATAGTTGGCATTAATACGTCGCGCACTTTATAGCTGTCAATTTATTGTCTATTTTTAGTGCTTCGAGCTTGTGCGTGTGTGAGTGTAAGTGTTGGGTTTTTTAATGTTTGTATTCATCGTTTTTAATTGTTCGCGACACACTTCAGTGATTTCTATTTTTTTTAATCGTACAAAAACCGGCCCCAATTTTCCTCATTTCGTGCACCTCTAAAGCAGCGGTTATTGTTGTTGTTTTCAATTGGGCGCCACATAAACACACATAAATATATTTATTTTTAACCTATGCGTTTCTTCATTCAATTTGTAGCCATGCAGTCATTCCATAACAAATCTGTTTACACCTACCATTTTCGAAATTAAATTTTTCCTAATGACTTTGAGTCCCGCGCATTTTGTTTATACCTTGTACATGTATTATGTATACAAATTGAGGAGCTATAAAATATTTTTTTTTTTTTTTTGAATTTCTGTTGTTACCCCACGATTAGTAAATGGAAATCATTGTTGATAAGATTGCTTTTCGTGTTCTTATCGTTTGTTGGTTAACAGCTTGCATTTTTTGCAATTTATTGGACACTTCAGTGTTAAGTGGCCAGTTCTACTGATAATGATATAATAAACAAGTAAATCAAACAAAAATTTTGAAGACATGCTTTTATACGCTTTCTTTCCATCATCATAATATGATTTGAAAATCTTTTATTGGGATTGTTTAAAAAAGTTTAAAAAAAGTTTATAAAAAAAAAATTTGATATACCAGAGTTTCAATTTTACCAGTCAAATTAGGAAAACATGCAAAAGGAAAACTGTTTTTCGTGGTTTTTAATGATATTAATATTTTTTTGTGTTTAAAAACTTTATTGGAATCTGAACACATCTTTGGTGAAAATTTCACGACTCTTCGGCCTGTGGAAAATTTAAAAAAAAGATTCGAGACAACAGAAAAACAAACAGACAAGTCAGTTAAATAAAAGCATGTAAAAATACTGTTAGTAGATTTTAAAGTTGCTAGTCTTTAAAGTTCAATGCCACAAGTACTTTTTAATAATTCCAAATATGAACGATGAATGAGTTTCCTAAATTACTAAATTAATGTGATCACAAAAAGTAGTTACGTTAAAGTACTTGGAAAGTACTTATGTGCAGAAAGTGTAAGTATAATTCGTGAGAATCTAGTAGAAAGATGGTTTTTTACAGAAAATAGAGATCGATGACAAAAACACCTATAGTAAAAACATAAAATTTATTCAAGAATGTAAATATTTGAAAGGTAACCTTTAACAAGATTTTGTAAAACCATTAAGCTGCTATAATATAAGAATTTGTTCAGTCAGCTGGTCG
The DNA here is from genome assembly GCA_018901835.1 of Scaptomyza graminum. Classification (NCBI taxonomy): domain Eukaryota; kingdom Metazoa; phylum Arthropoda; class Insecta; order Diptera; family Drosophilidae; genus Scaptomyza; species Scaptomyza graminum. The sequence goes on from JAEIFL010000302.1 coordinate 184,966, forward strand.
ATTTCTAAGTGCAACTCATAATCTAATCTTAAGTACGCACATACCGCATGCATTTTCCGCTGTAAACTGATATCAATTGCTCAATTGTTGTGAAAAAAAGCAACAGCAACTACGCAAATGTTAACCACACAAGCTTAAATATACAATATCGTCTTATATTGCAGATTCACGTCAAGGCGACAGCAACAATAGCAATTCCAACATGGAGAATAAAAGCGAAAAGATTACCGTAAACAAAGAAGAACTGCGCAAACGTCTAACACCCCTGCAGTATCAGGTTACACAAGAGGCCGGCACCGAGCGGCCCTTTACAGGTGCGCTTTAATATACTAGTCTTAATTATGCTAGAACAAACTAATAATGATTCAAATTCTTAACCCGTTTGCAGGCTGTTACAACAAGCACCACGAGAAGGGTGTTTACCAGTGTATCGTCTGTCATCAGGACTTATTCAGCTCGGATACCAAATACGATTCGGGCTGCGGTTGGCCAGCGTTCAACGATGTGCTCGATAAGGGCAAAGTCACCTTGCATCGCGATGCCAGTATACCAGGTACTATATATACACTATATCTTTATAGTGCTAATAGATGTAGCTTAGATACTTCGATCGCACATTTAGATGTTTGCGTTTGCTCAAGTTTTGCAATTGAGATTTTAATTTTGTACAGTTGTTGTTTCTTATATTTATTTTTAATTTAGTTTGTTTGTCGCTTTGCAATAACAGCTTGGAAAATTGATTTGATTTCGAGCACTCTGTATTGAAAATTAAAAATTATTTCAATAGAATTTCGATGAAATTTGTTCAGTTGCCGAGACGCTTATTGCTTTGTAAATATACTTTAAAAAAAATTCAAAGAATTAGAAAACATATGAAATGGAATTGTTTTCCAGCTCCGCTTAAACCATATGTGTATCCAACTACAGTGTTGAATATGAAATGGAATTTGTTACCTGCCGTTTTCTATTGTAAATTGTCTCATTGTGTTGTGTTTTTTTTGCTATAACATATACTTGTTTAGAAATATATGTTGACTTGTTCAAAATGCGTACTATATATGTAAATACGTGTCTGTTCGTTATAACCATGTGGTTTCACTGTAGTTGTTGAGCCGCTTTGGCGCATTCCGTTTTGTGCCGTGTTTTTTAAAATCTTGTTTTTTGAATTTGTCCTGTTTGATGAATGTGCAACTAATCCAATTCAAAATAGAACAAAAAAATTCTAAACTAAAACCTAATTGAGTATAATTCTTTTATCTACATCTTTTTTGCTAACCAAAAAAAAAAAAAAAAAACACTTCTCAAATTTCCCAAAAATTCTGAAATTTTGTTATATGCTGCAACACAACAAAAAAAACAAATACCAAATACCGTTAAAATGCCAATTATATATGATTAAAACAACAGTAGTCATTTCAAAAACGTTAGGGATGGTGCGCACCGAGGTGCGCTGCTCCAAGTGCTCGGCTCACATGGGTCATGTGTTCGATGATGGACCGCCACCGAAGCACCGACGCTTTTGCATCAACTCGGCATCGATTGGTTTTGTGAAAAGTTCAGCCACAACTGCCGCACCGACAACATCGTCATCCAAAAAATAATGCTCCTCATCCCCGAACAATGCAAACAAACAGAAAAAGACAAATTGTATGTTAAGTTGAAGGTACAAATAGTACATATGTTACAAAAATATATTATACATAGGAAAATACTCATTATATACAATATTGTTGATATGTGTTTATAGCGCCAAATTGTGATTTGAGGCCTTACAAACAGTATTAAGGACCCCATTTAACCCATGGAAATTAATCCATTTATGTTGAAGAAACAGGCGTGTCTACAACATTTGATTTTGCCTGAGCTCTCTCACGTTTTATTCATCGACTCAAATAGTTTTCATAGTTCCCCATATACCACGAAAACTAATTCTCGCACTTATTCGTTACTTTAATTGGTCGCCAAAAAATTCATCTGCTGGGCTTGAAGACATTATTTTTTAATATTCTGTGTATTTTTGTAACAAAGCTGGTCGCGTTGCATTTGTTACTCATATTATTTAATTTTTACATAATGCTTTTTGATGTTTGTTTATTTTTTGATTTGATGTTTGTTTTCTATTTAGTTTTGTTTCTATTCATATTATATTTATATTTGATGTGTGTTTACATTGAAAGACGTATTGTAGCCGATTTATATATTGTCCAACAAACTGAATAATGTGTATTTTTCATATACTTTTCTACTCTCTTTTTTTTAACTCGCTTCGAAAAACAATATCAAAAACCAATACTTAATGTACCGCCTGTAAACGTTCTTTGGGGGTTTCTTTTGCTAACACACACACACTCACACACACAAACACCCACACTAAAACAAAAACAACATTCAAAATCATTGTCAAAACTGAACTGTAATACAAAACACCTGATGCATATAATTGCTTATTAACTATAAATTTATAACAACATTATTTATAAAATATATTTTAAAATAAAAATGTATATCCTAACTAAATCATATTTATACTTATTGATTTCTTAAATCTTTTTGACGCTACATTTTTATCATTTATCAATCGACGCGGTCCACTGTTATTTTTTTTCTCTTCTCTTACTTTCACATTCGCATTATAACATTTTCATCTGGCATCGCATTTGTCTCGTTTACGTTTTTGGCGTTACGTTTTTCTGTTTCTCTAATCGCTTGGATCAACTCTCTCGCTCTCCTTCCCTCTCCTATGTTATGTGTACGCTCTCCTTCTCACTCCAAATTTGCTCTCATTCTGCTTATCATTTCACCTAATTTGCAATTTAAATACTATTTCATATATTATAAATTTATCAATGAAATGCAAATCAATTATTGTAAAAACAAAAACAAAAAACCACAATGAAATCTTAATCTGCTTTATGCAAAAACAAAATTACTTTTAAAATGAACGAACGACGTACCCAAAATTAATCTCACATTTGCAAAAATACAAATAAAAAAGGGGGCAATATTTTACTACTAATTGCACATCCAGAACGCATACGCACCGAGGTACGCTGCGCCCGCTGCAACGCCCATATGGGGCACGTCTTCGAGGACGGACCGAAACCCACTCGCAAGCGTTACTGCATCAATTCAGCGTCCATTGAGTTCGTTCAATCGGAGCCAAAGGCCACGTCAGCGCAAACATTAAGTCCACAGGGCACGCCTATTGCGCAGCAGTAAAGGAAAGGAGTTGGAATGAATGTCTGGGAATCAAAAACAACAATCAACGAATACCAACCATGTGCGAAAGAGTCTTACCTCAATGTTGCTGTTATTAAGAGTTTCTACATGTATTTTCTAACTTTCCCTAAATGTGGCCAATAATTCTTAGCGTAGTCTAACGATATGCTCTTCATTCGAGTTGTTCACCCAAAAAAAAGCAAAAACTTAAATTATTCGAATGAAAAACATACTCCGTCTGTTTGTGTAAATAGCTAAATGTTTTTCTATTTTTCTTTGTTATACATATAAATACTTACATACATAAATTCTTTGTAACACACACTCACACACATAACAACTTTTAAAATGTGCGCGCTAATAAACGTGTATTTTTTATGATATACAAAAAAACAATATGCTTACAAAATGGTCTTTGTTGTTATTTCATTTCAAATTTTAGCTTAGTCGTCAAATACAGTTGAGGTGCGGACAGCTGTTAAGCTACGCGTTGCCAACCAAAAAAAAAACACAGCTGTTGCTTTCTGATGTAACAAACGGCTAGAACATGAAATACAAACAATAAATCAATTCAATTCAAATCAATTACATTGCTATTGTTGTTTTGTGGCTGCGAAAGTTATTGTTACGGCATATCAAATCAATTTAGTCATCAGTGAACATCGAAAGCATGTTCGCGAAAATCATACATATGTACAGTGGCGTTGCAAATTGTGTAGGGTATCTGCTCAACAGTTGGTTAGGCTGGTTTCTAAAACAATTGCATGCATACATTCATATGTTTATTTATTTGTGACTCTAAGTGGACTCGACATTAAAAATCTTGTATCGGCAAGCCGGCAAATTGGTCGCCGAACGTCAACGCGAACACAACGCGCGCTGAGTGAGTTTTGCAACTTATCTAACAAAATCGTACGAGGAGCCAATCAGTGCAGGCAATAATTTGAGATAATGTCATCCAAGCAGCCACCAAATAAATTCACTTATCGATAAGATTGAACGGCTGCTTGCTTTTCCACGCATTCTGGCTGCCTATAATTAAATAACAAACACTGCAAAAGCATGCAAAAAATACTGCAAATCTCGTCAAATCAGTCAAGCAAACAGCTGACGCCGTAGGTATTACAAACTGCATTACGACACCATTAGCTCTCTCTTCGTTACGTTACGTGAAACGGTTACAAAATGAAGGAATGGCTTAAAATCTCTTGCCTGCTGTGCGTCTTCGGTTTTGTGCGCGAAATTCGACCCTCAGAGCCCTACGTCACGGAATACCTTTTGGGACCATGGCGGAACATTACAGAGCAACAGGTGAGTGTTTTGACTTTTTTGCATCTACATTAACTGTGACTTTTCATATGCGATTGTAAATTAAAGCTTATACAAGATGTGTATCCAGTTGGCACCTACGCACATCTCGTTCAATTGGTATTCGTTTTTCTCATAACCGATTTTTTGCGGTAAGTTTTGTAACATATTTTTATGACTTCTTTAAGATCAAATATATTAATACTTGTCGATTTTTGCATAAGTAACAAATAAGTTTATAGCAAGCTATTAAAAGGATAAGGTTTTTAAAAGATATACATATTTAAAACAAAAATGTGGATCGTTAATGTGTATGATCAATTTAAATGTCTAAGAAATCTTTAAAATTGAAAATAATATAGAAACAGAAAGATGTCGGTCTGTATATAAATTGACGAGGATTAAATGTCAGTCTCGCAAATAAATATGGGCATATTGCAGCTTGTTAGAAGTAAGAAAAATAAAAGTATAGAGTCGAAAATTTCAAAATTAAAGTTGTTTTCTTTGCTAATTTCTCTTTGTTTTGCAGTTATAAACCACTTATAATCACAATTGGAGCTGCTGGTGTGATAATATGGAGCATGCTCATTTGGACGACAAGTTTGCTGTCATTGCAGATTTTGGAGTTTTTCTATGGTACTTATATGGCTGCCGAGGTGGCCTACTATACTTATATCTATGCCAAGGTGGACAAAAAGTATTATCCCCGAGTTACATCCCATACCAGAGCGGCCATGTTTGCCGGCAAACTTATCTCCGGTGTAACGTCGCAGCTTATGATCAATCTGGAGCTGATGAATTACAAGCAGCTTAACTATATAACACTAGCCAGTAAGTTAATCTATTGATAGCTTCAACTATTTGTATTAATTTTTGTACTTGCAAATAGCACAAATCATAGCCATGCTGTGGGCTTTTGGTCTGCCCAAGGTAGAGAAGAGCTTGTACTTTCATCGTGCGGCATATAGGTCCACACAGTTGCAGCAAGAGCTGGAAACGCAGATGGAACCAGTCGAAGCTGATGTGGCCAGCCAGCACTACAGCTCAATGCGTCTGCTCTGGCAGCACTTTACCAATGCTTACACAAATCCGCGAGTGGTGCAGTGGAGCTTGTGGTATGCGATTGGCCTTGCTGGCTATCTGCAGGTCACCTACTACATGCAGGTGCTGTGGAAGGCTATCGAGCCCGAGCCAGAGATTGCGTGGAATGGTGCCGTTGATGCCGTCCTAACAGCTCTGGCGGCACTCAGTGCTCTGGCTGCGGGATATCTGCATAGCGGTCGTCTGAAGCCACGGGCCAGTTTGCTTGTACTATCGGTGTTATCTGCTCTGGAAGGTGGTAGTGTTTTAATCTGCTGCTGGACCAATAATATCTATTGGTCCTATGTGGGCTTTGTGCTCTTTGGTGCACTCTATGGCTTTACTATAACTGTGGCCAGGTAAGTCTAATATTATTGTTTATTGTTTCAAATGTCTTCAGTCCTCAAATCTGTCTTCCAGTGCTGAGGTCGCACGTAATCTGCAAGAGGATAGCTTCGGTCTAGTATTTGGCATTAATACGCTGCTGGCTTTGGTTTTCCAGTCGCTGCTTACTATCATTGTCGTCACAGAGACTGGCTTTGAGCTCAATCCCGTCGGACAGTACACAGTCTATGCTTTTTATTTCATTGCTGTTGCAATAATATATCTTGTATCGGTGCTGATCGAGCATCTCTGGTACCGTGGGTCTATAAAAGACCAAGGAAAAACTGGCAACTTGGAATAGATCTAAGCAGTGGCATGCCCAGGAATTTTTACCATATGATTTATAAATTGACATACAACTTAAAAAAATTTCTTGTTGCTACCATACAATATTCCACCAAAACGCATTAAGAGCATTATTCATATAAGTGCGTTTAAATTATTCCTGTGTACACCACTAAATATAATCATTTTGTACTTAAAAGTAGCATTTAGATATATAGAATTTAGTTCCTATACAAAGCACAAATAGTTGTTAATTTATGTAGTACTTACCATATTTTATTCGATATTTTTGAATTAAATAAATTTTTCTTGAAATTTATAGCTTTACTCTAACGAAGCAAAAAGATATATCCATCAATTTAAATGAGGTATTTTAGAACCTTCTTTTATTGCTCTTGTTAGCTAACAATTGTAGACACAAATACTAGTTTTATCTTTGTTCGAGTTGTCCCTTAAACTAATCGGTTTGTTTTTTTAATATAACATTAAACTGATGAATTCATGTAAATAGAAAACAGAAGAAACAGAAACAAAATCTTACCTTAAGAGTATATTTTGTTTTAATTTAGTAAAAACTATTTGGGAGAGACAAAAGTGGATGCTCAGAAGGGTCTTACGAGTAGATACATCCATTTATAAATGACACATCATTTTTTTGTTATGTTTTCTTTTAATAATAGCGTAACACTATCTCTGTAAATCCTTGTTTAGTTAGTTAACGGAGCCAATTAACCGTATGCATCTAACAAAGACACTAAAACGGTTTATAGCAACTATAAAAACGATTACCAGTTGATTTATTTAATTGGTAAAATGATTGTATGGCGGACTAAACGCGATTTAAAGTAATTCGTACTACTATTAGTAATATCAACTGTGTGAACTTTTGTCACAAGCGTAATATGAAAAATCGTGTACTTTGCAAACGATTAGGGAAAATTTTCGCTGCGTCCCGCAGTGTTTGTTCGTCTAATCTGTCGACAATTGTACGCGCTGATTACAATAGGTGAAAAGTATGTACTTATTGTCTGACTTATAACCCTATAAAAGTATGTGTAATTATTTTAATTATTTGTATGCTGCAATATTCATAGAAAGCAAGTAACTGCAGGTAGTTCAGTTTTTCAGAACCAAGCCGTTGTTTATACAGTGTTGAGCGTTGGACGTTGGGGTTAGCAATGGAATTGTCTTGGCTAAGAATTTCAGGTGTGCTATGCGTGTTTGGATTTCTACGCGAGCTGCGTCCATCGGAGCCCTACCATGCGGAGATCCTGCTTGGCGAGTGGTACAATGTGACCCAGGATCAGGTGAACCGAGCTGTCTATCCAGTTGGAACGTACTCTTACCTCGCTCTGCTGATTGTCGTATTACTTGTCACCGATTTTCTTAGGTAATTAGGTTGCAATCAAGTATGTCTACAAATATAATATACATAACATGTCATTCACAGATACAAGCCGATGATTATTGCGAACGCTTTAACTGGAATTGTTATATGGACTGGTCTAATATGGACGACAACTTTATTGGGCTTGCAAATAGTTGAGGTATTTTTTGGATTTTATCAGGCCACAGAAGTGGCATACTATTCCTACATCTATGCCAAGGTCGACAAAAAGTATTACCCCCGTGTCACATCCCACACGAGAGCGGCCATGTTTGTGGGTAAACTGGTTGCGGGTTTGTCGGCACAGCTGGTTATAGGTCTGGACTGGATGAACTATAAGCAGTTGTTATATATATCATCTGGCTGTAAGTACATACGTATACATATTAGAGGTTTACGCCGATGTGTTTTTTTTTGGCGGCGGCGTGGGGGCCAAAAGAACCGGCGGCGGCGGCGCAGTCTCACATTGGTCGGCTGCGCCGCGGCGTGGCAATAAGAAAAACAAAATTTTTCTTAATAATTTAAAGAATTGCATTAACAATTTTTTTTTAGTTTGAATGAGTTCAGTCGTTTTCCACAGACTCGATTACAATAAATTGTTTTATGATTAAACAGAAAACTAAAACAAAATAAAATAACGATTTTAAACAAAATAACAGTCATTTTTTAGACTTAATAAAATTAAAAAATGTATTTAAGCGCTTTTTTATTATTTAATAAAATCTTACGATTTTTTATTTAATTTAGAAAATGAATTTTAAAATATACATTTTTTTAAGTTTGTTGATGAAGTAAGTGACGCCGTTATTATATTTTGTTATTATTTTTGTGATTTGGCGGCGGCGCGTCAGAAATGACAAAAATCGGCGGCGGCGGCGGCGTGGCGTTGCGGCGTAAATGTCTAATGTATACAATTAAGTTGGATCGTTCAAATTTTTGTTCGTGTGCTCGTATAAAAAGTATAACAACAAAAATTCGAAACGAAAACAAAAATTATGTTATATGTAAAAGGTTTTAAAGGTTTCAAAGGCAACTTTAATTTCGGTTCCTTAAAAAGCTTTGACCTTTAACAAGAAATTTTAAAATTCATAATTTCTTTTTTGGTTTAATTTTTGATTTGAAAGTATGTTTTGAATAAAAAACAAAACTTTTTGCTTACAGCGCAAGTCTTAGCAGTGTTTTGGGCAATTGGACTACCAAGAGTGGAAAAGAGTTTATATTTCCATCGCAAAAGTCGACGCACTACCGTTGAAAATAGCCCTGCTGAAAGTGTAGAATCAATTAAGAATACTCATGAGCCTTCCATTGCCAAAGAGCAGCGTATTCCACCTTTTCAGCTGTTGTGGTCTCATTTTTATAGGGCATATACCAATCCATTGGTTCTTCAATGGAGCTTGTGGTATGCCATCAGTCTGGCTGGCAATCTTCAAGTCACAACCTACATGCAAGTGGTCTGGAAATCGTTTGAAAACGAGCCAACAGTGAGTTTGGCGCTTAGTCAAAAAATAAGTAAACCCAATTAATCAGCTCAATGGCTTACAGATTGTATGGAATGGGGGCGTGGATGCCGCTCTGACCGCACTGGCTGCTCTCTTCTCTCTTTTGGCTGGCTATTTCCATGCAGGCCGTTTAAAAACGCGCACCAGTCTTTTATCCTTGGCTGTATTATCTATACTCGAGGGTGGCTGCATATTGCTGGCATCGTGGACAACAAATATATATTTATCCTATTTGGGCTATGTGTTATTTGGAGCACTCTTTGGCTTCACTATAACAGTGGCGAGGTTAGTTCAAAGTTTACTTCATATAATTTTGTTTCATCCATTTCTTTTATGTATTTCCAGTGCTGAACTGGCAGGAAGTCTGCAAGAGGATAGTTTTGCCCTTATATTTGGCATAAACACGCTCGTTTCACTCGCCTTACAAACTTTGATGACCCTCGTGGTTGTCTCTGAGAGTGTGGGACTTAATTTGACCACAATCGAACAGTTTAGCGTCTATGCATATTATTATTTTGTAATCGGCACTGTGTATTTTATAGCTATTATCATTCAATATTTGTGTTCATACAAAAAGGGTCCACGAGCTAGTGAAATGTGTGAAATTTAATAAACCACAATATTATTATTTTATAGAAATTTATCAATTTGTAAGGTTACCAGTAGAACTAGCATAATTATTGTTATGGTTTTTACATATCTTTAAGGACAAACTAATTGATAAATATGACAAATGGGGTCGAGTCTTTGATGCGTCGAACTATGACCGACCCTTTTTGGAGAAATAAAATGGAATTTTTAACTAATATGTTGGTTATATATGTTTAATAAGTTGTATAAATTTTTTGGCATTGCAACCAGATAGAAGGCGCAAAAAGGGCACATTTAAAATGAGGCCAATGACGATAAGTTTGCCATTAATTGTTTTGCAAAATATCGATGTATCGATAAGCATCGCCTGCTCGATCAACATCGTCTGCTTTATGCATCGATGTTTTTCTCAAACCGCATAAGGAATCCAACCAACCGTGATAAATAACAGTCACGAGCGACTGCAGGTGTTGTTAGTCGTCGTCGAACGATGCTAAAATATTAAGTGTCACAAATTGCAAAATATGAGTGCGTCCACGTTAACAGAATAAATACATATATAAAGCACGCCCCCTCGAAGCTTTAAAGTATCTATGCATATACTGAACTATTTTTTCGATACAACTAATTTGTTGCAGTTTCAAAATGCGCCTTGTTCGACGAAATGTACAAAAATTGATACTGGTGGGATGTGTAGTCTCGATGTTCCTATTGTTGTATGTGTTTAGCCCAGCGCCGGAAGATGGTGATAAAAGCATCAAAATGTAAGTATTTGTTAATAATTATTAGTGCACATAGAATTGGATTGAGTCTAAATATAAAAGCATATATGTATATGTTTATGTTGCAGCGAAATAATTGAACGATCGATAAGGTCTGTGATGAATCAAGGCGAGTGCCGACAGCCGCAGTTGCCCTTGAACAATCCAGAGATGATGAAATTCTACCAGCCGGTTAATAAAATTAGCTGCGGCTCAGAGCTGGACTGGGTTATGTGTGAGGTAAATGCAAAATAGCACGTTTCAATCTGATAACAAACAATGCAATAACAAAGTAAATTTTCCGCTTGATGCAAAGTTGATTGCGTTTGGCTTACTTTGTTAAAGTTTAATCCTTGTTTGATTTCAGATATGTCTCATTAAAAAACGTGCGAATATTTTAATTATTTAACTTAATTAACTCAATACTAATTGTTTTTCTCAAAACTTCCACAGAAATCGATATGTTTTGTGAAACCCGAGATAACTGCAGTTCATGGCGACACAAAATGTTCGTATACAGATATTATACGCAAATCGGACTTCACAGCACGCTTCGGAAGAACTGTAAGGGTCAAGGAACCGTATGTGTTGCAAAATAGCGATTTTGTTCGAGTTGCATGCCGTGCGGACGACGGCGAGAGATGGTTTGGCATGGCGTATGGCATACGAGACACCGTACAACGCCCACGTGCTCCCAATTTGGCACCAAATGTGGTAGTACTGCCACCGGAAGTGGTTGCGCAAGCCCAGCAACAGCTGCAAGATCTGCCGACAAGCCCGTTCTACAATATCTTGATGTTTGGCTTCGATTCGCTAAGCCGAAACGCCTTCATCCGTAAGCTGCCGCGCAGCTATGCCTATTTGACCCAGCAACTGGGTGCCATTGTGCTGCAAGGCTATAATATTGTGGGTGATGGTACTCCTCAGGCATTGGTGCCAATACTTACGGGTCACACGGAACTGGAGCTACCAGAGACAAGGAAACGTGTATCGGGCGCTGGTAGCGTTAGTGCATATCCCATGATTTGGCAGGACTTGGCACGCTTCGGCTACTTAACGTCGTTTAATGAAGATTTGCCATATTCTGGCATGTTCACATCTCGCATGAACGGTTTCGATGCTCAGCCCGTTGATCATTATTTGAGAACGTTTTACGTACAGGCGTCGAATATGCTAAGTGGCAGTGCGCCCAACTGCATTGGCAGCCAACCGGATCATTTGGTCATGTTGGACTACACCAAAAATGTGAATCAGGTTTATTGCAACGGTGCCAATTTCTAAGTTATTTACGTTTGATTCATTGCAGTTTATGATGAAGTATCGGGACTCGCCACGCTTTATATTTAGCTTTCATGGTGGGCTCTCGCACGATTCTATTAATCTTGTGGGCGCTGCCGATGACGATGTACACGATTGGTTGGTGACGCTGAAGGAGAAGTCGCTCCTTGACGACACCATACTGATATTTATGGCTGATCATGGCCATCGCTTTGCTGCGGTGCGAGCCACGCTGCAGGGCAAACAGGAGGAGCGTTTGCCTTTCTTTAGCTTTACCTTTCCCGAGTCTTTCAAAAAACGCTTCCCTCAGGAGTACAACAACTTTTTGGCAAACGAGCACAGTCTCAGCACGCCGTTCGATATTCATGCTACGCTTAAGCACTTGATACGTAATACCTTTGAGCTTTCAAAATTGTTTAAATATATAATTTATATATGTTTTGATTTACAGAACTGCAAACGGCTGGCCTTAATGAGCTGGAAAACAGCTACGATGGCCTCAGCAACGACATAGAAACGGAACCAATTCACAAAAAGGATGTACCCATTTCGGAGCAGGCGCGTGGCCGTGCCGTTTCTTTATTTGATCGCATTCCCAGCAATAGGTCCTGCGCCGATGCATACATTGAGCCGCATTGGTGCGCTTGCCTCAACTGGCAGCCGTTACTGTTGAACGACACTCGCTACGAGGGCATCATACTAAAAGCGGCCAGCAGCATTGTGAATACAATAAATGCGGCAACGGCCGAGAGTCGTCAACTTTGTGCCCCACTCCAACTGCAATCAGTTAATTGGGCGATGCGTTTGAAGCCGCACAAGGAGCTGCTGAAGTTCAAGGGCAGCAGTGATACGGATGGCTTTCTGGCGGACATGAGTGGGCACACCGAGGTGCTCGAGGAGCTATATCAACTGCAGTTGGTAACGCAACCTGGCCAGGCGCTTTATGAGGCGAGTGTCGCCCACAATTTACACACACACAATGTGACAACGAAACTCACGGAAGTCTCTCGAGTAAATCAGTATGGCTTACAGGCCAAATGCATTTTAGAACGCGATCCAGAATTGCGCAAGTATTGCTACTGCCGCGACTGAAACTTTACGAGTTTCAGGCAATACACAGCCTGCAAATGACTAAGCATTTTTATTTTTATTACTTTCCTTACTATTATTTACATTCAGTATGTATAGAATTGTGAATTCAGTATATAAGTAGAAATTTGCCAAAGAATTCAATCTTGTGTCATACCTAGGTTGAAGTTTTATAGATCTCCTAGCGATTGTTCCTTAGCACAAATCTCGAATTATAATTATATTTAATAAAAGTCAACTTTTAAAAGTGAATTCAAACTTGTAGTAGCATGGATATAATACATAGTACATATATTGTATTGTAGCTACTATTGAAGCCGAAGTACAGATCTCAGTCTGGCCAAGGCTCACGTTACAAGACAATTTGTAATCTTCTGAAAGGTAAGGGCTAAATGGTGGCAAGTATTCATAGACGATGCACTCACTTCAAACTCCACGACTCGACTCCTCTCCGGTTTTGCGATAGCCCCGAGGCCTGACACTCGCCCTTTGTTGGATCGTGATTTGCGCTGCCTGATGTTTAATGCCCGTCTCACAGTATTCATATTTTATTAATCTCTATATATAAAAGAGTTTGTCCTGTTAAGAATGGATGAGCCACAGCCTAATCGAAAAGAGCTAGAAGGCTGAAATTTTCACACAATTTTTTATGCAGGTAGTAAGTTTGTCCTAAGAAAGGAATTTTATTTTGGACAACTCCTTCGAGTACCTCCCATACATTTTGGAGCACTTTTAACCACTCTAAAAACAAAACACATTACACATTATTCACATATAAGTGACCAATGCGCTTGAAAATAATTTTCAATATTTTATGTACATGTATCTTTTCGCACAGTGCACATTTTTTTTTTTTTCAAATTTGTGTGCCTTTGACAATTGATTTACGACCCAAGTAGCGTTTATTGTTGGTGTTAGTGTTGTTGTTGGGCCCGCACTGCTACTTTTTGTTGGTGTCGTTGATTTAAAAAAACAACAACAACAAATCAAAACTTGGTGCGTCTAGAAAAATTTGCACACCAAAATACATATGTACATATGTTGTGGGGGTGGATTTGCCTACTTGCTGCTAATATAACTTAGACAAAACGTAACACACTTACATTAATAATATACATATTATGATAATTAGATAATTTGAAATCTCGCTCCCACCATGCTCCTCTGTTGTTGCTGATTTACGTGCACACTCTATTTTATGTGCGCGCTTTGCATGTCAATCATAAAGTTCAATAACCCTACCTCCTCCGCACACACTAAATCAAAGCTAAAGGCTAAAGTACGTGTGAGTTTAGGCTATGCAACTCACTTAACTGCAGCCTCTTAGATATGTTTTGCTTTGATTCAGTGCGTGCGAAGAAGGCAGCGATACTACGCTCTTTTTGACTTGCGCGCATACATAAGAGAGTGAGCCGAAATCATAATTCAAAAAATACCGATAACGCATTGCGCAGAAAAAGCTGTTTTGCGTGACGTCACATGTGACCGGTTGGGTATGATTTTCATATTGCATATGGCTGTTAATGCTGATCAAGAATATTTATACTTTATATGGGGTCGGAGGTGCTTTTTTTTGCCTGTTACATACTTTTGCACAAAACAATTATACCCATTTTTACCCATTTCAGGGTATACATATAACTGTGAATGCAAAAGATTTTGGGGTGCTTTGTCTGCTGTGGCCATGCCACAGTTTTAAATGCAGCCGCTGCAGCCACAGCAGCAACAGTTTCAGCTATCTTCTTTCCAAATTTGGTGACACTAGCTCAAAGTTTGTTAAAGGTGGGGGAAGGGTGGGGGGGTTGGGGAAGGGAGGCTGGGGGAGCGGTTGATGTAAAAATTTTTCTGGGCCTGGCTCCTAAATATATTTGGGAGTCGCTACCAGTTGTCTTCCTACCAAATTTGGAGACTCTAGCTCAAAAACTCTGAAAGATACACGCATTCCCGTTTTTAACGAAAAGTTGGGGCGGCTGGGGTGGACAAGGGAGGTATGGGTGGGCATGGCCTCCAAAGTTTTGATGCAGTTTTTGGGGATCGTCATCACCCATCTTGGCGCAATATTTGGTGGCTGTAGCTCAAAAACTGAAGAAGTTATAAGCGTTTCTGATTTAAAATTGCAGGGGGGTTGGGTGCGGAATGGGTGGGCGTGGCTCCAAAATTTGTGATGCAATTTTTTCGGGGATGCCAGTAGCTATCTTCCTACCAAATTTGGTAGCTCTAACTGTAAGGGTGTGCCGAATAGGAGGATTTGTCAATTTTGAGTTATCGAATTTATCAATTTGCCAGCCCCCCAGTTATTGTAAAGCCCCAATCTTGACACTTTAATTTACTATGTCATAGATAAAGAGAATTGGAAAGTTTCAACTCTTTAGCTTGAATTGTGTGGAAAAAAGTTGCGTTCATACAGACAGACGGACAGACACCATGACGGACATACCCCCAATATACTCTTTACCTTCGGTATCGAGTATAAGGACGCGCCTGATTCTCTACCTCAATGATGACGTGGCAAAGAGAATGTTAAATACTTTGCTTTAATATTTAGTGAAATATTTTCTAATTTATTTATTTTATATCTTCTGTTGCTAAAATTTATATAAACTATCCTCGCAGCGAAGCGGGGCTCTTACTAGTCTCAGTATAAAAGAAATACTTCAGTGATTTCATAAGGAGGTATTTATTTATTTGTATATTATTTGTATTATTATTTGAATATTCGCAATTACTTTGCTCAAACACTTACGTTTATTCTACATTAATTACATATTTATAATTTTTATGTATATATTTTGTAGAATGACTGTATAAATTCGAATTGCATAGTGTTGCTATATCCATACATAAATTGGTGTTGCTATATAACTAGTTATGACAAACATTTGGTTAATAAACGACTGCGTAGCAAAATTATGGGTGTTTTTTTTTATTTTATTTTTGTTAATGCACTTCATATATGTATAACCTGGCTGATATTTTAACTGAATAATTATTATAAAAAAACATTTATGTTAACCATATTTACCGGTATTGCTCTATGGACTATTTATGCATAAATCCATATCCCAATTTGTTTAAGTGGCACTTCAAATTATTTATCTGTTCTGCTAAAATGTATATATTATTGCGTGTTGTGTATATAAATATATGTTTATATATATATTCTATTTGTATATGTTTAACTTTTATGTTTATAAATATGTATACTTATGTGAACATTTAATATTTCGCACACAGTACGAATCTTAACTTTGGATTGAATGCCAAGGATTGAGCTCAACATTTATAATAATAAAAAAATAAATTTTAAATGGTAGTTAATGCACAGTTGTAAATTAATAATTTAAATGGGAGCAACATAAAATCTATTAATTAAATAAAAGCTGTGATTCATTTGTAGTTAATACCAAAAACAGAAAATTTAATAAATATTTATTGAAATTTAGCATTATATGTTACAAAAAAATAGGAAATATATATAACCTAAGAAAGGAACAAACAACGCATGTAAAAAAAAACAGTCGTATATCGAAAATGATTATAAGTTATGATTTGTTATATAATTGTAATTGTAATGTATAGTCACTAAATGATAGCCTTGCACTAAGTGGTCGCTGTTTAAATATGTGTATGAAAGGTTTCGCATACTTTACGGCATTCGGTCTTATAAACTAGCCAGACAAATGGCCGTGCCAAACGTAATACAAATACACAAAGCCAATACAACTTGGGGTGTGTAATCGAGGGAATTATGCATTTCATTTGCAAATGTTTTCAACTAATTGTAAGTATAATAATTATTTGGTTATGTGCATGAGTGAGAATTTGTCGCTTAGCTGTAGGCCGCTGTTGCCGCTGTGCCCGTTGGCATATTGGGTCACGACACTGACGTCGCGAGAAACTCCTGCAAGCGCTTCACGGTCACGCGATCCAATTTGCATAGATCGAAGTCAAACGTTTTATGCGTTATCTCATAGCAGCCGGTTGCGGCAATCATTTCGACAACCTGTTGCAGCTCCTCATTGTCCTGCAGCGTCATGATTTTGTGATGCAGCTCCTGCAGTTCGGTCAGGTATTCCATGGGCAATGGTGTATTATTGCCGCCACCGCCGCCACCAACACCAATCTGCGGTGGTGGCTCAGCGGGCGAATGGCCGCTATTGTTGCTATTATTGTAATTCAATGTGTTGTTGTTGTTATGGCCGCTTGGCGAGGAGACATGGCTGTTGTTGGACGCCGACGCTGCGACTACAGCTGCAACTGCTCCTGACTGACGCAGCGATGGTGATTTGGATTTCTCTAGCGCCGATTTTCCCGCCGGTTCCTTTTTGGTCGCTTTCAGTGCCGGCTCAATAAAGGTAGTGGCCGCCGTGTTGGTGTTGGTGCTGCTGCTATTGCTATTCTGCGAGTTGCGTCGATTGCGTTTTTTCTCCTCTTTCAGCTCGACTTTTTCTATCTTCTCTATCTTGGCTTCTGGTGATTTTTCCAGCTTTTCCAGCTTTTCTAGCTTCTCTAACTTGTCGCCCAGCTTGGATTTGACTTTGTGTTCCTTGCCAGCTAAATCGGCAACCTTTACATCCTTTGCTCCACTGCTCTGTGTGTTCTTTGCTGTTTGAGTGCTTTTCTGCTGGCTGCTGTTGCTGCTCTTTGCCGGCAGATCGGGAAAACTGCTGTTGGAGCTGTCCGAATGCTGGAGCGTGGCCGCTGTTGCCGCTGCTAACGCATTTGTGGCCGCTAAGTCGGGAGCCGATTGTGCTGAATCCATGTCGCTTAAATCTAAATTACTTGACGTCTTGCTTGCCGCCCGTGGTGTTCCACTCGATGGAGTTGTTGCTTGCTTGCTGTGCTTTGCGTCTGCATCGCGTTGCCGTTTATCCTCCTTATTGGCGGTTTTTTCCTTTGATTTCTTGTGTTTCTCCTTCTTGTTGAGCACGGGTGCAGTTTTATCTGTACTTGTGTCGACCAGCTGGTTGGTCACGTCGTTCTTTTGTGATGGTTCAGACGCTGCAACTGCTGCCCCTGTTGTTGCCCCTATTGCTGTTGTATTTGTTGTGGGCTTATCCGTTGCAGTTGCAGTTTGCAGTTGTTGCTGCTGCTGTTGGGCCTTCTCCTTTTCGCGGTCCTTGGACTTGTCTTTCTCGCGCTCCTTTTCTTTTTCCTTGTCACGTTCGCTGCGCTCCTTGTCCTTGTCTTTTTCTTTGTCCTTATCTTTGCTCTTATCCTTTTTCTTGTGCTTGTGGGATTTCTTGTCTGCAGCACTGTTGCCATTGCTGCTACTCGTTGTCTTCTCCCCTTTTGTTTCGGCAACTTTCTCACCGGCCTTTGCGGTGGTTTGGGATGTGCTAAGCGTGCTAAGCTCCTCCTTGTCGTGGGCACGCTGCTTGCTGCTGCTGCAGCCCAGACTGCTGGTGCTCGCGCTGCTGCCCAGAGAATTGGGAGTTGACTTGCCGGTTGCCTTGAGCGCATCATAACTGGATTGAGATTGCGACGATAGTTGCGTTTGGGTATTGCTGCTGCTGCTGCTACCAGTGGCCGGACTGTCGCTTTGTCCACGGTCATCCTTAAGAGAACGCTTATCCTTGTCACGCTCCTCCCGCTGCTTTTCACGCTCACGCTCCCGGTCGCGTTCCTTGTCTTTTTTCTCTTTTTTAGATTTTTTATTGGAGCTACGCTCTTTGTCCTTTGACTCTGATTTGCTGGTGGTCTTGTGATCCTCACGATCCTTGGACCGAGCGTTCGGCGTGCCGGCGGCGCTGTCTGTTTGCTTTTTGGGACTCATTTCGGTACGGCTTGATCTGCCACCTGTCTTGGGGCTAACTGTTCGACGTACTAATGCCGTGGCAGCTGCTGTCAGTGCGCTGCTGCTGCTGCTCTGCTCACGTTCGCGATCCTTGTCGCGGGTTTTATCCTTTTTGGACTTATCTTTGTCTTTATCATGCTTGCTACTGCTGCTGCTTTCGCCAGATTTGGCAGACTTGCGCTCCTTGTCCCGGCCGTGCCGATCCTTTTTTTCCTTGTCGCGCGGCTTTTCTGAGCTGTTCGATTTATCGCGCTCCTTGCTGGATTTTTCTTTTCCATCATGTGAGTCACCCCTTTTGGCGCTACTCAAACTGGCTGGTGCTTTGCCATCTGGCGAATGCTTGGGAGCACTTGCAGCCGGCATAATCGCCGCTGCTCCGCAGCCTTTGGTAATGGGCGGTCCGAAGAGCGCAGAGAAGGCGCTCACCTTGCCGATATCTTCGGTACGCGATTTGTGCTTCTTGCTGTTGCCAGAACTTCCATCAATTACCACGGTTCCACCGCCGCCCTTCGCCTTGACCAGATTCAACTCCGAGCCAGATCCTTCACCAATGCTGGGCGATGCCGTGCGGGTAAGACTGCCGGCAACTGCGATATTAGCACCAAAAACTGGCACTCCCCCGCCGCGCATCAGCCTTACACGAAAATCCTCCGAAGGCGCCTCAAACACATGTGTTTTAACCTCGACTCGATGTCGCGGCGGTCCCGTCTGCTGAAGATCCAAATCATATTGATACATGATGCGCTTTGGCTCATCACGATTCCGAAAGAATATCTCAACGGGCAGTATGAAGCCGGCATACCCCGACTCTTGTATGGCATATGGTGGATCTTTGATAACTGAAAACGAACAAACAGATATGGTTGGCGCGCAAAGTACAAACACGTATTATCTATTATAACTAACCACGCTTTGGTTTGGGAAACGAGTCGTGAAGTATGAAAACGACCTTATCAACAAATGCACTGATGTCCGCCTCTTTTACACCTTGCACATATATCTCCCAGTCATGGGTGAATGCCTGCGGATGTTTCTTGTTGCGCAGCTTTGATGTATGGCCGATTTCGAACTGCACCTTGACTGCCATATCGCTAATGCCGGCAATGGGCAATGCATTAAACTTGTATCTCGGATATATCAATATTCTGCAAGACGATTTTCGTACATAAACAAAATTGTGAGTCTCTGAGGCGGCGCAGTATGTCTGCTATTTTTTTTTTTTTCTATTTTCTGTGTGTTGGTATCACCCCTGAGCTAAGAATGTGATGTTCTAAGCAAGTGCAACTGTATACAAGTGCTTATGACTATGAAATTGAATGTTGTAATGTGCAAAAGGTGACGGCGTAGCGTACTTGAGCAGCAGTTTTTTTTTATAAAACAAAAAATACGGCTAAAGAAAACGAAAACACTCGCACTACATACACATTGAGTAATATCGATATTGATGTATGTAAATAACATGGATAATAAGCGAATGCAACTCTATTATATATCTCAATACAACGACAACGAGTAGAGATATTTTCTATCGATAAGCACAATTGTCGCGATAGTCGTGCTATCGAAAGAAAGCAGCTGATTTGCCATTCACTCGCAACTGTTAAAACAATAAAATGTTTTGCGAAAATAACCGCAATAAAACACGAGGAAAGTTGCAATAATTTTTAATGTAAGCTTTAGATCAAATTTGCCAGTTTCCCAAAATGGCAAGCGACTATAGTGCCAATCAATTTGTGTCCACTAACACATGTGCGGCAAGTGCGGCGAGCTCCTCCCGCTGGCTCACTGAGGAAGTCTTCAAACTGATCGATATTGTGCAACGCGATGAGGCTATCTATAATCCAAGACACAAATACTATTTTTGCCGGCCCTACGTAGAGAACTTTTGGCGTGAGGTGGACTTGAAGCTAGAGAAGAACCCCGGTGCCAGTTTGGCTAAATGGACAAATTTACGTATTTCATTTCGACGGGAATATACTAACTATTTGGAAGAGAAAGTGCCACCATGTTGGTCATATTTTGATCGCATGTTTTTTTTGCATCCGTATTTACGTAAAAAGCATCAACAGCCCAAGTCGCTAGATACTCAGGTGCAAGATGCTCTGGCACATCTCAGCAATTTGTCTAGTCGCATGCAGCGGGAACGCACAGTTAGCACTTGTCCAGCGGCTAGCAGCACCAACGGCAACAGCAATACGGCACTACTCAATCCTAACAGTGAAGCGCAATCGCCGCAGCAGCAACAGTTGGACAACTATTTGGACTATTTTGATGAGCACGATCAGAACAACTCGGAGCTGGATGAGATTATAGATGCGGAAAATCGAGCACGTTTTCAAAATGACATCAAATCAGAATGCGAGGAGCCCGTTGATGATTACGAGCATGAAACCGAAGCAGAGCCAGAACAGCGTGTGCATCAACACCACCAGCATCACCAAGATGAAGATGACCAAGAAGAGCATGAATTGCGCGCCTTAACCTTCGACACAGCCGCACCCAGCTCAACGTCTAACTCCTCTCTGCCGATAGAGAAACGCTTCACACAGCATTATCAGCAGCAAGCGAACGTTGCCAGCAGCAGTAGTCGACTGCAGAATATGAATCGCCTGCAATTGCGCTCGTACCAGGATGAGGCACGTGCTCTGCGTTCGCGCTCACAAGAGCAACAAGGTGCCGCAGCGGCAGCAGCAGCATCAGCGGCGGCTGCTAACATACAAACACACCCAAATATTTCTTTTGTGCGTCCTACTTTAAGCAGCAAGCCCGTCGATATGGTAAGCACCACAACGCACGCCAATGTGTCTGTTGCCGGCATTGGAGTTGCATCCACATCTGACAATCTGACGGAATTGCCAGCATCGTCTAGTGTTGCAGCAGCCGCAGCCACGCCAAGTAGTGCCTATTTGGGTCAGCGTCATGTCCATTTGCCGCATGTACACTCGCATGCACATCATCAGGCGACACCCGCTCAGCGGCTGGATGTGAACAGCTCATCGGTTGCTCTAGCAACAGCTGGCGCAGTGGAACTTTGCGACTGCAAAACCGATTCGGATGCCATGTTTCTCATGAGCCTATTGCCCGACATACAAAAGCTAAATGGACGTGATCGTGGCAAAATAAAAATAGCTTTTCAAAACATTTTGCAGGACTACTTGTATCCGGATTAGTTGTGACTTTAAGTCATACTATCTGCTGGCTGCTGGCGAAGATCTCTCAGCTCTTCTGTGTATACAATATTGCTTATAGCATAAAAAATCTAAATTCAATTCATTGTTAAGCTCACCAAACGGCTCAGCCGGATATTTAACATTTTCAATCGCTTAGTTTCCAACAACTTTTCTGCGAACAAAAAAAAAACAAAGTTTCTTTAAATTACAATTTTGTATTCTCTGAACAATATGTGTTATAAATTATTTTTATTTATATATGTATGTATAAATATTAATAAATATGTTATGTTTATCAAATGAAATTCATTAAAATGTACCACAGTAAAACTAAATTTTATAATTTTTTTTATCTGTTTTGCTTTGCTCAATTTTAATCCAAATCAGAAGCAATATAATTTTCATGTTAATCATCATACAACAAAAATTAGTAAGCTACATTTTTAAACAGGAAATTTCTATCCGAGGATTTAAAAAATAATTGCAGTATCTATTTTACTGTTATTGGATTAAAGTTCATTACGAAGGCATTTTAAACATTTGTCCCACTGTAATTCAATCATATAGTTTAAGATCGCGCGCAATCTTCTGTATCTTATTGTCCAGCGTCTTGTCCTCGTACTCACAGATATAATAGTGCCTGGATGTGCACTCCTGTCCATAGTAAACATAGCTGTGTTTTCCCGCATTGTAACTGAGACGAAGACAGCGTCCCTTGCCCTCAATCTTCTCTGTATTGTTAAGCACATCTTTGTCCTCGGAGGGTTCCTCGCTGCTATCAATCAAGTTGAAGGCCGTTGAGTTCTCAGCCCTCTGTGACATCGCTATTGAAGTGAGATTTGTATTAGGATTGACGGGCTTGGCTGAATTCGACCAAATCCACAGCAAACCCGGGTTGAGACCACCCAGCCAATAGTCGCGTCCCCGATGCGCCGGCTGGTTCAGCAAATGGGCCATGATCTCCTCATTCTCCGACACCTTTTCAAACTCGGCCAGATGTGCAGAGAGTCCCTTGCAGGCTGTATTCGCTGTCTTCCAGTTCACCTGTTGCTGGCTATTTATATAATAGCAATTGTCACTGATTCGTGTAAAGTTTGCGGGGCAGGGATCTCGAACTTCCTTCTGATTGTTACCAGCCATAAGATAGTAGACCAATTGTTCTGTTCTCCGCACGCGACTTTCCAAATAATCTACCAAATCAAAAGTAAATAATATTAATAAAAGAAAAATTAAATGAGTTTTAAGTTTTTAAATCTTATTCAACCTTACATATATGAGGAAAAGTAATCAAGCTTCATAGTTATGTGGACGGACGCTTAAATTTCCTGCCCAAGGGATAAGTATTTTATACTAAAACTAAGTACGGAAGTAAATCTTAAACAACACCAAAAACAAAAGCAAAATATTGTCATATTTTAAAAAATTTATTAAACAAAACTATTCGATATGTTGTTTACTTAAAATAAAACTTTATACAAATTAACAATTAATAATTTAACTCGAGTATATAGTTTTAAATTGTCGAAGCTTTTTTTTCAGCTTTGAGCAAATCTTTGGCTCATAAATATATATAAATATTCTAGTGGGTCTCAAACGTTTTTTAAAGAAACATTTTGGCAGCAGTTTATAAGCGTCTTTCTTTCTATCAATGAATATAAAGTCAGTTTTTTGCAGCTTAGCAATTTCTTAGATGTTCAAACGGGCTTCGAACGAGAACTATCTGACACTCTCCCCCTCATGCAATATTATTTTATAGCTTAAGTTTTCTTTAAATCTTACCAACACGATAGACAAGCTTCTCAATGGCGCCCAGCAGATACAAATCATTTTCGGAGACTGCTCGAAATGTGTTTGGTGGACGGTCATGTGACTGTTGTCCCAAATGTTGCTGTTGCGAGTGTGTTGGCGGCAGTTGCTGTTGCTGCACTGGTCTAAAGTGCGCCTGGGGAGGAGCTGATGGAGCATTGGACGAACTGCCACCACCCA
Organism: Scaptomyza graminum; assembly: GCA_018901835.1. Classification (NCBI taxonomy): domain Eukaryota; kingdom Metazoa; phylum Arthropoda; class Insecta; order Diptera; family Drosophilidae; genus Scaptomyza; species Scaptomyza graminum. The sequence goes on from JAEIFL010000302.1 coordinate 208,800, forward strand.
CGGACCCACCAATACCAAATAGCTGTTGCAAGAAACCAGGTTGCTGACGTTGTTGTTGCTGTTGTTGCTGCTGCTGTTGATGTTGCTGCTGATGTTGCTGCTGATGTTGCTGGTGCAACATTTGATTTGTCATGGGTCGAAACTGTGGATTTACCATTGTCCCTGGGTTTTCCACTGGCGTACGCAAATGGGGTTCCAGCTCCACCGCCTCGCCAATGCGACGCGTAATGTATATATTGTTGCCGGGTCGCTTATAAGCCGAGGAATGATAGCTTAAAGGACCATTCATACCAGCGTCCATAAAACCGAGATCCTTGGACGTGCGCTGGCTGCTGCTCTCACTGTAAAGTGGTCACATGTTATAGACAACAACAATTAAAAAACACACACACACACCTTAAGACATAATCTTCGAGAAATTGAGACCAAGTTGGTGCGCTCAATGATTCATTTGCGTATTTTTGCATAGTTTCACTCTCCACATTGCATAAGCCCAGCCAAGGGCCCAGACTTATTGACACCATCAACATCATATAGGCATGGACATGACGACATTTTATTACTTTTATTTTCTTTGCGGCCGGTAACATTTCGACATGTAATGTTAAGACTATGCAACCGTCTCTCTTTAAAATTCCCCTCACAAACTCAAACAATTAAACACTTTCGCTTTCGATCGATTGAGGCCCGGTTTTTTGTTGTCGTCGCGTCGGTGCTGAGATTCAAACTGACACTAAGACTAGATCTCAGCTTGGATCTGGGGTTGGCCGCCATGACCGCGGCAATGTCTTGGCGACGTCGGCGCACGCCACTGTTCTGTTGTTGTTGTGGCTTTTTTTACCTGCGTGAAATGCAAAAATTTCACTTTCTCCCAAGCTCTTTACGAATGTAAGTCATTGGGTTTTTGTTTGGGTTTTGTTCGAGGTTTGTTTGCGGTGACGGCGGTGCGTTTTTCGCCTTGTTGTCCAACATATTGTGACTGTTTTCTATTATTTATTTACTTTATTGAATTAATATACAGGAAATTATTTAAATCATTAAATTGAGTATTTATTAAAAAATCTTAATGTTTGTTAACAATACAATTATTGTATTTGTATTATTTTTAATGATATTTAATCAGGTCCCAAAAAGTTTTAATTATTGAAAGTAAACATTTTTCAAAAGAGCACATAATATAAAGTAATTTTAAAATCAGATAATATTGGAAAATAAATAAATAAAATCATTAACAATTTCATTTCGCTGAATCATCCTCATTGATGACTTCGAAGACGGGCGGTCCAAAATTACTGTAACCAGCATTCAAGAGTCATGGAGCGTGTTTCGCTCTCCGCCCACATGCTCATGCACATTGCTCTCAAAAAAAAGATATATATGTATTTACAAACATAAATTGATTTTTGATGGTTGCCATGAATTTTTTTTTATTTAACTACAAACTTTGACTTTCATTAAGACTTATTTTGACTACTTATTAGCTGTTAATAAACGATGCTGCAACGAAGGTCTTCTCGCATCGTTCATCTGGTTTATCTTCTGTGATTCGGTTCAATGACGAGTTAAAAATACTGGGTTTTTCTGTTGGTCTTGAGGGTTTTTCCCAAAATGTTGAAGAACACGATGTGCATTTTAAATATAGTAGAAAAGTATGTGGTAAATCTTTCCCAGAAAAATCACGAAACACGCTTCTGTAATCTGATTTTTTTATTCAAGTCAACTAATCATTGAGAAATGTAATTTTCGACAGTCACAAAGTATCCTAGTGAAAAATATATATAAAAATTCAAGCAATTTAATGGGAAAACAACGATAAATATCGAAATATAATCGTAATTCAAAAAGCTTTTGCTTTGTGCCAAGTTTTAAAATCATTTTCCGCAACTTTATCTACTTCATTTTTTGAATACAAACCTTTCTGAAATAAATCGCAATGCCACACTGAAAATCACACTCGAATCGGTGCTTTCTCACATTGTCGGAAGCAAATAGAAATTTTGACATCTAAATGTCTCCGCGGTGGTTTTCCTTTAAATGAAAATTGTACCAGTGTTTTTTCCATGCAATGAAAATAAGTAGTGCATTCTCATCCAAGCAAACATCAACATATAATTTTTGTTTGAAGATTGTTTTGTTTTATAAATTTTATACTTTTTTTTGCGTGTTTATATTTTATAAAATTTCGAATTTTCAACCATCTTTCTTAACAGCATAAATACATTTTGAGCTCTCTCGCTCTCTCCCTCTTTTTATCTCGTTATTTAACTAAACTTGTGTTCCGCTCAAGTTCTTAATATTTTTAAACATGACTTTAAAAACACAAATAAATTATTTGTTGAGTTAGCTACTTATTTTGTTGCATTAAAATGTTTTTGATTTTAAAACGATTTGTTTCATTTCGATCTGACATATATTGTAGGAATTGTTGTTGCTGATGTTGTAGATCTTATTGTTGTTGTTATTTATTTATTTAGATATAGATTTTGTTGTTATAAAGATATACACAATAGATGTAGTTATTGGTATTTGATTGTTGTTCCTTGTTTTGATTTGCAAAATGATATTGAGATAATAAATCGTTTACATTTAGTTGATTTCCTCTTGTTGCGTCTGGTCCAGAGGCTGCCCCATTTAATAGCCAGCCAATTCGGCGAATGTGGAGTCCATCTCGTCGGCAAGGGACTTGTATCTGTCCTTGTTGATGCCCAGCTCGTCTATGAATCGAATAATATTCAAAAGTTAACATTTGTTCTAAAATTTGTGAAAAATTATCAAAAATAATGCAACATTTATTCAAACAAATTAAATTATATATAACATATAAATATTGAGCCACGGTACGGTGCCTGTAATACACTGTAAGAAAACATGTGTTTTTGCAGTTAATTTTTTTATGTTAGTTGTGCGCTGTTTTAGCAAGCATTTGATTTATTTATTATTGTTAATACTTTTTATTATACAAAGAGACGCAACGGTTTGTGTCATGGCTGGGGCGTTAATTTAGGGAAATTTAAAAATACTTTAAACGTGACTTTCCAACACTAAATCAGCATCATTGCTGAACAAACAATGATGAGAAATGAAGTGCCATTTGAGGACACAGAATTGAACTAGATTCAACATCCGTCAAAGAGATATTGTCGTACACACAGATCTAATGCCGTCCGAACTGAAATCTAGATATACTACATATGATTTAATGAACAGATAAATGCAGAGTACAGAATGCTAAATGTAGCATAGAGATTGATAATAATTTATTCATTCAGAGAGTTGGGCTTGTTTTGTGTCTGGGTAGGCAAAGACAGTCAAACATGCCACATAAAACACAAAACAGAAATTTAAAATCTATTTTTTTTTTCGATATAAAACATAATTGAAATCACCTGTTGTGTCGAAAGCATATATAACTACAGTTGGCATAGTGGAACTTATTTCTTTTTGTCTGGACATATATACAATATATGTATATATTTTTACAGTGTATTTTGAGGGTGGGTTGGGATGGGTTTTGAAGTTTGGACAGCAACCACAACAAATTATTTACAGTGTAAATTGAGACAGTGAATTTTGTGACAAATCTACAAAACGAACCAATAAAGCAAAATGTTGAAACTCTGTCGTGTGACATTTGCTAAAAAAATGGGCAAAGGAATATATGTGTATGTGTTTGTGTGTGTGTGTGTATATGGAATTGTGGGAAAATGTTTGGCAATTTTTTGTTTTGTTTGGTTTTGTTTTGGTAATTTGTTTTAATATCCAGTAAGTTCAGCAAATGTCTGGTCCAAATCGTCGCAGATTGCTTTGTACTTTTCTTTCTCATTGAAGAGACGGTCTGCAAAAAGCATTTGTTGTTTATATTTATATCAAGTATATTACAATATTAATAAAGCAGTGTGTGTGTGTGTGATTATATCAACAATCAAACATACTATGTACAATGTATTTGTTGTTGTTGTTGCTTATTTTTTTCTATACATATTTATATATTTATAGACTGTACGCATAAGTGAAAGCTGCTTTGAAGTTAAAGAACTTGAATTCAATGCGATATTTACATATCGTTTTCGTATCACAGCCAGCATGATTTTTTCAAGTGTAAAAATAAGAAACATACCTTCTAGCCTGTCAACTTCCTTCTGCAGGCGCTTCACTTGCTTCTCAGCGTGCTCGGCGCGCTGTTCTGCCTCCTTCAGCTTGATGGACAAGGTCTTCATCTCGCGCTTGAATTCCTCAACACGCTGGTTGGCCTTCTCCTCGGACACTTCCAGAGATTTCAGCGAGTTGCCGACAACCTAAACAATTGTCATGTCATTTTTTAATAAAGATTTTGTTGAGAATTTGTTATTGTTTGTATGGACCTTCAATTCTTCCTCCAACTCCATGATCTTGGATTCACCGGAGCGGACACGATCCTCAGCCACTTCCAGCTCATCTTCAACGAAGGCCAGCTTGCGGGAAACTTCGTCGGACTTGGTATCGGCATCCTCAGCAAGCATGCGGGCTTCCTTCAATTGGTTGGTCAACTGATCCATGCGCTCCTCATCCTGCTGGGAACGGTTCTCCAATACTTTGCACATACGGTTGTTCTCATCGGCCGATTGTGTGGCCTCCAACAGCTTCTGTTGTGCGGTGGTTGAGCGCTCCTCAGATTTCTCCAAATCCTCCTCAATCTGTTGGACCTTACGGTTCTGGGTGGCTACCTCAGATTCCGTGGCAGTCAACAGTTTCTCCTTCTCTTCCAATTCGGTGTTGGCCTTCTCCAGCATTTCCTTGGAGGTGACCAAATCGATTTCAACCTGCACGAATTTCTTCTCCAAATCGCGCACCTCCTCATTGAGTTTGTCGGCGCGGGAATTGGCATCCTTAGCTTGGTTCTCACAGGTATCTGCCTTGTCAATGGCATTATCCTTCTCAAGCTTCATCGCTTGCATCTTCTTCTTGATGGCGTCCATGGTGTTTGTGTTTTTGTTTTTCGCTTAGGAGGGAAGATTATTTGGAAAAGGCACTGCAACGAAAATTTGTAATCAAAATTGTATTTTAATTAAATAAATGATTTTTATGTATTTTTTATAAATTTACTTTTCCCTTTATTATAGTTTCTACCTCATCGTAATATTACCATTATTTTTTAGCATAAAGTTTTCCATTTAAAATCTTACAATAAACATTAATTTTTCAATTTCAATTCAAGTGCTTCTGCCGCATTTCACTTAACAACTTAATTGCGTTTCACATTTTGCTAGCAGCTCATAAAAATGCACTTTATAGACACAACCACAACAAAATGTTTACTTCAATATGTTGAGTAAATAGTACAATCATACATATACCAATCTATATACCTCGATATATGCATACATATATAAACCTAAATCTCAAATGTAAACAGATTTTTCTTTGCCGAAAATGTATAAAAGCTAACGTAATTTTTTTTTTATTCTTTGCCGAAAATGTATAAAAGCTAAAGTAATTTTTTTTTTAAAGTACGCCCACTATAAATCTTTTGAATTTATATATGGTATATATGTATGTATATTTATTTTCCATTTCTTTCTCTTTCTCCATTTCTGTTTTGTTTTCTTATTGTACGATTTTCAAAGAGTTTAAAAATAAACCTGATATCCAGTCCACATACATACATACTGCTTGCTGCTGTCGTTTTTTGGACATTTTTGCCTGGCGTGTAGTTCTAGAATTTCAATTGGTTTCAACACACACACACACACAGACATGTCTATGCTGATTGCAATTCTGAACATTTTCAGTTAATTTTATAAACATTTCCTTTTTGGAGTCAGGATATGTGTAGGCGTTTTAGCTATATTGTGGATTGTTGTTTGTGTGTGTGTCAAAGTTATTGAGGTTGTATTTGTAGCGATTGGGACATACCTTGGGGTCTTTAAGTCGAAAAAATCTCAGTGATAAATTACTTTATAATTATATTGCGTTAAAAATAAAGTTAAGCATTAAGCGCCGGATGTAAAATAGAAAAGTAGTTAAAAGAACGTATAAATCATTTTTGAAGATATATTTTTGTTTAGGTTACCGTTAAACAGCTAAGCTATTTTTCATTAAAAAAATGATCAAATATTTAAAATTTGTTTAACATCTACATATGTATACAGCTTTTGAATTTATATATATGGCAAAATTATTGAAAAATTTAATTTTCTTAAGCCAAATGTTGTGTGGGTGGAATACCCAAAATATCCATAAAGTGTACATTTTTCTATATGTATTTTTATGTTCATATACTATAAGCTATATATGCAAAGCTATTTCTCTACATCTGATCTCTTTTAATATTTTTTTTGAGAATTTCTGACATTTAGCCAAAAACAAACTCAAGGATAAATTACCAATAGCAAATGTTCAGTTGCGTCCATCGTTCATGAGATCATGAAAGCTGTGCGAGCAAAAGCTTTTTCGTCTAAATTTCAATAGTGTTAAAAATAAAATTTATAAAATTGCCTCTGAGTAAAAGTATTTGTATCTGCATTTGTATCTTTGGGTGTATTAATGTGCGACAGGCAGGTGTCTGTCTGCAGTTTATAGAACAATAGAAATCTGCTCAGAAGCAGATTTTTAGTGTGTGCGTGTGTGAGAATTGTGCGTATGTGCATACATATGTATTTGTGTGCAGCTTTTAGAACGTGTGTATGTGTGCAAATTTTAACTCATACACACAGAGAGGGATATTTTTGTCAGATTTAGTTACAAAATTCCTTATAAGTGATTTTCTTATAACGTCCATAAGTTATCATAAACTTTTCGTTATTTCAAGAAGATAAAAATTATGTTCATTATATAGATCCTTTATTTGGTTATTTTAAAGTTGGAAATATATTTTTCAGTTAACACTTTTAACGAATTTATGTATATTTATTCGTTTTCTTTAATTTCAATTATTTATTAATATTCATTTTTAAGTTTTACTTTAGACACATACGCACATTAAATCATTCAATAATTGTAGTCTTAGTTTTTAATTGTATTTTCAATTTTTATTATGAAGAAAGAAATTTGAATTTGCAATTTCTGATGCACTTTTCACTTGATTAATTTTGCCAACGCCTATTTTTTAATTGCTAATCCAATGCCAAAATGTTTTTCGCAGTATTGATTATTTTATGTATTTAATTTTTTATTCATATCTTTTAGTTAATATTCCCAAAGAAAAAATCCTGGCAGCAGCCGTAACTAACCTTAGCGTTTCAAACACACTATACGCTGTCGAAACCCCGAGAACACTGATGCTGACCAAGTCGCGTTGCCGAGAAAGCGACCCCAAGAAATAACGCAAGGCACACACACAGATATTCACACAAGCATACGCACATACACACACACACACACACACACAAACACACACAAATACACCAACGCAGTATTGAATAATTTTTTTTAATTTCGTAAAATTTCCCATTAAAAATATAAGCGGAAAAGCGCTTTCGCAACTTTTCATGGGCCGATCACAATTTCCCTCGAAAATTTCCCTCTTTCATTTCGATATTTGTGTCTGTGTGTGTATTTAAAGATTGCACAAATACATACACACTAAAATCTCTCGTCAAATTCTCTCCCAACTAATCGTATATCTAATGAACTGAAAAATATGCTCCCGTTTTTTCTTTATTGCATTCTGATCATATGGCTCACAAACGGGCGTTAAAATTATGCGTTTTGGTTTTTTCTTAATTGAAAATTATATATGTAAATTGGTTTTGTTTTCTTTTTGTTATTTTAATTTTCATCGTATGCGCTAGTGTATCTATGTATCCGTCCAAAGTGCGTCTAAAAATAGTGCATAAATGTACGAAACAAGCCCGAGACGGACACGGCTAACAAGCTGAGAATCTATTTTGATTCAATAAATATTGAGAAATTTTTCCACACACTAAAAACAGCTTGGCAGCGTTTTTGTCTGTCTGTGACGTGAAACAGTATAACAACAAATTTAGTAAAAATACTTAAATTTGCAGCATGAAAAATTAGCTAATCATAAATAATTTTTGTGTCCCTGATTGCGACTATTATTTGTCGATGTATATATTTAAATGTATAACAAACTAATTGAAATCTTGTTCTTAATGCTACTGCATTTAAAAACAAGATTTGAGTTTTTGCAATGCAAATCTGTACTACTATGGAGCTGGCGAGAACTTTGGAATAAATATCAAAATTAATATTGTAGATTATTTATAACAAGTGAATAATAATCAATAAACAAAATCAAGCAAGTAAGGACAATCAAAAAGCCGACTTAATTTTTATACTTGGATCTTTTTACAGATCTTGCATATATGCAATATGATGTACTTGATCTAACTTGTCGATTTGGATAAATAACACCACTCAACGAAAAAATTGTTGTTCTTCGTCCTAAAATTTAGACTATGATTTTCTGGTTAATTATAAACAAAAACGATAAGAAATATGTACCTTCATTCGTCTCTGTCGAGAAATTTAAACTGGGGAATCCCACGCTTGATGCGAGTATGTATGTATGTATGTATGACTGATAACAAGGATTAATTGTAAGGACGTTGCACTAAGAAAGTTTATCACAAATGGGGAACCCAGGAAAGTGTGTTTCAAGTAGAGCTTAAATGGAAAAATCATTGTACGCGTGGTTTGTGAAACAAAGAGAGCTTAATTTGCCCATTTCTATAGAAATTTTAAAAAAGTATTAGACCACAATTTCTCAATTAATCAGAAACAAATAAAATAATATAAAATCCTTGCTTTAAACACGGTCTTATTCGATTTAAGTTTTAATAGGTTTTGTTAACCGAGGTCGTACTGTTGTTATAGTAAAAATACAATATTTTTGGTTTATTGGGAGAAAGTACTTACGAACATATAAGAAAAGTTATTTGTAACTTATTTTGATAGTAAAACTTAATAAAAATAATAAAAATGTTTATTTAAATTGTTTCATCTTTAATTGATAATTACATAATACCACGGATTTTTAAAAATATTGTTCAATCGGTCTTCTAAAAAAAAGCAAACTTTTCGTGCTATATATTTTTGTTTTCGTCTATTTACGAACTAAAAAGTCTAATTTTAATACTTTAACCTGCTACCTGCGTAAGACGAGTTAACTCGTACAAGCAACAACTCGCTTTGGAAAGTAAAATATTACGAGGTATAAGGACTAAAAATTTTTAATAAGTGTTAATGCAGGTATCATTAAGTAATATATATTCGTTTATTTTTACTAAATGGGTTAAAAAAAAAAGATAACTGGTCTTCGCTAAATTTACCAAAGCAACGTGAGAAGGTCTTAAAAAAAAAAAATTACGCAGCTAACAGGTTAAGGTCTAGGTAAAATTTTGTGTTGACCAGTGTAATCGAACTGCAGCAAAAAAATGACCCTGACCAAAGCTTCAGCTCGATAGCTAAAACAAGTAAGAAGGCTCTAGTCGGGAGAGCCCGACTAGAAGATACACTGAACCCAGTTGCAATAAATATTAAATCTCCTTGCGCCCTAAAAGTATGCTTAGCTATTAAAAATAAAATTCAATGTAAACAAAACAAAAAACTGACCTAACTTCAATCGATTCAATTCGATATCTCCGGTGTTTCTTAACCGATTTGGACGAAATTTTCAGAAAAGTTCTATCGTTACCCATTATTTCAACCCCCATTATTACATATTCCAAACTCGATCTTTTTTTGTAATCGATACCATGTGTATATCGGAAACCAGAATAGTTATCAATAATTTGAAACAAACTTGTTCTGCTTATGGTATAGGAGAACTTATATTCAAAATCTGAAGTCTCTAGCTGTTGTAGTCTCTGAGATAGACGGACAGACAGACAGACGGACAGACGGACGGACGGACGGACAGACGGAGATGGCTATATCAACTCGGCTGTTGATGCTGATCAAGAATATATATACTTTATGGGGTCGGAGATGCCTGTTACATACTTTTGCTCAAAACCATTATACCCTTTTTACCCATTTTATGGGTTCAGGGTATAAAAACTGAAAGACTAGTTTGCAAATAAACATATGTATATCGATTTAGCTTGAAATGCCGACCATATTAATTGTACATATATAAAGTATGTCTGTTATTTCTTCTTACGCGTTGCAGATTTTATAACAAAATGATATAAGGTAACGTTACTTTTTAAATGAAAATTAGCTTGAAATCCCGATAGCTAATAAGTGGACTAATTTGTTTAGTTATCGAGCTCAAATCGAAAATTATCAAAGACGATAACGATAAGCTGATTTTTTTAAAACATGCTTTTTTCGAACTGAGTAAAAATAGAGTAATTTCCCATTTTGTAAATTTTAGACAATCCAGTATAGTAACAAAAATATTTTTAAAAATCAATTTATTTATTTAAATACCACTTTTAACATTCAACCATTGCGAAGAAAATAAAAAGATAGTCCTCGAACCTAAAAAACATTCACTTTTGTTCAAAAGAAAACAACCCAGGAATTCACCACATTGATTAACAAAGAGAACACATTTTATTTGCAAATTAATTTTTTCGATTTATTTTTCATAAAAATATAAACGCTTAATAACTGTGAAATGAAGGATTTTTTATACATACATATTTGTATATTTTTATTTTAAATTACAAAAGCTATGAATGTGTACATTTTTCTTAAGTTTTCAGATGAATCTTTTTTTTTTTTTTGGATTTTAGTACAAAGGTTATAGAAAATTTGTCTTATATACAGTTACAATTTTCATCTTACTGGCAAGCATAAAGAAATAATATGGTAATCTTTCAAACTGGCTCTTTTATTTTGATAGATGCGAATATTTCTTTTAATTCTGTTTTTATGTTGTTGGCGGTGCATTAAGCAAATACTAAGGTATTATAAGTTATTGACTGGTGGGCTTTAGAGATATTGTAAATGGAAAAAAACGACTGGCATATTGCATTAGGGATTTAAAGTGGAAAATGATTTACTTTTAAATTTTAATACAGGCAGTATTTTGTTTTTCATTTTCCATTTTTAATTTATATATTTGATTGCTAAAAATTTGCATTATTATTATAATAAATTTATTAAATTGTTTTTCTTTTTTTGTTTGTTTCGTGGAATGCTTAAATAGAGTGCTTTGTAGCTGGTAGTCGAAAGGCATTGGACTCCACTTTTATTAATTATTATTAATTATTCTCAGGCTGCGTTTGTGGCTGTGTTGTTGTTGTCGTTGCTGGTGTCATAAGCTCAATAGTTGTTAAGATCAGCGTATTCCAATTCCTGGGCAATAGTTTTGTACTTCTCTTTACCTTTGCTCACCTCGTCTTTGAATGCAGCATTTACAGAATAAAAACGCAAATATTATAAATAGAGTTTTTTTTAGTTTATTGCACAGTTTGGGTACAAATAATAATTTAAATTGTTGAGTTAAACAAATACACAATGCGAAATTGTCACATATTTAAAATTTAATAAAAGCTTTACACAAAATCTACGCACAACTCTTCTACTAATACACACACAAAAATCAAATGTTGCAAGCAAAATACATTTACAGTACGCCTACAAGTATGCTACGATATAACGATAATTGTGCGATAGATGTCGATAGATTTTGGCGCGGCTCTTTGGGGCGGGCATTGGCTCAGCGCTTATTCCTTGAGGATGAGCTCGACAAAGGCGGTATCGAGATCGTCCCCAATATCCTTGTAACGCTCCTTCTCCAACACAAGGTCGTCTGTTCAATGTAAAATCATAAAGAATACAAATTGAAATTAATAAAAATTAAAATTATGTAACGTGCACATAAATTAATATAAACATAAACCCTCCACAAAACATAGACACAACAAATGTAAAACCCTCACTAAAATCACCTAGACAAAACAGAGATAAAATATATAATTACCTCGTTTAATAAAAACAAATTAAAAATGCTTGGCGGCGGCAGCGTTCTTGTGTCGGTAAGGCAGTACGCTGCTTGCTGTTAAATTCAAATTCAAAATTAAAATGCTACAAGCAAAATAATAACAAAGAGGCAGCCAGCTTCGCTTGATTTTTTTTGCAATACATCAATGAAAATATATTTGTTTGATGTTCTTAAAACATGCGTCAAACTAGAAATAAAAGCAGGGCAGCATTTTTTTTAGCGGTTGTGTGTTTTGCGCAGCAGAACGTTCAAGTCAATTACGAGGGGCAGTTATCAGTGTCAGTGTCGTGGTCCGGGTTTGTCATCGATGTAAGATTGTGATTGATTTAAGCTGGTGGCGCTTCGGCCTCAGCGGCTGGTGCAGCAGCCTCTGCTGGTGGAGCTTCAGCCTCTGCTGGTGCTGCAGCAGCTTCGGCAGCTGGTGCCTCGCCTTCGGCTGGTGGTGCAGCAGCCGCATCTGCTGGCGGTGCAGCACCTTCAGCTGGTGGAGCAGCTCCCTCAGCTGGTGGAGCAGCACCTTCAGCGCCTTCAGCTGGTGGTGCAGCTCCCTCAGCGGGCGGGGCAGCTCCCTCAGCTGGTGGTGCTGCTGCTTCGGCCTCTGGTGCTGGCTCTGCCTCAGAGCCGGGTGGTGGTGGCTCATAGTTCTTAACGTATGGCACCTCAGCACCCTCGGGTGGTAAATCGATCGAGTACTCGAACGGTGGCGGTGGTGGTGGTGGTGGAGTTGGCTCCTTTGGTGGTGGCGTTGGCTCCTTCACCGGTTTTGGTATCACTACTGGCACACCCTCTTCCGAAATGACAACGTCAACTTCAGCACCCTCCGGCAGACCGGCAGCTGCAATTGCAGCAGCAACAGCAGCTTCTTGTGCGGCCTTCGCCTCTTCAATGGCAGCCAGTTCTTCGGGTGTGGGTGTTGGCATTTTGGGTGTGGGTGGCTTAGGATTGCGACTCGACCAAAATGGTTCGAGGCCCTTGATCACGTCCAGCAGGGCTTCGTCGAGACTATCGCTGATAAGGCAGAAGCGTTCTTTTTCAACGATAAGATCGTCTGTAGATAGTTGTTGTTGGAAAACGAAGGAGCGATGTGGTCGAATGTGAAAGCATTACAAGCAGTTGAGATAAAGAGAAAGAGATAGAGAGAGAGAGAGAGAGAGAGAGATACGCGTGGAGATAGAAAGCATGAAAAGGAAGCAAAAGCAAAACTAAAAAATTAACTAAAAATAAAATGTTTTCTTTTATTCCTGGCATTTTGGTTAAGTTGGGGGCCATGAAACGGGACTGGTTGATGTTAGTGAAATTTGACGAGGAAAAAACACATTCATCAGTTGGTAGTTTTTGTTTTTTTTTATCCATAACGAGATCCTTTTCAATTTCTTTTTCGGGGTATGAAATGAAACAATATTCAATACGAATTAGGCAGGTGGCGCTTCAGTAGCGGGTGTTTCAGCAGCAGGTGCTTCGGCAGCATCAGCAGGAGCTTCCTCAGCGAGAGCTGGCTCTGCAGGTACTCCCTCAACAGCTGGAGGTCCTTCTGCTGGAGGAGCTCCTTCTGCTGGCACATCTGTTGCTGGTGGAGAATCTCCAGCTTCGAAATTCTTCACATATGGCACTTCAGCGCCCTCGGGCGGCAGATCAATGTTATAATCAAATGGTGGCGGTGGTGGTGGTGGTGGTGGTGTTGGTTCTTTAATCGGTTCGGCTGGAACAACTTCAGCCGCTTCGGCGGCAGCTCCTTCGACTGCGTCCGCATCAATCGCTAAAGCACCATCCTCCCCATCGACACCAGGCTCAGCTCCTTCGGCAGCCAAACGGGCAGCTTTGGCAGCCATCGCCGCTATCTGTGCTGCTTTGGCGGCAATCTCTTCTTCGGTCAGCTCAGGTGTGGGCGGCTTGGGGTAGCGATCGTTATAGAATGGCGGCATGCCCATTAGCTCGACAAATGTAAAGTCTAAGCTATCGTTAATGATGGCATAATGCTCTTTCTCGTTGATCATCTCGTCTAGAGTTGGTAGTGTTGGTTTAGGTTTGTGGTTCAGTTAGGGGTTAGTCAGTTGAATTGAAAGTAAAAGTTCAGGATTAGTGCAAGTATTGGCAACTCGAGTTATGGCTATCAAATCGTGGCCAAATCGTGGGTACAAAGTGTTCACAATACTTAAAACAACAACAGCAACAATTGGCTGGAAACACTGAACATTATTGGATTAGTCGAACAAAAAATGATGTTGTTTTTTTGAAAAATACTTTATTTGTGCAATTGCAGCAGCATGGTATTGTATTGGTATAGTATGTAATATATTAAAAATATAAATAATTAATTTATGTAAATCGTAAATAAATCAATTGTTTCTCATTTCATGTGAATGTTATTTTATGTTAGGTTCATCTTTTTTTTTTTTTTTTTTTTTTTTTTTGCTTGCCATCTCTGTTCGGGGCAAGAACACATTTTCAACGTAGGAGAAGTCATCAGTAATATGTTTCTTTATCTTTTTAATTTAAAATACTACATTTAAAAAATAGCATAGGTATTATAAACTGTCTCTAGTTTGTGCATGAAATTGGAATGATGTGCGCTGTGTGCGTGTCATTTTGGATTCTTGTTTTTGTTTTATTTTTACTATTATTGTTTTTGCTTTGTGTCTAAATAATAGGCGTGGCAACTTATAAATAAGCAAATATTACACAACGTTATGCAAACACGATTTGTTTAAATTGTATAAACAATGTAAATATTAGCATAGTTAATACAGTAAGTTCAGCTGGCGACAAAAATACAAATAGAATCTTTCCTTATTTCTCTTCTTTATCTTCTTCTTCATCTTTTTTACTTTACATTTGTATAAATAATTACATATAGAACTAATTTGCAAATTGTCTGTCTTCTATAATTATTATACTTCAATCAATATCAAAACAAAATAAAGTTAGCAAAAGCAAATAGAAAGAGAAAGGTTTAAACAAAATATTGCAACAGTATTGTAAAGCATTTAGTGTTAAAAAAGTGCCGCCATCTTTTTTTTTTTTTTTTTTGTTTTTTTCATGACAGCGGCCAAGCGCATGCCATTCACAGTGCAACGCGGACGCAAGCGATGACAGCGCTTGATCGACGGGGCTTGCACTGCTTGATCGACGGGGATTGCACTGCTTGATTGAAATTTGAATGTATGCGAATATTATATCCTTCACAAAGAATTTATACATGTGTGTGTGAATTTGGAATGCGCTTGCTACAAGAGAATATATTTTCTTTTGTTTCGTCTTTTGTTTTCTGTTTTGTAATAGTTTTTTCTTCTTTATCTTCTGATTTTCTTTGAGTTTACCACTTAATAATTAAGAGCTTGTCGAAAATTGGCGTTCACTCTTTTTGTTTTTGTTTTTATTTGCGTGGAAGACACTTGGCTTTGTGTCCTGTGTGTGTCTCAGTATGTGTGCGTGTGTATGTGTGTGTGTGATCTTATGAGTGTTTTTGTGTTTTTATTATCATAATATGGAAAGCGCCAGTTCTTCTGTATTGACGTCAAAGCAGGCAGTTTAGTTAATTTACAAAAGCGCAAATTATTTGTTTACATATTCTGAATGTCATGTAAAGTGGATTCCATTTCCTCCTGCAGCAGTTTATTCTTAGCGCGTTCGTTCACCAAGTCGTCTGTGTGTGTGTGTTTGTAACAAAATTATAACAGCAACACGTGGCATGCAGCATTTTAAATAATAATTAACAATTAACATTAGGGCGTTGGCGGGTCGCAGGCGTAGCAGGGAGAGCGTACAAAGCAGCACACACAAGTTGTAATTTTTGGTTTTGGTTAAGAGCACAACAACGAACAAAATCATATGAAAAAATAAAAACATACAAAAATTATATATATCGATATTAATTTGGGTAATAAATAAAAATAAATATTAAGTTAAATCTTCACTAACATGAGGAATATTGACATGGAATAAGGATATTAATTTTGCACCTACTTATGATTAAATCAAATAGAAGTGCTAAAGAATAAAAATGTTAAAAAAAACTACATATTTTATATTTCTACTTCAATAAAAGACTCTGCTTAAATAAATATATATAATAAAATAGTGAAATACCATATTATTTTGACTATTGTACTATCGCTTTTCTAGTTTGTTCATTGTCTCAATTTAATTAGAAAATATTCTTTAACGGACATACCTTCGAGCCTGTCGACTTCCTTCTGCAATTTCTGAACGGAACGTTCAGCGAATTCAGCGCGTGCCTCAGCCTTTAAGTGTTGGTAAATAGAAAATATAAAAGTGGTATTTAAGTAAAATGATTTATACAAATTTTATATATTTGTAGCTACAATTAGCCAACTTGAACAATACGATTTTTTTACGATACAAACACAGTTGCTAAAATTGTTCATCTTGGCTAAATTGCAAATTCTGTTCAAATGCCAGTGTTGTGTAAGCCACAAATAAAGTTTTGAACAAAATTACAAACTTAAGATTATTATTCTAAATAAAAGAAGCTTCCCAAAATTTGCTACCAAAACCAGCAGTAAGTTGAATTAGTTCAAGTATGATAAATGTATTAGTAAATGTCGATTAAAATAATTGTTTCATAATGAAAATGATATAATCAAGTTAAAAAGTTATAAAACATTTATAAAGCCAAAAAACATAACAATAAAAACAACTTATTTAATATGCTTACAAATTTGTAGACACTTTCTATATACTTATTTACTTAGGGTGTTTTTTTTTAGACAAAACCTAAATGAGACAAATTAAATAGTAATATTACGGGAGTGTAGATATTTTATTAACTACAACAATTGCTGTTCGACGCTACGCAGACACTGCATAAAAGATGAATTATATAAATATAAATTGAAAACTTTGGCCAATTGGAAATGCTGTTAAAATTTTAATCTAACGCAAAAACACAAGTACGCAAAAGTACTCTTTGCATTGCTGCAGCGACTTACAGTGTCTACATTAAATTTGAACTGTACGAGCTCCTGTTCAACAATTTTATGATTTTCGCGTGCCTAGACGTCGAGAAATATACAACAAATTTGGTTTTGGTATATCAATAACAGTGCTTACATCATCTTCATCAACCATTATAATAATGTTGGAGTGCTATTGTGTGTATGTGTGTATTTTTAATGTGTGTGTGTATGTGCGCTTTGACTATAAAATATCTACCGAATGTAATAATTAATTAATTATTTCCTTTCAAGTAGTTTGCATTTAATTTAATTTAATGCTACACAATCACAATTAATATTGTTTGGATAATAGAGAGTTGCCACTACCAATAAGCAGCAGGATACGAGTGCCGAGTGCGGAGTAGTGTTGTAAAACGTCAGCGTTGATTGGTTCATTCATTTGCAATAGATGCACAAAAAGTTGTTTTCAATTTTCAAGTAATGTACACACACACGTCCTACACATATATGAAAATACTTGCCACTTGATGCACGTTATTGATATACATTTATTTATGGATTCAGCTTTGTTTTGCATATTTGTTGTATTATTTTCCAACACGTTTGGGCTTTTGTTTTAGCTTAGTTTTTTTTTTTTTTTTTTTTTTTAAAAAGAAAATATCAAATGTCGAATTAAGAGTTTGTCTTGGCGACTATGTACAGTTAATTTAAAATTGAGAATAACGATTTGTGCAATTTAATATTTTCTTTTTTTTTCTTAGTTAACGAAATGGTTTATTAAGTAATGCATTAACCAACACCAGAGACCACAAATCCTACTATCAATAATAACCGCTTACAAATAGTATTTAAAAGTCTAATTTTATAGTATACATCTGTTCATATACCTCTTTCAAGGAATGATCCAAAACCTTGATTTGCGTATCTAAGGTTTCCTCTTTTTGTGTAGCCTATTTGGCATTTTTTTGTTTTGTGGTCGTTGGTGGTAAAAATATTATATATTTTGTTGTGGGGGTTAGCAAAACATAAATTGCATGCAGATTTTAAGGCGTGGCAGGTGGGTGTAGTAGGAGCAAGTATAAGCCGTTTGAGTGTGTGTTGACAAACAAAATCCAGTGCGCAAAAATTATTTTATATTTGTATATAGAATAAATAATTTATGCGGCAGCAACGTTAAAGCGGAGCGGGTTAACAAAATATGAAAATAAAATAGAAAATATTATCACAATTAGAAAACAAATCATGTCAACGAAATTATTAAGGGCGGCATGTACAAAGTTGCACTGTCGGTAGACATTTTATAATAGCCAGTGTTGTACAGTGACTTTTCAAAAGCCTTTTGAGCGGTCCTGTGCACTCAAATAGAAAAAAAAATAAGTAAAATAAACATAAACAACAACAATATGAAAAAAACAGATATTGTAACAGAAATATCGCTGGTTGGTTTTGATTGCATATCCACAGATCTGGGAAACTCCTTTCGCAAATAGCTTGATTATTATTTTTTGTATCTACCTCCTTTAGACGAGTGTTCAAGGTCTTGATTTGGTTCTTGTACTCTTCCTCGCGTTGGTTGGCCTATTTATTGTTGTTGTTTATGGGATTTGTCGATAGTTAAGGGATATATGGGGAATACATATTTAAATTTGTTGTAATGTAGAGTAATAATAATACATATATATTTAATTGGTAAAGATGAGATATAGATAGAACATGATCTTCAATTTGAATCGTAACATTTAATACTGACCTTCTCTTCAGAGACCTCCAGGGACTTCAAGTTGTTACCAACAACGCGCAACTCTTCCTCCAGCTCCACAATTTTGCTATATTGCGTACAGAAAACAAATACATTAGCTGGGCATTTAACATCGTCTTTGGTGGGAAAAACAATAAGCTCGTCTCATGCGCTAGTTGAATTAAATTTTTTACGCAATTCCGCCAACGCCAGCAAAACAATGAAGAGGCAAAGTTAAACAAAAAAAAATTTGACACTTCTCTTTCAAAATTTGTTTTTTGGGTCTGGAGGTGACAGTATGCTTAAAACAATAGAAACAAAAAAAAAACTAAATCATGACTGGCCAAACCGGACGAACGTCTGTCTGCCAAGAGATATTTGCCAAATATATTAAATACATATATATTTATAATAACAACAATTGTTGAAGCGATCAAATTTCACTGACGATTTCACTATTTTGTTGTTTTTGCTTCTGTTAATCACCAGAGGACAATATCGTTTTTTTTTTGTTTTCCGTGATATTTTTAAACTATGCAAATTATAAGTAAACAAAGACATTGGCGTTTGGAATTGCGTAAATCATTTAATTAAACCCATGTGCAGTTAGTATTTGAACACACACAGAAAGATGAAGCCAAAACAAACCTTTCGCTAAGCTCAACTTTTTCCTCGGAACGCTCCAGATCCTGTTCCATGAGCACTAATTTTCTGGCCACCTTTTAATTAGGCGTTTCCAGACAAATTAGCAGCAGACGAGCGGTCAGGAGATTAACAGGCAGGCAGGATATTAACACATAGCAACACAAACACGGCAACAGCAGGAATCGCAATTTATGTTTTTGGGGTTAGGCATTGAGCAATGAGCACATAAAAAAAAACATTTGTTCATTAGTTAAAGACAGGAATTTTGTATTATTGTCATTGCAGTTGACAAAAAATGTGAATATGTTGTGCATTTGCTAATGAAATCGACGAACATGAAGTGAGTTAATTTATATGCAAAATTATTTAAGTTTTCTCAACTAGAAACTAGAAAACATGCGCGTTAAAACACACATAAATTCTATATATAAGTATTTACAAATCCTTATATTCACATTTTTTACCAATTCAAAGAATAATGCATATATGCAAAGCTAGCTAGCTAAGAAAAATCAAACAAATAAAAATCATAAACTAAATCGAATGCAAGAATGCTTTTGAACAAGAATAAGGTTAGGTTGCGTTTTGGATAATTTAACATTATGTGGGTGAGGGCACCTGTTAGTTAACAGCGCTGCAAAATAAAAAACAAACTTACTTAACTATAGTCACATTGTTTTCGTGTTTATTTTTTTAGGCACAACAACAATTCTTAAGCTTTTTTGGCGCAACAACATTTAACTAACAGAAATTATGGTTTTTTTTTTTTGTTTTAAACGTACTTTTCACCCTGTTCGGCACGTTCTTCGGCACGCTCCAAATCAGCTTCAACCATGGCCAATTTACGGGCAACCTTTCATTTATATTAATGTCATTTCATGTTGTTGGATTGTACAAAAATTTAACATTCGTCATCGTTTTTGAATATACACATAGAACATTAAAAAAAAACAGTTAAATGTGGTGTCAAATTTTCTTACAAGTAGTTTTTAGTATTAACAATTGAGTTGATTCAATTTACACGTTAAATATACTGGAATGATTTGTTTTTTTTTTAGTAAAACAATTGAAGTTTTTGTTAATTTTTTATGTATTGTGATGTTTGTTTTTGTTTTTAGCAATTCGGTGGCTGATAACTTGTGCTAATTTTGATGTGTCTTAAGTTAAGTTAAGTTACACATCTATGTAATGGTAACGTACTCTCAATTTGTTGGGAAGCTCAAAAACAAGATCATCTACCTTAACCTATAAACACCTGAGGAATTGTGTTCTTAATTTTTCGGTTTTGCTGAAGTTGTACATTAAAAACTAAAAAGAGTGGAATTTTATCTGGTTAAACCTTATTCAATTCCTTAACAGTTGACTAAATGGAAATAAAGTTTGTTCAAAAAATGGATGAAAAAAATCTAACAACTTAGGCTTCTCTTCGAGCATCCGTCAGATGTAAAAAGGCTTACAGGAAATACTACCAAAAAAATATTAGTTTCATTACTATAACGGAACGGAAGCATAATAGAAAATCTCCTAATCAATTGGCCCTTTAATTGAAAAGAATATCGTTTCGTTTATAAGATTGTGTAGCGAAACTAGCTTACAAATTATAAGATCAAATCATCACATATGAGAAGCCAACAACGTATGTAGAGCGATAACAATTTTCATGAATTGGCAAAAATAGAGACGGTTTAGGAAATTAGATATATGCCAAATTGGTGGCTATGACATTTGATATGCTTAGAGACGCTACTTGTATGGATTTTAAGCACTAGCTGGCCAAAACTGAATTTCCTGTACGCAACTCGTTCGAAATGCCCCAAAAAAACGCCAGCGAAAATATTTATTTTGAAACCTCTGCAATGCGAAGGTTTCATAAATAACAAAATTCAGCATATTCAGCTTTCGAGTCGGGGGGGAAAAACAAAATGCAACACGCATCGAAAAGTCTGAGACCCCCAAGAGAGAGTGATTCAGTGAGTCATAGCCATGAAGAGAGGTAAGGCTAAGGCCTTGGAGCGCTTACATATTTATGCACATGTGTAAGTTTCGTTTGCTTGGGTCAAATAATTGTTTGATTCATCATCAAATAGTTTGTTTGTAGCTGCTTATGTCCCAAAGGCAAACTATTGCGTCAAACGCTAAATATGACGGCCAACTTCAATTTTGCATGAACGTATATACATATATAATTTGTATAATGGTTGGCTGGCTTATCAGTTAACTCGCATTTTGTATTTCTTGTTGATCTTTGCTTTCCGTTCAGTTTCTGCGAAACAAAAAAGTATAAAAACAATAACTATATATGGTAGATATGGGGCAGGGCAGGCTGTTCGCTTATCGTTACTGGCTGCAGTTTATCAATAGCTTTTATTTAACCGATTTGATTGACGTACGAAACACGTAAGCAACAGCTAAGAAATTGAGGTTGTGTCAAAATCATATCGACGGTGGTTTGGCTTGTATAAAAGTATTATGTTAAAGCGATTCTCAGCTAACCCCGTTATTTTTCTTCTTTGTATTAGCTTCAATTTCTAATCTTAACCAAAGAAAACTCTCTTTTCAATGTTCAACTTCATCAAGTAGCAAAAAAACACAATTCCAAGCATCAGTAAATTTATAAATAGTTTTTGTTATTATCGACTTTATTGCAAAATGTTATAATTCAATTCAATTCAAGTGATTTATGAATAAGTGTTACATATTTTTTACTTTATGTTTGGACTTTATATATAGTATTTAGAATGCGCTTACGCTTTACACATGCTTTATTTGCATTTGCATTAAGTTATTTTTACAAGAAATTCACAAAAAAAAAACCCAACCAATTTGTTACATATAAAAAATCCAATAGAATAGAAAAATATGTATATAGTTGACATTATAAGGCCAATTTGTAGTTTAAATAATTTTGGGGATATGTTTACATATATAAAATGTATCAATCGATCGTTGTTGTTGTATAAAATTTTTTGGGCTTCCCAGCACACTTTCGAGTACATTAACAATTTGTATTGGATCGCTTAACATTTATACTTTACATAAATTGATACTAAATACGTATTCATTTATCATTTCTCATGTTTACAAAAGACACAAACATTTATAATCTTTTAGACTTTGTTCAGACGTTACAATCAAATTTCAAATTTTCGATTTTCATATACAATATATACATAAATACAATGGATCATCGACTTAGAGACAGCAGTTAATTGCTCATATATTTATATAGATGTATATATGGTTTTTTTTTTGTTTTTTTTAGGTATATGTATATCGTTTAACGGGCGGCTAAGGCAGCGGCATGCCAGCATTTCTATAGCTATATAGCTGCACTTTTTATCAACATCATTAATTCATTATCATCGAGTTTAGCACAAGTTATTACAATATAATCAGCACCTGTGTTCAAACTGCTGCTGATTCCTGTGCCAAAAATATAGTACATTTTCTCGTGTTTAAATGTATTTTCTTGGGTTCCATTCAACCAATTTGAAGATTATTGATTTATTCTCATATTGGCAAAGAAATCATCAGCAAGCAGATGATCAAGTATCATTAGTTTTATTGTTGTTGTTGTTGTTGTGTTCGTTGTTGTTTGGTGTTGTGGAGGATAAAGTTGAAGCTTCACCAACAGCAGCAGCAGTACTAGTTGCATTGTTATTGTTGGTTGTGGTTGTTGTGTTTGTTGTTGTTATATTTTGGTGACATGGCTTATTGTTACTATTGCTGTTGTTGTTGTTATTATTGCTTAAAATATTTATATTGGTTGATAGCTGCACCTCATCGTATTTCTTGTCAGCCTCCTCAGCAAGGAAACGCGCTTCCTTCAACTGATTCTCAAGAGCGTCCATGCGTTCTTCATCGGCAAGGGCGCGATTCTCAAGAATCTTGCGAGCACTTTGTATATAGAAAATATATATATATATATGTCATAGGATGAAGACGTTGCGACCATGCCCATAGAAGACAGTGACCAAGTTGTTTATCGATGATTATTGTCATTTGGTACAGCCCCAAGAAAAAGTGAATCATTCGACGTCATCACATCCACATCGGTGTAGAGAGAGTAGAGTTGTTGTTGTTATGACAAACATATGGAAGTGCACACACACACACACACATAAGAAGATAGATACAATTTCGGACATACGAATAATGTTTGTTTGATATGTCGTTGTTGTTGGTATTTTCATCAAGATTTTTAGAAAGAATTTTTGCAAAAAGAAACAAGAATTTGTTGTGTGCTTGTTGAGTTTTACAGTTTTCAGTCAATAAAAAATACAATTATTACAAAACCTAGTACAAGTAGCTGAAACAGTGCTTTGTGTAGAATTTCTGTATAAACCAAGACTTCTAATAAATTGATAAGGTAAGATTTATATGGAATTAATTTACAATTAAGTGTAGAGTTTTAAATGGTTTGTATAATGTCATACATTAACAAGAGTTTTCTAATATTTTTACTACAAAAAGCATTAAGAATTGGGAAGTGTAATAATGTAAATCTGACAGTCTCTCTATACAGAGTTCATATAAAAAGCACAAGGCAATGTTTTAGCTTCTGTCTTATAATAAAAACAAATTATTTTATAGATATAACAGCGATTTACTAAGACACTACTATAATAAGCTTAACACATGCTTATATACATAAATATAAATTTAAAAAAATATATATGATCCATGGAGATCCGTTCGTTGTTATTGTTGTTGTTGGCTGCGGTCGACGTTGTAGGGCTTAAGAACTAAACAGCTGTTTACAGAAGGTCTTTAAAAAGATCTTAAAACTAACCTATAAGAGTAGAATATTCTTATTTGTTAAGAGAGCGCAGTATAAATAACCCACAACCTAATTAGTAACGGTAATGTTGACGCACCTAACCATAAAAATTAAGAAGGAAACAAGGAGAATATAACGAAAATAAACCCTATTCACCCTAAAGCCCTAAAGTTTCTCAGAGTTGAAAAGAAATACATATACATGAAATTATACCTCTTCGTATTTCTTATCAGCTTCTTCAGCAATTAATTTTGCCTGCGCTAATTGGTTCTCCAATAGAGCTACTTTGTCATCTTCCATATTTGTGCGATTTTCAAGCGCTTTTCGTATCCTAAATATTTTAAAAGCAATTATATAAAAGACCAATTAAATATACATATATACGATTGTTGTTGAACTTGATACTTAAGTTGCTTATGTAGGCTGTATAGGCTTATCAATTAATTAAATTTGTATATATAAAGAGTTCGTAATTAAGTGAAATTGTGTACTAACCGTTCGCTCTCATCGGCGGCCTGAGAGGCTTCCGACAGCTTGGTTGTGGCGGAACCCAAACGCTCCTCAGAGCGTTCCAAGTCTTCTTCGAGCAACTGAATGCGACGGTTCAAAGCAGCAACCTCAGATTCGGCCTATAAAACAATAATATTTGATGTTCGTATACGAACAAGACAATATAGCAAACGCAAACGTACAAACGCTTAAATATAATAATAATAATAATACATAATTAAAACTAACTTATGAACTTAATACTAAATGCAAGAAAAACACTTGAATAATTTAATAATTTACAATTTTGGTATACAAATTATTGCGATTTATCCCTAAATTTTGCGCTCTCTTTTAATAAATCTCCCTCCCCATTTGTCTAACTGTTAAAGTATACAACTATTTGTTTGTCGACCGCAGCTTGAGTTCCATCTGAAATGAGAGTTTTGGGTTTTTTTGCTCCACTATTTTGTCAAGCCATTCGTCAGCGTCAGCGCCCCAGGGCTGGGAACAAAATATGTTTGCTTGCGTGTGTAATCGATACAAATGTAAACACAACGCGAAGCCTGTCAATAAATTAGGCAATTACCTATCGGACCTATTGATTACATACGGTATTAAGTTGCCAGCCCAAAAAACTAGGCAACAGCTAATTAACAAACGGGATGATGTCAACAACTCTTCTTTTTACTAAAACATAGCCAACAGCCTTGCCAAAAATTAATACAATTTCAACAGGTTTTTCGAAGTTTTCCCAAAAGAAAAAAGCACCAAGCATAATACATACATATGCATGTATGTATGCATGCCCATTAAAGAGCGGAAAATATTTGACATTGACGCCAAGATGCGATTGCCTTTTACAGAGAGTGAGAACGAGACAAACGCTTCAATTAAATGTTTGTGCAGCACACGCCCAAAAATGGCTTAAAACGGCTTTGACCAAATGCGGCAATAATTGGACAAGGCAGTCCAGGTCCAGGTCCAGTCATCGCGATTCGGCTATTCGGCGGCTATATTGCCAATTTTGCATTGCATTACACACACAAAAACAAATACAACAAATAAACGGCAAGTGCATACATTTATACATTTGAGCGTTGTTTGTGTGTGACGACGGACGCTTGTCGGTAAAGTATCGTGTGATTATGAATTGGAACCATAAGCACAAACCGCGCCACCGCTCTGCTCTGGCTTACGTCATCGTCCAAACAGTCGATAGGCAGCAGGCAGGCAGCATACAAAACATTCACACACAATCGAAACGTAAAGCACACACACACACATACACATACGTTTAACGATAAAAAGCATTTCGTATAGGGGGAGCAGCGCAGCTTTCCAAAACACACACACAAAAGTCACACAACAAAACCGTTGATGAAGCAACAGAGAAAAAATGCCAAAAAAAAAAACAACAAAAATACATACAATAAAATACTCAGCTTGAGTTTCGTTTCGGTTAAAAATAGCGGGAGTCGCTGCTGGTTAAGTGGGTGCGACAAAGATAGAACTAGGAAAATTTTGTGCTCTTTGCTTTGAACTCATTAACAAAACGTATTGAAGATTAAACGCTTTTTAGCGCAAAGAAATGCAAAGTCAAACAGAAACGACGCTTTCGAGGCTATCGGGGGCAGCGCGTTGTAATTTATGAATAATTACCGGCAAATTTAGAAAAGCTGTGAGCTATGAGTATGCAAAAATTGCACGACAGGGAAATTGAATCAGCCACAAAAACAAAACAAAAAAGTTTTCCGACTTAGTCACACACACCTTGAAATATTTTTTATTTGACTCAAATCGTCGTGGCAACAACAAAAATATATATAACAAGAATAACCAAAAGACGAGCGTCGCGTCGGCTGCTACGTTCGAGTGCGTAGGGTGTGTTTTTCTGTTCTTATGTGTATGATGCATTTTTAATTATGAACCGAAAAATTAGCTATAAAAAAACACTAAAAACAGCCAACTTCCAACTTGCAAAGCGTAAAAGTAAACGATCTTCTCTCAAGCATAAAATGTATGCTGGAGTTTCATAGCAGTGAGCTTTTAAGTGTCTAGCTGCCGTCATGTGTGTTGTAATCTCGCACTCATGATTGCAAAAGAGAGAGAGCGAGAGAGAGTAAATCAAAACCCATTTGTCACAAATTATCAGTGATCAATTGCATGACAACAGGAGGGGGGAGAGACAATTCGGAAGGAGAGAGGATGGGGCCAAACGCAAATGACATTGAAAGTATTGTTAAAAAAAAGAAAAAGAAAAAATACATTATGTTTTGTTTTAGCTTTTGTGCTGCTGAAGGGGTTGAACTAAATGTCAATCATTTGACAAAAGCGTGGAAAACTGAGCGCAAATCTAACGACTAACGGGGCATAGATGACAGACAAAATCAACTACGAAATGGGGTTAGGATAATGAAAATGAATTTAATTTCAAGGTGTGCCGTTCGTTTGTTATTGTAAATTTTACACAATTTGGTTATTTATAAAAAATAACTTTCAAATATTTTGGGCATTTTAAGACATGCTGCTCAATTCGAAACTGCTTCAAAATAAATGACGTCAACAATGTTCACAATGCGCTGCATACTCTGATTTCACACACACACACTCATACCAATGTATATACTGTTGCCCTATTCTCTCGCTCGCGCAATTGTCTAATTAGAATCAAATTGGGCATCGGGTAGCTTGTGCCAAAAAATTATGAAGAACACACACACACTAGTATAGATGCCATTTGATTTTGTAATAGTCATGACTATTAATTATTCATAATTAATCGAATTAAGAACACCGCTAGCTAAACGCTATGACACTGAACTGAACCGGTTCTTTGCTATTTAGTTGGCTAAGAAAGCTCTTTCTAGCGTTTTTTGATGCTTTCGCGCCAGCTTATGTAAATTGTACATGCATATTTATCTATATCCGATAAGACATTAAGAACATTAATTTGGCAGGGTGAATGAATAATAATAGACAGCAAAGAGTTTAAAATTTAATTTAATAATGTGACAAAATAAAGCTGGAGCTTAAAGCACTTCTGTCAATACACACAAAAATTCATAAAATTGAATTTCGTAATAACAAAAGACAATCAAAACCAACGAGGAACAAAACAACACAAAATATGGCGAGAGAGGCGAAGAGAAATAAACACACACAATGTCTGTGACAGTCTGTCACTTGTATTTGTATACGTTCGCATGTATTTGCATTGGAAACGTGGGCACTTTTGAGAGAGTGACGTGCGAGAGAGCAAAGAAATGCTCAGTGGCTAACTTGATTTTTATGCAAAATTGTCACACACAATAATTTTTATACCAAAAGTAGCCCCACTAATATTTGTTGAATTAAATCGGGTGCTTACTTCTTCGCGTCGCACAACTTCAAGCTGCAACCGCTTGTGAAATTCCTCGCATTCATCTTTATACTTTTCCATTTCTTCTTTGGTCTGACGCATTTTCTTCTTGAGTACATCCAAAAGTGTACCTTGCGGAATGCTGGTCGTCATTTTTGTTCTTGTTGTGGGTGTTTGGTTAAGTGTTTACACTTGGTTTTGTGTTGGCAGACCGAAAGGCAGATGAGATACGTTTAAATATTGGCAGCAAGCACTGTGCAGCACACTTGTATTGGCTTTTGACCGATATTTATGTTGTATGTATTATAAAAATACAAATTTTTTTCTATATGGCAGCACCAAAAATATATATTTAATTTACAAATTGTAAACCAACACGCGTACGTAGAAAGGAACAGAACGACCGAACGAAGCGACGACACAGACAAGAATATGCGCTAACCACCGGTTTTTTTCTTCTTTCTCTTCTTCTGCTTTTCTTCTTTTTTTTTACTGGTTTGCTTCGTTGTCGTACATATATCTTTTTAAAGTTAAATTTTGTGTGCAGGGCCGTTTAGATTCTGGCGCACTTGATATACTAGTTGTAGTGGAATATGAATTGATGTTTAAATAATATAAATATAATTATAATTAACAGCAGTAAGCTGCACAGTAACTACACGCACACACACACACGAGAGAAACGAAGGCGATAAAACGACGCGAGTCTGCGACTGGCATTTGTGAGTACGTAACTGGAAATGAACCGCTGAAACACTTTGCATGCTCATGTCTACGAAGCGGCAGTGGTGGTTTATACTATGTGCGAGAGAGACAACTGTCTGTGTGTGTGCGGCTTTCCAGTCAGACAGTGCCTCGCCTATGTATCGTGTCTGTCGCTCAGACGCACATGTGTGTGAGTGCGAGTGCGCAAGCATGTGTGTATATGCGGCTTTCCCGCTGGAAAACCTGTTAAAGCCGCTAAAAATTTTAGTCGACATGTTTGTTGTTGTTGGCATTAATTAGTGAAGAAATATTTGAGATTTTTGCATTTTTATTCTCTCTCTTCAATGCAAATTAATTATTGTGCTACATTCCAAACGACATCGACGACTGGCTAAATGAGTAAGCTACCTGTCATCGGATTGTAGCCGAATATGTGTATTACAGTGTATGTGTGTTTTTTTTTTTTTTGTGTGTGTGTGTGGTTGTTCTCCCTCCAATACCCCCTGCCAACAAATAAGATAATTGTATAATACAGCATATAATGCCGGTGCTCTATCAGGCTTATCAACAACACGCAAGCAGGAGCACTACAAGTGACTAATCGCATCGGCGCTGCAACGCTGTCATGTGTGTGTGTTGTTGGCATGTGTATTTCCAACAGCAAGTTGTCGGGTCCTAGTTTTGGCGATTGTTCTTGATATCGCTATCGATAGGCTGGTAGCGCGCGCTCAACAAGTGTCATTGCGATTTGTATTTGGCAAATGACATAATTGTTGATAATAATAATACAAAACTATAATGGTCAATTTCAATTAAATAAGCACGCCTGCCCATTTTTGGCGGCATTGAAAAGAAATTAAAAGTAAACGTCAGTGCCATACAATACACACACACACATATATATTGTATGAAGGTCATTGGCGTTATGCTTTGGCTCTGAGAACACGTAACGAACAACGTCTGTGCACATTTATTTTAATATTAATAATAATTGAATTGGCGAGCCAAGTTCAAAAATAATTACATTTTTGGGTACAAAACGATGCTTCTTTTTGTTCAGTATTTATGTACAAAGCTGCTGTAAGCCAACAACTGTTGCTTTTTATGGAGTTCTAACAACAAAAACTATTTGTGTGTGTGTGTGTATAAAACATAGATAATTGTAGCAGTTTAACATTAGTCTGTTGTGTTTTTTTTCTGCTGCCTTTTTGGGCACCGTCAAATACAAAGAAAATGTTATGGAATGAGGGAGAGGAATAGAGTGACACCCACGATCCGAGGGAGCAACAGGTGCGCTCACGAGATAACCGTTAACCGGTCAAATGCAGAGCGCACAATTGTGAAACTAAGTAAATATGTGTGTGTGTTTTGTTTTCTATTTCTGCTGGCTAAATAGTTGAAATATTTTTGCAATGAGAAAGCAAATTTGCGTTCGTCATGTCTGTACGTGAGCGTGTGTGTGTGTGTGCATGAGAGAGCTTAACACCTAAAAGAATTAACCTTCGTAATTAAAAGTGTTAAAGTAGTCACTCTGACAATGGCTTGAGGGAAAATTCTTATCTATGGCAAAACAAATGTTTTTTTTTTTTACCTTTTAAATATTAAAACAAATCTGTTAATAAAAATCATCAAGTTTTCAAAGAAACTGGATTAGGAACTGTTTTAAAAAAAATACGAACTATAAGAAATAAATTTCTTTAGCGAAAAAATAATTGATCACGAACCTGTTCCTATTAACGAGCAATCACTGTGGTATGGATATGTGTGTGTCAATTGGGTCAAGATTTCTCAGAGGTTGAAAACGGAAAAGGGTTAAGAAGCAGAAACAGAAATTCTACGGCAAAGAAAGCAATGAAGACGGACGACGACGACGTAATCGCTTTGTGATGCACACATACATACAAACACAAGTACAAAGATACATATGTGCGTATGGGTGTGTATGTGTGTGCGAAAAGAGAGCAAAGCACACACATATTAAAATTGGAGCATTTATAGCTAAAATAGATTTTTTTTTGCTTCAACCCTAACCAAACTTTGGCCTTTTTTTTGTGGCTAAAACGCTGACTGACGGCAAATAGCAAAAAGGTGGCTTAAAGAAGAAAAGAAGAGAAATATGATTAGTGCGAAGAAATACATACATACACACATAAGTATGTGTATAGAGACCCCAGCACCCCGCACCGCTAATTACCCTCTTTAGCTGCGTATTCATTATGTTGTGGAGCTCGTTGCGTATTATGTTGAATTTCATCATTGTGTCCGAACTGAAGATGGAGCGACCAAACGCCAGGCCCGGATAATCAGCACAGCGTCCCTTATTGCGACGCGCCTCGCGCTCTGCGACAATTTCGGCCGCCTCGCTGGTGCAACGCAACTTGGACCATTCCTGCGACTGGGTATCCTCGTCCTCGGTGTTGATCACAATGCCCTCGTCGATGGCGCCAGCACTGAGATCGGTGGCCAGACAATCGCTGCTCAGCTCCATGATTCCAGCAGCCGTCGCCGTACGCTTGCTACGCTCCCGTTTGCCACCCGCCGACGATTTCTTTTTGCGCTCCGATTTCTCCTTGTCACCTTTGTCGCGCTTCTTTTTCTTTTTAACTATGATGGGTGCAGCGGTTGCCTCGGCTGCTGTGGCTTCTGTTGTCAAAGTTGTCTCGTCCAGCATGCTGCTCTCATCGGTGGGCGTGGGACTGTTGCTGCCCACCGAATTAGTGAACGATTCGCTCAAAGGCAAACTGAGCGTACTGCGATTGATCACTGGCTCGGGCTCCGGCTCTGTCTCACCGCGCAGAGTGGACAGAGCTCCTTTTGAGTCGCCGCGATACAGGGCGGCGAGTATTTCCTGTACATTGGGCACATTGGGGCGACGTGTGCCCGCAAAGCGTGGATGATGCTGATGTCCGCGACGCTTAAGCGACGCCGGAACTAGCGGGCAATTGGAAATAATGGTACTGCTGTGGCTGCCCGCACCGCTCGTACTCGACAATGCATCGTCATCGGCGCTGTTGTTGTTGTGCGACATAATGTCGTCACTGCTGCAGCTCCAGCTGCTGGCCAAATCACTTTGATAATTATCGTAGAATTGAGCTAAATATTGCTCCGCCTGCTCATCGTAGTGTAGCAACTTTTCGAGCACATTTAGCTGCTCCTCGATGGAGCACCAGCGTGAGGATAGACCAGATTTTTGGCTTTCGCTTGTATTTTGTTGTTGCCTGTTTTTATGCTTATCACTTTTGTGGCTGTACAACTGTTTATTAGCATTTATTGAGCGCTTTTTACGCTGCTGTTTTGTTGATTTTGTTGGCTGCTGTCCTGCAGCAGCTGCGCTGCTACCTGCTTTATATGGAATTGTTGATTTTACTATACATCGATATCGTTATTTTGTGCAAAACTATCGCTTTAACCAGCTGATATGCATAAATAACGATATCGATAGTTGAAAAGTGTTACCAGTCAAGTCAAGGCAACAGGGCAAGCGTTTTATTTCGATTTTATTCAATATTTTATTTACATTTTCCCATTGTGGTCAATTAATTACTATATATATAAAATTGCCATTCGGTAAATGGCGTATTTACATTTGCCCTGAGCACTCGAAGTAATTCTGTGTACACTGCAAGGCATATACACAAAACAAATTTTTATTATTACGCTGTTGTTGCTTTGGTGGCTGCTTATCGTTGCCGCAGCTGGGCAATAAATGGCGGTGAGCACGTTGGTGAACAAGTAATTGACGGTGAGCACGTCGCGTCGCGTTGCCAACTAATTTTTTGATTTGCGTTGCCGGCTTAATAGCCGTTAATATTGGTTTTTTTGTTGTTGTTGCTGCCGCTGCTTTTAAATGTTGTTCAACATGTGGCTTTGTTGTTGTATTTTGCGCACTTTTTTCTAGTGTTTTGATTTTAATATTGTTGCTGTTGGGTTTTTGGTGCTTCTTCTGTTTAGTTTTAGCAGCCGGCGGCGCTTGATTTTTCTTATAACTCACTTTTTGCCACTCATATGCATTATTAACTTTTGCATTTCCTATTGTTAATGTTTTTTCGTACATATTAATTATAAGTTGCTATTGTTGTTGGTGTTGTTGTTGCTTGTGATTTGATGCGTGTTGCTGCTGTCTCAAACAGCTGTGCTCATAGTACCGTAAGCCGAGAGACTTTATATTTTTATTGATGATTTAATACCGTTTTATCTTGGTTTTTTTTTTCAAATTTCAGACTCGCGTCGAAATGAGCAAAAGGAAAATAGTTTTTGCTTTGTACTTTTATAGTTTGGCCAAATTCCGCAATATGTTTTTGCATAGACGTCAATTGCGTTGCTGTTGTATTTGTTGTTGTTGTTGTTGACTTTGTAATTATGTAATTAAAAATCACAAAAATTTTATTTAAATCGAATTAAATAAAAGTAGTGTTTTTTTTGTTGAGTTTAATTAATTAACGGTATTATTGGTTGAAATATATTTGATTATTTATTTAATTTATTGTTGTAATATGCGGCATTTTACGGCCCCTCCGGCAGATGCTTGCTGCTTGCTTTGGCGTTGTACTTGAAGTGTTTTTTGTGGCCATGCGCTCATCGACAAACGAACGTATCTATATGTATTTGGATTGCAGTGCGATCGTTGCAGAGGAAAATGAGAGCAAGATCTTAGACCCCAACACCCACTCGCTCTCCCCATTAAGAGAGAGATCGAAAGAGAGCTAAGTATATTTTGTGCGTTAATTTAATTTGATTTTATTGCTGTGCTGCGCTGCTGGCTCTTGTTTTTATCATATTTGTCATTATTATTATTATTTGCTTAGGTGTCTCAGGGCAGGGCTAACATTCGCTTGATAATGACAAAAGATTAATTTGTCAATTGTTTTTTTTATTTACTTTTACAAGTATGCTGGTTCACTGTTGATTTTTTGAAACGCTGCCAATTTTCGAACCAAAAGCAATGTCCTTGAAATACTTTTGACCAAATCAAAAGAAAAACTAAGTTAAATTAAATATACATGTATGTGAATTTTATGTATTTAGTTTTCGTAGTTTTCGTGGAATACGCAACGAGACGAGCAGCCGGCCACTAAGAAAATTTTAGCTAAATACTGCGGCGGCTATTTCAGTTTTCATTGTACACATCGGGGAAAACAAAAACAAATTCTCTTTTTTGCGAGCAAAGCCAAAGCAAAATCGACAAAAAAATCTCATTTTGCTTTTGGGTTATTTGATATTGCTACCAAACACACAACAGATGCTCATGCGACATCCGTGCATCTCTTTCGCACCAGCGCAAAGCTTTTTTCAAGCATACACAAATTTAAAAATAGCGCTCATTCGAGGCATTGCCAACATCGAAGTAAATATCTTGCTGAGAGGCGTTTTTTTTTCTGTTTTGCTTGAAATTTCACAAATCTATTTGAAATTCTATGGAATTTTCATGGAATTCAAAAGCACAAAGATAATTAAGGCATTTCCCCAAAAATTCTTGATGCCAACAATTAATATTACGGCGTAAAATCCGCGTGACGACGAACAGAAGATGACACAGTTTTTCGATCCGACCCGGGACCCCATTTCTCTGCCGTTTGCCTGTCACCAAAACGTTAATTCACACAGACAAACATATACGTATTCATCAGTCGTAAAAAACTTATTTTCGTATTGATTTCAAGTGTATTTCTTGCTTTTGCATTATGTTAATATTTTTTTTTGTTGAATAATGAAGGGTCATTAGGAACATACATTTATATATGTATGTACATAGTAATATTATATATAGTATAAACTATTCTAGACGAATTTTTTCAAAAAACCTAAAGCGTCATTGACATACTTATAAAAAATTATATAATATGTTTAATCTTTAATAATCGATATCTAAAATTAAAAAAAAAAACAATTTGCTAATGTCTAGCCCTATCACTTTTTAAATTTGTAATACTATGATACCGAAGGGGTAGAAACTATATTGATTTTGGGCAAGGTCCGTCAAGGTATCTGGCCGTCTGTCCGTCCGTTTATTGGACGCCCTTAAAGCTAGAGACCTGAAACTTTGTATGTATTTTGGTCCATGTCTGCGGCAAACAATGTGCCAATATTGGGGCACTACGCTCACTGGGTGGATAGGAAATCGATAACAGGTCGATAAGAATCGAGTTGCAATTCGATAAAAACACACATATTTCCCACATTTTAACAGCTAGAAACGTCAAATTTTTCGGGAAGATAGTTGTAGACTTTCCCCCAAAAATCTGCATTAAATATTTGGACGCCATGCCCACCCCTGCTGCCCCCCGTTACCCGGCTTTTAAATCGAAATATTGTAATTCAAATTTTTTTTAAGCTAGAATCTCCAAATTTGGTAGAAAGAAAGCTGAGGACATCCCCCAAATATCTGCATTAAAAAGTTAAGAGCCATGCCCCAGCTACACCTACCGACTTTAAGCAATGGAAAGGCAAATATCTTCCACGATTTTTAAGCTAAATTCACCCAATTTCGGCTTCGATACCCAGTTTTGTAAGAAAGCTAAAGTTAAGTTCGATCTGACTTTAAAAAATATAAAACTATATATCCTAGAGGACTTTTCTGACTTAACACTAAACTAGTTTGTTGTAGTATAATTTTGAAAATTGTAACTTACATTCTGCAGAGCCTTGTTCTTCTCCTCGAGCTTGCCAGTGACAAGGGTGAGGGCTTCCTGTGTCTGATCCAATTCGTTTTCAACGGTCTGGATTTTCTTTTGCAGCTGGCGAGCCTCCTCCTCGGCCTACAAAAACCCCAACACACAAATTCACAATTAATTTTATTCAAAGAGGTGTTTTTGTGTTAACAATAATAAAATGTATTAATCATTGTTACTGTTGCAAGTGCAACATGCTGCATGCTTGAGTGGCACCTTACCTTTTCGGCGCGGGTGTTGGCATCGCGTGCCTCCTGTTCGCAGACGAGAGCACGTTCCAATGCTCCATCCTTGTCGACTTTCATCGCTTGCATCTTCTTCTTGATGGCATCCATGGTGGCTGGCTTTTTGTTTTACTGCTACAAACTCGAAAGAAACTGCAAAATGAAAACACAAACAACAAATTACTATTACAATTGTTACAATAAAGTGATTAAAATTTATGTGATAATCATCTCAGCTACATAAGTTTTTTTCTTTCACAAAGAAAGTGATACTTTTCCAGCATTTTTTTACCTTTTTATTTATGTTTATAATCTTTTAATGAATTTTTTTTCATACCAGATCTGTAAAAAGGTGCTCCGATCGTACCTTATCATCCCCAGTACGAAAAGTCTGAAAGTATTTGACACAATTTTTTGTTTTGCTTAACTCTCTTTAGTTTTGAAATGCTTCTAGCTTTGTCTTCACTTATGTGAGCTGCATAACTAAGTACAGGGCACTTTTGATATCTCATCCGAATTAAATTTCTCATTGTATAAAATCTCATTTTGGGTACAAACAAATCGCTGAAAAACGTGAGCAATGAACGAACCGAACCGATCCACTGACTATTTATTACCTCAAATAATTTACTGTGAGATGATTGACCGGTAAACTGAACAACAACAAACGCTATAAAAGACGCCAAATGTATATTAAAATTAAAGCTGAATCAATGGAGAATAAGTCGAAGAATGAAGCTGTTATTGGTTTTGGGTAGAAAGATTCAATGTTATCCCAACATAGTACTTACTTATAATCATTGATTTTTGCCAATTTGTCTGACACTAAATTTTAAATAACTTTCTGAAATGAATCTTCTTTTTTAATACTTCTTTGGTTTAAGTATGAAATTTCAACATTGTTTAAATTTTTTTAATTAACTTTAAGCTCCAAGCTCCACTTTTAACAAAAGTCTTGCTGCAACAAGGAAATCTTATCCCTCATCTCTTAGTTCGTGGCTCTTAAATGCATTCTCTTTCTTTTCTTTTCTTCTCTGACTCCAAAAGGGGCATATATATAAATAAATGTGAAGTTTTGAGTTTAAGGTGGAAGCATACAACAATTCCCCATTTCTGACTTACTTCAAGAGAATTGTGAGAGGAGCAAAACAACAACACTGGACAGCATTTTGGGGTCAGCCCTGCGAATTATACTTGACCAACATTTGGAATTTGTCATGGCTGGAATGGAGTGCCAAACTAAATGAGTCAGTTGGTTAAATCTCTCGCCCAATCGTTATGGGTTATTCATTATAATATGTAAGTACTACTTTTTACACTCGAGTTTATTTTTAACATATTTGTTTACATTTCAGCTCCTAAATGCCGGTTAGTGGGGAGCACCTGAAGCAGGTTTTTAGGCGAGCAAACAAACAACAAAAAATTGAATTAAAAATTAAATTGCAATCGAGGCACAAGGGAAAGACAATCCAGACAAACAGACTGTATGGCATGTGCTATTATTTTTTATTTTTTTTTTGAATATTTTAGTATTAATGTTTTATGGGTTTTTTATATTGGGCTAGGTGACACAATGAATTATGTTTGTTTCTTCAGCAAAAAAAATTAGAAAAAATACTTTGAATCTTATAACCTTTTGAATATTTATATAAAAATTTCTGGAAAATTGCATTAAAGATTTTTTCCTTAATTTTTTTTGTCACTTAATTTTAACAACCTATTTAAAAAGTAATTTTACACTTTAAAAATTATTAAAAAATATATTTGTAAAAAATTGCTTAATCTTATGATTTTCTAGAGATCACACCTTCTGGAACCCAAATCGGCAACGTTCTTACAACTCGAAATTCAGCCTGTTTCTAGCACAAAACTATCCAAAAAAAAATCGACGTTTTTTTGTTATACATAAAATGGTTCTTGCCTTGTTATTTTTAAAACATTAGTATATAAAATGGCACGAACATACATACATATACGTAGAGTATGTATGCATTTTACAATTTTGTACACCTCTCTTATATATTTTTGTATGTTTCAACTAAACCCTGGCAACACTGAGAGCTTTCAGAGCTTTTAAGATTTTTGCTTTTATTGAGTTGCTAAAAATAACCTGGCCTGGCATCTGTTGCATGTTTTTTCTAATAGTAGCTGACCAATTGGATATTACTTAATACATATAACATTTAAAGCTTTTTGAGCAATTTTTAAACATTTCAACTAGCCTTGCTTTAGATATATTTGAACGTTGCGAACTATGGTTCTATATCAAATTACAAAAGAGCGGAAGATCACAAATTATTCTTTTGATAAATATATTTTTTGTAAAGCAAAATTAACTTTGTTTTTTTGAACATATAGAAAAAAACGCTCATAAATTTCGACTAATTATTTTAGCTTTAAAATAAATGAATTTCACTTAACCCTTTCAAATATTGCAGATGAATTATTTTTGATGCTACTACAACCTGTCCTATCATAATTCGTTTTACACTCACTTAACAAACACACATGGTAAATTGAAATCGATTTATTTATACATATCTCATGCAACACGTTTAATTGAAATTCTAGCCAATTCTAGTCAAGTTGCGGTTAGGCTAAGCACTAACTATGAATATGGTCAAAGACATTGGTTTGTTTTTTGTCTTAAGTAAATTTTGTCATAATTTTTATCTTGTTGACAAAGTTGCTTAGCCTCAATTTAGATTGTGAACCGAACCAACCGATCTAAATATTTCAAATACTTAAGAAAATGTTTTGCGGCTAATTATATATATGGGTCTGCACAGCACTTGGATTAGTTGAATTAATTTGTACTTTTCTTTAGTTTTTGATTATGCAACGTTTTTTGGGAAGGTCCTTTTAACGCTTGGCACTTTTTTTTAATTTAAGTTTGAAACACATTGAAAATTTGTTAAATATTTATTATGTTAAATTCGTTTTGATAAATAATTGTACAATTTGGTTTGATCTTTATTTTTTTTTGTTCTTTATATTGGCGGTATTCCTTTTACTTACAAACTTTTATTCGGAGTTATCCGCGACTTGAACGGATTGTGATGTTCAACTGAAAATATTTATTCAATATACTGACGTTCGATGCCCGCTGTTTTTCGATTTCAAGATGTTTTGCTTTTGTGTGCGTGCACCGCAGCCGTCGCTGTCACTGTGTGTGTGTGTGTGTGTAAAAGAGCGCACATAAATATCTGACAGATACTTTTGGGCAAAGCAAAGCAGCTGAAGCCCCATCGTCGCGTCGTCTCTCAACATTTTGCATGCTCAACACAAATCGAGCTGGGCGCTCAAAATTTATTTTGAAACTGCATTTTGCCGCCGCCACTGACGATGCCTCTCAATTTACGAGAGCTTTTTTTTCTGTTTTGTGGGAAAACAACAAACACAAGAACTATTCGTTGCTCTCTTTGTTCGACATTTGCTTCTTTCTTTCTTCACCTGTTCCTGGGTATTTGTGTGTGTGCGTGTGTATTAGAATTTCAATAAAAAATTTCAAAATTTCCCAATATTATTCCTTAAGCTTTTTTATATTTTTGCCAGTATTATGGCAACAAACATTCATCTGTATCTAAATATCATTATTTAAATGTTGTTGTCGTTGTTTTTTTGTTCTCTTTTGATATTCTTGCGTCTATTTATAAAATTCTGTTATTGATATGTCAAAAAAACATATATACATACATACATATACATATTTTGGCCGTATTGTGCGTATTTTTTTTATAGATTTCTACAGCCAGAGAACATTTTTTTTTTAATTTGGTTGCGTAGAGCAAATTATTTTTTATTTATACATATGTATTTATTTAACAAACAATTTATGCAATTTCAATAATTGAAATGTTATCCCCTTGCTTTAAAAATGTCATTTACTAGTCATGAGTCACCGATCGGTTTAGGGACGTGAAAAATAGACCATGTGCAGTTTCTGATTAATAATAATAACGAATTAAATATCTAGATATAAATATTTTAGCTCCACATGACAATTTTATAAGAATATTTTAGATTCGAACTTGGATTATTTAGTTCCTGAATTTTGTTATCAGCATGAATTTGATTTAACGGTTTTTATTTATGTGTTTGTGTGACAACCGTTAACCGATGTTGGCAACAACTCTTTGATATATCTGAAAGCTTGAGCTATAGTCATTTGGTTCCACAGTTTTGTATAATGCTTAATCATTTGTGGCTATTAAATTCGTTGAAATGATTACGCTCTTATGTAAAACAGTAGATGCCGGTTATAACAATACCGGCTTTAACGATTTGCCGCTTTAAACGATACACGCAAGAAGGCTTGGTTGTTTTCATACCATTTCTCATTTAACATTTAATGCAGGCTATAACGAATATCGTTTATAACGGTGCTAAAATTCCGGTCCCTTGAGTATCGTTATAACCAGCATCTACTGTATTTGAAACAAAAACTTTTAAAAATCGTGTTTACATACATACGTAACACATATTACAAATTAAAATAAATATTTTTATATTAAATATTCACACAATATAAATTTCAAAACTCTTTAAAAAAAAAACAAGTGGAAACGTTGCAGTCGGACGAAACCGACTACTATATACTCGATACCAGTATTAAAACCGGTAAAAGAGGCCTGATTGCAAAGGGGTTCGGATGTGGCGAGGGGTGTAAGCTGCCTCAAAAATTGTCCGATGCAGATGGGGATGCCACCAGCTATCTTCCTTCCAAATTTGGTGACACTAGCTCAAAGTTATGAGTGGGCGGGGGAGCCAAATTTATGATGCAGATCTTTGTGAAATGCCAATTTCTATCTTCCTACCAAATTTGGTAGTTCTAGCTGTAAGGATGTGCTTAAGGGGTGCATTTATCGATTTTGAGTTATCGAATTTATCGATTTGCCAGTTATCGTAGAACCCCAATCTTAGAACTTGATCTATGGAAAAAAGTTGCGAACAGACATACGGACAGACACCATGACGGACATTGCACAAACCCAATATTCTTCCAAAGAAAAGATATTTTTAAAAAAAACCTTGTTTACCTGAGTTATTGGGAAAAAAGTTTACAAATTATACACTTTTGTTTTGAAAACTTACTAAGATTTAAAGAAAAAGTTAACACAATATCGAATTTTTATAAAATCTGCTTTCGTTTTAACAACATCCAAAGCTTTTTCCTTTTGATTTGTGGCAGAGAAATGTTACTTAAATTCCTTAAAAGTTTTGTAAACCTTGTTTGGACTACTCTGGTACATGAGTTAATAAATATTTTTTCATTAATTGAAATATATAGGTATACACATATCGACTCATCCGTTCTTTTGAGTCGAATAAAACCTATAAGGATTTATATATTGTTTAATTGAATTAAAAACACAAACTTAAGTAGAAAAAATGATTTGGCATTTTATTTTATTTTATTGGCTCTATTTTCACAAGATAAAAGGGGGTGTCCACCACTACACTTTTTTAAAAATCGTTATTTTGACTTTTTTCAATAAATGTTATATATCTCTCAAAACATGAATGGAATATGTATAATGCCTACGATACCAACAGTAAAGCTTTACTTTGATTTCTGACAGTTTTATGTCACAACAAGTGGATACGTTGCAGTCGGACGCAACCGACTGCGATATACTCGATACCAGTATTAAAACCTGTAAAAAGAGGCCCGATTGCAAAGCAGTACGGATGCGGGGGTGTAAGCTGCCTCAAAAATTGTCTGATACAGATGGGGATGCCACCAGCTATCTTCCTGCCAAATTTGGTGACTCTAGCTCAAAGTTTGTTAAAGGTGGGGGAAGGGGGCTGGGGGGCGTTTTGGGTGGGCGTGGCATCCAAATTTTTGATGCAGATCTTTGTGGAATGCCAATTGCAATCTTCCTACCAAATTTGGTGACTCTAGATCAAAGTTTGTAAAAGGTTCGGGAAGGGGGCCTGGAGCAGTATGGGTGGGCGTGGCTCCAAAATATCTTTGGGGGTCGCTACCAGCTATCTTCGCACCAAATTTGGCGACTCTAGCTCAAACACCACGAAAGATACACGCATTCCCGTTTTTAGCGAAGCGTTAGGTTGGTTGGCGGCGGCTAGGGCAGTATGGGTAGGCGTGGAATCCAAAAATTTTATGCATTTTTTGGGGATTGTCATCGCCTATCTTGGCGCAAAATTTGGTGGCTGTAGCTCAAAAACTGAGGTAGATATAGGCGTTTCTGATTTCAAACTGCGGGGGGGCTGGGGGCGGAATGGGTGGGCGTGGCCCCAAAAATTTGATGCAATTTTTTCTGGGATGCCAGTAGCTAAAATAAGTAGCCAAATTTGGTAGCTCTAACTGTAAGGGTGTAAGGAAACGGTGGATTTATCGATTTTGAGTTATCGAATTTATCGATTTGTCAGCCTCCCAGTTATCGTATAACCCCAATCTTGACACTTTATCTGTCCCGGTAGATAAAGACATTTGCAAAGTTTCAAGTCTCTAGCTTGAAGGGTGTGGAAAAAAGTTGCGTTCATACAGACAGACAGACGGACAGACACCATGACGGACATTGCACAAACCCAATATACTCTTTACCTTCGGTATCGAGTATAAAAACCAAAGGGGTGTTTACCATTTGTGATTCTCCCTTACTTATATATATGATATAAATAATTATTGCTACTAATCTACCGCTAGTCTGATTTTATTTTTCTCAATCCAAGCAACAATTGTTGGACCTCTAATTTTCTTGTTGAATATCATAGATTGTTAAAGTGTTATTGTTATTTTAAATTTTTATTCCTTAAATGCAAATTTATTTTTAGATTTAAAATGCGGTTTTTTTTTATTTAAATTCAACAATTCTAACAATATTTTAATTGGAATTAATGTTGTTAAAAAATGTATTCATTTATGTTGAATATTTGAAAGTAAATATAATTTATAATATTACCACGATGCAATTGTGTTAAGTCTGTTTAAATGGACAATAAAACACAACATTAAAAGGAAGCACATGGCATCTAGATTTTCTTTGGGAGAAAACTTTTTTTTTCTTTAGCAATGAGGGCACATCGAAATATATAATTAAATCCGAGCAACACCCACATTATGACGTAATTGTATTCATTCAAAAGATTTTAGGATTGGGCAAAAATAAACAATAAAAAATCAAACATGGATACAAATATGAAAGCTTATGAAAGGCCGTGGACTAACGATTGCATTGTAATGGCCAAAATGCCAAAGCAACTTGCTTAATATGAAAAATAAAAATCATGGCCATTGGATAACATATGTAATGCATAGAAATACAACGGATTTTTCATAATTTGCAATATGTTCTAGAAAATGATTGACTGTTTTTAAGTTGCCGCTCAAACAAGTGCCAAATCTTGTTAACAAAATTGCACCCATATTTGGTGAAAATTGTTAAAAATAACAGAGACTTTATAGTAGTTCGGCCTAGACGACATAAACTAAATGCTTGCAACATGGACTGCAGAAAACGAACTCGAACGAAGCAGCTTTGAAATGTTTTTAGTAGGGTGCAACTGAAAATTGAAAAACATAATCTAAGATCTTTGGCTGTTGGGAAGGGGGTGGCAGCGATGCGGCGGACCAACCCAGTCTCAGTTGCGCACTTGTGTCGAAATCCCGCAGTGCGCCGGGTGCAAATTGATGACTCAATCGTCGTCGCCGTGTAGCTAGCTCCTTGTGAACGAACGACTTGAACTCAAGCCCGAACTGGTTAAGCTGTGTGGTACTAAAAGGAAATCTTTGCGACGAGCCACTTGCCTTGCCGCTGCCCGCTGCATAACGGCCAAGGTGAACCACAGACAGCGAGCGCTGTGTGATTGTTGCATATCAAATGTCGTGGTGGCGTGGCATGTGAAAAACTTTTTGGCGCTCTTTAACAACGTCACTGTCAATTATTCGCAAGAAAAAAGTACATATGTGCAAATGTCAGATACAAAACGTTCAGACCTTGAACATAACGCCAAATCGTATGTAAATAAAAGCGTGCCATTTATTGTAAACCGGAAAACAATGGCGAGTTCGAATTTGATCGCAATCAGGTGAAGAATTTGGCAAAGCAATCAAACCATTTGATTGGCATCAACACCATACAAATTTTTAAACAATGCTATTTTTTTATGAAAGGCAAAGAACAGCTGCAAAAACTTAATTTTTCATTTTAATTCCGATCAAAAATACCGCCAAACTAATTGCAGTTCTGCTGTTGTTATCGATAATAGATTTACACAAAATCGCTTAAATCGTCAGCCCTGACAGTTCTGTTATCATTTCATAACAATAACACAAATAAAATGTCACTATCACAAAGACTTAATTATTACGCTAAAAGAAAGTCTATAAGATATGGTGTTCCCTTTCTTATAATGATGATTGGCGGCTCTTTTGGACTACAACAGTTTTCCAATTTAAGGTATGCAAATGCGGTAATCTGACTTGAAACTCACATGTATTTAACTTAGTGATTGCGTGTAGATATCAGTATGCCAAGAAGCAGCCAGTAACATCTGAAGAAATGAAAAAGTACGGCGTTAATATGAAGAAACGGCAGGAAGTAACGCTCGAAACGGAATATG
This sequence comes from Scaptomyza graminum, assembly GCA_018901835.1. NCBI lineage: Eukaryota > Metazoa > Arthropoda > Insecta > Diptera > Drosophilidae > Scaptomyza > Scaptomyza graminum. The sequence goes on from JAEIFL010000302.1 coordinate 252,811, forward strand.
ATAAGGTAAAAATAATCGACATTGAGAATTGGGACAATAAGCGTGGTCCGCGCCCCTGGGAGGAGGAGGAGCTCGCAACGGGCTCAGCGGCAAAACATTAATTTTAGAACTTATGGTGATTTATGTAATGCTCACGTTCATAATTTGATGTAAATAAAATTAGGTTTTTAGTATTGCATTGCATCGGTTTTTTATGTACTTGCTGTAGCCCTGAATAATCGAAAAATCTGTTCAAGTAGCGAGCGAACTCTACCCTGTTAAAGGGACTGCCAACCTGCTCGAATCAGCTGCGTCGCTTGTCGAAGACTAAAAATAAAATAAAAAAGAAGCGAAAGTAATGGGAGAAGTTAAACCTGTTAAAATGGACAACTGGGCACCGTCAGATGCATCTACTATATTTTCAGATGGTAAGTCCATAACGCATTTCATTTTTATGTTTTCTATAAAACTGTTTTATAGGAGAGCGTGTGCTCTGTTTCCATGGGCCACTTATCTACGAAGCCAAAGTGCTCAAAACAAAACCAGAGAACTCGCCGGTTGAATATTACATACATTATGCAGGCTGGAGCAAAAAGTAATTGTGCCTAATACGTGTATCAAGATCTTAGTCATTTATTATTTTTCAATAAACAGTTGGGATGAATGGGTCCCGGAGAGCCGCGTGTTGAAATACAATGATGATAATGTGAAGCGCCAGAAAGAACTAGCGCGGCTGCACGGGGAACGCAACAAGAAAGACAACAAGAAAGGTAATTTATTTATTGGCAATTGCACCGACTTACTAATTTTCCATCGAAATAGGCAGTGCAAAGGCTAAAAAAATGGAGCTTGTGGGCAATGAATCCCGTGCATCGACGCCCTCCAAAGATGGCAACACAACCCTATCGTTAGCTGGTATGAGCACCAACAGTAGTACACCCGTTTCCACTGCACCAGCTGGAGCCAAAAGCGAGAGCAATAGTAGCAGCAGCAGTATAACCACTGTCAGCGCCACTTCTACGTCAACTTCGAGCAGCACCACCACAACCACAAGTACCACAAGTCGCAGCAATCGCAAATCCACAGCGGCAGCGGCTCGTCCCAGCACGCCCAGTGCGACTACTTTGGACAAGAAAGAGGATGCTGCAGCAGCAAATGCAGACATCACGGAAGATGAAGTTGCCACACCGCCGCCACCAAAGACAAAACGCATGAGCTCACAGAATAGCAACAGTGACCTGCATCGTGCATCGTTATCCGGCAATGGTCCCGATGCGGGCATCGTAGCTCCAACAACGCAGCAGTCGTCGGCAACAACTCCTGCTGTTGCTGCAACTACAACGACGCCCACAGCGGAAGCGCCTGGTGTGGAAAGCGAGGAAACTTATATAGCAAAGCTGGAGGTAAAAATTAAGATACCGGATGAACTTAAGCATTATCTCACTGACGACTGGTATGCTGTAAATCATGATCGCAAGGTTGTTGAGCTGCCGGCCAAGGTGACGGTGCAGCAGATAACCGAACAGTATTTGGCTCACAAGAAGTTGTCCCGTACTAGTGCCAGCAAGGAGGTGGCTATTAACGATGTGCTCGAAGGCATCATCGAGTACTTTAATGTCATGCTTGGCTCACAGTTGCTTTACAAATTTGAGCGTGCCCAATATGCTGAAATAATTCAAAAGCATCCGGATACACCGCTGTCCGAAGTGTATGGATCATTTCACCTCTTACGACTCTTTGTGCGTCTTGGCTCTATGCTCGGCTACTCGGCGTTGGATCAACCGGCAATGCAATCATTGCTGGTGCATCTGCATGATTTTCTCAAGTTCCTTGTGAAAAACAGCGCCGTATTCTTTAGCATGTCAAATTTCGTCAACGTTGATCTGGAATATATGCGTAATGCACAATAATCATTAAAACTAATCAAAATGGAAAACACGAGATGCAAATCAAATTATTGTAGCTGTATTATTGGACTTTAATTAAGTAGAGCAGTTTTTTTCACAACTGTCTTGTGAAATATATATAAAAATCATTATTACATAGCAATAACGTGTACAAAACAAATAAAATCTTAATCTCATCTTTTGGTTATTTATTTCTTAACTGTTTGACCTCAGCCATTCATCAACCTCTTTACCATAGATCGGGCACCATTTCTAGCTAAATTACAGTTATTTGAAGGTGTTTGTGTTGATGCTTCGATAAAAGCAGTTTGTTATCGATTTCGATAGTCAAGCATGATTTATTTTGGAGCCATCGTAGCTGTTTAAAACTAACAGTAAACAAGCGTGCGAAATTGTATTTAAATAAAAATTTACATACCTGAACTTTTTGCTTAACTGCATCATAAAAGCCAAACGCAGCGAAGCGAACAGCACTAAGGGTTCGTTTAGCAATAATGTTTAAGAATTTTAACTATTTTACTTATTTTATCATAATGAGCAGCAAAAGGACTACGAAAATGGAGATGACTGGCAATGAATCCCGTGCATCGCCGTTTTCCGATGATGAGAACACATTACTCTCGCTAGCTGGCAGCTACAGTAGCATGGCCAATGTGTCCAACATAGATGTGCAGCATGAGCAGTCGGAAGCCACTAATCCTGCTACAACTGCCGCCACAGCGGTGCCTTCTACGAAAGCACCTGGTGCGGAGAGCGTGGGAACTTATAAAGCAAAAATAGAGATACCCTATGAACTTAAGCAAATCCTAGTCCAAGACTGGTATTCGGTAAAATATGATCGCCAGCTCCCGAATATCCCGGCTGACTGCACGGTCCAAGACATTACACAAGAGTATTTGGCTCACAAGAATTTGTCGGAGACAAATGATGTCAAGTATAAGATGACCGTTTACGGCATCAAAGAGTACTTTGATGTCTTGCTCGCTGGGCAGCTTCTGTACAGATCCGAGCGATCCCAATATGCCGCCATAGCTAAAAAGCATCCGAAAACACCGCCGTCCGCTCTGTACGGAGCACTTCATCTCTTACGTCTGTTTGTCCGTCTGAACGACCTACTTAGCTTCTCAACATTAGAACAGCAATCAATGCAACCGATATTATGCAATACCAACGATTTCCTCAACTTCCTCAACAACAATAGGAATCAGTTTTTTATCGAGCCTGAAACATTTTGTCAGCGTCGATCTAAGCCTGATGCACAGTAACAACATAAAACCAATAAAACTGTGTGATGCCTCTTGTAAAATTATAACAATGTTTTTTATTAACGGTCGTCAGTCGCTTTCGCTGCTGCTAGTAGGATAAAACTCTTTTAAATCTCTAGGTTTGTCTCGTTCCTTTTGCTCTGCTTCCAAATATTCATTTTGCACTTTTAAGATTTCATCACTGCTCTTGCACTCCGCATATGAGTTAAGCAGCTTCTCGTTTAGCTCCAGAAATGCGTGACCCCACGAGAATTTGCCCATAAACCAACGGGCCTCCTCTGTGAATCCACATATATGTAGCGTTGCTGCTATTGCTTCGACGCAGCTCAATTTGCATGGTTTTCCATAGTTAATGGGATTTGCTGCCACCAAAAATGGCAAAAGGCGCGGGTGAGGACTACGCATCCTGTTGAATGGCGTCTCATCCAGCTTAGCCCAAGAACAATCTATGACTGCCACACCAGAAGCATTGGCAATCTCACGATCCTTGGGGCTAACGCATAGTTGCCCAACTGGTGATAGAACGAGACCGGGAAACTTTTGCCCTAATCGTAAATTCGAAATCAGTCCCAGACGTGCCAGTTTTCTGCCCGAGCACTTTTTTGGATCACAGTGGTTGAGATCCCACATGGCTACGGGGAAATCTGGTGGATGTCCCAGACCCTCTGTGTTGCCACCATCTGAAGCATCGGATTCAGAACTGTCGGTATCTGTGGCATTCGAGTTGGACAGCTCGTTGGCTTGTTCAGCAAAACTGCGTTCGCAATTGTGATTGGATTTAACGTTACGGTAGGGTGCAGCACCCGCACCACGCCTTGGTTTACCTCTATTACGCGCACTCATTTCATCAGCATTGAGGTACAAAAACTACATGTAATTACTAATTACAACTAAACAATATTTTTTATTTTCCTTTTTTTTTTCTTTGATTGCTCGATAGAAGCAGTTTGTTATCGATTTCAATATCATGCCGCATGCTTTGTTTTGGAGTCATCGAAGCCTTTTAAAACTATAAAAAATAAATATTCAGCGTAAGTTAAAATTGCTTAATTTTCATTTAACTTTAACTGTTAATAAGTTAAAGTTACGAACATCAAACTATAAACTCCTCACGTTAAAGATGATATACAAATCTTATCGTAAGTGTGGCAGCTGTATAAGAACGCTGGATTATTAATAAGGTCACTCTGCCGCCATCTTGTTTTGTTTCACGGAAAAAATTACAAATTTGTCCGGTACAATCGGTGTGCAATCAAAAATAAGTGTATGTTTAAGGCGTAATTAATATTCAATAAAAAAATAACGATTTATATTGGAATGTTAACGCTTTGCACTATAGCTACAGTTTGCATAATGAATATTTAGCAGAAGACTAACGATAACGATATCGGTCTGCAAATAAACGTTTTATGTGTGAAAAATCTACCGCCAATTTGTTAAATACAAAAATAAAAGAAAGAATAAAATATATAGTGTAGGTAAATAAAGAAACTAAGTTAAATTTGTAAAAATTCGATGTGCACTGCACTTTACAAATGTACATATTACAAACAAGCATACATATGTATGTATGTATGTGGCATACATTCTAGAGTTGAGAGCGTGACTTTCGCGGGTCAACATTACACGAAAAATACTATTAAAGAATTTAATAAATTAAAATTCGGGCCGTTGTATTTAATTAGGCTGATTACTAGAAAAATATCAATATGCTTAAAATTTTGCTTAGCCAATGTATTTCGTGCCCCTTGCGTAGCACTCATCTCTAGCATTCACACACACACATAAACGCAGCGGAGTTGCATTGCCGCGCTACGGGCATTTAGTGTTTGTTGAAAATCAATGGACGCCCGTGCAGCTCGGTTCCGTTGTGCAAAAACTTTTTTATTTTATTAAAAATTAATCACATCTAATGGTTTTCTTTATGTTTTGTGCACCGATGTGATTGTGCGGCGTTGCAAAATCCTAAATTGAAATTTCCTGCCCCAATCGGAGTACAGTTGTGCCAGCCGCACGCTAGAAAAGCCAAACAACGACAACTGTCGACGACGACAACGCGACGGGGAGGCCGCGTCCAACATAATTCTGAATAATTTTTTTAAGAACCAACGCAACAAAATGGGTGAAGTGAAGTCCGTGAAAGTCGACAACTGGGGTGTCTTTTTTCTACAGAAGCTCCAAAATTTCTTCAACAAAACGGACTATTGCGATCTAACGCTGCAATTTCGCGACAATTCTCAATTGAAGGTGCATCGCCTAGTGCTTAGCGCATGCACCGACTATTTCAACGCTTTGGAGCAGACATGTGAAATCATTGACGACGCACTCATCATGCCGGCAGAATTCCAAGCAGATGTCGTTGTGCCCATTGTCAACTTCATGTACACAGGCACACTAGAGTTTGAGCTAAAGATGTATGGCAAACTGTTGCGCACCGCCAAAGAGATGAACATGACGGTATTGTTGAAGTTGCTGGAGGCACATCGTCGCACCATGGAGAATGTGAATCGACAGCAAAGAGTGAGTGCTGTAAACATAAAACACTTATTTATTCAACAAAAAAAACTTATAAATTCTATTTTTGTTTCACAGCCACCCAGTCCGAAAGGCATACGACGACGACCAGTAGTGCCCAGCGGCAATGCCATGGCATCGCAGCAGCGCGTATCCGTGCCACAAAATCGCAGTGGACTCTCGCCGGGCAACTCTAACACAGTGCGTTCAAATGTGCAGCAACAACGTGGTACACCCACAATCTTACGGAGTGGCGGCATTAACAATCGCACACAGTATGGGGAATCAACAACGAGCAATTCGTACATAAAACAAGAGCCCACGTCACCTTTTGAGCAGCTCCGCAAAGGTTACAACAACAATAAGAGACCGGCACAGACTAGTCTACTGTCGCCACCGTCAAAGAAGCCCAGTTTGGAGGAGGTTAAGGAGTTTGCCGAACAGCAGCGCATGCGGAAGCAAATTGCAGCCGAATTCGGTGATCATGGTGATCCCGAATATGACAACATGATGCTATACGATGATGTGCACACCGGCGACGACGATGACGACGATATGCCACCACAGCCGTCGACTTCAAAGCAACAACAGCAGCCGGCACACTCTGGCACGCAAACACAAATGGAACATGGCACGACGACCATCATACTTAAGCAGGATTCGCCCAGCCAAACGCCAACGATTATTGTCAAGGATTCGTCAAACACCAAGCTAAATCATACGAAAATCATAGCCGAGGTGTTACGTCAATATCCGCACATTGTCAAAGGCCACAAGAATATAAAACTAAAAATAATGCCCAACAGTCCGCCTGAGAAAGCAGCTAACGCTAATGTCAAACGCAACTCGCCCGCACCAGCAACTTCAACGATGTCGGCCGGCAACACTTCGCCTCACAAGAAGCTGCATGTGTCATTCAAGCCAGACAAACCAATGATAACCACTCAGCAGCAAAAGCCAATACAAAAATCAACACAACAGTCAACGTCAGAGGGTACACTGTCAGCGGCATCTACAGCCTCTACGACAGCAGCTGCGGCTGCGGCCGCGCAAAAGCGACGCATCGACAGCAAAACGATGCATTCGTTAATTGCACAGGGCGCTGAAAACACCACTGGTAAGCAACAAGCCGTTAGCATATTCGTCCCACTTCTTATAATCAAAGAATATATTGTTTATCATAAATTTGACATACCTTTTTCTTTTGTTATACATAAAAATAATGCATTTAACCATAGCTAATGCAGAGAAATTGCTGAAAAATAATGCTTATTATAATTCCCTTCTTATAGGTCCTTGGCTGTGTCTGCGTTGCGGCGTTAATGGACGTCCAATTAGCATTCCATCGTATCGCGGCTTCCGGCGCCATCTGATCAACACGCACAAGGAAACAATTGATCCGGCGCTATGCGAGCATTGCGGTTGGCGTTCAGTTAACAATCGGGAACTGCATTTCCATATGTACACTGAGCACCAGATCAAATCGCTGCTCTACAACTTTGCGGAATGCGCTCTCTGTAATCGAGCTTACTTGACCAAGGGTGAACTGGAGCAGCATATCAACGAGGCGCACACGGATGAGAATAAACAGCAGTGCATTTATTGTAACAAGGTGTTTGCCCAAGAACTGCAGTTGTATAGGCATATGAAGAGCTATCACAAGGCTCAGGCTCTCGAAGATGGCATCATTGATGAGACCGATGAGGAATATCTCGGCTCACAGGATGAAGATGAACAATTGGATGATGAAGATCAGGAGGAAGATGAAGGTGAGGACGAACCAGTGCAGGAGACAGACGAAAAGGTGCGCATCCTGTCCGACATCAGTTTGCCAGCGACCAGTGCCATGGGACAACAGCAGCAGTCCGCCGATCAGCCAGAAGAAGCCGAAACTGAAACAGAATCAGAACAACTGCTGCAGACTCAGGAGCAGGAAGTCAAGTTTGTCGGCGCAGACGGCAACGAGGTGGAGCTAACTGAGGAGCAGCGAAAGGAGATCTTATCACAGCTAAATCAACAACAGGCAGGCGCACCCACCGGTGGCGTTGTCATGGTACTCAGCGAGCCCGATGGCGATATTAAGCAAGAGGCCGATGGAAAATCTTCAGCCGGTACCGAAGAGGAAGAATACGATGACAGTCAAATTTATAGCGAACTCGGCGCCACCGGATCCGTGGAAAGCAGCAGCAAAAAAAGCGAAGCGGCCGATGAGAGCAAGGAGTCCATTGATAATCTTGAATGGGCAGAGAATTTAATTTCAAAACACGACCTAGATACAGAGCAGACCAGCAAAGAAGTAAGTAGCACAATTACCTCACAAATTGTATAAATTATAATATTTTATTTTTAATAAAACAAACAGCCAAAGGTGGAAAAGCGTCGAGACGACATAAGCGAAAAGCTTAAAGAACTGACGGGCGATTGGACAGAGGATGAAAATGAGGACGATGACGATATGGTTGATAAGCCCGCCACCACTGAGTTAAGTGCTTCCGTTGAGTCGGAAACTGCTGAGCAAAAACATATGGATGATGTTGCTAAAAGTGAAGAACAAGTTATTCAAGAACAACATGAGCCAGAAGATGATATTGATTTGGCGCTAGAAAGCATGCATAAGGGAGCCGACGAAACGGGAATTACCGCTAAAGAAACCGTCGAAGAAGCAGCTACCTCTAGCACAGCTGAAATAATCCGAGAGGAGCCAGACCCAGAGCCAGCTGAAAAAATGGATGTGGATGCGGAGGTTACCCAAATGGAATCCTCAGACGTTATAAAAGAGACCGACGTCGAAAGTCAGGAGGAATTTATCAATGAAGATGCGCCGGAAACGACATCAGTTGAAGCTAAAAAAGATGATGAAATTGAAGCCGACACCGTTGATGTAAAAATTGAAATTGTTGGTGAAAGCAATGCAAAAAATGTAGCTGATGCAAGTTTAGAAACTGAAAATATTCGCACAGGTTTAAGCGATGAAACAATTGCTGAAACCAAGGCGCCAGAAGCCGCCGACTCAGTTGCTTACGTTCAGCCAGCAGATGCTGTGGTTGAGGCGCCGCACAATCAACTCTCTGAGGTCAAAGTCGAGGCGTCGAAAGAAAACACGTCGAAAGAAGTTGAAACTGCTGAGCAAACAGAAGAGCATCATAACGAGAAGAAAGCGGAGGAAACAACGGAGGCAACGGTGACGACAACAGAAGTATCAGCATCTACAGCAACCGAGGAGAAACCCAACAGCAGCGATGAAGCTGAAGCCGCCTTTGATGGAAAAGACCAATCACCAACAGGAACGCAGGAGAAACTAAAGAGTCTTATGAGCGAATGGGTGGACGATGAGGATGAAAATGATGATGAAAATGGTGTTAATGCAGCAGCAAAGGAGCAACTCTAAATACTAAGTTTATATATGTTTTAAGTATCGGTTTTCAATTGCCGTAATAAATATATATATATATATTTATATGTGTGTAGTATGTAACCCATTGCTGTTGGCAAAGATTTTTAGCCCAAAAATATTTTCGGTTTCCATTGTAAATGTAAAACAGTTCTAATGACACTTTCATTTGAATCGTGTTTGTAACAACATCCAATTATGTAAACACAAACAATAATCACATATTAATATTTATATACATAATATATATATGACGCATATATAGAAACACAAGTTAAACCAACCCAACTGGCGGTTTTTTTTTATGTAATCAAAAACAGACCAATCAACTAAATACTTTGCAATGTAAGCAGCTAATTTTATTCTGCTGTTTTACCACCAACAATTCAACCTTAAGTCAAATTTACAGATCTATATATATATATATATATAAATATATTGTCTATATATTGAAAAAAAAAAAAAAAAATAGTTGAACCATTATGTAGTTACATAAATGTTGGTTTAAAACAAAATTATGATTACAAATGTGTATGCAATTACATATAACTGCTTAGGGTCGAAATGTTTTATGATTGATATACCTAGTTATACGAATCAAAAAACTAACTAGAGTCAGATTTTTTGATAACCACTAAATTTAAGGTTAACAAACACATACATAGATACTTTGGAGAAAGCAACAAAAATATAAATGTAGATACTATTAAAATAATATGTGTTTTTAATCCGTTTGGTTGTACTTTTATTTTCGTCTAGACAAAAATCACAGATAAACATACAAATTACATAAATCGCACTTTTCAAAAAACATTTAACAATAGATTAAAAAAAATACAATTACATTTACAAAGTTGCGTGCAACTAACTATAAAAGCAGAGGAGATTCTCAATCATCTGAAAAAAAAAAATAACCAAATCATAATAAATAACTACAACCAATTTTACAGCAATGACGTACCAGCGAGATAATAGTTTATGATGCACATGCTCGCAAAGCCAACAAAGACAGTCGCAAACTGGGCAAATCCCGCACAACGGCGATTTGGATTACTATGCCAGCGCGCCTTCTCTCGCGGTATCACTTCACAGACCGTCACATAGAAGAGAGTGCCGCCAGCGAGTGCCTGTATGATTGGCAGCGTTGTTTTCGACCAGTCAGAGGGTATATCAACGATAAGCATGCCCAGTCCAATGCCGCAAACGGCACCCAAGGCAAACACCAAAATGCCAATAAATTGTGAACGCATGTTGGCGCCTGGATTTGAGCGAAACTCAAGACCCAGACAGAAGCCCATCACAAATTTGTGACACGCAACGGCGACGAGTAGGAAGAGCACCTACGAATCGTAGTGGAGAGAAGACAAAAGGTATATTAATATTTACAGATGTGATTTTCTTATCTAAACAAATATTTGTTTGGTTTGTGCGGCAAGCTAATTTAGCAGCATAAACTAAACTAAACTGAATGATGTCAAGGCATGCGAACCTTGGTGGACGAATTTTGTACACCAATAGCCAAACCCTCAATTGACGAGTGCAAAGAAAGGGCCACGAAGAGGCCCAACGTGCCGGTCATGGACTGTGCACATGGCTCCGTATGGCTGGTATGACAAATCCGGGCATTCGCAACCTCAACGCTTTCATCATCACATGCGGAAACGGCTGAATGATTGTGTTCGTGATTATTATGATCATGATCGCTGCAAATGCACAAAAAATCAAAATTAACAATAAAACTCATACTGATAGCTTTATATACTTTTCGTGGTGATGATGATAGCGAGAGGAAGATGTTGCTGAATCTGTTGATGGTATTAAGGGTGCACGTTCGTCCGTTGCTCCATAGGCTCCATTGCTTTGGCCTCTGGCACCAGATCCATTTGTTGTTGATGCATGCGTATGCTGAATGGCTTCGCCAAAGAAATAGTGTATAAACTCGTCTATAAAGTATATAATAAAAAAGCCTCCACACATGGCAACCTCAGCGAATTTCGAGTTCATTTGCTCCCGCACCTGTTTAATATCAAAACATGTGGATTATCGAATTGCAATCACTCGAAACCTTATTTGTATTACCTCTGGCAATATATGAACAAGTGCCGTGGCTAGCAAAATACCTGCACCAAAGCAGAGAAATAACGATGTTGTTAGCGGAAAGCGCTGACGATTGCGTTCCGAAATGCAAGCGGGCAACATGCCGGATAGAAAGCTTCCAAGACCAAGAATTAACATGGCCAACACTTTTTCCCAGTCGCCACGATCTTCGGCCTGCCAGCTAATGCTTTTTGTACTCATTGTATTTTTTTTTTTTTGTTATCATTCAGTCATTAAAGCAAATAAAATGTATTGCACTAAAATTAAACCGGCTCGATGGATTTTGAGTTCGTTTGCTCGTGAATTGCAACTGTTTAAACTTAACAAAAACTGATCCGTGAACGCGCAACTGACTACAAAACCGAACGGCAACGATGACGAATGTTATTGTTCAGCCATGTTATCGCATGGCCATTGTTTGCTATCGATAACATACATATATGTAAGTTGCGGACGGTACAGCAAAGCAGTGCAAGCCATATTGATGATACCCTTTTTTTTTAAATGAGGTGCATTGATCTTACTATGTATTTATGTAAACCCAGTCGTCCAAGAGTTTTAAATCAAAATATAATATTTTGGCGCTCTCTCTAAATTTTGTCGTCCATTGTTATGGAGCGTCGTTGCATTGTTTGTGGACAGTTGCCGAAATCTGGCCACACCTTTCCCCACAACAAAGCGGAGGCAATCAGATGGCAAAATATGCTTAATTTCTTTGTACCCGTTGAGACATTGCAATACTACTGTTGCGTTTGTAACAAGCACATCAATAAAGCTAGAGGCGAACAGATGGATATATCAGCAAATAATATGAATGATCAGCAGCCAAATGTTACATTCAAGGCGTCCGATGCAGTTCTGTGCTTTGGGGACAGAGAAATTCAATCACACTCAACTGCTACAAGTCAATGCAATTTTCCGCGGGCACAACTGCAGAAAAAGTCGGCTTGTCTGGGCTTTGCTAGCACTCCTCAACAATCCCCTCAAAACTCACAAAATCATTCAAGCTATAAAGGCACTGAGAATAAGGAAAATGGAAATGTGAATTTCAAGACTCAACATCCGTTGGAAACAAGACGCACACCTGGTTTCAAGTCATCCGAATCTCAATTGAATAATCCCAGTATTATCCATAGTGATGACTCTTATACAGTGCCCAAGGAACTACCACAGCAAATTGAACAAAATCAAATGCAAAATCCCTCGGCCCAGCCATCAAGACACTATCCAACATGTTTTAGTAGTTCTTCAATGACATCACCAATTGAAATGGGAGTGGAACATCAGCCAAAAAGGCAAAAAGATAAACCAATCCAAAAGAAGGCAGAGCAAACTGCCGACTCCTCACTTAAACAAGCTATAGTCAGTACTATTCCGATTAAGATCTCCGGCAACCAGCCTCAACAACAACAGCTGAATCAACCAATGCAACAATGCAGTCGGAAATGTCCATACTGCCTTAATGTTCTTAGCGGTTTAAGAAAACATGGTTGTGCCTATTCCAACGGTACCAAAACAGTTGCGGAAAATTCTGTCCAATCGAAGCTGGATTGTCCTTCTGGCTCGCGAGAACCGCCTTTAAATGTACTTATCATGGGTGGCTCGACGCTGCCAACATACTGCAATGAAAAGAGCATTGGTGAGCAATCAGCTCAAGCCTCGGTTATACGTGTGCTGGAATCGGATTTCACACACGAAAGAGCAATCTTTGCAGACATTGATGAGCCCGAGTATTCATTTTGTCGACAACCCGACCAACCGCAGGACAATACCGATCCAAAGGAGAGCCAAACAGAAGTTTTAATATTGGGTACTGCTCAGACTAAAAACGACGATAATTGTAAGGAAAACGCTGGAAGCAAATGTAATTCAGATGGGATTGGTATGCCCCAGCAGAGGGTTGAACAGGAGCCCAATCAAACTGCCCAAACTCCGACAACACATGAGCAAAAAACTCAAATCGATGAGTTGGCTAATCTTCTTGCGCAACAGCAGCGACTCCAACAGTCAATTCTGGCTAAACTGGATGAGCTCCAGGGCAAATCAGGGAACCCAAAAGCAGTCCCAAAGAATTTTAGGGTTGATGCGGGCGCACTTGCAAAACCGGTTAGATTGCCGCCAACTCGGAAACCATTGAATCCAGCATTAAGAATACTTACGTCGATGGCCAGCCGTAAAACATAGGAACTAGGATCACAAATGTCACAATTGTGTTTTTTTAAAACAGGTAATCCAACATTCTTATCAAAACTATTCTATACGAACAAAATTAACAGAAACAAAATTTATTTGTTAATCTCTAGAAAATATATAAATTGATTCATCACGATGATCCGTCGCTGTGTCGTCTGCGGCAAGAAATCGGCTGAGAATGATAGCGAATATTACTGTCCGAGAAACGAGGAGGAGGCACGCATTTGGCAAAAAAGCATGGACGCCTCTGGCACATCGGTGGAAAGCATAAAAAAATGCTGCTGCGTCTGTATTGAGCACATTCCACAATTTGTGGAGCGTGCTCGGCAGCAGGCTGCCAATATTAAAGGGAAGTCCGACAGTGAAGAGGTCGAGGACGAGGACGAGATTAGTCTCAAACCCGAAACGTCAAAGACGAATGTAAGGGAAAAACCATCGGTGAACGTATTGCTGCTGCCTGGTGTTGCCGCGGGGCCGTGTCATTGTAAGAAGCCCAATGTAAACTTGATCGAAGACGAATTAAGCCAGGCAGAGGAAGATAGCCTGGATGATGAAATCTATGTGAAGAAATCGAGCTACCCATTTTGTGATGCGCCCTTAGCGGACATCGATGAAACCGAGGTAACAGTGCTCCGGACGCCCATGCACACTGACGATGAGCTGCACCAAAATCACAACCAGGAATGCGGGGATAACAACTGCACGGATGTTTTAGTGCTTGGCCAAAAAGATGACAAGTGTTTGTGCAAATGTGAACAATGTTCAAAGACAATGCTCGTTTCAAACGATTCACCCAAGATTCAATATAATCTGCCGTCTGCCGACGATTGCGACTGTGGCCCCAAGATGCTTTCAGAGCTAACCAAAGTAATTAAACAACAGCAGGAGCGCATAATCGAATTGGAAACCTTGCTTGACCGTCAAAACAATTGGCATTTTACTTTGCAGCGTAAAATGAACGAGCTGTATACAGAATTTGGACGTCTAGAACGGCCACAGGATACAGCAACGCCCTCGGTAGAGCAAACGAGTCAAACACGTATCTTAGCCGGCAGCAATGTGCAGTGGTATTCCCGGCGGATTCCAACAAACTGTCAGTCTGAAACAGCTATTACGAACAACTTTCAAAATACACGTGTAAAAACAATGGTGCAGCCAGAGTCTTAACAGATTGAAGAAATTATAAAATTAAATGTGCAGAACTAAGAACGAGCTATTTTTGTTATGAGCATTTTAGTCATTACTTGTTGATTGCATTAAAACAATTATACATAATGTACATGTCTAATATCGGGAAACGTTTAAAGGTTATGCCCAGCAGGTTTATTCGCTATTACACAAATCAGAACAAAATCAGATATCCTTAAGCTTAGGCAGCGGTTTCAATGACGTCTGTGTAGAGTTTTACTTTGGTTGCAATGCTCATGTCCACATACTTGTCGCCAATCGACACAACAAGGCCACCAATAATGCTGGGATCCACACGAGAAGTGATCTTAAGTGTCTCGTTACCCTTGAGGAAGGACTGCAAAACAAATAAACCTTTTTATCTTTGTTCTAATAGCAATTATGTGCTCTTCTACCTTGAGAGCGCCCTCCAGCTGCTTGCTCTGGCTAGCATCCAGAGGCTTGGCAGTGACTACTTCGCAGACAACCTCGCCACGGTGTGCAGCCATGATGGTCCTGAATGCATTGATCATGGTGTCAATCTTCTTAAGGCGTCCATTGTCGGCCAAAAGACCCAAAAAGTTGGCTGTAGCTGGCGCAAAACGCAGGTTGCCACAAGCCTCCTTCAAGGCGTTGGCCATGACACCCCTGTTTATGATGGGACTGGTTACTTGTTCGCGCAGCTTCTTATCGCTCTTCATGGTGGCCTGCAAGGCAACCAGATCCTTTTCAACCTGATCCAACTGGCTCATTCGCGTGGCAGCAGAGTACAAAGCGGTGGCATAACGGCCCTCTAGTCCGAAGACCTGCAATGGTGGTTTCACCGTCTGCTGGGCAGCAGCGCTGAACGTGCGGCTCTACAAATGCAACAAACACCGTTAAGTAAACAAAATTATTTGAAATCACAATTTGATTTGTGCTTTTTGCAAAATTACATAACCAAGAAATCCGTGTTAGATAATTGTTTTGGTTGTTGTGGCCAATCAAATTGTTCAATACAAATAGCGCACATTAAACATTTGGGACACATTTAAAAAATCAGTTTATTTTTTATATTTTATTAAGAACCTACCAAAAGTGCTAGTTTGTTAATGGAGGCCATCGTTTATTCCGTGCACAGAACTTTTCACCTACAAATCGCAGCTGCGGCGTACAGGGTTGTTTCATTTACGCTGTGCTAGAGCTGCCATATCGGTTAATTTCTCACCAGGGTGGCATTATCTGTGACAATAGCAATAACTAAAAGCAGCACTGAAATTCTACAGAAAAAAAAGATGTTCTCGACACAATGGGTTTTAGATTTACGCCTTTATTTTATTGTATTTTAAAAAACTTTTGTTTGTAGATGGGTTTTTCGGAAATACGTTGTGATTGTACATAAAACGTAGCTGGTAAACTGCCTAAAAATTGTATTTGCAATTGTGATGCAACATAAATAATGTTCACGCTCTATTATTAAGTCCCTATATAACCGTACGGAAAATAATAGTTAAGTGGTTAGCACTTAGGGAAATTAATTGGAAAAATTCAAATTGCTCATCTCTTATGGACTGAAGGATTTACTTGTCATCTGCAATAATCAAAACTCGTTTTAGCTTCAGGAAAATGTATATTGAAAGAAAACTAACCTTCATCCTCGAGGTCTTCGTCGCCCTCATCCTCGCCGTCATCATCCTCAAAAGCTTCCTCCTCGTTGTCTTCGTTATCATCCTCATCTTCTGGTTCCACCTCAATATCAGGTACGAGATAATACTGCAATGGATTCGGCCAAAGATCATCCTTAATTAGTTCAGCAATCTCGTCATTGACGGGGTCAGCGTTGTCCGAAAACCAATCGAAGAAAGTCTTGTAATCGGAATTCCGTTTCTTCTTGTTGCCATACGGCTTCTGAAGCAACTGTTTAAGTAGATTCTTTCCTTCCTTCCATTGTATCGGCGTACTAGTAGACGCGGGCCAATCACCATTCTCAGAAACAGCTAAGTGTTTAAAATAGATTAAAATTAATGTATGCACAAAACCATCAGTTTGCCCCAGGTGCTCTTACCCGCTGGATTCAAATGAAACTCTTTGGTGAGAATCTTGTTTTCAAAATAAGGATTCTCATCGAAATGAAAGTTTATGCGGTATCCAGATTTAATATCTTCAAATTCCTCAACCTCCAGTTTGTTTAACGAATGCAGACATTCTTCCTCTTCTTCGTCCAAAATGCCAGATACTTGCGGGTGGTTGATGAACTACAAAATGATACTCAAATTAGTTCAACTTCAAAAGTTGGCTTTGCCGGACTGAGAACATGCATACATACATATACATGTGCAATCGATAACGATACCTAGCAGCGTCTTGTACACAAAATGTGCTTATATGTACATATATGCATACAAATAAATTTATTTGCTACAGCACCAAAGTTACCATATTTAAATTTAAAATTAAATATATAAGAGATTTATCAAAAGCAGTCAAATATAAAATTTTCGCCTTTTAGCGCAGACAATTATCGATACAATGGCACTCACACACCAGGCACACACGCACACGCAGACAAAAAAAGAGCGGTGCGACCGGTGGCGGCGGCATGCATAGAAAACAAGATGAAAAAGAACAAACGAAAAAAGTTCCTCGAATAGAGAAATTTTTCTTGCACTTGTAGTAGACACAAAATCAATTAATGCTTTTGGTTTTGCTGCCCTACAACATCTCTATAGGGGAATTAATATTATGCACATGCTAAACATGCAAATCATGGCCACATATAAAGATGCCGCTGCTTCTCCAATACATGTCGGAATGTCTGAGTTTATTATATATATTTATGTACTTACAGAAGTCACCCAAAAATTGGGGATCCTCTTGACGAGCTCACTTCGCCTTTCATAGCACGGTTTGCGT
Source organism: Scaptomyza graminum (assembly GCA_018901835.1). NCBI lineage: Eukaryota > Metazoa > Arthropoda > Insecta > Diptera > Drosophilidae > Scaptomyza > Scaptomyza graminum. The sequence goes on from JAEIFL010000302.1 coordinate 270,216, forward strand.
AATTTGTTATATTTTTGCTCGACTTTTAGAATCTCCTCGCTGGCTTTCTCGTTTAACGCATCAATATCGTTTTGACAAGCATCGATTTGTTCCAGAGCCTCTGACTCCTCCTCATTAGGGCCGGCAGATGTATTTGCATCAGCGACAGCATCCAATTTTTGTCTCTTTGGCACGCTCGACATAATGCTGGATTTAGCGGCGATTAAGTTAAAAACAAAGGATTTTTATGAAATGTGAAGTTGTAATTAGTTTATGTAGTACAGTTGAGCAGTAGCCGATTTATTAGACACTAAGGGCGCCGCTCGTTGCGATTGCGAATTCTGATACTGAGTGTGGCCGATTATGGCTAGCGAAAATATACAGACCACCAGGCCCAGGGTTGTTTTTCAATGGTTCAATATAGTGAATTGGAACTGGTTCCACCATCAAAGAGGTTCGCACAGTTTGTGGTGGCTAACAGCACTGAACAATTTACAAGGCATTTTCGGCCCTTTACAACACGCGCGGACAACATTTAATGTCGAGGTGTAAACGAGCTGGCCTATTCATTTTATAATTTTATATAGCAAGCGTATTTTAAAATATTAAAAACATGGCCACGGCTGAAGCTCAAGTCAACGTGAACACAAATTTGCACAAGCAGGACCTTAGCAATTTGGTGAGTGCGCCAAAAATATCATCCTTAAATCGATGACAACGTACGCGTCTTCGTCGTCCGTTTTAGACGCCGCAACCTATAACAACGGATGAGCTGCCACAAGCGGCCATTTCTATATGAAAAAGTGTATGCGTAGTTTAAAAAGCCTCGTAAAATACATTTAACAAACTTAAACTGACTAGGCAACCTGATATTTACGTATATGGTTGTTGTTGCGCTTTGGCTGCGCAAAAGCTATCTAAAAAATGCAGCACGTGGCGATTGCTGCTACAATTTGTGATCAATGTTAGGGTTTTTCGCAGTGTGCGCTATTTGGCATATGGTTGCAATATGTTTGACAGTATTGTGAGCGCAATTAAATGCATTTGCTAGCTATGCGGCTCAACTGTTGATACAAAAGCTGATGCAATACACAGTGAAATCTAACCTCAAAATGTACGGCTTTTTCTACTCACACTCATGGCACATAAATACGCATGTATGTATGTGTGTGTGTGTTGTATTCCTCTGTACATGTTAGGCGGTTTGGGCGTGTGTATTTTGAGAAATTTAAAAAAAAAACCATCAAATTGTGTAAATAATTTAAATTTTGTATTTTGTAGGAAATCAGCAACTTGACGCCTCTATCGCCCGAGGTGATATCGCGCCAGGCAACAATCAACATTGGCACAATCGGTCATGTAGCGCACGGTAAATCGACTGTGGTCAAAGCCATATCTGGAGTGCAGACGGTGCGTTTTAAAAATGAACTAGAACGAAACATTACGATTAAGCTCGGTAAGTGTCTGTCCCTATAGTATATGTATACATATCTGTTTCCTTCTAAACATTGATGGAATGAAACGATTAACATCAGAATTAAAAAAGGTGTCATTCCACTTGATATCCTTATATCATAAGTTTAACAACACATAGGCTGTATAGACGTATACCTTGCCATGTTTAACAAGAATAATACTAAACCCAACTAAAATACTGACGACGGCACAACGCGCACAAGGTCAGTTCCAGTTTCCATAGCCGCCACGAAATTCGGGAAAGTCTATTCCATGCTTACCTTAATCTGCCTATCCTGAAGCTAATATTAAACATTTTAATACTTTTAATACTGAAAAACACACAATTTGATATAAAACTGTACAATACATACAAGATACAAGATTTGTTTGTCTCTTCTATTTATTTATATATATATTTTTTTTTTTGAATTTTTCGCACATTTAGTTTTAAGTGTGGTATCGTTTTGGATCGATGTTTGTTCTGCGCGTTATGTAAATGATTGAAATACTCAAAAGTAATTTAATATTCTGTAATGACTTAAATTGCTGGATTAGTCCCCAACAATCACAAAAACACATACGCATTGTGTCGTCGCCTTTAGTAGTTTGGATTAGCAGCTAGCTATGATTTTATTTTGTATTATTTATTTTTTGTGTCTACTTTTTATAAAATTCTGTTTTCATAAGATTTTATAGTTTAATAGAGCTTTTGCGCAAATTTAATTTCATTGATTTTTGATAATCCAGCAATTTAATTAATTTAGAACATCTTTTCTTCTTCTTCTTTTCGTTTTTCGTTGCCCAACGACGCGCGTTAAACCAAACCACAAAAAAAAATATCGAAAACCAAAAATTGTCATTTGCAGAACGTTTAAGCGAAAAGAAAATCCAATTGCTCTTGCACTCCAAGAAGCAACGCATTGCCTACGAAAGAACGCAGCAGCAGCGTCTCGCACAGTATTGGCAACAACGCCAAGGAAGCAGCCGTATTAACTTGCCACAGACATATTTTTCACATCACATACGACCAAGCCGCAGCAGTAGCCAAAGCTCGCTAAGTCCAAGTCATAGCAGCGGCTATGGCAGTGTTTTGGGCTCGGATGATCACGATGCCATGATCTCAGTTGCCAGCACACTGAACGCACTAAAGCGACGACGACGCAGTTCACGTTACAATGAGGATGTGCAATTACCTGGCTTAAAGCGCACCAAGGACAATAAAGGTGTGGCGGCGGCGATCAAAAGGCGAAAGGGCGAGTACATCGTGGAGCGCATTGAATGTGTCGAGGTGGTCAATTACGAGCCGGTTTTCTATGTCAAATGGTTGGGCTATAACGACAACGACAATACCTGGGAGGATTTTGATAATCTAGCCGATTGTGTTGAGCTCGATCATTTTGTGGAACGCCAGTTGCGCTTACATAAAACATACATTGAGCAAATCATGAGCGAGCTGGAGACACAGTTGAACATTAGTCCACCACTTAATTTAAGCAGTATTAATATCAAAAATGATGTCGAGAATTTCGAGCCATTACTCTTACAAACTGATTTTATATTACTGGCCCAATACCGGGCGGCGGAAAGCCGCAATCAACGTGAACCGCAACGCATTGGCGAACGTTGCTTGCGACGCTTCCAACTTCTACGCTGTCAGCTTGCACGTCGCAAACAGCTGCTGGAGCTGGCCAAATTCGAGCGGCGCATGAATAACGTTGAGATGCCAGCACCGCACATACGCGTCCTCAACAATGTCGATTTGGACACCATCGATGCAAGTTTTGTCTACATACAAAAGAACATCTTAAGCGATGCGGTGCCAAGGCCAGAGCCGCCCGTAGTTGGCTGCAACTGCGACACCGGTTGCACCGCCTCAAGTCGCTGCTGTGCCCGGCTCGCCGGTGAACTGTATGCCTACGAGCGAACGACCCGGCGCCTGAGACTGCCGCAGGGCAGCGCCATATATGAGTGCAATACTCGATGTAGCTGCGACGCCGACTGCCCAAATCGACTGGTGCAGCAGGGACGCAAGCATCCGCTGGAGCTTTTTAAGACGAGCAACGGTCGTGGCTGGGGTGTTCGCACCCCAAAGCTGCTGCGCAAGGGCGAATTTGTGTGCGAGTATGTTGGCGAGATTATAACCAGCGATGAGGCAAATGAGCGTGGCAAGGCCTATGATGATAGAGGACGCACGTACCTCTTCGATTTGGATTACAATACGGCAGCGGAGAGCGAATATACGATTGATGCGGCCAATTATGGCAACATTTCGCATTTTATAAATCATTCGTGCAATCCCAATTTGGCTGTATTTCCATGCTGGATTGAGCATCTGAACGTGGCACTGCCACATTTAGTATTCTTTACACTGCGCCAAATTAAAGCTGGCGAAGAGTTGAGCTTTGATTATATACGCGCCGATAACGACAGTGTACCCTACGAAAATCTATCGACTGCTGTGCGAGTCGAATGCCGCTGTGGCGCTGACAATTGCCGCAAGGTGCTATTTTAGGCGTTGGCAAACCACAAATTGGAATACTTAATATTAGTACAAGATATATGTTAAATTTTCGACTTGACCATTTGAAAAACCGGAAACACCTCTTAAAACTCTGTTCGATATTATTCAGGTTGCATGTTTTCCTGCTTGAGAATCTTTTCAAACGTTTATATACCGAGTTAGTCTATAAGTAGGTATTATTGTTTTAAATTTATAGTTTATTGACAATTTTTGTATAATTAAGTATTATATATTTGAAGTTCATTGTTTACTGAAATTATTGCCAACTCGACTTTTATATATACCTCGTTTCAGATTGTACAGTTTTATATAAACATTATACCTTATTTGTGATGATTGTATTAAAATTTAACAATTATGAAACTAAAATATACAAATTTTATAAATGTCGCCAATTTTCCCGTTTATTATGCACAAATGCTATTTAAAATATTATTAAATCTTAAATACTGTTGTAAAAAAAACCTTTTAAATCTTAAAATATGAACAGAAAGGTTATAACGGTTAAATAATTTAGTTCCAAAACCATCTAAAATGTTTGTGAAAGAATTAATTATTTAAGTAGATTTGCCGATATCTTGAAAAATATGCATATTTTTTATTGTATTTAGTTTTATCTAATATATTTTTTTAGTACTATTTTGAATATTTTTATAACTTATTAAAGAAAAAATTTCACTTAAAAACCGCCATTTAACTTATTTAAAACAAATTTTTCTATACATTTTCCCAATTACATTACATTGATATTAAGAATACTTAAAACTTGATATTCGTTATCGAAAAATCTGTTTTGCAGGATATGCCAATGCAAAAATCTATAAGTGCGATAATCCCAAGTGCCCGCGCCCGGCCAGCTTCGTATCGGATGGATCCAGCAAGGATGACAGCATGCCGTGTGCGCGTCTTGGGTGCGCTGGTCGCTTCAGATTGGTGCGTCATGTTAGCTTTGTCGATTGCCCCGGTCACGACATTCTTATGGCAACCATGTTGAACGGCGCCGCTGTGATGGATGCTGCACTGCTGCTTATTGCTGGTTGGTTTTTATCGATTTATGGCATCTTACATATATTTGTTATATAAAAATTTGCTTTGTTTATAGGAAACGAGTCGTGTCCACAGCCACAAACCTCGGAGCATTTGGCTGCCATCGAGATTATGAAACTAAAACAGATTTTGATATTGCAAAATAAAATCGATTTGGTTAAGGAGAGCCAGGCTAAAGAGCAATACGAGGAGATCACAAAGTTTGTGCAGGGCACCGTCGCCGAGGGCGCACCGATTATTCCAATTTCGGCCCAGCTGAAGTACAACATCGACGTACTCTGCGAGTATATTGTTAACAAGATTCCTGTGCCGCAGCGTGATTTCAATGCGCCGCCCCGCCTAATTGTCATCAGATCATTTGATGTGAACAAACCTGGTTGTGAGGTGCAGGATCTCAAAGGTGGCGTTGCCGGCGGCTCAATATTGAGCGGTGTGCTCAAAGTGGGTCAGGAGATTGAGGTGCGTCCCGGTGTTGTCACCAAGGACGGCGATGGCAACATCACTTGCCGCCCCATCTTCTCGCGCATCGTCTCTCTGTTTGCCGAACAGAATGAGCTGCAGTACGCCGTGCCCGGTGGCCTGATCGGTGTTGGCACCAAAATTGATCCCACGCTGTGTCGTGCCGATCGTCTGGTCGGTCAGGTGCTCGGCGCCGTTGGCAACTTACCAGATATTTACATAGAGCTGGAAATTTCATATTACCTGCTGCGTCGATTGCTCGGCGTGCGCACCGATGGTGACAAAAAGGGTGCTCGCGTGGAGAAGCTGCAGCGTAACGAAATCTTGCTGGTCAACATTGGATCCCTCAGTACTGGCGGCCGCATCTCAGCCACAAAGGGTGATTTGGCCAAAATTGTGCTCACAACGCCGGTTTGCACGGAGAAGGGCGAGAAGATTGCACTGAGCAGACGTGTGGAGAATCATTGGCGGTAAGTGCAGATCAAATATATTTTATAGATTTGAGATATTCTACAAAAGCTATATATTTCTTTGTACAGTTTGATTGGTTGGGGGCAGATCTTTGGCGGCAAGACAATTACACCCGTTCTGGATAGTCAGCCAGCGAAGAAGTAAGAGAACAAGGACCAATTAGCTACCAGACCGCGCTCCGAATTCATATTCAATTGAAGCGTTCAAGTGTGAGATATATATACACAAGATTTCAAACGATATTGTCGTTTGGCCAAATTGCTGATTTTGTTCTTCTTCGCTGCACCCTCTCCTCATCTATAAATCCCGTGTCGTTGTCCTCCTTCACGTCCGTTGATAGCAAAACAAACAAAATACGAAATAGAAACAAAACTTACTGAAAAACTTTATGCATACATACATACCTTAAATTATTTAATTTTGTATGTATATAAATGAATTTTGCTGCGAAATGTTATGCAAATAGTATAGCAAATCCAAGCATTACAAGAAACTAATAGGTTATACCATACATATTATATAAAAACAAAACAAATCTGATACATCGTAAAATTGTTTTTATGATTTAAATACAAAAACGAAGTATAAAATGGTATGCATTTTTACAATTAAAACTACAACACACGGCTCTTCTTTTTTATACTATTGTGGGCTGGAGAAAGTCAATTAAGGGAAAATTGTTTTTTATTACATACTATATACTTATAGTTATCCAAAACAACCGTTAATAAACTTTTCATTTTAGATCTTTTTATTTGTTTTTAAGCATTATTATTACAAGGTTCACATTATCGTTTTTAAAACATGATCATTTATTATTATTGTTTAATTACATATTTTGAAACAATCTTTTTTTTTAAATCTGTAATCTTGATTTATTTCCTAGCGCACACTAATTTAGTTGTAAACTCTATGTATGTTTTCTGTTTTTTTGTTTATTTTTTGTTTACTGAAATTATTTCAATATTAATTAGCTTAATTAATAAAAATTCGTACTTAGTCGCAATTCACATACATACGATGTGTTTGTTATTTAATTGGTGAAAACTTTGTTTAATTTAATACTATTGAGATTGAGTAATTTTAATTGTTTTTTAATACTTTTTCAAATACCATCCATTTTTAGTAAGAACACGTCTTGCATTGTGGCCAAGGACGCATTGATCATTTTTAACCGGGAAATCTTTCTTGTAGTTTCGTTGAACACATTTTAAACAATTCAAATATAATATGTATTAAGTACTTATATATTAACTTGAGTGACTTTTGAACACAATTACATATGTATGAGCAGACTTCTTTGGAACGCACTAGGAAATATTCCAATGGTTATTTTTTATAGGTAATGGTGCCGCTCGTTAACAACAAAATATTTTCAGATAAATGTGTCCAAAATGGGGATCAATAATTGGCAAACAACTATAATGAGCAAGATAATGGTAATTTGATGTTTGCTTTAAATTTTTTGTCATTGACTTTTTGAAACTTTAGGCCATTTTTAGTTTATCTATTATATTAATGATCGGAATAATTAAAAAAAAAATCCAATTTTTTATTAAGATAAGAGCTCTAAGCGACAGCTTAGGAGAACGTTTAAGAACCGTCGCGTCTCTATTTTAAATTATATGAATATGTATACAATACCATATTTCAGTGTTACTTTTTTGGGCTACAATTTGTAAGTGTTGCTTATCTACCGGATACAAATGCAGGACCCACCTAAGAACAATGCGTCCATAGTGTGTACGAGTACAACAATTTTCTTTTGAATATTTGTCTTAAGTCTGTGTGGTATTAGATATTCCTAATAAATAATATTGAATCGATTTTGTAAAACTCAGTTAGAATACTAATTTTATACATACATTCAGATATAACAAGTAAGTATATTTTGTATTATTCCTTTAGCAAGAAATCAATCTAATAATATTTGTATATTTATATATAGATACATTGAACACCTTGGAGTGCTTTTGGTTATCCTTGCGTATACTTATTATAAAACACATTGATTTAATCGTTTGTTTTCCAACTAATTCTGCTTCATTGGCTATGTTCTTGTGTTCTTATATAAAGGTAGTGTACATTATTTATATGGTATTGACATTTACATTTAAATTGTGTGTATTCCTTCATTTTTTTGTCGAAAATTTATGCTTTTCATTATTTGTGCCTTGAGAAATGACTCTGAAACTTGGTCTGTTTACATACATATAAAAATTTATTATATATCGTACATACAGAATACAATTTATTGACAGTTAACATTGGCAAAATTGGAGTTAGTTTATTATTTTAACTGGCTAACTATAAATAAATATGCATAAATCTATTGTAAGTTGACAGATTTTAACTACATTTATATACGTATGTATTTATTTTTAGCAGTTTCTCGTCATTGAGATCGTGTTCATAATAAAATGTGTCTTACATTATATTTTTTTTCTAAATTTTGTAACACATTATAATCTTTAACAATTTTGAGCTTTTTTTTAACGGTTTCAAAACTTTTACAACACTGTACTTATTACTTACATAGATACATTTATACATACACATTTGCAGAAAAATAAGCACATTTTACATGCATGCTTCGTTTATCATAAATAGTACATCATTTATATTCATAATACCTATTTATGTTTTGTTGGATCATTATTTTTAATAAGTACATACTTATATACTGTATATGCGTGGTTTTAAACACAAATACTTTTAAGTTTTTTGATCAGGTTTTATCTAGTTAAATACATTTTTATATATGCCATTTCATTGGGAGGTGTCTCTTGGATATATATATGAAAGCCTACGTTTTCTTTAGGATGCACATTCTGGCATTTGATTTGGGTTTGGTGTGACATCTTAAAGAAAATGGCTCATGTCTCATTCGTTGACATCCTCTTCAGAAGAACTGGCTGCGGGTATCGTTGAGAATTGCCACGCCTCGCGATTATTGTTTTTGCTGACGCTGTAAGGATATCTTAATTATTGATTGATTATAATTTACATAATTATCTAAAACGAAAATGCCAGGGACTGTAACGATTATAATTTTTATGAAAAAAATTGAAAAATAAGAATTATTTGCCAATTTTTTATATTTTACTTAACCAATAACTCTTATTTTTCGACCTAAATTAAAAATTTTTTTTTTAATTATTAAATTTCAATTTTTTATTAAAAATTGTGAAATAACACTTATTTTTCAATCTTTATTATAAAAATAAAAAATAAAAGTTGATTATCAATTTTTATTTTAAAAATCAAAAATAAGAGTTATTTTTCAATTTTTATTTTTATAGTTGAAAATAAAGATTGATTTTAAATATCTTTTGAACCAAGCAACATAGCACAAATGTTGACATGTATTCATGATCTACACTCAAATACCTTTCCATAACATGTCCTTCAAGGATCAACATTAAGGATCAAATTTATATGTTGTCTTTATAAGACAAAGGAAGAGAGAAAACGCTTTGTGGCTACGTATGTGAAATAAAAAAATCCATGACGAAGAGAGGCTAGAGGCTTGATTAGCTAATAAGCTCCTTACTTGTTATACCCTGTGCCCATCAAAAAAATGCGTAAAAGGGTATATTATCTATATATATATATATGTCGTAGAACTGCTGTTAAGAAGACTGTTACTGTTAAGTTACATAGACACGTCAGCGTTAAGAATACTGTTAGTGCTAAGACACGTGGACACGTTAGCGTTATAAATACTGTTAGTGCTAAGACACGTGGACACGTTAGCGTTATAAATACTGTTAGTGTTAAGTAACGTTTTAATAAATGAAAAAGGAGACAACGAGAGTATGCATCATGAATTGGTAGATACACAAAGGCGAGGTCCGATAGAGATAGCTATACGGACTGAGTGTGGACCGGATGTTCTAGAAGAAAGTCAGTGTGAACTAAAATACTTTTGAAAAAATTCGGCTTGCTGTAACAATTAGTCAAAACTGCAGGCTTGTCTGGTATGAGCTTATCTCTGCATAGTTCTGTGATTCACTAGAGTGTTGATCGCGATGGGCCGTAAGTGTGACTTAGTAGTGCGAAATTTTTTCACCTTAGACACCAGTGAAAATAAAAGAAAGTGCAACCTGTGTAGTCGGTCCTTTTAAGGAACATATTTCACCAATTTAAGAAGACACTTGCAAGAGTGTCATAATGAACAATATAAAAGTGAAATTGAAGAACAAAACAACCAGCAACGCAAGTTTCTGTAGAAAAAGCTTTTTCAGCATTAAAATTGGTTCTTTCCGACCTGAGGTGCAACTTATCTTCAGAGTCGAAAAAAACTTCTATTTCTGAAATTAAATAAATAGTGCGTAAAAAAACTCTTCGTCATGGATTTTTTATTTCACATACGTAGCCACAAAGCGTTTTCTCTCTTCCTTTGTCCTATAAAGACAACATATAAATTTGATCCTTAATGTTGATCCTTGAAGGACATGTTATATATCAATGGAAAGGTATTCGAGTGTAGATCATGAATACATGTGTTATGTTGCTTGGTTCAACAGATATTTAAAATCAATCTTTATTTTCAACTTTTAAATATAAATTGAAAAATTACTCTTATTTTTGATTTTTAAAATAAAATTGTTCTTTTTTTTTTTTATAATAAGATTGAAAAATAAGTGTTATTTCACAATTTTTAATAAAAAATTGAAATTTAATAATTAATTAAAAAAATTTTTAATTTAGGTCGAAAAATAAGAGCTATTGGTTAATTTATTTATATAAATTGAAAATTAAAGTTTATTAGATTTTTGAATTCCCAGCTTTAAAACAAAGTATTTGGTCGTTTTCGCATCAACCTTATCCCTATATGTCGCTTTGATTTTTTTCAATCCCATAACTCTTATTTACGGTCCCTGGAAAATTCTTTTAAATTGAAAGATCTGCATAGTATAGCTTTGATATTTACCCATGCTTTTTGGCATTGCTGGGTAACGTATGTGAGCTGCGATAGTAGCTGTCGTGGGGCTCCTCTTTGGTCTCCTCCAGCGATTTGCGCTGCAACGTCATGGTTTCTTGTGGCGTTAACGAGGATGCACCACTCCCGTTTAGCTCTGCATCCAGATAATACTTGGCACTTTGTGCAATCTTACAGTTCTCGCATTCACTCAGATAGTCATCGTCCAGGCTGGTGTCATTGGGCAAGAAGTGTTCGTTTGGATTCAAACAGTTCTTCGATGTGGTACAAACAGGCAGCTGCTTGCTGGGCGTGCCACCATTTCGTGCACTCTGCACCTTGGCTGTTAGCTGCGGATAACTGGGCATCTTGCAATGGGCAATGGCCAAGCTGCTGTTTGTGTTTGATGCACTTGATGATGCCGCTGCTGCTGTATCCCGTTTGACTCGCAATATTTTTGGCAGTGTTGTGCTCTTACTAATTGCCGCTGCGTTCTCGTTGTTGTTCTCCAGCGGCGGTATGCTAATCACTGAAGGTACTTTGCTGACAACGCTATTGATGGTACTGTTTAGAGAGATCTTGCCACTAATGTGTTTGGGCAGCGTATAGGTCACATGATTATTTGCCAGTGGATAGAAAGTGCTTGAATTGATTTTGCCCGTCGACTTTTCGCTGCTGCTGGCCGATGGACTAGCTGGGAAAAGGGTCAATGTGGGCGTTTGCTCCTTACGCTGATGCATGCTGGTGTTTGTTGATTTGCTTAACGTATAAATGGTGGCCACAGCGGCGTTGTTGTTGCTGCTGCTGCTGTTGCTGCTTGTTGCAGTTGTTGCTGTCGTTGTGGCTGTTTTTAAATTCGTTAGGCTTTTGTAGAGTTTCGGTGGTAATTGTGGATTGCTTTGATCGTTGTGTGATTTTTGCTGCTGTTGCTGCTGATGTTGTTCTTGCTGGTTATAGAAATGTTGCTGCTGTTTCTGCGTTAAACTCAAGTAGGCGTCAACCTGTAAAGAGCGCTAACGTTGTTTAGCAAGAAGTCAAAGCGAAATAAGCATATTTTTGAGCATGAAATAAAACATATTTTAAATCGGTTGCTGCTTTTCCAATTTAGCAAATGAATTTCACTTAAGGCAAAGAAACAAAACAGGTCGAAATATGATTTTGATATTAGTATTCCCTTGTGAGGAACCAAAATTAAGTATTCTCAATGGGATTACTTACATTTCGAACTCACCTTTCGATTTAAATAGGCGCTGGAAAGCACATCGGCACTACTGGAGGCACTGCGTCCGCCGCCGCCGCCGCCACTGCTGCTGCTGCTGCGTGCACGTTCCGCAGCGCTGCTCGTATTGCTGCTGCTGCTCGAACGCTTCTGTACACGGCCCAGTACAATGGGCGGCGCACTGACATCCTCGTGATGCTGCAACGGCGGCGGCGGTATTACGGCTGAGACATGCGAGGGATGTGGCTGCAGCTCATCGCCCACCTGCTTCGAAATGGTGGCAATTTTTGGCTCATGTGCACATGGATTACGTGCGGCAATCAACAGTTCGTGGCCAAGTTGCTGTTGCTGCGCATTTGTTGATGATTTGACGCGCTGGCCATAGGCCAATGTGGCGGCATGTCTTGTGCTGGCGCTGGGTGAGAGTGCGCATGGATTGCTGCCCGAGGAGGCAAAGAGTTTGCCTGCGCCGCTTAGGAAAGCATTTGCATTCGCATTGCTGCCCATATAGGACATGGGCACATGTTGTATGGGGCACTGGCACATGGGCTTCTTGCTGTTGTTGGCCTTGTTGTTGGCATCCGAGGAGCTGGTACTCGAAGTTGAGCTGGACTTGGGCTTAACACTGACCACTTGCAAGGGATCGGCGACGGCAAAATAGCGCGGTATTGTCCGATGATAGCGACGCGAGCTCGATGGAGTTTTGCTGCCATGCTGCGATTGCTGCTGCTGCTGTTGCTGCTGCGATTTGAGTGCTGCATGCAACGGCATTGGCAGCGTTTGTGTTACCGAATCAGTTGTGTTGCTGGGCGCTGTTGTTATTGTTGCGATTTCCATTTGTGGCAGCATATCCATAGCCGGACTGGACAAGGCTGCGGCTAGCAACTGTTGCTGATGTTGCTGCTGCTGTTGTTGTGTCATGTGGTGTGTGGGCGTGGCGGTCATCAGCTCAGCCGATGCTGGCAGTGAGTGATAGCTGGCGGCACTGGCACTTGCATTGATCTCCACATCAGCTACGGTAAGATATTGTTGTTGTTGCTGTTGCTGCTGCAGCAACTCTTGTGAGCCGCGTGGCGTGCGACGAGCTGCCGCATAGGGCAATGTGTTGGACACGCTGCTGGCAGCAGCAGCAGCAGCAGCTGTTGTTACACTGGCACTTATGTTTAAATGACAATTCTTATAGCTACATTCGCTGCTTACAGCCGGCTTTGGTGTGGGCATGGTTTGCACACAAATCGAATTGCTTTGCGTTGCTGCCGGCAATTGCTGCAACTGCAGCTGCTGCTGTTGGTGCTGCTGCTCCAATACATGTTGCTGCTGTTGGTGCAACAAATGCTGCTGCTGCTCACTTTGCAGGCTGTAGGGTGGCTGATGATTCTCGCCCGTCGCTATTGTGGTAACGCCGCCACTATTGATGTTTATATTTATCAAATTCGTCGTGCTCTGCGTATATTGATTCGATTGTGCAGCAGCAGCAGCTGCAGCATTCAATTGATGTGCGTGTGGATGTGTATTGTGTGTTGTTGCAACCGGCATCAATTGCTGGGTATAGGCATGTGGATGCGGATGCTGTTGTGGCTGTGTGTGCAACTGCAGCGTATGTTGTTGTAAATGCTGATGCTGCAATTGTTGCTGTTGCTGCTGCTGTTGTTGTTGTTGTTGCTGTTGCTGACTGACACTGGCCACCGCCTGACGCTGCACATGATGACTGGGCAAGTTGACAGTGCACTGTGCGCTTAATGCCTCCGCCTGGGATATGGCAACAGCCTCCTCATACGGTGGCGGTGCCTCGCCGCGTGGAAAATAGCCGCTAGGTGGCTTCCAGAGCGGATAATGGGTTGTGGCGCCGCCATACGAGTAATCCAAGGCACTCAAATTACCCTCCATGTAGCCCATGTTGCCAGCAATATAACTAAAATACACATATATATAATTTATATTTTATAAATTATTGTGGGTTGAGACTCACCCAATGCTTCCAACAATGCTGCGCTGATCCTCCGTATTCTGGCGATTCTCTCGTGCTCGCATTTTACGCTGCCTCAAGCGATTCACGAGGAAGAAGAGCAGGGATAAGGAAAGCGTGGCAGTGATGCCACTGGCCACCAGTCAAATGCCAAAATCGGTGCTGCCATCGCTGAACTGATCATCCAAACAGATGACCTCACAGCAATTGTTGCCGCTGCCAACAGTTTGAAAGGACTTGCACTTGCTAAATGCCTCGCACAACACCATTTTGCATGCCTTGGGCAGACCGCTGTCACAGATGCAGAGACGACACGAGTCCGGTCCCGGCATATAATGCATCCCCGTCTCATACAGTTTGCCATTGTAGTCCCGGCAGTGTCCACCTTGGATCAAACTAGAGCTTACCGCGTTGCCGCCTGACATACACAAAAATAGGTCACAAAGAAAAGATAATTTATAAACGGGGAAACACATGAGCATAAAGTGCTTACAAATATCTTTGTTTATTCCAAAAACTATATTATTTAAAACTTTTTTCTTATACCCATTTTGTGAACTGTATATATAATTATGTATATGTATATAAGTATTTTGCTAAAAGTGTTTTTAGATTTCTGGCTATTTACATATATTGAAAGGTGACAATTTAAACTGGCTTTAAACATTTAAACATTTTTAAAACTCATAGTTTACCCAATAGTACAAAGTTATGTTATCTGTATATTGAATTTAAAATATTAAAAAGTCTTTCTATTTTAGTATTGTCAATAACAATCCTGTTCCAAATGTAAATTTTTTTTCATACAAAAATAAGACAAGCACTTTCTCTAGATAAATACTTAATTTAAATGAATTTTTTTTAATACATATATTGACTCATTTATATATATTATATGAATAAAATACGTATACTTGAACAAATCCCATAAAAATGTCTCTTAATTTAGTAAATTCGATAAAATTAACAAAATCTTGATGTATGCCCCTATATAAAGATACATTTGTAATTATGTAAATGAACACTTATTCGGAAACAACAGTGCGATTCTTTTTTTTTTACACACTTGACCAAGTTTCGCTTTTGATTTAACAGTTACTGTTACAAAATGCAGCAGGTGCTGCACCCATACCCACAAACACACAAACACGCATATATACATATATGTATGTATAAGGGAACATGGCCATTACATTTATCACTTGAATGAAATTATATTTCCAACATAATTTAAATGCTAAACAGCAAAAGGAAATTCAAATTAAAAACAAATATATGTACATCCAACATTCACAAAGTGTGGTATGCTAGGTGAAGAGACGACGACGACATTTTGTGAGGGGGGATGGATGGATGTGTTTTCGGGGCTGCAATAACATGCAGTGTGGCCGAGAGCTGACGAACGAAATAGCACGATTGCGAACGGCTGGGCAGAAAGCACACACGAACTAAAATAGCAAACAGCGTCCTCGACGTCCCCGCAACAAAAAGAAAAAAAATAGAGAGGAAAAAACATAATGCCTTTTATGCGAGTTTCCAAGTGAAATTTTTGCGATACACACACACCCAAATCGGCCCCACACGTATACATCCAAACACATGGCAGACTATACATACATACATGCAAAAATAAACACCATGCACCACACACCACCCACCCACACACACACATACATATACACAGATGAAGAGCTAGCGAGCAAAGAAGAGAGACCAACAGAGAGAGACAGATAGAGAGAAAGTGAGAGCGGAATGGGCACTAACGCAAAATTTTGCACGCCACATCCTTCGTTGCGCCCAGTGGGCAGCAATTCGCAGGAGTTGCTGGCTGAGAAAAAGAGCGCAGCGCAAGTGTATGCGTGTATATGTATATGTATATGTGTATATGTGTGCCCCGTGTCCCATAAATTGTGAAACTCTGCTGTGGCCATGGACCATATTACAGTTATTGTATAAAGAGAAGAGCAATTGAAATTGATTTTGCTTGAGAAAAAATTATGCATTGTCCTTTCATGCTGCCCCCATTTTTTACAAATGCATGTATTTTATTTAATTCTATTTCATTAAGATGAGGAAATGAAGAAAAAAGTATGAGTTTTCACTTTACTGCTCTCTCTTTGGCACAGCAAGGATTTAAGCTCTAATCTTGTGTGTGTGTATTAAGTTTTTCAGTTTTCACTTTGTCCTTTTTACCTTTGGCATTTCCAATAAACGCAAGCACTGCCAAAAAATACATTTTGCTGGTGTTAAAATGCACTTCAAACTGCACAATTAACACTATTCGCTGTTATTTAGTAACACAGTTTTTATTTAATACTATTTTCAACGGTTTTTAACGAACGTTCGAGCAATACCAACTAGTGCTAAAATTTAACTGTGTGACCGTGCTAACAGTAAGGCGAAAATACCCAAACTGAATTTTGGTATTGCGTAAATGCTTTAAATACCAAACACGTGACGTAAACAGTAGGGGAAGTAACGTAAGCCAAGGATACGTTAAGTTTAAAAAAAAAACTTTCCTATTTCGCTTAAATAAACAATGTAAGTGAATAGATATACTTAAAAACGATTAAGTAGAAAAGCTTAAATCGAAAAGCTAGTAATTGAATTTAATGCTAAGCGCGTTGAGTTCATTAATTTTGCAAGTCATTTGTGGCATGCAATTGCAAGTGGAAGCAAAACAACAACAACAACATTAGCTTAATCACAATGTCAAGTTCGAAGCGATAAAAAATGCCAACAATGACAAAAACAAGCAAAACTGCGACCAAAAGACACTCCTCCATGATGGTCTTTAAAAGATACAATTATAAAATTATAGCATACATTTTGGTTCCTATATCAAATTTTACATCCGTTAAGACTAAAACTTAGTTTGTATTAAAATTTCGCTGAACGACTTCGATTCTTTTCACTGAGCTAATCATTTGGGTTATGCTACCCTTTACATTTTATAATTACAGGGTATAATTAGCTTAAACGCTGTCAACAACACGCACAGTAAAAATGCGGCTAAATAATTGAAGTATCGCGGTGCGAGCGGTGCGATTATCAAGCATTTAAGTCAAAAATGAATTTAATTTGATACCTTTCAGCCAAATTCTTTCAATGTAAATTTCCATGCACTTCACTAGTGGAGCAGCTCACCTGAGCACCGGACGTGCAACCGGAACTGAGATGCCATCAAAATTGGAGAACGCGACGGCGGCCCAGGTGATGGCCCTCAACGGAGTGGTGCGGAACAGCAGCTATGTGATACCGGGCCTGTATGATCTGTCGATTGAGGACACCAATTGGGTGCTTACCTCGTCCTTTATCATCTTTACAATGCAAACGGGCTTCGGCATGCTTGAGTCAGGCTGCGTTTCCATCAAGAACGAAGTAAACATTATGATGAAGAACGTTATTGATATTGTTCTGGGCGGCTTTACCTATTGGCTATTCGGTTACGGCATGAGCTTTGGCCGCGGACCCTTCTCCAATCCATTCATTGCCATTGGCGACTTTCTGCTCGATCCGCCCGTTGGCGATGAGCTAATGGGACAAATATTTGCCGCCTTTCTCTTTCAATTGTCCTTTGCAACCACAGCGACAACCATTGTAAGCGGCGCCATGGCCGAGCGGTAAGTCTACACAAAAAAAATATTCTTAGAATTTTTATATTTTTGAAAAAATAAAACCAAACATTTCTTAGAAAAATAGTTAAACTTAAAGTTATTTAAAAACATTTGTTTAAAATCAGTGCGTAATTTTTTAAATCTTTTACATATTTTTATAATTAAAATTTGAAATAGAATTTATTGATTAATTATTTTGCGAAATTTTAATATGTAAGTAAGTATATACTTGCTTTGTTTTTATTAAAATATTTAATTTTTGTGTCATAGAAATGTGGTTTCTATTTAATAATTCATAAATCAAATACATTTTGAATACATCAGGTATATCAATTTACGTTTTTAATATTATTCTAAATAATTATTAAAATAAAAAAATCTTACTTTTTCTCAGGTGCAATTTTAAAGCCTACTGTTTATTCTCCTTCTTGAATACGGTTGTATATTGTATACCCGCCGGTTGGGTATGGGGTGAGCATGGATTCCTTAATAAACTGGGCGCTGTGGATATTGCGGGCAGCGGACCCGTTCATTTGGTCGGAGGCGCCGCATCCTTTGCTTCGGCGGCAATGCTTGGTCCGCGTTTGGGTCGCTATGCCGAAGGCTATGATCCCTTGCCACTGGGCAATCCGGTGAATGCATGCATGGGTCTCTTTGTGCTCTGGTGGGGCTGGCTGGCCTTCAATTCGGGCAGCACCTACGGCGTCAGCGGTGCCAAATGGCAGTATGCCGCCCGTGCTGCTGTCATGACAATGATGGGCTCATTTGGCGGTGGCTTTGCCAGTTCCCTGTGAGTACAAAAAAGCCAATAATATATAATAAGTTATTTTTGAAATTCCCGTTGTAGTTTCTCGTTTTGGCGGCACGATGGTCGCATGGACATCATGGATTTGATTAATGGTATTTTGGGTTCACTGGTCTCAATAACCGCCGGCTGTTTTCTGTACCATGCCTGGGAAGCGCTCATCATTGGTGCGTTGGGATCGTTGCTCTGTGTGCTGGCGATGCCCCTCTTTGATCGCATGGGAGTCGATGATCCGGTGGGTGCGAGTGCTGTGCATGGTGTTTGTGGGATTTGGGGTGTCATTGCTGTTGGCCTGTTTGCCGACAATCCATTGCCGATGGACACGACCAAGGGACGCAGTGGCCTGTTCAAGGGCGGCGGCTGGTATCTGTTGGGCATACAATGCCTGTCGGCCTTCTGCTTGGTGTGCTGGGGAATCTGTTCGACGTTCCTGTTGCTCTATGTGATTAACAAGATAATACCCATACGCATGGATCCGCACGAGGAGCTGCTGGGCGCTGATCTCACCGAGCATCGCATAAGGCACTCACAAATTGGCTTGTCACGCGCCATCTCCGCTCTGGCGCCCATTAAGATCGATCTACATGAGATTGTTGGCATTCAACCCATTGGCATTAATCCGGGTCACGAGCGCAGCATCCAGCAGCTACGCGCAGCCGAGGACAAACTGCAGCAATGGCAATCCTATTTAGACCAAGTAAGTGGCAATCACAAGAGACTGGACACACCCAAGAAATCCCTGGAGGAGCAACAGCTTGAATCGGATATAACGCTCAACATTAAGGCAACCGCTGGCAACGAGAGAAGCGTCTTTAGCCGCAAATCGGTGCACATTAGGGATAGCTATAGTCAGGGCTCCTATAAGCCCAACAACAGTGAGCTGCCTTTTAACGCCCATGTGCCCAAGCTGGACAAGGATGGCAATTTCGCCTGGGTGGATTGAATTTTTCAATATAAAATTAATTTCAAAATTAAATATGATCACAAATCGTTATTGTGCCTACATATGTTCCTAAGCAAATACAAATATTTTATCTTATCCTTTTAAAACCCTGTAAACTAACAGAATCGAGATGTCCCCTGTAAACTAACAGAATCGCAGAGACAAGTTAACATACATTATTAGTCTATGCAGAATCGAGAATTAACAGAGATTCCTAAGTGTTTGGTACCATGATAGAATTAACTGGGTAGTGTCATCAGAGAGAGCGCTCTCTTTTTTTGGATACCTTTTCGTTTAGAATTTGTACACTACGTGAATCAGGACAAATTTTTTTTTATATATATATATAGATTATTAAACTATTTTTAGCAATTTCTAAATTATTAGCAAAGCGCTATAAAAAAAAAAATATTTGAGTTTTAATTGGTATATTGAATATTGGCACAAAGGGTATTTTTACTTCGTGCATTTTGTGCGTTGAATCAGCTGATGGCCTAGCAGCTTGCAAAAAATTTAAAAAATAAAAACAAATGAACTTTTTGCATTTCTTAAATTGGTGTTATTTATTCAAGTTCAAGCAAGTATTATTTGGATGATCGATCGATGTATGTAATAATGACAATAATATAATATGTATGTATTATCTTATTTTTAGAGCAGTGATTTGGTTTTATAAGTTTTTGTATATATTTAACGTTGCAGTTGTATTATTATAATATAACTTTCAAGAGCAGTTGTCGGTTGTTCTTGTTCTTTTTGATGTTGTTGTTGTTTGTGTTTTCTAATTTAGAATCCAAGTTAAATATGCGGTGTTCAATATATGTAGATGGTGGTGGTATAATTGATTTATTGTGTGATTTGAGGTTGTGGTTGGGTTGGGTGAGTTGATTAATCGACCTCCTCGATGGTGGGGCCAGCACCGCCGGCACCAGCTGGGCCGCCAGGAGCACCACCTGCGCCAGGCATACCGCCGGGCATGCCACCGGGCATACCACCAGGAGCACCACCGGCACTCTGGTACAGCTTGGTGATGATTGGGTTGCAAACACCCTCCAGCTCCTTCTGACGATGCTCGTATTCCTCCTTGTCGGCCAGCTGATTGGCATCGAGCCACTTGATCGTCTCGTTGCACTTGTCCATAATGGTGGTGCGATCAGAGTCGGCAATTTTGGTCTTCAGATTCTCTTCGTCAAGAGTTGCCTTCATGTTGAAGCAGTACGACTCCAGGGCGTTCTTGGCAGAGATGGTCTCCTTCTGCTTGTCATCCTCGTTGCGGTACTTCTCGGCCTCGTTGACCATGCGCTCAATATCCTCCTTGGACAGACGACCCTTGTCGTTGGTGATGGTGATCTTGTTCTCCTTGTTGGTCGAACGCTCCAGGGCGGTCACATTCAGGATACCGTTGGCATCAATGTCGAAGGTCACCTCAATCTGGGGGACACCACGGGGTGCTGGTGGGATGCCCGAAAGCTCGAACTTGCCCAACAGGTTGTTATCCTTGGTCATGGCGCGCTCACCTTCGTACACCTGAATCAACACACCGGGCTGGTTGTCCGAGTAGGTGGTGAAAGTCTGAGTCTGCTTCGTGGGAATGGTGGTGTTACGCTTGATGAGCACGCTCATCACGCCACCAGCGGTTTCGATACCCAGAGACAGAGGGGTAACATCGAGCAACAACAGATCCTGCACCTCCTGCGACTTATCACCGTGCAAGATGGCGGCCTGGACGGCAGCACCGTAGGCAACAGCTTCATCGGGATTGATGGACTTGTTGAGCTCCTTGCCATTGAACAGATCCTGCAGCAGGCGCTGTACCTTGGGAATACGGGTGGAGCCACCAACCAACACAATATCGTGAATGGCCGACTTGTCCAGCTTGGCATCGCGCAATGCCTTCTCCACGGGGTCCATGGTGCTGCGGAACAGATCAGCATTCAGCTCCTCAAAACGGGCACGAGTGATCGAGGTATAGAAATCGGTACCCTCGAACAGCGAGTCAATTTCAATGCTGGCCTGGGTAGAGGAGGAAAGGGTACGCTTTGCACGCTCGCAGGCGGTGCGCAGACGACGCAGAGCACGCTTGTTTGTTGTCAGATCCTTCTTGTGCTTGCGCTTGAACTCCTGAACAAAGTGAGTGACTAGACGATTGTCGAAGTCCTCACCACCCAAATGGGTGTCACCGGCCGTAGATTTGACCTCGAAGATGCCGTCATCAATCGACAGAATGGAAACATCAAAAGTACCACCGCCCAAATCGAAAATCAACACATTACGCTCTCCCACCGCCTTCTTGTCGAGGCCATAGGCAATAGCCGCGGCAGTTGGCTCGTTGATAATACGCAATACATTCAGGCCGGCAATGGTACCAGCATCCTTGGTCGCCTGACGCTGTGAGTCGTTGAAGTAGGCGGGGACAGTGATGACGGCATTGGTCACCGTCTTGCCCAGGTACGCCTCGGCGGTCTCCTTCATTTTGGTCAACACCATGGAGGAGATCTCCTCGGGGAAGAATGTCTTCTTCTCATCCTTGTACGTAACCTCAATTTTGGGTTTGCCATCAACGCTGACAACTTCGAAGGGCCAGTGCTTCATGTCGGACTGCACTGCCGAATCCTCGAATTTGCGACCAATCAGACGCTTAGCATCGAAGATCGTTTGAGTTGGGTTCATGGCCACCTGGTTCTTGGCAGCATCACCAATCAAACGCTCCGTATCCGTGAAGGCAACATAAGATGGCGTCGTACGATTACCCTGATCGTTGGCAATGATCTCAACCTTGCCATGCTGGAACACACCCACGCATGAGTAGGTTGTTCCCAAATCAATACCGACAGCTGGTGCTTTAGACATCTGCAATAAATCAAATAAGTCAATTATTAGTATAATTTAATTGACATAAAATATTTTGTATAACTATTTTTACAAGTCAACTAACTTTTCTAGTAACTGTGTTTCTTTTGTATGTCTGAAAACACAAAGAATGAAAAAGATAACGATAAACTGACTCTATATAGTATAAATTACTTTAACGGCTGTGCAAACAAGCTTCAAATATGTTTATTTAAATTGGAAAACATGTGCATTTATTTGTGTAAATATTATAAAAACATTGACAACACTCATTAACTGTGAACGCTAAGGCTACAACCCTGGCAGTAAAAGTGATTTTCGCCTTTTCGAAATTCTCATGAATTTCTCATGCAACCAAAACGGGTTGCTTGTAATGTCAGCACCGAAAACGGCGAAATTTCGAACAAATGACTCATTTTTATGCCGAAACAAGTTTAATGTACATTCATTGCTATTTAATCAGAAATAACAATGGAATTTAATTGCAGCAGCTGCTATTTTCTTTGAAAGGTGCAAATACCGCATGGAAATATACTAGGCGAAAATTCTGGAATGCTTGAGAAACCACGAAACGTGCACACAATAAAAGCATGGATGTGTGTATATGCGTAACCCCACGTACGAATACCACGCTGATACTTTCATATTTTTCAGCAGAAACGAAAGAGACGACGCTAGTACACAAGCAAACGCGCGCGTCAAATTCATACATATGTATGTATATTTTATTCCAAGAACGCGTGTACGCACACATTGAAATGCCGGTTAGCAACGATATGTTAAATATAGCAAAATATGAAAAATTTAACACAAAACTTATTGGCTAAAGAATGTATTTTTAAAACAGCAATGCCTAAAATTATTGATATAACTTCAGACGTCTGTGGTCGAACGTCATAATGACTCATGACATGACAAGGCAAACGATTAGATGAACACGTGTGTGTGTGATGCGGCATACTTTTTCAATGGAATATTCCAGACCACTTTTAAAATAAATCAGCAAATTACGGAAAAAAAAACATTCACGTATGCATCACATTGGTTGTCTAATAAATGAAATTAATGCCTTGCAATGCAAAAATTAAATGACGCAATGCTTTTGTCCATATGTATGTAAATTCATACACACACTTCCACAAAACGCTTGTACCCCTGTTCAAATTCTAAAGTTCGACCAGTCATTAGTTTCCATGCGGCTTGAAAGCTCGAATGCATCCGGAACAATTTACAAAATTTACTTGCAGCAATGCAAGCAATACGTATTTATTGATTAAATGCGTAAATCACCACCACATGGGATTCAATGGAAATATTTTTTCTAGGCCAACGCACGCTGCGATACGTGATGAGCACGTGCAATATGCAACTCATAAAAAGTTAAATGTAATATTCTTAAAAACGAATACTAACCTTTGTGTTTTGTTGGGTTAAAATGTACTAATATATGGATAACCGTTTAATTGCTCTACTTCACTTTTTTGTTCCACTTAAATTTTTTCTGCCGAATCGACACTCAGACGTTCGATCAAACTGGCTCTTGTGTTAGGAATAACGATGGCGCACGATGTCACTTTTACTTATAAGCGAGTAGAAGAAACTTGTGAAATCAAAGCGTTGCCAGATACAGCGTTCTGGCGTGCTCTGGAAAATTCTATTCTATTCTCGATGTGGCAAGGCTGTAAAATACAGTGCTGCCCTACCAACGCTCCGTATTTATCGAAAATAATTGTGTGCTGAAGCCCCGTCGATTTAAACGGCATTGCCATACTTAAGCAAACGCGCCAAACTTTAACGCATTTGAAAGTCCTCATGGGACTGATGAGCCATAAATCAACTAATCGCTTTAAAAAAAAACATCGCTATCATAGGCGTTATCAGCCCTACCCAAACTGATACCGAATGGATTTGGATGGAAATTTCGGTTATTTCTAAAGATGTATGCGTACTTTATCAACAGATTAGCGCTAAGCAGTATTTTTTATAGATGTGTTTATTGTGCCACTTATCGTTACGATACGCATATTTAATTCCCTCAATCGATTAAATAGTAAATCTTAAATTCGTATATTTTGTGCTCTTTTTTTTATACTTATTTTATAAAATCATAATTTTGTCAGACTTATTTGCGAGTTTCAAGCTTACAATCCGGTTCCACGCCCTCAAAAATGGGTGAGCTTTCACCCCCTTCACCTTCACCGCCACCTCCGGTAATGCCTTTAATTATGCCCGATATTTTACTGTTGATGAGCTGCAAGAAATGTTGAAATAGATTTTTACAATTTAACGTTAGCAATTTTGGAAAAAACACCCACCGCTTCGACCTTCTTGGTTACTGTGCCCTGCCCATAATCCCATACATCACCAAGTAGTTCTATGCCAAGTTCATTGAAAAGCGCATGTAAGAAATCATCAATTCGCTCCTCCTCTACCAAATTGTCAAAGTGAACTTTTAAATCTCCTATATGAATTTCGATTTGTAGCCCCGTGATGGCTATTGAAGCCGACGCCTTAATTCTCCATGAAACGTACAACGAAAAGTCCTTGAAAACCGCTCTAAAAGTGTAGGAAAACGAGAATGAAAGTTTGTTCAAAAGTGAAGTTAAATTTCAGCTACTTACTCTGCATCCCCGTCACCGGCCAAATTGATAATACGGCCCAAAGAACCCTTTGCCGTATATAGGGATTTTAAATGGGTGAGTGGAAAGGTGATGTTAAGCGTACTGCGTTGTATGCCGGGAAGTATATTTATTTTTAGCGTATTCACAACGAAATCTGAAAGTCCCTTTACTTTAAAGTCGTCTATCGATCCCGTAAAACTATAAAAAGATTTGTTTATATTTGATTAAAGTATCAAAAATGATGTAAACAACTCACTCGATGATGTATCTAGTATCTAAAGATAGCTTTTTGGGACCTAGCTCAAGTGGATCCAATGCGGGCAAGCCCAAATTCGGTATGGGATGACACATTCGCATGCGTAACTCCTCAAGAAATCCCAGTATCCTGCTCTCATAGACGCACACAGCCGGCGAAAGACTGCAGAAAATCATGGCCGCGGCCAGAAATATCTTCAAAAGGTTACCAGTCTGCATATTTGATTTCGATTTGAGGATCCATTCGCTTCTGCGAGATGCACAGAACTAAAGTGCCTTTGCGAAAGTTTTGCGGTTTTGTCAATTTTCCCATTATGATTGTCAAGATACGATTACTAACTATAATGCCCTTGCATATTATAGCGTTAAAGCTTTTTCAAGCACGTTGCTCTGTTCAATCCAAAAACAAGCTAAGCTCTTATCAATCTTTTGCTTCGGGAATTACATTTTTTTCTTAGGGTATTTTAAATTGTTCACTGAAACATTTTCTGTACCTAATTATATACATACATATGTGGACAATAATTTACAAAATATTATTATACTTTTAATTTTTTCGAACATAAAATTATGAAAGTTCACAGAAATAGGTAAAACTATCTTCCCTTTGCTATTTGTCTTAAAGAGCATTCAATATTCGTCACCTTTTGGGTACACAGAATACACGAGCCTTAACTCTTTTATTGCCAAAGCTTATCGCTTCAGTGCTGGTGGGGTCCCATCTAATGAAACCAATAAAAATGTATTCCATATCAACGGGGTCTACCATTTTCGATTTTATTAGTTTTAGGCCATTTAAGAATTATCTCAAAAATACTTCTCGAATGGCTGCGACTCCTCCTTACGAGCTAGTGAATTTAATACCTTATATAATGCTAAACTTGCTCTGGTAGCTGTCGCAAGTGTTCCGGTATTTGTTGCAACTCCGTTTTGGAGGCCTGCAGCGCCACACCCTCGGGTAAGTTGCGTTCGATGTACTCTAAAAATGTGTCCAACGTCGAGCCCGTTAACTTGTGAAAGTTCATGTACCGAAAGTGCGTACGTATCTCATATTGGACGCGATGTTTCTTGTAGATGTGCACAGATTTAAGCAGAGTCAAGCGTTCATGATGCGCTTTGCGTGGAGACCAGCTGCAAAGGGAGGATACGGTGTAAATGTACTATTCATAATCGGGTCTGCTCGATCCGTCAAATAAGTTATATTACTTCAGACTCTGTAGTACAGAGGTTACCTAGGCACTGTTTGACTTTCAGCTTCACTTACCACTTGCCCAGCTCAATGCCTAAATGCCCGGCAGCAGTTGTGGCAAACCAGGTGTAGCTTTTCAGAACGGCAGGATCAACGCCCCGCAACTCAATTTCCAATTTACTGAACAGCTGATCTGGCTGAGCTGCGGGAGTCTTCGATGTTGCTGCTGAGGAGACATTGCTCAGGGCGGAGCAAAACCGTGCAGGCTGCGTCAAAAGCAGTGTTGTTAGCTAAAATAGGTATAAGTGAAAATATTAGTTTTTATTTATAACTTTCATTTAAATAAATTACGCACCTGAAGCATTTTGTTATTGCAGCGCAACGAGAAGCAGAGTTATGCAACTGCAGGGCTGCAAAAACGAAATCATATTAAACGATAGTTTACTTTTGATTTGCCGGGGTGTGGTGACACTGTCTCCCAATACACGTGCAGGGTAAAATCAACGTTTTTAAACTCATTGTTGTATATTTTAACCAGTTAGCTGTTTTTGTACTTAAGCTGCAATCCTAATTTTATATACTTAACATGCAAAACACAGATTACACAGGTAAGTAACCGAAAAATATTAAAATCTACACGCACTGTCAACAAGTTGTTTTTGCAGAGAAAGAAACCACAGAGCTGAGCTCTGACGAAGAAGCATACGATGACATCGAGGACGATGACGAAACGGGAGAAAATGAAGGCGAGCCCACTACCTGCTTGTTTTGCACTCAGATTTTCAAAACAATCGAACTGGCTGTCGAGCATTTAAGTAGCCACAATGTGAACTTATCGCACCTTAAGCAGAAGTTTCAAATGGATCAATATGCCTTTATCAAGCTTATAAATTACATACGTATCAACAAAGTGAGTGCAGAGCAGTTGCTGCTAACGGTCCAGCCCCAATGGAATGATGAGAAATACCTGAAGCCCGTAGAGTACGAGCCATGGCTGTGCTACGATTACGAAGCCCTCAATTCTGGAGCGGCTGCAGGCGTGTCCGAACTGATGCAACGGATAGCCGAGCAAAGTAAACTGCTGCAGCAGGCCAGTGAGGATATGGAACGAATGCGTAACGACTATAAGGAACTTCTTGAAAAGGTGCATAGCGACGACGCAGGCAGTACAGGTAAGACCGGCGTTGTGCGTAACGCCCCCAAGTATGATAAGGAATACTTCAATAGCTACTCACATTTTGGCATCCATCACGAAATGCTAAGCGACAAGGTTGGTTAGTTGTAATAAATAATTGTCCATTTCATATTAACTTTTACCATACAATCAGGTGCGTACCAGCAGCTACCGTGCAGCTTTAATGCAAAACGAAAAGTTTTTGCGTGGCAAATCGGTTTTAGATGTGGGATGTGGCACAGGAATACTATCTATATTTGCCTCACAAGCCGGCGCCGAGACTGTCGTGGGCATTGATAATTCGGAGATTGTCTACACTGCCATGGACATCGTAAGGTAAATGAAATTTCATATATGTGTTATCTAGATATTATAAGCATATAAATTTATATTTCAGAAAAAACAAGGTGCAAAATGTGAAGCTTGTGAAAGGGCGATTGGAGGACACCGAATTGCCGGAGGAGAAATACGATGTCATCATATCCGAGTGGATGGGCTATTTTCTGTTGTACGAGGCAATGCTGGACACAATTATCTATGCACGCGATCATCATCTAAAGCCCAATGGCATTATTCTTCCCAATCGCTGCACGCTGCATCTGTTGGGCATAAATGAGGAGCTGCATGCTGAACATGTGGAATTCTGGTCGAATGTCTATGGTGTTAAAATGAGTGATTTGCGCAAGAAGAGCATTGCAGAGCCACTGATGCATGTCGTCAATCCCGACAACATTCTCACTGAAAGTGAGCAAATCGCCGATTTTGACATGATGACTGTCGATATGAACTATTCCCATTTTACGCATGAGTTCAACTTGAAATGCACGCAAACGGGCAAATTGGCTGCCTTTGCTGGTTATTTTGATACGCTCTTCGAGCTGGATAGTAAAGTCATGTTCAGCACTTCGCCTAACGAGACGCCCACGCACTGGAAGCAAACCGTGTTCTTTATTGATCAGCCGCAAGTTGTTCAAAAGGGTCATGTGATCAGTGGCAAGATCAGTTCACGGCGTCATCAGGGCGATGTGCGTGCCTTGTGTGTGGACATCGAAGCGTTTGGCAAACATTACAAATACACCGTTGATTAGTTGGTCTTCAGATCGTTTTAATGCAAGATTTTTCTTTGTTTTGTTGACAGAATGTGGGCTTAATTAATTTTTTAAATTATGTATATATATAAATTAAAATGAGTGCACGCGGCCAGATAAGCGGGCTTTGTGCTGATTCCATAAAAAGTTTAACATATATTTTTTTTATTAATTATCGAGCGATGGGGAGGAAACGTGTACCTAAACCTTGGGAAGGTTGTTGCTTTAAGAGGTATGGGTTTCCAAATCCGAGGCGGGTATCTCGGGCTCCTCATCGTTGTACACATTCTCCGCCATTTGCCAGACTTGCATGATATTGTCCTCCGACACGGAGCAAATAATCCATGGCTCATTTGGGTTCCAGGAGAAGTCGCTGATCTTGGCCGTATGACCACCGTGTATAAACAGTAGCTCGGGCGGTCCATCCTCGGCATCTTCAGAGCTCTGCTCTTCGCCAATTTTCGATAAGTCCCAAACATGCAGGCGACGATCGGTGCCCGAGGAGGCCAGAATGGTCTCGTTATGGGGCGACCACTGCACCTGAAAGATCTCATCCTTGTGCGACTCAAAGGAATGTAGTTTCAACTTGAGATTACGCAAATCCCACAAGGCGACCGTTTTGTCCGCCGAACCCGTTGCCAATATAAACTCCGAATATGGATTAAAGCTCAAACAATTCACTTCAGCCGTATGCGCATCAACCGTGTGCGATGGCTTGGAGGTGTTATTGTTGCGCGTATCCCATATCATCAGTTTCTGATCATCAGCCACCGAACCGAATAGCGACTCGTGCAGCAAATGCCAAGCGACATCCTCAACGACAGCGGTGTGGCCAGTAAATATATTCTTGGCATCAATAACACGATGCTCCTTGGGAGTGGCATTGATATCCCACAAGCAGATGGTGTGATCGTCAGAGGCCGAGAGTAAGTAGCCTATAGAATGATTAGTTCAAAGTTAATTAAAGTCTAACAATTTTTACAGAACTATACACTTTAAAAATATTATTATAATACTAATGTTAATTAAATAACTATACTATTACTTTATTGATTGTTTACCGTTTAGATTTGGATTCCAGGAGAGACCGTAACCTTCCTTTTGATGTCCGCGCAATCTCAAGTCTGGCTGGCATTCGCCGGATGGTTCCGGTTTGCTGGGATGTTTTGTATAATCGAAGACGAGAACATCACTTGATGGTGTTTTGGTGGCAATAACGCACGCGTTTTGCGGCATGTAGCGAGCCCGGTTCACCTCACCCTCGTGATTGATTTTAATTTCAATTTCGATTTTACCGCACACGGAGCCAAATCCGCCAAATTCACCCTTTTCATTGTCATAGTGGGCGCTATCAAACTGTGCATCTTCGCTGGGGAGTTGCACGCTGGCAATGAGCAAATGATTCTGTTCATCGGAGGTGTGTGTGCCCAATATTAAACGATGAACGGAATAATCCTTGCCATCCTGCTTGGTCACGTCAGGCAGCCATTGGGCCGTCAGCGAGGGCCATTCCAGAGCATGCGTCATTACCAGATCGTATAGAAATGGAGTGTTCTTCTTCCATATCTTATACTCTTCGTTGATCACACGCTCTTCGACGGCATCGTCAAAAGATTCCGCTGCTTTGCATATCAAAAATTTTTAAATAAGTTAAGCAAAGTAACGTTATGTTATATATATTGGACAATTACCATTATCGCTGCGATCAACCATTTTAAACCACGCAGCCAAATTATAATTTCACGCAAATTTTTGTGCGCGACGCAAATTCGGGCGCCAAAACAACAAAGCGGCGGCTACGGCGGCAAAAGCGTGCACACTGTCGGCAAAAGTTTACACGTTTTGAGATGGTCTTAACAACCGCTTTTGTCGCAATATAACACGTAAAAACACTCTTCAAATTGTACTTTAACAGTTGAGCACTAGTTAACACTTTTTACTACTTTACTTTTGAACAAAGTGAGAAAATTATTTTCGCCTTTTTTCCTTTTGCAAGCGCGTCGGCTGCTAGATGCGACAGAGATGTGTGGAAATGTCATCGATAGCAATTTGAGTCTATGCAAAAAGTACTCAATACTTTTCGAGTCGATGAAAGCCCACAGTCGATTATTGTACTATCGAAAATCAGCGTTATCGATACATTAGGTTGATTTACTTAAAATTAACAACAAGTTCAACACAGAAACATCATAAGGAGTACGATAAGTGAGCAACCTTAAGCTCTGGATAAATTCACTTAGCTTTCTCTACAATATAAATAATTTTGAGCTAAATTTTTGTTGTCAAAATCTTTTAAAGCATTGTCAAACCCTAATTTGTAGAAATTTTTTTATTGCAGGACAAATGAACTTCGATGACGATAAATAACACCGCAGCAAGAAGTGCATATTGAAATGTTTTTAAAATGGGTGACAACTCTTTGCCAGTAAATAAGCATAAATAATAATTTCGCAAAGCTTATCGCAAAAAGTTTGAACATTGGCGCGAAATCCTGAAGCTACACTTAAAATGCATAATCTAATTTAAAATGCTAAAAATCGGCCGTTAATTAAAACGTGTGGAAGTGCACATACTACCAGTTCAATGTGAGGCAGCTTACCGAGCACATCAATTGTTAAGTTGAGCTAAATTGTTCAACTTGCGGATGCCAAGGCAATTATCAGATTGTGCAAATTCTTTCAGATAATTTGTTTACACTACTCGCAAGTGAAATAAGCAACGTTGTTTTTGCTATACAACATTCCGATAGAGGTACATATGTATCTAAGTGCTACTTAAAAGAGAGAACGTGTTAAACTTTCTCTTTTTGTGTTTACATTTGCTGCTTGCTTTGTTTGTTGTTGTATAATGCGATTCCAGTTGTGGCTGATTTTCTCTCATTTGTATTTCACAGTTGCATATGGAAAGATGCACGTTCAGCGAAGCGAAGGCACGGCGAAGACGACCACTAACGAGCAAGCCGAAAATTATTTAGATCGGCTTTTGAGCACTGGATGCCAGGAGGGGGACAGCGGGGCAGAGCTGCAGTTGCCGTCATGGTACAATGAACAGTTATTTAAACGGTAGGTGTTAAAAAATCACGCCACTGAAAAAATAAACATTGAACATAAACATGTTTAAATTATTATTGAATTTTCAACTACTATTTTTATGTATGTATATATTTTGTATCTTTTTTTTTCATGTGTGCAGCGGACAAAGCTATTTTAGTAAATATCGCTTTGTAATGACGTCTGGCATGTTGGCTGGATTGATTGCCGTTCTTGCCATACCCTCGATACTGAGCGTGCTTATCTGCACGCGTCAATCTTCGAATGCCCGGACTGCATATCGTCGATATTTGCGCACTATTTTTCACGCCCAAGCCTGGTATTTTAATTCGATAGATGATAGGAACAGCAAGTTCTGGACGAGCATTGCAGCTGTTAGGCAGGCGCACTCTCGCTCCAGTCGCGCCTGCCAGCGGCTTGGTGCCGGGCAGATAACACAGAAGGATCTGGCGTTGACACAGTTTGGATTCATTGGCTTCATAACGTTGGGTGCACATCGTATTGCGCTGGAGGATAGTGATTTTCTGGAGGCCACCGTGCATATGTGGCGTGTGCTGGGCTACCTGCTGGGCATCAAAGACGAATACAACGTATGTGGCCAAGATTGGGCCGAGTCCAAAGAGCGCTTGGGCATTGTAATGCGCAGAGTTTATAGGCCTGCCCTGGAGCAGACAAATGAGGAGTTTTATCGCATGACTGAAGCACTCATACACGGACTTTGGCATGCAAATACAATGCTATCGGTCAAAGCGAACATTTACTTCACCAAACGCTTGGCCTACGTTAAGGGCTATGAGTATTACAGATTTGATTATCTGGAAGGCGTGCGTCCGGATCCACAGCAAAGGTTATACTACTATGATTTGGGTTTGTGGGATCGCCTTATTGTTAGTTATGGGCTATTTATTGTGACCTATTTGCACAAATATGCCATTGTGCGTTGGTATTTCAATTTTAGAGTTTGGTTAATGGACCTGTTTATGTATTACTTGCCAACTGTTGCCATTTGGAAGTTTGGATTTAAGTCAGCCTATGTCCGCATCTTTCCGCCAGGAGGTCAGGCACAAGAACTGCAATTTAACCTTAAAGAAGAATAGTTTTGATTCGTGTCTATCATTTTTTATTAGTCAAATAAACGTGCAATATGTATTTAAAAACCCCGCCTTTTTAACATCAACAATTTTCAACACTGGCGATACATATCAATTTGGTATGCCGACAATTTAACTAATCGATGGCGATAACAGTATATGTTATTGTATTGTTGCTTGCGCGTTGTTTTGTGATTCTTGCATATTTATGAATTTAAACCTATAATCAATTAAGTAATTGAAAAAAAATGTTTTATCATGTAAGTAACAATATTAAGTGGCCGCTGCAACCGTTTTTAACTCAATGCCACATAGATTTCACTCGAACACGAAATTTTGCTGCATCCGCGCTACTTCGGTCCACAATTGTTGGAGACGGTGAAGCAGAAGCTCTACTCGGAGGTGGAGGGCACGTGTACAGGCAAATATGGTTTTGTCATAGCCGTCACAACGATAGACTTAATTGGCTCTGGAGTCATACAGCCGGGACAGGGCTTTGTAGTCTATCCAGTGAAATACAAGGCAATTGTCTTTCGGCCCTTCAAGGGTGAAGTGCTGGACGCTGTGGTCAAGCAGATAAACAAAGTTGGCATGTTTGCTGAAATTGGACCATTGTCATGTTTCATATCGCATCATGTAAGTTGATTTTTCCAAAGACAAGCTTGATTGCTTACTTACAAATATATTCCAGTCCATTCCCGCTGACATGCAATTCTGTCCAAATGGTAATCCGCCTTGCTACAAATCAAAAGACGAAGATGTGGTCATCTCAGGTGAGGATAAGATACGCCTCAAGATTGTCGGCACACGTGTGGATGCCACCGGCATTGTAAGATCTTTGATTATGCATTTTAGTTGAAAATTATTATTATCTTTTCAACTTTTTCACAGTTTGCTATAGGAACTTTAATGGATGATTATTTGGGACTGGTGTGTAATTAATTCGACATAACAAGAAACCAAGTCAACTTAATATACAATTTATATAATATATATATATTTTTAAACTTTAATGAAATGCATTTTAGACCGTTAAATATCTAGGTGTATATATTAATATATATATATATTATAAATACTTTATAAGATTTGATTTAAATTCAAAGGTACGTTACGTTTGTAATTAAGTACAATTCTGTGTGTGCTTGTGGTGTTTGTGAGCTACAAATATGGATGGATACACATATATATTTTAAGTAATTAAATAGTAAAGTCTACATTTATATGGATATATATATAGTAAATAGGGCTTAAGCGTACAACAACACAGATGTATTTAACAAGCTATATAAGGAAGGATCCTTGCTGAGCGTATTACAACAAATAGCTGCCTTAGGATTGAAGGAAAAGTAGTTCGATCCAAATTAGTATTTTAACAAAAGCTGCAAGGATTTTAAAGCTTCGGCATGCCGAAACTGTTCGTTTCTTAGAAAAGATTGCACACAAAATGAAAGCATGAGATACTAAAGCAATTTTTTGTTCACATTGAATACTTAAGATTTAGAGGCGGATTAGGCAGCGAGCATGATTGTACATACAGAATGGAATCTATAAAAAAATGAATGAAATGACCAGGATCTCCTCACAGGTCCCAGGAGAACAAATGATGCTTGACGAGCATGTCGCGCACACCATCCTTTAGTGGCTGCGATTCCTTGCCACGCTTGGGCGGCAGCTCCCAATCTGGATTCAGATTAAAGGCAAACTGTGAGAGTATGCGTAATTCACATTTAATTTGCACCCAGCCAGGCGAATCAATGAAGCTCCAGGTGTGATACCATTTTTGTACGACCTCCTGACAGGCACAAAGCACCTCGAGCCACAAATGAAAGACTTGCTCGTTGAGACCCAGGCAGATGAGCGAGCGCAGCTTCACATCCATTTGGGCGTGCGCATTGTCGTGTGACTGATTGATTGCTTGAACGCAGCGATATAGCAGCTCCTCGGGCGTTAAGACCTTGCCGTCCTCGTCGAGACGATAGGTTTTGCAAAGCACCAGACGGCTGTAGACAGATTTAAAGTCTTTTTCCACTTCCAGCGAAGAGACCTCTTCAATAAACAGCCACGGATGTATGGAGCCGCCAAGAAATGTGGGTCGCTTCATGCCATGTTCGAGGAATGCTTTAATCGCCGGCGCCAATGTGCCGCGCACGAGATCCGTTACCGTTTCCGATATGGCATCATCGCCGGCGGAAGTATACAATTTGCTGCGCTCGTCCAGCAGCTGGACAAACTTGGCGGGAAACCAGCCGCGCAAGCCATTTAACTCACCCACCCAACAGTGCTCGTCTTTTTGGCTTATTATGGTTATGATATCATTTCGACGGAAGCCCAATTCATCGTCATCATGCCGCTCGAAATCATGCAACGCCTTAGCCCTTCTTTTTCGAGTGCGTGCCACATTGATGAAGTTCTCGTGATCCTTGGCATGCGATTCACTGCTGTAGTTGGCCGTCAGTTGAATGTGTCCCGCTAGCTTTGGCTCAATAGTTATGAAATGACGTCCCACTTTTAAGATGGCCTCACGCAGATCGACCAGAATTTCGGTTTGGCGTATGTTTTTGTTTTTAAAATGTTCCGATTCGGGATCGCTGCGAAACAAAAATGCCTCCAGTATGGACTTACTTTTGCGCACTTGACGTCGCGCCAACTGTTGCTTAGGCAGATTTGCCGCTGCTTCCGGATTGCCAATCTGATGGCCCTGATCTGCCATCAAATAGGCCAAATGGCGTCGTCGATGCGTGTCGATAACGGTTTGACTCAACGAGCCGCCCACTTCGAGTGCCTGCCGAAAGAGCACCTCAACGTCATCCACCTCGCAGCACATGGAGAGCGAATTGAATATTTGCGCCGAGTTCTCCAAATGCTTGAGATCCAGTTCCTTGACCTTAAGCATGCCCAATGTTAGCTGGAACAGCACTATGGAGCCCTCATAGAAGAACCAGTCCCAAATGCGCACCAATATTTTCATGTGCACCACATTTGCGAAAATCGTAAGGAACCAGTGCAGCGTAATCAGCGACAGATCTATGTCATGACGTTTCAACGACTCATCCACGCTGGCCAAATAGTTTGCAATCAGGGTTTGCATCACCCGCTGGTCCGCTTGTATGCCTAACAACGTTGAGCTATAGTACGAGGCTGGCAATAGATCCTCGACAATGGTGACCATCATCCAGAATGCATTCTCCTCCTCCATAAACAGTAACAGGCAGGCAACAATTACTCCAGTTCCCTGACAATAGCCAATGTCCGGAAATAGCCACGCAATGCCTCGCAGGATGCGACGCAGTCTCGGTATGCCCGTTCCATTTGGATGACTATAGCAGGCATTCGTTGGTAAAATGCGCAGCAGATCTTTTTCTATTTGCTTCGATGTCATTAACTGATCGTTGCTGGAAGCTGTCAAAGCAAAGAACAGATAAACTTTAGATTGAAATTTGATTGTAGTCCTGTATTAATCTTACCCTTGACAATATCCTGATAACTGGTCTCGCTTTTTTGCTTTTTAGACAGCGCACCGGAGAGACGCATCCACATTTGAGGACGCAGACTGTGAGGTATGCCGTTTTGGACCATTTTGCGCAATTTCTCAGTACGCTGCAGTAGCAGGTCAACATTGTCCCAACTGAGCTCATTTGCTTCCTTGTTGTGGGCAAACTCCAGGTGTGCTATCCACTGCATGCGCTCCTGTGCATCCTCCATAAATGGTATGCTGAGCAGTTTATTTGAGCTCTGCTCTGGTCCATCCTCCTCCTCAACACGAAAACCAAACTCATCAAACCGATAATCGGGCTGATAGTTGGGATCGACTGCGGCCAGTTCTGATTCACCACCCAGCTTGGCCAATATCTCCTGTGGCCACATTGAGGGTGTTAGAGCTGAAAATGGTCCTCCAGGATTTGGACGCAAGCCATCTGCAACGCTTAATTCCTCCATCATGGGTGGCAGTTCGCCAACGTCGTCTTCGGAGCCCAAGTTTTGCATTTTGCGCTGTTGGCACCATGAATAATCATCATTTTTAATTAGCTTGATAAGCAATCTATCATCTTAATTAAAATTTTACCGTATGTTCTTCACGGCCCACGTAACCCTCATGGTCGCGTCCGAATATGCTACGTGCCATATCCATATTTTAAACCAGCTAGTTGTGAGTGTGCTAAAGCATTAATTTAACAAGCATGTAGGTGATTTTATTATTTTCCTGTTGAACTTTGTTTTTTTTTCGACTCCCACTACATTGCTTCTAACAATTTATCAGCTTTCGCCCGCTGTCAGCTGTTGATCGACTTATCGTTAATCGATGGGAGGCTTGCAGAGATTCATTCTGTTAACAACATGACAGTGAACTGTAAAATTGTTGTATGCCAAAAGCATATGTTGCTCTTGCACCGATATCAGCTGATATATTTTTATACGCAGACCTTT
The DNA here is from genome assembly GCA_018901835.1 of Scaptomyza graminum. Taxonomy (NCBI): domain Eukaryota; kingdom Metazoa; phylum Arthropoda; class Insecta; order Diptera; family Drosophilidae; genus Scaptomyza; species Scaptomyza graminum. Next base: position 307,371 of record JAEIFL010000302.1, read on the forward strand.
TTGTTGAGTACTCCTCCCAAAAACTATTTCAAATGAAAATAAACCATTAAATACCAAAAATAGAATGCAGATTAAGCCAATAATAACATGTAAGTAGTGTGCTATGCATACAGTCTTTAGTAAAACATGCAAATATTTTAGATTCTGGCTCCTTTCCACTTTTTCGATCGCTCGAGTCACAAATCCTAAACGCGATTCCTTTGGACACTTGCGAGTGGCGCCGCACCTTTCAAAGGCCAACAAAACATGTTCGCCTGGAGGCGCAAACGCAGCAATTTAGTGTGGAGCCACTGGAGCGATACAAACAAGGCGATTGGAGCATTTTGGAACATCCCATCTTGCACATCTTTGTCACGGAATGCAATGTGAGTGTGTGAGTGTATATGTGTGTGGGTTTGGATTAATTGAATTTCGCACTTCAGGACATTGATACATATAAGGCAACGACAAGAGAGGAAATCGATGCTTGGCTCAAAATCTTAACCAGTTATGGCATTTCCGATTGGATGATTTTATTGGTGGAGACGCTGGATATGCGAAAAACAAAGAATTTACTGCCTCGTACTACTGTGCTGGATAAAATACGTTTGGATTTTGGTAGCAAAAACGATGATCGGTGTATTTCCGTACTGAATCCAGCCAAATTTGAACAGAAATCGACGGAGTCCTTTCGATGTTTGGTGCAGCGCATACGTTTCCTTATGCTCACCAGCTACAATCGGAATATAGCCAAATATGAGGAGTTGATACGAAGCAAGCGGGATAAGCGCAACAACGACGATTGGGATTTTCGTCAGTACTTCTTTATGCAGGAGGATCTGGCGCTTATACTTGAGAAATTGGAATTGCCCACAGAGGCGCTTATTCAGTATGATGAGCTGGACGCCATGTTCTCGCAACTCATAACGCACACGGGCTTTAATGAGAAGCAACAATGGTTGGCCTACTTCAAGCGTCCACTAAGCGCCTTTCATGGAATCTGCTTGAGCCGTGTGGATAAGTTTGAGATGCGTCAAAAGATACGGCATGAGGGTGTCTCTTTGATGGAATTTCGCAACTATTTGTTCGAGAGGCAAGCCCATCTTTTACTAACATCCAATGAAGTGCCAGAGATTGCTAAGCGAATGCTTGGTTTCTTGTTTTCGACGCTCCGTGAGGTGGAGTACATTAAGTTGGATTGCCTGGAGGGCGCGTTGGCCTGCTGGGAGTTTGTCTGCGCTCTGGAAGTGCTGCAGCTTTGCGAACAGGCCATGGAGCCCAACGAGGTGACCTGTTTCCAGCACTGTGCTCCCATTTGGAATTTGGCTAAGGACAAGCTATACGAGCTGGGCAAACTATGTGGCCTATTGCCCGGTTCCACGCCCAGCTCAGAGCAGCTGCACATTGTCGTCCAACTGTCGTCGGGCATTGGTGATGCGCCGCCCCAGCAGCAGTTTCTACAAGCCATGCCCCAGTTGCGGGATCGCTCACCAAATCGCAAACCCAAATTGTCAGCGACACAACAATTAAAAGAAGCACTGGGCTCAAATCAAGCATTCCAGAAGCTCTATCTGGAGCTGTCCGAGCTGGCTATTAGCACCTACAAACACGTAACGCGCCTACGCTCCGCCAGATTAGTTGGCTTGGATCTGGGCAAGTTTTATTGTGCTTTGAATGAACCACATAAAGCGGTCGGTTTTTTCACGGATCTGCTGCGTGAACTAAAAGCAGAGAGTTGGCATACGCTTAGCTCACAGACGTTGCTGGAGTTGGCTAATTGCTATCGGAAAATGGGTGATTCGCTGGCCTACACCAAAACCTGTAGTTCCATATCCTGCTGTGCCGAGCTGGAGACACTTGTGCGCACTTTTTATTTTGATGAGTTCCTAAAGTCATTGAAAACGTTGACGACAACGCTGTCCGCACAGCCTTCGCTGGAGAATGCCAACTACTGTGTGCTGGAGGATCACTTTCGCGTACTCGACATTGAGGTGCTGAACGCAAAGCCGATCATCCAGGATGATCACCTGCTGGTGCAGCTGAGGCTGGAAAGCTTGTATCCACGTGGCATTGTCGCCGAATGCATCAAGTTGTGCTATGAGCTGCATGTGGCACAGGAACAGGACGCAGCAATGCAAGATGTTTCTTTAGCGCCGGCGCAGCACAAGGAGTGCGCATCGCGTCTCAAGGTTACACTACAGCTGTTCCACAAGCAGGACAACACACTCAGCTGTGCTTCGGTGGTCTGTGATACACCCAAGACGAAGCAGCCAGTGCGACGGACGAGCAGCACCAAGCGTAAACTCTCGCCCAGCATGCAAGCGGATTTCACCAACATTGTGCTGGCCGAGAATATAGCCCTGCAGCCGGGCATCAATCTCATCGAGCTAAAGGCCAAGGCGACACGCGTTGGACGCTGGCAGTTTAAGCAGCTATGCCTAAGCATGTCCAGCCTAGAATTTCTCTCGGAGCCGTTGTCGTTGAGTGTGCAACCGCACAGCTTTGAGATATGCACGAAGCCAGCGAGCGCTTCACTTGAATTTAAAACACTCATCGCTGGCATTGTGCAGCCCATTAATTTACATGTCTGTGGCGGGAGTTTCATTTTTCCACCGGATGCAAAGATTACGTTGCGCTGCTCCAAGAACTTACGCATACGTCAAACGCTGGAGTCAGATGCGCCCGGCTATAACAATGATGCCAGCTTTGAGAATGTCGTTTTGGTGCCACTGTTGCATTTCAAGTCTTTCGAGGAGCGTCGCATTCCGTTGGAAGTGCTCACAGATATGCCTGGTCGCAAAGTGGCCAAACAACACGAGCATCACATAATACTAAGCTGTCCCTGGGCCCGCAATGAGCTACAGATCCCCATCGAATTTCAACCGGCCATGGAGGCCACTTGCCGGCTGCACACGTGCGGCACACAAAAGTTTCTGCAGGTCATAATGAAGGGTTTGGAGGCGCGACTGCAGCTGCAGCAGGCCCGGGTTAAATGTGATGTGCCTGGCGTGCGTCTGCTCGACCTTAATCCGGTGTCGCAACAACCAATTGTAAGTCAACAAATTTGAGCCTAAAGTATATAAAAACCTTCGTCTTTAACAAATGTTTTAATTGCAGGAAATTTACAAATCTTTGACTGTCACCTATTTGTATGAGATACAAGTGGAGCCATTGAAAACGGAGCACGAGCTGCCCATTGTGAAGGTGCATTTTGTAGTGAAATATGCAACGCTTGCCCCAACACCGCCAGTCTGGCGCAATTATGGCTGTGCCTTTGATCTGGTTGACTATTCAACGCTTTTCAAACTTCAGGCACAGCTGGAGCCAAATGAACTTTGTCGCCTGCGCACCGTTTGCAATTTACATCTAAAGATTACCAAGATCAATGAGAATCCTTATGTGGATTTAATGTACGAGGTGCTCAATGATCAAAATCTGTGGGCAGTTTGTGGTCGTTCCGCTGGTAAGTTGTCCTTTGTTCAATTTGATTCTTGTTTTTATATACATATGTACATATATAAATGTGCTTTTTTCATTTAATCCTAATTTCTTGTCACATGATACTTACACTTTTTAAAGACATGGGTAAGTTTTTGGTTTATGAACACACGTAATTGCACTTAATTGGGCCACATTAACTCTAATACCGATATAGCGTCTACAAGCTTATAGTAAATATTAATTTAATCAAAATGGTTTAAAAATATGGAAATGTATAGGCTAAATTTGTCGAGGTTGTTTCTGAAGAATATATCATACTTATGTAAGAAATACATGCTTAACAACATTTATTTATATTTTACAAGAGTTTTAGGGTTTGTACAAGATTCTTGGCCTTAAAATGTTGGCTAAATCAACTTAACATTTAAAAATTTCTCACAAGTCGAATAAAATTCAATTAAAATGCTAAGAGTTCAGCTTGGTTAGGAATCAAAAGTATCATAATAAAGCAAAATATTATATTTACTTCACAAGTTTTTAGACGTTCTCAAAACTAATCAATTTTTATCTTCGGTATACCGAAAGTTGCTTTTAACGTGGTTAGGCTTTCGATTGGACTTTAAAACAAATAAATTAATGCTTATATTATATTACTTGAAGATTATGTGTCAACAAATAACTCATGCCACTGTATTTTCTTGCAGGCGTCGTTTCTATGAAGGATGTGGATAGCCATTCCATATCGTTGGACGTTATGCCCCTTAGTACTGGCTTTCTTCCTATGCCCAGCATACGACTGTCCAAGTATACAGCTGGTGGCAAGAATAAAGCCGATGCGCACTCCAAGGTGCATCCATTTCCACCCGGTCAGGTGTACAACTCGACTAAAAGCATGCAGGTCCATGTCATAGCAAGTGTGAGCGCCGAACAGTGAACAGACAAATTTATATAGCCAAGTATTATTTATTGCAATAAACACGAAGTTGTTAACCTAACTCAATTCGCTGGCCAGCTTGGCCAATTGTTGTTCCTCCACGCGGTAAAAATGCCAGTTTTCCGTTGCTGTTAAATTCGTTGCACCCAGATGATCATAAAACTCACGCGCTGGATTCCAGCTGAGCACATGAAAGTCGAGTCGTCGACAGCCAAGTTTGGCTGCCATGGCGGCCACTTCACGAAACATGCGTGCACCGGCACCAAGTTTACGATACGCCGGACGCACATAGAGATCTTCGAGGAACAGAGAACGGCCCTGCCAGGTGGAGTATGAGTTGAAGCAGATGGCATAACCAATGCTGGAGCTGTTGAGAGAAATGTTTCCTTATCAAGCTGACTGATAAGCTGCTGACCAACAAAACCGAGCGCAAATGTTTGCCAAACAGATTTGTTATTTGGATGACACTACAATTGTTTGAACAGCAAACATTTGCTCAACGTCTTTTAATTTGACGCCTAGCTTTCTACACTCTTATCAATTGTTTTTCTCATTTACTTTGTGGCAATGTCCGTGAGCACATAGATTTGACAATATTCGGGCTCGCCATTTAGGCCTGCATCGCGTATCAGATCTGTGTGTGGGAAATTATTAAAAATTAAGGTGAAAAGTTTGTCTTGAAACTTAACTCCTCACCGTCGACACTCAGCTGGGGACCTTGGGGCATGCGCTCGAAGTCAGCGAGTTCCTGAAAAACTTATTACAATTTCAATTAATTAATATAATATATTTTATCTCTCACCTGTATCATCTCTTGCACTGCTTTCATATCTGTTTTTTCCGCTCGACGAAACGTATATTGATCTTTTTGTGACATTTTACTGCAACTTGCGACTCTGATCTGTAAAGTGGCTGAATTCAAACTTATCAGCTTTCTAGAGCTGTCGTTGGCAAATTATAAAGAGAGCACATGTATGTATTGATATGCTATCTACACTATCTACAGTATCAAAGAGGTTCAAGATTGCGATCAGGGCTGTAGCATATTGCAAGTGTCAAGGAACTACTACTAGTTCACCGAATATAAAAATACTAAAATAAAATTGTTAAATTCAAAACATTTGTTTTAATTATTTCAACATTATTGTAAACAATATAAAAGTGAAATACAATTTGTCGTTGTAGCATTAAATTGCTTTTGGTTGCGTATAAGGTAAACCCAAAATAATTAAAAATATTATTTTATTTAATACATAAAGTAACGCAAAGATCATTTTTGCAACCAGGAAAAAAAAAATGTTTTAGACACAAATCAAAAAAGTATTATTATAAAGATATAAATATCGATCCTGTAGTTGCTGTAAATAATTATTTCATAAATACATACATCATTATAATCGGGTATATAAAAAATAAAATAGACATATGAGGGATATTTTACTTACACAAATTCAATATATGTAATCAATTTAATCAAAAAAATCAACAACAAAAAAACCCGGCTAACTTACTATATACAATTGGAATCTATTTGACTTGGTACGTTAGATTTCCAAAGTTCTTTGAAGAGAACACTCCTTAGTCTTATCAGCAAATGAACATTATGGTCGAGCACAGCTAGTAAATACAATTGACCCCTTACCAAACATTCAGGCGCGTTTTACACATTATTTTTAATATTTTGCTTTGCTTTTTTTTGGTACAAATAGCTTTAGTTTTTCAATATTGCTGTCGGGTGTTTAAATTTTTTTCTGAGATCTGTGCTTATCTTCCACCAACGGCACCGTCACAATGATGCGGCTAAAGATTGTACATATATGCTTACATATAATTATAGACAGACATACGTAAATACTATTTGTACATAAAATATATACTTGTCGTGGATGCGACCCGATCTGAAAGTCAGCCTCAGCTGAGAGCATTTTTCAATTTCATTAGTATATAAATATTTTCCAAGAGGTTTGTTGCCTTTATTGTTGGGTTGTTGGCTTATCTTGTTGGTTGTTTCGCTTATTGTAATGCCCGCTATTTAATTCTTTTTAAATGATCATTAATATTTTATATTTAAATTAAATTATCGCTGGCACGTTCAATGAGCGGCACCAAAAACAAAACAATGCAAACCACAACAAAAGCAAAGCCATAGCCATAGCTGATAAGCCCAAGTCGACGAGTTTGCTCCGGGAGCAGCAGCAGCCATATTGGCACTGTATCAGTGTCTGTGCGCGTTTATGCTTGTGGTTGGAGTGGTAATGTTCGCTTGCTGTATGTACGTATGAACATTTGTTCATATATGTATGTATATGCATGTGGTATGACCTTTATGCTTCTTAAGTCTGGAGTATTATCTTAATCGTCTTCCGGACGCTTCGCATAAAGTTGCTGATATGTACGCTGATAGGGCGGCCACACCCACACACAATACTAGTTATATTATCGGCTTAGGATCCGGGCCCTTTTTTCCTCGCGGTCTGACAACGGCGCCTGCTTATAGTTTTTCTCGCTTTATGCAGGTTGTTTACCTTCTTATCTGACTTTTCGACCATTGTTTGACTGTCTTGGCTACTCATTTGGCTTCTTATCACAGTTTGCAATATGTTCTTTGTGTGCATTGTAATTTTTATCACTTGCCGTGACGTCACAGCGCCCGGCGTTTCATATTCAATAGAAGTTCCTTTGCACATTTTTCTTCACAATGTTATCTTATTTTTTTATATTGTTATTTGGTTTTCTGAAGACCATATAGCAGACACTCTGGAGTTTTTGCTTTTTTGTTTTTGGCATAAGCAAAAAATGGCTGTTACGCTTCGGGTATTAGTCATAAAAAGTTAATTTCAATCGATAAACTTATGCATCAGCTTTTTTCTTAAGAAAAGTTATAAGTACATTTTTTTTTAAATTAGTGCCATTATTAATAAGGTCTTTCCAATTCATAAAAAACGCTTATATTAATATAACATTTTTCCGAAGACCAATTTTTCATGTAAACATGTTTTTATAAATAGTTGCTGATGCTAGTTTTGGGTAAAGTCAGGTAGAAACAATTTTTCATAAATGTCTTAAGAATTTCAATATTATTGGGAAATAATATTGAAAAATAAAACACTTAGTCAATTCTTGATTTTATAAAACAATAAAATTAAAATTTTCCGAAGAGGAATAATTTTAGCAAGCTCGTTTTTACTGGAACCCTTCCCTTCGTCTTTGAGCATTTATTTTGGCTATGAACATTTATAAAATATTTTTACGTTACTGAATTGTCAACATTCTATCTAAATTGTAAGTGTCCCAGCGCGAAGTGACAGGGAAGAGGCTGCGTCATAATTCAGATTTTTACTTGATGTGATAACTTGATTTTATTCCTTTTTGGAAAAATTTCTCTGATGATGCCTGGAAGGCGGTTCCTTTCAACCCTAACTGAAAATATGTATCCTTCTCATTGTATAATTTAAGGCTGTAATCTCTAGAATAAAATTATTTCTTTTGGTATGGATGCTAAAATGGCCTGCAAAGCTCACTCCATATTTTAACAACTTATGTAATAAAAGCTTTACTTTTTACAACAAACAATTCTAATCAATGTTTTGTGATTTAATTGTAATGGTTTTTAGTTTTTTTCTGATTTTACATTAACGCCTCTGATAGTGACAATCAGTGTTGGCGGTGTTTCCCGAGTTTCCGTTGTCATCGTCACCAAAACAAAACCTTTACAAACGTATAGAAAAATAGATAAGGATATATGAGAGCACAATCGCACATAACATGTGTCTATGTGTGTGTGTGTGTGTTAATATTGTACAACGGAGAGACATACTGTTAGCCCGATAAGTAAAGTCTCGCGACCAAAGCGTGATGCAACTTAATCAAATCGGGTTTTGGTCTGATTCTCCGTCTCTCTCTCTCTCTCTCTTTCTATCTGGCGTCAGTGGGGCTGGGTGGTGGTGTGCCGGCTCAGATAGCCATATCTTACGGCCGACCGATTGTCCAATCGGAGGAGACGGAGCCAAACTACACACATACACCGGCCGGCCAGCATGAAAGAGGGGAGCGGGTAACGAGTTAGACTGTTTCTCCGATAATAAAGTAAGCTACCGCTCTGACGAACATTATTCATTGGTTGTTGTTGTTGTTATTGTTGCTTGTTGCGTTTTTGAAAAGGTGATATGAAATGTGCTCTGATAAGTTTTAATCAAGAATATTTTACTCGTATTGCTTTCGTGGGACCGGGGTCTCAGTCTCACGAGTAGCATTTGAAAAGTTGTAGTAGTAAGTCGCCGATCGCTTCGCTGCCGGACAGATGCGGGCTGCCGTGTCCGGTTTCCTGTGGGCAGTGCCGGGGTGATAATCACAGTGGGCGTGAAAGTGAAAAAGTATGAAGGGAAAAATTATTGCGCTGGCGCATGGAAAATCCTTGTGTCAACAAATATTTGACCACAAAATGTGACGAGTTTAACCAACAGCCGAAGGGGCGCCCGGAATCCCCGAAAGAGTTGGCTCAACGTGGCTTGGCGTGCCCATTGTCACACATTTATGCGTTCGCATAAACAAGGTTGACGCCTACGAAATCTCTCAAAACCAATATGCCAAAACTCACGAACACACAAACAAATTACAAATTTAACGCTTGCTTAACATTCGAGTCAGCCAGATGCCTCTTTGGTCGCATCGGTCGCATCGGCCGCATCTCATACCCATCGACCGACCACATGTGTCTAGGCGAACGCCCCTCATAATGAGCACAACGAATCCAAACTTAACCGTGGATTACTAACCAAAATGATCGAGTTACTTCCATACTTGGCTTGCACGCGTCAAAATGGCTCACGTGTTTGGCTAGCTGTACGGCAATGTAAGTATAAGATTCTCTTCTGAAACTCATATTTGAATTATAAAAATATAATATTAAGTTTAAATTATATCAATTATCCCAAAGATATTTTAGAAATACATACTTACACATTATTTTAATTAAATTATGGGTTGTTTCCCATAAAGAAAGTAAGGCAAGCGAACAATTTTAACAATTACTTAATAATAGCTTTTGTAGGATTTTTAGTTATTACACTATTACCTACATAGCAATAAGAGGGTAAATCTTAATATCTAATGAAATTTTTCATTAGCTACAAAATTATTTACAATATTTTATTTGTTCAAAGGGTTTAAACTAAGTTCCACAACTCTATATATATATAGCTTAAAAAGTTTTTAAAAGATTGAATTTTGCTTAAAATATTTTTATTCAACTTTTCTATTGTTTTTGGCTATTTGAAAAAACTTTTAAGGCATTTCTATAATCAAGCAATGTTTCATCAACAAATGCTTTAACTTTTTTAACAAACTTAATGGCAAATTAATTGACGATACCGAAGGTAAAGAGTATATTGGGTTTGTGCAATGTCCGTCATGGTGTCTGTCCGTCCGTCTGTCCGTCCTTCCGTCTGTCCGCCTGTATGTTCGCAACTTTTTTCCACATCCTTCAAGCTAGAGACTTGAAACTTTGCAAATGTCTTTATCTATAGCCGGGACAGATCAAGTTTACGATAACTGGGGGGCTGGCAAATCGATTAATTCGTTAACTCAAAATCGATAAATTCACCTCTTACGCATATCGTTACAGCTAGAACTAACAAATTTGGTAGGAAGATAGCTATTGGCATCCCCCAAAAACCTGCATCAAAAATTCTCGGGCCACGCCCACCCGTTCCACCCTCAGCCCCCCCGCAGTTTTAAATCGGAAACGCCTATAGCTTCCTCAGTTTTTAGGCTAGACTCACCAAATTTTCCGACAAGATAAGTGATGACGATCCCCAAAAAACTGCATCAAAGCTTTGCCGCCCCAACTTTTCGTTAAAAACAGGGATGCGTGTATCTGTCATAGTGTTTGCGATAGAGTCTCCAAATTTGGTAGGAAGATAGCTGGTAGCGACCCCCAAAGATATTTTGGAGCCACGCCAATATAAACCGCCCTACACCCCCCTCCCCCAACCTTTTGCAACCTTTGAGCTAGAATCACCAAATTTGCTAGAAAGATAGCTGGTGGCATCCCCATCTGCATCAGACAATTTTTGAGGCTGCTTACATCCCTGCCGCATCCGTACCCCTTTGCAATCAGGCCTCTTTTAACCGGTTTCAATACTGGTACAGTCGGTTGCGACCGACTGCAACGTTTCCACTTGTTTGTGTTTGAAGTTTATCACACATAATACTGGTACGAAACAATTTCAGCACAAATATGACTTATTTCTTCAAAATAACAACTTTGGTATATGTTGCTTAACCTTAGAGGACATATATACATTTATATATGTTGTAAATTGACGTTAGTGCTGTGAGTAAATGAGTGCATATATAAAAAAAAAAGAAGAATTATGACAATCACATGAAACCTGCATGACGAACAACGAACCCAAAAGCACAGCTCTCCTCTGTACAAGTGTGAGTGCTCCAAACAAATGTTATGGAAAAGGCAAAGCCGGAGGCGTTTTCAACGCTTGGAAAAGGGAGGGAGGAGAAGGGATACGTATGAACTATTGGGTTGGGGGTAGAGGCGCGTTGTACACGGTCGCTGTCAGTGAACAACAAGTGCTCCACATACATATGTACATACATACATACATACGTTGTTTGTACATATTTAATGGGACTGAGTACGACCAGAGCTGCGACCATAGCGAAAACTGCGGTCTCTCGACTGTGGTGTTTGTATGTACGTTACAATATATATACATATATATATGTGGGTGTGTGTGACTGTTTGTATGCGGTCGACGGGCAATGACGGCCTTATCAATAGTCCCCTACAGTAAGAGCAACAACAGTAAAATATACATTATATGAAATAAAAATGGAAAAATATAAAATAAATGTATTGAAGAAAAAAAAGCAACGTTGCCGTGACTGTCACGAAAGAATAAAAGAACAAAAGAAATATATGCATATAAGTAAATCTTATGTATATGTAAAATATGTATGTAAATTTAATGTAAAAAATAAAATGTATTTATGACTTAAGTCTTGCGACTTCCTGTAAAAACGATGACTGTAGGCGGCCATATTTAATTTCAATTAATACTTTATATTAAATACTTTATTATTTTCCGAAAAAATATATTTAAATGTAGACCGAAACTGATGTATCAGTTTTTCTCTGTTTTTATTTAAACAAAAAATAGACCTAAACCTAACCAGACCTCCAGGAACATGAAGAACCGCAACCTAAACTCTATGCAAACAACAACACGTGCATGTCGATGATGACATATTCTTGTAAAATGCATCGCAAACAGAGGAGCCGCATAAAATACGTTTGCTTAAGAACAATGGAAGAAACCGCAACAACCAATACCGCAAAAAGCAAAAAAAAATCAGGGAAACACAATTTACATGACGTACATACAGGAATACAGAGAGACAGATAGACAGACACATGTTCGTGTACATAGCTTAAATTAAACATCAAAATTTTAGTCGTACAAAAGGAATTTTGTGAAATTCCGATAAGCAAACAAATAGCAACAACAAACATCGACAGAGACAAGATACAAAGATACATTTTTGCCTACGAGTATTTGTCTTGATCGCCACAAGCAACAAGCAACAGAGCACTTAATATACACAATTCCAGCCAATATCTAGGAGATCCATCCAAAGTAGAACCAAAACGACCGCACCTACAACTACTACCAAGTACTGCTCTATTTGGAGGCATTGGACAGCGCGTGTCTTCGGTTTGGGTTGAAGTACCTGTTGTTGGACTCTACCTGTTCGGAAAGTGTTTAACAGGATATGACCAAGACGTTGACAGACCTCGAACAAAAACCAGATTCAGAGCCAGAGCCAGACTATGTCCATTGTGTATCGAGTTTAATTACCCAACCTTACTTTCACTGCCAAATGGTAGTCGCATGTTTGCCGCATACAAATTTATGAGTTTGAGCTAAGTTTTTTTTGTTTGAACATTTTTGGGTTTCATTCATAAATTGGTTCGGGAAATTCCGGTCTGCCATGAATGAATTGCTTTAATTTCCGTACACAAACCACTAATTGGTTTTTAATGTGGAATTTCTAAAAAAAGTTAGTATGAATAAACCGAACCAATGGCACGTGGTCAGTGAAAGTGTAATTTTTCTTTTTCTAGTATGGATATGTGAAAAACTTACCCTAATATAGAACAAATAGTGAAATAAACAAAGCGCAAATTATGCTGTAACTCAAACTAAATAATAAAATTTTTAAATGCTTTAATCCAACAAGGAATAAAATACATACACCAAGTGATTGATGATTTTAAAAAATATCTGTATTTAATTCTTTAGAAACTATAATGTTTTCAAAATTCACTACACATACTAAATAATTACAATTACAATTATTTGCTAATTTATTTTATTAAATTGTTATTTTAACAACTGGAAAAGTAATAATATTTTACCTAAGCCATACTTAATTTTTTTTAATGATTTTTATTAGTATTTTGTATAATATATTATTATTTCATCTCCCAGGGTTAGGGAGGTTTGACTAAAAACACAATCGTTTTAGCAATTTTAGTAGACGCCCTAATTATACAGCGCTAGGCACTAAGCAATAACAAACTATGTATGTACATATTCAAAATGATATAACCCAACAACAAAGGCAGAACAATATTTTTGCTTAACGCTGTCAACCAAAACAAATTTATGACCATTTTGTTTATTTGCTTTGGCTTGCAGTAGAGAGAAGCAGTGGGAAACAAGTCTCAAGACCAGTCCTTTTTGACCATTGCCCAAAAACAAAGGAACAGCTCGTGTGCTGGAACCTTAAAAACAGACATCAATTGGCCGATATGTGAGTGTCGTCCTTTTCTTGTCACGATCAATTTTGATCCTGTCGGCGCGTGTTTCCATTTTATGTTTACCCTTAAAGCAAATTGCTCTCTTACCTGATTCAGACCCATCCCCGAAATCTACCTGGCAATGGCTGTTGCTCGATTAGTGCTGATCAGTTTGGTTTGATCGTGGCTTTTCGACAGTTTTTAATAGTATGATGTATGTATATTTAAATAGGTTCAAGTGTTGCTTATACTATAACCTATTACCTGTGGGAAAAACTCTTAAAACTCAAAATGTGCATCAAATATGTGTGTCTTGGAGTAATATTGCATAAAGTTTGTGTTTGCTTAAAAATCTTGGGTTTGTTTATTTATTTGAATATGATGATGGGCTCTGGCGCATGTGGCGTTTCACTTAAATCTGTCTTTGTGTTTATGTTACAAATTAGTTAACGAATATTGGGTAATGTGTACAAAATATTTATTTTCGAAGCTGCTTGGCAAGCATATGGGAAGCAGAGTTAGAAAATCTGTTGTAACGAAAGTTGAATTAATATTATTATGATTTGAATATTGTGGCAAAAATCGTGTTAGTAATAATCTTTGGCTGATATATTTTTGCTGTTAAATAGTCTTATTGTTTTTTTTTTAATATTCAGTGTACCAATTATTAAATCGAAAAACCTTTCAACTAAAGTCTCAATAACCAATATTATGATACCCTTACCTTACCTTAAGTAGTTTGGTTAAACTAGAAGTCAAAATGCAGAAAGATTAAGCAAAACATTTATAAAATAATCTTAGGTCAACTAAAGAGTTCAGTTGTACCAGAAATATCCTTATCACACCGCAAAACCAAAAGCAATAGCGTTGCAATTAAAAAGAGTGTTAAAGACATGTTGTTTGGGGGATTGTAAAGTGGGCTAGATAAAATACGTATTGACAGCAGCCAGACCGCCAGAGGCACTTGACTTGAAGCGCTTTAATTGATATTATCAAAAGTCATAAAGCAGTAGAACTAATAGCCATCACGAGTACATACATATATTCCTACTAGATAACGATGCTGATAATAGCCGCCGTGCATCTAAATATCGGTGCGCTTGAACCGATTCATTGTCAAGTGCGAAATAATATTCGGGATATTCGATTACCAAGGATAATATTTATGAGCTGCGATGCTTAATGGCTAGAAATATGTATTAAAAATGCATAAATACATCAGCAACGATAGCTGGCTGATATCTGAGATACACTCCTTTTTTTTGTTGTTGTTTTGTTGGCTGTTCAGTTTAGTTGACACTTGTTAGTGTGCCCATGGAATCCAGTTTTTGGGCACCATAAATATGTCAAAATAATGTTAAGCCCAATGGCTTAAGTGTGCGCCACACATACACATTTCGAGAAATATATTCCTATACGGAGTCTCGTGGGATATACAAACAAACACAAATTGTATTTTCTCGTTTAATTTCGAACCTCTTTGGTTTTATATACTGTGATTATAAAAAATCTCATTAAAGACATGTTTGAGAGTTTTCAAGTTATTTTTTTGTATTTTATTTTATTGGTTTTCCCTTCATTTTTTTGCCATAAACATTGAGGCATCTGATATTTTAAAGATGGACTATTCTACGCTGCGGCTCATTGACAATTGCTATTCAAGTGTGAAACGAAGCACACACAAGCACGTATCCTTTAGGGATACACTAGTTCGCAGGTCCATATATGGTCCATATATAGTAATAAATCACATCATTACCATCTCTCGCACTTGTGGCTGGCTGACATTTTCCACGACTCATCAATGATTTATGCATAATTCTTGAAAACTATTTTCGACCAGATTTGTTTGTTGACACGCACTCCTTTCAAGCTTGCCAACACAAAGACATTTTTGAAATCTCAATCCCCAAGCCACCCACATACATACTTAGACATTAACCCTGACTTGACTACAATTTACATAGTTAGCTTTTCTTTTTCTTTTTGAGGTCACTTACCGTTATTAGCATGTGTGCTCAATGCATTTATGTTAAAAAAGGGCAACGGTGGGCGTTAGCTTATCGGGCCAAGCAAAGCATGACATTACACCAGTTGGGTCTAGTGTGAGAATTTTTAGAGTTGCATGTGGGTAACTTTTGTGGAGGACTGTGGAAAATGCAAGAAATGTTCAGTTCAAAACAAACTAGTAGAAACAGTTATAAGAAACTAGAATGCTTTTTTGAAATTTATCGGAGATATACACTAATGGCATTTATTGAACATATACAAATATTGACAAGTACTACTTCATAACACCCAAAACATCTTCAATAAATTCGCACATAGATTAAATGTTTGTTATAAATATATAGAATACAGGCAAACCTGGCTAGTGTGAGCACCTGGATAGAGTGAACAGAATATTTTATTCACACTATCCAGGTTACAAAATATTTGTAAAAATTAAATGATTTATTTAATTATTCAGTACTCATATATATCAATTTATTAACAAAATAAAAAAAACCTGGATCATGTGAACAAATTTCAAAATTTGGAATTTCTTCTTGTTCACACTATCCAGGCTTGCCTGTACTACAAATAAAACGCAAACAAATTTCATATTTTCCAAATTAAAGAGCATAATATTTTTAATTTCAAATGATTTTAATGGATATTTTTCATGTTTTTTGTTTAAAGCTCGGTTTTTCCATTTGTCCGCCATTATTCTAGTTAAAAATTGTAGCGGTGTCTGTACTGACAAAGTGTACAAATTCGAAAAAACTATTTTGTCTATAAATATTTTCTGGATTTTTTAGCTGCACTTAATATTACCTTGAAAAACCATATGTATTTACTGTTTTACAATTCAGTTCCAGACAATGTAGAATTTTGGTATGGACATGCTTGAATCGCGTGCTAGCAAATTTGTGACGTCTGTGCCAAGGTTAAGGTTAAAGTTCCATATAAATCACTGCCACATGCAGCCTACTACCACAATATTGAAAATGTTAAGTACATGCATACATACGATATAGTATTTTGTGTTTTTAATAAATTGAAAATTTGTTAATGAGGCAGAACGTTGAAGCAACCCAAAACGAAAAATATATATTGACAATAAGTAAGATGAATTAAGGTTACATTGGCTCGGACACATATGTAATAAGTATAAAGAGGCGTACATATTCGGGACGCAAGTATTTTCGAATTGTAAACAAAAATCATGCATCGGCACTAGTGAGAGTAAACGAGATCGTGTTATCAGCAGCAAAAAACATTTTAAATATACATTTTTTAATTTTTGATTTTTTATATTAATATAGTATGTATATGAGTCTTCTTAAATTGCCACAGAGGTTAAACTGAAATCAGAGACACGACGCCTCATCGTACTCAATGAGCCGGCGACCGACCCACTTGAGAGTCGCCTACTTTTATTTAGGGAGAGAGGGCATCGTAAAAATGTTGTCGAAATGTCCAAACAGATCGTTGGTGCCGTGCCGCCTATTCAAATGTCGATAAAAATGCTATAAAAATCGTTACGAGAGCCTGCCGAAATCTTTTACGACTCAGCCTCGTCCTGGTTCAAATATAACCATTTTTTAACCAGCCATTAGAACGGTACTCAAAATATGATTTTTACGACTTTTCGACAACGTTTTTAGCGACATTGTCTCGGCAATTGGCGAAAGACTCGCAGCGCACAAGTGAAAGACTCTCTCCACTAGACTAGAAAGTGTGCGGGCGGCGTCGATCTACATTTTTATTTTCTCACGGCGCCTTTCGCTCTGGCTCCAGCTCCCGAGCATGTCCTTGTTGCGGCTTATGAAATTCAATACGCGTCTCGTCCGATTTTGTAGTTTATGATGTGCATGAAAGTGTTCCATATAGTACAACGCATGTTGTTTAAAATTTTGAAAAATTTCCTTTTTCGATTCTTGCTTTGGTTCCGCACTTTATAATTTTACGCCTAATTTGAAAGAGTTGCCACAAATCGTTCCCATGATATTAGCCAAAACGAATCAAATGACGGAATGCTGATCGCCTTGCATAGATATATTATTTTTAATAGAAAACTTAATCTATATAAAGTATATGATTCAAATGAGGTTAAAAATCGTCCAAGCTTAAAAATTTTTTTTGTTTATTAAAAACATTTATCCTTCTTTGATTTGTCATTTAATTATATACTATTTTCGACAATATAGCAAAGTATTGACATTATTTTTTTCATTTATTACTGTAATTTTAATTTATGTATTATTATCTAAAAGGTATTAAGGCCGTAAAAGAACGTTTAATAAAATTTAAAAACTGATAAGAATTTGATCCTATGATCAATTGTTTATGGCTTTTTCTGTTTTTAATGCAGGGTTTGATTAGTTTTAATATGTTGTCAATTTAATAATATATTCAGAAAATTTAATTTAATTAATTTTTTATCTGTACGCTAATTGAAACTGTTCCTAGCACATTAGTTTAAATTGTTTTTGATTTTAATACGATTACTTATATAATGCGAGTGGTATGCACTTTTATGTGAATGTGCATGGCGATGTATATATGTATGTACATAAATATGTATATATGTTAGCAGAATTACTCGCTGGCAACAGCCAACCACAACAACGACATTAAAATTCAGCAACAACAATAGAGCTATACTTAAACAACAACAAAACAATAATTGCTTTAGCAGGCCTGGCTTGGTCTGCCTCCCTCTGTGCGTTGTTTTCAGAGTTTGAGAGGCGTTGCTTAAAACTGACGCGAGCTAGAGGTAGAGAGAGACAGGGTGAGAAAATGACAAGGCGCCCTATGGTATGGCGAATGTGCGACAAGGTCGGTTGCCTGCCGACAGAGGCAGGCAATAACAACAACACCGATATTCAAAGAGAGCGCGAACGAATTCAGTGAGCGAAAAAGCCCACGTCAAAGAGAGAACGAACAACGAGTGGGAGAGTGTTGGAGTAAGCGCCGCGTGTAGTTTTGTGATTGTTGTTGTCGCTGATGCTGTTGTTTTGGACTGCTGATGTCGCGCGCGCAGGCATTAGAAGCTGTAGAGAAAACAGAAACATGCATAATGATTATGATTATAATATACTGGCATTTAGAGCAAAGGCAAAGTGCACAGCACAAAATGTAATTGTATGAATGGAAAGAGCGTGGTGACACAGGCAAGAGAGCTTGGGATGTTGGGATTTGCTTTGTGCTTATTCCGTTGTGTACAGACATACACATGTACATATGTACAAATGTGTTTGTATGTTTTTGTTGTAGCATTTTAAAAACACTTTTTTATATGATTTTTGTTCGTTTCGAAATTAAGCGTGTGCTGCAGCTCAGTTTGTATGAAAAACGCGACGGACTCGGACACGTACGTTAAGCGGCGCGGATCATTTATTAGAAATAAAAACTTTAAAACCTTAAAGCTTAAAGGTTGTGCTTACACGGCTGTTTACGGTACAGTAACATTTACCTAATCATGACAAAGACTAGCAAAGCAAAAGAAAGGGATAAAAGTGGTGGTACTGCGATGCCGCGTGTTCCAAGCAATTTACTGGCGAGTGCTGCCAAAATGAAGATCACCAAAGCCCTGGCAAATGCCAAGAAGCAAGCAGTGCAAAAAGGCGCTGGCGTCAAAGCAACAACAGCGACAGGATCAAATGCAGCAACAGCAGCGACAACAGAATACATTCAACACTCGATCGTTGTGAAAGAGACGGCAATAGCGGCGATGCAGGAGAACGGCGACGGCGACGACGCGCACAAGCAGCTCGCAGCGACGCCAACGCCGACATCGCCGTCGCCGTCGCCGCTTGCCACAGCGAATTTATCGTCGACATTTGAGTCGAAGGCTCATACACCAGTTGCCAGCGAAACAGCAAAGCAAACGGTTACCAGCGCAACAACAGCAACAATTGCAAGCTCAGCTCAGATAGGTTTTGTTTATGATGATGAGAAGAACGTAGGTTGTGACGTCACTAGCAACGAAACCGCTAATATCAATAATCCAGGAAAAATCGACCACGAAACCGAAAGCGAAACGAAGCTAGTTGTAGGGACAGCAACAACAACAACAACATCAAGCGATAAATATTATAAAATCGTTGAAAAGTGTAAAAGTGAGATAAGTGATGAAAACACAACAACAACATCAGCTATTTTGCCGGCTGTAGTGATAAATAGTAATCAGCAAAGCGACGCGAGTGAAAGTGTTGACAACAAAATCAAAAGTGAAACAAACGAGCAAGAACAAACTGCAGCAGCAACAGGAACAACAACAGCAACAACAACTGGTGAATTTCCGCAGCATTATCGTGGGCTAAACAATTCGGTGATTATAACCAATTATGCGCATCAGCAGCAGCAGCAACACGCCGATCAACAGCAACAGCAACAAATTTATGAGCAGCAACAGTATCTGCAACAGCAATTGCTAAACCAACAGCAGCAGCAACAGGAGCAACAACAACAACAACAACAGCACGCCAGCTGGTTGGCTTACAACAATTGTGCCTACGATTTAACTAGCAGCAGCAGCAGTGCAGCAGCAGCAGCCACAGCAGCAGCACTGGCCTCACAGCAACTATTGGCGCATTTTCCCTATCATCATCATCATCATCATCATCCCCACGCGCATTTGTACGAGCCACAGCCACAGCAGCAGCAGCAACAGCAACATCAAAGCGCCAACAGCAACAGCAGCAGCAGCACGGATCCCATAATGCGCAACAACTTTACGCTGTACAGCGTTTATGGCGGTGGTGGTGGCGGCGCCATCACGCCCACCACACATGAGCAACAGCAGCTGCAGCAACATGTTGCCGCTGTGGCAACAGCAGCAGCCAATTCAGTTATTGCACACACAACGCATGCTCAAACGCCCAATATTGACGAAGTCATCCAGGATACGCTGAAGGACGAGTGCTTCGATGACAATCACAGCTCGAGCTATCACATGTTGACAGCCGTCTCTGATTTGCAGGTGTTGAAGGAGGCGAATGCAACCATTTATTCCATGACGCACGATCAGTTGCTGCAACAACAGCAGCAACAACACCATCAGCAACAACTACAACAACATCATCATCTGCAGCAGCAGCAGCAACATGCGCATCATCATCATCATCATCAACAACAACATCATCATCATCACAACAATTCGGCCAGTTCGGTGGGTGGCGATTCGCCGTCTCCTTCACACACACTTGCCACCGCCGCGGCCCATGCTAGTGATGTGGCAACACTGCAGAGTTTCACACAATTGACTAGGGCGTCGCCCAGCAGCGGCCTGCATCCCGATAGCTACAGCAGCTTCTCACCCGAACATGCCAGCTACTTTACCACACAGCTCAGCCCAGTGCTGCAGAGCAGGTGAGTTGTTCAAACCTATTCGCCCCCCCCCATACTTTCCCCCCAAGGTGAAAAAGAAAATGAGCTCATTATTAACCCCCAACCTCGCACGTGCCTTTTTCATAAAAAACTCAGCGACGCTTCGACGATTCAACGATTCGCACAGCCAAAAGTCATGATCAGCGATCGTTGTTCCAGTCCTCAGTTTCTGATTGATATTGTTGTTTTTTTATACTCTACCTACTCAAAATTGATCGAGAACGTTGTCGAAAGAAGATATCTTCAATCCTATAATATATAATTTATATATCTTGGTTCTTTGTTTAAAGTAGCATTTTTATTACAATAGCGCAATATTAATAAAATTGTAAAAATTGTTTCAATTTTTTCTATGTACAAGGTATTTTTTGTTCGGGTTCTCTTAATTGTTTAATCTCGATTTTTACTTTTGTTTGCTTTGAGTTTGATTTTTGTAACGTTTCTGTAATAACAGCACAAATTGTTGCGCCTTAGACTTTGCTCCCGACCCCCTCCTCACTCATACATTTATTTCCATGCACATATTGACTAATTCTAATACTACATTAGCTTATTGCATTCTCAGGTGGTTTGCCTTTTTCTTTTTATGTATACATATGTAGTACAGCCTATTACGCGTCTGTATATATTGCCGTATATATCCGTACATATATATAGAAATATGTATGCATTCCGTTGAGCAGCTAAAAAATCTGTTCCTTGTTGCATCTTTCAGAAGTTTTGCTGTCTCTGTTTGCTTTGACTGACTGCGGAATGTTTTTCTACATTTGTTTTTGCCACAGTTGTTTTTAAAGAAAATTTTCACATTGGTATGCAGAACTGTCGAACTTAATTTACAATAATAACATTATGAGTTTGTTCATTAAAATGTCTCGAAAAATATTAGAGATAAGATCAAAATTAAAAACAATTTAGAACTATAGTTACAAAATGGCTTAAACACAACAATTTTGAAAGCCTATAAAATTAAATGTAAAAGAAAAATATTTGATTTTGCTGTTAGATATATAAACACGCATTAATAACTTGTTAAGATCCCACCTTAGGCATGATCAAGCATAAACAACTCGCACAGTAAACGCTTTATATGCATTTCAATACAACAAATACACGTTTATAATTTCGCATTGTGGACTTTCAGAAAGACGCGCCTTTCCAGTCATTCAGTGCTTCCTCCTCGAAAAAACAAAAGTACAAAGCCAAGCAGAATAACACAAACGACGGTTGCTCCGATTTCATAAACAATAACAAATATCAACATGCAGTGTCTTAATAGCGGGTATTAGTGACATTTAGGGAACAACATTTGAGTTGAGATTTTTTCAGCGGTGCTGAGTCATGAGACTGCCCCCAAGTTGCACACACACACACACATTCATAGTTTTTGTTTTGTTTTTTGTTCCCTACTGTCTCGTTAACTGAATCATAAGTTGGGTGTGGGGTGGTGGTATTAACACACATGTGTTTGACTTTTACTAGCTTGACTAACCGCGGCCCTCAGAATGTGGGAATGTGGCCAAAAGAAAAAGACGTTAATAGTCATGCTGGTTAAGCGGCCACGTGCGTCCAAGTTTCAGGCAACGCACGTGCCACACTTGAAATTGTGGCATATGCCAAAAGGGAGCATGACCCGCATTTACCTTGCCGGCAACAAACTCATCTATGAAAACCTGCACCCAACCAAACATGGCAAATGCAAATGCCACAAAATGCAATAAAAGCGCATTTTTCCAACTTGTTATGCATATAGTAGTATATTCGGTTGCAAACTGTTTGTGTGTGTGAGGATACCGCCGGGGTTCCAAATAGTACTCCACCTCTGGCTGGGACTTGGACTGGCGGTAATTTAAAGCCGCTTTCTGACACAAAAAAACTGTAACTTGAATGACACACACAGCCTCAAAATAACAAACTTTTTCGACTCAATACTTCAACTTCGCCAGGGTAGTCGTTCTCGTTCTCGTTCTCTCCCCTCAATACACTGACTCAGCGCTCTACACTTTGCCGGCACACTTGGCAACTCTATTCAACGACGAGCCTCTTATATTCGGTGGGGCGTTAAGCCAAACTGGACCCGCACAATCCGCTCGATTCGAGTCGATTACATTTTGGGCCGCTTTTGTGTTTATTTGTACTTTGCAAAATTTTAGCATTTGAGCTTTTCACTTTTTTTGTTTGTTACACTTTTAATTGAAAAACGTGTTTTGCATACAAATAATTAAATGAAAATAGCCATAACGAAATTAACATGGCAATAATACTTTTACAATTTGTGTGTTATTTTATTGGGAATATAGTTAAGTGTAGCATTCGAAAATAATAAATGTAGGAACATAATCAGGTCTCTTTATTCTGTTTTATGTTTTTCAGTCTTAGTGAATCACTCCAAACCAGTTCTCATACAATTTTGTTTAGACTTAGTACAAACATTAAAATTTGCCATATTAATTTAATTATTTGGTCAAAGTTAGTAAAAGCTTTCGGAATTTATTCAGTTTTCAATAATAATTCAGCATTTCCATTTTGAATTTGGTTTCATTATTAATTTTTGGCGTAATTGATTCAAGATGTGATTAAAATATTTGGTTTTGCCAGTTTGTGTTTAATTTTTTATTTTTTAATTAAATATAATAATAGTACAACTACATTGGTATTGGTTTAAAAGCTGCTTAGCCTTTCAACGCTGTGTGTTTATTATTGTTATTGTTTTTAATAATAATAATATGATCCCTGTAAATATGACACCTAACATCTGTAACATGTTTCACTTGAATGCCTTAAACATTGTTATAATTAATGTTAAGTTTTGACAAAAGACATATTTATTACAAACAAATATTGTCAATTGCCTTTAAATCAATCAATATAAATGTTGCTGACCTCAACTGATGTAAGGTTTTCACCTACTATGTAGAACCATTTGTTATTCTTCTAGCTAAGAATCGCTCAAAACAATTCTTCATATCGCTGTAATGCACGCCGGACAGCAAGACCGGACGGAGTGCGGCTGGGTGATGAGAGAGCGTATGTGACTTTTGGTCGGTTTTTTCGTGCAGAAACCAGAAGAAGATATGAGATACGGCAGCTAGCTCACATATTCTACAAACAAGAAATCTTTTCGAAATACTCACCTGCAACAAACAGCAACAATAAATACATAGCAACAGTTAAAGCGAACCGACACCAACAATAATTAACTGATAATATAGTATCGTGAATTTTGTATTGTCTTGGCACTTCCTATGTATTAAGAACGTTTCCAAACAGCTTGCGACATATCAAGCTCCATATTTACATAGGTTTATTTATATATTATATTTGGTGTATATGACAATAAGAATTATTATATTCCAAGATTTAGTTCTTGCTACCATCGATGTTGTTGTTGTTATCAGAGCACGTGTGTGTCTAGCAATAATTGGGCAGAACTTGACTAAAACACAGTTATGAGTAAATTTCTAGAATTGAAATTATCGAAACTGACTTAATTTTTTTTGATATGCTTAAAGAAAATTGAATTAACTCAGGGAGCGAATTCTGATTTCTATCAGTTTCAACCAAATCTAATCGTTTATGCTAAAAGTTTCCTTAATGTAACTTGACTTCAATCCTTTTTATTGCTGCATTTTAATATCGATTCTTCAAGTTATAGCTATGAGTATAATAAAATACTTAATCAAAGTTATTTATTTGTATTATACCCTTCGCACATGTGAAGCAGGGTATATTGAGTTTGTCATGAATCTGTAACGCCTTAAAGGAATGATGAGAGACCCCATAAACTGTATATCAAAATGATCAGGACGAGCTCAGGAATTGATTTCCGCGTGTCCGTCCGTCCGTCCGTCTGTCCGTCTGTTTCAACACGATTTCCGGCCAAACTGCTAAACCGATCTTGATTAAACTTTCACAGATTGCTTAGATCATGTCGGGTTTGTTCACAAAGTCAGTCATTCGTTAGCCTAAAAATGTCTATATCGAATTCAGATTAATTAATTTAAATATTTTATAGAACATATATTTATTGTGGGCACAGCCCGTGCTTATAATATTTAAGATTTGCTGCATTTAATTTAACATCATTGTATAAATAAATGTAGTACTATTTTTTTAGCCACCTGAACTCGCATCTTGTTAAGACTTTTTGTTGAGACTACTTACTGGGTTCTGCAATAACAACAAAAATCTCACAACCGTTAACTGAAAGCAGCGCAGTCGCGTCGCTGGCAGCGAGAACAACCGCGCCAACTGCAACTGACATAAAACTAAACCAGACTCAAGTCATTATGCAAACGCGCGTGCCCCGTTTCGGTTGTTGTATCGTCTGATCAGTTGACTGTATATTGGAAACATACAAATTCCGTGATTACTGTGTGCAAACGCCCTGACCCTGACTCAAAAAAATCATAAAAAACATAGAAAATATATGTTCTTTAAAAGTTTTGTTTTTAATATTTGTGTGTGTAGATTTAATACTTTGTGCAGGAGTTCAAATACCGTTCCTTTAATATTGTATAAATGCAACTGCCACGCTTCTGCCACAATAACTTCCGATCGTCTTCAACTGGGCACAAGACACACAACGGATATTTGTCAAGCTTGCAATTTTTGTCTGCCTCATTGGAATTGTTTATGCCACAATAGGGCCCGAAAATAATAAGAAGAAAACAAAATTGCCACATGCGGCCAAGAGTGGCAAAAATATTTGCCCAGGCTACCGTTGCAGCAGCGTTGCGAGGAATTCGAGTTGCATAAACAACAAAAAATAAAGCTGCAACACTTTTATTTTTAATTAAAACTTTTATGTGCACACACATATACAAACACTTACACACAGCTTATGAGCATGCCAAAAGTAAACGCTGGTGGTCTAATAACAACAACCACAACACAACTCTGTAAAGTAAACAATGCAAGGAAATGTTAATAGCAGTTTCATTTTACAAAAGTCATCCAGAGTCTTAAAAGTAACACACAGCATCAGTTGGCATTGCTAAAAGCCGCTAGCAAAACGCGCGACAAATATCTGGCGCGATTTTGAAAGCGCTTAACAAATATCTAAACTTCGTTGTTTTTTATTGTAAAAATTAACTAAAATAAAGCTACATCATGTTTTTCTCCAATTACAATAACATGTACTTGAAAAACTATTGCTATAGGTAAAAATAAAATATAAAAATTGCTGAAAAGTTCATATTATTAGATGAGAATGTAATTTTGAAATAATAAATTATTTATAATTCTACTTATTTTCTATGCATGATTTTATTATTATTATATGTATATTAAAATTTTCGCAAATGTTAGTTTTTATACGTCATAATCTAAGTCTTGTATGTTATTTTATACTTAATTTCCTTTTGTTTTGCAGCTCTGTCTATGCCAGTCCTTTACTCGCCTCAGCCGCCAACGGCTTGCAGTATGGCATGCAAACGCTGTCCTCACCCACCCACACGCACGCTCAGCTACAGCAACAACATCACCAGCACCAACAATTGCAACAACAGCAGCAGCATCAACAACAGCAACATCATCAACTTCACAACTCTTCAAGCAGCAGCCCTGGCCCAGTGGGTCAGCTCCACACGAGTGGCTCAACGGCAGCTGGACACAGCTCCCTGCTAGACGATGGCTATGGATCACCAAAGAGCAGCCACAGCGGCAACGGCGCTGCTGTTGGTGGCACCTTGCCAGCCTTTCAGCGCATTGCACCCACCAGCGGTGGTGCTGGCTATGCCAACGGCGTGGCCAATGGTTCTGGCAGTGGTGCCGAACGAGCTGGCTACGCATCGCTGGCTAATTATCGCACTCACGTAAGTCAAGGCTGAATAAGTTAACCAATTGTTTGCAGATTTAACAGTCGTCGTACTTTCTTCTGCAGGGCGATGCCTGGAGTGGTCATTTTGAGCCAATTGGCTACGCACCCAGTGCCACCAGCCAGGGACAGTTGGGTGGCAGCGGTGCAGCGGTTACGAACGTGATACGCAATGGACGTGTTGTTGCCGCTGCAGCAGCAGCCGCCGCAGCTGTCGATGGTGCCGCCAGTGCTGTTGATCCTGCACGATCCTTTCTCACCAATGCCGCTCATCTCTCTGCATCGGCGTCGCTAACAGCAAGTAAGTGTGGCACATACAAAAAACAAAAAAAATACTTAGTTGCTTACATAAATAAGGTCTAGTTGTTGCCACATTTGTCCAGTGTGTGGCCACAAGTCGAGCATAGTTAAGTTCAGTTCAGTTAGGGCCGTATTTTAGGTAGAATTTCACACCCAAACAGTTGTTCAGGCTGGCAAATATATATGTAATGTGTGTATATTTGCGTTGTCTATGTAAACGCTATTTAGGCAAAAGAATTGTTGCCAACTGTCTGGATATTTAAGGATCAAATAAAATAACGAAAAAAAAGTAATTACTCTTAGAAAAAAAAAAGTTTCAGCAATTCATACAATTAACTCAGAAACAAAAATATATTTTAAATGAATTTACAATTTTATAATTTTTGGTAAAGAAAAATCATTCAATATATTGTATTATTTAAAAAATCCTTAATTTATTTTAAACTTTTAATAGTCCTTTCTTTCCATGCAAAAAGTCGAATAAATTGTTATTGGAATTTGACCTTGAAAAAATCAAATTTTTTTTGTATGGTTTACTTACCCTTTGGGCAAACGCTAAGAAAATTTCAAAGAGAGCACTAAGTTAATTTTAATTGATTTATTTATTTGATTTATGTTTTGATTTTTGACATACATACATTTCTACATATAAGCATAACGTATAATAAATTCAATTAATTTTTGATCAACTCTTAAACAAAACGAACAAACAAACACAAAAAACAGTATAATACACCAAAAAAACTAATAAGTTATAAACAATCAAAAGCGTTTGTCACACACCCACACATACATAAAAAATATACATAAACATAAATACAAAAAACAAACAAACAAACAACGATAAAACCAAAAAACAAAAAACCAATATGAATTTGAATACAAATTTTGATTTTTTTTACTTATGTACTTAAATTCCCAAAGCATTACTCGATGCCGATTTTTTCACTGAGGGGCGAGAATGTGTCAATTGTGGTGCGATTTCAACCCCATTATGGCGACGCGATAACACGGGACACTATTTATGCAATGCATGCGGCTTGTATAATAAAATGAACGGCATGAATCGACCACTTATTAAACAGCCTAGAAGATTGGTAAATGTCAACAACAGCTACAACTACAACTATTACTAACTAACTATTAAAAAAAAGAAAAAACAATCGTATCAAATTTTGCTTTTGTGTGGAACAAAATTTTGTCTGAAAAATATTTGTTAGAGAGCCGATATTACAGCAAAAGAATATTTGAATAATGGGCTATAAGAACTTATAGAAATCCGCCAGCCAGACTGCAGTTGCGTGCAACGTTCTCGCTTCAATCATTGAAATCGAATCTGTAACATCATACAATGGAACCAAGAAATGCGTAAAGAGAAAATTAATTGAATTTATTATATTAGTCAAGCGCTAATTACATAGTTTTGTATGACTGAAAATCAACAACAAAATCAAAATCAACAACAACAACAAAAATATCAAACTAAAACTTAAAAAAAAAAAAAAAACAAAACCAAACCGCTTTTCTTCATTACAACAAATTCTAATTGCATTATTACAGTGGCCGCTGAATCAGGCGGGGATTTCTATAAGACCTTCCCATTTAATGTGACCACCGGTAGCCGCAGTAAGGCCACAACAAATGCCAACAGCGCTGCCGGTTCCGGCACAGGCTCAACGTCAGCGACAACGTCGTCAGTGACTTCAACGGCGCTCGACGAGCACGTTAGTCGCGCCAATTCGAGACGCTTGGTAGGTCGTCCATTAATTATGCATATGTAGAGTACCGTAGTAGCCACAACAGCCAAACCAAACCTAAACAAATCAAACCAACCAAATCAAACCAAACCAAACCAAATCAAACTAAAAAGAAACCTGCAAGCCAAACAGAAAACAGCTAATAGCCTGCAAATAACATGCCAATACATACGTATTACCAATTACTAATCCATAACATTATTAAAGTTGGGTTGCTAAACTAACAGTATGTATAAGTATTTTAAATCTTAGATTTCTATAAATACTAAAATTTTAAAATTCAATTTTATTTTTATTAGATTTATTTTTGTAGATGTCAATTTATTAGTCTTACCATAACTTAATGTCTATTTAACAAATTTAATTTAATATTTCAACACTGAATTATTTTTACTAAGCCTTTGAAAATATGTCTTAAAGTAGAATTGTTATGAAAGTGTTAATGAGTAAAAGTATAAACTAAATAACATTTTTGAAGATCTAATTACCATTTTTATTAAAAATAATAGATAGCTATATGAGGTTGGACATTCTGTTTGCATATTTAAATACTAAAATATTAAATATGGAGCTTTATTGAAATTATAAAAGCAACGTGAATGAATAAATCGTTTTGTACTTAATTTGCTTTGATTTAAAAATTCTTGGCTTAAGTAAAGTTGGCATAAATCTTATAAGTAAGCTGACTTTTTTGCTTGTGCATTCAAATCGTTTTAAGCATGATTTTTTAATATTTGTAGCATTAAGAAAGTTTGAATTGTTTGGTTTATTTAATTTGGTACCCATTAGTGAGAATACCTTTCCCTTTCCTTCAATAAAAAAAAGTTGTTCCACATCAAAAGCAAAAGAGAAACACTAAATTAACTCACACACATACACACCTGTACACGCACATACACAAATATTAAAATGTTCTATTCAATAAATTTGAAACAGAGCGCCTCTCGACGTGCCGGCATGTCCTGTTCCAACTGCCAGACAAGCTATACATCGCTGTGGCGTCGTAATCCTGGTGGCGAGCCCGTTTGCAACGCCTGCGGCCTCTACTTTAAGCTGCACAATGTGGTGCGTCCATTAACCATGAAGAAGGACACCATTCAGGTGAGTTGGGTGCATTGATAAAATAAAAAAAAATTACAACAAAATCTTTCTCTAAATGAATTCCCAACAGAAACGCAAACGCAAGCCAAAGGGCACCAAGAGTGAAAAGTCAAAAAAATCGATGCGATCTTCTCAAGCTCAGGCGGCTTCTTTGGTTACCACAAATGCCAACACTGCGTGCCATAATATGGGCATGCAACTGGATTCCCATGGCCAACAAATGGATGTCAATGAGGGTAGGCTTTGTGCAAATTTGAATTCATATTCTCATGCACACCATTTATTTTGTTTTTGTTTTTGTGCGCATGCCTAATTTGTGATGTCTGCTTTCTCTCTCTCTCTTCTTGCATGTTGTTTTGACACAACTAAACATCAGAAATGAAACCAATTGCATATATGTCATCATACGCATCGCAACAGCAACAGCAGCAACAGCTACAGCAGCAACAGCAACAAAACATTGAGCAACATTCATCAGCGGCCAGCTCACCGCAAAGCATGGCATCAACCTCATTATCACCCAATGCAACATCTCAACAGCAACAGCAGCAGCAGCAGCAACTGTGTGCTGGCCTCGACATGTCGCCCACATCCTCCTATCAAATGTCGCCCATTAACATGCAACAGCAGCAGCAGCAGCAATCGTGCAGCATGCAAAATTCACCAACAACACCCACATCGGCCATGTCGCATTCCATTTATTCCACACCATCGCCCACGCAGCTTAACAACAACAATTCACTATTTAACCACAACAATATTAACAACAACAACACCAACAATAGCAATGAGAATAACAAACAAATTATACAGAAATATCTGCAAGCTCAACAATTGAGCAACAGCAACAGCGATCAACAATTGTTGGCACAGCAGCAACTTATGCACCTGATGCCGAACTCCATTACGGCAGCAGCTGCGGCAGCAGCAGCAACAGCAGCGGCAGCGGCCATCAACACGGCGATCAAGTCGGAGTTAGCCAACAGCAACAGCAGCAGCAAACAGTTGGCTGCCACAACAACAGCAACAACACCGACCACGGCATCGAGCACACTATCCTCAATGAGCCACAACAGCAGCACCAACATTATCAGCATGCAAAATCCATACCAACAGCTTGGTCAGACGGAGATGCCCTTGTGTAAATCGGCCCTAACCGGACGGACTGCATCCCCCTACTATCACATTGCCGAGGAGGAGCAGCCGGCCATTATCAAACTGGAACAAATGGATCACCAGCAGCAACAACAAAATCAACAACAACATCAGCTACAGCACCAGCAGCAACAGCAACAACATGATGAAATGATGCTTAGTCGCTCAACATCGATTGACGAGCACTATGAACTGGCCGCCTATCATCGCCAACAGTTGCAACAGCAGCAACATACCCTACAGCAGCAACACGAGCAACAGATTGCCAGCTATGCGTTGCATGCTGCTGCACAACAGCAACTACACGAATTTGGACGCAAATATGGCGTTGAGCGCGAGACGACTGTTAAAATGGAGTAAATTGCGTTCGATACAATGCAGATGACCAAAGATATTGTTGTTATATAAATCTCATAGCTCCAAAGAAACTTGAATCCAGGATCGATTCCTAAGCATTTTAATTGCGTATACCAAAAGTTCTCTAAGAGCACAAAATCATAAAAAAAAGATAGAGAAAAAAGCAATCGCACTTGTTTTGTATATAAATTTAAGCAAATTAAATTGACATTTCATAAGATCTTATGTTGCGAAGGCTTCTCAGTTACTCGAGTTTTGTTATTTAAAATATTAGTTTAATATTTAGCGAAATGTCTGTTGCAACTTAAAACTTACTTGTTGTTTCTTTTATAATGTTAAGATCCCAATACTATTTCCTGTTATGAATATATATATACCAATTGAGATTTCTTACTATCGAATTCCAACTAGACTGTTAAGTAATTTTTATTAAATTTATTGAAAATATCAAGCTAATTAATAATCTCACGCAATTTAGTTTATAATTTATCACATTTTTATACATATTTAATGCCAAATTAAGTCTTACTTTTGTACAACTTTTTACATCATTTTGCAATATTATTATTATTATAATTATTTTTGAACAAATAAATAACAAGTATCCAAAATTCATCTTATCACATAAAAAATTGATTGTAACAAATTTCTGTCAATTATTGGTATTTATTGTTTTCGATTTATTGGGTAACATTTTTATTGATGTTTCTATTTTTATTATGAAGCTCGCATTGCGCTTTCATTTAACTATTTTGAATAACCGAACGATAGAAACGCACAACGGCCAAAGACTATTATATGCAAAGACTCAAAGACTGCAATTTAATGTAAAGTTTATTAGTGGTTCCGACTCATTAGCTAGTTCCTGCGACCTCTAGCGGCAGCTTTGCAAACTATCTCAACTGGCTATTTTGACCTGCGACCTCTAGCGTTGTTCAGGGGAAACCGACTTTTTTCCATTCGCTACGAACTTGCGTAAAAGTCCAAGGGCACGATAACATCAACAATTCTGTAAACGTGCCTTGCTGTTAAGTTGTTTCTGATTGTAACATGTATTTAATTGAAAAATGTTGCATTCTTTTAGGCTGCTCAAATAATCAATTGTATGAATTGTCTTTTGTAAGTTTTTGCTCATTTTTTTTACAAGAGGCTTCTTATGTCTTTATATAAATAAGCAATCAAACGGACGGTTTTACTGGCAAGTCATACTTCTAAGGTAATGAGAACATTTTATCATTGAGAAGTTAATTAAAGCTTCAGTGCAAAATGCCGGTTTCGATTCGATTTCATTTAAAATAATACAAATAAATCTGATTAAGATTTTTACACAAAACGATTTAGTTGTTAAATTTTTACCACTGGTCAAACACTTGTATTATTATAAAATAAATAAGAATACAAAAATTGCATTCTAGAAATTTGGGCTATGCTCGAAATGAAAGAGCTAAGTATAGTGTTTACATTTTCAATTATGAAAGTGTTTTTGAGAAAGAATATACATAGTTAATTAAATTCAAGCTTGTTTGAGTTAAGTTTTTAAGGAGCTGGAGTATTCAAAACTTCCGTCAATGCAAAATATTGATAAAAGCTAATCAGCAAACAAATCAATAAAATATAATCTAATAACTCAACGAGCTATTAAGTAAGCAATTCAAATTTATTATAGGTTCATAATATGAACTTCATATATATGTACATATTTATTTGTGGGTATTGTTGAGAGTGTTGAAACACACAATTATAAATTACAAAAAGTTACAAAATATTAGGGTTGCTTTTTGTTTTGGGTATAAAATGTTTGGGCTACGGTTAGTATTTTAGTTAAGAATGCAACATATCGTCTCTATTGATAGTATAGTTCACATAGACTTATATATTGTACATATATACTTGCATATATGAATGTATTTTTCTACGCCGCCATTTACCAAAGCGACAATTTTGTTGTTGCGCGATAAGATAAAGTCGCATGCCCGGTTTCGCTATTCTCTCTCTATATTCATATTTGATTTTTTCTCTACTTTTTGTGATTAAAGTTTTTGTACATTTGCTTTTTTTATTAGAGTCACGCGTTATTAACGGTGCTGTTTGCATAAGCGAGAGTGGAGGAGAACGAGAGCGAAAGCAACGAACAGTTACGCTGACTAGACTGTACAAAAGTCAACGGGGATCTTTGGGAACTGTCAGCTCGTGCAAGGTTCTAGTATCTGTCCCCCGTTTCAATTTGTTGCAGGCGGTGCAGGGTTTGATTGACAGCTGATAAGCGTCGGAGCCACCTGGCCTATAACGAATTAGTTTAGCCAGGCGCTATAGATAAAGAAAGTATATTGGACATATTTAATTTTTGATAAACATATTGAATTCGAAACTGGCCAGTAATTGACTTTCTTAGTATTAGTCCTAATATACATACATATATATAAAACTCCAATAGTTCATTGTAGATTTTTTAGCGCTATTACTTTCAATGAGAAAAAAACTACAGATTTGCGCAGCTTAAACAAGGGCTGGGTCATGGTTGGCCCAGATAGTGGGAGGATGATAATGCCCCACACTTGTCACGCACATCGTCTTAAGCGATATCATATGTATATGGATGATAAGATATAGTTTTCAATGTTTTGATTTTTGCTTTTTGTGTGATATAGTTTTTTATTGCAAAACAATTGATTAAACCTCCTATCTGTGTTTAGACTTTAGTAACTGTTCAGCAATGGGGTCAGTTAGTTAAAAAAAGTACAAGAGGCTGGCAAATCTTTCGAATGTTGTGCAAGCTTTAACAGCTCTTCACTTGAAAATGAACATGTGCAGAGCCACTTGGAGAGCAGTGAAAATAAAGCGACGGCAACAAACAGTAACAGTAACAGCAACAACAGCAATAGCAACGCACCAGCAATACAAAACGCAAGCGCTCCAAGTGCTGAAAAGCTTTATCGTTGTCGCCATCTTGATTTCAAAATGGCGCACAAGTTACCAAACGCGCAAGCCAGCAATAACAAACAAGCACAAACATACAGACGACGCAAACATACAAAAATACATACATACAGGCGTTGTAGTATATAATGTAAGCATGTGGAATTGATTGTGTATATGTACCTCAGTAAAAGAATTATATGTGACGCATATTTTTGTTAAATTAGAAATGGACAAGTGTACGTCGAAAAATTTTTGTTATGCAGTTTTATTGCTTATGGTAATAGAAAACAAAAAAAGAGAAAACAGTTTAAGAAATCTTAACTTAAGGCAGAAAAAACTTAAATTAAATTTTTACTTCATTATAGTTTATGTGCACAATTTATGTACTATACATTTCACATCTTGTACGTTAGCAGTGCGTTAAAACAGAGCAATGATGTGATGGGATAACTTTTTAGAAGGATGTCAAATTCGTTTTTCATATTATTAAAAAACTATTGTAGGCAGTATTTTGAGAGTACGTTATCTATGGCTTACAGTTAGAACAAAAATCCGATCTGTTTTTTTTTCAATTCAAAAACTATTTTTATGTTTATTGATTTATTTTTACTACACAGTCAATAGTTTTTCATCAACATTTAACTTTATCTTTTTATTTAAAAACCAATTGTCCAAAGAATTTGAGAAATTGACATATCTTAACTTTTATCCGCACGTATACATTAAGATATCTGCTAAGATCTTCGTCCCACCAACAGTTTTTTAATAATTTTAAGAATGCAATTTTTTTTTTTTAATATCACGAGTTTGTTTGCACTTATACAAATAAATTGACGTAATTGTACATACATACATACGTTTCTAAGCTTGTATGTATACCCAATGTACATATACGCAGTTCGTAATTTACGATGAGTTTATTTTTCGCTTGACGCTCAAGTTATATGGCACTACTTTTATTAGAACTGAGTTTTGTTTTTTCTTTAGGCTTATTGCCATTATTATAGGCCACAAAATAAATGCCACTTTATGGTATTTGGTGGCGTAATAAATGTGTTTTTATAATTATTATTTTGGATATAACAAAGTATACCTGAAGACTTAGCCGACAGACGGCGATGCGTGTTTAAATGGAAAGTGCAAAACTTACTGTGCGAGCAACGAAATAACCGCACGGTAAGATATTATTTTTGTTTACATGCCCATTGCCATAGATAGGCAATCTGTATCTGGTGGCCACGATAATGCTTATAAATAAGATAATATGATTTGATAATGGTATTTACCATATGCAGAAAGTAAAAGAAAGGAGCATACAAAACGTTTCCTCGACAGTTATATACTTTTATACTTGTATTTGAGCATAAACGTATCTGAAAGATGCAATGCAAAGAAGAGTGTTTTCATCATGCGGTGTCCCTAATTAAATGTTGACAACTATTTGATTTACTTTGGCTACAAATTCCTGGTAGAAAACCCAAAGAACATGCAACATTTTGGTTGCCTACCTTTTAGGTCGAGTCTTTAAGTGTGTTGAAGTTGTTCCTGGTTCTCTGTTTGGTTATGCAAACAGTTTGCATTTAGAGCAGCGCAACAAATTCATTGCTCTGATTGTTGTTGTTAGTGTGTTGTTGCTTTGTTGACTTGCTGGCAACAGTTCTTTGCTGGTGATGATGTCTTGCTTTGCCTCGTTACGTTTTGTGGGCCTTATCGCCAACTGACGTTTGTACTTCAAAATGTGTACTTAAGATAATGAAATAAAGAAGAAGCAGCACAAGCGAGGGCAACTGTCGTTGCACTGGCAGAACGGCGACGTGACAGTAACATGACGAAGCGTCGAGAGTCGTGAAACATGCGGCATCAAGAGGTGTGTAGTAAGCACATCAACGTAAATGAAAATATGTAGTAGACACGGGCCTGTCATCAACATCGTTTTCAACACAATGATGTCTTCGCAATTTAAGCTTTGAAGACAGACTTTCAACAACAACATATAAAGAGCTGAATTAAACATGTTCAATACAAAGTTGAAGTAAAATTAAATGTTGCCAATAAGTAGATTGAGCTTATATTACGTTCATACAATGTATGGTTCTACCAAAAGGTTACTGAAAAAAATTATGGTCCACACCTTATAAAGATTATATGAGACATATTATCATTTTATGGCGAATAGCTCTGAAAAATATTATTGCTATTACCTAAATAATATTTAATACTTCCTTGCTAATACAAGAAAATTGTGATAAATACAACACTTAAACTTAAACTTGATTTTCACAACGATTAGATCAAAAATGAATCGATATCTTCTTGAACTTATATTAAAGAGTATACAAATATTTCACAAATATGTATGGATAGAACAAGTATTAAAATGAATACATGGAGAAAATTGTTTTAACTTAAGCGCGCTTTTACTAATTAGCTGGCCAATATCGTTTATTTATTTCAACGTCTTCTCTTTTGTCAAGTACTATTCGAATAATTATTATGAATTGTATATTTATAAGCGATTTTAAATTTCAAAAGCCAATTTAAAATATGTGCTTGCAATTATTATTAAAAGCGGATTAAGCTTTGGTCGTTTTTAACACATCAAATGCGTTACTCAATTAAAAGAGATTCGATTAGATATGAATCAATTAAAAAGCGGGAATTATTATAATGCAAATAATACTTTGAACGCATATTTATGATACTTCCTTTATGCACGAAACACACATTCAACAGTTTAATGTTCCGATTTTATAAATCTTTCAATGCACTTAAGAGAATTTATGGATTTTAAATTAATTTGTTTAATGCAATAACAAATCACACTCAGACAGGATTTTTCTTGTATTTATATAACAAAAAACAATTGATTGTTTTGTTTTTATGATCTATTTTAAGAGTTGGGTATGCTAAAAAATATGTGCGACGAGCGCGATTCGAAAAGAAACAATGTTTCCATGTTGAAAATCCCAGTTACACTCACCAACTGTGATTAGATTCCATACCTTTGGGCGTCCAAACTTAAGGAATTACTGAAAAATTCAAATTATTATCGCTTATTATCTTGAGACATTATCAGTTCAAACACTGATATACTGATACAAAGCAACCAGAAACCAAAAAGAACCATTACCAGAAGCACAACCAGAACCAGAACCTGAACCACAACGAGACCAAAAACCCAACCAAACAGAGGGCTAGGCGAGCAGGCGGGGAACACCTTAACAGATACCCCAAAACTGATACCGATATCCTACCGCAAGCAACAGCAAATTGATAGCAAATCTTCGTTATCTTATAAGTACAGAGGCACACTACAATTATTACTACAATATTATTATTATGTGCATGTGCTGCATATTGCTGCAAAAGCCAAGATTAGATACTTTTATCTAGCTAGGTCACCAGCAAAGAAAATTGGCAACGTCACAGCACGCATTATCGGTTAAGCAAATGAAGTGCGATTACCTGGGACATTTGTAAGCCCCCAGATGTTGACACAGCCCAGACCAGATATGCACATCAAGTTATCGCTGAACTCGAAACTAAACTTGTTGTACATACTCCCGTTGGAGTAGGTTAAGGAGCAGTTGGCTCTCTCAGTTTTTGTTCTTACATATTGTTTTTTTGGGGGGCCCGTTGTTGCCACTGGTATGCATGTGTGTGTGCCTCGAAATCTCTGTTAAGATACGTTAACTTATCTAAGGCCACTATCTATTCTCAGATATTCGATATGTTTGTTATACTATATGTATATGAACATAAATATATATTGTATATACATTTAGAGGTGTATTATATGCGACGACGATAGGAAAAATCACTTTGTTGATAGGAACAATCAGTTGTGCACAATATACCACGGGGGCTAACGAGCAAAGTTTCAACTCGATGTAGTATAACACTTCCTCAGGTTATTCGGA
This sequence comes from Scaptomyza graminum, assembly GCA_018901835.1. Taxonomy (NCBI): domain Eukaryota; kingdom Metazoa; phylum Arthropoda; class Insecta; order Diptera; family Drosophilidae; genus Scaptomyza; species Scaptomyza graminum. The sequence continues at coordinate 345,247 of JAEIFL010000302.1, forward strand.
AAAGTGACACGGAAATGACGGAATACGGGATCTTTCTTTCTTATGGTTTATTGTCATCACAAAGCGAACGGTTCGATTATCAGCAAGTGAAGTGGAATGGCCAAAATAACAAGAATAGAATGCAACATGTATTCAGACCAAGTGAAGTTCATATAAACAATTCGATAAATTTAATCGCGATACAGAAATAATAATAATACTTACCAAGAAAACCCGTTACAAAAATGTGTTTGTTTATATAAAAGTATACATATATATTTTTTGTTTTTGTCTGTATGGTTCAAAAGTAATCAATAATGTTCGTCATATCGGAGTGTCTGTAAGAATCGATGTGTTTGGCTACCATAATAGCCCGCAACCCGCAGCAGAAGCCCCTTTCAGCCCCGTCATCAGTAGCCATGATTGTTAATGGCGGCGCTGTAGTTATTGTTGTTGAACCTTCGCTGGTCATACAAAGGCCAACAACAACACCAACAACAACAACAATGACAACGGATTATTATGGATTGCCAGTAATTATAATGACTCATGTCTGCGCCATATTGACAAACAAAGGTGCGTATGCGAATCAAAAACGACAACACAGCAAAACTCAAGTTACCAAACGAACATCAAATGCAAAAAAATAAGTGTTCACATAATGGTTTATAAATATTCTTCATACGTACATACGTTATATTTATAACTTTTCTCGGCGGATTTGCAATTTAGGTTCTAATGTTGTCTACACTTATTATTATTATTATTACTATGGCCTTATTGCACTGCGACCAGATGTTAGGTCTTTTGTACCGGCCTGTAGGCGTCAGGGTAGAGCCTCTATACCGAGGCTACTAATAAAAGAGAGCACTTTGGTAGGGTCTATATGTTCCCATATCCTGTAGGGGGGGATAAGTTCACCTCCTAGTTGTAGAAGTCGACGTCTGCTTAGTGAGGGGCATTCACATAGAACGTGTTCTGATGTTTCAGGCTCCAACTCACAGAATCTGCATGTGTCGGTTTCCGAGAGTTTTAATTTCTTAAGGTGATACCTTAGGTTGCAATGACCCGTTAGGTAGCCTGTTAAAGTGCGAATTTCGTTCTTTTTTAAGTTGATGATGCGTTTTGATCGCGTCATCCGGGGGATTGTCTACACTTTAAAAGTAGAAAATATCATCTAAGAAATCAAACTATAAACATGGTAAAAAAGTTACAGATATGCTATGTATTCAAAATAAAAGTTAAGTTTGTAGAGTTACTTTTACAAGTAGTAATGGTAGATTGAATACAAAGCCGGGGGCATGTTTATAAATTATTATAATGACCTTACCTCTTCAAAATGCATATCAACATACAATCAAAAAAAGAATTCTGTATGTGTATTTTTAAAATGACCGATGCGTCCGTTAAAGATGTTTGTTCATATTTTTTTTTACATATTCTTGAACAAAACACTCGATAACGATTTGAATAATATTTAAAAGAGCTGATTAGCTTAATTATATGAGATTTAATACAGTTATCTAAGAAATGGACCTTATGCATTTAATTTTGTATGCTTCGCATAGAATCGTTATATTTTCAAAGCTGAGAAGTTAAAAAGCATTATATAATATATATTTTTTGAACTCTTGCATGAAACATTTTCTTTTAACTCATTTGGCTAATATTATATGCGCTTCTAAATGGAAAAGAAGCTGTTTTTAAATAATAAGTATAAATGGCAAATTAAAGTTTATTTGCAAAGGTTTTCAATCAAAACCATCAAGGCCAAAATCGAATATTATTGAAACTTTTACTAACTTTTTCTGTCTGCTTTTTAAGACTTCTTTCCAGCAAACTACTTGTTAATATATACTTCTAAGAGCTTATGTTTATGTCAATGGTTGGTAGCAGTTGGCAGTTGGTGGTAGCTGTGTGGCTATCATTGCGTGCCATAGATGATTTATGGCCAAAGAGCACAGCAGGTTAATAGAAATTTACTTGAGCTCAAATTGCTGTTACCAAACCTAATGCAGACAGCAACAACAGCAACATATACCCAACAACAACAACAATGACGCCATTACAAAATTTCCATTTTTATTTGATTGAACCACGCCACAATGCCGTGGTCTTTATTGGTGGTTGTTCCTCCTATGCGGTGGTTGGTGGTGCCATGAACACCCTGCCTCCCCCAAAGCATGGAATTAATAAAAGAAATAAAACTGCGGCAAAGTATTTTGTTGCTGTTCTCATTTTTCAGCTATAAGTAAGTAATTAAAACTATGCCGCGCCTTTGTTGGCATTTTTTATTTTCTGTTGGCCTTTAATTTTCTCGAAGTTCTTTATCAGCCGCCCATACGATCGCTTAAAAACCAAACGAGAACAAGCCAACCAATTTGAAGCAGCAGTTGTTGCGCATATATATGTTTTATATAAACAATTCATAAATTAAATTTCGAAAACAATGAGTGCTTCAACTGATCGACGATACTGTCAAAAAGCGTCGAAGTGCTGATAACTGAATTTCAATTCGATTCGTTTGGTTTCGTTTCGTTTCGTGTCGCTTTCATTTTGCGGATCGCAGCACTTGAAACTGCATGGACAAGTTGAAGGGTATAAAAAAGTGTGTGATTCTAAGAAAGATACGAACAGTCATATATGTACATATGTATATATGTTATAAACATATGTACTTATAATGCTGTTTGGTCAGAAAACCCCAAATGGATGATTTGAGCGCTATAAATTCCTTAGTTTTTTGTGCCGCCAATAAGTCTTGTGTCTTATGGCCGTAAATTTTTGTTGTCTTCGAATATTTTAAGCTAGGCGGCTTGTGTCATCAACGTTGGGGTATTATATGCACGACTTACCTATAAACAACAGTTCGATCAAACAACTCTGTCCCTGATTCAGAGCGCCATACGCTTTTTGCAGTTTTATACAACAGTCCTCGCTCGAAGTTAATCGTAATGTTGAATTCATGTTGCGCCATTTGTAACAACGTCAGAGTTGTTGGCCCAAACAGAACGTGGCGGGCAGGGAAAGGAGCATGAAGGCTGTCAGCTTTTTGAGTTTTATTTTGCATTTGCGTTATTAATCACCGGGTTGATGTTTTGTGACACGTTCCCCGCCAGCATATCTTAAATATGCCTTGAGTGTGGCTACTTTAAACAGGCAAAACTATTAGATACTTTTGTTTTGGCTGTGCTTTTAAGATTTGGCTACATGATTTATGTTTGCCACAAGTCCCAACAATTAAATGTATCACTGCGGTGTGTCATTGTTAGAGATATGCTAATAGAATCCATACTTGGATGCGTGCACAAATGTGTATGTAAAAAGAAATTCGAAAGCCATTGCGGCGAATATATACTTACTAGTATATATACTTGGCAAACTGGCCAGTGTTCATTTTTCATTTAACTTGATTTATGTGGGATCGCTTGCTGCTTTTTGCTCTGCTCTAATAATATAATGTGTGTTTGTTAATGACTGTCATATATATATAATATTTGCTTTATGGCTTTAACTGAAACAATTTATGATATTGCCAAGCCCCGTATTTTTGTATATTTGTTTTTTGGAAACACATACCTATGTGAGCATAACGTCGACAACGATAAATGGCGTCCAAAGATCTTTGATCTTAACTCTCTTTTACCTTAATTACAACTTATCTTTACGATATAAAATATAATAAAATATTGAACATATTGCAAAAGTGTATCTAGAACTCAAAAAAAGATTGAGAAATTCAATTTTAAAAAATCATGTAAAATATCTGTAAAATTTATCAAGCCGCAAGAAACTTTCTCATCATTATTGTAAGTTGTAAATTAATCTGCAAGGTTGTTTTAAGTCTAACTGAATCTGTTTATAAACAATGAGTAGACCGAATTTGTTAAAAAAGAGTTAAAGAAAAACTTAAACTGTATTATAAGCCTTCACTATTTGTATATCTCGATGAACAAATTTACTGTTGACTGGTTGATAGTTAGTAAAATATTATATGTTCTGGCATTTACAACTAAATTTTGTCGTTAAATATTTTTTAACCAAATACAATAATCTAATAAGTAATACATACATACATAATACAATAAAAATAATAATTAATCTAATTTGAAATGAACGAATTATATGGAATATTTTTAATACAAAGTATTTAGATCAGACAACCCTTAGCTACATTTTGCAACTAATTCAAGACACCAGATCCTCAACCACGTGTGTTTGTTGTGTATGTCACAAAGTGGTGCGTGCCAAGTGTCTGTGTCCAAAAACAACAACGCACACAATGATTGTTAGTTTTGTAAATTGTTCGCCAGTTACGACACTTGAAACAATCATGAAGTGGAATTAAGTTGCCCACAAACACACACACACATGTGGTAGTAAATAGGGCCCCAATATAAATTAGTGTTGGGGATATAGAGGACAGGTGCCTGATGCCAGCCAGGCCCATTGTGTTCGCCCAAGTGTTGACTGACTTGGCTCATTTTATTAGTTTGCCAGAAAGTGTTTTACGACTGCAATTAGAAAATGCGCCAAGCTAAATTGCACAATCGACAAATAGCTGAATGTGCCAGCAATATTCTAGTATTAGAAGGGGGCACAAGCTACAAGATATAGAGCCAGTACTGTTGAGGCTTGTCCATAAAATATACATAGTATGTAGCTGGCTGACTTTTGATTTTGGTTGACGCCACGGCATGTGGCTGAGCACGCATGCGCAATTTGTTTCTATGAGATACTTATCGCTGGCAACAGCAACAGTATTTCCCGACGTCGCTGCTTGTTGCCCTGTTGTTGTTTGCTATTCACACAAAAACACACACACCTATAGTCATATACACACAGATGCAGGCTTATCGCTGGTGCGATAAGATAACCAATACCTTTTCAGATACCAGAGCGCTGCAAGAGCATAGAAATAAATCATAACTCACACACACACACACTGTTAACCGCAAGCGTTCTATATACCATATATATGGCCAGGTGAAGAGCGCTTCAAAAGTGCGTCTGTGTGGGTTTTATAATTGGGCGCTGAGGTAAAAGGTGCTAAACGAGGCAGGCACCGCAATGCGTTGCGTCCACATCGACGTACACATCGGTGTTGGTATCGCTGCTGCTGCTGTCGTCGTTGTCGTTGTTGTCGGTGTTGTCGTCGCCATCAGGCCCGGGCTCGAGTTGGTCTCGAAAAAATAGCACTTATTATTATTATTAAATGCCGCGCGGGAAACAACGAAAACGCTCCACGGATGCCAAAAGTACACTCTAACTAATTTTGCCCACACACAGCTTTAGCACAAAAATTAACGTGTAAAAAAGAAGAAAAGAGCTAAGCAATTTTTATTGCGCGCGCATATTCAACAGGTTCTTTCAAAACTCAAACAGAAACATTTAACAGTGTACGTGATAATTTTTAAAAACAAAAATCAAGTGATAAAGTCGAACGCAACCCAGATAAAAGTTAAACAACAAAACAAAAGCCAAATCAAAGAACATTTGATGGTGTGCAGTAGTATTGATATTGTCGATATCAAGATGCAGCTGAAGGTTCGTATTAAAAAATAAGAATTTATTTTCATTTTGTTTATTTTTTTTTAATGTGGCTTAAAATCTTTTTCATAGAGTTTCTCATATGCAGTTAGTTAATAATAAACTTGTCCAAATTTTATCGCTTGGATACTTAGTTGAAGCTACCAAATCTAGATCTGACTGAAACATCGGTTTAATGAAAGTTAACATAAGAAAAACTTGTTTTATGCAGAAAAAAAAAATCATTTCAAATCAATTTATCTAGAAATTTAAAGATACTTTAACAAGGCAGCGTGAGCTATTAGAATGCGGCATCTTAAGAGTTAGGCGCCATTACAATGTTGCCAGTGGTTTCTCACACCGGTTCATTAAATTGACCTGGTACAGATAAGTCGCAACACAAAACTATAAACATTTTTATGGTATTGCCATAAACATTTTGTATTGTGTGTTACCATAACGTTAATGAGCTGAGAAGACTTTTAACTACTTATATGTATACATATATTCAAGTAGCACACATTTTTAATTTTATGCCCAAAAAACAGTGCCTTTAAAATATTAATACGAGATTGTAAATGATTAATTATGCTCTAGGCTAATTTTTGTTGTTGTCGATTTTAATGCCAGCCATTTTGCAGTGCTCAAAACAAGGCCAAAACCGACAGCAGCACAACCAGCGGCAGTTAACAGATTTTGTTTTAGAGGCACAGACAGAGACAATTGTCACTTAGATAAGACAAATTGATTTATAATGAATGACTCATCAGCCGCTTGCACGCAGATCCGACAACTGCGCCGTACAAAAAAATACAAAACAAAACAAAAACTGCATTAAAAAGAGTCAAATGTGGAAAGATGGTTTATCTTTATGAGTCCAAAGCGAAATTGCGGCGGTGGCGTCAAAATACCAAGTATAAATTCTTATATGTATATACATAGGTATAGAGATCCTTTCTTGATCAGCACGCGCAGTTTTTTCATTCATGACAAAAAAGGTCAAAAAGTATCGCTGGTAATGTGAAATTTATGTCAATCTTATCGCCTTGGTTCGGGTCCGGAGCCACTCAAGGGATGAGTGCTATAAATGTGGAAGTGAACTACTCTATGAATGAAACAATAGCCAACCCTTAAAGCCATGGGGGTTGTCATTTTTAGTATTTTTTAGAATCTGCTGCAACGGAAGTTTGAACGCGAACCAATCGTTATCGAGCTGGAGTTAACATTTGGTCAATGGCGGCATTGGCGGCTGAAATTGATTGCGATATTCTATTTCAGGGTTAGATACTTGGTCACAGATAGTTTTATTAGACACGCGTCGCCAGTTGACAGTTGACGGCTGATAAGCTCAAGGGTCAAAAGCGGCTTAGGCCATTCAAAGTTGATGGCACATTAATGGAGTTGTAAATGCAGCTGGCACTTGGACATCTTACCTTATATGTACAGATACATTATATACAGTTCTATCTATTAAAAAAAACTCATTGTTGGGTGGCATTTTAATTTAAATAAAAGCTGACAAGATCTAAACTTTTGCAACGTCCCTCGCTGGCCAACGCCAAACGATAGCGGAAAGGGGTGCGAATATGCATATAGCCAATATCTTTTGTTTATATAGATAAAACAGCATTGAAGGTGTGACTGCAAAGATTTCATTCATAAACGCGAACCTGCACCCATGACGAACCTCAGCAAATACTCGTAAATTTATGTACTGTAATAAATATTTTCTTTGGTTAATTTTTTATTTGTTGATGCCTATTGGTGACGTAGCCAATCCGGTGTTTGCGGATTGGTGGTAACATCAAACCTGACCTCTCAGCTCCCCAGCAGCAGCAGCAGAAGTCGCAAACAGCTGATTGTGTATGCTGATAGCAGTTAACGGATAAGATATTGTCGTTTGGTAGCAGTATCTTAACTAAACTTTCAGGTTCATACACACTTCATAGCTACATAAGCACAAACATTGGCACGTGCATATAGCATATCGGACAGTATCATATCATGGTAGTACATCCTAGATTATAAGAAATCACGTTTCATTTATTTATCTATGTAGAAGATAAAATGAACTATTGTGCATACACAAATATGATAACGTGGCTGATTACTAAGCAAATCATTTAAAGTTTCTAGCATTTTCTGCATTAAGTTTCTTGGCACAAATCATATTGCTAGCAAATTATTTAAGGTTTTTAAATTTCTTAACTAAGTTTTGAATTTAAATGAATAATGCATATTTCTGAGGTTAAATTTTTCTCTTATTTTATATCTTCTATTGTACCTTGACTTGTACGATTTTTGTGTGACTTTTTTTTCTTACTTATATGGATAATTTCTGTCACGTTGCATAAAATTAGTGATAAAAATTGGCATACCAAAAACATTTGGGGAATTTCATAAAAAAAACTGTTATTTTTATATTTATTTAAAGCTGACGTAAATTTTTCAACGAAAACTTTAACATATATAAAAAATATAGAAAATATTTGTTCGACTTTTTTTGGTTTATTTCCAAAGTTGATAATAAAAAACCAATAGAAAATAAATTTAAATTTGTACTTTTAGACTAATTTCTTCAAGCAGATTATTTAATTTACTATTTGTTATATGAGCCCAAAATTGCTTAATTTACTAATCGTATAATATTTTATATTTTAATTTGTTTTTTACTTCAAAGTTTTTATTGATCTGCTTTCAATAATAAATTGAAAATGTTCATAGTATTGCTTTAATGTTCTAGTATGAATTTTTTAAATAAATATTCTTTTACAATAACCTAATGACTTTCTGAGTTTTTTAGTGGTATTTGCATACTATGATTTAATGCGCAGCTAGCCTTGAATTTTATACTTATTTTAGTACGCGTTGTACTTGGGACTTTCCTGAATACTTTGAAAACTTTATGGAGCTCGTAAAGAGCAGAGTAAAGCACAGCTAGGCCTTCAAGCCCCGTCATGAATCAGGTGACAATGACGATCGCATATTGACTCAACTTAACTTGAAAGCCACCCCCACCAAATGAGGTCATAAAACAAAAAGACAGACAAAAAAGAACTAATAAAGAAAAAAATAAAAAAATTAAACTGACGTACTTAGCAATACTTTTGTTTCTGTAATTTGTTTTTTGTTCAAACTGGCGCGAAATTTTTAAGGTTTGATTTCCGGCCAAAAAATAAAACAAAAAAAAAAATCGACTAAGTAACTGAGTTCTGTTAACAAACAAAAAATCTGAGCTCTGGCTGCATTTTAAATTGGGAAAAGTGAAAAGTGCGTTGGCACAACACCGACCAAAAAAAAGACAGAAAGCAAACAGAGAAAGAAGTTCAGGCACAGGCCACAAGAGAACACTCAAGAAACTCGAACTTGTACTCGCATTTTGTATTTTATGATTTGTAGGCGACAAATTGAGTTGTGAGCTGTGAGTCTCAGCTTGAAGCGGCGCCTTTGAACATTGGTCGTTGCCGGCTTTTGGGTCTGGGGTTTTCTGTAATTTTTGCGCTTGTTGACTTTTTTGTGCGGCGGAAATAGAGGCGGCCAGCCAATTTCGCATTGTGTGGCCGGAACTGGAGCCACACTTTTGACAACAATCTGTCAACAAGCCAATACCATTCATCATTTATGCCTTGGCCATTGCAGATGGAAGCGCAGACGACGCCGCAGCAACAGCAACAGCAGCAACAGCAACAACTGCAACAACAACAACAGGTGCTGAGTAAACAACAGCTGCAATTGCTGGATAAAATAAAAATTGAGGCTAGCAACGGCAACGATCAGCAAGCCAATACTGTGCTGGACCAAGAGCAACAGGAGCAGCAACAACAACAACAACAGCAAGCGACAACAACAACTGTTGGTGGTCTGGTGCAATCGAATAGCCAAGCAAGCGAATCCGATGCACAGCAGCAACACCAGACTCAATATGTCGTAGTTCCACGCCCACAACAACGGCGCATTCTTACTACAGCGGGCACATTGTAAGTATGAGTTTACAACAACATTCAGATAAAAATATATAAAAAATTTTTTAAAACATTAATGATAATAATATTTTCCTTGGCTTAGAAACTTTTGATTTTTTCTTTTGTGAGTTAAAGTAGTATTATTTCTACTAGAAAAAAAGTTTATATTATGGCAAATTTTTATGTAATTCATGACGCTTTTTACTAACTATACTTACAAGAAACAAAAACTACATATACCGATTCTCTTAATAAATCTTCAGAGAACTGAACGAGACACGTGAAGGCGATCACAACACCAATAATAGCAGCAGTGGAAGTTCAAATTCGGCAACAGAGACTCACATTGAATATCAGCGTAGTTCGCACCACTCACCCCACTACATTCAAATGGCACCGCGCACCGCTGACGAGGTGGCCGAGCAAGTGGCCAATGCGCATCCGGGTACACTGTATGCTTATCCCTCGGGTCAAATCATATGCAGCAGTGATGATGTGGCACCCATTAAAATCGAAACAATTGAAAGCGAAGTGTCGGGAGAATCGCAATTGCAACAAACGCAGCAACTAGCACATCAACAACAGCAGCAACAGCAACACCAATGTCCGACGCCTAATGGTGGACCATATGGGGAAACTATTGTGGTCAGCAGTGAGGCTGCGCTGCAGCATCATCATCAGCAACAACATCAACAACAGCAGCAGCAACATCAGCATCAACAGCAACAACATGCAGCATCTGCTGCGGCTGCGGCAGTTGCAGCTGCACAAACGCACAGTGTCCGTTATGTTGAGGAGACGCCCGGAGGCAACATGTACTATGAAACGTCCGTTGTGGACGCCAGTGTGCATCCTAATGAGTCCAAGACCTATGCTGATTTGGGCAATGCCTATGCTACCTTTCCGCCCAACTCGACGTTCAGCAGCAATAGTTATGCTGCGGCAGCAACATTGCAGGGCAATACCATCTACAGTGTGCCAGGGACAGCACAATTTATAACCAAATCCGATCCGAACTTGAATCCGTTAAGGCAAACTGCAACGGGACCATATCAGACGATATCCTTTCTAGATGGCACAACTGCTTCTGATGCGGGTCTGTGGACGACGGCTGGTGGGGACTATCAGAATGTATCGTTTGTAAGTTTAGCACCCAGACAGTATTTGAATTCTTTCTAAACTTATTGGCCAACTTTCAGGCAAACTATCAAACTCAGGTCATTGACGACTATCCCACGGGCAACATGACGACAGCCCATTGGCCCCCTGCTGGCAGCATTGGAAACTATGATCCTGGACTGGTGGCAACCAGTGCCACACCGCCTTCCACCCATGGCCTGCAGGAGCTGAAGTGTGAGAACTGTCAGACACCATTCATACGCAAGGGCAGCGAGTGGCCCAACTGCCCCAATTGCTATTTGCGCGCTCAGGGTGGACGCCATGTGCCACAACGCCAGAAACCAAAGGCTGCAGCGGCGCCCAACAACCGTCGCAATGGAGTCACCTGCGCCAACTGTCAGACCAACTCGACGACGCTCTGGCGGCGCAACAACGAGGGCAATCCCGTCTGCAATGCCTGTGGTCTCTATTACAAGCTACACAACATGAATCGACCGCTCTCCATGAAGAAGGAAGGCATCCAGAAACGCAAGCGCAAACCAAAGAACAATGGAGGACCTCTACCGCATCGAGTGCTGCCAAGTGAGTGATATGTAAAAAATTATAATAATAACAATAATTTAGCAAACAAAATTAAGATTACAATGAAAACCAAAAGAGTAAACCTATTTGTGAGTTGTGAACCAACAAAAAAGTCGTTTTTAATCTTGAATTTCTTTTTCATTATGTAAATAATTTTTCTATGTATAACTCTTTGACATTTGTATGCAATATTCAGGCAATATTCAATATATTATCTATTTATTTATTTATATTTTTAATTTTTAGGCATGTCACAGGGTGTTAACTTGATGGTGAACAGCGGCATGGTGTATCCATCTCAGGTGGCAGTGGGTTTGCCGAACAGCCAACAAAATGCCAGTCCCGAGTTGCATGACATGTCCACAACTGCTTCCGCTGGCGGACAACGTGTGGTAGCCATTGCGCTTAATCCCACAGTACCGACATCCGATGGTACATTAAACATGTCGCGTCATCATGTGACAAGTGAGAGCCACTCTCCTTATAGCCAGCAGCAACAGCAGCAACAGCAACAACAGCAGCAACAGCAACCACAACAGCAACAACAACAGCCACCATCACAGAGTCAATCGCCACATTTGCCCAACTCCGTAACACTGAGCCGTCAGATTGCACAGTCGTAAGTGAATTTTAAAGCAATTATTGTAGTATTATTATGATAACCATGATTCACGAGTTTATTTTACAGTGTTCCTCCAATCGAAAGTGGTCGTAGTTCCAATAGCGAGCTGACTCCCACCGTTATAACCCGCACAGGTCTGCCGGAACGATCATCGAATAACTAAACTATACGATATAAACTATAGTTAACTTAACCAAAATGTCAATATTGCCAAATTATTTATAAGTCTAGGATGCTGCTGACATCGTGAAGAGACCGATATCCCAGTTAAATGTTAAGTTGCAAATTGTAGATTAGATTTGAAGAAAGATTTCCTTCTTGAGAGTTTTATCTTCTTTTCATTTAAACTAAATCTTTTTTAGAAATCAAATGTTAAAAAAACTTTTCGAATTTTTAATCCGCTGACTTGTAAACTAGGTTGTTGAAAGTATTATTTTTTTAAAGTAAAATTTTAAAAATTTGTTTATTGTCTTGAAGGAACAACGATAACCTCACCATATTTATTTTATGTCTTCCTTTCCTTAGTCAACTATTTGCTACAAATTATTCAAAATGATTTGTGCTTAGAACTTAGCAAATACTTTTAATATATCAATTATAATTATATTAACAAATATATAAAAAACTATGTTTGTTTATATTTGTATATTTAAGTAATTTGACGCTTTAGAATTAATTTAGCGAAAAGCTGAGGAACATAAAGATGTCTACGATTTTGTGTGTTTTAGGTTAATTTTTTATAAAAATAAATAAGTTGTAAACGCTCAAGACACTTAAGACTTTGATGACTCTACCAATGGGCAACGAGTTGTCTGCATTGTCGCTTGTGGCTGGCCAAGCCTTGTTATATTTCATTGTCAACAATTTGGCAGCAAACCAAATTGATCCAAATTAATTTTAATGACCTCCACAGACGCTGGCCATAAAATTTTAACAAGTCAGTAAAAAAAAAACCCAACGTCCACAAAGAAAGGCTAACAACAAGAACCCAAACCCGGACTCAGACCCAGACCAGTGTCTAAATAGCGATTTGGTGTCATCGCTTAAAAGCCTGTCCGACGCACAACGCCGCCGCCGAGTAACGCCACCGCCTCATGGCGCTGCCTTTGATCTGGTCGTCGAATGGTATGGCAAAAATGTCTGGTCCGTTTCGGAGCTCGAGAAGAAAAAGGAATAACAGGCGCGCAAGCTTGGTATAATATTAACGCCTTGATGTGACCATCGTGGATTGTGCGGACCGGTCTCAGTTGCAGTTTCAGTTCCAGTCGTTGCCTTTGCCTTTGCCTGATTTTCATTTGGCTAACCCTCTTCGTTTCGTTTTTTGTTTTTGGCGTACGCTCGATCAATTAGGCAAACTTGTTTTACGACTGCTTTTATTAGCGTTCGTTCGGTGCCCGGCGCTCCAAGTAACTTCACAGACTGCCTGAAGGGGATGGGTGCGAATACGAGTGCTTGAATGAGTAATGAGACAGTCGAGAGACCGCAACCGGCAGTAGCAAAAGCCATAGCGAGAGCAGCTTTGGAATTTTTTTGCACAAATTATGTGCTCCTTAAGGTTGTTCAAGTGCCGCGGGGCTAAAAGAAGCAATTTGTTGCTACTGAGTGGGAGTAACGAAACATTTTGCAAACAAAAATCAACCCGCTGCCGCTGTCTTTAATCTTTATTTTGTCTATGTGTATCTTTGATGTAACTATGAAAATTGACTAATGTTGTTGCTGTGTTTGGAGACTGCCAAAGGCAAATAATCAAATTTGCATGGGACATGTCAGATAACACTGATCAGACAGCCAAGGCAGGTGAAAAGCAGACAAGTTATCCGACTAAAATTTCCTTTGTGTATTATTTTATTTATTATGTTATGTGACTGCTTTAGTTGAAAACATAAGCTTATATCTTAGACAATTAGCAGTTGTCTACTTTACTATGATCATTTTTCGAATCAGTCATTAAATCATATCTCTTAAAAATAAATTTGTGGATTCAACTTATAAAGTCCGAAACATTACAAAATATTTTTCATCGATTTCTAATCAAAAAAGTTTTTAGCTTTTCATTTGGCATTTTCATAAAAATATACAAAGCTCTTCAATTTTGGCCCCATCTATTTAGCTTTAGCAATTCTCTAACCGTTCTAAGCCGCTCTGCAACAAAAAATTAAAACATTAGCGAGCTTTGGTAATGCGGCTACTTGTTAGTTAGCCAGCAGAAGAGACCCCGACAACACCCAGGTGAACGGTGAACCTGTTCCAATTTCTTGGCCAATTGCGATTCTAGAACGGAGAAAACGAACAAGCCGACCATAAAATAATAATTCAATGTGACAGGCAACAAGATACGCAAGCGGGGCGCCATTTTTCACACACCTCCCACCACCATCCCGTGCCTCAGCCACATGGTTGGTTGTCAGATGCCGGAGCACATTGCGCACTTGTGCCTGTGACACTATCAGCTAAAATTATGACAGACATACAACTGTTAGACTGAGACGGAGACCACAGACCAAAAACTATAGGGAAAAAAGTGGTGTCACAGAGGGAAGGGGTATCGTTCTCTGCTAATCTCTGTGGTTGTGCATGCATTTGAATTTCTATTAAGCTAATTGCAATGCACAAACAATTTAATAATAATAATAATAAATACGTAGTTAAGAGCAAACATAGATGGGTTCTTGTTTTTATTGAGATAGATACCAGGTCAGGGGAATTGCATAAAAGCTAACATAAAGTTCAAAGCTATCCAACGAACTGCATTTAATTAGCCAGTGAAACATGTCAGCCCTCCGATGATGGCCACCAACCAAGGCGGCCTTTTGAACCCAGCACAAACTAAGCGGGTTTTTTTTGTATTCTGAGGCGCCACTTAGGCAAACTTCAAAGCGTCAGAGCCGCTGCGCAGTCGCCGGCAGAGCTTAGGCTGTTGGTGGTTGGTTGGTTGAAATACTTGATGATGGGCACAACTGCATCTTCTTCATCCCAGTTACCATCATCATCATCGTTGCTCGGCATTACAAATCGACAAACGACACGAAAATGCGCTTTAACAACGCGCAGTTAAAATAGATAAAATAAGATATGCAGACGCCGCTCCCAGTGAGAAAGGTTTCTAGTTCTGTCTGTAGGAGAAAAAAAAAAAAAAAAGAGAGAGAGAGACAAAGTGGGAAAGAGCGGGACAATTTTAATCACGGTAAGCTGAATCTTTGGAGCTTATACATATACAATTTTTAGACAAAAATTTATTAAATAGGTTTGTCTTTGCAGAAATAATTAACAAAAGAAGAGTAACCATTTGAAAAGGAACACCATTTCGTCCACTATTTCCACATTTCATTTACAAATCATTTTTGATTTAAATGTACTGTCAGTGTAAAGAAATTGTAATTTTACTCATAGGCAAATTTAAATTAAGTTGCTCATAAGAACATCGAAGACAGCAACTCATCAAACTTAATTTCACATTATTTTTTATATACGTAAGTATATAGCTACGCAAACTAAAATTTTTAATGAATGTTAGCCTTTTGAATTTGCCTCGTTATAGATTAAATCTAAAAGCATCGAATATAAAAGACTATTTTATAAGCGGATCATAATTGTCTGCTTCTTCCGACTACGTTTTCTGATGATTTGCATATAAACTAACAATCTTCTTTATATACACAACAAACTTCCTTAGCACAGCTTTCTACATCATTATAAAGCACACTTAAAAATATCTTCAAGAGATCCAGTCAATTCAAATCAAGCCTAAGTGACGTCACAAAAGTCAGGCAACTCACAACAGCTCACACACGCAAACGTTGAGAGTTCTAGGAAAAAATATCGAAATTCCAAGAATTCACACGAAATACAAAATGAGATTGCCCTAAGCGAGCGACAGTCACACAAACCGAATATACGGGCAAAGAGTGAGAGACAGAGAGATAGAGAAGAGAGTTGGGGAGGGGATAACGAGGCAAGGTATTCCCTTGTCTTTGGTGCTTATCACAACTCACGCGCGTCTCGTTCCATTTCGTTCTTGGGTCGAGCCCAAAATCACATTATCTGTGTTGCCCAATACGCAACGACGACGGCGGCTCAGCTAATGGACACTCTGCGGCGTAAAGCATATCACCGATGATGATGATGGGCTCTTTGGGCAACGAAATCCAGACGCTGCCGCCGTAGAGCAAGATTGAAGATGCGGCGCTTATCGAAACTGAAACACAAAAAACAAAAAAAAACGTGAATAAAGAAAACAAACCCAAAAAGAGTTCAGCTGGCTAACAGGATAGCAGTCGGTCTGTGAATCTGTGGATATGGAGTCTACAGCACTCCAGCGCATATTTCTGTGTCTCTGCTTATCGTCTCCGAGCTGCGGACTTTTTGTTTTTCTCTCGGCGCGTTTGCATTTCGAAAATGCACATGGGCAAAATGATCGTGGCTGAGAAAGGGTTTCACTTCCATCTTTCAGAATTGTGGCGCCAAAGGAAGCGTTGGAAATGGTACTTGATCTTGATCACGATGCCAGAGTGTGTGTATCTCTCTGAGACAGCGTATCGTATATGTGAGTGTGTGAGTAATTTAGACGGCGCCTCGATCCTTGTTTCACACTAATGCACTTGCAGCTTTTAAATGTCACTACAACATTCTTAAGGGGATGAGTTTAAGTGCAAACAAGGAGCAACGGGTCGGTTGCTTAACTGGTTGCTTGTCAGATACATATGCCTCTAGGCCATTTGTCAGCTGCAAGTCTTATTTTGTTAACTCTGATGGCAGAACATGCAACACGATTATGTATTCAATCGGAATATTTAGCGGTATAAGTCCGAAGTTTTTTTTTATGTTGCCTGCCATCTTTCAAAATTATTCACATTATTATACTCGATACCGAAGGTAAAGAGTATATTGGGTTTGTGCAATGTCCGTCATGGTGTCTGTCCGTCCGTATGAACACAACTTTTTTCCACACCCTTCAAGCTAGAGACTTGAAACTTTGCAAATGTCTTTATCTATGGCCTTGACAGATAAAGTGTCAAGATTGGGGTTCTACGATAACTGGGAGGCTGTCAAATCGATAAATTCGCTAACTTAAAATCGATAAATCCACGTATTTCGCACACCCCTACAGTTAGAGTCACCAAATTTTGTTGGAAGATAGCTACTAGCAACCGCCAAAAAACTGCAAAATAATTTTGGAGCCACGCCCTCCCACTCCGTCCCCAGCCCCGAGCAAGTTTAAATAAATTACGACTATATCTGCCATAGTTTTTGATCTAAGGCCACAAAAAACTGCACCAAAACTTTGGATGCCACACCCAACCATACTGCCCTATTAGCATTCCACAAAGATCTGCATCAAAAATTTGGATGCCACGCTCACCCATAACTCCTCCAGCCCCCCTTCCCCCACCTTTAACAAACTTTGAGCTAGTGTCACCAAATTTGGAAATTCGGACGATAGCTGGTGGCATCCTCATCTGTATCAGAAAATTTTTGAGTCAGCTTACAGCCCTGTCGCAACCGTACCCCTTGCAATCAGGCCTCTCTTTACCGGTTTTAATACTGGTATCGAGTATATCGCACTCGGTTGCGTCCGACTGCAACGTTTCAACTTGTTGTTTTTGAAAATAATATTTATTTTAATTTATTTATGATTTTAGAAACCATTTTCTAACTGCTTGGATAAGGAATTGATGGAAGCATGTGAAATATTAGAGAATTTTTACATTAATTTTAGGCTAAAAATGGTTAAGCTTAAGCCACTTATAAATAATCGTTATACGTTCTTACAACCAAATTATTTCGATGAGCTCTTTACAAACATTTTTAACACCACAACAAGTTAAAGTCGTTAAATTTCCTATTGATAATTTTTATGTACCCTACCGCCAATAAAATTAACAACTTTAATATGCCGGCACTAATTATAGCAACAAAATTGCTGGCTCTTGGCGCCAGCTTATTAGTAATGTTACTTTGTATGGCACCCACTTAATGTTTGTGATAACTCAGCTCTCTTCAGATGGCACCATTAAAGAGCTGTAGGCAAAATATAGAAATAGCATCCATGGTACAAATCTTTTGCTTGGATGCTCTTCAATTAAGTGCTAGAGTGTCTGGTTGGGCTTTTCATTAGTTTATCGACAGCATAAATTTTCCAAATGTTCTAAAAGCTGTCGGTGCTTCGTCGACAAAGTTGTTAGACGAGTTATTAGTCGACTGTAAGATTGCTCGACTTGTAATTAAATGGTCTTAAGGATGGGAACTGGCGCCGCCATGGCCAACTTTCGAAAACCCTTAACGTGAGAAAATTCCACTGCAAATGATATGCACAAAATGTGTTATCAAGCGTCAGCATACCTGAACAAAAAAGGATTTTGCGTATGCTTAAGATACCGCCGAACAAAAAGCGTAAATGTCAAAATGCCAAAATTAATTGCAATGGCAGTGCCATGGATAAAGCCTAAAAAAACTGTCATGCAGCACTGGCCTATGGGTCAAGACACGACAACCTCGGCGGGGGGCCGCTCTATACGGTAAAAGAACCAGTCACTGACCAGCCCAGCACTGCCCATTTTATTTTGTTTGTGTGTTTTGGTCGCCATAAAGGGGACTTGCTTGCCACCACAGGAGGCATGTTTATGAAGAAAAATCAATGGCGTAGTATAAATATATATTTTTCGAAAGGAGTCTCAAAACAATGACTGAATAAAATATTTAACTTACAAAACTGACAACAACAAAAAATTATGCTGTTTATCCTAGCTACATATAAAATTTTTAAAAAATTAACATGGGTCAATAAAATAATAATACTCATTAATGTGTAATGGGGTCCCTGGACAATGTTACCAAGTACTATCATTAATAAATTCCCTTAAGCGCAACTTAAAACGTTCTCTCCAAAAACAAAATTTTAAAAAAGAATTTTAATTTCGTTTCTTATCTTTTTATAAATTTGTTCTATTATTTTATATTTTAGTTTTAGTCATATCTCTATTATATATCTCCCTCTCTGTTTCTTATATTTTTGATATATTTAATGCATAGAGGGCTAAAGCTATAAGTAATCATTTTCGCGCCTACACGCAATTAAGAGCAACGCGAGAGACGCAAAGTGATACGATAGTCGCTACAAATATCGATCAGTGTTAAAGTGTGTCACATCGTATGTGACCAGAATACGCGAGAAACATAATTTCACATTTATTAATGTAAAACCCAAAATAATGAACAGAAAAAAAATTTTGGATTACAGATTATGAAAGGGCATGAAAAAACGATTAAGAAAAAAATTATTTCCTTTTGCTGAAACTTGAAATAATACAATTCCAAACGCGTTGAAAGTTTACAAAGTTTAGATCGAAATATCGGTATTTTAATTTTAGTCTCTGGTGCATCCAAAACTAAGTATAAACACCAGTAGACTACATAAAAAGCTAGCCGGCACTAAGAGCTATCAATCACAGTGATTAGACCCCGCTAGCATCAAAACTCGCCAAAATATTCCGGTTGACGTACTTAGGGGCTATGACCGTCATTAGGGCTTCTCCCTTACTAAAGTACTATATTTAAAAGATTTTGAAATACAATTCATTAAACCATATGGCAAATTTATTGTTTTATAGAACATATATTTATTTGCTTAAAAAATATAACCGTTTGATTATTTTGGATTACTTTGTATGCTTTCTTTAGACTTAATTTTGAATAGTTGAAGTTTGCACAAAACCCTTTTTGAATCGCCGTCTCTGGCTTGCCAATTGCAACTTCTGCTCTCGCTTGCCACATTGGCCACCATTACAAATTCTACCACTTTTTGCTCTGCCGCTTCTGCCACCACTTTAACCACGCCACACACACCCCAACTTGCTTCAACGCAGTTGTAGTTCCAGTTCTAGTTGCAAAGACAGAGCCAGGAGTCGAGCACAAGTTTGGTAACACGCGCTCGCGGCATTTATCGCGCCTGGCAATCAAGCAGGACGCCACGTTGTCCCTGTCTGGCCCTGGACCTGCAACCCATCGGTCCTCTGCCCCTGCTTGCCACTTAAAACTTGTTTGCGTGCACTTCGTCCCGTTTGCGTGTGCGAGTCAACCTTTTGGTCCCCATTTTAAAGGTGGAGTCATGCAACGCGACTCGTTCATTGGCCAAGTCAGGCTAGCTTTGAGCATTTGTGAGTGTGTGTGCCAAACACACTTACTTAATGGTTTATGTTTATAAAAAAATGTTTCTGTCCGTCTGAGTTTCATTAAAGTTTCGCATAAATTTTGTTGCATGCTTGCGGCATTTTATGGCCAGTCGCGTATCGCACACGCATTTCGAGTCCCATTTCATTTATAACTTGTTAGGTTTTCCTATATACATATGTACACATATAGTTTTCCCATAAAAATTATAAAGTATCTACCTACGACTGAGTTTTTTTCAAACAGGTAGCTGCTTTTGGTGGTTGTCGTGTTTGGTGTTTGTCTCTTTTGTTGGTCTTCTTGTTCCTTTTGTTTTGGCATTTTCTTTTTGCTACTACTGCCGCATTTGTCGCGTCTCGCAATTTGGCTGCGCCTATAACTAATTTGTTTTTATCGCAACTTGGGTTATTTTTTTTCATTTAATAAATTTAATTTGTGGTAATTGAACTTGCTGTGGACACTGTGATTTTTATGTTATCGCCGCGCCACGCATTTATTAATCTGTTTCGCATGATATTCTACATTTTAACGCACATTTTTCAGACACACGAAGCTTATTAATAAAGCAGGAAGTGTAATTTTTTGTAATGTTTTGGCTTGGTGAGTTAAATTATGCTTGATTTGTATGGTTTTGTCATTCGTTAATTAGATGTAAGGTAGATATGCAATGCACTAAAATGAGAGTTGTCACTTTCTTGTTAAGCTCTAAAAGAGCATAAGCGATAGCAACTCTAAACTTATTCTAAAAATAATTGCATTAACATATATAATGTATTCACAAGAGAAGTTTAAGTTTATTGCTACTGTTAACTCTTTTTTTAAACTTATTGATTGATCAGCTATTAAATAAAAACGCTTTATGAGCATGTTATTGCATTGCAGCTAGAATATTTCGAAACAATTACTCTTAACAAGTTTTTATACTCATTTTTTAAATGATATCGGGTTCAAATCAGGTTTACTTAAGCTATTACAAGCTCATTGATTCTAGTCTGTCTTAAATGTTATTTATTATAACAGTATTTGAAACTAAAAAATAAATTATGATTTCAGCTTGCAATGCACTTTATTAAAGCTCAACTCACACCCTTGTTCCGACGTACGAAGGTGCGAAAATTATCAAATTATCAATTATACTTGTGAGAATATATTTTTTATGCTGTATTACGAGCCAATTAAGACGATAATTTGCAACTGGCGGTGCTTGGCAAATGAAATGCCAATTAAAGCGGCGCATAAAATTTACCCCGATTTATACAAGAATTATGGTTAAAATACAGATTTTCTTAATATTAATGATTATGTGTCTGTTGGGTGATAAATGATTATAATTATGGCGGGCGCGTGTAATTCAAAATGTTGCGCATACGCTACGAGCGCCAAAGCGAGAGAGCATTAAAGTGGGCAGTCCCCAGAGAGCGATACATGCATACGACAACACATTTACACACACATACATATGTGTGTGTATCTAAACAGCAAATCAAGCTAACTTTAATATGGCTACAATTTGATTACGAATGCCAGTGAGTGCAAGCGAGCAAACGAGTGCGAGAGAGCGCGAGCACGAGCGCCACAAAGGCAACACCCACTTTCATAGCGCGATAGCGTTTAAGTGTGTGTGTGCGTGTTTGATTGTGTGTGACGTTGAAGTTAAAAAAAACAAAAATAAAAGAAAACTCGTTTGTTTGCCCATTGCGGCAGCCACTGGCAGCCAGAAGCGACAGTCACGCTCACAGCGTACGTCCAACCGGAAGCTTAACACACAAGACGCGCAACTCGTTCGTTCGTTTGCTCGTTTGCTCGCTCTGCCTGTTCGCTCCATCTTGTTAGAGCCGTCTGTGTTTGTGTGCGTGTGTGTTTGCGTGCTTCCCCATTCCAATCAGAAAACAACAACAGCAGCAGCGCCAAAAACTTTGGCGTTGCGATTCTTGTATTCAGTTGACTTTCGAGCGTTTCTACGCGAAATTGCAAACACGCCGCGTTGTGTGTGTTTTTAAAATGGTAAAAACTTCAAAAAGCCGTCGCTAATTTTAAATTGTGATTATCATAAAATATAAAACAAAACAAAGTGGCAGACATATTTTAAATCGGTAAAATAACAACAATTACCTGGATATGTGTTGTTGTTTTCGTCATTGTACACTTTTAGTATTCATTGTACGGCTATTGTTAATGATGTGTTTAATGATGTGGAGTGTATAATGCTAATTTTTTTCAATCATTTGCAAATGTATTTCTCAAAACTGTGTTTGTCGTATCTCTAAACCGACTTGTATCTGTATTCCAATCGGAATCGGTATCTATATCTCCATCTGTGTATCTGTAAGTGTCGTGTCATTTGTGTCATTTATGTGAATGCACTGGAAAACGGCAAACGGCAAACTGCTTAAATTAATATGCACTCGGATCTCGATTTAAATCGAATAGAGTTTAGCAAAGTGAACAAAACGTTTGCTGTCAAACAATAAATGCATTTTAAAAGCAATCAAAATTCGTAGGGCTGCAAAACAAAAAGAGGGCTATAACGTTAATAATAAACCCACCTGAAATACGTTGCCTCATTTGCATACCATCATAATAACAAATCATCGTCATCAATTGGAACGTTATTCAGTATTGTAAAGCCCAAGTAAGTTGACAAAATACTTATAGAAATTTTATGCCCGTCAAGTCATTGATTATATTTGGCATTGATGTAGTAGGGCAGGTTTTGTTTTCATTGATTTGGCATAAACATTTTTTATTACATGCTACTGGTTGCATGTTATAAAACTGCCATGGCCAATTTTAGTTCAGTTGCGATTAAGTTGATCTCCACCAATGTTAATTATATAGAAATGCGATAATTACATTTAAATGGTATAAAAATTCAAATGTAAACAGATAGTAAATCATTTTCACACATTCCTGTCAAAATAGTGTGCTAGTTGTGCTCAAATAAAATTAATGGCAAAAGCTGAAGTACTTTACTTTTAAATTGCATAAGTTAATGTAGGAGATGTTTACATAACAGTGTCAGAATGTCACACCATAATCGGTTGTTATCTAAAGAGATTGTTATGACTTAGTTAAACCTGATTTCTATCAATTACTAGAACAAATTATAACAGCTTGTTATATATTATTGTTTTTATGGATTCTAATTGCTAGGCAGTTAAGGCTTAACTATTTTGTAAATCGTTGGGAATATTAAAATAAATATTGTAGAAAAATTGTGCAAAGGTAAAATCATTTATGCTTAAAACATATACAATGTTTTTTTACAAAAACAAATAAAACAATAAAATCAATGGCCTTATTGGAAGCCAGAACATATGTATGTTTCTAAATGTATAAATATCTGTCTTTTCCGCACTTCTGTGATCCTTAGCATCCTATACAACCCTTTCGATAACAATTCATTACTAAAATAGATTATAAATTATTTATTATTATAATTAATATTAATTTTCAAATAAATACGTTTATAGACCAACTCAATTAGGTATAATCAAGCTCAGCACCAAATAAGGCCGTGCAATCACGATTTGATAATAAAAAATTAAGACGTTTTGTAGACTATAAACTAAATTACCAATGCATAATACAGTAGATCTATTATTATAGTAAGTAAATTATTGCGACAAACACTTAATAACTGCTAATCTATTGATTATTGATAAAAAAAAAAAAACAATAAAATACAAATCAATTTAAACAGTAGCTATTACTTCACCAATAAAGAGCAGAATAATTTAAATAACATTATGTAGTTACAGGTATCTGATATAGTTCTGTGATACTTTTCTTAATACAAACTGTCCATTTGAAATCGTAACAATATATTTTTATTTATCAGTTACTACACAATCTGCGATCAAAATTAGTATACCTTCTGACAGGATAATTTGATTACTTAAGAATTTTTAATACAAAAGCTCAATGAAAAGCAACCATAAATTAACTGAAACTCTTATCGCGCACTAAACAACAAATTGGATGTCTCCGCTAAAAATTCTGCAGCTAAATCAATATCAATTATGACTTTTGCTGCTGATCGTATAAACAAATTAATTTCGCTTTTTATACGT
This sequence comes from Scaptomyza graminum, assembly GCA_018901835.1. Lineage (NCBI taxonomy): Eukaryota > Metazoa > Arthropoda > Insecta > Diptera > Drosophilidae > Scaptomyza > Scaptomyza graminum. The sequence goes on from JAEIFL010000302.1 coordinate 369,279, forward strand.
TTTTACTGAATGGAATTGTATATTTATGCACCTGGTATTATAGGCTATTGTGTATTTTTGTACAAAGTATGGATACGATAATACAATAAATTCTCATTTGAATATTTGTAAGCAATGTCATAAATTTGTCAGCATCTTTCCAGCTATATTTGAAATGCTGGCAAATATACTACAAAAGTATGTGGTATGGAGATTCGGTATAAGTTTAGCATTCTGATGAACACATCTTACCACTGCAATCATAAAAAAATACTTACTTACTCTTTGATTACAAGCAGTTACTTTAGGTCGAAGGCCAAGCACAAAGCAGCGTCAAACCGGAAAATTATCTTGAAATTTTCAACACTTGCAGACAGTAGTTCTTAAATAGAGATCTATTTATATACATACAGATGCATTTTTTCTCACAATTTCAGTGCAGTTAATCAGAGGTTAGATAGACCACGAGAAAACAAAAGAGTTAGGCACAAAACTTGCGCTTGCTAGCTTGAGTAGAAAGCATAATAAGGCGAAAACATGATAATTATTCATTAAAGTAAACATCGAATTGTCATTCATTATATGCACATAATTTGGAGCAATGTGTGTAAACTAATGATAAGCCCGAACTGTTGTTAAATGCGGCTTATAAATAATTTAAAAACTATGCAGGTTAATTAGTTTTTTATTAAAAAGCGCAAAACGGACAAACAATTGTTATGTTGATTAGAAGCTAATCAGTTGCATAATTTTCTAGCTTCTTTTTTTAATTTAAATTTTTGCACTTAGCAATAGTTCGGCTGTAACCTTCAGTAAATTTATGTTGATTCTAACTTAACAGCACGCTTGCTCTCTTAACTCTTGCTACACTTTCACTCTCTTGTCTGAGGACAAGTGCCATTTCATAAAGCAATTAACTGCTGGCGCCAGAGACATTAACAATGCTGAACTCAATGGGTCAGACAGAAGAGAGCAACAATTGCACAACACGAAAACCGTTCCCACTTCAAGTACATTGCAAGAAGGCCAATAAAGTCATTAGCTTGTTGTACTAGTTTGTATGCATCTAGCCAGGTCGTGTTTTGACCAAGAAACTAAGCTGAAACTATGTCAGCATTGGCCAAAAAGGAGAGTCCAAAACGCTGCGTGTGACCAGTGGCACAGGTTGCATGATGTATCCGTATCCCTATATGTATGCTTGCCTAAGCGCCGTCTAATTTATGACACTTTTTATGAGACCAAAAGGTAATAAAACTAAAATCTGGCTTTCGGCAAAAAGGCCAAGCCAATCCAACAGTCATGCCAATAGTTGCCTTTTGGGCAGTTGCATCATAAATCTTGGCCAAACCATTTAGCAAAAGGTCATTGTGTTTAAGGACAGGGCTGCCAGCATTATGTAGTAAATAATGCATTGAATAAATATATAATCTGAATAAAACAGATAAATGAATTTAGAAAATGATCCCAATGTTTTTGAGTATCAACAAAGAAGTGCGTTACATTATAAATTTATAGAAAAAAAATGGAGTCACAATCTGTTAATTTAGTTTTTCCAATTCTTTTCAAATATGTATTATAACATTTAATAGGAGTGATGCTAGAGTACACAAATTTATATTGCTTTTGCGAACACCTGACAACCCTGATATTCTACAACCCTCAGTTAGGAGCAAGAAACGTAATTATGCAACTTTTGACACTTGCTTGAAACTACACACCTTTTGAAATGCAGGTAGCACAAAATATTTATGAAGCACGCAACACGAAAATAACAAGCAGAACGAACGTAACAGGTAATCATATATATGTATGTGAATTGCACACTGAGCAGGTCAACGGGGCGAGAGCATGAAACATAGCCAAACGGCGCTGCAACCCAATAGGAAGTCCATGCAAACGTTACCAAACGTGGCCAACGAGGCCAAGACCCATTGACCCGATACGGGCGCAACGAGAGTCAGAGTCAGAGTTCGGACCGGGGCAGGAGCAGAGACAGGGACAGACAGGAGTCATGTCGTGCGTTACGCGGCGGAGTTTAATTGCACGAAAGGTACTCAGTTGACAGATAGAAACTCAAATTGGACTCGAGCCTTAAACATAGAAGCCATCGAGGTTTTTTTTGGCGTCATAAGTCTGGGTTCCGTGCTGTGTGGCAAATTTGGTTAAGATTTTAACCTGTTAGCTGCGTAATTTTTTTTTTGGAAAACTTTTCCACGTTGCGTAATTAAAATTCAGCGAAGACGAGTTAACTCGTCTTACGCAACACAATTACCATCAAAGTAAATATTGTGGAAAAAAATGAGAACAAAGCAAAGAAGATTTAATTTTTATTATATATATAAAGTAAATAAAACAAGAATATATATATTATTATATCATGAGTGGTTTTGTTTTCAAAACAAGGCAACACAAAAAGAAAAATGTTTTTAAAATTTTTTTAACTGACTTAGTAAAAATAGTCGAATTTTTATTACTAAATGATTCCTGCATTAACAATTTTTATAAATTTTTAGTCCCTATACCTGTTCGTAATTATACCGTTCGTAATTAACCGTATATTGGGTTTGTGCAATGTCCGTCATGGTGTCTGTCCGTCTGTATGAACACAACTTTTTTCCACACCCTTCAAGCTAGAGACTTGAAACTTTGCAAATGTCTTTATCTATGGCCGGGACAGATAAAGTGTCAAGATTGGGGCTATACGATAACTGGGAGGCTGGCAAATCGATAAATTCGATAACTCAAAATCGATAAATCCACCGTTTCCGCACACCCTTACAGTTAGAGCTACCAAATTTAGTAGGAAGATAGCTACTGGCATCCCCGAAAAAATTGCATCAAAAATTTTGGGGCCACGCCCACCCATTCCACCCCCAGCCCCCCCGCAGTTTGAAATCAGAAACGCCTATATCTACCTCAGTTTTTGAGCTACAGCCACTAAATTTTCCGCCAAGATAGGTGATGACAATCCTAAAAAAAATGCATCAAAATTTGGATGCCGCACCCACCCATACCGCCCTTGCCCACGGGAATGAGTGTATCTTTCATGGTGTTTGAGCTACAGTCTCCAAATTTGGTAGGAAGATAACTGGTAGTGACCCCCAAAGATATCTTGGAGCCACGCCTAACCAAGCCCCCCTTCCCCAACTTTTTAAAACTTTGAGCTAGAGTCACCAAATTTGGTAGGAATATTGCAATTGGCATTCCACAAAGATCTGCATCAAAAATTTGGATCCACGCCCACCAAAAACGGCCCCAGCTCCCTTCCCTTACCCTTAACAAGCTTTGAGCTAGAGTCACCAAATTTAGCAGGAAGATAGCTGGTGGCATCCCCATCTGTATCAGACAATCTTTGATGCAGCGTACACCTCTGCCGCATCCGTACCCTTTTGCAATCAGGCCTCTTTTTACCGGTTTTAATACTGGTATCGAGTATATCGCAGTCGGTTGCGCCCGACTGCAACGTTTCCACTTTTTTTTTACTTTCCATTACGAGTAAACTTTTCTTACGCAACACGAAAATGTTTTGCTTGGACGAGTTAACTCGTCTTAGGCTGCGGCCACGCACTGAGCGACGAGCGACGCTCTCTCGAGCGACGTCAAAAATTAAAACATATGAAACTGCATATGAGCGGCCACGCAGCTGTTGAGCGACGAGCAACGTCACTCAACGACTTAAGCCCGCTTCACACGACCGCTTTTTCTGTAGCTTTTTTTAACCGACCAAAAAAGTTTGGCATTCACATTATTCGCATCGGTTAAATCCAAAATGCCATCACTTTTTGTTGTTACACAATCTGGTCATACTTCTCTATTTAATTCAACACAAACATATGTACATATATGTCAAAATGTATACGGACGAAAACAAATAAATACGTTGTATAATATTAAATATCAAACATGTTTATATTATTTACCTTTGGCGACATATTTTTAAGTTTGTTTACATTATTAAATTTTTTTATAACTATTACTAAAAAACACCAAAAACGCCTTTTTTACGTAAACATGTTAGTGGCAAAAATTTGACCGACGCAAAAAAGTGCTGAAATAGAACACGTTCTATTTTTCTCATTTTTTCGTCGGTTTTTGGCCGGACCTAAAAATTATGTGTGTTCACACGAGAGCGCTGGCTTTTTTTAAAAAAAAGCTACAGAAAAAGCGGTCGTGTGAAGCGGGCCCGACGTCGTCCAGCGTTAGAATCGGTTTTAATTTTCAGTGCGTCGCTCAGCGTGTAACAATAGAACCAATCGTTGTTCAGCAGAAATTGACGATCTTTGCTTTTCTATTAAGCTCTTAATCTTGCTCAATAGCAAATCGAAAGCTTCTACCGACATTCGCAGATTTTTATAGAGATGATGGAACTCTCCATAATCTCCTCTGGATTGGTTAATAGGGTGCACACCAAATCTTCTCTTTTGTAAATATTTTAATTGCCTGTAACGGCAAATACGGCTCTCGCACAAACTTTTCATAATTACACTTGATGAAGGCATTTTAATGAGTAAACACGCTCGAGAGAGCGTCGCTCGGTCGCTCGTCGCTCAGTGCGTGGCCGAAGCCTTACGCAGCTAGCAGGTTAACTGAATCCCAAAGGAAAACTTAGTAAACTATATGTTAAGAACATATAACCATGATATAATTTTACTTGTAAATATTAAACAAAATTCTTGTTTTAATGAGTCTCAAAAATAATAATATTATGTATCTGCAGTTGTCAAAAAACTGTAAAAAACAAAACATTAAAATATAGTTCTATACATACATTCCCCTCATTTGAAATTTGGTCAATCGGAAGAAGTAATAATATATAGTTATAAATAAAAAATGCGACACAATAATTGAGAAGCCCACATTTTCTATGACTGATTTTAATTGTTTTTTTAAAACAAAATAATGGTTGTTTCATTTCATTTTTAGCATTTGTTGCATTCTCGTATAAAATGCCTTTAATCGTGACCCTTGCTCTTACAACACAAAACGATAAGCTAACATTAATCATGGCATTTCCATTATAATTCTCTTATCAGGCAAACAATTCCAACGCGATGTGCACAAAATGAAATCAAAGTAGTTATCGTTAGTTAAGAGGAAGCAGCTGGCCCATAAGTTAAGCAACGATAAGAAGAGTGAGTAAATCTTGAGCTTAAAAAAGCTCGATAAGCAACACATCTCAGAATGGATGAATTTTTACATATGCATGTATATGTAATTTCAATTTGCCCCATACATAATAAGGTTTCACTATTGAAAAAGCGGCGCCAAGCGGCATAAAAACTAAATCGTACAGTTAAGGCAAAACTTTAAAAAAAAAAAGTTTTCTACACCCATTTTCGTTTTTGGAGTAGAATATTATGCCTGTAATTAATTAATTAAAGACAAGGGAAAATTAGGCGAGATATTTTCACAGTCAGCGCCAAGCAATCAAATAAACGAATGTAGATTTTTCCATAGCTATTAATTGTCACAGCGACTCCGTCCATACTATATGCTCTCACAAATGTAAATGTCACGAATGAACCGACGACACCGAGAGAACGCAGATTGAGAGACAGCATAAGCCGCACCGACGCCAAGACACTTAAAAGCTTTGACCATTGGACAATCGGACAGCTAGCCAGACTATCAAACATATACAAATGTGCAGACATATACATATGGTCGAAGGCACATTTGAATTCCTGTTGCAGTCCGAGGCATGGAGCTGGAATTTGTCTGCCCGCGTGCCGAAAACTTGTCACTGCTGCCGGTGTGGTCGAAAAGAAAAAGAAAAGAAATGAAATGAAGGGTGAGACGAAGGGTGAGAGCTTGGTTTCGGTTCAATCGTGTTGACGGCAAAGATCAAGCAAAAGCGCAGCTTAATATAGACGCCAGCAGAAGGGTCAAATCAAGTTTTACACTGATATTGCATTAAGCAACTTTTCTCATAGGGCTGGTTAAGAAAAAGGATATTGTGGTGCCAAGTTCGTTGCTTAAGTCTTTTGTTTTGCATGCCTTCACACGATCCAAGCGCTCTTTTGTACCAGCATAAAAAATGAACAATGTCACAACGCCAATTAATTATAAAACAAATGCATACAATTTTAAACATAATCAACCATCATTCTAAACAATAACGCACCATTTCCGCCATCATATCAGCAATTGATAAGCCAAGTGCGAGCCTTCATAAAAGTTCTTCTCACAAAATCACCGATTGGAACAATCAGTTAAATGCTCAAACATGCTTATATCGCTCGTTAGTTGTTTTTGTTTTTGTTCTTGTTTCTGTTTTGGGGGGGAAGCTCTTTGCTCTTATCACTTGAAATATTCAAATTGAGTTTTGTGTTTAGTGTTCAGTGTTGTTCCTGAATGTGTAAGTAGCAGCATTTCAATTGCGTATTAGTTGTTGTCAAGTGCTTTGGGAAGCGACTCGATGTTTGTGCGATAGTTTCGATGCAGTCATGTGTCACAGCGATGAGTAATTGTCTCAGCTGAAACACTGAGGCACTGAGCCCTAATTGCAATGCGATAAGCCATGCAGATATACTACATATATGACTTATGTAAGTACAAGTACTTATTTGCACTCAAGTCTCGTAAAAAATTATAATAGTCTCATTTCTGTGCTTATCTGGCACTCTTTGACAACCGGAATCTTCAAAAGTGTTTCTACAGTGATTACAGTAAATATTCCAATGAGAAAGTTGCTTGTTACTTGTGCAAAACTTTTGTAATTATAGTTCAGAAGCTTCAGGCTTTTGCACGTACTCCATGAACTTTTAAATCTTTAAAAAAAACCTTTTACTTAGCTTAGCAACGTTGACAAGGTTTTTAAAGTGAAGAAATATACCCACAAAACATAGTACTGAATGGGTCTTTATATATATACATATGTAAAAAGAAAAGCACTTAGATTTATACAAAAAACGAATGGAAATTAATTTTCATTTCATTTGATAACGAAGTTTTTAAAACAAATATATGTGTGTATCGGAAACGAGAACTGTTGTCAATAATTTGAAAGAATGTTGATTTGCCTATAGATACAAAAAGCTTATTTATTGCAGATTTAAAGGCTTAAAGCTGCTGAGCTCGACGCGTTCATACATACGGACAGACAGACAGAAGGGCGGCTGATAATGCTGATAAAATACTTTAAAGAGTAGCTGATACTTCCTGCTAAATGAAATTATACCCTTTTAACCAATTTAATGGGTTCAGGGCTTAAAAAATAAAGTCAAACATGGGTACATATTAAAATTAGTTTTGCAAAACTCTTTTCTTGTAATTGGTTAACGAGGTTATATATATATGTTATTTGTGTGATACCAAACAGCTAATTGTGTGCCAAAAGCAAAGCTGGGTATATTGGACACTCTCCGCTTAACACTCTATTGATATACTCCCAATAGATTCACAAACTGCTACTTCAATATTCGGCTTTATGAATGCATGTGCTACATAAAAACGCCATAATTACGAAAACTCAAACTGCACAAAACACTTAAGAGGGGGCTAGGGCTGTATCTGAAAGAAAGATTCTCATAATTACACATGAGAAAAAATAAACATACAAATTTGAATAAAATCGATATAGCCAACAGACATGGGTCTGCGAGAGTGGAGCGGAGAGTCAAGGTGAAGGTGGATGAGTGCTGCTACTGCTGTTGCAGCTCCGGCTGGCGTACTTTGCCATTAAGAATCGAACCACAAATCCACTTAAAACCACTACAAAAACCAATAAAGATTTCTTTCATCTTTTGCCGAAGGAGCGCGAGAGATGGCAACATTATGTGCAAGAGAGAGACCCAGCACACATACACGTTGATCGAGCGACAATGAGAGCGAGAAGACACAATCATAAGACAATCAATAGACAATGTAATCAAATGCAGTGCACTAGAGCGCTTAGAGGGCTTAGGTTTTCACAAAAGAAAGTATTGGAATACTAGGCGGTGACGCCACTTTGAAATTTCGGTTGACATTTGCCACAATTTTTTATTTGGGTTGGGCAGCAGCTGAAAAAAAAGGGTATACACAGGATTAGTGGAGCCAAGGCAATTATCATTTGTCTGGCTGTTATCAGTATCAGTATTGTACATAGATACATAATATGCATATCAATGATTGTTTTTCTTTTAACTCATTCTACTAAATTTTCTCTACTTTCATTGAGTTTTCCATGGCTGGCTCGCTTTGTGGCTTTTGTTTTCCAGGAAAGCGCGTGGCAGGTTTTAACACATGCCTATATGTATATGTGCAAGTGGATTGTTTTCATTCAGCGTATTTGCGAGATAAACGTCATAAAACTTAATCACCGCAACAGTTTGAGCTTCAGCTTCATATGGGGCAAGATCGTGTGGAAGATCACATTAACGGGTCTGGCTCATCATGATATATAAAGCTGTTCACAAATTAAGGTCCATTAGCGCAGCAGGATGTGTCAGCGTCGATTGAAATATGCGTTTGTCTGGCTTGCGGTTTTTGTTTTGACATCTTTCGTACCTTTTGCTTGGCCACAGTCTCATACTCTCCCTCTCCATCTCACTCTCTCTTGGTTTTTTTTTTTTTTTTTTTGCAGCCAGCTAGGCAAGAGGGCTGACAATTTGCCAACAGCCTTCGAACTGTTGTTGATGCTGGAATTATGTTATCTGCGATTGCCCCAAACTAAGTCAATTCGTTTGATTAATGATACACACCCAACCAAGGTGCTTAGAAAATGTTGTCATTGAATGAGTGACTCATGGTATATAGCCCTTTTCAAAATTCTACAAAATCTTGTTTAAATACAGTCGAAGAGATACTAAATCTACTAAGATATATGTATATTTTATCTAATACTATTTCTTCCTCATGTATATCATATATATAGTATGATGAATTTTAACCGTAATACATTAATGCTACATATACATATTTATTTTTTGGATCAAGTAAAATTTTAAAAATCTCGCTTTTATGTCCGAACGTGAATAAAATGCCAAAAATAATGACACTCAATTAAGATTTGTCGTATCTGTGCTAGAATTATTTATTAAAAATTATTTAAATAAGCTAACAAACAATATTTTTTCAATTGATTCAACAAAGCAGAGTATCACGCAGTCACAGTCTCCTAATTTATCCTGTTTTATTTAACTATTTTTTGCCATTTATGTAGACATTTTTCTTAAAACAAGCAAGAATAAATTTCACTTTATTTATTTATTTCATTGTAATTAGGGTCGCCACAAATAATAGACCCTCATTAGACATAACACAAACACACACAGGCGTCAATTAATTAAATCTCGCAATCCGATCCTTCGATCTTTGTCCTATAAAGTAAACACACGCCTCGCAGCGCACAGCTACAGTTTAATGAGCTGGTGACACAATGGGCAGTGCCCGGCATATCCCACAAAGTGAGCGTAGTAAAGCCTGGTCCAAGATCGATCGGGATCTTGGCAAGCGGATTACTTTCACGCAGACCCAAGCACAGTCTCAAGTGCCTACCGTTCTATAAGGAGCAAGTGGCTCGCTGTCGAACCTGTTTCAATTTCAAGTGCGGTGCATTTTCGAGACTTACAGGAAATTGACTAATTTCGTGTGTTACAAATGTTGAAGCGCCGCTGCAGCGCAGTCGACGTCGCACTCGCTTTATTTGAAATGCACCTACAAATTTTTACCTGTCAGCCAGTCATCTCTAGCTGCATCTCGCTCTTGCCTCTTATTGGGCCTGCACCGTCTCATACTCTCTTTCTCACACAAGACGGAGTTTTGTGGGAAGGCAACGCCTGCAAGTGACACTTGGTCAGGGGAACAGTACTGAGAAGGGATGTAGTGCGTTGCCTGCTTGCCCATTGATGAAATTGACTTTTTATGTTCTTGACGTTGACTTCTTTTCGATTTTGCGTCGCTGTTGCAGTCGCCGTTGACGTCGGTGTTGACTGTGGCAAACTGGAACTGGATTTTTGGGATTAAGTTTTTGTTTACTTTGAGGCGTTTTTTAGTTTGTTTGAAAGCCTCAAGGAAGTCGGTTCGTTGTGCTCGCGATCTGTCAACAACAACAATAACAACGAGATCAGCAACAACGAATACAATAATAGCTATAATAACTCAAAAGTGCTCGCAACTGGATAAATACGAAAATTTATTGCTTTATTAGCAACATTAATCAAAAAGGATTATAACAAAGCAAACATAAAATGTGCTCAGCTCAATCGATTGAGCGCACATATAAATTATAATAATTCATGTAACGAATATTTAATACAATTCCAAGACTGTTGAAATTAATTTTGTATGCCTTTCTGTGGTACACTTGTGTGTTGTGGCAATTTGAACTTGAATTCCGCGTTTCCATAAATCAATCCTAAAACAAGCTGCCAAACAGAAAACCACGCTCAAAACCGAAATCAATAAATAATGGGCATTTTGCTAAGTGATGGCGATGTAAGTTTAGCTTTATTATACATTATTTGCATAAGCCAAAACACAATTCATATCCCAGCGATAAATCATAATTTTTTGGTTCGGATATTACGATCAATGTTATTCAGATTATTTAAATTGCTAGATTTGGTGTTTGACTAATTGAGATACTTTTAAATTTGAATAAATTTGATTGGCTTACATTTACTCTAGGTTTTGAAATTGCACAAAAACCTTTATCAGTATTTAATATATTTTTGTTTCAAGATTAATTATATTATGATTATGATTCAAGTGTTTGTATTTACCCTGAGCCAATGAAGTTGAAAAAGGACTTTAAGTCAGTTAATATATTGTAGACTCGTTAAGTTTTTAAAATTGAAAGATGTCATAACAAAACCAAGAACAAATTATATTTTAAAAGAACCGCGACGTTTGTTTTAAATAAAGATAAAAAATAACTTAATACTTCTTATTTAACTATGCAATTTTCAAACCAAAGCATAATATTTTTGACACTTTATTATAATCTTTATGAACATCTTTATATATTGTTCATTATTGGAAATTCTAAATAAATGTGCTTAAATTATTTTCTAATCAACCTATCTAAAATTCAATCATGCATAAAAATTAAACAATTTGCATGTCAATTCTTTAAGATTGTACGTTAATCACTTTTAATATGACTTTCACTGCAGTCTAAGTCGTTGCCATACATTGAAAACAACAAGCATAAAACAAACACTTTCAACACAAAAAGTATACTCTATACTTGTCAACTGACATCCGCTAGTTAAAGCCATACCGAAAAGTGCAATTCTCTTCGCAACTACTTACCCATGAATGAGTCAAGTGTGGTTTGCATGTGTGCGGTTGGGAGGAGAGACAAGGTTAAAAACAGGATCCTCTTTGGCATAGAGCTGGCGCTGACTCCGATGCCAAGTAAGCGCACACGGTTTCGCCGGCTGTGGTCGAGAGACTTATAAAACAAACCAAAAAAAATATAATAAAAAAAATAAACCACTTAAAGCGCCGCTTTAATCCTAAGTGTTCTTGCTGCCCTTCCCGTTGCTTGTTGTTTTGTTGTTGTTGCTGTTGCTGTTGCTTTTACTCCTCAAGTGGTTTTCTCTGTTTGTTTTTATTCCTTCATTTGCAGTGACAAATTATTAACGTTCTACTCATCGTCCTCATCAGCATCTCGACCTGCTGTTGATGTTGATGTTCGCTAGCCAAGCAGCGACGATATGTGGCTCATTTTTATTAAATTGATTTTTATTGCTGTTTATTTTAATTCCTCGCCTTCCCCATCTTCGTCTTCTTTCTTTTTGGAGTTTTGGTCGGCTCTTGAGTTTTTGTTATGTTTTGTGTGTGTGTGTGTTTTTTATTTTGTGCTCGCATTTTAATAAGCGCCAAAGCGCCTCTGCAGTCACTTCGAAGTGCCTGCGATTCCCAACTGATCCCATTCCGAACCCATTCGATCCTGCCAGTTTCAAACGCATCCCCTTTCCCTGCCACTGACTTTTTGCCCCACACTTAAGGCTGCAGCATGTTGACAATTTTTCGTGTGGTCGCCGCTCCTTTGATCCAACACCGCTCTATGCTTTGGCCATCGCCGGCGCTCTCTTTGATCGACTGATCTTCTAAAGGGAGCGACGTCATTATGCACGCGTGGTCAACTCTTTGATGGCTTTGAATTGTTGTTTTTTTTTTTTTGTCTTTTTTCTCGCTGTCCCCTCGTTTCTCCAATGCGTTTGTGGAACGATGCACATCTTGCTGGCATTTCGAGAATTGTGTTAAATAATGTACATCAATTGATCTCGTTTCTAATTGGAGAATGTGTTGCAACCGGCTATCTGTTGAGCCATGTGCAGTTTCATTGCAATTCATTGATCTTAATTCAAATTTATTTTTTTCACGAAACCTATTGGAATCGATACTGTTTTGTTGAATTTTCACTAAAACCTTTTTTTAAATTAAAATTTAAATCTCTTAAAGTGTGAACATGTCACAAACATATGCGAATTTTAATTTTCTAATTTCTTACATGTCATCCGAAAATAATTTTTTTATTTTCAGAGTTTCAAAAAATATTATTTTTCACCTTATAAATTATTTTAAAAGATCATAATTAATTGAAAAACACTGGAATGCTATAAATAACAAGAAGCTTAAGATTAGTTTATGGGCCTAACTATTTATTGCTGTTTATCTGTTGATAAACTTGTTATGTAAACAGTTTCAATGCCGCCGGCAAAAAACCGCCTTTCTCAAACGCTAGGTTTTTAAAGCCAATATAACCTAATGATATATTGCTTCTCGTTTTTACATAAGCTTTTAATATTCATCAGCCAAAAATATGTGTTATCCATTATAAATTAATATTCGTAAAAATAAAATAAATACATTAAATAGCCAAAAGTATGGAATTTAAAATTCAACCCTCCTCCGTTTAGCAGCCATCTGCGTGTGTCTTAATTGTGGATTATTTACGTATGCGAGAATGATCCGAAGAGAATTGAAAAGGCAAACAGAAATTAAAAAGTTCATACATCATCGCATTAAATTTTTGGGATAAGATAAAGTCGTCAAATGTGTTTTGTTATTGTAAGCTGCAAAGTCAATGAGATATGTTTTTGAATATTTGTGTGCGAATTTACGAAATAAATAAAAATATGCAATTGGCGCTCTAATTGATTTTGATGTGAAACACAGATTTCGATGTTTGCTTTTTGGTTATTGAACTTTTGTAATGAAAATAACAACAACACCAATCAAAACTCGCAAAATATATTGAAAAACGGCTAGCTGCACTTGAAGACTTTTCATGTGGTGCAAAAATGTTGAATGTGAAACGGTTTTGTGATAAATGAAAAAAAAAACAAAACATAAATAAATCAATTTTAAGCAAAAAAAAACATTATAGAAAATGTAAAAAATTTAATGAAACTAAAAAATTAACGAAGTAGTTTAGTGTTCACTTCATTTATTTATTAATAAACTATTGTTATATATTTAATTTAATGCATTCAATTTTAGGTATAAGGAACGACTATTTGAGTGTTGGCAACTTTAAGTCTAGTACTAAGGATCTTAACTTTTCTATATGAAATTGAAAGGGTTTTTAAGTATTAAATACAGTTTTTAGAGCCACTAAAACTGACCAGTAAAATAAAGATCTGAAGACCTTAAGACCTCTTATCAATGATAAAATTTTGTGACTAGTATTTAAAATAAAGACACGCCTTCATAAGTGTGTAAGGCTCTTATTTAAATTATGAAAAAGGACATCAGTTGAGAGTGTTTATTTAATGTTTCTCATATAATTTTAACGAGAATAAACATAAAAGAAACTTTGCTTTCAAAGCCCACACATTGCACTCACACACACAAACACACTCGCATGTATGAACATTATAATATACGTATTAAAGAGAATCCAGAATCCTACGCATGGCAAATTCACTAGTAAGTGCAATGATACCGAAACGAGACACAAAAGGTGCAGCGCGCCATTCGTTTAAGATGGAACGAAGGGCGCTGTTTGAGAAAACGAGTTCTGCTCACGAAGACATATAGAAAGGGAGAGAAAAAGACAGAAAATGTATGTGTGTGTGTGTGTATTGTATTGAGTGTGTTGAGGGAGCAAAAGAACTGCAGCAAGAGTTTTAAACCAAAATGGCTACCCACAACAGGGTGTCGCCCAATGGCAGCTGCACCTGGGAGAGCGACAGAGAAAGAGAGAGATCGAGAGAGTTGCCCGGCAAATAAAATTTAGGTTGTACCACTGAGCAGTTATCTATTTTCAAAAAAAATGATGAAAGAGAGAGACACCTAATTTATGACCCTTTTTTTGTCATCCTTTCTAGTCCACCTCGGATCAGCAGTCGACGCGTGATTATCCGCAGTTAAGCGGCGACTATCATAACGTGCAGCTGCAGGTGGCCGCCGTCGCTGCCAGCTCCAAGATGTACCACAGCAGCAGCGCTGCAGCAGCGGCCGCCTACACGGATCTCGCAGCTGCCGGAGGCGCTGCCAGTGTATCGGGCTATCATCATCAGCAGGCGGTCAATGCGCCCGTCTATGTGCCCTCCAATCGACAATACAATCATGTGGCGGCGCACTTTGGCAGCGCAGCAGCAGCACAGAATGCCTGGACCACAGATGGATTTGGTTCAGCGCATGCCCAGCTGCCGGCACAATTCTATACACAGAATGCTGCGGTAATGATGGCACCATGGCGGTCCTATGATCCAACTGGGTTCCAACGCTCCTCGCCCTACGAGAGCGCCATGGACTTTCAGTTTGGCGAGGGACGCGAGTGCGTCAATTGTGGCGCCATCTCCACACCACTTTGGAGACGGGACGGTACCGGACACTATCTGTGCAATGCTTGCGGACTGTATCACAAGATGAACGGCATGAATCGGCCGCTGATCAAGCCCAGCAAGCGACTGGTGAGTGCAGTGAGTAGCCGCAAAATCTCAATTAACATTCAACTTCCTTGTTAACTAATCCTTGTTTTCCGATAGACTGCCACACGGCGCTTGGGCTTGTGTTGCACCAACTGTGGCACACGCACAACAACACTCTGGCGGCGCAACAACGATGGTGAGCCCGTTTGCAATGCCTGTGGCCTCTACTTTAAGCTACATGGCGTCAATCGTCCACTGGCCATGCGCAAGGATGGCATTCAGACGCGCAAACGGAAGCCCAAGAAAACCGGCAGCGGGAGCTCCACGACGGCAAGTGGTTCGGGATCTGGCTCTAACACGGAGGCCATCAAGGAGTGCAAGGAAGAGCATGGTAAGCATTAATGAAATTTGTTTTAATAGTCGCTTTAAAGGAGTTCGAATTTTTATCAAAATCTGTTATAAGTTATAAGTTATAACTATCCAGCAATTAAGTGGGTATTATTTTAAGCTGTTTATTGAATTAAGCTAACGGGAATAAAGGCTACAAAAATATGCATTCTCACTGCGTGTACCTCATAAATTGTGACGGTTAAAAAAATAAAAAAATTTATCTTATTTTTGCATTTCTTAAACTTGCAGATCTCAAGCCCACGCTCAGCATAGAACGGCACAATCTCAGCAAGTTGCACACGGATTTGAAAAGCACATTGGCCGGTAGTGTGGCAAGCAGTCTGATGAGCCAGCATCATGCCCAGCAACAACAGCAGCAACAGCCACAGCCGGTATTATCCCATCAGCAATGCTTTCCACACTACGCACAGCAACAACAGCATCAACAGCAGCAGCAGCAACAACAACAACAACAACAACAACAGCATCAGCAACATAGCCACCAATCACAGCTGAGTGCTCGGCAATTGCATGGCGCTGGATCACAGCTATATACGCCTAGTAGTAGCTCAGCCGCCTCCGCTTATACGACGCAGAGCAGCAATACGGCAACAGACACGCCCACTCTAAGCAATGGCACGCCCTCGCCGCACTATCAACATCATCATTTGCATGCAGCCGCGGCGGCAAGCAGTTCGCATGGACATCATGCGGCGGCAGCTCACCATCATATACATGCCGCGGCAGCAGCTGCTGCATATGGCGTCAAAACGGAGGCAAGTGCCACCAACTATGATTATGTTAACAACTGTTATTTTGGTGCTTCGTTTGGTGCACTAAGTGGGGCAGCCTCATCGGCGATGGCTGGTGGGGCGACCGGCGATCTGGCCGGCTATCATCATCAGCACAATGTCATCCAGGCCGCCAAGCTGATGGCAACATCGTGAGCAGCAGCAGTAGCTGCAACAGCGGCGGCGGGCACTGTGATCTCTTTGGTTGGAGCTTCGTTGGAATGGTATTGAAAAGACTTTTGAATTAGTTTGAGATAAGTTGCAAATAGTTTTGTATCGCCTGTAAATAGCTGCACAAAGTTTTGTACAAATATTTGTTTATCGCTTGGTTCTGTTCACCTTCCCAGTAAGTTTAAAATCTTAATGTACCTACCAATTGTAAAATGTTTCACATTAAACTATATCTCTCAAACTAGCATAAATTATCCTAAACTCATAATGCGCACCCAATCATAGTTCATTTAGCCATATGACTAGTAGAATACATTTAAGACAATGCATTTTACCATATAAATAAATAATAAATAAAATATAAGGGCTATTATTTCATGAATATTATATGTATATTGCATATTAAGTTATTTGAATTTCTCGAAGACTTATCTAAATCAAAATGAGCCCTAGAGTATGCAATAAGGTTACGAACAAAATGGTAAGTTGCCCTTAAAAGTATGTTATATAAATTTTAATAAAGTATTCAAAAAACCTTTGACTGAGTGTAGCATACAATTGTCGCTCAATATTTTCTATCATATGCAAAGACTTGACTTGAAAAAACTTTTATAATTTCATACAAAAAATTTTTATAATTCGAGGTGTTTTATACTGAAACAAACACAAAAACAAATGTTAGGCACGCAAACCCAATATCAGGTTTTCAATAAAACTAAGCCATTTTTGTGTGTCAAATGACATACATTCATTAGAAACAAAATAGAAAACGTAATTTAAATGTAAATTACTTTAAATAACTTGTTTGTTGGTGTCCAAAATTGTCACAAATGGCCAATTATCCACAAGATACGAGCCCTTACACAATGTTTGCTTAAATTTTAGTAGGTCAATGTCAGCTGTAAAAACACCCACGATATATAGCAAACGTTGGTAATTTGGCGTAATTTTTGGTCACACGCACTGCATGGTTATATGTGATTAAGTATCTCAACGAAAGCTATTGAACTCAAGATGGTCTACTGAATTTTAACTGTGTTTTGGCCATGCAACCGATGGTTACGTTACTTGGTAGTCAAATCAATAGCAAAAAAAAAAGAGACAAAATGCGTAAAAAAAAAATTAAAACTAACAAACAAATATACATGAAAATTTAAAAATTGCGCAATAACCGGGAACCTTTTTTGATGATTTTTTTGTATGACTGTTCAAACAACAGGAGGCTGAAAAAAAAACAACACTTTGTTACAACAGTCAGCTAATTTGGTCATTTTTGCACGCCACGCTTCATAAAAAGGCCAAAGAAGAGATGCTGATATAATGGTGACTGTTAGGCGAAAAATTAATAAAAAGCTGCCTTTCTATTGTCGCAATAGCAACCTTGCCTAGGGCTCTGGGTCTTGACATGCAATATTTAAATGATTGGTAAAGAAAAGAGAAAAAACGTACTACACATTGCTGGGCCATGCAAATTAATTTTTTTTATATAAACGCCATCATTTTATCCATAGCATCGGCGAAGAAACAGCAAAATGATCGGGCCCAATGTTTATTTAAGTGACTGCATAACAAGAAACTTGCAACCAGAAACGGTGGCACCCTCCGAGGCAATGAGGCACAAAACAAAACAAAATGAAACAAGACAAGAAATATTTCCAGCCCAAAACAAAACCAACACCCATGACAGTGAAGTGGCGGCTACCGCAGTGACGTCGACGAGGTTCCCCTTACTCTTCTTTTCTCTGTTGTGATGTCTGCGTAATACCAGAAGTAGTAAACAGGTGAACAACTTCAGTGAAGGGGCACGGCCAGAGCAGCGGGCGGTCGTGTGTGTGTCTGTGTGTGTGGCGCAATGGGCACTAAAAACAAGTTGGCGGCGTATACGCAATGAACGAATGTACAACTCAAAACAAAATAAAAATCAAAATATCCAGACAAAAAAGAAGTGCAAAAAACTTAAACGAAGTGTTAAATTCACTACAAAAATTTTGAGATTTAATTTAAGAATATAATCATTTAACAAGTAAGAAGGCTCTAGTCGGGAGAGCCCGAGCAATAAATATATTAAATTAATAAAAGACTTTGACTTAAACTGACTTAACTACAATCGATTCAATTCGGTATCTCCGGTGTTTCTTAACCGATTTGGATGAAATTTTCAGAGAAATTCTATCGTTACCCATTATTTTAACCCTCATTTTTACATTTTCCAAATTCTCTTTTTTTGTAATCGATACCATGTGTATATCGTAAGCCAGAATAGTTATCGATAATTTGAAACAAACGTGTTCTGCTTATGGTTTAGGAGAACTTATATTCAAAATCTGAAGTCCCTAGCTCTTGTAGTCTCTGAGATCGACGCGTTCATACAGACAGACGGACGGACAGACGGAGATGGCTATATCGACTCGGCTGTTGATGCTGGTCAAGAATATATATACTTTATGGGGTCGGAGATGCTTCTTTCTGCCTGTTACAGACTTTTGCACAAAACCATTATACCCTTTATTACCCATTTTATGGGTTCAGGGTATAAAAAGGAAATGGAATGCTGCTTTTCATTTAACAGATCCTTAAGAATTTTTACAACGAAATCTTAAATTTAATTGATATGTCAAATTCAATTTTACTTAAGCACAAAAAAAATTTATAAATGATCTGTTGCTTTTTGTTGCTGCCAAGCTTCCCTCATCGCTTGTAGAGTATGAGAAACAGTTTTGCGACATTTCACGTCCAAGCGACCACATTTTCAACGGTCAGTTAGAAATCGGGTGTAAACGGGTATGGGCTTGAGATCGACTCTGGCCTGCTGCAGACGCATGTTGCGGAATCTTTCGGCCGAGTGCAAATGTAAACAAAATGTGTACGAAAAATAATCGCTGCGGCGTTGGTTAAACACGAAACTAATGTCATGGTTTCGTACAACATTTCACATGGCTGCTGCAGCAATTCGGCTTGAAACGTCGTCGTCAACGGACGTAAATAACGGACAAATTTTAAAAACTCAATTTTCATCGACAAAGGAAGCTATCCCAATAAGGATAATTGTGTGGTTAAACATGTTTCATTCAGCAAACTGGAAGTTATATTACAGTTTTTGTTTTATCTTTGTTATCTATGTAATACCAAGCACAACGGCCTATACACGGGAAATTGTTAACGACAAGCCGCCACTGCACGAAAGACGTAAGTGAAGGTTATATAATATTGATTGTGGATTGTTAACGATGGCATTTTAGTTACTTGTGAAACATTTGTGATTAATTCATGTCATATTGAAGATTTAAAGAGGTGTAATTCATATTGAATTTCTTACAATTTGAGTTACTTTATAGGATATTGTAGGTCTGTTGCTTAAAATATTTAAAAAAGGTATAAACTTTGTTTCGATGTTCCAGTTGTTTGAACTCTTATTATTTCACATATCTAACTATTCTAAAAGTTGTACACATCATTTTTAAACAAAAACAAGTAAATCAAAAAAAAAGTTGGAGACATGCTTTTATCCGCTTTCTGCATACATTTGTAATCGATTTTTTACCATCATCCATGCAATACCCAAAAACCAATGTGTTTTTGTAAAAAAAAAAAAAAAAAAATAAATAAAAAATTAAAAATAAAAATAAAAAAAACTTTAAAAACATGTATTGTCATCTTTGGTGGCTAGATCTCTAGCTAGTCGGAAACTTGGTGAAAATTTAATTACAAGATTCCGAGACAAACAAACAAGTCAAGTTAAATAAAAGCATGTAAAAATAACAAATATTTCCAAAGATAGTAAGTCTATATATACAGTTTTTTCTGTTTTTTGATAATATCGATGTCAGAAAGAAGTTTATTATACTACCTCCTTGACATATTTTCCATACAGGAAGTCCAAATAATTCCATGTTGAATGAGGCATCTATCAGGAATAAAGGGTTAATTAAACGTATAAGCAAAGAGTATACAATTCAAATTTAAATTAAATACTCTTTGGTATAAGCAAATACACATCGATTAGACGAACGAAATAGTCATTACCGCTGAAGTAGAGGTAGATTGGTACATCTGTTGCATGAACATTGTATTGTAGTTCGGTGGGGTCTCGCTGCAATCGAGCAACATGCAATGGTCCTACAACCTTTTCTACCTGATGCTCCTCAATTGTATATCCATACTTTTAAACGAGGGCAACTGTTGTTACTAAGCCGCTCCGACCGGCATCGGAATTTAAGGCCGTGACAGTTAATGTTAGAAGTAGTTAAGCCACCAAATATCGCAAGCGACACGTTTTCAATAGTTTTTCTATTATCAGTGAAGATCACAAGGCTTATATATATATAATGGCAGCTATAAAACATAATGAAAAGAAATAAATCAATATTATGATAACCAGTCGAAAGCTGGACAGAACTGATTGGTTAATGGGTTAAACTACTTGAAAGCTAAGAAAAAAGGCATTGTGATAAGCTTTGCGCTGTGACGTTTGCAGCTTTGGCTAAACATAAACGGAAATATAAGCATTTTGTCGTTTTTTTAAATAACATTTTTTGGTATAATTCATAAAAATGTCAATAAATAACAACAAACGTTTTTATTCCATTGCATAGCACCCTGGTTACAGACCTGTAAGCGTTCCAATCCCAATGAGAATAAATGTTTTCGTCAACTTTTTGAGGGCTGCTTCCCTGCACTCGCCGCTGGCGTACCAGAGATTGGTGTAAAGAGTTTTGAGCCGTTAAACATTGATCAGGTATCGGTTTCCAAAGGCAGCGGAAATTTGGTTTTATCCGGTGGCTTTCAAAATCTTGTGATACGTGGACCCTCAAATGCGACTGTGCGACGAGCCAGGTATGTAAATGTAATAAAAATTATGTTTTCAGTTTGAAATTACTAAATTGAATAATCATGTTTGTATAGTTTGGATTTGGGGCGACGTCAGCTGAATTTTGAGCTGGAGCTGCCACGCCTGCGCATCCGCGCCAAGTACAATCTGATGGGTAACATACTGCTGTTGCCATTGGTTGGTAGCGGAGATGTGGCCATGGCCCTAAAGAATGTCCATACAGCCGTTTATACAAAGATCTCGCTGCACAATGAAACCCAAACGGGTGATGAGATTATACACATTGATGAAATGAAGGTGAGCTTCCAG
This sequence comes from Scaptomyza graminum, assembly GCA_018901835.1. Lineage (NCBI taxonomy): Eukaryota > Metazoa > Arthropoda > Insecta > Diptera > Drosophilidae > Scaptomyza > Scaptomyza graminum. The sequence continues at coordinate 390,560 of JAEIFL010000302.1, forward strand.
GTGGGAGCAATGCGGATTCATTTAAAGAACCTATTCAATGGAAATGAGATTTTGGCCGCTTCCATTAACTCGTTTCTGAATCAAAACGGTAATGAAGTCATATCAGAGTTGCGTCCCGATTTGGAGCTGGGCCTAGCTGACATATTCCATGGTCTGTGGAATAATGTTTTCTCCAAGATGCCCACCAAGCTGTGGCTGCTGTAAGAGCAGATGCAGCGAATTGTATAATAGCTATAATTTATTAAGTGTTTAATTTTTTTTTATTTGCTGGTAGTTTAACTGATTTGATTATACTAGCTATGTACCTATAATTAAATCTATACGTTATTTAAGAATTGACTATTGTGTTGTTTTGGGCAGCAGTTCATCATAGCTGAATGCAGCGAACAATTTATCGATCGAGGCACGCAGAATGTCGACAAGTGCCTTGGTCATCAAGGGTCGCACTTCGTCGGACAGCGCTTTCCAGTTCTCGTTGAGAAAATCGTTCATGCGCTTACCTAACGTCTTGTCGCCATTGAAGAGATTGTCCAGCGTCATGTGCACATTGGACAGTTCATATTTCACCTTAATGTCCCTGATCTTTAAAAAGTTGGCGTTATCTTTCTTATACTCCTGGCCAAACAGCTCTGTGTGCATTGTAATATTGGCTAGGCAAACAGATATAAATTTAACATATTATCATCATTATTATCATATAACATCACTGAAAAAGTTTTATAAACTTACTAAGTTCCATACGACAATTTCCATCTCCTAGCAAGGGCATCATCATGATCTTGCCCTTCATGCTATATTTCGATTCCATGATAAGCAAAGGGAAGTTTATTGAAATGGAGAACTTATGTTTGCTCGGCTCGATGGACAGACTGTTTAATTTATACTTTGATATGCCCGATATCCTTACATTCTTATAAACTGAATGCAAATAGATGGCACCGGAGTCCTGATCCATTTTGATTTCAGGCACCACCAGCGGTTCCATGGGTGGTATATACAGCTCTGGTATACCATCCATTAGACGCGGCTCCAATGCCGCAAAGGATTCACGTGCGCACGCATTCAAGTCCGGCGAGTCACGATAACAAACCTTGAGATAAGAAGCTGCAGATGACTTGAATCACTGGCTTCAAATCCATAATAACAAAAAATAATACTCACGCAATTGGCTTGCCTTAGCCAGTATTTGGGTTGCCTGAAGCATTACACCCATCAGCACTAAAGTAATCAAAAGATGCTGCTCCATTATTAGTTTGTTTTACTTCTCACTGGCGCCGAGCAGTTTCTGTTTGTTCTATTCACATTTGCATTGCTTTTATAGCTTAGCGATGGCCGTCCGTCCAGAATCTGACGCATCGAATTCTGCCAGACTTGCAATTTGTGTGACATTGCAGTTCCCAGCAAATTTACAAAGTCGCACCAACACAGGTGTTTTTTAATTTTATTTAACCAAATGGCTTTTATATAAATATATGTTGTATATATGTACAGCGGTAAGCAACATACACTATATAGATGCAAAGATGTATGCACATTAAATCTGAGTCAAGTAGATGGATTATATGGTCCAATCGAAACTTAATAATGTTTAGCCGAATGGTTCTCAACACGTGTTTATTTATTCTATTATATAAATTACCTCTAGAGTCTAGACAAAGCCCACCTACAATTTACAATAGAGGCTCTCTTCAAGAGAACTGCTTATATACAAATCAAAACAGACTTTCAATTTTCCAACTAATCGAAATGTATTATATATTATTCTAAGCACTCAGTGCAAATATACAATTAGTCAGAAGTTATATTTAATCACAGCTAACGTGCTAGTCGTAAAAATTTAAACACAAAACACATTTTGTATGTAAAAGAATACATGTATATTGGGCATAACAATAATAAAAAATAGAAACAAACTAAAACAAGAAGCGTACATTAAAAAATATGGATAAGGCAGGCTTAACAAGAGCTCAAAACACTACGATTAAAGCAATAAGTAACGAAACGTTATCAGGTTAAATAAACGTTTTATGGCATGAAAAGCATTTAACTTAAAATATTCAAACTTTATCAACAAATTCCTTTGAGCTTAATTCATATTTGGCCGCAGACTTCAACTAGTAATATCAGACAGTAACCTGGAAGGCACTTTTGTTAATTTTGATCAGTCCGATCAATGTCCATGGCATTTTCTAGTCTGTAAAAATAATTCATCAGTTTAAATTATATTCATCATTCAAGGCAACGGTTTACACACAGTTGTCTGGTGCGCATTGCCTCGGCAATAACATTTTCTGTTGACAGACTATCAAAAACATCAACAGTATTGACATCAAAGCTCAGCTGGTTCATTGCATAGCTCAAGTCAAACATGGGCTCCAGTTGCTTTGGCATAGCATTTGACGGCATTTGTAGTTGTAACTTGAGCAGCTGGTGTTGAAGATCCCTAAGTTTCTGAAGACCATTATTTACAGCATTTGGTATTTTCCAGAAGCGTAAATGCGTTTGGTGCGTGCAATCACGCAAAGTTTTGATATCCGAATCTTCAAGAAAAGCATGCCGGGCTCTCGCCAATTGAATGGATATATCCCCCAGTTCTGAGCATGTTATGCCACGGCGCAGATACTTCTTCTGAAAATCTTTTCTACAAAAATAATAGAAATTCATTAGAGTTTTATAAGGAATAAGGAATTGTATAAGGAATTGTGTAAGCAATTGTCTACCTACATTTTGTAAAGATCATTTTCAATGAGATTTTTGTAGATCTCCTGGCTCTTCTTTACAGATTCCGTACGTACGTTACATAAAACAGATTGGTAGTGATGTATTATTTGCTCAATCTTAGTTACAACCTCCTTATGCTCGATGGTCAAATTTGACAAATTGGAACGCCCATCAGAATTCTATAAGATAATAGTGCAACAATTATTAGTTGAATAATTAACCAAAAATATGCTACGTGTCAATTACTAAATAGAATTTTTGCTGCTCGTCCGCAGCTGCCATAAATGCTTGAAATTGCTCGATTGCGCCACACCATTTATCCTTTGCCACATCTAAGGTCTGGATACGTGTTTGAAATTCCAGAACATCGTGCTCTAAGGACATCGCATAATCCTTATATCCCAACAGCAGCATTTTCATGTAAGCGTGCTCTGTATTGAGAACATGGTGCATATCCAACACCAACCGTTCTAATAGCCAGTTATCCAGCTTCTTAAATTCCGTGTTAATGTAGTACTGAAGCACATCCGACATGTGTGGACCTGTTTTTACATTTTTTGGTACATTCTTAGGCACATTTTTTGGGCATTTTTCAATGACATAAAACACGTATGCCATAACTGGTGGATTGCAAGACTCATCGCTGTTGTCGCACCAGTTTTCCACAAAAAGATCGATGGGCCTTGTCTGCTCGGTAAGAGCCTTGAGTGGGTGACCCAGGGGCAGAACAAAATAAATGAACTCCGACGGCAAATCGGTGGATTTATTAATGAGCTGTTTCAACTGTTCCATTGTCATGATGGGCGTCACTTCGTACTCAATGCGCTTATGGATACATGCCGCATAAATTGTCAACACTTTTATCTCCAAAAGACGATCGATTTCCGTGAATATGCTGGGAGCTGCAGATGCAGCTTGTACTTCATCAGTTGCTGCTGAAGCGCCACGCTGTGAATAGTCAGTATTGAGAGCCAATGGCAACCATTTTGTAAACTCCTTCAACCATGGCCCGCTCAGATGATGCCCAATAGGTATCTGGCTGTGAAAGTGAAAGCGCATCGCTTCGACATGATCCTCAGTTACGGCAATACAATTGGCAGGCTTTTTTTTCAGATTCATATGGATATTGACCACTGTCTGGTGGGGAATGAATGGCAGCACACCAGTTACCAACTCGTACGCAATAATGCCCATTGACCAGTAGTCCACCTTGTTATTGTACTTGCTGGTCTCCACAACCTCAGGCGCATAGTAATGCCGTGTGCCTACCACACTCTGCATAATAGTTTTGTCGGGCGATTTGCGTGAAAGGCCAAAATCTGTTAGCTTATAAAGCCTGCGGCCATCAGTTAGTCGATGTATTACGATATTGTCGGGCTTTAAGTCACGATGACAGAGCTTGCAGTGCGTGTGAAGGAAATCAACAGCTTGGCGCAAACAGTCCAAAATTTTACGAACCTCAAATTCCCTCAATCCTAAAAAACATTAAGATATCTTTTTTTTGGGTTGTATAAGATGTTGTGTAAAAACTTACCGTTAGCATTTTGGGGTTGTTGCAAAAGTTTGCGTACATCGCCACCATTGCAATACTCCAAAATAATAATAGGAAGCTGGCGAAAATGATCTCTGTGTAAGTGTTTCATGAATTCATGGGAGTCATCGCTCAACTTAACGCCGGCTACAATGCACGACAGTTCCGGAAGCTTCTGTGTCCACTTGAACTCCTCCATCCAGCGCTCCTCCAGCTTACTCTGTTGATCGAGACCCATGCTCTCGGCATTCTTTATGCGCTTGGTGGCTGCAAAATAAACATAAACAAAACGTTTAATAAAAGCCGGCAATGTTTCTGCATAATTAAAAAAAAAAAAACGCAATTTTTAGGCTATTCAGCGGATCGGCAACGGTTTCTGATGCGTTAGAGTATAGGGCTTTCCATTGTTTCTGCTTGCTTATCAGCTAAACCACAAAGAAAACTGTGATGATGCAGTCTTTCCTTATCTATCGACTGCGCAATACTCTGTTAACTGATATATGTTTTTATTTTATTCTGGTGACACGATTTTAAAGTTGATTCTTATAGAACTTGACGAAAAAAGACTTCAAAAAACATTTTTATAATTTTTTTGCAAAAACATAATATCTCAGAAAATATTCGCTTAGTCAGAAATTGATTGAGACAATAATCATAGATATTTACAAAAAAAAAATGAGTTATTTTTACCGCCTACCTTACAATTTTCAAGGAAAACTAACAGAAAATCATACATATGTACATACGTATTCCGTATGTAAGTACATATTACAAAGCATTTCGAATGTCGCCGGAGCGTTTCTTTCGTTTTCCAATTCGAAGAACATGAAAAATATCTGTACAAGTTGCTGCTGTTCTTGTCTTTTGCATTAGGCCTATGCTGAGCCGTTATATGTAAATACATTTACGAAACTTTTTTCCTATGTTTCGGAGAATGGTAACCATAAAGAGTTATCGGCTTGTGCATAGACACTGCGAACTGAATAATTATAGCAGCAAAATCTTAAATGTCAAACAAACATCATGATCTTTAAGCACTTTATATACTCTGTATATTTGGCAACAGAGTGTCAGTAGGCATAATACATAAAGAAACAGTTCCTTGAATCAGCAAATTTCATGGAATTGGCTTGCACTTTTATGAATGTGCTGGGCATATATGTATAAATATACGCTGATTCAAAAATATACTATATACATATGTATGTATATTTCATATTGAATTTGAGCACGTACACAGACGTTGCTTACCTATTTCCTGGTTCGTTGTGCGATTTATCCAATGATGAACTTCACCGAAGCCGCCTTGGCCAAGTATGCCTTTAAGCTCCCATGCTCCCACCCTTTCACTCTTCCAGTTAGGAGGCATGCTTTTATTATTTAAGCCTATCCCTGAATTGAGGTATTAAAGATTTTTCCGGCAAACTTATTAATAGCGACAGCCCACTCACTCGCAACAGGTTTACATCGATATACTTATTGTTATCAACTAGAATTTCTAGTCAGAAATGTATCGACGATCGATTGTAGGTACATGCAATGTTGCGACATCGATAACTCACAAATGTTAGTTACAACACATAAAATACCCAATCGATTGCCTGTTCCACTTTCATTTAATAAGTATTCTTAAGTACTTTTATAACAATGGCTGCGCTCACCAGGTCGTTTTGCTTCAGAATCATTTATCTGTTGCCGATTATTTACCTGGTGAGCAACGCTTCAAACTGGCACTAAATGCACAAAAATTAATAATACATGAATTAAATAAATGCAAAGTAAGCGAACGCCGTTCACTAGAACGCTTCGATAGTAATCACTTTTCTGATTCAGTATCGTGAAGCAAAACTTCCTGGTGAACGCAGCCAATAACAATATCATCAGAATTTAATTTGCCACCGGCCTTGTAACTGTGACTTTAGATCACTGCGACTTAATCACACTCAGACACGAAGAGAAAGAAGAAGAAGTTGTAAACAAAATTTGCTGTAAAATTTGTTTTTTACACGCATGTTTAAGTAAAAATGCGTTTTCACATGAACGGAAGCAGCGACGATAGTGAAATTGTGGCTGCCGCAGCTAGCGCTGATCACGTACGCAAGTTTGTATTCAGCTGCAATATTGGAGGCGACTCTGACGCAGGCATAGAACGCTTGGAAATCAAAATACCGGAAGTAAATAACAGAAGCGAATGCTCTAAGAAAGGGTTTCATAATTTAGTTTTTCGTAGATACTGCAGGGTGCCTACTCATTCTATACGTGGCCTAGTGCCCCAGTCCTTGCGCACTTCTTGTGGGAGCGTCGACAATCTCTGGTCTGTAAACGAATTCTGGAGCTTGGTGCTGGGACTGCGCTGCCCGGCATACTGGCCGCCAAGTGCGGCGCTCAGGTTGTGCTCAGCGACAATTGCATACTGCCCAAATCCTTGGCACATATCCGCAAATCCTGCCTAGCCAATCAGCTGCAGCCGGGCGTTGACATCGACGTCGTCGGCCTGAGTTGGGGTCTTCTGCTGAACAGCGTATTTCGCCTTCCTGCATTGGACCTCATTATTGCAGCTGATTGCTTTTACGATCCCTGCGTTTTCGAAGATATTATTGTGACAGTGGCATTTCTATTGGAGCGCAATCGTGGTGCCAAATTTGTTTTCACCTATCAAGAGCGCAGCGCGGATTGGTCGATTGAGGCGCTGCTCAAAAAATGGAAGCTGCATGCGTCTAGCATTAATATGGACGAGATTGGAAAGGAATCGGGCGTGGATTTGCTTGAGTTTATGGGCGGGCATACAATACACCTATTGGAAATTACGCTTATCGAGCAGGAGCGGATTGGAGATTTAGTAGAGTAATAAAAAAAATATATGGACAAAAACCTAATATTTAAAGAAATTGAAATTACGCATTTTTTTTTTTACATTGGATTAACAGCGCTTGTCGTTGTTTAACAGCGCTGAGAATATCAAAACCGCAATTGCTATTCACACGTCAACGTAGACAAGTATTTCACAGACAGCAAGCGTCGCTGTCGCTTTTTTTTAAAAGTCGGGCACAGTTCTATTATTTATTTACAAACCGAAAAATAACTTTTAATAATTTGAAAGATAGTTCCACAAAACGTTAACGAGTTTGTGCAGTTTCTATAATTTGTTATTTCTGCACCAGCTTGGCATTTCAATTTCACTGCAAAGCCGTGCTAGTGTATTAGTGCGTGTATTGCTATTGTGCCTGTGAAAAATCGAAGTTATTGCATTACGTTGCGCCAGCTGCCCAGCTGCCAGCCCTATGTTAATGGTGAGTGGTGCAAAGGAATGTGTGCATGTTTGCAACAACGCATTTTCTTGTTTCCGCAGTAGCTGTGGGCGTCGTATGTGGTTTTTCCTTAAACTATAGCTACTTTAAATTATTAACTGCAAATTTAATAAGAAACGGTAAGCGACGACATTTTGTTGACGCACGACTCTTTTTGAGAAACATTTGCTGTTATGATTGATCCGTTAATTCGCAAAAAGAGAGGGAGTGAGCGAGCGAGCATCGCACTCACACTAGCAAACTTTCAATAAGAGCAGAGAGTAAGTATGTGCGTCGCGACTCGCGGGACGCCGACAAGCCAATAACGACAACTAAATACACTACGCCTTGGTGAAATAAAGTTACTCGACGCTACATGGTTTGCGTGTGTGAGTGTTATTAAGGGCTAGTGTATTTATTAACATGTCTTATTTATGACTTGTCGTAGCACACAGAACAATAGGCGGGATATGATTTCATCATGGGTGCGTGCTTAGTGCCCAAAATTTCCAATCCTTGCATTCGTCATTAGATATATTTGCAAGCCGCATTGTTTTAAATAAATATTTTCATGCCATAAGAATAGCATTTATTCGCAAATTAAAGGCGAATTCTAAATATGGCATTGCGTAAAATTTATTTTTGTCGCCTCTCCAAGCAGCGGCTCCTCTCAAGCATGACGGCTGATACGCAAAAAGTCTTGGCCCAAAATTTCATCCACAATTAGGCTCAATTTTGAAACATTAACTTTGATTGCCCGATTCCCCAAGACCAGTGCTTAAAATATTTTGCTGAAATAAAGCAATTTTTGGAGCATATTTACGAAATACTAAACAGTATTATTTATAAAGCTGAAAGAAGTAGATACTTTTGCATTGCTAAAAGCGGAATAAAAATAAACATATAGAAATATTGTTCAGGAATCGAAGTTGATGTTTGATTCAGTTAGTTTTGTTTTTCTTAGCTTTTCGAACGGCAACTCTCACTGCAAACAACTTCACAAAAGTTACAAAATTCAATCGATTATTTTACTTTCAGCAAGTTGCATGGTCGCCGTGCTTAATTACTGAATAAATCACAAACAGCAATAAACAGTCCACAAACAAAGATAGCAAGTCAGCAACATGGCCGAGGATACCGAATACAAAAAGTTGCCCATTGAAGAGAGATGCGTTCACAAGTTGTGGAAAGCACGTGTCGATGGCTATGAAGAAGCAGCGAAACTATTTCGCGAGCTGGACGATGAGAGGTCACCAGAATGGTTAAAGTACGCAGGTCTAATCAAGAAAATGGTTGTCGATTCGAATGCTCTGGCGCAGGAGAAAGGCTTAGAGGCTGCACTCATATTTGTGGAGAACAGCGGGCTGGCTGGCCGCACTGTTGGTGATGTAATGTCGGGAATTGTCCAAAAATGCATTGCCGCGCCCAAGACTAAGACAAGGGAGATCTCCGTGCAGGTCACGCTTATGTATGTTGAGATTGAGAAGCAAGAGGCTGTCGTCGAGGAGCTCGTAAAAGGCATGGAACACAAGAATCCAAAAATTGTTTCCGCATGCGTGGCAGCCACCACACAAGCGATGCGCGAATTTGGCACCAAGGTGATCGGAGTTAAGGCCTTGATCAAAAAGTTGGCTATACTTTTGTCTGATCGCGACAAAGCAGTGCGCGACGAAACCAAACAGTTGGCTGTTGAGATCTATCGCTGGATTGGCGCTGCTATGAAATCACATATTTCCTCATTACCGCAGGTAACCATTAAAGAGCTGGAGGAAGAGTTTGACAAACTTAAAGGCGAACGCGCCGAGCCATCCAGGTGAGTTTGACTCTTGACTAGTCAGCAAACCATATTAAACTTACATTTAATTGCAGATACCTTAAATCACAACAAGAGAAACAGGCAAAGATTGCAGATGAGGCAGCCACTGAGGATGCGTACAATGGTAAATATAATTCCTCTGGAAATTTTTTTTTATCCTGACTATATATATGTGCTTATAAGCAGTTTACGTAACACCCTCAAAAAACATCAAGAAAAGTCGTAAGCAAGTATTCAAAGCAATTTGCCTTTCTCGGTCGCCGAAGTATTCGTATCCTCTATTAGGTATTATTAATATTTATTAAAAATTTGATACTTTTCTACACTTTATGAGCTACTCCACATATAAACAGTTTATACAATATAGCAAAATTATTTACTAAGATGTAATACCGATGATAAAGAGTATACTGCTTGAAGTTTCCATGTGCTTGGTTATTACATTCGTGTAACTTCAGTATACCCTTATTCAAATTTTGAAGTATTTCTTTGAATCAAAATATAGAATCGAGTGCTTTGTTAAAAATTCATGTGATGTTCTTTGTATTATAAAGATGACGATGCAGAAGCTGGCACAGAGGAATTGGATCCAATGGATCTAATTGATCCCGCTGATATACTCTCCAAGATGCCTAAAGATTTTTACGATAAACTCGATGAGAAGAAATGGACTTTGCGTAAAGAGTCGTTAGAGACACTAGAGAAGTTACTTACAGACCATCCCAAGCTTGAGGCTGGCGAATATGGTACTCTGGTCAATGCACTTAAGAAGGTCGTTACAAAGGACTCTAATGTAGTGCTCGTTGCTATGGGCGGCAAATGCTTAGCAATGCTGGCCAAGGGTTTAGCCAAGCGGTTCTCAAGCTATGCCTCGGTAAGTAGACAAATTTAAAAGATTTGCATTTAATAATTTTGTTTTATTTTTATTTTCAAGGCCTGCGTGCCGGCATTGCTTGAGAAATTCAAGGAGAAAAAACCAAATGTGGTAAGCGCGCTGCGCGAGGCAATCGATGCAATTTATGCGTCCACAACGCTGGAGGCACAACAGGAATATATTGTAGAAGCGCTAGCTAACAAAAATCCCAGCGTCAAATCGGAGACAGCCTTGTTCTTGGCGCGTGCTCTTAGTCGCACACAGCCAACTGCATTGAACAAGAAACTCATCAAGCTGTTGACCACGACACTGCTGAAGACAATAAACGAGTCCGATCCTACCGTGCGCGACAGCAGCGCCGAGGCGTTGGGTACACTTATGAAACTCATTGGCGAAAAGGCTCTGGCACCGTTGCTTACAGATGTGGATGCACTAAAGATGGGCAAAATCAAGGAGTGCCACGATAAGGCCGAGATTAAGATTAAAGTAGCCACAGCCAAAAAAGAGACACGTCCGGCCACAGCACCATCGACCAAATCAGCAGCTACAGCCAAATCTGGTGGTAGCCATGAACCCAAGCCAGTATCGCGCCCAACGACGTCAGGTGCACGCAAAGTAATCAAGAAACCAGCATCATCATCAAGTGCTGCATCAGCTGCCTTGTCCAAGGCAGCCAGTGGCAAGGCATTGCCCACTGAGCGTGAATTAACGCCAGAGGAAGTGCAGGAAAAAGCTGATGAGCTGTTGCCCGCCGATATACTTAATGGTTTGGTTGACAGCAACTGGAAGAACCGCTTGGCCGCCATGGAGCAACTGATATCGCAAATTCCCAGCTACGATGCCAAGCAGCCAGGCATATCTCAGGTTCTAGTGCGCACTGTAAGTGGACGCAAGCCAGGCCTAAAGGAGACCAACTTTCAAGTGCTTAAGCTTAAACTGGACGCTATACGTTGTGTGGCAGAAAGTTTTCCGCTGACAGCCGTCACTGTGGATCAAGTAGTCAATGAGATAACAGAGAAACTGGCAGATGTCAAAAATAGTGGTGCCGCTGCCGATGTGCTCACTGCTATAGCCGAGGCCACTAAATTGGAGCATGTCGTTGGCAAAGTTCTGAACTTTGCCCTTGAGCAAAAGTCACCAAAGGTGCAATCAGAGGTATTCTTATGGATTAACAAGGCGATCATTGAGTTTGGCTTTAAGCTGCAGCCGAAAATGCTTATCGAAGATGTGCGCAAGGGCGTTCAAAGCACCAATCCGACAGTACGTGGCGCTGCTATTCAATTGATTGGCACCATGACAATGTATATGGGAAATGCTGTAATGCTCTTTTTCGATGGAGAGAAACCAGCACTGAAAACTCAAATTCAAACCGAATTCAACAAGAATCTTGGTGAAAAACCGCCCAGGCCGATACGTGGTGTGCAGAGCAGTAGCGCCGGGCCCGAAGATGAAGAGGGTGATGATGGTGCTCGGGGATCGCCTGAACCCGTCAACATAGCAGATTTGCTGCCACGTGTTGACATCTCAGGACAAATTACAGAATCTTTGTTAAAGGAAATGTCCGATAAAGATTGGAAGACACGAAACGAGGGACTCACCAAGCTGCAGGGCATCATTTCCGAAGCCAGGCTTATCAAGTCAAGCATAGGCGACCTTGCTCCAGCACTGGCACATCGTCTTCTCGACTCCAACGCAAAAATTGCTCAAACAGCGCTTTCAATTTGTGAGCAGCTATCGACGGCAATGGGTCCTGGCTGTCGTAGTCATGTGCGTGTCCTCTTTCCGGGATTTCTTCATGCTCTGGGCGACAGCAAGAGTTTTGTTCGTGCCGCGGCACTCAACTGCATCAACAGCTTTGGCGAACAGGGTGGCTACAAGGAGTTCTTTGAAAGCGAAATGATTGCCGATGCCTTGAAAGGTGGTTCGCCATCCCTCAAGGTTGAACTGTGGGCGTGGCTGGCCGAAAAGTTGCCGCCCTTGCCGCCAAAATCGCTAAACAAGGAGGAGCTTTCCACCATTGTGCCACATCTATATGCGCACATCTGTGATCGCAATGCGGATGTCCGCAAAAACGCAAACGAGGCTGTGTTGGGCATTATGATTCATCTGGGCTTCGACGCAATGGCGCGAGCTCTAGACAAACAGAAGCCCGCCTCCAAAAAGGACATCATGGCCGCACTGGAAAAGGCACGTCCCAATTTACCCATTAAGCCGCTTCCTAAAGGCAAACAGCAAGCGCCCATACCCGAAGAGGTTAAGAAAGTGGTGCGCAGCGGTGGCGGTGCTGCTGCACAAAAACCGAGTGTGGCCAAGGCAGCCGGTGTCGGTGGCGACAAAGCTAGTGCCGTGGCAGCATCGCGTAAAAAGGAGGAAGATGTGGACACTTCGCCCCTTCTGGCAGTCAACAGCATTAAAAACCAGCGGCTTATCGATGAGCAAAAAATGCGAGTACTCAAATGGACATTTACCACGCCGCGCGAGGAGTTCACAGATCTGCTGCGCGATCAGATGACTACCGCAAATGTGAACAAGGCAATGATGGCAAACATGTTTCACGATGACTTTCGGTAATAACATTCGAATTTTTTAAATTCGATGCGTCATATAATAAATGCATTTAACTAATATGATCGTCCATTGCAGATATCATTTGAAAGTCATAGAACAGTTGAGCGAGGATTTGCCGTTTAACAGCAAGGCGCTGATTTGTAATCTGGATTTAATACTCAAGTGGTTAACACTGCGCTTTTATGATACGAACCCTTCTGTGCTTATTAAGGGTCTCGAATATCTGGCGCTAGTATTTCAGATGCTGGTCGAAATGGAGTACATGATGGCAGAGAACGAGGGAAGCAGCTTTGTGCCACATCTGCTGCTAAAGGTTAGTCGCACTATATATAATATTCTTTTATTTATCAAGTTTCGTAATATTGGCTTATGTCCACACAGATTGGTGATCCCAAGGATGCTGTCCGAAATGGCGTGCGACGCGTGCTAAGACAGATTAATCTCTTGTATCCATTCACCAAAGTCTTCTCGTATGTTATGGATGGCCTTAAATCGAAGAATGCGCGCCAGCGCACCGAATGCCTGGAAGAGTTAAACTTCCTTATAGAGTACTACGGACTGGGCGTGTGCCAACCTTCCCAGCAAGTGGCTTTGAAGGAAATAGCTCGACAAATCTCTGATCGCGATAACTCAGTACGCAATGCGGCACTCAACTGTATTGTGACGGCATACTTTATGGCCGGCGAGAAGATATACAAGCTTATTGGTCAACTTAACGAGAAGGATCTTTCAATGCTGGATGAGCGCATAAAGCGAGCCAAAAAGACAAGAAAACCATCAGCGCAACCAGAAATGCCAACTGGTCTCAAGCCGCCCGCCCCAGTTGTTGGGCAGAACAGCATTGAGATTGAAGATGCTGTTGTCAATGGCTACGATGAATTGCCACCACCCGACGAGGAAGGGTAAGTTCGTTACTATAACTATAAAAAACTTCAATCCCAAGCTTGGGTAACTACATTTATGCAGTTTGCCATAATATGGGCGTGAAATAAATAGTTTTAGAATCGAAATTTTAAAATACTGTTTATTTAATCTCATTTTTACGCTTCAATATTAAGTTTTGAATTCACTCGAACTTAAATATATTTTGTAATTTTATCACATTTCTGATTTGATTTTAAGCTCTTTTTTTTTTTTAATATTATGGCTTATATTCTTTTCGAATAATTTTGACACTTAGCTGCCAGCAGACCGAGTTAAATGCGCGTGGCCAAAACAACAGGCTATCGGAGCGGAATGTCGCAAGTGTTGAGAGCAACTTACACTCCCTGACTCGACAGGCGTAAAGTGGCATTTTTTTAATATATGTTTCAATCTATATGTTGTTTGCTTTGTTTGCTGTTTTTATTATTTTTACGTTGTCCTTGTCGCTTGTGGTGTGTTTATTGCTATATTTTGCTCAGTTACATTTGCCTTTGTGCATCGTTATTTAGACCAAGTATAGCTGTCGCTCTCATACATTTATCACATTGTTTATGTACGAGAAATACCTATTCACTGCATTTATACTTATAATTCTTATAAACTTACGTTTTTCATATACAGCACGTTTGATCAGGTGCCGTCAGCGCAGGTTCTGCAACTGCAGCAACAAATGCAAATGCAACAACAGCAAGCGCAGCAGCAGAGAACTACCGGACCCTTTGGCCTAGATCCGCCGGTAATGGCGGAAATCGAGCAGGACTGGGTTCGTGCCGATCAAATGGTCTTTAAGGATATGCCCACAGTGGATATAACGCCGCTCTTTGAGCCCATCAAGGTTTTGCCGACACGCGATGGCTTTCTGTATCCACAAGAAAAATTCGAGCAGCTCATTTCGCGCTCGCGTCATATTCAACAAAATCGAAACACGTCAGCACCCCAGGCAAATACCAACATTGCCTCTGGCGTTGCACCCTATCGGAGTCCCATTCGTATGCAGCTGCAGCAGCAGGCAAACCAGGCCCATTTGGACAGCAATGTGCCCAAGTAAGTTGAAAAGCAAAAAACAGTTTAAAGTTAGTTTATGGGATAACAACAAATTCTTATTTGTTATGTCTACAGATTGGCCGATGTGCTGCCCAAGCATGATCCGCAGCTGGTAAAGATTATCAAACAAGTCAGCAGCGTGGACACACTAAAAGCGCGTGCGGCCATTAACGAGCTATCCGAAATTATTGAAGCCCCCGAAAAACAGGCCGTGCTGCGCGATTACGAAGAATTATTTATACAAAATGTGCTGGCACAGCTAAAGGTGAGACGCCTAAGCTGTTGAATATCCAAACGTAGATCACTAACCATGCTTTGTCTTGTAGAATCTCTCGCAACTGCCTTTATCGCAGGCGCTGGTTGTCTATCAGCCAACACTCTCTATTCTGTACACATTCTTTCATGCCAACATTCTGGGTAAGACGCTGAGCATAGCATGTATTAAGAATCTCATGTCGTCGCTGCTGCATTTGCTGGCTGATCAAAAGCTCACCAGCGGTGAAGATAGCCAATACAACAAGGTAATCAATGGAATATGCCTTAGAGTGTTGGACAAGGTCAACTTTACAAATATATATTGGTAAGCAAATCTTTAAAAAAGTACAAACGTAAGATTTTGACTAATCTACTTGCAATAAATCACATACAGCGCCTTAATTCGCTTACTGAAAGAGACTTGCCCAGTTGCCAATCTGCCCAAGTTCACGGATTTACTGATGAAATGCATTTGGCGCAACATTAAAATGCTACCAGAGCGAACCAATGAGCTGAACTACGATGCTGTTATGTTGGAAGTGCATGAATTTATGCTGCAACTGCCCAGTACCTGGTGGCAAAATCGACCCTCGGACACTCCACTGCGAACGGTCAAAACAATTATACATAACATGGCCAAAGTGAAAGGAAATGCTATATTGCAGCATCTCAATCAAATACCCACACACTCAGAGCTGCACACCTATTTAATACGCATCTTGAAGGTAAACAAAATGGCACCAAAGCGTAAACTATAGACTATAATATCTATATGTTTTAATTTGTTTATTAGAATTTCCAGAAGGACGGCACTGTATCCGGAACGGCCGCCTCGCCGCAGCGACAGCAATTTGCAGGCAAAGATATGGGCACAAAGCGCATATCGCATCAAACCCATGACACAGTATCGCAAATCTTCAAGTTAATCTCGGACAAGGATACCAAACAGCAAGGATTGCAAAAACTCTATGATTTCAAAGTACGTTTTAGTGCAGCCTTGGAAAAATCTGATTTCTAAGTTTTTCTTTGATTCTCGCAGCAACAAAATCCTGACATTGACCTGAGCACTTTCCTGCAAGGCGCAAGCGTCACTTTCCACAAGTACATCGAGGAGGGCCTTGCCGAGATCGAACGCAACCAAAACGCTGTCTCAACGCAGGCGCCTGATAATCGAACAGGTTAGTGGAGTCCACCTCTACCACACCGAACTCGCATAATAACTCACCCGCATCTGTCTACTAACATAATTTATAATCAACCTGCAGATGCTACACGTTCTTATCTCACAGATGCTAACTATCAAAATGTCGAGCAAGATCCGGACTATTGGATGGATCGTTTGCAAAAGATGATGTCACCGCGGCACAACTCGGAAGACGGTTCTAATATGCTGGACAATAGGGTGGCCGACGAGAATCTCTGCTTAAACTCAATGAACTCACAGAAAGTGTCTCTTATCAGGCGTGAGGTGAGCGAGGTCAGATTACTTGTCGGTGTAAATTAATTTGATTTATCTGAATTTGAATGAATTTATAAATTCAATTGTTTTCTGTTCCATCTTGCAGAAACCGGAATTGTCACCCAATCGCCTGCAGCACATTCAGGCCAAACTGGCGCAGATAAGAAAGGAGAATCACGCCCAATAAGTTTGGACACGAAACGTATTATTATTTAGTTTGCATTGTATAGCTGTTTTGCTATTAATTATTATATTTATATCATATTATCGCTGATAGGTAACAAGATAAACTAAAAAGCCAAGCTCTTAAAGCGGCCGCGTAAATCACATTAACAATTTATTATTTATGATATTTTTGTATGCTTATAGATTCTCGATATTATCATTAAATGTTCACTTAGTAACAAATCGAGCGGAACGAGAAAGGCATGTTAACAGCAACTACAATAACAATATTAATAATTATAACAAGATCGTACTACATACCTACTACTTAATACTACTAAAAAATGTAAAAGAAAATTATCAATGTATTAGCACTGAGTTCTATTTTGTATGCGTATTCGTATTTCGATTGGTTGAGTTTAAGATTTAAAGTTTTAGTGTGTTCCATTTGCAGTTTGTTAAGTTCCTTGCTTCTTATTAAAATTATTGTGTTTTCTATAACATGTAGATTTAAAATTTTAAAGATGCAGCAATAACACCATGTTAAATATTTGTGCGTTAATTAAAATAGATTTGTTTTTTTCCGCTGCGAAAATTATGTATAATCCTTGTTATGTAACTGTATCAAACCGAAATTGTTTATAAGCCAGGCCAGAGAAATAATCAAAGCGCTCAGTGCGTGTTACTTCTTCTATTATTTATTCAAACATACTACTACATAATACATACTACAAGCTGATAACAAGACTACTAACAATTTACTATGTTGCAGTTTCGTTTTGTTTTAACAATTTTTTAGTTTAAGTCACATTTAATTTAACAATCCCACACACAACACACATACTCATAAACGCGTATATTTTGTAACAACCCCCAGTATGTATGCAACAAAATAAATGTTATATTTATATACTTCATCTAATCTGCCACAGGCACCACGTCCTCCGTTATTTCAGTAAGCTCCTCTTCCTCCCCATCACCATCGCCATTCTTTGGCTTGGCATAGCGCGAAGAGATAGTAGCCACTCTAATGGCCGCCTTGAAACCGACACGCGCCTTCATCTTGGCCAGCTTGGCTTTCCAGTTCTCGTCTCGCGAAGGCAGCGCATTTAAGTACTCAATCATTTCCTCCTTTTTGGGATCCACAATGGCCAACACCGACATGCAGCCATCGACTGTGCCAAGTACTATGGCACGTCCATCCTTGCTGCTCTTGATGGCCGTCAACTCAGCCTGAAGCCGATAATTGGCTAACATCTCTGTGTCGGAGGTGCGAAAGACGCGTATTGTCTTCCTGCCACTATGATAGTACGCCACATACTCATCATTCTCCGTGAAAATACAAATAACTGAAAAGACACCCTCGGCCACCTTGGGTATAAAGGTTTTTACTGTGGTTCCCTTGCGCAGCTCTAGCATTTCCAGGCCGCCTCGCGTCGGTGCGTAGAGGCCACATTTGCCATCACGTGTAAGGCTGCCACCCCACTTAGCTATAGACCGCACATGCTTCTTGCTTTTGATGTCCATAATGCTGCCCTTTTCACTACTTATTACAGCCACCTGATTCGCTTTGTGTGGCATAGGCACCAGTGTGAAGACTTCCTGTAAAAATAGTGCTTGTGAGATCAGACTTGAGTTTCTTAAACTAGTTAACTACCTACCTTTATAGCACAGCCTTTAAGCAATATTTTTGATACAAAAGCGCCATTTGTGGCGCTATAAACCCCTAGGCAATCTTTGTTGGATTTGTCCACAGTAACCACCACGATATAAGCATTGTCTGCTGTGATCACTGCTTGCCTAAAAGGCATGCCCGTTATCATGCGTATGGGAAAATCAAAGCGAAATATAATTGTGCCCTCTGTAAAACAAATATAAAAATCAAATTATCCTTGTAGGCTAATAGAACTTCGCGTGATGAAAATAATTACCTGGAACTGATCGAAGTGTTGTTATAGCCGTTAAACGATTTGTTTCATCGGCACCAGCTGCAGCTGCCGCAATGATATCTCGCTGATTTATATTGGGCACTGATACAGTCAGCACCTTATAGCCGTAATCCATGAGGGTAATTTGCTGTATACCCGGCTGATCATCGCGATGAACGACCTGCTCAGAAACACGATTCCACACCAAAAACTTCCCCGTCTCAGAGGAGATAATATAACGTCCATCCGGTGTGATTTCCGCGTGCGTAACAATGGCGCCCAATGGACTGTCTGCCAGCTTGGCTAGCAGACGGCCGGATCTTGTCTCCCAGACACCAACACAGTTGCGTGTGACCGTCACAGCCATGTCCACCTCGGCAAGACTGATGTCATCGATTTGTAGCTCATGGCGATCAATTACGTGAACCTTTTCAAAAATGTTGTTGATGTTCCACACCTTGACGGATCGATCTATGGAGGATGTAACCAAATTGTTCCAATTGCCGATGGTCAGCGGTTCCAGTTGTATGATACGCCCAAAATGGGCATCCAAGACCTTAGCCAGCTGTCCCGTCTGTAGGTACCAAACGTAGAGATTCTTGCGCACGCCAGCAACTGCATAATCTAACTTCGAGCTAACCATAATTGAATTGGACTGCATGATACGAGTGGTAATATTTCGGACACCATGTGGCAGAGGCAAGTACAATGGGCCCTCGGCTATGGGTGCACGCTCACTCCCCGGCTCTTGGCTGCCAAAGTCCCAGATAACGAAGCCCAATCCAGCGGTGCCAAGCAACATGCCATCGTTCTGATGCTGGTCCAAGCGCAGCTGCAGCAACATTTCCTTATCATCGTTTTCAAAACGTGGCAGCGTCTCCACAAAGCTCCAGTGTATCTCACCCGTTTCCCCGTTCTGCGTAAAATCATACACGGATACTTCAAAGTTGTCCTTGTTGGCACAGCCATAGGCACGCGTTCGTCCTTTATTCATGACCAAAGCGCTGTAGAATTGAACTGAATTGGAATGGTTTATTGTGCGACAGGAGTCCAAACGCAGACGTATCTCATTAATGGAGCCCGACCAAAAGATAACATTATAGTCGGTTGGACTAAAGAATTCCATAGCTGCACAAAGTAAAACATTTACACAAATTATAATTAATTAAAGATACAGCTGTATCTGGTATAGCAATATATCATATGCTTACGAAATTCAATAATCTATTAATACTCACTCAATATCTCCCAATCTGTGTTTTGTCCCGGCATTTCGAAGATTTCCACTAAATTGCCACGCATATCAAATTTCGCCCAACGCAGCTTGCAAATTATAAAGAGACTACAACACGATTTAGTTTTTGGGTGAATCAGCGTATCTGATGGACTTACTTTTGGTTAAGGAGAAACAGGCCGCTAACGGGTCCATCCGTTTCCTCAAAAGGACTGTTTATCACCACAAATTCACTGGAAAGCATGTTGAGCAACACGGTCTGATTGTTATTCGAGTATGCAGATGCCCATTTGTTATCCGGACTAAGGACCAACTGTTGCATGATGCCTTCAATGCCGGGATTCACATCTCGCGTTAGATCCGACGTGGACAAATCGAATGTAATAAAATGTGTTGATATGGAGACCATGTAACGCATATCGCTGGTCAGACAGAAGGCAAAGACAGCAAACTGATGACCCTCCAGAGAGTACTGCAAAATGCAAATGCTAATTGAACCGATTTAAAAATAACATCAGAGCATACCTTTAGAGGTCCGCCAGGTGTGTGCAAACAATGATTGACCGGAATTAGAGCACAATCCTTGGGTCCACATCGATCACAAGCTCGCAACAACATCTTGATATTCGGATTGCCACCAATCTCGGGCAACAGTCGTCCAATGAGCTGCGGGGCCAACATATTAGGATATATGGCCAAGATGGCACCGCCTAAGCGTAAAGCATCCGCCACCAGCATCAGTTCTCGTCTCGACTCCTTATCCTCTGTATTGGTGGAAGCATCCTCGAAATCAGCCAGCACTGATTGTAGTGGACAACTCGAGAGCTTGGCATGCAGCCAGTCATAATTGAAAAGAACATGCTCAAATAGATCCTTAAAGCGACGCGAGCGCACAAAGTGAAATGGCAGCTCCCCAAACTGCATTAATTCAAGACAGTCAAGAAATCGGTTCAGATTGGATTATTTTAGCATACCTTTCGCAAATTGTAACGCTTGGAGAGTCCATCCTTGCTGGTAAAGACCAACGGTTGTATGGGCACCTTACGATCCGCCGAGCCCTCCTTGTCAGCCAGTCCAAAACGATGCCTCTGAATCTCAGTAAATTTGAATGGCTTGGGTATGCCACCACCCCAAATGCCCAAATAATAATCTGCAATCATTGAATGAAAGTATATGGCCATGTTCATGTTCTTGAAGTAGCGCTCCTTGGCGGTGTCCTTGAATTGTCTGTGATACCTGTGTAGCAAATTAAATAATATATTTTAAAACCATGTTCATGTAAAGGGACTAAAAATGTATGTGAGAAACACATGTTTTTGGTAACGATTTTGAATATTTAATTCCCTTGTCTTGGTATTGCAACATTAATTACAATATTTTTTTAAAAGGTATAAGTCACAGCCTTTCTGTGCTAAATCAAAGTCATTGAGCTTAAATATGGAGAACTACTAGCGTGAAGTGGTTTTCTTTCAAAATAACAATTTCAATACACTCTGTATGTAACTCGTTCTAGAAATTATTTTAACTTAAACCTGTTGGTGTTTGAAGTATGAAAATAGCATAAATCACTTTTTAACCCTTTTCTACTTATTGGGATACAAATGTTTAAAAATCCCAATTAAATTATGTTTTTAATTGATTGGTAAATGCCCCAATTCATGAATTGAGAAAATTCGCACTTTTAGTACCAGTTCATAACATTAACACCATCCGCTTCCCGTTCACTCAGATAGTTGGGCAAATCGTTTCTGATGCGCGTCCACAGCAATGGAGGAATACGACGCGTTGGCGGCATATGGTACTGATAGACATCATCCAAAACCTTGTCGTCCAGTGAAATTAGATCTTCAAGTTCGCTTTCGGATAGACCTGATTTGGAGGCGGTTATGTAGGCTAATGCGTGGAAGACCAGGATGCGACCATGCTGCTTTTCCACACGCTCAAAGAGCAACATGATTGAGTCCATCACCGTATTGGCCAGATGAGTTTCCTGCGGACGCGTATAACTGCGCCATCGACATATCTCGGCAAAAACCAGTTTTACAAATATGGGCAGGGAACACTTGCTAAACGCATTGGCCACCAAACGCCACTGGAAGTTGTTAAGATCGCGACACGCTGTCTTCGACCACATTTTCATTACGTTCATCGCCAAATCCTCGCCCAGCGCTGTTACCTCTATGAAGTTCTCCTCGACATCAATCATCTTACACAGCACATGATACTCATGGGAAACGGTTGGATTTGCTGGCTCATTCGCACACGATATGATGATCTGTAAACAATCCCAATCGCATTTTATACAATACACAGAGGTAACAGATAGGGTAAAAGTATATGATACTTCAGTTTGCCTCATGCAGAACGGCATTTCTGGAGTCGTTTTGGGTGAGGGTGCCAATTGATAATTGTAGTATTTGGTGTTATTTGCGAGTGATATTGCTTAGCACGCACATGTCAAGAAATTGGAAGAACTTACGCCGATTGGAATGCATTTCATTTGATTAGTAAGAAATATTGAACTGTATACTATATATTATTTACATATACCTGGGACTAGCCGCATGCAATTTTAGAAACTAAAAATTAATAGAATTCTAATAATAATACGTTTTTGGATGTATTTTCATGCAGTGCTTAAGAAAAAACGCCTTACTCTGTATGGATACAAGAGGAGTTTAGTTATTCTCGGGCCTATTCTATATATTGTAGCTTTGGAATTTTGAAAGCAATATATAAGTTAAGTCTGTGCAAAAATATCGTACATTTGCTTATCAGAATATTGGATGCGATTATTGACATGCAGAAGATCATTTTGTACACATGAAGAAATCTTAAATCAAATTCAAATACAGCTTAAATTTAAAATAGTTAAGCTAAAATCTTTGCTTGTTTTATTGACTTGTGAGTTTTAATAAAGACCAGTATTGGGTTTTTAGTTTAAGATTTCCAAAACGTGTACATTCTAAAATAATTATTTATTGGCTTTTATATGTATATACAAAAGAAAGGGCATGCATTAAGAATAGTTTAAGTAATAATAATACATATATGTATCAATCTGAAATTCATGCAGCTCTTGAGCTTATTGAGTCAGAGTAAGTTCTAAGATTTATTCCTCACCACTCACCTTACAGTGGGCTGGCAAACGTGTTGGTATCCAAGATACCTTATTTGAGTCTTGAGTGCCCGTCAACTGATCAACTGAATCTAAGTATAGGGTTAACGGCTGATTGGAGCTAGCATAAGTTAGTAATTGCTTAAAATATGCTGTTAAGGGTACAATATCATCTGGTATATTCTCAAAGGGTAGCATATAGTTGTACGATATCTGCATAGTTCACACATTTTTGGTTAAGGTAAAAACACAATATGGATAAGTTATGTAGCTGTTAATAATGGATGGATATCACCTGCTGACATATTGATATGAGCGTTGCCGTCAAGGCGCTCGAATCCGGCGTGGTGCCAAGGAACCGTATAATATTGATGGGTCGCTTGTCGGCAAACCATTCGGTGGCAACCAGTGCAGCGCTCTTGGCCAGCAATGAAGTTTTGCCACAGCCTCCGTCGCCAAAAAGGACAAGTGGCTTATCTGAATCCCCCAGCATATATCGCTTGATACGCTCGCAACTTTCTTCGCGGCCGTAAAAGATCTTCACCGAATTGTTACAAGCGTGCAAATGCTGTAGGATCTCAGTTACTATCTGCCCCTGTGCACTGGAGTCTTCTTTGCGCATGGCCCTATCCACGAGCTTAACAACATTCTTATAGAAGTGCGATATGAAATGATTTAAATACTCCTCATGCGTCTCAATGTCCAGACCCTCGCGACCAATCCACTCCACAGTGTATCTGTAAAATAAGACAAACAATTAAGTTACTCATCCGACACACAATATTTTTATTTTTACTCACTTTTGGGCATTACTAGATTCAATCTTGGCGGGCAATCGTGCATCCCTTAGATCACCCAGTAATTTCGCAGACTCCGTGTCCAAACTGCGATTGATAATATCCACAAAGAGCGATGCTTTTTTTAGATTTTGCAAATTGATATTGTTTATATAGCGCACATAGGACAGGCAATGGTTCTTCGTATTCTTCACATTCAGTATGCCATTTATCACCTCACGTTCCGTTACTAAATATATGAATGTAGCAATTTTTCCGTCACATCAGTTAGATATAAAATTTTATTATCTCTAAATACGATTAATTTGATTTTTCCACTTACCCGACATGAAATAGTTGTGCACATCCTCCTTAGACATTTTATTGCTGGCACCCAAAGAGGCAGTCGCTTTGCGCAGCAACTTTTGCATCTTGTTAAGCGTATCCCACCAAACAGCCTGGTCCTCCGCTTGCAATTTGGGCACACGCTGTGAATTGCCCATGGATAAGTCAGACAAAACATTTTGCTGCTTACCGAAAACTTACCTTGTTGTTAAAATTAATTAAAATTGACGAGATGGGCTGCAGCACTGAGATGGGCGGCACAGCATTGCTATCCTTTTTGTACCACAGATCAAGCAGGGCCCGATCCACACCCATAGATGTAAGCTCTTCGCATATTAAAGCCAACTCAGATGACACAATGTATGTGGGTATGGGTCGGTAGCCATACTTTTGACCCAAAAACACAATAAAATTGGGTCCCATCGAAAGGCGCTGGCAATTTTTTATTTCACGCATACAGAGCTCCGTGGTCATGTGATCGTCTGTCGCCTCATCTCGAACACCCCAACGCATGTCAACCACCTGAAATTCGAGACCATGTTTTTCGCGACAATAGTCCTTGATTCGGGGATAACACTTGGCCATCAGTGTGTTTCTTTCCATCGTCGTATCTATTTAGAAATTTAACAAATACGCGATTACATAACACCCTCAATACACACATGTGATGCACAAAGTTGAAAACACACACCCGTAAACGTAGAGCTGGTAAAAATACGCACAATTTTCGAGCTAACCGGCGGCAGGGACTCCAAAGAGCCCAAGAATATAGAATCTATAGTGCGGTCATCCATGATTATTGCAATATAATTTCAGCCTAGCACTTTTATGTGGTGCAGTTGGTTTTTTAGGACGATCCGGCGAGGTTAAAATCCAATATATGTCTGCGCTAAGCAAAGACCCAGAAAGTCCGCTAAAGTTCACATTATATTAGTTTGCCGCTGTTTGGTCGATATTACGGATTACGGATATGTGTGGCGCATTTGACAGTCGCCTAGTTGACGGGTTATTTTGAGTTCAGTGCAACTGACACGACAGCTACGTAGCTCCTTCCACACCTTCCCTTACAGGTAGCCACGGGCAACACTTGTTGCTGTCCTGCCGGCTGGCGGCATTGTTTTGATTGGAAAGTCGTTGCAATTGTTATTTGTTACTTGTAAGTGTGATTGACGTTGGCCGTGTTTCTATTCGTCTACATTGTAGACTCTACAACAAGTGTTTACTCAAGTGCTCTGAAAGTCTGTCATCAGCCGTGACGTCGACAATTGCGTGCTTGGCTTACATTCCGAGGCGTTGGCTTCTTGCAACTTTCAAAGTCGTTGCTGGCTGACAACAAACGGTGCCACTTAATGGGCAGGAATTCAGTTTGCGGGTGCGACTTCTATAGCCTCCACCACCTCCAAGCCCTACAATTTCTTCAAGTCTTCAACAGTTGACCTCGACCCAGAGGAGTGTGCGTGTTTGTACGAATAAATCAATGCACGGAGCAAGTGGCACTAGTGGTAATAGTACTGACATTAAAAAAAAGCAGAGATTTTTGGGTTCCAAAAAATTGCGTTGAGTACCAGGTACAAGTAATCAATCAGATTACCAACAAAAGCCACACGTTTTCTATAAATAGTAGTATTTCAACTTCAGCAATTCTAAACTGAAAGTGCAACTAAAACTTTGTAATGAAGTTTCGTTTTAAATTTTCCGATGGCAATGTAAAACATGAAGAAAATTGCATTGTAAACAAAATTTGAAAATAATAATAATAGTTTTAGGTACATTTTTCAGAAGGAAATAAAAAATATATAATTTTTAAAAGGTATTTAACGAAGTGCTTGAGTAAATTTGGTGATTGAATGGCAGACAAGTTTACACATTGAAGTGCCATTAACGAAAAGTATTTAAACAAGCACACAAAATTTGTTTAAAACAATAAGAATTGCTGGAATACAAGTATTATAAGTTGTTAGCAGTTTAAATTTTTTTCCGAATCAGGTAAACAATTAAAACACAATGCCTTGGGTTTTATAACAATATATTTATTTGTCATTTTCGGTTATCATTTTTTTAATTTTATGTAGATTTTCTGATATTTTTAGTTACCAATTGTATTTCAATTTATTTTATTTTATGTGATGAAAATGATGTTGCTAATGGTTTTTGATGTACTTATCATGAGAACTGTATGTAAAATAATTATCATAGGCCTGTTGATATATTTATGTTTGTATGTTAGTAAAACGTTTATTATGTTGCATAATATGCATTCTTGTCTAAGATTTTGAAACGCGTTTGACTAATTTCATTTAAGTTGGCTATAGGAAAATGGATTATATGCTATAGGTGTTTTCTATCAAATGTGTGTTTTTTTTTTTTTTTTTTTTTTTGATGAAAATGATAAAACATGTTAATCACTTTTTATTGTTGTTGAATAGGGACTGTCGCGCAAATTAAATTAACTACGATTCCAATCGAATGGAATCTGCATTGCATATGCGATTGTGTTTATTATATTTAAATATTATTTAATGTAGCTATATTTCGATAATAAATAGTTAAACGTATTGAACTAAACAGTAATCAAATAAAAAATAAAAAAAACAAACCACAATTAATATTACAAAAGAAAATAAAACACGACTGCAGCGCCGAAACGTAACTGAAAAGTTTTCTTGTTTTTTGGTGTTTCCTTTTTTTTAGCCAGCGGTTTGCTGTCCATTTTGTAGGATCTTTGTTGGTGTTGCTGCTTTTGTTGTTGATTTTATTACTGCTGCTGCTGTTGTTGTTAGTGTTGTTGCTGCTGCTGCGGATGCTGCAGATTTTGTGTCCGGTTTGTGGTCCGGTATGGCTTTAGCCGCCAGTGCCAGCTTGTGTATGTTTGGCGACGATGGCGACGTCACTGTTATACTATAATAAGAAAAAGCTAATGGTTTACACGCACACACACACACATACGCACGCACACCAACGAGGGAGGCGCATTTTGGATGGACAGGCGTTTTGGAAGGCGGGATGTGTGTTGGTTTGGCATATGTTGAATGCATAAACATATTTACAAAGCATTTTGGTTTTTTATGAGTTTGTTTTCGTTTTGGTTATCGTTTTTTTTGTTTTTGTTTTTTTTGTTTGTTGTTGATGGCGGGAGGCGGCGTTTGTTGATTTTGGGTCAGTTTTGGATGTGGATGGCATGGTAGTTGTTGTTGTAGCATGTATGAAGTAATTATGTTAATTAGATATAAGCCGGCAAATAGCAAAACAGTCCTTACAAGCTAAGTAGCTAACTAGCTAGCTAGTGATAGTTATAAAGTTATACATATGCATAAGTATTATAGAGCTAATGCGACTACGGTGCTTAGTGCTTGTGCTGCCTGCTGTTTGAGTTGACTGCGTTATCAGCGTACCTAGGGCTGTTGTCGTCCTTTTCGCAAATCAACGTGCGTGTGGTGCTCGGTGGGAGAGACGGCATAATTGGGACGTTTAACGACTGCTGCGAGCTGCGCTTCACATTTGCGGGTCGCAGTCGGTCTTCCAAATCGCTTATGGAGCCCACCGAGCTAATGCTGTCCTCACTGCAACCATAAGACAAACGTTTAGTTTAAATATTTACTCTACTACTATATGTGCATTAACCCATATTTACCTTTCACTAAGCTCCTCCTCGCCCTCTTCTTCCATGGCCTGCTGCAAGTCCGCGATACGCTGCAGCGCCAAGCGCAAATCATTCTTTAACGCCGTGCCCTCCGATTCCATAACCTCCATTTTCTTCTCCAGATCCTTGCGTCGTGTCAGCGACTCCTGTTCACGACTGGACAGCGAATGAAATTCTTCGCGCATGTCACGCAAACTCTTTTGAGATTTCTTGAGCACATCTTGTGATTGCATTTCGCGAAGCTTCGACTGCGTCACTTCATTTTGTAGCTTCTCCAGGGCTTCCTTATGTCTGCTCACTTGCACCTCGAGACGTGCACGTGTCGCCTGTTCAAGTTCCAAACGCGACTCCAGCTCCCTGGTTCGCATTTCCAGACTGCAAACAAATTAAACATTATAGTCATTATTTCAACATTATCTCTGTCATACTCACCGCTTGGACATGACAGCCATCGAGGGATCACCCAGATTCTCCACATTATCGAGTCTGTGCTGCAGCTCGGCCACCTGCTCTTTGAGATTATTGCGTTCCGCTTCGAGTTCGGTGAGTTTAAATTCGGACTCTGATACGTTGATTTGTTCGGTATTTAGCTGCTTGACGGTGGCGCTGTACTTCTTCATTAGTTCGCTCAGCTCCTCCTCGTTCTCCTCGATCTGAGCCTGCAGTTCAGCTCGATCGCGATGCGCTGCATTAGCTCGCTCCTCGGCTTCGTTGCGTGCCCTATGCGACTCCTCGAACATGGCCTGCACTTCGGAGAGTTCTGCCTCTGCGGTCTGGCGTGCCTTCATAGCCAGCGTGCGTGCCGATTCCGCATCTTCCAGTTGGTTGCGCAACTGCCTTATTAGTGTCTTACCGGGCGTATCCGCTTTGAGTCGTTCCAGTTGCGTTTGAGCATCCTTGAGCAGCGCTTTGTATTTGCGCAGATCGCGGCGTAGCTTCTGATTCAACGCTTCCTCGGCATCACGATCGACACGATCTCGATCCTCCATGGAGCTCAGCCTGCGCTCTAGCTCATGCTTTTCACGAAGCAACAACGTGCGCTCCTCATGTTCGGTTTCGAGCTGACATTCGAGTGCCTTGATTTTTTTGTAGCCATTGCCACGCACGTCCTCTAGCTCCTCGTCGCGCTGCTGTGACTCACGACGCGCCTCCTTACGCATTGTTTCTAGACTCATCTCTAGACGCAGTTTTGCCTGCTCTAGCAACTGTATTTGCCCGGCCATTTCATCAAGTTCCTCCTCTTGCTCCTTGGCACGTCGCTCTGTTTCATTCTTGGAACGACGAAGCTGAGCGATTTCCTCCTCGGTGCCGCCGCCAAATGTCATCTCTTCCAGTTCACGTTGAAGCGAAGCTAGCTTCTCCTCCTTTAGATCTAGATCGAGACGAGTATCCTGCAAGATAAATTTTAAATATATTATTAATTAAATACAAACAGTATGTTTTCAGAATTATTTATTGATCCAGTTGCTTTAATAACGTACTTGAAGCAAGCGCGTTGCACATGTGGCGCTGAAACTCATGGCTGTACTTAAGCACTGAGTGAATAATAATTTAACATACGCATATGGAAATGGATATGAAAATGATTTTAGAAACGGGGAACACAGCTATAGCTATATTTGGCCCGTTATCACGCACGGCCCCAAGTTGAAACTTCTAAGATTATTATTTTTGTTGTTTTTTTTTATTTATTTTTTCTCGGAACTCTGCCCGTCGTCTGTTATGTTTGTTCGCACTCCAGTTATCGCGCGTCGACGTCCGCAGAGGCACTGTTCTTTCGGTCACACTCATCAGCCAGCGATCGTTAAAGAAAGCCACAAAGCGTAAACGCAGAAACGTGTGACCAAACAAGCGCACAGAACGAAATACGCAAACAGTCGATAAAAACATGAGAACTCAAAAAAAAAAAAAAACAAGAATCTATTGCTATCTTAGGCATGTCGAATAGGCCACACCCTAGTTAAAATTATTTATGATTGAATTCTTTTTAAAGGCTACCATAACTATGGGTATGATACGATCAAGTAAATGTAGATTGAAGAGTTTGGTCAGAACTTCTTGAAATATACTTATTCAAAAAAATAAAATAATATTTTTATTATTACACTTCTCATACCAAAATTAACATACCCTTGGCAAGGGTATAAGCAAAAAGAAACGCGCACTCAACTCAACTGAGCCCAACTGTAAGAAGAAAACCTTCTTAAAGAATAAACGGAAAGGGCATGCAGTTTGGAGCATGTCGCATGCAGCATATGGTGTGGGCAGGTAGTTGAAAAGTGCCATTGTACACACGGTTAGTCAGCCAGGCAGGCAGTCCGTTCGTCTGTTAGTCAGTCGGGCAAGCAGGCAGTCAGCGGCTTGGGCAAACAAGCTGAACGAGTTTTCAAAGAGGCAGGCCTCCAAATATTTTGTATCTGTCTGCCGCGAAATGTTGAAGATGCCACTGCCACTTGTTGTTGCCAGAGCTGATTATAAAACCGATTTGTTTGTTTGCATGCGTTTTAATAGATGCTTTTCCGTTCTTGTTTACATAGTTGTCTTTTTTAGCTACAAAACTGAGATATTAAAATGGTTTGAAACATTGCTAAATGTTTAGCAACACGTGCTGGCAACATTTATGTTGCAAACATATTTGGAGATGACAGCGTGATTAATTGGGTGAGTATTTGTTATGAGCAAACACTAACTGAAAATAATTAAGCCCTAATGATTGAATAATTAAATTTAATTGGCAAATGCGTGGATGGTATAATAAGCAGTTGTTTTATGAACAGCTAAAGACTGCTTGCGAACTCAAACAAAACAAATTTAAAAATAAAAACAAATATTTTATATCTCTTATATTTAAACTTACCGCTAGCGTTTGCTCCAACGTAAATTTCTCAGCTTGTAGAACATCTTTTTCGCGTCCGTAACGTTCCTTGACCTGTCGCTCCTGGCGCTGTGCATCCTGCAGAGACTGGCACTCTGCATCGAATTTGCGCTGCTTCTTCTCTAGCAAATTGTTGCGTGCATTTTGCTCCTCGAGCAGCATGCGCAAGTCATTCATCTCGTTGGTCATCTTTTGTGCCTTGCGTTTCCATTGGCCCACAACCTGACGTTGTTCCTCAACTTCTTCGTAGGCATCGGATAGCTTAAAACGAAAATGCAAATCTTTAGTCTCATTTGATCTTATCTTATCTTTTACTTACGACATACCTTTTTCTCCAATTGCTTCTTGAGCCCGACCAGCTGTTCCAGATCGTGCTCATGCTGCGTATGCAGTCTTCGCTTAGTAAATTCTAGTTCTCTGGCTACTCGCTCATACTTAAGTTTGTAAACGCCACCGGCACCCTCTTCGTGCTCGGCATCCTCGTCTTCGGATATGCCGTTGAGGTCGGATTTGGCGCATATCAGCTCCATTTCCAGCTTCTCGCTCATCTCCTGCAGATTCTTCACCTTGGTCTGATTCTCTCCGAGCTCCTTCTCCAGCTTCAGACGCTCCGCAGTCTCCGCCTCCAATCGTTCGGTGGCAATATGCGCCGTGGAGCGTTCCTCTGCCAGATCCACAGTCAACTCGGATAACTGTAAATAGATATGGGAAAAGAAAATATTATTATATTTGGCATTGCAATGTGCAAAATCTTACAAGCTTGCCAAGAAAAATTTACGGAAAAATCTGAATTTGTTTTTTTTAAATATCTTTGTTTCTTGTGTTTCATATTGATCTCATTTCCTTGGCATATTTATAAACAATTGAAATATATATTTATTTATCCTATCGGCATGCTAAGTTTAGCAATGGCCTTTATCCCAAATCGCTGAGTCGATAGTATATAAAGTTCTCAACGGTAAAATGCCTTAAGTTGTTTTTAGGGTTGTTGTTGATGTTAAAACTGTTTCCAAAAAGGATAAATGAATAAATGAAGCTTAATTTTATATAAATAGTTAACTTACATTTTTCTTTTTATACAGAGGAAATTTTGTTATGAAATTTACTATAAGCATTTATAACAAATATTATGTATTTGCAATAATGTATTTTATAATTTAAATTCACATTATTAAGAAAGAAGAAAAAATGTGTGCACATTAATTTAATTTTATGTATTATACTAATAAAAAATGTATACTATAAAATTTTTATCTATAATATATTTAGTATATTCTAACATTATTTTCTGAGTACTGTATGTACTGAACTATATATTGAAAATAAAAGTTTTTCATTATTTTGATTCTATTTTAGTGTGATAAGGTTTTTTCTATCAACTGGCACAAATTTAAAAGTTGCCAACTTTTGTATACTTCATTTAAAAAACAGCTGCTCAGCTGCCCATATGTCAACTGTCAGTCAAAGTACCAATTATTTTTGATTTAATATGTATAAACAACGCAAAGTGAAAGAAATTAAATGGAATGAGCACATGGAATATTCTCCCGTCAAGTCCTATAATTCGCAAAGAATTCATGCTGTGTGATTCACGCATTACACATTTTGTTGTGTTCCAAAAATAGATAAGTTTGAACAACTTAAATGAACCGCTATCTTTAGCAAGAACGTCGACGTCGGAGGATGCCGTTGTCAATGTCAGCAGCACTGCTCCGTTGCATGGAATTGGAATTTGTTCAACCATATGTTTACTTAAAAATTATTTATATATATAGTATATATTTATTAATGTGCTTCATGACAGACATCACACAGGGTGATGGTATCCAAAATGATGTCAACTGATGCCCACACAAAGAATTAAATTAGAAACGAAGAGAAAATAGTATATCGGTCGACAAGCTCTGGGCTCAAGGTTAGCACTAGCAAAACTACCTCATCTAAATCATTGTCATCCTCCTCACGTATGGTGCGATCATCGTCATCATCATCTGCATTTGCTGTTGTGGTGGCCACTGATGATTCTCTGGCCATGGAGTTGCCACGCGACGTTGGCGTGTGTGGAAGCTGTTTGGACAACTGAAATGCCTTGGTCAATATATTCTGGGCGGATCGAGTTCGTCCCACCGAACTGCAGCGTTCCATGCTGTTGCGTTCACGCTGACGCTCAATCAACGATATGGTATCGTAATCATCATAATACACTGAGCTGCCGCCGGGTGTGCTGCAGCGACTCGTGGTTCCATTACTGGTGATGTTGGTGGTGCTACTGTGGCTGCTGATATTGTGGCGTCGCGTGCGTCTACCCATGGCTGTCCATTCTTCCTGCACATGGTCGGTGCGCTTGAGAAAGTTTTGTATCTTCTCGCTGAGATAGGCGGATGATGTGCGCGGATCCTCGAACGAGGGCGTTGGACGTAGCGTCTGATGCACCGGTTGCCGTTGACAACCAAGAACAAACGACAGATTCGCGTCGAACACCACGGGCGAGCTTTCCAACTGCCGCATCTCATACGGATCCAATCCACTGCCTCTTGTGTAGCTTTGTGGAAAAACGCGACGCGGCGGCGTTTCCAGACGCGATGTGCGCGTTGCACTGGATGGTGTCGAGCAGCGTGAGGAGACGGAGTAAGCGGGACTGGGTGAACGTGTCAGCAAACGCAAACGATCCAGTGCTGCATCGGGTGGAGTTGCAGTTGTGCTTGAGCCTGTTGGTAAAGGCAGTTTAAGCGAAACTTCGTAGTGGCTATCAGTGTCCTCATGCTTGGCAATACCCAATCCGGACGTTGAAAGCGACTGCGAGCTGTGCCGTGTGGATGTGTAACTAGTGTGGCGCGTTGTGTTTGATTTGCTACTAATGTGTCCGTTGGTCAGCACTGGACTCTGTTCACGCTGCTTAGGCAGCAGGTGCAACTGTTTGCGTGCCCCTTGACTGCTAGGTGGTTTTGGTGGCTTGAGGTTGCCCAGCGAGGAGCCGCTGCCACTGCCACTGCTTGTGTTATTATTTTTCGATAAACCATTCATGGCGGCCAAGACGCGTGTCATAAATGGGTCCTTATCCTGTTTAGAGTTGCACACTAATTTAGCACTGCAAACATTTTTGGCAGCTGGCAACGCTGCAAATTCAGCACTGTCAGCAATTGCTGTATCAGCAGCAGGCGCCAAAGGTGCCATTGAGGGTTGTAAGAAAAGGGATCGATAGCTTGGTTTGGATGCGTGTTAATCAGGGAATTATCAAAAAGTGGGTTAGTGGGTTTTTGTTTTCAGTTTAGAAGCTTATGATTTGGTTATGTGCAAGTTTTTTGTGTTGTCTATTTTTTGCTGAGAAGTATTCGTTTTGGTTTTTTGTTTTTTGCAATTTTCTTGTGTTGAGTCAATTTTTATTCGTTAAATTTCGTTTTGAGTTTTCGTTTTGTGGTTCGTTGTGCGGGTATATATTTCTGTTTGGGTGTTTACGTGCTGTCAAAAACTTGAGAACACTCGCTTGCAACAAAAATTTAAATTTATCGCAAATATGCTATTTATTTTGGCTTAAGCATCAAATTGCCAATGTGCTGCAGCAAAGTCTAGCGTGTGATTTTTCGTTCTTTTGTTGCTTATTTTTATTTCTCTGCTTTTGGCACCGTTGTTGTCTCGCACACTGCCACGCAATCGTAATCGGATTCGGAATAGTAAAAATTCGGATACGGATATCGTGACACGGGACGATTGTTTGGCAAGGCGCCTCCGGCGTTCGCGTCGCGACGTTTGCTCAGCAACTGAGTGAATCGCTTCGGAATCTGCCGGCCACTTGCGATGCGTGACCAGCAAAAGCTCGCCGGCCAGCTACTTTTTGGCAAGCAGATCACAACAAAATTCGAGAGCAGACAGAGAGAGACAGAGAGAGGCAGAGTAATTAAGTGAGAGTATGGTACGGAATGAATTGCAACATGGCCATCCTCGATATTGACATAATCTCGCGTAATATATGTATTATGTATACACAAAATGTATGTTATAAGCGGAAGACAACTGTTGATTTTCGGCTAGACGTTTATATAAATGCATGTCCAAGTATTATTTATGATCTTTTAGAGTATTTTAAAATAAATACAGCTCGCTATTCCAACAGGCATACATATCCACAATATAAATACATTATACACAATAGTTTCCACATAAATATGTATAGCCAAACAGTCAGTGTTCAATGGACTCACGCATTGCCCAGAAGCTATTTATATATACTTTACAATAAGGCAAACAAGATGCGGAAACTTTGCCTGAACGCAGTCTTAACTTAATCGTATACATCAGCCAAAATGCACTCACCGCGAATATGGTATTGGACAAAATACAATGTAGTCGAAGTACTCAATGGCATTCAAGCATGCTAGCGAAATGCAAGTACATAAGATTATTTGGTTGATGTTAAATTATGTTATTTCCAAACATAGTATGTTAAAAACAATTTTCCAATGACTAAAAATTTTAATAATCATTTGTATACATTCTTGAGCATAACATTGTAATAATGTTAATATAGTTTAATGAATACCCGCTCGTTATCAACCAACCATTTTCATAAGTTTTTTAATTAAACTCTAATCACTATGCAGCAACATATCGTTTATACTTTTCATAAATAAATATCATTCGTTGTGGCTTAACAACAAACATCATTCTGCAAAATGTTTACAACATATGCCTGCCAAATTCTTGGCGCCCCAGATACATTGTCATCTCAATGAACATGGTCTGCCCCACCACACGCCATGTCAACTGTGGCTGTGCAATATTTTTTAAAAACATGACTGAATTTTGTCTTACCTTGGTTTCCAATTTCTGATTCTCATTCTTCACTTCACCGCGATCGAATTCGATCTTCTCTAGCTTGGCGCGCAGCATCAGCAACTCCTCGTTAGCGATCTTTAGCTGCTCCTCAGTGCGATGCACATTAAGCAGCGGCGTCACCCTGACTAGAAGTCGCCACCAGGGCCAATCACGCACGGCCAGAAAAGCCTTTACATTACGTTGAATGCAGCGCACAGCCAGTTCCTATCAAAATCCAAATCATAGAATTAGAGCTTAGTTCATGTTACTTAGCTTACTTTGGCGGGAAATTGAATTTACCTGAACACGTCGTTGTGACATCTTTTTGCGTGCCAAATAGCCACGACAAAATGCTTGTAGTTGTATAATCCGATCCGCGAGCAGGACATCGCGTTTGGCTTCCAGTTCATTGAGCACACCAGAGCGGAAGAGAATCTATAATAAGTAATATATTTTGTATCACATAAGTAAGACTATAATACAAAATTAAAATCTAATTATTGCATTTATTAAAATTTAATATGAGTATTTGAACTATTTTACTGTCAACACATTGAAAAAATTCATCCTCGATTAAAAACACTGTCTGACTTTAGTTACTTTCTGTCGTAGTTAACCGTTTTGCTAAAATTTTTATTTTATAGCACATAGTACAAACAAATTAAAATAAATTAAATCGTTAGCATTGCATGACAAGATGTTGGCTTAATTTCGATTTCTATATTGTACATGTGTGGCATGCCGGCACGGTTATTGTTATTTTTTCTTGTAATTCTAATAAAATGTGTGCTTTTGTACACATATTAATACTTATATATTCCAATACATTCACACCACACACAATTTTACTTTCACTTATCATATGTTTATTAAACAAAACAATTTCAAAACAATTCTACTCAGGGGTTTATTAAATTAATCTAATTTGAATGCAATCTATTTACATATCATTAAAATTTGTCTAATAAAAGGTTTATCTTTATTTTCTTAACCTTAAACGCCAATACACTTGGAATAATATGAATATTTTCATTTCAACTAACGAATATTTTTAGAAGTAAAAGTACTTGTAAAGAAAAAAAATAGTCGTAAAATTGTTTGGCAGCTGAACAAACATGAACTAAAATGCATATCAAAAATTCTTCTGTCTTTTTACATTGACATAAGCAGCTGACAAAGAAGGAACGTGATCAAAAAAGAAAAGAAAGAGTTTCAATTTGACATCAGATAAAATCGTATTCGTTTTATATTTTTATACTCGATACCGAAGGTAAAGAGTATATTGGGTTTGTGCAATGTCCGTCATGGTGTCTGTCCGTCTGTCCGTCTGTATGAACGCAACTTTTTTCCACACCCTTCAAGCTAGAGACTTGAAACTTTGCAAATTGGTTTATCTATGGCCGGGACAGATAAAGTGTCAAGATTGGGGTTATACGATAACTGGGAGGCTGGCAAATCGATAAATTCGATAACTCAAAATCGATAAATCCACCGTTTCCGCACACCCTTACAGTTAGAGCTACCAAATTTGGTAGGAAGATAGCTACTGGCATCCCCGAAAAAATTGCATCAAAAATTTTGGGGCCACGCCCACCCATTCCGCCCCCAGCCCCCCGCAGTTTAAAATCAGAAACGCCTATATCTACCTCAGTTTTTGAGCTACAGCCACCAAATTTTACGCCAAGATAGGTGATGACGATCCCAAAAAACCTGCATCAAAACTTTGGATGCCGCACTCACCCATACCGCCCTTGCCCACCTCAGCCGCCCCAACTTTTCGTTAAAAGCGGGAATGCGTGTATCTTTCATAGTGTTTGAGCTAGAGTCTCCAAACTTGGTAGGAAGATAACTGGTAGTGACGCCCAAAGATATCTTGGCGCCACGCCTACCCCAAGCCCCCCTTCCCCAATTTTTAAAAACTTTGAGCTAGAGTCTGCAAACTTGGTAGGAAGATAACTGGTAGTGACCCCCAAAGATATCTTGGCGCCACGCCTACCCCAAGCCCCCCTTCCCCAACTTTTAAAAATTTTGAGCTAGAGTCACCAAATTTGGTAGGAAGATTGCAATTGGCATTCCACAAAGATCTGCATCAAAAATTTGGATCCACGCCCACCAAAAACGCCCGCAGCCTCCTTCCCCTTCCCTTAACAAACTTTGAGCTAGAGCCACCAAATTTAGCAGGAAGATAGCTGGTGGTATCCCCATCTGTATCAGACAATCTTTGATGCAGCGTACACCCCGGCTGCATCCGTACCCCTTTGCAATCAGTCCTCTTTTTACCGGTTTTAATACTGGTATCGAGTATATCGCAGTCGGTTGCGTCCGACTGCAACGTTTCCACTTGTTTTTTACTAACATTCTTCTCAGAATTAGGCAGCTGTTGGTTTCAAGTCTATGTATTGCATTTGAGTAAAAGTTTGTACTGTAGAGTTGAATTCATCAGCAAGAAATTTGTTTCTCATTATTAATTAATATTAATAAATATTTGCCTGTTGTGTGAAAAAAATTACAGGCATCATTTGATAAACCTGCATACAAGTAGCGTATGATGTGATATTTTGAATGCAGCTGTATTTCCGAGTAATCAACGAAATCGAAAACCAAATGCAATCAATTTAAGGAAGTGAAGTTCAAGGTGGCTGACTCGGCAACAGAGACCATCAGAGACTTGGACTTTAAGCAGGGCAAAGTGTACCAAACTGCACACCTGTGCAGAAATGTGGAAAAGTTAAATTTAAATATATAAGCACGCCGCACTACGAATTGGGAAAATCATAAACAAACAAATGCATCAAATCCACTGGGTAGCAATGGCTCTCGACATACAAACAAATACATCCCAGTCACAGCCAAGTAAACTAAGCCGCCAGTAAGACTACAAATTAGTTAGCTGGAATCCGTTTGGATTAGGTTTAGGAATTGACGCACCTTCTTGCAAGGTGTGTCAAACTGTGTGTGTATTGCTCGTTGAATTTGCGACGTTTTTCGAGAAACAATTTCAAAAAATGATTTTGATTATGCAGCGCACGTAGATCAAAAATGAAAGTTAGCCCAAATGTGAAATTGTGACTAAACGGGGATAAACAAAATTGGGTGTGTATTTTACGATAGAGGAGAGGCAGATGCAGGGATGGGGCACCAGACAAAATACAGTTAACTACAGCAACAAGTAGCCGAAACCAGGTTAAAGTTGAATAAATAGAACAGGGAGTGAGGGATAAGCAGCAAAGTTTTTACTCAGACATAATAGCAGCAAGAGGTTTCTTTTTTGTACATAGAAAAACAAAATAATAAGCAGCAAGTTTTATTGTTTTGGTTTTTTTTTAAAAACAATATTTATTGCAGTTAATAGTTAAGAAATAGTTTGTAGTGGAAAGGGCCAATTGCCAATTGCTGTTTGGACTCGCTCTGGCTTAGTGCAGTCGCATAGTTACCTCTTTCATATAGGAGGGATAAATCTCCACCTGCGTTTGAATACAGCGCACCGCCTGCACCTGAGCAACTTTTGTTGTTGTCGTCTTCGTCGTAATCATTTGGCTGTCGCTTTGGCATTTCGATTTAGCCTCGAATTTTTGCAATAACTGCGCAATTTTATTGGGCTTGCAGCAGCCACTTTTAACCGGCTCCGGTTCAGCCTCGCCCTCAGATTCGCACAAACTTCCAATTGAAGTGCTGGTGGAGGAGGAGTTGGAGGCCGTCGATAGCACCGTGTTGCTTATGTGACCCGAGTCATCTGAATCCGAATTGGAGTTGTTTTCAATTTTTTTTATTGACTCTTGCGATTGTGGCTGCGTTTGCTGCACCACTTTGACCAACAGCTCATGATTTTTGTCGGAGGTCTCGCCCAATTTGGGCGGTATGATTTTGCACGATTCTAGCTGAGGTTTGCCCACTTTCTCTTCGTTGGCATAGTGCAGTTTATGCTGTTGTTGTTGAAGTTTCTTCTTGATGATGCCGCGACTGCAACGCGACGTCTTCCCAGCATTTAAGCTCTCCACCTGCCGCAGTAGGTCATGACCCTTGGACAGGCACTTAACCAGCAGCTCATCGCTGTGCGCATTTGTTGATCTTGTAGATGGAGAAGATTTTAGTGTTGAGTTTGATCGTCTGGGCGGCTTTGTTAACAACTGACGACGCTCTAAAGTGGAGTTGGCGCGCTTGGGCGGTAAGACAGCAATAAGATTTGGTGTTGGCTTCACTTTCACTGCAGTATTCACTCTGCTTAGTGTGAGCATTGATTTGGTGCGGTGCTGCTTCTGTTGTGGATGTGATTGTGACATTTGCTGCTGCTGTTGTTGCTGTTTGCTGTTTTCATAAATGTTTTTGGCCAGACAGCGCAAACTGGAATGCTTGGAAATTGGTATGCGGCTGCCGCTCAACTGACTCAGCTCACATAACGAATTATAGCGTTGATTGGAGCTGGAGCTGCAGCGTTTGAGTAGCACTGAATTGGCCAGCTCAGGTGTCTGATAGATTTGTCTGCGACTTGAGGCAATGCTCAAAGTACTATGCGATTTGGAGAGCAACTGACGATCACCAAATTGAGCTGGTGGCGGCGGTAGATGCACCACTTGTTCCTCTGGCATATCGACCTCCTGATCCTCGGCCGGATACTCTTGCAAGATTTGATCGAAGCTTTGAAGCACCTCGTTCAGTTTGCTCTCATCGTGTGCAACCTTTTCCAGCTCTGCAAAGATCTCATCCTCCAGTGATTGTTGTGTTAGGTTCAGGCTCAAGTGACTCTCCTCATCGCTGTCCACATAGCTGCAAATGCTGCTGCTTAAAGTCAACATCAGAGGATTGTTGTTGCTTTGTGGCGCTTCCGCAGCCGTTGTTGCCTTGAGCGTGTACTTGCCACCTACACAACCGCTGCTATCCACCAAACTTAACGTACTCATTGAACGCGTATGCTTGCTGCCTTTGTAGTAGAGCTTACCACCGAGCTTGGGTTTGGTTAGATTATCCTCGATTTTGTGGCGTATGTGCGAAAAGAATTTCTTGCCAGCGCCCTGTTTATGGGGCGTGGCTGCCGTTGTTGTTACGGGCGGTGTGCTGCGCACATGCGACAGCTTTGATTTAACCGTATGTTTATACATGTTAATCGTTAGTTATTGATGATGATAATGATGTTGATAATATTGATGATGATGTAAATGCGAGCAACAAGTAAAAGTGCATATAAGTTGATTGTTGTTGCGAAATTTCCTTTCTGATTGAGTCAGTCGGTTTTTCGATGCTTTGGGTTGAAGTTGTTGACCACTTGACCACCAGGTACGGCCAACACTTTCACAGCTGCTGGCTGGCTAGCTAGCTGGCGCGTAATTCGTGTTGTGTTGTTTTCTCTTTGAGCTCAACGGCGCAACTGAATTTCTTGCCATGCCAGAGACGCAGCCAAACAGTCAAAGCCGACCAACAACAGACCAGCAGCAGCAACAGTAGAAACACATTCAGCCAAAGTGCGCTGTGCATTCGAAAGTGGCTTATCAACAAAACAGAGTGCCATGGTGGACATGGTTGCGGCTTACCGTAATTGGCAGCGGTCATGGTTAGCCATATAAGGGGGGCGAAGTGCAGGGTGCGGTGTGATAAACCTAGACATTATATGTAGCGCGTTGCAACGTGTTGCAGCTGCAGGTTCGATGCTAATTAACAATACCAACAAATCATTTTACACACAGTTTTCATATGCTCGATTTATAGTTGGTTTGTCTCATTAGCGACATTACCAACAATCAACGCAGTCATCGTCATCATCATTATCATCATCTCTATGTTCATTAACATCACACTTTTGTGTACAAAGAAAAGTGAAACAAGTGGAAACGTTGCAGTCGGCTGCTATATACTCCATACCAGTATTAAAACCGGTAAAAAGAGGCCAGATTGCAAAGGGGTACGGATGGGGCACGGGTTTAAGATGCATCAAAAATTTTCTGATACAGATGGGGATGCCACCAGCTATCTTCCTTCCAAATTTGGTGACACTAGCTCAGTTTGTTAAAGGTGGGGTAAGGGGGGCCGGTTATGCGTGGGCCTGGCTCCAAAATATCTTTAGGGTCGCTACCAGTTATGTTCCTACCAAATTTGGAGACTCTAGCTCAGACACTATGAAAGATACACGCATTCCCGTTTTAACGAAAAGTTGGGGTGGCTGGGGTAGACAAGGGCGGTATGGGTGGGCGTGGCATCCAAACTGAGAGAGATATAAGCGTTTCTGATTTAAAACTGCGGGGGGGCTGTTGGCGGAATGGGTGGGCATGGCACCAAAATGATGCAATTTTTCGGGGAAGCCAGTAGCTATCTTCCTA
Source organism: Scaptomyza graminum (assembly GCA_018901835.1). Lineage (NCBI taxonomy): Eukaryota > Metazoa > Arthropoda > Insecta > Diptera > Drosophilidae > Scaptomyza > Scaptomyza graminum. The sequence continues at coordinate 432,240 of JAEIFL010000302.1, forward strand.
CCAAATTTGGTAAATCTAACTGTAAGAATAGGTGGATTTATCGAAATTAAGTTATCGAATTTATCGATTTGCCAGCCCCCCAGTTATCGTAGAGCCCTAATCTTAAAACTTGATCCGTCCCGGCCATAGATAAAGACATTTGAATAGTTTCAAGTCTCTAGCTTGAAGGGTGTGGGAAAAAGTTGCGAACATACAGACTGACGGACAGACACCATGACGGACATTGCACAAACCCAATATACTCTTTACCTTCGGTATCGAGTATACAAAGTGCATGTTGCTGCCGACTAGTCTTTTGATATGAGTTTCTATTTGAACTATTCATTGTCAGCAATTGGACTTCAAAATGTATTATAAAGCAACTCAAGCATATTAATATGCAATGTTCATTCATGACCATGACAAATATTTATTCATGTTCTACAGAAAATACTGTGTCTGTGGTCAGTTTAAAAGTTCATTTAACTATCCTATGGCAAATATATTGCTGCAAGTACAACCAAAGAAATCGAACAAGCACATTATAAAATTACATCAACCGATGCAATAATAAATTTGTCTGTATTAAACTATGCAAATTATGCAAAAGAACATTAGAAGGTTTCACTTGAAATAAATGTGAAAAAATGTGTTGAGATAGATATATTTAATAAAGTCGGTTATTCCTTTACTTCCTTTATTCTTGTAATTTTCAAAAACTAATGGTTTTGTAAGGAACTGACATGTAAAATCAATGCATAATTAAGTTTACCCCGGGTCAACTGTTCGATTGTGTAAATTTAAACACTATAAATCTTTACCTAAGTATTTATTATTTCAACATTTGCTTATCCCTAATAAACACTGTACAAATTTGTTGCAGACCAATTGCCATGGGGATGGAGAGGGTTCGATTTATACTATCTCAATTATGTTCGATATCAAGTTAATGATTTATAGAACTTGTCACTTCTTCCTGTACTTGGTCGCACGATAATAAACAATTATTCAAAATAAAATTACGTTGCGACGCTTTGTCTTATCAGATTACGAACACCTCGTCGCCCAAGAGAACAGCTTATCATCACTTTTGTCCCTTTTTTTGTCCAATTTGTTAATAAGAGAAACACGCCTTGTCACTAATTAACTGAATTACAGCAGTGATTTCATCATTAACGTCAAACTAGTTTACTTAGAGTTAAAACCCTCAGGAGGGCCAACCTGCCGGTTTAGATTAATGCATAAATTGATTAAAGTCACGCCCACTTTGTCGCGGCACAAAGGCGTACGCCGCTTGCATGTCAAATGGCTTCGGTTAAGCCAATTTCAAAACTAACTGCGATGACAGAACCCGCTTCAATATATTATGCAAGTTATAAGTTGTCCCATTCCCCTAGCGATTCATTTCTAATGAAAGCGAACGCAACAAAATTTCACTTTAAATGTTTGCATGGAAAAAATGTTAATGTTCGTTGAACAAATGTGGCTGTTGTCTGCGCTTGTTGCGTTGTGTGCTGCAGGTTGCATCGGGTCGCGCAGCACAGCTCAGCTCAGCTCAGCTTGGCAAACGCAACGTCATTTTTTGGTGAAAGTCAACGACGTCGCGACTCTACCGATTGGAATGAGTTGGGCGGCACTTGGATTCGGTATTGGGGGGATTTAAATTGAATTAGGAATGGATATATGTATGTACGTACATTGCGTGCGCTGCGTCCGATGAGCCACAGACTGCTGCCCAGGCCATACATTAGCAATATCAAACGCCAAATATCGTGTGCCGCATTGCGCTGTTGCCCGCAAAGCTGCACGAAGATGTTCAGAAAATAATCCCTGTTGTCACCCAACCAGCTGTTAAATCTGGCACTTGCATTGCCAGTCGATAGACAAACGCCAGATTTGTTCGGCCACATTTCGCTGCTCGACGCACCGATGAAATAATTTCCCTGCTTTGATGCTGCAGCGTTTTCCATTTGTAAAAACCAACTGAGCGATAATCGGAGACACAATCACTGCAAGAGGCTGGACTCACAGCTCATCACAATCTCATTACAAAACCAACAACAGACACACAATAACAACAGCTTGGAATTCTATACACCACAATGGCAGCGAGAGCTTCGCAGATGAACTTGACCGTGAAAGTTTTTCAGCGTCATCTCAACACGGCGAGTACAGCGATGGGACTGAAGAAAAAAGTCGACTTGCAACAAGTGACGTCAAAACTTAGTTTATTACGAACACAAATCTTTGTTTTTATTTATTTTTATTTTTTTTTTGTGGCCACCTACTTGCTTTTTTGTAGGAATTCACTGTTTCACGTGAGAACAGGAAATCAAAAACCAACTAACCCAACCGAGCACATGCCAGAAACATTGTTGTGCCCTCTTAAAAGAGTGATACGTTTAAAAGTTGTAATGAGGGAACACCCAAGCTAAGTATTATAGGAACGCTTTTCGAATAGTATTACACAAATACAAAGAAGTAAATATGTCTATATTTTGATTTTGGGAAAAACATAATAACTTATACTTTTAGACCTGATTAATAACAGGAGTCTTTTTTGTTAAATAAAAAGATATACACAAGAAGAATTTAATGCAAAATAATATTAATAAAAACATAAAAAAAATCTTGGGAAAGTAAATTGTGCTAAAGGGGAATTATGTGCAATGAAAATAATTAAGTGCCAAATGATTGCATATTTTAAGAACATTATTGTTTTCTTTGTTACTATGAACTAATAAAATTACTTTTGCTTGACATATTTTATTGAACTTAATTTGGTACACTCTTTTAAGCTTGAAATTTTTAATTTTAATTCGATATTTACTAGCAAAACTAATCAATTTGGAAGTACAGGTATCCCTAGTATAACGCGGTGGTAGCGTTCCAGAAAAATACTGCGTTGTGTGATTCGCGTTATATCGAAAACGCGTTGTAGAAGTACCGTGTTATACGAGGGATACCTATATTATAATTCTGCTCTTTACTCAAGTAAAAATTATTAAGTTAATGATTATGAAAAAAACAAGTGGAAATGTTGCAGTCGGACGCAACCGACTGCGATATACTCGATACCAGTATTAAAACCGGTAAAAAGAGGCCTGATTGCAAAGGGGTACGGATGCGGCAGGGGTGTACGCTGCATCAAAGATTGTCTGATACAGATGGGGATACCACCAGCTATCTTCCTGCTAAATTTGGTGGCTCTAGCTCAAAGTTTGTTAAGTGAAGGGGAAGGGGGCTGGGGGCGTTTTGGGTGGGCGTGGCATCCAAAATTTTGATGCAGATCTTTGTGGAATGCCAATTGCAATCTTCCTACCAAATTTGGTGACTCTAGCTCAAAGTTTTTAAAAGTTGGGGAAGGGGGGCTTGGGGTAGGCGTGGCGCCAAGATATCTTTGGGGGTCACTACCAGTTATCTTCCTACCAAGTTTGGAGACTCTAGCTCAAAGTTTTTAAAAGTTGGGGAAGGGGGGCTTGGGGTAGGCGTGGCGCCAAGGTATCTTTGGGGGTCACTACCAGTTATCTTCCTACCAAGTTTGGAGACTCTAGCTCAAACACTATGAAAGATACACGCATTCCCGTTTTTAACGAAAAGTTGGGGCGGCTGGGGTTGGCAAGGGCGGTATGGCTGGGTGCGGCATCCAAAGTTTTGATGCAGTTTTTTGGGGATCGTCATCACCTATCTTGGCGTAAAATTTGGTGGCTGTAGCTCAAAAACTGAGGTAGATATAGGCGTTTCTGATTTCAAACTGCGGGGGGCTGGGGGCGGAATGGGTGGGCGTGGCACCAAAATTTTTGATGCAGGTTTTTGGGGGATGTCAATAGCTATCTTCCTACCAAATTTGGTAGCTCTAACTGTAAGGGTGTGCGGAAACAGTGGATTTATCGATTTTGAGTTATCGAATTTATCGATTTGCCAGCCTCCCAGTTATCGTATAACCCCTATCTGACACTTTATCTGTCCTGGCCATAGATAAAGACATTTGCAAAGTTTCAAGTCTCTAGCTTGAAGGGTGTGGAAAAAAGTTGCGTTCATACAGACGGACAGACGGACAGACACCATGACGGACATTGCACAAACCCAATATACTCTTTACCTTCGGTATCGAGTATAAAAAGTAAATAAAACATTAAATGAATTCAGTCACAGGTACATTAGAGATAAAAAAAACTAAAAAGGTAACAAACCCATTTTAAAACAAGTGGAAACGTTGCAGTCGGACGAAACCGACTGCGACATACTCGATACCAGTATTAAAACCGGTAAAAAGAGACCTGATTGCAAAGAGGTACAGATGCGGCAGGGGTGTGAGCTGCCTCAAAAATTTTCTGATACAGATGGGGACCAGCTATCTTTATTCCAAATTTGGTGACACTAGCTCAAAGTTTGTAAAAAGTGGGGGAAGGGGGCTGGGGGCGTTATGGATGGACGTGGCATCCAAATTGTTCCTGCAGATCTTCTTGGGATGTCAATTGCTATCTCCGTACCAAATTTGGTGACTCTAGCACAAAGTTTGTGAAAGGTTAGGGAAGGGGGTCTGGGGGCGTTATGGGTGGACGTGGCATCAACATTTTTGATGCAGATCTTTGTTTGATGTCAATTGCTATCTTCCTACCAAATTTGGTGACTCTAGCTCAAAATGTATAAAAGGTTGGTACAAGCTTCCCTGTGGGCGGTAAGGGGGCTTGGCTCCAAAACTTTGAAACACATCTTTGGAGATCGTTACCAACTATCTTCCTACCAAATTTGGAGACTCTAGGGATCATCATCACCTATCTCGGCGCAAAACTTGGTGGCTCTAGCTCAAAAACTGAGGAAGATATAGGCGTTTCTGATTTAAAACTGCAGGGGGGCTGGGAGCGGAATGGGTGGGCGTGGCACCAAAATTTTTGATGCAGGTTTTTGGGGGATGTCAATAGCTATCTACCTACCAAATTGTGAAGTTGTAGCTTTGAAGATGTGCGTATGAGGTGGATTTATCGAATTTATCGATTTGCCAGCCCCCCAGTTATCGTAGAACCCCAATCGAATAGAACTGTCTATGCCATAGACAAAGACATTTGCAAAGTTTCAAGTCTCTAGCTTGAAGGGTGTGGAAAAAAGTTGCAAACATACGGACAGCCACCATGACGGACATCGCACAAACCCAATATACTCTTTACCTTCGGTATCGAGTATAAAAACAAAAAATAGATAGTCACATAAGGAACTTGATAAGCAATTATAACAAGAAATTGTGGGATTTTTTTTTAAGTATCCAATCTTTTGTCCAAGAAACCAGACTTTCTTTATTGAATAGGACTCGCTTTTTACTAGACTTAGAACAGGTCTTTCGGGTGCTTTTATGCTGCTTTAATTTCTAATATAAATGTAAAAAAAATATTTATATAATTTCTAAACAACATTTCTACAGCATCATTTACATAATACATATTACATAAACCGAAAATAAGAACGTGTTTTTCAACGAAAGCGAGTTTCTTGGTGTTTTCATTGAAAATGCAATGAGTGCTGTTTATATTATATTACTGCAAATTGATTTAAATCAGTAATTGTGGGTTTAACTGCATACACCGTTTACATTACCGGTAATAAATTGCTGGGTAAGAGCTTCTTTAAAAACCTATAGGACGAACGATTAACAACAAAACATTTATTCACATCAACAACCAAATATCAATCAGATTGTAAATACCTGTATAAAATTAATCAAAAACCAATGTATAAAAAAGAGTCTTCAGTTAGCCACATATTTAAAGCACAAGCAGGTAAATTCAACACATTTTTTATTTTAAAAGAATTTTTCTGGTTAAAATCGTGTTTGCAAAAAAATATGTAAACTGTTTATTTTAATGATGTTGCAAATTGTTTAAGCCAGTTTGTTAACGTACAAGTTTAATCACCATAGATGAAATATTTATATCTTATACACATCTTCTTTATAGTATAAAGTTTATACAATCGAAAACGACTTTTTAAGTGCATTACACAATACCGTGACAAAATTGCAATAGCATTTGTTAGTGTACTAAAACGATTCATGTTAGAATTGCACTGGGGATATATAATACAATAATATATGCACAAGGTCTTGGGAATCGATCTCATTTGATAAAACGATTTCTATAATATGTATAAATATATATAATACTAAATCTTGTTTAATTTAAACCTACTGCTTATTTACATTTTAAGTATCAACGCAATTTGATCAATGTTGTAGAAGTTTCATCAACAGTATATTTCAAGATGTTAATCCTGTCTTTAAACTGTGTAATATATATGAATGTTTGAGTTGGCATGCACGAGTTGAACGATCTGTTAAATGTACATGTTATGAAAAGTAACAAGTAATAATCATAAAGGAGGAAGACAGCTGTATGGCTTACTTGAGTCAAATGAGTCAAATGTCGTAGTCGTTAAAGCAGCTCGCACTTTTATGCTACGACACGAACGACCTGCTAAATGGTTTAGAAAACAACGATTTTAAATTATTATCGCTGAGCCCGAACCTCTAAATACTTGTAAGTACACATGTTAAATTAAGAAAATGAATGTTAAGTCAAAACTGACCATTTTTTCGGGCCCTATGGTAAGAGGCAACCCATTTGCAAATATTTGTAGCATGTTATAGCAAAAGATCAACGACTTCACTCACGATCTGGTTTTTTGTATGCATAAAAAGTTAGTTTGGGTGTTTAGCTAAATTCTTGATAGGAATTGAAGTATGATATATGACATACAAATATGTCTTTTTGGATTGGTAGCATGTTAAATGGTCTATTAAATGAAATGATACAATAAGTTGATTAAAAACGCATGATAATAGAAACGCTTTGGCAAAGTACTTATGCTTATTCTTTAAAGGTAGAATCAATTACAATTAAAATAATTATACATCTTAATTAAAAATGTTTAATAACATTTTATTAAATTCTAAAATGATATTCGAAGTACAACTATCATCCCATTTTAATCTCTAATTTAGTTTAATGCATAGATCGATATTTGTTACTCAATTCAAATTACTTATCACTTTATTAAATTGCTTGGCAGCGAATAAATAATAAGCCAATTACAATTGATAAACCTTTGGATAGCTTACATAAAGAAGTTTTCAGCTTAAGTTGAGCAACGAAATCTAGAGACCTCAAAATTATCAAAGGAAACTAGTTTTAAAATCACAGATGCGCGTGTCTGTGGGACTATAAATATATGCTAATAAATTAAATTTTTTATCGCTTAAATGAATACGTTAGCCAAGCTAAAAAAAAAAAAACAACATTTGATACTGTGCCTAACGGCAGTGAAAGTTTAACTTAATCCATTGCATTGTGAATTTCATAAGTTTTGAATTGGCTAAATATTCGATCTGAACGCCAAAGTAAGAAGTCGGCGGCTAAAATTAGTTGGTGGTTGGCAACGGAAGTGGCTGGTCACTAATTGATAACAACAATGACAACAATCCCATCGAGTGCTCGAGTATTTGCTTGCACTTTACATAGTTGTTATACCTGCAATTGTTTTAACTGTTGCTGCTACTGTACTAGCTGAAAAGCAGTCTGTTAACTCAGGCATACATCTCAATCTCAACAAGTTTGCCGCTTAAATGGGCGCTTGTCATGACAGTGACCAAAAGCTGGAGCTTCTGACTGACCAGCCGTCTACCGGACGGCACCCCTGTCCACCACGCGATCGTTGCAAATCGATTGCGGCTTTGTCGTCCTCCGCACTCGACACGGTGTGTATGTGTTAAGCATTATACTAGTACTACGACTACAAAATATCGTATTTAACCAAGCGTCCGTTTAGAATTTTGCAATACTTTAGCTCAGAACTTGTAACGTGTCGGAGGTGTTGTCGCTCTGTCGGCTAAGAGCGTTTCAGAAAAATTTGCAGTGCTGAATTTTAGTGGCTTTTAATTGTTACTGTGTTACGAATTCGCACCGCATTTGTTTTGAAATTAATTCACGATTCTTTTGATTTTATATTTTATTAATTTGTGTATCTTATAAAATATGCAGTTGTTGTACAGCGGGTTGTACTTGTTCTTATTTTTTTTGCAACATCGGCCATTAACTGGAAGTAAGTGTTATGCTTTTTGACAGGTTTTCGTGTTTTAAACTCATTATCAGGTGTAATCTGTTCTCTGTGTGTTAAATTTGTGTCTGTGTGTGTGTTTTTTCAGTATTAGTACCCAGCACTGGTCAACGACTTTTTGCTTATGAGCAAGGCAAGTGCGAGTATTCGAAAGCTGAGGTTATTGCGGGCTTTATAAAATCGAGCCTGGGTAGATCGGCTAGTGATCCAAAAAGTCAAGCCTCTCTTCTACAGTATGATCTCTATACGCCCCGTAATCCACAACTGCGCCAAATATTGGCAATAGGGAATGTTATGACGCTCAAGAATTCGACTTTTAATGGCAAGTGGCCACTCAGGTGAGTGAAAGAAGATAAGCTTATAATGTGATAAAAAATTATTTATCAAATTAAAATTTTTTAGAGTCTTTCCATAAATTTTGTGCGATACTCTCGATATCAGCTGTTTTATTTTTCAGCTGTTTTATTTTTTACACAAAGTGGAAATGGTACATAACGTTTGCATTCAATCGCGTTTTGATATTGCATTGTTATAGAAAAAATTATTAAATAATTGATTTAAGAAAAGTTACCCTACTATTTACAAAACAAATTGTGTTTTATAGAACAGTTCTAAGCTTACCCACAGTCTGGCTGCAACGCCGATTTTCCTGAGATATCAAAATAAATATACATAGTCATAAAAAAAATATAAAAAATTATAACGAAAAAGTATTAAATTAAAAATAATTATATTTAATATACTGTACATTATCTATCAATAATTGTTTGTTACTTTTCAGAGTCATCATACATGGTTGGACTGGCAAGAGCACCGCGTGCTTCAATGCTGCTATTAAGGATGCGTATTTATCGCGTGGCAATTTCAATGTGATCATCCTCGACTGGAGTCGCCAAGCATCGGATCCTAGCTACCCTCGCCTTTCAAAGCAATTGCACTCGATAGGCGCAAGTGTTGCGAAATTTCTACGCTTCCTGCACGATAATACAGGTATACCATTTGAGCAAATCTATCTGGTGGGTCACAGTGCAGGTAGCCACATTTCAGGATTAACGGGCAAAGTGCTTGGAGCAGCAGGCGCACGCCTAGGTGCCATCTTTGCACTTGATCCAGCCGGGCTTACACAACTTAACCAGGGACCGACAGAACGCCTGACACCAACTGATGCACTCTATGTGGAATCCATACACACCGATCTCAAGCTGCTGGGCAATCCTCAAGGCACTGCACTGAGCCACGCAGCCATCTTTGTAAACTGGGGCCGCGGTCAACCACAGTGTCCAAATGCAACGGCCACCGAGTTAGACTTTGCCTGCGATCATTTTGCGGCCATGTTCTATTTTGCCGAATCTGTGCGTCGACCAATGTTGTTTGGTGCACTGAACTGCAACTCACTTTCGAGCGTTCTGTCGGCTACATGTCGTTGCAACAACAACACGGTGGCATGTGCTGCCAATGATTACATGGGCGGCGAACCGGCTGTACCTAAGCGGGGTGTTTTTTACCTAAGCACACGAGCACAGCCGCCATTCGGCACTGGCGATGGTACGGTATACATACAGCCCCCCAGACCGTCGACAGTAATTCAGACAAGCGCGCTTAGTAGAATGGGAATAATATTGAGTAGAACGCAAACGACGAGGCGTAGAACCAAAAACTATCTATAGACAAAATTTAAGACTTACACTAGATGTAGACATAGATAGACCAGTCTCATAATTAGGGAGGTTTTTTTTTTGCTTTTAAGGTGTTCCTATTTATAAGGCCGCCACTGTATTTTTAAAACCGGCTTTGTTTTGCTTAAGTTTTGGCCAATTCATTGCATTTTGGGTCTTGGCAATAACGAAAAAAAAATCACCAACAGCAACACTGACATAAAAATTACTAAAAATTTGTAAATGTTCATTGCGATTTTCTTTCGTCGCGTTCAGGAATGCGGTTTTCATAGAGTGAAGCTTGCTATTCTTGCGGATTTAGTTTGATAAACAACTAGAATCAAGTTACTGACGGATAAATTAATTTAATAAGTCGTCGTGAATTTATTGTAGATTCGCTTCACTAGCCAGCGAAAGATTTTAAAGAATGGAATGTTCTTGAAATTTTTTTTAACGATAATGCAATTTTCTATGATTGTTCATTAATTATTCCTATAAATGATTGTAAGGCATAAGAACAGAATGACAGAAACTGTTTAATTGATGCAAATAAAATCAATTTACACATTTGTTAGAAAATGTGATTGCACATACAATATAAAATTAATAAAAAAATCATTTAAAAAATCAAATGAAAAATTTTCCTAAGCATCAAATAAATAAAACAGTATAATAACTGTTATTTAAATATATTGTTTCTTATAGTTAATGAAGTGTCTTGATTTATAGTTGATTACACTGTGCATGACATTTTAACTCACCTGACTTGGTCCAATACGATAGCTCGCAATGTCAAGTTCATTGACGGCTAGGATTTGCTCAACGCTGATATCTTTGTTATTAGCCAACTCGCCAGCTAGCAGACCGAAACGACGCACAAACTCCAGCAATGGCACAGATTCAGGAAAACCCAGACGATGTAGGCGAGCCGCCTCCAAAACTTGCGAGCCACGTAGCTATAAGCAGACAGACAAAATATTTAAAATGATCTAAAACATATAAAGGAGGTTAAATTTCGTAGAATTACCTGACTCCTTAACAGTGGCACATTGACCAGCTCCTCCTCGGTAGTCGCCTGACTAAGCGCCGAGTTGGGCGAACCATTTGCTGTATATTTGGCCTGTTTGCCTGCATTGTGTTGCAGCAAATAGCAATGCACAAAATGGGTGCCGGTGCGACGCAGTGTGTCAATAATGCCATCCACTGTAAACTTCACGTGCAGCATAATCGAATTGCGTTTGACGCCTGCTGTAGTAAAGGAGCGTCGTATGCTGGAAACGCGACGCAATGACTGAGTGCCCTCGAGACCGGCAAACGAGCCGCAGAAAACCATGGCACCGGAGCCGCGCGTTAGTGAGCCAATGTAGAGGCGGTTTATCTCCTCGCGACTGCTGTCCTGCAGCAGTGAAACGGCATTCCGTATGCCAGGATGCTCGCGACTGTGTCGCACCCAGCCATCAACGGCATACAACACCGGATTGGTGCCTTGCAAATGATGCAGCACAAATTGACGTTGTCCGGCGCACTTGCGCAACAATGTGTGATGCTCACGATCGCCATAGTGTGAAAATAAACGCTCAAGGAATGTGTCATCATTAGAGTTTGGATAAATAGCCTCCTCATCTAAGAGCCTAAAAAATTCAAACAAATTATACTATTATAAACAACTAAAAGTGGAAGAGTCTAATGATTGTACTTACCAGAGCAGGCCACGACGATCATGCTCACGCAGATCCCGCTGGGAGGAACGAACAACGTGATTTTGCGGCGCTTTGTCAATAAGCGATATTAGCGGTCCTGGATGACAGTCGGAAGCGTGATCCGTTTCGATCTCCACCAGCTCCTGGGCGTAGCGGTCACGTGGCGCTACCAAAGTGGTGTGATGGAAAAGCATTTGCAGACGCTCCTGCAGATAATTGTGACGCAGATCAGCCAGCGTGGCGCCTACTTGCTGGCCACAGCTGGCTGGATTTTGAAAGCCTGGCGTGTCGATCAGCATAATCGAAGCAATAGTGTGGGCCGATGTGCAGATTTGGCGATTAACCAGAGCCACCACTGCGGCCAATGCCTCCGAGTAGAGGCCAATGACGAGCGCTTCCAGGCATTCCCAGGCCCACTCTTGACCGCCATCAGACGTAGGCGATTTGGAAGGACTCAAACTGGCACCCGTAGCATTGGGCTGGGTCAGACCGAATGCAGCTGATGATAGATCCTCCAGATTAACCCCCAACAAGCTAGCGGCCTTACGCGCCGCTGTCGGATTTGCAAATTGCGTTCGGGCTGTCGAGCCAGTGCCCATTCTCGTGATTCCAGCAATGCCCAGATGATAAATTGCTGCCAGTATGCCCCAAATACCTCGCACGGCCTTTGCATCAATGTTGAGAGTTTCGAATGCCTGAACCGTACGCATAAAGTCATTTGCCGCTCGATGACGATCTTCGAGTTTTTGCGACAACGATATAAACGGATGACTATCCTCTGATGAGATGTTCTCCAAATGCAGCTCCTTCTGCAGCAGCCCTGCAGCACCCGCCAACAATCGCGTCAGAATATGAAAACTGTGTTCGTGTCCCAGGCGGCGTCCAGCTCGTTGTCGCTCCGGTAACAGAACCTATAAAAACAATTAAAGCATTAGCAAATGGTTTTATTTGAAGGTAGGTTTCTTGAGTTGGGTTTACCTGCAACGAAGCTGATGCTATTTGACCGGTCTGATCGAAGTCTAAGCTGAGCAGCTGCGTCATTCGCGTCGCATTCGAATTTAGACATGTTCTCGTGTTGCCAAAGGCCTCCAAAATAGTGCACAGAGCATTCACTTTTTCCGCATTAATGAAGTTGTTGTATGCACCTGCAAAATTACCGACAGAAAAGAACGAAATACATTTCTTGTAATTAATTATCAACAATTTGTTTTATTAATCAAAGTGGCATAAATGAGTTGGATTGATTAATTTCATATAAAATATAACGATAATAAGCGTCAACAAACAGGATTTTTGTTTCAATGACTTAGGATTAGGATTGCTTATCTTACAAATTTACCCACTATCTGTTATAAAAGATTTTTTGTATAAGTTTATCATTAAATTAAAAATTTAGAAAGCACAATTATAGCTTGTATTTTCTAAATTTACATTAAACATTTGACCAAAAGGGACAATCAGATAAACAAACTACAGATAAGATTGATAAGTTTCGACATGGACTCACATATATGGTATAGCCTGCGTCATTTGCAAAAAGTTAAATTATAGCATTTTACAATGATAGAACACTGAGAAATGGCTTGACAAATTGCAGCTGCATTTTAAGACAAAATGCAAATGAGCTAATCGAACACCAGATTGCATTTTGGTGTGGCACAATCGGGGCCAGCCCACAGTTTCAAAAATAACTACAGCTACAGCTACAACGACAACAACAAAAACAACAACAATGTCTAGACATACCAGCAGCCAACGCCAAGTAGTTGAGCGCATGCTTAAAGCTTGTGGTCTTGCCAGAACCAGAACGACCCATGAATATAAGACTCTGATCGCGACGCGTTTCAACCAAACTCCTGTAGGCGGTCTGGGCCAAAGAGTAGACGTGGGGCGGCATGTCCTCCGTTTTGCAGCCGCGAAACATGGATACAACCTACAAGACGTAGACAAGAGATAAATAACCCGAAACAAATCAAATCAAAACCAGAACAGCAACAAACCAAATAAAACCAAACCAAATCAGACCAGTCTCACCTTCTCAGAGTAGAGCGACAGCGGTGCCATGGGATTGACCACGAGCAGCGTGGGCCCCGCCTTGGTGTGTATAAGATTGCTTGCATATCGCTGTCGGAGGCAGTGCAGCACTGACGCCTCGTTCAAATACTTTAGTTCACAGATGTCCTCAGCCAGATCCAAGGTGGCGTTGTTCTGTTTCTCGATGTCATCTTCATCAACGGTCAATTGTTCACCATTGTGCAGTAGTCGAACGCTCAGCTTGTGCTCCTCTTGTGGCGAGCCGCTGGGCGGCAAAAGCAGTGCAGTAGTGAAGCCACCACGATGCACCAACCACACATGCTCCGGCTGCGAAGCATCGGGTATATCCACATCGCTGACGCTTTTGCCAATGCCGCCAGTACCGTTCTCGTGCCGGCTCTGCAAATTACGAAAAGAAAAGTTATTCAAATACAGTGGATGATCGAAAATAAAAACTGCAACAATTATTATTATTATATTATATTTTTTATTTTTGGTGATTCATTAACTGTTTATATTTAAATAAATTTAAAATTATTACAAAAAGGATTTAGTTTTTGTCATTATTTTATAAACAGCATCCACTTTCAAAAGTTTAATCAAATTTTTAATTTTAATATGGTTTCGAAAAACTCTTGAGATTGCGAAAATGCATTTGCACCAAATAAATTCAGTTGTTTGTTTTTGCACGTTTGAATAAACTTTGAAACGCAAAACGTTTCGATTTGCTAGCGATTACTCTACATATATCAAATAAAAATCTCAAAATTGGGGTCGCAGCTTCAAGTGATTTTTTTCTGCAGTTATTTCTGGGTGCACACATTTTCACGCATTTATTTCATTTATTATACAAACTGCCTGGTACTTCAGTTCAGATCAGTGCAGTTCATTTCCACGCATCGTCAGTATTTTTGTTTTATTTTTGGTGTATTTCTAAATTTGATGATGTTTCTAAATCCTAATTAGTTGCATAGACGCAACTACCAGCCACCAGCCCATAGCAATAGAGACAGTCCCAGACTCTGTCCAAATCCTAGCCCCTTTTCCCCATAACCATACCCATACCTAATTCAATTCCCATGCATATGCTAGTGGGCTAGACATGCTGAATGTCTGTTTGTGTGTGGATGTGGTTGTGGATGTTACTGTGGCCTGCCTTTTTGGTGGATGCGCGGCTGCGTTATGCAACTCGCCAACATTAGCGTCGTTGCCACCGCCGTCACCGGCGTTCGTTTGGCGCTGCCAACACGTTCCGTTCACCATTTGGAGCTATAAATGGCATTTTATACGTTGTGGCTGCTGCCGACGCAGTTTACTTTTTGTGTGCTCCTATCTATGCATCTGCCGCATCTCCTCAGCGCACAGCTGACAGCACACACACACACGCCCTACAAAGCAGCACCGACACGCCCCGCCACCTCCTTCCCACTGTCAGAAATACAACTTTGCATTTACTTGAAACTACAAATGTTGTTTTTTGGCTGTAGTTGCATTCGTTCTTGTTGTGGCGTAATTATGAAAATATTGTGCAAGGTTCAATAGCCCGAAATTAGAGTCATTTTCGGCTATGCACTGCTAATGAACGCCGCAAATATTAGAAGTATAAAGTGATTAAACTTGTTCAAACAGGAAATAAATGTCGAGTTTCATTCACACATACAGAATTTGAGCAGTTTGTCTATGCAAATGTTTTGCAACTCGTAATCAGCATTTGTAGTTAAAGATAACGATGTTTAATGTAATCAAATAAGATACCAAAATATATTGCAGATGCATTAAAAATAATATTATAATTAGTCCTAAAAAACTTTTTTAATGATATGTATATAAAAATAATGCTATTTTTTAAGTTAGTTTAAGTTATAACTTTAAAAATATTCTAACTAAACATGAGATATTTAGGATTTTTGTACTAAGATCAACTTTTAATTTGATCAACATCAATTTTTATAGACAGTTTTATGGTAAGAATCATTCCTAAAAAGGTATTCCATACAGCAATGAATTGTTTACAATTGTTGTTTTTATACTAATAAATACCAAAATTGTTTATCTTATAGAGAACCGACTTTTATGCAACAGTCTACAAGTACAGTCGAACTTCCACATAATGAACCTAAGTAAGACGAATTCATTTCTAGAGCCCTCCAATTTGGTTCCATCAAAAACCATTATTTATTACGAATATTCTCTGTACGATGTTTTTTCTTGTTCTCTTGAGATTCGTTATACAGAAGTTCGACTGTATAACAAACTCCCTTGAAATCTTTTTAAAAATAGTATATTTTGAATAAATCAAATACACACACCAAACATATTTGTGTACATAACCGTTTGTAAGCACGCACACACATACTAGTTTTCAAAACAAAAAATGAGCTGACAAGCTTCTTCTGTCCACTGTCAATCAATATGCATGTTTGAATGTTTGTATGTAGCTGCAGTTGCTGCGATCGGTGCGGTAGTATTGCAGTTCAATGAACCCGCTACCGTTTAAGTTGATGAAATATACAAATTAGACAAAGAATGTGCGGACAGACCTAACTAATTAACATGTATAGGGCATCCGAATAAAAATTCATGGTAGTACAACAGACAAAAGAGCAAAGAGCGCGATAAACGATAGAAAACAAAACAAGCGCAGCAGGGCAGAGGCCGCCAATTAAGTTCATGCCAAGATTTACCAAGCGCTTAAATGCCGACTTTAAAGATTTCATATCTAAAACTATAGTTTAGTTTAGCGGCATGCAACTGTCACAAAGCAAAAAAAAGGGAAAGACAAAGAACCGAATGGAGAGAGAACAAAGTGGGCAACGTAGTAAATGAATACTTCCGCTCCGACAGGCCAGCGTAGTGGTGAGCCATAAAACCATAAATGCAACTACAAGATGACCATATCGTAAGTTATGAGCAACGCATTTGTGCCCACGCACCATTGTCGCAGTGTCAGTTCTAGTCCCAGTCTCAGTCCCTGTTCCTAACCAAGCATAATAAAATAACTAACAGCTAAATCGTACATTGGGTCACGGTTCGACGATCTATCGATCTATTCATCGATCGAGTCATAAAGGGCTAGAAAGTTTTTAACACTAAGCTACATGAAAAAAAAGATTAAAATATTTTTTAAAGCAACTGTCAATTGCAAAGAGCTAGACTAGCTTAAAAGGGTTCTTATTAGTTCTGAAAAAAACAAGCAAATGTGACACGAATTACTCAAAAACAAAACAATGAAGGTTTGCAATAACCAAGCCTAAAATTTGCGACACACCTAAATAGATGACAAATGTAACAACACCTTTGCAAATACATTTGAGACACCCTCCATTAATACTTAAATGCAAGTATATTTAGGTCAGGTTATTCACACAATATTTGTTCATTTCAATTTTATGTTCAGGGGACACAAAATGAACTATTAAATAGGTATTTTAATGTTCCAACTGAGCCGATAATATAATTTATATACCAATACATAATTATTTAATAACAAAGGAATATTCATTTCTGACTTCTTTCATGTCCTAATAATTTTTTAGTTTTGTCATATTGAGTAAAAGGTAATTAGATATGGGTTTCTTGTTGCATGTTTTTGTTGCATAGTGTTAGTTCAATGCGCACCTTTAGCTTGACGCTTGCATCATAGTTTTTGTAGTTGCCAGCAAGCGCATTGGCCCAGATGGCCGGCCATTGCTGGCCAGCGGCATTATGGGTATCGCGGCGTCGCCGATATGAGCTGCGTATGTTGGGCATAGGCGATTGTGGCGAGGCTGCAACGTATTTGGATGCAGCCACGGCTGAGCTATTCCAGGGCGGACGAATTGAAGCAACTGTTCCAGTTGTTGTTGCTGCTGCTGCTGCAGTTGTTGCTGCTGTGGTTATAGTTGCTGCTGTTGCTGCGTTGATCTTGCCATTCTGGCGAAAGCTGCGTGAACGCATGGAGTTGCGCTCCAGACTGGATGGAGTAAGGGGAGTGTCCTCCTTAGGAATTGCCTGCTTGCTGGCAGCAAGACGTGGCGGCTTGGGTGGCGCTGCAGCAGTTGCTGCCGTGGGTGGGGCAGCTGTTGATGTTGTTGATGTTGATGGCCAGCTGTTGGAGTTCTCCGAGCCGCTTTCACTGATTGTCTCGGAGCTAATGCTGTTTTTGCGCTGCGACTTGGGCATGCCCTTTGTTTTGGCTGGTGTTGCCAACTTTTGTGACTTGTTGGTGCCACAGGCATGTGCTTTGCCCGTGCAACCGCGATGAAAGGATGGATTGAGTCCAGAGCCTGGTGCTGCTGGCACCGCGGGAACAATGCCGCCGCGAAGCGTTTGCTCAAAGCTCTTGGGCTTGAGAAACATGATAAACAAACTAAACCGGCACGTGTGTGTGTGTTTTGGTAAGTATTATGTTATATCACCTGGCTAGTTAGATGCATGCCAAATGCAAACAATTGTCATGGCCAGCCGCCAGAAGGCACTTGGAGCATGACCAGTAAGAGAGAGAGACAGGCACAATGCGAAAGGGGAAGTTGATGTGAGAAACTGGAGCGCGCCCAAAACCTTGGAAACGTAAGTCGCAACATACACAGCCTCTTGTTAAATATATTTATGTATACATATGTGTGTGTGTGTGTGTGTTGGTTTAAGCACTTAGCGCTTTGACATTAGAGACAATTGAAAAATAGCCAATCATCGTGCGATCGGCGCGATTGATTGATTGATTGAAATGCAAGACTCGAGTCACGAACGCGAGTTATGAATTAACTATAATGCTTAGCTTTTATCTCGAATCTTGAATGACAAGAATTGTTTGGAGTCACTGTTGTTGCTGTAATCCGCACAACAAAATTCCACAGTGGGTGTCTCGCGTTTCAATTTCCGTACCGAACTTGGGCAAAGTTTGCAGCATACTGACAGCACCGCTCCAACGACAACGACGACGAAGCGAGTAACAACAACAAAAAACTCGACAAAAACAAAAAATAATCATAAGAAAAACACACAAACACACACATACACATCAAGCCGAGGCAGCGACGTCTGCGCTTACTGCGACTGCGACTGCGACAGCAGCTATTTGTGTAGGCAGCCGCCGCAGTCTAAAGTGGGAGTAGAAAAATGCACACAGCTGCAGTTGGGAGTCGCTGCTGCTGCTGCTGCTTACGTTGACGCCGCCGCCAGCGTTGCGATGTTGTTCGCTGCTTGTCGGCGGCTGTTCGTTTTGCCACAGGCGAATGGAGGGGGAATGCGAGAATTGGGGGACGGAGCTTATGTAGCTCTCTGCAGCATGTTGTTGTTGTTAATGATGTTCAGTAAAATGCAGTTCGACTCTTATTTATCTTTACAGTGTTGCCAAATCGCTTTTATTTTCGTCTGCTGAATGAAGTGAGTAAAGCTCACAAATACATATGCCGACGCCTTTATGAACTTAGCCAAACAACAAAAACATCAATAAGAAAACATTAAAAGCAACAACAACAAGCAACAGCAGCAGCACACTTCCAACAGGAAATTGACAACGCTTAAAGTTGGAAAGGGCTGGCTATGGAATTTCAACTGACTGATCGCTGTTGACAATTTTACAAAAACATTTACTGAAACATAAACACAGTGAAAAAATGTCAAACACGTTTCTAGCTGCGACTGCCAGAAAGTCAACAAGTCAATAAGAATTGCAAATTGCAATTGATCGACTCCACGTTGCACTGCAACATGATCCAAAATAGAGTTAGCGTGAGTTTGCCTGAAATCATTATTGTCATCTCTGCTTTATAAAAGACATGATATTTCTGCAAACTTTAAAAAACTTAAAATAAGCTGGCTTTTCCATCTAACTGGCTCTTTTTAACAATTGCGAGAAGCTCAATAGTTTTATTGCAAGGGCATTTATTTAATTTCAGGTTTGTTTGCAAACCGAAATAACGGACAGATGTGTTGCCAGACTGTTTTGAAAAGTCATGATCTATTATCATGATATTTTGCAAACATAAACGTATAAAAATATTATTTATGCCACATTTTATTTGAATAGTCAAAAAGCTTTGGTATCGGTTGGTGCAAAAGAATAAACAAGATTGTTTTGACTTAAAATTGATTTCCAACTCAAAAGTGTTACTCATTTTGTGACAGAATACATTTAAGCGGATTAATTTAGGCAAAAAACTTTAGATGAACAAAGCAGCTTAACTGCTGCTTGAATAACTATTTAAGGATTGAGTTTTGTTTGCTTTGTTTAATCTTTGATCGATAAAAAATATCTAAATGGCAATTAAAATTAATTAAAATTTTATACAAAGCCCCACAAAAAAAATGTATTAAAAAGATTACAGCCTGTGTTAGATCACACGGGCGCATAGGTTAAACGTAGAATACGTCTGTCCTTGTGCAACAAAAATTAAGAAAGTAAACATAGTATTTATATGATTTGAAATTTAAATATATTAAACATATAAATAAGCTGAAATGCATATTTATGCCTTACATAAAAAAAGAGTTAATATAAGTTGTTCAATCTTTTATTACAATTTTTTTTGTATCATGATTTTATATGATAGCCGCTGCTGCCCTCGATAGTGCCAGCGATAGTATAAGACCATCGATTGTCAATTAGCATAAACCATCGGTTGTCCGATAGTTCCATCGATTGTTTGCTCAGCTGAGCAGTGCAAGTGAAACAAATCCATATGCACATGCTATCAGCTTTCGCACTCGCTCACACTTATTGCTCACATCACTAAACTAATATACACATAAAACACATTTTTGACAAAAATTTAGTTATGACCGAATTTCTTAATGAAATTTAAACACTTAGAAGCCTTCAATCATGACCGCATATATGTCAAACGAAAGGAAATTAAGTCTATTTTTTAATGAAAAAAAAATAAAACATATTCATCAGAGAGTTTTTAAGCAATTTGCATTTTAATGTTTTTGCGCTGCTTTTTTGCCTTAAAAAGCTATATATTCGGCAAAAGTTTATAAAATTTGAATGTAGGAATGTTTGTTTAACTCATCTCAACTTATTTTTTCAAAAAGCAGAGTAATTGATGAATTATTGAGATTGCTAGAGCAATTTAAAGCCTTCAAAATGAAGCAAAAATATACATATTTTTGGTTTCATTTTTTTAACAGAAAATGTAATCAATACATATAGAAGTATTATTTTATTGTTAGTTTGAAGCCTTGGCTTTAAAATGAAATCAATTCGAGGAAAATCGATCCATTAGTTCATGAGCAATAAGCGATTTTGTGAAACTCTCATATTACAACAACAACTTTTTTAGATAGAGACCTCATTTACGAAAGGTAAGACGTATTCTACGTCAAAAACTATTATTTAAAAGCAGTGTTATTAACTAAGGTTAAGGTTAAGGTTAAACCGGCTGATACTTCCATGGGGAGTGCCACACATAGACCGCTAAAGGGTCCTTAGTGAGGCCGGTGGTTCGAGATGGTTAGGACTAGAAACTCGATGGACTAACTCGATGTGTAGTCCTGCGGAGTATGTGTGGGTTTTGGGTTCCAGCTTGCTGGCTTCTTCGAGCGAAGCTAGAAAGGGAACTTGTAGGTAGCGTAGTCTTTGTGCTGCCAGTGCTGGGCAGCTGCAAAGGAGTTATTAGCTAACTTGCCAAACAACAAGAGAAGTGATAAGAATCATATAAAACTCTATTTTATAATTTACAGGCAAACCTGGATAGCAGGGGCGGTTTACGAAAATGGGCGCCCTAGGCCTGACGAATTAGCGCCCCCTCTGCTCCATAAAATAATCGAATAAGCAAAGGATAGAATTTATAAATTTTATAATTCAAGAAAAAACGGACGCTTTTTCGCTATCAAGCGTGCGCATTTATCGATGATTGCATCAGTCTCTGCCATATCCACAAGCTCTGCGTTTGCTGATAGCGATACTAGAGAGCCGGCTCTGACCCATCGTATTTCTTGAATAAGTTATAACTCTTTTCAACGTTGAAAAAGAACGTTCCCCGGTAGCGTTACTCGAGAAAAGGGTGAGATACAACAACAATATCCATGTTCAGAAACGTCGCAACAATATTTTTTTCCTGAATAATCATTAAACATGTTCCAATGTTATTTTGCTTCTCCGTCAATCCGATTTTCCGGATAAAATTCCGGAAATGTAAACATTCCTCGCCAAAATCGACATCAAGATCGGTAGAATCTTCGCACTGTGCGATGATCTATGCATTAAAAACAAACGAAAAAGTATATGCTCTGCTCTCGTTGTAGTTTTGTCGCTTCATAATCTGTAGCAATAGCAATTGATATGCTTAGCCGTAGCGGTAGTCGAAAACCGAGAGCGAGATGAGAGCAGAGAAAATGAAATTTTTTTTATTTGCTCCGGCTCTTTTCAGTGTTTGTTTTTGCTGCAATTCTGTGATCGTTCATTTAATCGCTGGTTCGTAAAGCACCGTTATTTTCTCTGAGCATATAGTTTTTCGTCGTTCGGCTATGGCTCTGCTACAGATGAAATCAAGGTGGGAGCGGTAGCGAGAGCACAACAAAATCTACGGAGTAGCGTAGCATTTTCAAACGCTGCTAGTACATTTGTACACAAGCCTACAAGAATATTTTTAATTCAATGGTCAGGATGTGCTCAAGAGAGACGGGGGCGCGCAAACTTGCGAATTTCGCCAGCTCGTGGCGCCCCCTCTGCCACGGCGTCCTAGGCCCGGGCCTAACTGACCTAGTGTATAAACCACCCCTGCTGGATAGTGTGAACAAGAAAATCGAAATTTAAAAATTTGTTCACACTATCTAGATTTTTTTATTTTGTGAATAAATATATGTACTTATATATATACTACATAGTTAAATAAATCATTTAATTTTTACAAATATTTTGTAACCTGGATAACAATATATTTTGTTCACACTATCCAGGTTTGCCTGTATATACATTTATCTTTAGAATTCTATTCAAAAGAATAATACAGTACAGTCGACCTTCCAAATAGCGAATCTCTTGGGGACAATAAAAAAACTTCGATACAGAGAAAAGTCGTAATAGAGAATTGTTTTTTGAGAACAGAGAAGTTTGACTGTATATCAGACTGTCTTCAATCATGTCTATGCAAATAGTTAGGGTTGTTATAAATCTGTTTAAGAACAATCTATATCCAAGTATTACGTCTTAGATTGCAAGAAATCGTTTTCATTACAAAAAACCGTAAAAATTACAATTTACAGACGAACGTAGAAATCAAATTATATTTTATAGAAAAATAGTAAGTGGATTCTTGGAAACCAGTTGTACTTGAGTTACTAATTAATTCTTAGCTACAATATATAAGTTCTATGAAAAATGATGTGAGTAATGAAAACTTGCAAGCTATTTTGTTTTTGCACATATTACAGACATATTGATTCCATCCATCAATCAAATAGCTAATAGATAAAGTTTGAGGAGGGGGATCTTACCTGACGTTTAAAGCGTTTGCTGGCGCTGCGGCGCAGGGTGTTGCAGTTGCCATTATTAATGGAATGATCGATCTCCTCGACGGTGGCTGTGCTCGGTGCCATGCAACGTTTGCTCAACTCTACCAGCTCTGCCACGGGCTGAACCTGCAACAACATTTTGATATTTTATATCATTTGGTTTTAGTTAAGGGCAAAATGCAGCTTTACGAACCTCAACGGTGACAGCGTCGCCACTGTTTCGTATCATTTCGATGATGATCTCACGCGATAAATCGCCGACCGGCGTTCCATTTACCTTAATTAAACGATCGCCGGGCAGCAGACCCGTTGCCCCGCCACCAGCACCTGGTTCCGCAAAGATGACGGGTCGAAAGATGGGCGACATAAGTGACTCGGTGCGATCCAAACAAATGGCTTTGCGCAAACTGAAACCAAAATCCTGACGCGGTGATTTCTGACGTTTAATGACCAGCTGCCTCGGTAGTGGCAACTGCACCAGCTTCACTGGCGGCAACGGCAATTGAACATCCTCAAAAGCATGGACACGCGCCCATTGATCGATGCCCTGCGATTCGCCAACAGGACTCAGCGAGAATGGTGGCGTGGCAAACGAGGAGTTTGTGGTATCTGTGAGACTGTCCGCACTTGGCGACGGCGATGTCAGCACATGCAAATGGGCAGACTGTGTTGTGGGCGTCTGTGGTGCGCCATAGCGCGCATTTGCCGGCAGCGTCATCGCACGCTGCTGTGGCGCATTCTCACCATCGCTGCGCAAACTCTCCACGGATGTGAACGAGGTGCCATGCTGGCTGGAATTGGAGCCACCGCTGCCGCCGCAGCCACCACGGTTGCCCTCAAACAGTTGCTCATTTTGCATGGTGTTGCGCATCAGCATTTCGGGCGTGCCGCCGCCGCTGCCAGTGAGGACAATCTCTTCGTGAACGTTGCTCATGTTGCTCCGCGAGCCCTTCAGTATGCCGCGCTTGGGCGGTTTTGGAGGCACTGGCGGTAAGAAGCGATTCTGTACGAAAAATACAAATAAAACAATAATCTTTCTCGCACAATTACTTAATTGGAATGCTCACCTTTAATCCGCCCGAGAGCAGCGAATGTGTGACCTCAGCGTAATTAAGACTGACGCCCATGCCAGTACCATTTGCGGCTGCACGACTTTCGATGTGTGTCATTACAGATGCTACAATTTCCTCATTGCCACGATCCTGCTCTGGCCCGCCATTTCCATTCCCATTGCCATTTCCAGTTCCATTCCCATTGCCATTTCCATTGCCATTGCCATTACTATTGCCGCTGGCCGCATCGGCATTGAGCGCCGCAAAGAAATCTGCACTATAGTCGGCTGTTATGCCGCTGGGCAGCTTTTCCTTTTCCTTGCGCCGGCCGCGTATTTTAAGTGATCGACGCACCTCTTCCAGACGCAGTAGCTCATCTGAGCTCATGCTGCCAGTTACTCCACCGCTGCTGCTCCCTTTAGCCTCTTTGCGCAATTTCTTTTCCCGCTTGCGACGCTCTTTCTCCTCATCGCCGGCGCTCTTTTTCATAAAGTTGAACATCTTTTCTGTTGATGTTAGTGTGTGTGTAAGTCCTTAAAAAACTAACTGTAAATTAAAGGAAATCAATGTGAATTTTTCGAAGTCACTTTAAGCCAAAAAAATAAAAATAAAAAAACGGCACTGACCATAGAATTAATTCTAACTACAAATTTTAAACCCGGTTTCTTTCTTTTCCAGAACCCTGCAATGCGGTAAAATCAAAAAACCATTATATTTTTACTACTTTTCTCTTGTCCCCTTACGATTCGTTATATTGAAGTTCGACTGTAGTATTTGATTTTTCGCCAACTATTAGTCTTTTCTGTTTATCTTTTTTACACATATGTGTCCATATGGTCCAACTATCATTATTCACATTCACACCTACAACATATACATACATACATACACATATAGAAACATATTATCATAAATACACACAAAAATTTGTTTGTTAAAAACACAAAAACATTTGTTTTCTCTGTGCAACTTTCTTCCTGCAGATTTATCTATATTTCTACAATTAAATTTAGCTACCATTTCAATTTATTTATATAAATTTCTTAACAAAACTATACTTAACAATTTTCTTCAACAACTGACCGAAGCACACTTCGGGTTTTTCAGCCGGTTCACTACGACGTTCGGAAGGGGTGGAGGGTTGAAGAATAGTGCAAGTTCAAGGGCGTGCCCAACAATTTGCACCTTTTTTTTCGTCTACAGCTAATTTGATTTGCACTGCCCCTTCTGCTGGCCTTCTGCTCCCTACCTATCAACATTGCTCTGGTTTTGAAGTGCGGTTAGTTTATTCGTTTTTCTTTGCTTTACATTCGCTTGAAAAGAAACCCTGAGACCAATGCACCCGCACAAGCAATCACACAACCACAACAGTTAACTGTTTTTTTTTTGTCTTTGCTGTCTTTACGTGTGTATGTGTGTATATATGTAATTGCAAAAATCACGTAAACAATGCATATTTTTGAAAGTCTTGCATTTTGCTTTGGCTTTTGTCATTGAGACTCGCCCCCATTTATTATTATTTATTCAATTATGCGCTTTCTTTTTCCATTTTCCATATTGTATACTATTTTTGTTTTGTTTTTTGTTTTCACACCGACTCTCACACACACAAACGCACAATTGTAATACTTGAGGGCTCGTTGTTATTGCAGTTGTGTTTGGATTTGCGTTTGCATTTGTATTTGTGTTTGTATTGATTGGCCCAGACTCGATTGCATTTCACATTTCAGACTATGCTTTATGTTTTTAAGCTTTATGCCCACTGGCCTCAGCCTTATTATTTATACAATTCAAAATTGTGCTTATTTGCCAAACAACACAGCACAAAAACCAATAGACACGGAGGGTGGAAGTGGAATGTGCTGCTAGCAAGAAGCAAAAAAAGAAAGTTGCCAGCCACTCGCGAAGTCAATAACACCTTTGTTTTTGCAGTTTTCTACGTCTCTTTTGATAAGCCAAGCAACACACACACACTATTCAATGTTTTGTCCTGAATAGACAGCACCAATTTGTTGATAGCATTTTTATGAATTCCACTCAAATTGTAGGATTTACCTTTTTGCTACTTAAGCAATGCGCACAATTACGGGATTTGCATACGCAAAATTTAAAATTCTAAAAATTTCAGAATTTTTACCGTCCAGACCAGACATTATTGCCCTAAGCCTAAGCAAGTACCAGTTACAAGTTGAAAGTTATAATCACCGGGGGGTCGAGGGGACAGGCAGTGGAAGTGGCAAGTTACTCGATACACACCCGATGCATTCGCTTTTGTATATCTAGCCAGGGTACCATGTAGCCATAACTCTGGTCATACAATTCGAGCATTTTTAAGGTAATTTTTAAGTGTGAGTCGGTTATTTTTAGTAAATTCTAATTTTTTTGAATTTTTCGTCAACCTGGGGAGGGGTTGTCGGATTGGTACCAGTAAGAGAGGAGAGAGAGAGAGGCACGCATTAGCTGTAGCTATTGATTGCGCCATCTCTAGACACAGCAGGCGAAAGAATTATCGCCCACACACACACCCCAGCCAACCCAGCCACCCTACATATGTATGTATGCAATTAATACATTCAATGTTCATTGCAGTGATGCCGATTTGGCCTTTTTCCGGACAGATCTGTTCTGTTTTTAAGTGCTTTGTCAGGAAAAAATATCAAACATCCCCTATCCGGAAATCTGGCCTTTATTTTAGATTTCATTTGATTCATTTATTTCAATCTTTTTTTTCAGTGTTCTTTAAAAACAGTGTGGCATCCAATCTATTAATAACAGCGATCTTCTTAAAACAGTGTGGCATCCTTTTTTACATACTTTATATGTATTATCGAAATCATTTGTAATCTAATGTACAACAAAAGTGAAAAATAAAGTGAAATAACGCCGAAAGATTCGTACAAACAAAAATTTCGTGATTGCTGGCTACAGCAGCCAGATTTTAAAGATTGGATAAGCCGCGATGAAGCGGACACCAATAAGGAATACTGCAGATACTGCAAATGCAGTCTTAATAGCAAAATAGATCACATTCGCGCGTATATGGCGTTAAAAAAACATATGCAAAACGCATCGTGCCTCGCACAAAAAGCATAATTTGTTTTAAGCCGGCGGATTGTCCCCAATCTTGTCACCAGGAAGCTGGTTTTAGCTATGTTTATGTTTATTATCACCTCACGGAATTGTGCAAGCTTCATTTTGGTGCTAAAAGTTTAAAATTGCACAGAACAATTTTTTGTCCTATTTTCTTTTTTTTTAGATTTTCAGCCTGTTTTTCCGTATTTGTCCTTTTATTTTTCAAAAAAATATTGGCATCACTGGTACATTGGGACTCAATATTTAATAATGCAATCGAATAGCGAAAGGCTCATTTGAATCTCCCTTGATATGATGAACCTAGACCTCTTATCGAAATTTAAATTTATCAGGAATATTTGCGCAGATATTTTTGCATTTGATAAAACTATGTAACGTTAACTGATATGCGTGCATAATGCATAATGCATAATGCATAATGGTGTCCCCAGGTCCAAGATTAATGGCCGGACAATGGCATTATTGAAATCTGCAAAACTGTTTTGCTTTTGACCGCCACCAGCAAATAAACACAGCCCCCCCTCTCTAAAAACTCTATGTTTTTCAACAATTCAACAATGTGGCTATCTCTAGTTATTATATTAAGTTTTGGTATTTTCCAGTATTTTAGCGATATTTACATGTGTATGTGTTTTCACCAACCCACTTGTTCAACAAGTGGTTTTCGCGCCTCGTTTTTTGTATGTGTGCGTGCACGTGCGTGTGGTTTGTTGACAAGCTGGACAGAAGTATGTGTGTATCCCTTGCTTGTGGTTGGTTGGTTTTGGGCCTTCTTCGTTTCTCTTCGTGTCTGTTTGACGATTTTCTGGAAAGTGTTGTTTATTTTTAACATATATTGTCAAAATTACCCGAAATGTTTAAAACTAAGATTAAAAATTTTAAAAATAAAAAAAAATTCTGTGACTACTGTTATTAAATAAATAATATATAATTAAATTATGTTACGATAAAATTGTAAGTGTGTAAAATAAGTGTTAGGTAACGCCAATAATTTAATTTGAAATACTTTACAATTTATACATTATCCTTATGGAATGGTCACTGGTCAATCCCCTTAGTTAATTAAGTAGTAATATGGCTCTTATGCTCCACATCGAACTTATGATAATTTAGTATTTTCGTCTCAGAATTCTTAAATCTTCATCATGTATGCAACCCTTGCTTTGAAAGAAACTCAGTTACAATAGACCTGAATATGCATTTTTTGGTGCTAGCAGACTGAAGCCTCGCTGCTACAGCACAGTTTTGTGTGTTAGATTAAGTGTCATGCTACTATACTGCCGTGCGCGAGAGTTGCATTTAACATATCGACCGACGGCCACAATGTTTCGACCTACCACCACAATTTAAGTGCCGTCTATCGCAAGAACAAAAAAGTGAAGCGTAAAAACCAAACGGTACTCTACATGGAAAAATAAGTGTGAGTGCGTGCGTTAATAAAAAACTCAATATCTACATATATATTATGCGCTCCAGAAAAAAAAAAACAACTTTCGAGCAGTTCAACAATTGTGCAGAGAATACGTATTCAATTGTGTGTGGCCTGGGTGTCAGCAATACAGACACACACAAACACATACATATACACTCAAGCGTTCACACACAGTCACTCTTAACACACAACCGAAACAAAAACAACATACGTGAGTTGTCGCTGCCGTCACCGTCACCATTCAGCAGCAGAGTCTGCCTTTTACATTTGCAAAAAGCGTAAAAATCGAAAAAGCAAAAGTTAGATCTGTTTCTTAAATAGGTGGGTTAACATTTTTTCCGTGGCTTGCAAAATGCAAGGGTTTTTTTTATGCCAAATTCCACTAAACAGCCGTGGCCTTTGTTATTGTTGCTCGCTCGCTCGCTTACAGATTCATCGGCTGCGGCTGCGGCGACGACGACGTCGACTTCAACGTCAACGTCGTTGTCTGCCCCCGATGGTAATCTATCTCTGTGTTGTTGTTGTGTATGCGTGTGTGTGCTCGCGTGCATGTTCATATATATATATGTATATGTATATATGCATATATAAATGTATGCATGTGTGCGTGCCTGAGGTCTCATGTGTGTATATGTGCATTTGATAACTGTATTAGTGTCTAGACATGTTGCTGACAAACTTAAAAAAAAAGTTGCGCTTGCGGTTCGGTTTGCCGGTTCGTGTGCATGTTTCTCTGTTGATTTTACGACTATTTTAAAAGCCATGCAGAAACTAATAAAAAATCTCTGCCATTAAATACATTTTTATGCATGCAAAGACAGTGATCCTGATATATACATACATATGTACATATGTATGTTTTAATGTATGTATGTGTATTAATGTACACACACACATGTAAATGTATGTATGTATTATTTAAAGTCAGTTGCGTTTGAACCGGAACGTGAAGTCAATACGTTCCGAACCGGTGTGGAGCGTTTTTTGTTGTTGCTGCTGATCACTTGATGCTTCGTACATACACGTACATACATATGTATATATTTTTGTACATACCTACATAAGTATGTACATACAAATTATCTGTCAAGACATGCACGCTTCTCTGCCCTCACCTCTTTTACCGCCCACACACGGCCTCGCACTTTGCAATGCAGACAGACAAATATACAGACATACATATGTATAGACATATATGCGTCTCATATTTGTGTTTGTATGCGAGTGTGTTTGTATTTTGTCGATTTTATTTTATGTACATTTGTTTACAGTTTTAGATAGCGAAATTTGTACAGCCGGCAGGGGCAGCCACGGCACGGCGTTGACATTTTCGCAAATTGCGAATGAATATTGCGTTGTTGTTGTTGTCGTCGTTTTTTGTTTTCAGCTGCGATCATTGCAGCACTTTCTGAGACACACACGCATACACATACATATGTACAAACATACAGAATATAAAACACAGGCACATGCACACGTGCCCCTCGCACCTTTATCGCTTGCTGCGATCTCAACTAGCGGGCCACACAGAGGCAGCAAGCCAAACATGCAAGCAGCACATACACACACACACACACACATATGTTTGTATACGTGTAAGTTCATGAACAGCCGCGCTCTGTCGACTTGTTTTGATTAATTTCGCGGTAAATGCAATCGCGAAAAATTTGCTCGTATCGCCGTCCGCGCTTTGACTGCGTAACATGGCGGGGAATTTTGTTTGAAGCTAAACAGCAACAACAGCAAGAACAACAATAATTGCGACAGCAGCGTTGCCAATATGCTGGCGCCTGTACATGTGGGGCGCGTAGTGACTAAGTGCAAGAAAAAGAGAGAGAGACCCCAGGGAGGTGTCTGTTGCAGCGGCAGCCCTTCTGCGAACGGAAATGCCGTAAATGCTCGGTTTTATTTTTTTTTTTTATTTTACATATGCTATTTATTTTTGTTTTTATTATTTGCGATCGATCCTATTTTGAACAGTTCTGCAGCTGCTGACGCAAGCGCCAATAGCAATAAAAATAACAATATGTACTACAACAACAACAAAGGGCTGTGCAATTTGCCATAAAGACGCCAAAAGACAATAATAAAATATTTTACGTATGTATGTGCGTGTGTGTGTGTGTGCGCGAGTGCATATTGGAGATGGTAACTTCAAAATCTATTTTCCTCCTGACACGAAAAATGAAATATCTGTAGGCAGTTTATATAATACTGATATACCAACTCTAGTTTATAGAACCGAGTTACCTAACAAAAAACCCTTTTATTATTTTGTATGTTATTTAAAGTTTTTATTTTTTTACTTCACCCAACAAGTGCCCTCATTGTAAACTTTGAAGACTGGGGTGTACGAATTTGGATTGCTTGTTGCGCACGGAACTGTGAACAGCCTCAACACGAATTACTTACCAATCGCGCTGCAGAGGAGATCGACTGTGGTTGCCACCACCGCAACAAGATCTGCCTCAATTACGCCTACGACAACGTTTACGCCCACTGGCAGTCGTTTGGGCTTTAATTTTAGCAACGCCAGCAGCACTAACAGCAGCAACAGCAACATCAGCAACAACAACAACATTAACAACAATTACATCAACACGTCGCAATTTAATAACTTCAACAACGAGGTGTACGGCACGCCGCATCCAATAGCGACGGCAACGGAAGCCATCATGTCCTTGGCAGCGGCGGGCACGTCGCCCACAAGCACCATAGAGCCCTTTGTGGCTGCTCGCCCACATATCGTTAAGGAGGGCTGGCTTCAAAAGCGCGGCGAGCACATCAAGACCTGGCGCCAACGTTACTTTGTGCTACGGTCCGATGGTGCGCTGAACGGCTATCGCAGTAATCCGGCGAATGCACAGTCAGAGCAAATGCTCAATGACTTTACCGTACGCGGCTGCCAGATAATGGCCGTGGATCGGCCAAAGCCCTTCACATTCATCATTCGCGGCCTGCAATGGACGACGGTGATTGAGCGCACATTTGCCGTCGAATCGGAAGTCGAGCGCCAGGCATGGACCGAGGCCATACGCAATGTTGCCAACAGGCTTTGCGAAATGGGCGAAACGGCCATGTCGCCGTCGGCACAAACGGACATGGGTGATGTCGATATGGCTGGCATTGCTGAGGTGGAACTATCTGAACAGTTCTCCGTGCAGGGCACCACACGCAACAGCAGCGGTGTCAAGAAAGTGGTACGTAAATTACCTTTGAAAAAATATCGATGTATCCGTTTTAAATTAGCTTTTATTTTTGCAATAGACACTCGAGAACTTTGAGTTCCTCAAGGTACTTGGCAAGGGCACCTTTGGCAAGGTGATTCTGTGCCGTGAGAAGGCCACAGCTAAATTGTACGCAATTAAAATTCTCAAAAAGGAGGTCATCATACAAAAGGACGAAGTCGCGCACACATTAACCGAAAGCCGTGTGCTCAAGTCAACAAATCATCCGTTCCTTATTGTAAGTGTTTTCAGTTTATCACAGTTGTAAGTGGCTGGCGTTATCAGGGAAAAACCGCCATTTACAATGAATAACATAACTTTTAAACGTTTTGACAGCTATTTATCACATTTCGAACTTATGGTTTCTGGTTAACGAGTTGCTCACAACATAAGCCAGCTGCTTACAAATATTTCTTCATATATTTTTTATCATGTATAAATATTTATTTCAAAAGCAATAGCACCCACAATAATTGTGGCTATAATTCTTGGGAGTTTTTGGTAGATTATAAACAGTGGATTATAAAAGAGTTTATTATAAATGAATTCACAATTTATAATAAATTATTTTAAAGTCAATTAGAAGACTTATATTGATGTCAATTAATGTATCAATGAAAAACATTATCCTTTTCATAATATTATTTTACTCCAAATTCATACATAACTTTCAATCTCTTTTGCAGTCACTAAAATATTCATTTCAAACCAATGATCGATTGTGCTTTGTCATGCAATATGTGAACGGTGGGGAGCTGTTTTGGCATTTAAGTCATGAGCGCATCTTTACGGAGGAGCGTACACGTTTTTATGGCGCCGAAATAATATCGGCGCTGGGCTACTTGCATTCACAGGGCATTATTTATCGTGACTTGAAGCTGGAGAATCTTTTGCTGGACAAAGACGGTCACATAAAGGTAGCCGATTTCGGGCTGTGCAAGGAGGACATCACCTATGGCCGTACTACAAAAACGTTTTGTGGCACACCGGAATATTTAGCGCCTGAAGTATTAGATGATAATGATTATGGGCGCGCGGTAGATTGGTGGGGCACCGGTGTGGTTATGTACGAGATGGTAAGCAAGATAATAATAAATATGCGTAATATATTCGATTAATAACCTAATATATTGTGTTTTTGAAATTAGATCTGCGGTCGTCTACCCTTCTACAATCGTGATCATGATGTTCTCTTCACACTTATATTGGTAGAGGATGTGAAATTTCCACGCAATATAACCGATGAAGCAAAAAGTCTGTTATCTGGCCTGTTGGCCAAGGATCCTAGAAATCGCTTGGGAGGCGGACAAGATGATGTTAAGGAAATACAAGCGCATCCATTCTTTGCGAGTATTAATTGGACAGATCTGGTGCAAAAAAAGGTACAACAGATCTTTGAATACTGTTGAATCGCACTCTTATGTTTTTATATATTTCACTTTCCAGATAACACCGCCTTTCAAGCCTCAGGTGACATCAGATACAGACACACGATATTTTGACGAAGAGTTTACTGGCGAGAGCGTTGAATTAACACCGCCAGATCCCACGGGTCCATTGGGCTCCATAGCCGAAGAGCCGCTGTTCCCGCAGGTATGCTTAACCATTATGCACATTCAAAATTAACACGGACTTTATATGCATTTTAATTTTTTGTGTGTCTACAGTTCAGCTATCAAGGAGACATGGCCTCTACATTGGGCACCTCGTCGCACATAAGTACTTCCACAAGTCTCACATCGATGCAATAGAACAATCTACAAGTTTTACAAGCACACACACATACACAATTACCACACATCATGTTCTGCTTCATTACCTATACCCATATAATATACCTAGTTATATAGAAATGGGAAAATTGCGAGCAAAACAGAAATAAATTTGTACCGCTAAGTTTATACACCACTTATAACAAATTGATTGATAGTAACTTATTTTTCATAAATTCAACAACAGCAAAAAACAACAACAGCAAAGCGCAGCTTAAAAACGTATGGAGAGAAACGTTGATCGAGCGATATATAAAGAAAAAAAAAAAACAAACAGATAGTTTACTACATATGATAATACATATATAATTATATATACAAGTAAATATAACATTTTAGGCATAACGTTTAAAGTGATTAGTTAATTTGTAAATGCAAGTAAAACATTTATTAAGTGAATGAGTGAAAACACACATTTACACAAACACACACAGTAAACTAAAACACTAAACTTAAACATCATGCATATATGCAAAATGAAGTTTATGTTACTGTGCGAAATGGAATCGAAATACACACACACA
The DNA here is from genome assembly GCA_018901835.1 of Scaptomyza graminum. NCBI lineage: Eukaryota > Metazoa > Arthropoda > Insecta > Diptera > Drosophilidae > Scaptomyza > Scaptomyza graminum. Next base: position 466,252 of record JAEIFL010000302.1, read on the forward strand.
CACACACACACACACACACACACGACTACGACTACGACTACAAAACACACAATATACGCATTATTTATACTCCAAAGAAGCAAAAACACAAAAAAATTACGAGTTATATTTAATGGTAAAGTTGGCTCTAATGTGCTGTGCTTTATGCAAGAACACAACACAACAACAACAACAACTAATAGTAATAATATTTCAACTGCATGAGCGTCATTCAGCGCCTACAAAACAACCTTTTCAAAAGCGAAACTACAATTTATACATGGCATATGCTTTTTTTACACAAATATTTGTACATATTTATATACAACAAAAAACAAATCCATTTTTAAACAAAAAGAACATACAAAAATTTCCATTTTTGAATTTGGAAACAAAAAAATTAAAAATTAATGCCTAAAATTTCGTCATTTAAGTTTCGGCTTTGCAAAGTTCTTTAAAAAGGAAATTTGATTAAATGAAAAGAATTCCTAAATTAAAGATCAACAAAAAAAAGTAAAACAAAATTAGATATTTTTTTATAAACGAAATAAATTATTAAATAAAAATTGTGAATAAAAAAATATAATAAAATTTAATCCTGTTCGGGCATTTCAACTAAATATACAATACCTATAATAAAAGTATAATCTCTTCTATATACAAGAAAAAAAAAAAGCAAAATCTTATCAATTGAAATAATACTATAAAGAACGAAAACAAATAAAACATATTTTCTTAAATAAAAATCAAACTACGAAAATTGCTTGCAACTTAACTAAATATTAAATGCCAAAGAATCGGCGAAGCGAATGAAACTCATTAACAACAGCCAAAAGATTTAATAGCTGGTCAGGTGAGTTTGAGTTTCGCTTATATAATATGTATGATGATAAAAAGTCCAGTAGTTGAAAGCTTAGACTTAACTGCAGTTATAATGTAGCCTATTTTGTGATCAGATCTGGTTAAGGTACATATACGCCAATTACATATGCACTTGAAAGATTTTAGGCTCTACTGCAACATTCAACTTTTAAATTCGTGGAACGATGTTATAATGCACATTGCTTATATCTAACTGCTTAATGCGGCAAACTTGTGTTGATTGATGAAAACAGTTTGAATCAAGTTATTTTTATACTGCTGTGAAACAACATCAGAAATCTAGCTAGCCAATATTTGGACAGACATCCATGTATATGCATCCGTTCAACTTCAGATCGATCATGCAACTCATAGGGAGACTTTTATAAGCAAAGCTTATAAGAGGAACTACACAACGATTTCAACTATTGCAAATTTATGTAGGTACAATACAATACTTATTTTGACTTTAGCATTTCGTTAATAGAAAATTTCCGTTGACTTTAGGAAACAACAACGGAAAATGCAAAGTAAAAAGCTGACCAAACAATCAACCGAAATCTGCCAATGCCATAAAAACGGCAAGCTTTTATAAAAATTATTATAACAATAAAAATAAAAGAAATACATGTATCACACACAAGATTGAGAGATATCGCAATCAGTTAGCAGCAGTCAAGACAACTAGATAAAGTGCATTACCATAATAACGCCAGCCAATCAGACTTTATGTTGTGTTTTAGGTGCCCCTGAATTTAATAAATACTATTAAACTACTCACTGTGCCCACTATTAATGCATTTCGTTTTGCCACAACCAACAAACAAATAAAAGTAACAGCGATTCGATATTGATTTCAATGAGTTGTTATGTTAACATTTGATTTTTGGACTTTTATACCATGTACTGCAAACTACAATGTGTTCTAAAAAAAATGGGTTGAAACTTGACTAATAAATATCTTGTCAGATCGAAGATCAGGTCAAGCAACCCAAGCTGTTTTGTATTGTAAAAACATTAAATAATAGTAAAGAAATAAACAAACTTAACAATTGATTAGATGTAATTTTTGATAAGCGAAATCATTGAAATTTTCGCACAGTTTTAGTAATTACACAAAGCTGATAAGTAAAGTAAAATAAAACGGAAAGAACGAAGAAAAATACTAAATATACGTTTGTAAAACATGAGCAACAACTGAACAGGAACCTGTAGATAATATACGATCTACATAAGTATGATAATGATTAATTTATACGCGCTTACGCATACCAACATGCATACATAAAGAGAATATAAACACACATACATATATATGTACATCTATATATATCTAGATATATACAAAATACATATACCATATACATGTGTATGTACATATAACCATGTAACCATGGAAAAAACAAAAACAATTATCATTTAAATAAATAAATAAAATTTACATATAACAGACATTTGATAAAAAAGAAAACCAACACCATCACCTTGAGTATCATTTTCTTTAGATTTTGAGTACTTCAAATTGTTTTAAATAATAATAATCAATGATGAAAGGTAATGAAGGTAAAAAATAATTAACAATTAAATGTGTTTACAGATAAAAACAACTTTAGTTGGACTGACGCTCTAAATAAATAAATAACTTTAGTTGAAGAAAGAAAATTGTATACTTGCATATTAACACAAGATGTGTTAACTTCAAGATGTCAAAATATTAGGTAAACAATTTTTGTTCTATGGTCAAATGGGTAGAATGCTTGTTATAAACCCAACTTTGTTCTAAACAGAAACACACCCATTAAGAACTTGAAACCGGTGAGTTTGACTCCCCGCTTGGCGGTGGCTTTACTGCAAATTGGGTCATGACAAAAGTTAACCATGTTGCATGTGCACAAAATCCATAAAAAAAAAAAATATAAAAAAATACTAAGCGGAATAGCGGACATGACCGACTTAAATATTCGGGAGCAGCCTGGAGGTGAGCAGGCATTCAGGGGGGCCAGGCAGGCTGGTCAGTGCGTGACAGGCGCGCTTTGAAGGTGTCCATGGAGTGCGCTATGTGTGCGCGCCCGCAAACAATGCGTTTTGTCTGATGATTAATTACAACGCAATCTTGGAGGCCACAGAGCCACCGCCGCTTTCCCCAAACTAGCAAACAGCAACAAATGTGTAAAAGACGCTCACACACACACTAACATACTTATGTGTATAGGAATATGTATAAGTATACATATGGACTAAGTCGCGAATGTAAGCCAGAATGTGTGTCGCGACGCCAGGCGGGTATATATTTTATCTGTGACATGAAGCTATTAATTTTTAGCACTTGCCCCAAACAAAACATCACAAAAAATTATAAATTAAACGCGACCAGAGTTATGTACATGAAGAAAGCGAAAGTAAAGCAAGTAAAAACAAAAAAAAAGATATACTTGTATTGAACGTAGATTGGATTTTGGGCTGGGTTTTCAACTTTGCATCCTTAAGTTGGTTTGCCAAGCCTAGGTTTTGAGGCCAGGCCCTTGAAAAAAGCACTAGGAAAAGTGCGATTAGTGCTTTCCCTTTTAATGCTGCTGTTGCTGTTGCTGCCACTGCGACAACTTATGACGGATGACAACAAATGAAATGGCAAATAGCGTGTTAGTCCTAAATAAAAAACCGAAGTGTCGATGCTCTGTATAGACAAACTTTAAATTGATATGTTTACAAATTTAGATTTCAATTATTAAAATATTTTATTATTAATATTATTTTCGTTATTTTGCTACTTGTTTACTTATTTAAATATTTTTAGTCCATTCTTTGGACTAACTGTGGGTATGTATATACTATATATGTTTAAAGCTTTATTCATTGTCTAACAAGTTGGCAGTTAATAAATCTTTTGATTAAGGATAACGCTTTTTTCAGCTAATTGATTGTGGCAAAACATTCTTGTTAAAGAAGAAACTTTAAGTCTTCTTCAGACACGTTTAGCTCACATTTAAAAAGATTACGACAATTATTGGTAGCATGATTTCCATTCTATTGAGTTGAGCTACAGACTTTCGTGTTTAAGTGATTCAGGCCAGACCTTTAAGATATGTCTGAAAAAAAAAACCCGTTATAACAAAGCTGTTGTACTCTTTGTCAAGTGTAGCTGCTGCGTCTCGTTTTCTTTGTTTGCTACGCGTTTTTTCGCGCTTTTCATTTGCGAAACGATTTTTCTATTTTCACCTCTTGGTTGACGCGCGCTGTTCAAGCTGTTGAGTGTTGTTTACTTTATAGCAATGTGAAAATGTGTCTTAAAACTAGAAAATGGTCAGCAGCATGCAGCATCGGCAGCAACATGCAGTGGGACTGGAACTGTGGACTGGGCAGGAGAGACTTGTGAGTACTTTTGTATGTGCTGGCGCTTTACAGCTTCCCCTACCCTCAAACAACTTCGACTCTGCAGCAAACCGTGTTGGCTGACTAAAAAAAGTGAAATACATCAAAGCACGTCACATCCATGAGACATTATGAACAACACGAGAGCACGCCCAAGACCCAAACCAACAGTTCGAGCTAGAGCCCGTCTAAGTCTGGCCAAGACTAGATCCCCAACAACGCCGGTATGTTTGACAACCAGGCCCAAAAGCGTCGCTAATGAATTGGAATTGTGTTTAAAGAGCGAGGCGAGGGGCGAATTTAGAAAAACATCAACAGCAGCTTCAAAGCTCCAGTGTTCGTCGTCTCTTGCAGCCGCTGCTGCAATCGAAATTAATGAAAAACTTTCGTTTATTTAATTGCACAGCAGTTAGACAGAGAGGGAGAGTCCATGTCTAAGCCCCACCAGCTGATGTATACGACAGGTCTGAAGTCTCTTTCTAAGTTTTAGTCTCAGCATAGTCTCTAAGTCGCAGAGTCTCTGAATCTCAGTGTTTATGGGTTATGGTTATGACCATAATGAAATCTATAGGGCAAGACATCGACAGCGGCATTTGAGTGAAAATGATTGATTGATTGATCGCTGTGTTCACTGCTGTTGCTGGATTGGATCGTCATCGTCTAAACGTTATTGCATTGTTGTCTGCGATTGCTGCGTTACTCCTTTTCGGTGTACAGAGATCTGTTGACTTGATCGGGCAATTATTATTTGTTTGTTTTTTTCATTTATTTATTTTTTTTTGTATATTAGTTGTTCGCAGATTTCGCTGCAATTTTGTTTATGGCTTTTAAGGTTGAAACATGATGTTGATTGAGTTGTTTGACGCCGCCAAATGCCAATCAATGGGAACTAAATACAAGCGTGCTCGGTCTGCCTTATGGGCTGTGGGGAAAGTCATTCGGTTTAGTTGGCCAGGTGCGTGTTTATCCTGCGTTTTGCTTTCGGAACCCTCACTTCCTCAAGTTAATGAACAAATTAGTTAAAGTCCATTTAATTATAATATTACCAAAATAGGCATCAACTTATTTAGATTGATACAAATTTAATTAAAAATAAAACATCTCTAGTTATTGATTAAAACCTAAAGCTTTGTACTTTTTTTCTACTCATTTTTAATAAATGATATTTTACAATATAATTAAAAATCAACAGATTTGTCTTTTGATCGGCTTTAAATAGTCAAGATAAAATTACTAACAGCAAAAATAGATGTGTCGAATAACGAACTTTCGTACTAACTATTATTGAGTCTCAAGAGTCAAGACTTCCTCTGCAAAATCTTCTTATCTATTTTGCTTACTTTTCTACACAGCTTTATTATTTTCCAGTAGTAAATGTTAAGGCACTGGTATGTAGCTGATAGACCCAATTGATTGCTACATTAAAATAACTTTATGCATTTCTTCGTTCGGTAGCAGCTTTTGATTATCTTAAACATTCACTTCGCTTCGGCAAACATTTTCAACTTTGACCACAATTGCGAATATGTATTTGGATATGGATATGGATATAGTTAACAACTGGCGGATAAGCATGGCTGCACATGTCAACGCCACTTGCCAGTTTGCCCGCTTTGCCTGGCTCGCCCCCTGACTGTGGACTGTGGTCCAGTTCGGACCTGGTGTTTGTGGCATAAAAACGGTTCAACATTGCAACCGCTCGTAGTTCTACTCCCATTTGGGCCGATGCTGCTGACCAACTTGCGGCACAATGCGCCAACAGCAACAACAACAAAAATAACAGCAACAACACTGGCCAAATATAGACGTTGGACATAGAACGGAACGCCTTTATTATAAGTATGACAAAAAGAGAACCATGTAGGAGTTATATGTATGTATGTATGTATGTAGTCATACTAGTCGGCTCCATGCTCGATAACCTAAAAAAGAAAATGCTCGAACACATTTTTATTTTTATTTTTAGTTTTTCTTTTTCGTTTGTTAAAAACTAAAACATTTGGCCGACAAGGCGCTGTTGCGATGCTATAAAATGGAATGGGTTGAGAGTTTGGGATGTAGACGGGGATGGAGACCAAAGTTAAAAAGAAATACAAAAATGAAAATAAAACGGTGAACACACCTTAAAAAATGTGAAAAGTGTGCAGCGTTAAAGGGGAAACATTTGCCAGTTTTCTAATTGCAGACTGGACAGCGTTAAGACATGTAGCCGTCTGTGACGGATTTGGGCAACTGGAAGGCATATATGTCCGTGACCATGGCAAATATACTTACTATGTGAGGTAGTCTGATGAGCTGCCTTCTGTTTGCTCTCTGGCAGATGTGTGCGCTGACGGATCCGTTAGTCAAAGAATCAATTTTCCTGGCTGGATCCAACCTGCTCAAAGATCAGCACTTCCCATGTAGGTGTGGCAATGCCGCACTGTATATATAGTATGTATACAAACCACCTTTGACTGCCACGAAGAGTCGGGGCCTGAAACAGCGACGGTGGCGGCGCCTTGCATGTCCAGCCGGCCACTTGCAACGTCCATTATGCAATGTCACGATTCGCGGGCGCGTATAATGAACTTTTGATGTTGATGTTGTTACTGCCACATAGCCACATAGCCAGAGTAGACCCCTATCCACAGTCATGGTCATACATATAGCTCATTTGTGAGCAACAACAACAATGTATCCAGACAGTGCTAGAGGTGAGATGTTTCTTGCGTGAGTGGCATAACAGTAAACACTAGTTTATATACATACATTTACATCAGTATTGTAGATACTCTCTCTCTCTTTTTAATTTAAACTACTAAAAACAAAACACATCTTAAAAGGCAAGTTAAAGAAAGTCAATCAAAAACTGTCAACAAAACTATTTGTAACTAATATATGTAATTTAGGGGTTAGACAAGTACCAACAGAACCATTCCATCCGACGGCTTTTTCACTACACCATCCCTAACATAAGTTCATAAACAAACACACATTATGAACCTTAGTAAATATGAGTATACATATGTCTTGAAACACGAGCAGTGTTGGTAATTGCTTTATGAACGTTTAATCTTTTTTGTGTGCAAATTTGGCAGCTTGTTTTTATTGCCTTTCGCATTGGGTGGTATTGAACCTGAACCTAAACTTGATATCCAAACAGACGCTGGGCCTAGCCGTTAATGCGCCAAAAAACCCCGAAGCACTGGGCACATTGACATGGTTCCATGGTCTGTCATGAATGAGCCAGTCAGTCAGAGCTGGCCCGCATTAATGCAGTGCTTCTCCATATAATCACTTGCATCTGACCAAGGGCCAATTCTTTGCTTTCACATATTTCTTTCCCAGTGTTTTATTTTTTTTTAGGGCTTTGGTTTTTTTCTTGTAATTTTTTTCTTAAGTTTTTTTTTGGCAATTGCGTGGAATCCGCTGATTAAGCCCAACACCGCTACATTCGAAAACGTGCCACATTTGGCAACTTGCTGGCCCTTCTTCTGTCCCAGTCTCTGTCCCTTTGTCGTGCCCCGATTCAGATTCCCATCCTGATTGTCCTCATGTTTGTTGCTTTTGATTGGCGTTTGCTGATTTCGTTTTTACTGACAACATAATATTAAAGCCAATTAAGGCTAAATTTATGCGTACAGCATACGGCCAATACACCAACTTAGCAATTGCCAACTTTGGGCCTTATTTTTCTTGCAGAGGCTCAATTATTGGGCAGCGGTCACTTTGGAGTCGGACCCGGCATTTTAACTGCCCAAAGTAAACATTTCCTTGATCTCCGCATTTTTTTGGGGCGCATTTCTTAAATGTGTTGCCCACTTCTGCCTGTGGGATGCGGTTTGTTGGCTTGTTGCCTGTTTGAGGGTATACATAACTGCAATTTTGTGGCAACATGTTAATTTCTTCATTGCCAACACGCTGCAAAGATATCTGTTGGTTTTTGTCTTCTTAAGTAATGTATCTGAAAAAACTTTCTTTTATCGAGCTGTGTGTGAAACTAAAGAATTAGATTGAAAAAAAAAAAAAATATGCTGTTGCAATATAAAATAATAGATAATTTAACTCCTGTTTTTGGTCCCAAATAGTCGATTTAATAGGTACATTATGAAAGTACAGTTACTTTCATAGCAATATTCAAAATTTGTTCGAAGCATGACAATCTAGATTCTAGACAGAATATTCTAAGCTTATAGCATAACAAAACTGCAAGTCTAGTCAGGAAAAAATATATATAGTAAATACAGATATATGTATATATAAATCGCTGTTTGAAATGTGTGAAATAAAATGAATAAATTGAAATTAAATGATTTTTGTTTAATCTGCATATTTCTGTAAGCGGGTTAGCTCCTCAAAATCAAGGTAAGAGTTCAGATGACTTTACAATTTTTTGTTCACATGCATTTAGTACATGCTTGTATATTTATTATTTACGTACCTAATTGCAACACCTGCTTGAAATTTAAGTGCTTAAGAGATAATCCAACAGCTCATTACTCAGAGTCAATCTAATTAGCTAATAATGCAATAGTCCAACTATAAAATAAAAGAAACACTTGCAACCAGCTACCGGCATGCGACTTGCAACGGAGCATAACATGATCATCATCCCATGGCCAAGAATAAGAGAATAATTCCACATTCCCATACTCAAATATAGGCCAAACAGCATATTGAATTTCAAAAGCGAACAATAACAACAATAACAGCAACACCGATATAATCGGACAATTGGACAGTCGGACAGAAAATATGCATACGACGAGGTTTACCACCCGTGTGTTGCAGTCGAAGAAGTGTGGATGCCCCGTGAAGAGGCCACTGCCACCGTTACAATAACAGCGGCCAGCAACGTCATAAGCAACAACAATGAAGGAGGTGTCTACTCATGCAACATTGCAATTAATTAAATTTTATTTTTAAATAATTGGTTTTAATTTAATTTTAAGACTTTTGCGCAAATTCATGCAACCGTCAGAGGAGTATATATACTCAAGGTGTTCAGCTGTGATCATTGGATATATATAAACATATGGTATGGGTGTGGATTTAGTTAAGAGTGTGCCTTATGCTCATGCAATCGTTCAATCATTCAAGTGTACAAGTGTGTGTTTGTGTTGCATTATGATGCAGTTGATGCACACTCAGAGTCAGAGGCTAATGAATAGCGATTTTAAAATGCAATTGCTCTTGGGTGCATTCAACCCAGCTTCGAAATGATATAACCAATGACAGGATTGCCCAAATAATTGGAGCATGCGAATGCCACTCAGAGGCGCACCGCAGCGTTGCACCCAATTCACCAAATGCAGACTGCAAAGGCAGCCAGCTAACTGTTTGTTCTCATTTTTAGTTTTTTCGTTGGCCCCCAAAATGTAAGTAAACTCATACATAAACATAAACATGCTTCATGTCCAACTTTGGGACGTAGCATAGGAACATCTTTTTGTTTGGGTGTTTGCTGTTTTCTTATTTTTTTTTTAATTATTTTATTATTATAGTTTGTGTTAAAGTTAATTTTTTTTTGTTTCTGTTTTTTTTTTCTGTTTGGGTTGCGTGCAAAGTGCGATGATCTTGCGGTGAAATTTTGTGCTCAAGCGGTTAAATTGGTCAGTGAGCAAAAATGCACAAAAGGCAACAGCAACAACAACAAACAAATGAAATAAAATCACTTGCTCGAAATGTGCTTGATTAAAAGGCCGTAGCTACAGCCACGTTCGCATTGGAATTTAATGTACATATGTATGTAGATATAAATGTAAGCCTGTAGCTTAATAGCCAGCGGGTCCGCTTTTGAGGCTCGGGAGAAAGGTTGATGTGAAATATCACTTTAAATTTGGGTATCACCAGCAGCAGCAACAGTCGCAGCAGCAGCATCATCAGTTGCAGTCCCTTGTGGACTTTCTTTCTTTCTTACTGACTTTCTGGCTTGACCATTTGCTCAGTTTAAAAGTGGCATCAATTATTGCGAACCCATCCATTAACTGACCAGTTACCCCTCATTTTGTGATCACTTATCGCAAACCCACAAATCCACATGCACACATCCTCATTCCTCGGCACTGTGCCCTTTACAACTTGTGCCACTTTTTCTTCCCATACTTGTTCATCTTTCTCGCTCGTAAATTGGGGTCACGCATGCCGGCGTGTCAAAAGCCTCTGGCTGATTGGAGGGACAATGACTGAGATAACAGCTGCGACAAGGCGCACAGGTCAAATTTTATTAAAGTATTGATCAACCTACTTAAGGTTATAAAATATTGGAATGACAATTCAAAAATAACAATACCAAAAAGTAACGATGGCAAAATTAAATTAACAACATTAACCAAACTTTAAAATAACCTAAATTAAAATATTTGGTTTTGTCAGTAGTCCATAGGTCACTTGTGTATAGACGCTTCAATATTCTGAGAGTTGTGTTTGAACTTTTGTTGTAAGCCAAAGGATTGACATGATTGATTAAATAGAATATAGATGAAATAAAATGATGCATGTATTAGGATTTGCTTTTAAAAGCCATAAGCTAAAAGGCTTAAAAGGTTTTGTATTTGATTTTATAAACGTAATCTAAAGACATAGAGTTACTAAAAATAATAAATTTTAAATAAGTTATGAACCTGGTGCTTTGGATCAGAGAATTATTTAAGCTGTTACTCAAAATAAATATTTGTACTGAATAAACCATATGTCTGACTTACAATGTTTGCATAGCTGTTAAAAATAATAGCTTGATTGTTTTCATAGTGATACTATATCTGGCAACATTTGAATTCCGCCTTTCACCTCCATCAAAACTGTGAGCTCATAAATCTTGCACGAGCTAAAAACCAAATCTTAATCCATAGACTACAGCATGCGACAAATGTATTTTGATTGCTGCGACAACCACTTGCAACAAAGCTGCAGCAAGCAACATTCTGGCCACCCAACTACGCAGCTAAGATTGTTCTGGGAGTCTATGGCTTACCCATAGATTGTTGCCAATGCGGCCAGATAGAGAAAATTTATTGTGTTAGCGTCGGCACGAGTTTGCATTTTTTTTATTTTTTTATTATTCCTTTTTATACTCTGAACCCATAAAATGGGTAAAAAAGGGTATAATGGAAGCATCTCCGACCCCATAAAGTATATATATTCTTGATCAGCATCCACAGCCGAGTCGATATAGCCATGTCCTTCTGTCCGTCCGTCTATCCGTCTGCATGGACGCGTCGATCTCAGAGACTACAAGAGCAAGAGACTTCAGATTTTGAATATAAGTTCTCCTATATGAGCAGAACAAGTTTGTTTCAAATTATCGATAACTATTTTGGTTTCCGATATACACATGGTATCGATTACAAAAAAAAAGATCGAATTTGTAAAAATGGGGGTTGATATAATGGGTAACGATAGAACTCTTCCGAAAATTTCGTCCAAATCGGTTAAGAAACACCGGAGATATCGAATTGAATCGATTGAAGTTAAGTCAGTTTTTTTTTTTTTTTTTTACATTGGTTATTATTTTTAATAGCTAAGCAAAGTTTTAGGGCGCAAGGAGATTTATTATATTTATTGCAACTGGGTTCAGGGTATCTTCTAGTCGGGCTCTCCCGACCAGAGCCTTCTTACTTGTTTTTGTATATTTCGGTACTGTTGCGTGGCATTGTGCGGCATATTAGCTGCTGCTGCTTGTTGTTGTTGGGGTAGAATTTGTGACACGACCTTTAACGAGATTTTTCCACTTTTCAACACGCGACTTTCAAGCGTGCTGCGAGAAGGCTGCTGCAAGCTGCAGTCAATGTTGGCGTCGCATCGATTTGTACCAACACATGTAGACGCTGCAACAGCAGCCACAACAACAACAACAACAGCATCAACAATAAACAAACATTTGTTGGAGAATTAGCAACCGACAACAGCGCGAGACGGGTCTTCAACTATGTGTGTGTGTGTGTGTGAGTGCGCGCGTGTGTGTGTTAGTATATGGCAATATCTTAACCAACTTCATTATCAGTATGTCCAGTTAATGATGAGGATGAGACTAAGACTGAGATTGAGGGTTGGGGCAGCTGGGCATGGGTAGCATCATCATCAACGTCATTTGCGGCTGCTGCCGGCGTTGCATGCACATTGAATTCCAATTGGGTTTGGCAGTGTGGTGCAAACTTAATTGTCAAGGTTCGTTAGTTTTTTTTTTCATCTTCGTTGCCATCGTCGTCGTTGTTGCTTTTTCTACTAATGTTCGTTTCTAATGGTCGTTTTGAGTAACTGCGCGCTGCTAGTCTCGCAGTTCCAGTCGCAGTCCCCAACTCAAAGCTATTCCCAGTCACAGTCACAGTCAAAAGAGCTAGTGCTACAACTGCCAAGGAATTCTCAATATTTCCATTACATTGTGGTCTACGTCTGGGATTTCTTGCGTTCTGTGACTGCTGCTTCTGCTTCTGCTGGTGATTCTGCTGCGGCTTTGGCCAAGCTCTCTGTCGCCTCTCTTTTGGATAACTATTTAATTCACATTGGTGGAAACTTGATTGTACTGTTGCTCCAACCATGCACAAAATGAGAAGCAGCAAAACGAGCCGAACGTCAGCGTCGACGTCGATGCCCGGCATTGAAGTCGGTGCTGTGAAAAGGTTTTTCACATTTGTAATGCGCTACATAACAAGTACATACATATATCGTTTATATTGACTTCAAGTTAATTGTTGATGTTCTAAGAATATATTGACAAAAATTAAACTGCTTCAAATACAAAACATTTGTATTATTTGAAACACATATTTTAAAATTTTTGTATGATGGGTAGAATAAAAAAAATTTTGAGAAGTAACTTCTTTGTTTATGTTTAAAACTCTGATAAGATTTACATTCAACAGGAAAATTAAATCTTCTTTAATGTCATTTAAAATAATAAATAAATTTAGTCAAATGGCTTCTTTCTGTACAGACTTTACTTGATTGGAACTTGGGATTTGTTATTAAAATTTGTATTGAAACTAATAATAAAATTAATGTTAAAGCAGATATCTCAATATCATAAAAAGTTTTTTTTCATTAAGGTATTGAACATGTTTAAGGTCTTACTTTGAATATTAAATATTAGATAAATTTTCCCACGTTAATTGTCGAGACCATTATCGAAAATTATCTTTGTGTTTAATGCTGTAGTAGGCTCGTAATTATCTGTGGTGCAACGTGTGCGACTTTCTTTTGCCATTACTGATTGATCCATGGCCAAAAACCAATTAGCATGCGATATCAGCCCATTTGGGAGTACAACCAAGGCTTTGACATAAGCGCAAGCGCTTTCTATTTATTATTACACCGAATTATTATAGTAGCTGTAGCTCATTGCTTGGTGCGGCCAACTAGTGCCATAAATTTCTGCACTGCACTGCACTGCTTCACATTAAAAGATTGTGAGTGAGTAAACTGATGGAAGTTGGGATGCAATGCGGATCGCTGTGGCTGCTGTGGCTGCTGCTGCCGCTGCATTCGATCGACGTCAGCAGAGCCGGCGTCCGGCACATGGCTTTCAGTTGAAATGCGTTTGATCAATGCTGATCGAGTTAGTTTTGTCAAGATCTCGTCTAGGCCAAGTGCGATCGGCCACAATAAGAGAGAGAGAGAGAGAGAACAACAGAACAAGGATCTAAGCAGGATACTCTCCATTGTGTGTGTGTGTCTGTGTAACGGTAACGGTTACGGTAACGGAAGTGTGCTATTTCGTATTAAGTAACTAACAAACTGACCGCATTAACAGTCGCCACCTGCGACAGCGCCACATTGAGTTGCAGAAGTTCCATCCACGATTCACGAACATCATCAGTTTGTTTTGTGGTATGTACAAATATACATAGCGTAGATTGGGACTCGGGATTGGGGATTCGGGACTTGGTTGTTTTTAGTTTGTTTATTGTGTTTGTGTTGTCTCCATTCTGTGTTGCTGGGTACGCATATTTAAAGTTTGATATCAATCTTATGCAGGAATGAGCAATGACACTTAATGGCATTTTAGACCCAAACTCTGTAGCAGCTTGCAGTCTCAAGTTTATGGCCAACGACGACAGCGTCGCCTTGTTAAGTGTAAACGTTAAGTGCCTTGTTACTTAATTCTTTGCCTTTTTTATCTTTTTCGTACACTTTTTCCCGCTCTAATTCGGACCAAAGAGTTGATCTTGTCGTGCTTCAACGTCGTCTTTTGCCATTTCTTGACTTGCTTTAAGTTTTTGGTCTAGTCTTCGTCTTTTGGTTCGGGATCGTCTCTCTGGGCTTGGTCCATTATCACACGCGACATTAAGTGCAACCATAATGTAATCGAGCATTTTCTTTAATTTACAGTTAATTGAGCCTTATAGGGTAATTATGCAGCCGGTTGGAATCGTCGTCAAATGCATGTTGCTCTTAATTATACAAAGCTGGTGGCGTGTATGTAAATCAATCACAGTGCTTAAGCTTAAGCCTTAATAAAGGCGCGAGGGTCATTAAATTTTGTTTCACTAAGAGCGTGGTCAAAGTCATCACACGATCATGACCAGACCAGTCTGAAAAAACTCCACATGCATAAGCATATGTATGTAGTATGAATGTGTGTTAGTGCTAAAAATAGTCTGGGCATAGTTTTATATTTCCTTCAGTTTTGTTTTGCCTGCAGCCTAAAGTGGTTAACAAATTGCCATTGATGCGATAAGCCAGTCACTGACAATAAACGAAATGCACAATCAATCAAACAACTATCGAACAAACCACACACACTCGTGCACTCAGATTAAAACAACAAAAAGAAGAAAAAGAAAACAACCAACAGAAGTACAAGTACTACATGCTCTAGCCAACTCAAGCAGCCAACTCTAGCCAACTATAGTTGTTGCGTCAATATAAAGTTAGTTGAGGTACAAATACAGCTTGCAGTTTTGTGCTGCGCTGCACCTGCGCGTTGTGGCAGTTAGCTGAGGAGCTTGGAGAGAATCGGGCGTTCCCTGGTAACCACTGATTTCCGCAGCAATCGCTGCAAGTGTCTGGGAAACCGTTAGCAATCATTAGCAATGAAATCAATTGGCCCATATCGAAATATCTACGAGGATTGTCTGTGTGGTTTTCTTTCTCTCTAACCACTTCACAGGAAGTTCAACTAGCCAAGATCTCTGTGTTTTTCCAACTAATCAGATACACTTAAATCCGTATATTTATACTCGCGTTGCCAACAAGATGATTTGTTGATGTCTTGTTTGTCTTCTTGTTTGTCTACCTTCTGTGAACAGTATTAAAAAAGGTTTATCAACTTGCTGGAATTAAATATTAAATATTGATTTTAACCAGATTTATAGTCGCTGTGTGAAAATCAATCTAGAAAAATCAATCATATAATGATTCCATTATACCTAATGTACCTAAAAATGTATTTCAAATATAGTTTTGGTGAACAATTTTAACTGATATGTGTTTCATTTTAAAAAAAATATACATATAAGGGAGAGTCACCAGTAGTGGACACTGTGCCTAATTCGAACACCCCCTCTATTTTGGCGAGTTTTGATGCCAGCGCGCTCTTATTTCTGTGATTGAAAGCTCTTAGTGCCAGCTTGCTTTTTATGTGGTCTACAAGTGTTTATACTTAGTTTTGGATGAGACTAAAATTAAAATACCGATATTTCGATCTAAACTTTGTAACTTTTCAACGCGTTTGGAATTGTATTATTTCAAGTTTCAGCAAAGGAAAATACATTTTTTCTTCATCGTTTTTTCATGCTCTTTCATAATCTGTAATCAAAAATTGTTGTTCAATATTTGGGGTTTTACATTAATAAATGTGAAAACCGTGCTTTTCCCTAATCTGGACACCCCCTATTGAACACGACTAATTGTAACCGATATTTTCATTCAATTGTGTCATTTTGATATATCAAAATGAGCCCGCTCAGAAAAGACGTGCATTCGCAACAAAATTTGTTGGCCGCGATTTAATTGGTTTTATTTGAGAAAGAACCAAAAAAATAATATGGTTTTAGTGGGAAAAAATCCAAAAAAAGAAACTACTTCGATTTTTTTAAGTCTTGCGCCATTTTAGTTAGTTTAGTTAGTTGTGTGAGCAATATTGAGCGTCCGATACATTAATCGATACATCGCTGCATCGCTTGCGATACTGTTTATTACGAGTAATAAATTTTAATAAATTAATAAATTCGTTTGTTTTTGATAAAATACAAAAACTTATATAAAAATAATGATTTGGCATTTAATTTTATTTTATTGGCTCTATTTTCACAAGATAACTGACTTTTTCATTAAATGTTATATATCTCTCAAAACATGAATGGAATGTGTATAATGCCTCAGATCGATGCGCAATTGAACTAGCTTTCCTACGATACCAACAGTTAAGCTTTACGTTGATTTTTGACGGTTTTATATCAAAAAAACAAATATTTATTCAAAGTGAAATCTCAACAGATCTTCATAAATAAAACAAAAAAAACATAGTAGTAACTGGCTAACAAGCATTTTAATTGCGAATTATTGTTGATTGTTTTTTAGTTTGATTCAACGTTATTCTTTTACATTTTATTATTATCAAATTCTTAAAAACGCCACAACAAAGTTAAAATATCGAGTTTAAGAAAATTTAATTTTCATAATTTACTAAAAAAATAATTAAAACGCGAATATTCTATTTTATTTATTACTATATTTTTAAGCTAATATTGAAAACAATAATTTGATTTTCTTTTAATGTGATGACATTGATATTTATGGGAAACACCTAATCGGTAAATTCATTTTTATTAGACATAAGTACACAAGGGATATTGTCAGGAGCAGAACATTCAATTATACGCTGTTATTATTAAAATAGTATTAAATGTAAATGCCTTCCGCTAATGCTTGCTTGCTCTTATCATATTCTATGTTATCATAATTCATGCTCTTAAAGCTCGTATGTTAGCACATTTAAAAGCTCATGCGCTCTCTTAACCAAAACGAAATGTGAGAATAATCCATTGTATGCTTTACACCTTTTGTACGTCTCTTGTAAAATCGGCTCAGATCACTCTCGTTCGTTTATCACATAGAAACAGACGCATAAATCACCACCGGTGCAACTAATTAATAAAGTCAAGTTAAAACGAACAAACATTATTTTTGTGGGCAAATCGTGCGAAGGTGTATATAGTTCTTCCTCTAAACAGATATAAATCAGCTATTATGAAATTTATTAAATGGCCAATTTAAAAACTTGCTGACGCTGCAGACAAATAGACAATCATAAACTTGAAGATCTGTTTTATTTTGATGCCACGCGATGCCCGGCATCGATCACAATAATTACATGCAATTTACAAACTCTGATTACTTATGCTAATGCCACTAAACTATAAAACACAGGTAGATGCGGCTGCATGGTCCTTTGAGTCAAGTCTACATTTTTCGTTTGCGGTAGCTTGGTTTGGTAGCCAAACGCTGCTGCTGTAGCTGTTGCTGGTGCAACAGCTGCTACTGCTGGCTAACTGCCTACCCATTGATTATCTATGGGAGCGTGGCGACTGCGCCGCCAGCATCCACTAAAAATGTTTGTCTATGCACAATCCGAAATGATTTGCCGAACGAATTGCGCCGGTTGGGAAATTGCGTGCAATAAAAGATAGATATGTTTGCGGGCCAGCAGCTATCAACGGTTGATCATTAGAGAAATATTCGACAGGCGGCAGACGGCTAACAACGGCACGAAGTGGTATAAATATTGGCATACGTTTGCTTATCTTAGTCAATTTATTGCCGCTTTTCCCCAAATGACTCAATAGCCAGAGCCGTAGCCGAAGTTGGAACCGAGGTTGAAGCTCTCTGCATCGAACTAGTTCTGCACGCACGCACTTGCCAGAAAATTAATGTAATTCTCAATTACGAAACAAGTTATGCCACAAATTAAAATTATGCAAAGAGCAAGGCCAGAAGGAGACAAAAAGAGAAAAATGACTGAGGCCGAGTGTAACTGCACTTTGAGCTAACAAGCGGAGGCTGTAACATTGCCAGAGTCAAAGTTATGTTATGCTTTGCCTGTGAAAAGGGCGTGTACGTTGGGCGCCACCCCAAATTAGGCGCACCTGTTGCATGAGACGACAAAGTTGTTTTCGTTGTTATTAATTAACAGCAATTCGATTTGTGGCCACACTTTGGGGCTGGTTTATATTGCACTCCGATTGTTTGGCTCTGGGCCAACATACAACATACCTTGTCTAAGTGTGTCTGTCTTTGGGTCGGTCGTTCGTTCTGTCTGTCTGTCTGTATATCTGCCTGTTGGTAATCATATTCACAAACGTTTGGCAAGTACAAGCAGAACCGCTGCCACTGTCAGGTCGCTTGTTCACCTGGTCGCAACCAGTCGCGTTTGTTTTTGTTTCTTCTTCTATTTTTTCTATTTATTTTACTTTTCGGAGGCAAAAACCAAACACGTTTCGCGGAACAAGTTCAGGTGCTGGACTTGTACTTGGAGACTTGGGAGTCGAAGTCGAAGTCGGCGTTGGACAAGCCTAGCACATTTTGCCTCACTTCATTGCTGCCTGCCTGGCATTGTATGGAGTAACATGTCTCAAGACTTGTTCCACCCTTTTTTTTCTACCACAGCAAAGACGACAACGCGACAGCAACAGCAACAACAGCAACAACAGCAAAGACAACGACAACTATCCGTCCGTTAAACTGCTTTGGGCCATTGTCCAATATATAGCTGCTTAGCATTGGGTCAACTAAAGTTGTTAGATTTGGAGCGCGCTCGAAATGGGACAACCCACCCAGACAGACAGATCCTTAAGCTGAGGCTTATACACACATGTGCATATATTGATATGAAGGCGTACGCCGATGGTCGTTGCCACGACAGGTGCTTCTTCAGATTGTTACTAAACAAACATCTAAGTAAGCACTTTTGAAATCTCTACTCTAATCACTGAAAGTTAAACATGCTCTTTTAAGGTTTACTTTTGTATTGCCCTGGGCTTTTGTTTAAAATTAGTTGAGGTAACAAGTGAAAAGCTCTTAGCCTTAATTACAAGACTTTGCTTCGCATACATGTTGAGATAATGTTTTTAATGTTATTCGGTTGTCTTCCACAGAACAATAAACTTTTTATTTTGTTTTGCACCTATTTATGAGATTCCCACAGCGTCAGTTCTAAATTAAGTTTGGAATCATATAAACATACATACAAGTGTATTTCCAAGATAATGTATTACTTTTTTTAACTGAGGCATTCCTGCTGTTCCCTTCAGCCTTGTCGTTTTAAAATATTTATTGCTAATCTCTATTTCACACATTCCCACATATTTGTAATTAAACAATTTTTTTACACTCTGTGCTTAGGAAAAAATCTTATAAGCCACTTAGCACAACCAGATTGTAAATTGTTCAACAACTACCATAATTAGACAGCATTCTGAACAAATTTATTTTAAAATATTCATTAAAAATATATGTGAAGACAGAAAGAGTTTGCTTTAAATGTAAGTATTATGGCTCACATAAAAATATGCAGATGTATGGTTTCCAAATTTAAGTACGATAAAGTGAACAGCAATTGGTTTTTTGATAAGGTGACTATCAAAGAAAATAAAATGAATAATATATATATAAATTGATAAAACATATACCACAATTAATGTATGGATACACAATAATTTCATATGAATTAAAAATGTTAACTTTTTCATCTAATTTATTTTCGCAATCTATAAAACTATATGTACGCATGTGCCATTGTGAAAGTTTTTTATTTGTTTTTATTTTGTTAAATATGGTAGAAAATTAAGTAACGAGCCGTAATAATGATCTACAAACTCCTTGGAGAGCACAGCACTGAACTGGAAATAAACTTTTTCTATAGATATTTAACCATTGCCCAATTGTGAATTTTATAACGCCGCCAAGGAATACTCTAAATGGAGAATGGACCCACATGCTAGTGTTGAATTTCACTCGGCTAATTGCAGAGCTGATGAGACGAACATGGCTATAATTTTATATAGATGTTCAGATGCTTGCGGCGCCACATAAAACGCGTACATTTCAGCTGCCCGGTTGAGAGCTTAAAGGTAGAGGGGTCCACGGGGAATATGGGATAACTGGCAGACCTGGCAGCTTGGGGAGTTGGGCAGTTGATAATAATAGGCAAAGCTGTAAACTTGCATACAGCGGCACACATTATTTGGAGTAATGGATTTGAAGAAGCAGTCAATGTGCTAGCGGATGTGCATCAAATAGAGAATTGGGTAAGTCTTGTGAGTAGAGGATGTTGTAGGAATGAAATAGGGTACGCCTGCTTTGGTATTCAGTATAACCACTCTATGGAGTGCCTTTGACCATAAATTCTGTAAATTCAAAGCGCGAAGGAATGTCACTTGCCAATTATTAGAGAATGTCAGCTTGTCGCTGATATCTTTGCCATGTTTGTATTGACGATCTCAGCTGCTGCTGCTGCTGCTGTAGCTGCTGCTGGTAGTGATGCCGCTGCAAATCTCTTCGCACAGCACTCCAAAGGCATCAGAGCGCTCCACTTATCGTTGCTTCATATCTAATATAGACAAGTAAACAGGTTCCACGCACTGCGGTCGGTCGGACTCCCTGTCTCCCGGTTGCTTGGTTTTCCTTTGGTCAGCAAAGTGCAGTTCAATCACAGCATCAATCCCAGTCCCCCAAGCTGCTACTACATACATACTACATACTATTCCCCGTTCAAGATCCAACGCAATAGCCAGGGCCACGCACTGACACGAGACTCTCTTTTTAATTGCTGCACTGCGTCAGCTATTCAGGACGGAGTAGGGGAAAAAAATAAAAAGCATTTGACAAATGCAATGCCGACAATTACATGCGTTGGCAATATCTTGCCAGCTTCAACAGAAACTAGAGCTCATTATTGTGTCATTATCATGATCATCATCATCATCATTATCATCATATATTGGCTGGAGACTCTCGCATTAGCGAATTATTTTGCAAATATTTCTTCTTCTATAGATGTATGTATGTGAGTTTTGTAACTACACCAAAAAAACTGGTTGGCAGGCGCTTTTCCTGTTGCTTGCCAAACTGAACCGTTAAAAGGCGTATTAAAGTAGGCAATTTATAATTATTTTTTAAAGTACCCAATTGCTAACAATAGCTGCATGAAATATAATTGTTCAATATTAATTAGCTAATTTGCTTGGGAGAAAAATTCTTTTAAGAAGTTAACACTTTTTTTCCGATAAAAACTTGATGCCAACTAATCTAATTTAAAATTCTCACATCTTGATGCGCAAGTTTGAATTATAAGGTATACTCGCTTGTGTTGCATTGTATTACATAATACGCTTTCTAAATCGGACACACAACGGCTTAATCAGCGGCCCAGTCCATGACACCACTGACCTTGTGCTACTTGAATGCGACCCAGACAGAAGTGAAAACAAAATCCCTATTCAAATATGTAAAGCTGAGCTGGCAATTGTTCTGGCACTGGGACTCTGACTCTGACTGGGACTGGCACTGTTGCCGTTCTCTGCTATGGCCAAGCAAGCTACATGTCTAACTTGAACTTGAAGTGCGGAACCAGATGTAAGTAAGTAACGGTCCTGCGGCTGCTGTTGCTTCTTTCTACTGAGGCTGCCTCGTGAGAAATCAAACTGTAAAGTGTGGCTATAGCTGGAGCTAGAGTTGGGGCTGGGGCTGCTGGCTGGTTGCTGTTGGCCGGGCAAAGCGGCGTCATCAACGTTTGTTGCCTTGGCTTAAACAGGTTGCAGTGGTCGTATACCATTTTAGTTTGTTGTGCTTCCTCTTTGGCACGTCTGCACCGCTGGTGGCGCGGCCTGATGAGCAAACACACACACATACTGTGTATAACTCACTTGCAGAGGTCTTGAAACTCAAATAGAGATAGAGAGAGAAAGAACAATAATTTTTTTTTCTTTTAAGTATTAGCCCAAAACCAATTGCACAATTTGTAACAGCTTTTGACGTTTCTGTGGTTCCACCAATATATGCAACTGCCACTGACTATTTTGCAACGCCTTTAGATTCGAAGGTATGTAGGCTCTTTATAAGTACTGTCTAACTCTGTATTTCTGATGTGTCACCTTCGGGGTTTGTGGGTGGGTGTGAGCTCTTCAAAACTGTTGCACATGCACTTCAGCCGGCGGACAACTTAAGCTGATTGAAGGCAAACTAGTAAACGTATCGTATCAAAGGTTAAGTATATCTTGATTGGGCCAAAAGACCTCTACAATTTAACTCTTGCAGAAGGTCTTATAATTTTCTTGTGAATCATCTATTTTGTCAATGGGAATATCTATATAATTCTAGTAGGACTCCGTTTTTTCAGGGTATGCGTTGCATGTAGGCTTTAGCATGCTGGATATGACTATTCTCTCGTGTTTGCTTACGAATTCTGTTTGTGTTTTTCGCCAGATTTTACTTTACTTTTTCAACATTTAAAAAGCTAACAATTGAATAAGAATTATGTCAAGACAGATTATTTCTGCAAAAAAAGCTTTAATCTCTAACAATAAAAGCAACAATTATTTACATGTACTTAGTACTAACTAAGTGCATAATTGTGATGAATTAATTTCAGTAATAGAAGAAAGATAAAATGTATTTTAATCCAGATACTTTTGTCATACAACATTCCCTTAGCTTTCTCATAATGAAATGAGCTATTGTGCACATGCACACATTTTTTAAATAAAAAACTTTCGCAGCTTATCTAAGAGTGTGATTGTGTGGAGCTAAGTGCACTTTAGCAAATCAACAGCCTTCAGCAATTTACGTGCTTTGCCAATGCTATCACAGCAATGCATCTTTCGCAGCCTTCAGTCACATACACCTGTAATTTGCGCTTGGCACCTTTTTTGTGCCCAGCAGTGGGCTGTTGGGTTGGCGGGTAGGCGGGTTGTTGGATTTTGCGGGTTTGGCAACAAAACGAGCATTAGCTGCCAAAACAGACCAAGACAATTCGTAGGTACCTTCAAGTCAAAACAACGACAGAACGACAGCTACGGGCCTCTAGATCCAGGAAGGAACTTTTATTCTTGTTGTTGTGTTTGAGGCTGATGCAACAACTGATTGCAGTTTCTAACTGCAACGTTGCAATAATTTTGTAATTTCTCACTCACTTAATTTAGCACAATTAATCTCAATTTTAGCTGTCAACTGCAACCGTACTAACCGGCAACACACCAGCTCATGCGCAGAGCCATGCCTAAAACTTATCGCCACGCATGTCTGATGATGGTGGTGGTTTAGGTGGTGCTTCAGCAGCATCAGCATCAAGTTTAGGTAGTGGGAATCTTCACATAAATATTTTAGATTGCCGTTATGTTACATGTATAATTTGTCACTCGAAATTAATCTACGCTACTTCAAGCCTGGTGTTGGTAAATTTTTTAAAAGATGTCGCTCGCCATTTCTTAACACGCATATACCCAAAACGACCACACTTGAGACAACAAAATAAGAGAATCCAATCTCTTAAATCTACCAATGTTCCAAAACTCAAGTTCTTTATAAAAATAGAAACAAACAATCCTTTACAAGTATTTATTAACAAATTACACTTAAGAGAAGTACAAATCAATTTTATTACTACTAAATCAATTAGTCGCATTGCTAAACAGTTTGAACAGCAGAGCAAAAAACAAAACTTCAGAATATTTTAAGAAATAAAGCTAAGCTATTTTATAGCTTTGAGTGTACGGGCACATGACCGCATTTGATCTTTTTTCATTCCTGTCTGTGTGGCTCTGTGACTTTTTTTTGTCAACATTGTTTATTATATAATAATGCCCACTGTTAAGTGACTGTGACCGGTATGCGGCTGGGTGTCGATGCCCCTCTCATTGTTACTATTATTATTATTATGATTGTTGGCTCATTTTTGGAGACTCCAACTCCAACTCCTACTTCAACGACTGAAACTCAGACTGTGCTTCAACCATTAAGAGCTGTTAGAGTTTTAGGTACGTATTTAAGTATTGTTTTAATTTACATTCCGTTTGCGTTTGAGTACGCATTTTACTTTTCGCTACATTTTGCTGCGGTTTTGTGTTTTCAACATTTTCTTTTGCGGTTTAACAAATTTTCTAGTGATCTTCGCCAAAGTCTTGTCTTTCATACAGGTTCTTACTCGTCTTGTTGTTGTTGATGATGTTGACGTCGACTCATACACATGCTTAGATATAGATATGGACTTGAAAACGTTAGCAAACAACGGGGGGGTTGGTACAGTCGATGGTCGACAGTTGGTTTGTTGCTTGGTTGCCTGGTCGGGTTAGTTTCTGGCTTGGCTCATGGCTCATCGTTGCTTCATTCCGTCCGCATTTATGGCAGCAGTACCAGCAGGCAGCAACAGTTGGCAAGGTGTTATTTTCATTTCTAGGTTACTGACCCATGTCATATGTATGTGGAAAATTCAATATTGCTGTGAAAAATACTTAAACAACTATTAAAATGAAGACAAGGCTCGTCGCAGGCCTGTGGCCTTAGTAGTAGTATTAGTACTATCTTCACTTGGTACTTAATAATTACGCTCATTTCATGCATGCAATGTTTGGATTCCAGTGAATCGCTATCAGCCTAGCTAACCGCCCCCACCACCAACCCCAACTCGCTCACAGATCTGTAGAGTTTTTCTATCTTTGCAGCTACAGCTACCGTGTGCGGTAACCTTCAAGTTAAGTTGAAACAAATGGAAAAAATTCTTCGACAGCTGCCGTTGAATGTTGCAGCCACTTTGCTGCACTTTTCCCGGGCTTAATTAATTACCACATTCCAAGTGTTTTTTTTTTAAATCCATGTATTTGTTTCTGCTAAGTATGTGTGTCTGCGTTAGCTGGTTGTTAGATTTCCGCTTTTTGTGCGCCAAAGTGCGGAACTAAACTACGAAAGACTTAAGACACAAACTCGATTGTAACCCATCAGTTTGAGTTTTTCGCACACTTCCTTCCTACTTGAATGGTTAATGATAATCGATTGAGTTCGCACATGTCATTTGACCCTCTTTTGTGGCATTATTGACAGCACACGATCTCAAGTAAAGCCGCATGACAAATTGCGACCTATTAATCTCGCATGGACTTTCACTTTGCCCAGGCCCGCACATCTTCTTTTCTGCTCAATATTATGCAAATGTCAATCAGCTGAGTTGCAGAGTTGACATTGACAACAGGATCGGGGGCCCAGTGAATGCCATGGGGCATGCCTAATCAGCCACAGCATAATTGCCAATATATATTGGCTAAGACTTCTTTCTACAATGCATGCTGGCCATTTAAATTAAGATTTTTTTTATCTTCTTTGATTTGATTCACGTGTAAACGATTAATCAAGTTTCTAGCGACTCGAAGTGGGCCTTGTCCGGCTTAGCTGGCCGTTGGCCAGTTAGACTTATCTCTGGTTTTGGGTTTGGTGTTTGGGGTTTGAGGCCTGGCGCGTTGCGTTTGCTTTGCCCGGAGCTTTGTGTTAATGTTAGTATATGGGTCAGTAAGGTGGTGTATTTTGGGATAATCCAAATGATTAATTTTAGTTTGAAAGTTAATGCCAAATTGATTGATGCAAATATAAAAACAAATCTCATGCAGAGCGTTTAATATAAATATTTATTGGATTTTCGATATTATAATCAAGTGTGCTTTAGCAGCGTGGATTATGATACATACTCAACATTAAAAAAGCTTAAGATTATTACATATGATTTAGAATCTATAGGTTTCCAAATACATATGATATATATTTTCATATATCTCTTTCCATGGATCAGCTGTCGAATTCATGGACTTTCATTTTTAACTACGTTATTTTCCTAACAGCTGCATTCACTTGATTGTCATAAGCACCTTTTGAAATTACATGTGCAAGTCAAGTGCAAAAATTCGTGCACGTGCCCTTAAGTCGATTTGTGAACGTTTGTAGCTGCTTTTAACTTGAAAACCGTTTTTTTATAGCTATTTTACACCTCGCAAACATTTTTGATCGCTTTTTAAGCTAAAACTGTTATATATTTATACTTGAGTTAATAATAAATCGGTCTGCCTTGCAGACAAAAAGAGAGAAAATGTGATCGCCATTGGCAAAGAAAATTAAGTGTTTCTCCTAAGCTTCATGTAAAGGTAACCTTGAAGAACTTGATGTCAATGATTTTGTGATGCTAAAATACATCAACATGTTTTCAAGCGATATGTGTTTTTTTTAAGCTCTATAACACACGCCAATATACAATCTGATTAATGATCCGTGTGCATTGACAGTGCTCAACGATCATTTGCAAAATAAATGCCAAAGTTACCTGCGATCGGTGTTGAAATTTTCGTCAGCCAACTACTTAGCGAGATCTCATTCGGAATGCCATCTATCAATCAGTTTAGAATGAATATACATATACAATAACTACAACAAGTTTGTAAAAAAAAAAAATTCCCATTCATTAACACCTGCAGTGTTTGTACAAGTGTCTAAGCGCAGTTCTTAAAGTCATATCGGTTCATTGAACTGCAATATGATCGTTAAATGATTTAGAAATGTGCGACGATTCATTTTAGAATTTGGTTAACATGAATCTTAACATATTGACAAATCGATCGGGCTATTGTGATAGCCATTTGATCATAGCGGCTAACTTTACTAATGTCGTATTAACTGTTCGAGCTATTATATGTCGTTTATCAAAAGATCTGAGCAGCGATCACTTTTCGATTATTCAGAATGAAAATATTTTACACTGTGAAAAAACATGATCATTTCACATAAGGTCTGAAATAAAAAAAAAATTAATGAGTGTTCGAACGCACTAGCGATGTGTTAACACCATTTTGAACCTGTTTGATTGCTATGAAAATGTTAAGAAGAAAAAGAATAAATTATTGATTTTGGTATTACTTTTTCATTTATATAGCAGAATTCATTTATGAAAGAATAAACTGACGAATTATTAATGTTGGATTGGCGATTATTATATTTAGTTATAAAAGTGATAATATTTTATTTAAAATTTTTTGTTACATGGTATAAGCATAAATATAAAATATAATATTATCACTTTTATTACTTAATATAATATGTAGTTGACAATCCAATAACCCTACACCTGCATAAGAAAATCATATCATAGATGTTGAGGCAGGTCACAAAATATCAAGATCAATTGCAAAACCATTTAAATTTACTTTTTGTTTTGCTTTTGACCGCCACCAGCAGAACAACAAAGCGCGCATGCATACGCATAAATACGACACACACAAACACTTACAGAAAAACATAGCGAACTTAAATAAGTGAATGATGAGTGTGGGATACCCTACCCAGTTTATTTGCTATATTAATTGATTAATTGAAAATATTTTTAAACTATTTTTAGTAATTTCTCAATTGATTTCTTAGCGCCAACTTATGCTTATTAAGTATGCAATTATTGCATATATATTATATCCACAGTAGCACTTATATAATATTAGGGTACATTCTTCATTCGTCAGTTCATTTTCTTATTACAGAAGTCCGCTATGTTTGTCTGTAAGTGTGTGTGTGTGTTGTGTCTGTGCATTCACGAAGAAGCAAAACAGAATTGCCTTGGACGAATGATGTTGCTGCATACCCTAACTAGCTTATTTGCTATATTTATCAATTAATCAATTAATATTATTAAGTTTTTACAACAAACACATACTATTTGCTATTATAACGCTGCTAGCGTCGACGCTGATAACGCTGTGATGCTAACGCGGTGTGAGGTTTGCTTGCATTGAACCGCTTGGTTTTTACTACCTGCGCCTATAGATGTTAACACATCAAAAATTATGCATACTGTGCACACATAATCTCAAGGGTGTCAATCCCCAATTTGTGTGATTCATTGTGTCATTTTTATAAGTACAATAGACTGCACTCAGCACAATCGAATATTATATAACCGTTAAACTGATAACTCATAAGAAAGCCCCCGAAAAAATCCGAAAATATATATAAATCTTTAACACTGACCCACTTTCAACAAAAAATATAGTGAGTCAATAAAGAAACCGCACACAGACCAAATACGGCTTGCGTTAATATGGAGATTAAATAATCGTACGACTCAGGCCTCAATTGGAGTCTCAGTCTATAGACGCAGACGCAGTCTCAGTGTCAGCCCCAGCCTCAGCCAGTACATGAATCACCCACACGAGGCGTGCTTGCAAAATAGCTGACCAGTGACCAATACAGTGACAAAAACAACAACCACCACAACAACAGCAGCCTGGAATCGCGGTCAAAACCAAAAGAAAAGTTGTTAAAATTTATATACATAGATATCACACGCCTGGGGGGTCGAGGTCGCCAAACCGTAAACATTTATACACCAGCAACACACTCCGTACACACTTATCAATATGCAAGTTAAGAGCAACTGCTGCTTGCTATTGCTGCCGCTGCTGGCTCGGGGGCTTCCAATCAGCTGTTCAACAAAAGACTTAAGGCACAAACTTGTCCGTCATAAATCTCTCTTTGGCCAATTGCGCTCGTTCGCTCGCAAGCTCTCACTGTCGCTCACTCTCTCCCTCTCTTTAGCTGCCAACTCTCTTCGGGCATCTCTGGCAAAGACGGCAAGTGGCGCAGTTTTATGCGCTGGCTGCTGCTTTGCCGGCCGCAGTTTGGTTAATACAGCGCACGACTGCGGATCGGGTTCGGATACGGTTACGGATTTACAACATTTTTGATTACCGTTTCGTTTTGCGAGCCTGCTGCTGCTGCTGATTTTATGTTTGCCCGCTCGACGCGTCGTCTAGCAACTATATCGCCATCGGACTGCTGATTATTGATTTCTAAAAGGTGCCTAAACTTTATAACATTTATCGCACTAAAAAAAAAGCAAAACGACTTGCGGCAACGGTGCAGACGTTGCCCCGCGCTAGGCGCTGCGATCAATCAAAAAGACGCATAAATTTTATGAAATGAAATCGATCGACAAAAATTACTGCCACACACCGATCATTGGATCGAACGTTACCAAAATTAGTGTGCAGCATGAAAAGAAGTTGAAAAAAAAAGATATATATAACAGAAACATTAAATCCACTCATCGAAATCAGTCAGTAAAAGTGAGAGTTTTCCACGCTTTTGAGTTAGTTTTGCTGTTATCTGCTGCCGCTGTTTATGTTGCTGTAGGTTTTTTTTTTTGTCGGTTAAATAAACTTGCGACTCAATCACGACTAATGGCGCATGCGCCGCCGCCTTATGCGTATTTAAAGTGCCGCCTATATTACAAAAACCGGAGCCCAAGCTCAGTCTCCGTCTCAGTTTCAGCGTCTGTGTTCCTTTGCTCAATTGCTGCTTAATATGCGTGTCACGTTGCCGGCCATCAAGTTCAAATTGCGTTCGCTGTCAACGCATTGCAACATGCTGCAAGCAGAAACGGCGGCACGCGTTGATATTTTGAAATTAACACTAGCTAGCCGGGGCAACTGGATCAACTAGCAACTGAAGCAACTGCTAATTAAGAAATAAAATTTATCAGTCGCCCCGCGTTGTGCGTGAAAGCTGACAAAAAGGATAACAGCAAAACAAGGTTGACTGGCTGTCTGCCCATTTGTCTGTGTGTCTGTCTGGCTAGCTGGCTGGCTGGCCAGGCGAATGACCTGCACAAGTTTTGTTGCATTTTGCATGCCGATAGTTCTGTCAGCGACATGCACACTAATTAGTTCACATTTGTGGCATACAGCTGCGCAACTGCACTTAACTTGGCACTTGTTAACAT
This sequence comes from Scaptomyza graminum, assembly GCA_018901835.1. Taxonomy (NCBI): domain Eukaryota; kingdom Metazoa; phylum Arthropoda; class Insecta; order Diptera; family Drosophilidae; genus Scaptomyza; species Scaptomyza graminum. Next base: position 496,181 of record JAEIFL010000302.1, read on the forward strand.
TGGGCGACGCTTTGGCAAGCAACATAAAAAGAGTAAATATATATAAAGATAGAGCAAGCAAGAGAAAGAAATAACAAAAACACAGGCAAAAGTGAGTTAATAGTCACAGCCTGTATTTGTGTTGGTGCTGGCTGCAGCAAGTTTTTCAGTTGTGCTGCAAGTTGCGATAGGCCAGGCCTGCTCCTGACTGTCAAATGCAAAAGCTAGCATTGGTGTTGCTGCTGCTGCGGTCAGATGCTGGCGAGTTACTCGTAAAGCATTTAACTGCGAAGCTAATGCACTCACACACACACAAATAGCTCACACCCATACATGTGCAGTTAATTAATTTCTTTGTTGTTCTCTACGGTAAATCATGCTACATTGGTGTTGGTTGCTGCTGTTGCTGCTGGTGCCTGATGCAACAAGTCGTACCGTTTGTGAGATTTCGCAACTGGCAGAGAACAAGAATGCCACTTAGAAAAGCCAAGCTGTTTCTCAGTTTACCGTCTCTTTTGAGTTGCTTTATTGAATAGTTTACTGTGAGTTTTCACGTTGCACTCAACGACGACAACGAAGTCTTTTGTTGCTACTGCTACTTGAACTGCATTTGCATATAAATTAGTTTTGATAGCGCTGCGCACCAAACCAAAAAACAAAACAACAAAAGCATAAAACAAATACAAAGGTTTAAACTAAAACGCTGGCTAAGACGTTAACAGTTTGATGGTTGTTCTTTGAATGCGTTGCAAAAATCAACTAAGACCCGAGCTCTAACGGATCTCATTAAGTGAAGTACAACAGTGACAACATTGGAATAGCAGCAGCACATTTAGTGGGAACAACCACCACACACGACACCACACAGCTGCAGATAGTCGCTGAGAGCCACAGACAGGATGAAGCGATAAGTTGGCAATAAAAATTGGCAGCACTTTGGCACATACGCCAAACAAAAGACTAAGGAAACGAACTTGCTGCAGTAATAGCACCAGCTGAGCCAGTTAATTGTTAATTGTTGACAAGTACTTGTTGTATGCAAAACGAAAGAAGTGCAAATGTACGTTTAATGAGCAGCATCCACTTTCAGCGCCACATAGAAATGGTATCTGTGGTGCTTGTGGTTTGTTGTTGCTGTTGCAATGCTAAAGCTGGTTGCAGTTAAAACTGGGAGCTGACTGTTGGCTGTTTGCGGCTAGAGAATGATTTGCTTGACTTGGCCAGGCACGGTCGCACAGATAAGAGAAAACTCAACGTCAAAGTAATGACTAAGAGAAAACAAAAGCATGCATCACAAAAAAAGGCAGTCTAAATACTGAACTTTCAGTTGCAGTTGACAGCAAAAAGTTGTCAAACTGAATTTTGCATTTATTTATTGTTTAAAATTGTTGGAAATAAATAATTTCATAGATGTTACTTTCATGTTACAAGTTCTTTGACTAATTATCAGGTCATCAAATATCTGTTGTCGCTTTGAGCCATTTTAAGTGAGTTTGAGCAAAGGGTGAATGCGTATTTAATTTCCATTCTGCTTTGGTGTAATGTTTAATACAACAAGATAATGATCAGTTTATACCGGTTTTTTTTAAACGTTCTTCGATATTTAAAGTGGCTACCTGCAAAAGCTAGCTCGCACGGTCATTTGAATTTAAGTAGATGTTAGTTTTTGGTCAATTCGTAAAACGTCACAGAAATGCAAATATTTCAGCGCCAAAATAGGGTCAAGAAACATTTTATGGGCTGCACCCAAAAAGTAACATTTTATCGTATTTTTGCATGAATCTGAAACATATATTTTTTTTTTTTTGCCTGATCAGCGTCTTATAACTTATTTGACTTTATTTTATTTTGTAGAAATTTCGCAGAGAAAGGCAAAAGAAACTTCAGCCCGCTCGACCTTTTGGCGGAAAAGTGAAAAACTATAAAAAGGAAAACTTCAATCATAAATCAAAATTGTGCAATAAAATAAAAGTAAATACCGCATCTCTCGAAAGAAAGAAACCAAGGGATAAACTTAAAGTAATAAAACGAAATTAATTAAGACAAAGTCGAAAAAATCGTCTTGTGTGATTAATTTTTTTGGTCAGTAATGTTGGCGTGTTTGTAAAGTTATTGCCCTATAAACTCGCCCACAAATATTCACAAAAGTTTATTGCATTTGAAAAAAAAGAGTGAAATACAATTAAATAAAAATAAAATAAAAATTTGAATTTCCATTACTGAAACAAACACGCAGTTATCGGCTTTTGTGTTTTATTAACCATGAAAACGTTGGAAAGTGTGCCGATCAAAGAAAATAATTAACGAGAACTGTGGCACAGAAAAAGGCGAGTGCGTGTAAACAAAGTCAGTGGCCAAAATGGCAGCCAGGGAAAATCAAATTTGATAAGCTAAACGAACAGGTCATTGTTCTATTTATCGAGTGAAAACTTGATTGTTTTGAAGAGATTGAAAGTCTTTATAGACATTCAACATTAGTTCTGTGCAACGATCCAACTACAGTTATTTATGGCTGGATGTTCTACACTATATTAAAAGACTAGTAAGTAAAAAAAAATATTTTCATTGCTTGTTACTTTATTATTCATTCGTTATTATTATTCATTCTTGATAAAAAAATTTAAGAAATTTACTTGTATCAATATTTTGAAAATAGCAGTAAAATAATTATCTTAATTTTATAGTTTATTAAAACCTTTTTTGAAGTGAACAATTTTTGTTGGATTCAACTAGTTTAATAATGAAAAATATCATTATAACAACCGAACTCACTATCAAAGATAAGTTTGTTGGCAATACTATTAGTTAACTGGCTTATAATCATGCGAAACATAAATCGAATTGAAATAATCGTATTATGTGTTTAAATAAATAAGTCTATTAACATTAACAGATTTAAAAAGCAATTACCACTTTATCATTTAAATGATAAGTTGAATTTAAGTACGTGCACATTCTAAACGTAATTTGTTGTTCGAATTTAATTTAATTGCTTGAATACGTTGTCATAATGTCGCAATGCGCTGCGTATGCGCAATGCGACATTCTAATTTGCAAATAACTTTGTATCAGGCAGCGTACGACGACCGCATCAATGTTTTGCAATAAATTTGTTTATAAACTATTACACATACATCAGCATAAACGTAAGTGTAATACAAGAGAGTCAGACACACATTCATGTATGTGTATGAATGCAGCGATTACCTGGGTATTACGATAATAAAACCTGAAGCCATCTCTGGCGTTGTGTCAGTGCCATTTACCCGTTGCAGGCCGCCTGCCTTCTGTCACTCGCTGTTTGTGTGTTGTCTCTCTGTCTGTCTGTCTGTCGTTTTATTAGCGAAAGTCATCGAGCAGAATAATTGTTGCAATGTGGCTCCCGAAACTCTGCCCCTTACCATTACCATTACCACGACGATTGCAATCAAGGCGCGCGCTCGTAAAACACAATTCCAATTCACTTGCGCGTAAAACGAAATTTCTTAGCTCTTATTCACATAGTCAATTCGCGTGTGTGTGTGCGTGTGCGTTGTTTATTTTTTTGGCGAGTCTTATTGCAGCTAAGCCAACAACTGTGACCATTTTTGGGTTATTATATAATTTCTGCACCCATTATTCCATTTGTCAAAATTTGTTTGCTATACCTTTGACTCAAAGTGGTTTAAATGCGTTAACATTTTCGTTGGGAAGATTTTAAAATTACTTAAGTTGCGACAAAAGACCTTGGCTATAACTATGCACAGTTATATCATAATTTTGTTATTATGTAGGTGTGAACAAACTCAGAATGAGTTTGTTGTCAAAAGCAATATGTTAATGTAAGCAAATGCGTTGAAGTTGTTTCTGAATATTCATAAGAATTTTTGAGCGTTATAGTAAAATAAAAAAAATATACAAGATTGGGGTGCTCTTATATGGTATGTAAATCTTCTTCTGTCTGTTAACTTTTTATGACTTTTATGTTGGGAAATAACCTTTCTAAAGTAGGCCAATTTATTATCTACAGGAAATTTTTTTCTTAAAACCTAATATGCTAAACATTCAACACCTTTTAAACAAATTTAAAATAGATACAAAAAATTTTTAAATATTTTTGTATTTTTAGAAATATAAACTATATGTTAATTGTATACAGAAAGGAAAGCTAAGTAAAGTTCTATTAAATATTCGAAGACATCTTCCCAATATTTATAAAATGTTCAAAATCAAATGTGAATGAAATAAACTTAGTCTTTAACCAAACATGGGTTCATGGGATCAATGTATTATAATTTTTAATTGGGTATTTGCTAAAGTCTTAAAACAAGCTGTTGGTGTATAGATGCAGTAAAGATATTAATCAAGTCTGTAAAAAATGATCTTATTCATTTAAAATAAATACTTGGTTGAGTGTTTGTTTCATATGTTTGCAGGTCGGTCACATAAAAATTAAAAAAGAAAAAAACAATTTAAGGAGTGTGTAGCTCTGAGAATTACAAGCAACAAACATTAATAATAACTTTCTTCTGCTGTTGTTGTCATTGCTATGTCATCACATTGACCAGGCCATTGACATGCAATGACATCACATTTGTACTCGTAGTCGCAGCTGTATAACTACAAACTATAATTAATATGACCGCACAGTGCGAAGCTGCGATTACCTGTTTTCTTGAATGAACGAATGAATGAATACTCGTATATCCACATGCGAGTAACTGTCTTACTGCCGTCTCTCTATGATTATCAATGGCAAACATTTAGCAACAAACTAATAATTATTAGCATTAATTTGTCGGATTGTTTATTATGATGCGACATAGTCCAAACAGCCATATTTACTTATATAGAATACATTTGTAATTAATTGATTTTCCCCATATAAGTAAGTCAGCTTCTAATCAAGTTTTGCTGACTGTTCATCTAATGGCTGAAATAGCCCTGGGCCTTATTCAATCGGCAGACTATCTGACTGACTGAAATGAGACAAGTGAATGCTGATCGACCCACTGAAACAAAAACTGGGTAATTGGTAACTGAATGCTCGGGGCATGCTTCAGCTTTGAGCGTGCATTTCATGCAAATTTACAAAAATACCCTCTGCCTGGGACTGTCATTTCGGTATAAGCATTTAAAGACGTTTATTTTTAAACATTTTCACTTTCAATCTGTCAAATTGTCACACTCACGAATGGAGCTCAAGGCATATTGTTCGTTCATTTTTTCAAGTATTCAATAATGAAAAGTAATTTCCGCACGATATTTATATACTTAGCTCCTTGCTTTTTAAACTGCCAAATGTCAGATCATGTCAGATCAAAACAACGGTTACGATGACGATGAAGACAATTGTTGTGGATTCGTTTATAGAAATATATAGTTTTTTAATTCGTTATGTGAATGATTTGGCCGCACGTGTAGCCCATTTCTGCAGCTAGGAATCATGATTCATTTCGGGCTCGATTTATAATTTCACATAGAAATGGAGGCCCTTTCATTTAAGAGCTCTTTAATTTTCACTCCATTGTAACAGGTGTGACCGTTATGATATTGAAAATAAAGTTACTTATTTAGAATGCATTGCCATGAATAAACAGCATCGATAGGCAATCAAGCTGCTATTTAAGAACAACCAAAACATTCAAAAAACGAATCAAGCAGACAAGCAGACAACTAAATCCATATTAATTATCTTGCGATCGATTTGAGGGCAAAATGAAATTATAAGAAGCCGCAAAACTCGACCTTAAGACCAGCTGCGTCATGCTGCTCTGCACAGGGCATAGAAAAAAAGTAAATATTTAGACAATGTGAACAAGGCAGAAAAGTTCCGACGGGGTCGCTCTAAGAAAGACAAATTATAGAAAAACTAGCCACATTAAAAATAACAAACAAACTCTGGCTCTGGGCATTGACCATTGGCTCTGAATCCGGAGAGTGGTGCAGTCAAAGGTTCAAGTGTAGCAATGCCGTCAGGTTGCATAGCACGGGCTCGGCCATTTGCCGAGGCAGGTTAATAAACCAGAGACACTCACCAGCCAGATTGATTTATGTTTGTGGCCCAGACTATGACACCTAACAGCTCGAAAACGTGTTGCTTTTATTTTGGATCACTTTTTTCCAAGCTGAAAGCGCATGCAAAGCAATGTCCAACGTTGTGGCATCGTTTGACTTTATTCACTTATGGGCTCACGTTGCGTATGTGTGATGATTGTTGATGTTGACTCATATAATTGATTAATGAGTCGCGTTAAAAAAGGAAACAGGCGCCAGCTGATAGTTGACCACTGATGGACCCAATAACATAGAAAATGCTCGTTATGATGCGAAAGTAAGATTAACAGATGCTGGATAAAATAAATATAAATTTAAAAGGCAGACAATGGTTTGAGAAATATCTAAATATGTAGTCTAATAATTGGAAAAAAAATAGTAGAATAATTCTTTGATATGAATAAATAATTCTAAACAAAGTATTACAAGTTGATTTATTTTTTTGAATAGATTAAGAGATCAACAAATAAGCATTTTGCATTTGCGTGTTCAAATGAGTATAACAAGTTTGAAATGAAGTAACTGTCTTAAAATGATCTATCCTTCCGTTTTAACATTATAACATAAATCAGATGACATAAACTACAGTTCTGTTGACATATTTACAATTATTTCACTTTTAACTTTCTATAAAGATATATTGCAATTTTCCTGGCCAATATTAATTATACTATCGTTTTTATTGTTACCTAGAAATATTGATATTGATTTATGAGTACAATGACTTCTATTGCTGACTGCTCTGGTCGGCTGTGAGCGTCTCTTCTTGCCTCTGGCAATGTGTTTTTCACATGGAGAAGCCACTCAAAACTTGTGTTTACGTTACGCGCTGTGATTATAACAAGAGAGTGGCTCAAAAGATGCCGATGCCACTGCCATTCCCGCCGTCGACTTAAAGATGGACATGTGCTATCTAACGTATGCGATAGAAGCCCCAACATTACTGGAGGCCGACCTGCGTGTTATTACTACATGTTGTTTTTGTTGTTGTTGTGGTAGTGTAGTGGTCGTGTGATCCAGTTGTTTATCTTTTTCATTAGCCTGGGCGGCCTGTCATCTGTGCCGTCGCCTGTCGATCGTCTGTCGATTGACAAAACGCCTATCGGGCAAAAAAAGACCGCCAGCCTTAGCGGCCCACCACCGTTTACCATTTACCATTTACCAAACGGGCTGTGACTTTTCCACACTTTACCAAGCACGCCAGAGACCCAATCGAACCTGCAAGTGCAACTGAAAACTGGCATCCTTCGACTTCGCTTTCGCCTTCGCCTTTGGAGTTAAGTGACTGACGTAAATTGCGCAATTCTTATAACAATTACTATTTTGCAACCAGCTGAGTCAGTTGCTTGCTGTTGCAACTGTAACTGAATCTGTGATCCACACGTAGCGTATACTTCAATGGTCTGTTCCACGTTCGTCAGCTTATGCATTTTTCCAATACTTTGTTAAAAAAAAAACGGTTCTCTTTATTTTCAATTGCTATAAAATTCTTTTGGCCTTTGGCTTTGGACTGGGGCTGCAGTTTGAAACTGTTTGATCGTATGTCAGTCGGTGGCTACTCGTCTTATTTTTGGTTGTGGCTCTAAAAGATAGTCATTAGCACAAAAGATTGCATTTGCTACGGCTGCTGCTTCTGACTCTGCTTCTACTGGGCGTTTAAACGGGGTAATTACCTTTCGCGTCTCTCTCCCATAAAACATACAAAAACACAGAAAAAAAAACATTATCAAAACAATGGCAGCCAAACTGATCGTTTTGTTGAGGAAATGAAAACGAAACGAAATTAATTTGCAACGGTTCAGCCCTCAATGGCTAATAGCTGGCGTGTGGCAAGCAGCGCCCCGCGACTCCAGTTGTCGAATGACAGGCCATTCGACCGATCGAACTGGTGTTTGTCTTAATTTCGAACTGAAATAAAGTTATTAGAGTTTAAATTGGGTATAAGGCAGCTTCAAATTAATCCATCGACCAGTGTTAATGGATGTCGGAAGCGTTTGACAGCCAATGGATAAATAGACTCATGGAGCGACAGAGAGAGGGAGATCAATGGCTGAAAGTAAAGTTAATCGATCTCAATTTCAATCATCAGTTGTTTCGATCTGTTCGCAGATGACTTGCAGTAAAATTTTGGTATCAGCTTGAAATATTTGTAGTTATCATTAACTTAATGCCTAGTATTTAAGTTGTTGGGAACTAAACGATGAACGAGTTTTTAGACATATTCGCAGCGAGCGATGAAATCAATTTGAACTCTTCCAAGTGTGTAAATAATTTACAATAATTGTTAATAATGATACAGATTTCAACGGATACATTTTCAATAAATTTCTTAATACGTTTTTTTTGTCTTTTTTTTTAACTAGGTCAAGTTTATAATCTTTATGTTCGTATCGTCGATTAATTCTTGTTGAGAGTATAAGAAGAAGTATATATCAAGGATACATATATACATTCTTAAATATAATATTTTGATTTTATTCTTGTGGTAAGAACCTTTATTTTTAAATGTGTAACATGAAAAATTAACGATATTTTTATTTATTTAACTGATTTTATTAAATGAACAAGCGAAAGTTAACAAATTTTGATATGCATTAAAGTCTTACCACACCGTTTAGACAACATTCATATTAAGTTTTGATGTTGCAAACTACAATAACTTAAAGATTAATAAAAGATGTTCATTAATATTATATGTATGACCATTTTTAGTATGCTTACAGAGTACAACAATAGAAAGCTAACTGAAATTTGCAGTATCTTTATTCCACATTCAACAATATTATTACAATCTTCAGTCGATATTAGCAATTGAGTGCGTAGCTTTGGTTTCTATTCGTATTAGTGGGTGGGCGTGGGCCGGGGGCCGTTTTCCAAGTGCATGGCCAGCAAGCCGCATGCATGACTGATCCTATAGAAGTATATACTTATAGTTATCTAATAATTATACCTCTGCAACATTCCACTCAAGATTCTTGAGCAGGAAAAAAAATAAAAATATAACTAACAACAACAAACCTTTCGCTTCTTTTTCTTCTCCACTTCAGACATGCGCCCGGCACGTTACCGATGAAGCAAGCAACTTTGATCAGACACAGACACAGGTAAGTTGTCAACCGGGGGACTGGTTGGGGTGCTGGCAGCTACCAGTTTAGGTTACAATATGAGCGCTTGTAGTGAAGCTAATGTGATTATTGTACTACATATTGTACTGTGGGTGGCTAGCAGGCGAAACACAAGAATCTAATTTGATGGCATGTGTGCTGTGTGTAGTATGTTTGAGTGTGGAATGAAGTAAACTTTAATTAAATTTCAAAATGATTCCGCTTTGACGAGCTCTCTTTGTCCGGTCTTGGGATGCAAGTCTCTGTCGTATGCTTTCAGGCACCTTTTTGTCTTGCCACATAGTGATTATTAATTGTAGCATGTGTCGTTGTCGTTGTCTTTATCGTACGGCTGCAAAACATATATTCGTGCGATCGCAATAAATTTTTTCTACCATTATTATTTGTTGTTTGCGTTGCAGCAAAAAAAAAAAAAATCTGATTATGAGGCAAAAGTGAAAAGTTGTAATTAAACCAGTCACTGGCTAAAAGCAGCAAAAAAAAAAAAAAAAAAAAAACTGTAACTACAACAACAACCACATCTGGTAATCATAAAGAGTAGAAATCGCCGAGGCGACGTGCCTGTTTTTTATTACCTGTCGTGGTTATTGCAGTTGCCGTTTGGAGTGCCCAATATGCGACAAGTGCACCTAATTAGTAGGGAGCATAAGGCAAATATAGCTGGAGTGTAAAGGAAATGTGGGGAAGGTAGTCTATTGGCCAGAGTTGTTGGCTTTGTGATAGTGTAGTTCCGGCAGCTAACATGCTTAATGTTTAATTACCCTGTTGTTGTTTTTTTGTTAACTCTTTATTTTTGGCAGATCCCCAGCCCCGAAGATGTGGCCCAAACAGCGTTGGCTAGTCAATAGAGCAACTGCAGCGATATCAACGAAAAGCAGCAGATACCAAATAATAGTAGAAGTATTAGTAGGCTTAATCTTAGTCAATTGCCTTGCCTCAGCGACAGCGGCGCTTATCACATCACCGGACAGTAGCAGCTTCAACAGCTTTGACTACGAGTCCTCTGCAAGTGATGAGGGCAGCACATCCCAGTTGCCCAGTTTCTATCGAAGTCCACATCGCTTGGATGGCTACTATACGCCAGCGGATTTGCAGCGCAGTCACAACTTTAAGATAAGCCCTAAGCCATGCTCCTTTGGCCGCATCGAGGGCACCTGCATGTTCGTCTGGGAGTGCATCAAGTCCGAGGGACAGCACGTGGGCATGTGCGTTGATTCGTTCATGTTTGGCTCCTGCTGTGCCCACAACTATACAGAGAATATTGTCTTGCCACACAAAGCCTTCTCCTATACGCGACCCACCAAGCCTCTCTCACTTAGGCCGCGACCACCACCACAACCACACAAGCCGCTTATCAGGTGAGTAACCACAACACAGACGACTCAAAAGCATTTGTTTATTTTTTTCCTTTAACTTTAACAAGTTGCTCTGTAGAATTTCCCAAATTAATTTCATCAAGCTAACAACTAATATTTTCGTTTAGTTGGTTAGTTTGCTTGGACGTAATTTAATTATGGGAAAGTATTAGTACTTAAATAAGAAAGTTGTATTATATTTACAAAAAAAAGGGGACAGGATTGGTGGAATTACTTCAAAGGGTTTCGCCTGTTTACAGCCTTAAAAGTTAAGAAAAGATACAACCAAAACATATACATTTTAATGTTTCTGAATTATTTTGAATAAAATAAAAATAAAATTCGACGTTTTTCGTTGAAGGCGAAATTAAAAGAAGCTTCGTGTTGAGCATCTATAGTAAAATGAGTCGTCAGAAATTGAATTAGTCTGAAGATTTGTAAAACAAGAACGTTTGAATAGAAAAAAATTCAAAATTCAAATCTTTCAAAAAAATGACAGTACTTTCAAACTTATTTAAGAATTAATAAAAAAAAAAATAGATCATGTAGGGATGTCCGGAAAACGGCTAAATAAGTTTAAAAGCAAATAAAAAAAAACATTTTATAACTTTGAAAAAAAAATTGTTTGTTTAGCGTTGTATGATATATTGTATGATACATTGATTTTTGATAAGCTAAAATATTTTGATTGATAAAGATTATGCGAACACTCCCAAATAGTTTTAACAAAATCTTTTTATGTCCCAATGAAGTACAAAACTAACATTCCAATCTATTTGTCTACTTTGTCGACTTAGTGGCATGACAACAATAGAGCGTCCACATGGCGCTGGAACTCTGGTTATTCGACCTTCAGGTCCAGTGCATCAGGGCACATTGTCCCGGCCGCATCCAAAGCCAACGTCACCGCCAGATTTGCAGAGTGCTGCTAGCCAGGCAACGGCCAGTTCGAGTGAGTATATGGCGCCTTTTTGCATTGTTAGATTTAGGATTTATGTACTCACAACAAATAACAAATAACAATTACACCCGCAGATAGTATTTGGCACACGTCAACGCACCAGCAACAGCAACAGCAGCTGCAACATCAACACTGGCACATGACCACCGAGCCAAACTTTATTACCAAGCCGCGTCCCACCAGCTGGACCAAGCCAGGTATCGTCAATTTGCCAGCGCCCATGCGTCCCTCCAAGCCGCCAAAGCCCACAAAGAAGCCGATTGTCTACGAGCGGCCACCGCCAACGCCGCTGCCAACGACGACGACGACGTCATCAACAACGACAACAATGATGCTGTCGGGGCAGACGAGACCGAAACCCAAACCCAAACCTAAGCCCATACCGACCAGGCCTCAGGTATGCAAATTCACGTCTCTCATCTCATTGCTTGCCACAATTCTTCATTCTGCTCCGGTCTCTCTCTATGTTTGTGTGTGTGTGTGTGTGTGTTTGTGTGTGATGCATTGATGTCGAAAGCGAAACAAACGAGCGACGAGGTCATTTACTCCTCGATCAGCTCGGACTCGGCCTGATGCTATGATGCTCTGACTGCGGCCAGAGCCTTGGGGGACATTTTATTGTTTGCACAAAGCTGCAAAGCCAAAGAACTGATGTAAGATTTGTCTTGATGCCCCCTGTCGGCGGACAAAGCTGACGATCTCAAGAGCTTTGTCTCTGGGATGTGTTGTTTTCGGTACCTTGGCTAGAAAAAGTTAGGGTATTAAAAGAATGAATAAGTTGAAAGATTTTTAGATCGAAAGACTAAAGAACTAAAGAAATAAATATTCGAAGTGATGTTTATTTTGGCCGAAATAATTTCGTTAAGCGTCTTAAGAACTTTATGAGTGTCACCAAATTCGATAGAGTATATTAACGTCGGCTCGCATCACGTATTATTCCGATGTTACCTCCGCGGAGTTTTCGCAATGGAATGAAAAATTGATTCTTTGCATGTGAAATATTTTAAGCTCCTTGGGTAACTATTAGCATAATGTTTACCACTTTTGGCTACCTTCCAGCTGTCGCCAGCCACATCATTAGCCACGTCATCCTCATCAGCATCCACAGCATCCGCATCAACAACGACGACAAAAGGCACAACAACAACAAGTTCAACAACAACGACTAGGAAACCCACAAAGCCCTACCAGCGGCCAAGCACAGCAGGAACACCGATGACAACAACAACAACAACAGTAGGAGCATCAACAACCAGACCTCGTCCAAGTCCAAGCAGTCAGCGTCCAATGGTGCAGCAGCCCACACACCAACCCATCGTACAACAGCCGGCCACGATGGGCATTGAATCCAATGAGATAACGGACTCCTCCACACATGATGAAGCCGGCACCACAATGTTGGGCCATGTAAAGACCATTTCGGCTGCACGCAGCGGTAAGTATTTTTTTTAGTACAGCCACGCCCATAGCATTTGACACAATCCAATTTGTTGTACTATGTGCATACATACATACTTACATATACATATATATATTTGGTCTATACAGAATGCGGAGTGCCGATGCTGACGCGTCCAGAGACGCGCATTGTGGGCGGCAAGACCGCGGCCTTCGGTCGTTGGCCCTGGCAGGTGTCTGTGCGACGCACCTCGTTCTTTGGCTTTTCCAGCACCCATCGTTGCGGTGGCGCTTTGATCAACGAAAACTGGATAGCAACGGCAGGACACTGTGTAGACGAGTAAGTACACTACAAAAAATATAGACAAATATAAATAGCAGAAATATGATAAATTTATATTTTTTAATCAGTCACTTTTTGTAAGAACCAATAATAAAAATTAGTTAATAATTTAAAAAAAAAAAAACAACATTTAAGACGATGTCCATGTCTGTAATAGTAATTGAAAAATAACTTTTGTTAATACATATGCTGCTTGGAACTTAATTAAGAGTAGGTATTGGTATAAATTACACAAATTATACAAACATATTTTCAGTTAGAATATCAAGAACAGAAACGGGGAAAGTGTTTAGATTTCTTGTGTTACCCTTTTTATGTGAGATTAAGCTGTTAATGTTTACAGTGTATCAACTGCAGCAGCATCTTGGAAAATAAAACTGACTGCAATTTCCGCTACAACTACTGCACACTAACACCATCTCTTGCTATCATACTCTCTTTCTATTTGCAGTCTGCTCATCTCACAGATACGCATACGCGTGGGCGAATACGATTTCTCGCATGTGCAGGAGCAGCTGCCTTACATTGAGCGCGGCGTGTCCAAGAAGGTTGTGCATCCCAAATACAATTTCTTTACATACGAATACGATCTGGCGCTGGTGAAGCTGGAGCAACCGCTCGAATTTGCGCCGCATGTCAGTCCGATTTGCTTGCCCGAAACGGAGAGTCTATTGATTGGCATGAATGCGACCGTCACCGGCTGGGGTCGTCTCAGCGAGGGCGGTACACTGCCCTCGGTGCTGCAGGAGGTGAGTGCTTATAACTGATCATATTTAAGACACACTCGATTACATATGCTTTTGAATTGCCATTGCAACAGGTGTCTGTGCCCATTGTGAGTAATGACAATTGCAAGTCGATGTTTTTGCGCGCCGGTCGCCAGGAATTCATACCAGACATATTTCTATGCGCTGGCTATGAGACGGGCGGGCAGGATTCGTGTCAGGGTGACTCTGGTGGCCCCTTGCAGGTAAGCTAGATATATTTATTAAGATTTATGCTTTAACCTAAGCGCGTTATTTATTTATTTATTATTTACAGGCCAAATCGCAGGATGGCCGATTCTTTTTGGCTGGGATAATTTCGTGGGGCATTGGTTGTGCCGAGGCCAATTTGCCTGGCGTCTGTACGCGCATCTCGAAGTTTGTGCCCTGGATATTGGAGCATGTTAGATGATAATCATGATCGAAACTATGCTCAACTCTTGTTATTGTTTTAATTTATTAGTTGTATCTTTAAGTTTGTGTGATTTTAATTTAAATGACTCTTAAGCTTAGTTAGCTTCAATTTAACAATTTGCATTGATCGAAACTTGTACGTATCTTTTGCCACACTCTCCCAACCCCGCCCTCAACGCACACTTAGTCAAGCCCACTAAGTTAGTCTAGTGAAAATTTTTTGTAGGCTGATCTTAAGTTGTAACGTAATTCGAATCTTACTAAATTATTAAATGGCATCGATATCTGTATATAGGCGTAAAGAAAGAAACAAAAAGTCATTTTCATTGTGCAGTTGTTGGTATTTTAGTCTAGGCGTATTTAATAATTAACAAAATCTATATAATTTAACAAAAACAAAAAACATCAACAAAACAATCGCATACAAACATCATTATGTTGTATCTTGCCCAAAGAACAAGTTTATTTATAAAGATGAGCTCAAATAAATCTATTGAAAATATTATAAAAGTGATAAGCACCAAAACTTTTAATTTCCAAACACTTTGCAGTAATTTGAAAAATATTAAGATATAAATATTAAGTAAGCTGGCTAGAAATATGGTATTTCTATATATTAAACCACCCACTGTGTTTTCCTAGCACTTGTTAAGTAAATCAAAGCTGTTCTAGGCTGTCCGTCAATTACTACTCATTATTGATCGATCTACCCTCGTAGCGACAATTACATACATGCATACGTACACCGCTCATCGCAATTATGCATAATCATTATAGCAATCTTGAATACAAACGCTTCAAATTGAATCGCTGTTGTTGGCTTCAACTGCCGTGAGTCAAGTGCGTAAATGATGTACACACAATTGCTGCAGTTAACGGCAGCGGCAACTTCGATTCATTCATTAACATTTCAGTCAGCATCAATGTATAGCCGCTGGGCATGAGAATGATTGGCACAATCGATGGGTACGTTGAAATCAGCATCACATGTTGCCAAGCATTGTGAATTTCACTTTTTCAAAAGTGACATTTGACACCACCAGTTGAATTATTAACGAATAACGAACGATGGGAACAACTTAAACCAAAAATTGGTACAAGATTCTTGCGACCAAACAAATTGTTTTCACTTTTTATACGCGACTTGAGTTTATTGCAAGCAGCGGAATAGTTATAGATAAAACGTACATGCTTATTATGTACATCTTTTAAGAAACTGAATTTTAATTATGGTCGCAGCTCATGGTCGATCGTTTCGTGTCGCTTACAATTGCATACCGCACATTTTTATTTCTTCTGGGGGAACAGCGATTCTTTTGCTTCATCATACAGATCCAAGGCCAGGTATTGCAATTCCTTCAGAGTCTTGGGAAACTTCTGAATTGGCTCGATTGGCACCTCCTCGCCGGGCTTTACACCTTTGATAAAGTTGTAGGCGACAGCAAAGATTTTGCGCCCCTCGTACAGCACAATGCGCACATTCTCCTCAGCCTGGTGAGGATAGCAGAGCGATGCAACGGTGACAGCACCAATTGTCGTGTACACGATCTTCTTGAAGAAACCGCCACGTGCAGCAAATATGAAACCAGAAAGACCACCCAGCACAATTGCGCCACTGCGATGCATCGAATTCTGTGGCTCGTTTAAGAAATCAATGGAACGCTGTGTATGCTCCTTTGCAGTTGTATAATAATCGCTCACAACTGCAGTCCGATCGCCCACCACTTTAACTCCGTTCTGAATCTCAGTGCGAACGGTGCGCACACCGCTTTCGAGGGATTTTTGAAGCGCGGAATCTCTTTGTGTGTGTCTTTGAGTTATCTGGGGACTGCAAATCGGAGTGAAGTTAAAAATAAACTGTAACGATAAAACTCTTTACACTTACGCTGGCTTCCTCAAGGAACCGTAAACTGGCAATTCGCTTGGTTTGCAGACCATCGAGTCCTCAGTTTTTGGCATTTCTGCGGCCACGCCGACAACGACAGCGGCGGCTATCATCGATGCTTTTCGGAACATATTTTCCTGTTGTAGCCTAAGTATTAACGTATCTAAGTGTCTGCAAAATAAAATAGTATAGTCTGGTTAGAATTTAAAATTTGTCAGAATTTATAAAACATTACCTCAGTTTGTTTGATACATTGCGTAATGTGTCAACGACACGATACGATTGCTTGACATCTGCACAGCTGATTTGTCGTTTGAGCAAATCTGGCAACGCCCAAGCAGTTCATTTCAAACTGGTTCGCGTTAATTTTTTTTAAATATTTAAGAACCTCGCACTTATTCCTTTAAAAACAATCCGTTGCACTGATCATACGTTTTCTAGTTTTTAATGCAGTAATAAAAAATGTATTGTAGTCAATTTTAATTTATGAAGCTTTAAATTACGCGCACTGTTAAGACCATTACTCGAAATGTTAAAAAATTTGCTTGTGCACCGCTGTTATGTTAAGGGTTACCATTTGTTCAAGAAAGAAGAAGACTCTGTTGTGTAGCTAGAAGGTCTCGCGGCTCGCGAGAAAAACAAAGTTGAATAATAATGGGACGATAAAAACAAACTTTACTTTTACAATGACACTAGACCTAAAGACGTACTTAATGTGATGGGAGCAGGTGAGTGCCAGGACTTTTAAACGTTATGTTTTTGGGTTCATAATTTGCACACCAATAAATTTTTTTAACATGACATTAACATTTTTGATTGCTTGAAATATGAAAAAGTGCAAGGAAAGAGGAAAGGACAGAATAAACCAATTGTAATAGTTTACAGGGAACAACAAACAAGTGGCTTCCATTAACAAAATACATAAAACAATAAAAACCCTGCTGCACAACGCATTCAAAGTGAAACTCAAAGCGTGTGATACAAACTTCCATACATCTGCCCTGCCCTGCCACCCACTGCTGTTTCAGCTGGTAATGTTATCAGTGCCCAAGGCGCGCTAAAACGCCTACAACAACAACAACAACAACAGCAATAACAAGAACGAACAGCAAAGTGCTTAGCTCACATAATAGCAAATTCACAAGGACACACAAAGTAAAGTAGGTGAAATGGGCATTTTTAAATAAATTAAGCTGTTACAAACTAACTAACAATGTTTAAATTTTGTGTATTTTATGCAGCTTAAACTCAGGAACGGCATCATCGGACAGCGGAAGCAGCGAACGTGCTAACAACTCTAAAAAGCAATTAAATGGGGCCATCAACCAAAAAGAACAACTGAGCAACTACAAAAACTAACAAACGGATTCAAGAGCCGTCAAACAATTTCAAATCAAACTGAGCAATAAAACTAGTCATTATTTCATATGGATGCGACCGCAGGTTCTAGGTTTAGGTAAGAGTTCCTTAGTTATCAAGGTATTTTCACAAACAATTGGAAGTTTTTTTGATTAATAGAACATTTTTGCTAAAGTAAAACAAAATTTGATAGATTTCTGCTTAGTTTTAAAAATGATTTATGAGCTCTTACCGATTTTATTTTAATATTCACATTAATTAGTATTTTTGAGATATAAACGCTAATTTCCTAAATAATAACTCACAAACACGATGTAATTGGTGTCAAGCAACGAGCATAATTTTGTTTAACGCTCAGCACCAAATTCCGATGCCCGTATATTTTTATTATTTTCAATAACTAATCATTCATATTTTCGGCTTATAGCGATGTGGACGAGTACGGGTTCAAGCGAGGCGATAAGTTTGATTACCAGACCTACGGCAAGTTCATGGATAGTTATTTAAAGATATTGACGCGAAGACGCATCAAATGGGAGGCTATACTGCAACAGAATCCAGATCTCAGCCTGGTCAGTCCAAAGCTAAAGCGATATATTCGCAAGGGCATACCGGGCCCATATCGAGCAGATGTTTGGATGAAAATAACTGGTGCCGATGCGGCAAAGCAACGAAATCCCAACTTATTTCGTAGTTTACTAAATATCGAGCATTTTAATAAGGAAATCAGCGATTCCATATCAATTGATCTACCTCGTACGTTTCCCGACAATATCCACTTTGATTCCAAAAAGGAGCGCCTATTCAACGTACTCTGCGCCTATGCTCACCATAATCGCGATGTTGGCTACTGTCAGGGTCTCAACTATATAGCCGGACTGCTGCTTATTGTCACCGATGATGAGGAGAAGTCCTTTTGGCTGCTTAAACATATTGTTGAGAACATTACGCCACAGTATCATTCACATAATATGGCCAATCTGTTGCGCGATTTAGCCGTTTTTAGAGAGATGGTCATCAGGCGTATGCCAGCTGTTAATAAGCATGTTGAAGACATGGGTAAGCTTCGTGTATTATTCCTTTTTACTCAAACGACTTTCATACTCTTTTTAAATGCAGGCCTGCCTTATGCGGTGATTGCCAGTAAATGGTTCATCTGCATATTTGCAGAGGTTCTACCTGTAGAAACTGTATTACGAATATGGGATTGCGTTTTCGCCGAAGGCTATAAGGTGAGTTGACTTGCTGCATTGTTAAACTTTTCCTAAAGTGTGCCATCGTATTTTGCAGATTGTATTTCGTGCAGCTTTGGCCATGTTTATAACACACAAAAGTGCAATATTGGACTGCGATGATATTGCCGCTTTGGCCAACCTGTTTCGCGACATTATGATACAGGATAGCATAGTCACTGACTGCCATAGCTTTATAGAAGCCATGTTTTCGTTCCGTTTGAAACGTAGCGAACTCGAGAGCTTGCGAAAAGTCGCCGTGCTTAATGGAAAATAAGCAACTAATCAAACACTAAGCAACAGAAACAAAGACCTTTAAAGTAACAGAGCAGAACAAAAACATAAGAAAGCAATCGTAAAATTGAATTAGTAGAAATATAGTTTAAATGTGTCCAATTCGTAGTATATATTAACTTTAAAAGTTGTTTGTAATATTTTATGTGTGTGTAATCGTTTAATAGCCTCGTTGTAGCCAATGCATTTTGAGTATATATATAATTCGAAACTAAACTAAATATGGTATACCAAAGTCAAGTTCCAATCGATAAATTAACAAAATTAAGCAATATACACACTGATATACACAGCTGTGTGTGTCTTTAATAGCAGTAGATGTAGTTGTTGCCAAATGAAAAACACGTTTAAATCTAAAGTATACTTTTTTCGCCTGTACGCTACATACGATTATAGTATGTTATGTATGTCTGTAAATTTATTCATTCATGCGTGTATTGCGTTAATTATTATTTTGTTGATCAATAAGATGTTTATATTTAGACATACATATATGTATACACTTTATATGCCGCTGTGTTTGTAGTTAATTTCTAGATTACAAATGTACTATGTATTTTATAAACGGCTTTTAAATTGTTATAAAGTTGCACAGACAACTGTTAGTTGAACGCTTTGTTCAAACAGAAAAAATTGTTAACAAAACAAAAAAAAAAAACGAACAATGAACTCACCATAACTATTTACTACTAACAAATATGTATTTATAGTTTGTGGTAGAAATACTCACTGTCTACACTGATACTATACTGCATATATCCTGAAATATAATTTAAGGAATTGATTTGGTAACACATACAAACATGCATACATTATGTATGCTTGCCTTGTAGGCAAAACCTAACGATCCAGCGAACAAACACAAACTACAATTGCCACAAAATATCGTCGTTTGTTTAGTGCAACAAAACTGCTTTTTTAAATAAATATTATTGGTATTTGTTAGAAAACGGAATTGTCTTTCTTTGAAAAATATTCTATTAAGATACTTGCAATAGAGATAGATATTTAGATTTTTATTTTAACTGCGATCCAAATGGCTCTGTTATAAGCATAGCATACTTTTTGGAGCCACATGCAAGGACCCACCCATTTATTTTCATTTAATCGAATCTATATAATAAATTTTTCGATTTATCATGCACAAGCTGTTTTAATTTTTGAACGCACATCTTGACCAATTGGGATTAATATCCAGGAATAGTCCTTTTACAAATATTGTTATAAGACAATGTGGAAAAGTTGCCTTTCTATTCAATTTATTGCTTTATATACCTCCAATATTTGAGCATTAATAATAAATCGTTAAATATATTCATCTTAAAGTCGATCGATAAAGTTTATCTACCCACATTTATTGAAAGAATTATCGTTTTTCTTCTAAGGAATTTTAATAGTTAAAGTTAATTTTTTGATTTGATGTTAAACAACATTGATATTAAGTTTTCGTCACTTACTTTTAAATCAAACGCCAGTTGGTATATGTTTTGAATATTCATTAATAAACAAAAATAACAAAAATAAGATTAATATTCGAATGATCTAAAATGCGCTTATGGCATGCCACAATGTGAACCGCACATTGGCTCTGAGGATAAAGCCAGCGAAGTAAGCAGAGTACGACGTCCGGGATGCACTCCTAGGTTTTCCCAATTTATCCACGACAGCCGAGCAGTCAAATCGCTCGTATTCCAATTGGCGCGGTCTGCTTTAATCTCACCACGCAGACACTTCTCCACATATGTGAGCGGATCGTATTCAGTGAGCAGCACCTCCCTCAAGAGAGATATATAAGCAATGGCTAGACGCAAAGTATCAATCTTGCTAAGACGCTTCTCGTAGGGAAATGTGGGCACATGGACACGCAGCTCATCAAAGGCGGAATTTATACTACTGCAGAGCGCAAGAAAAATGAATGAAAATAATCATAGAAGTGCTAATTAGTCAGCTGATCTGGAAAATTCAGTCTTAAAACTAAGTGTAAAATGGAAAAGACCATTTAGTGTACCCAGTAGGTGCGGACCTCTGGATGCGTTTCCTTTCTCGCACATTTGCCTGTTGTCGCTGGATCTTGTAGCTGGAAGCAGCAGCAGCACCATAGTTTGCATTTGAAGGACCTGGTCCTGAGCCTGCACCAGAAACGCCAGCAGCGCCTACACCACCTCCTCCAGCACCGCCACCGCCACCACTGCTGCTAGCAGTTGGACTATTGCACATCATGGGCGTGGCATTATTGGAATTGAGCGCCACCAAAGTGTTGTTATTAGTGGAAGAGTCCAGCAGGTTTTCTAAAGACAGAAAAAATGTTTTTTTGTAATAATTTAATATGCTAGAGATGCGCCTTAGCCATTGCGCTGTTGCCGAACATGATTTGTGGGCAATTAAGTTTAAAATTAATTAATCAAATAAAATAGATCAACTATGTACATTGTTACAGGATCTAATATCAATTTAATAGTAAAACAGGTCAACTACGTAAATTGTAGCAGACATATTTCAAAAAGGTATGAAATCACGTTAACACAGAAAATAATGGATATTAAAAATTGAAAGCACAAAATTCAATAATAACACCGATTGTTCAGTAAATCTAATCATACAAAGGTTTTTTTTTTTTTTTTTTTTTTCATAAATATATTTTTTGCCTTTGAAAAACGTAAGTAATCGTCATTCCTCCCTAAAATTTAGTTATTGTCTTCAGTAGACAGATTCTAAATAAAGATTGTTTATCCATATGATACAAACGTTTTTCTTATCAAATGTCACAAAATTGCATTTGATAGGTTATTATCAACTTGTAATTTAAAATTTTTTGATTCAGTGTGGGTATGATTAAATATATGTAGGGAAAGAAAGGGGCACAATAGACCTCTTAGTTCACAGTGCATTCATCCCTACACAAAATAATTATAATCTCTTTTAACCAACGACATTATCCTGCTTTCTCATCTTTACGTTCTTATAGTATTCCCATTTTTAAACATTAAAATATAGTGCTACCATGTTAGATAACTGGAACGGTTCGTAACAAGGCTTAGAAAAGTTGTATAAAAAATCAAATGACATCATAAGACTTTAATACAAAACCAAGGGCCTTAGATTTCAACACAGCAATTCTTTTTTTTATAATCTAATTATTTGCGGGCTTGGGTAAAATTACTACAAAGTAGTTACATTTTAACAATGTATCTGTATAACAATTTATTTTGATTTTTTTTAACAAACTTACCGTTGCCGTGCTGTAAATAGTGCTGTTGTATGTGCCGCAAATTGTTGGAGCTGAGACGCAGTCCAGAGCCGCCAGACGAGATGCCACCAGCTGCACTGCCGCCGCCGACGCCACTCTGATGTTGACCCGCATAGATACAGGAGGGCAGCTCATTGATTAAATCGTCGTCAAAATTGTGGTAGGGTAAATGGCTATTAAGAAAAATAGCTGTTTTCAATAAACGCCAAAAAGTGTAAAGTTGCTTGCCGACGGAAAATTTATCAATCACTATTTTTATTCTAGGTATTTTTTCACTTAAGCGTTCTTCTTGAAATCAAAAAAAAAAACTTGTTATTGAGCACTCTTTGAAGATTCAGTATGGTATCTATTTCATATATTCGCCTCACCTTATGGGCGGTGATGAGGATGAATCTGGTAATTGATTGCGCGACATTTTGTTACAGTGTAATTTTACAAACTTTTCTTGATTTTCAACGTTTATCTCTAAATAGACGCCGTTGCGATGTCCAATAAGTTTAAATGTGTAATGAGAACGTCTCCTGGGAATTCTCTGCCTTTTATAGCAGGACTCGATCCAACTGGAAATGCCACAACTCTGCCAGGGCCTGCAATGTTTTTAGTCCCATCAACCCCTAAATGTCCTTGCATCTATTCGCCCAGATTCTGTGGGCGGAGCTTGTCAAGTACTACAGGGTGATTTCGTGCAAAGCAGCTTCCTGACAGAAGCTGTGAGAAATTATAGAGCATATTTGTTCAAAGCGATGTTTAAAGTGAAATTTAATATAAGTAATTAGCCTGAGGAGTTTACATATTTGTCTTATACAAATTTTTCCAAAGGATAACACTTGTCAAAAAGACTTTATTTAATATAAATTATATATTTTATTTTTTCTTTCTTGGTTGTTGCTGGAAACTGTAAAATTAACAGCTATTTACAGATTTAAAATGTTTAAGATTGTGCTTTAAGTTTAGTTTTTATATAACAGAAGGATTATCATCATATTTAAAATTTTTTAATGTTTTTAAGCTATTTAAGTGTTCTATGTACATTGCATAGTCAGAAAAATATAAATAGTATAATATTACATGTCATAAAGATATTGTAAGCGCATTTTGAAGTCTTTATAGCTTGAACGGGTTTTTGTTCTGTCTGTGCTTCACCTGTTTTTGACATTTTGCCATTATACTTCGCACAGCAGGCGGCAGCCATGTTTGTCCTGCTGTAAGCCTAGTGTGAGAGCGCACAATATCAGGGGGCAGTCAGAAAAGGTATTGTTTTCGCCCCCTCTCTTTCTCTCTCTCTATCTCTCACTCTCTCTCTCTCTCGCTCTTTCGAACATTACCCCCATCGACTGCAGGTTTGTGGCATATGCGTCAGAATGTTCTAAATGAAAACTTAAGGCTGTTGGTAATGTGAGCTTTACATAGTGGCGCATGGCTTTTAAAACCATGATCCAACCTGTTGACATTTTTGGATCGACCTCACAGGTCCTTCGGATCAGTGAGATTCCCAGGAGACATCAAATTAGGCGCAAATCAGCTAAACACTTAGATCACATCAGATACCAGCCCGTTCCAATTTACAGATTCTCTGTCCCAAAGATAAATAGTTTGTATGTTTGTCTATAGCTGAATGAGAACCACTTGAAACCGCAAAATTGTCAATGGCAGACAGAGAGGGTTCAATTGTTGAAATTGAATTATGTTTATTTGATGTTTTGGTTTACGGACAAATTAGCTACGTCAGAGTTCTCGCCCCGCCCCGACGACAGGCGACCTGGTCGCGTGCGCTAACCCCGAGGCGCGAAAAACCAGCGCCGGCAAAAGTCGAACAATGCCCGACAATATGTTAGGGCGAACGCGGATGCGCAAACCTTTTGATTACCAGTCAAATTGGTCGTCGCACGCGCCGGCGCACACACCGCGACACAAAGCTGATGACAGTAATCAGTTTTGATGCAGGGCAGGGTAAGTGCCCCGGCGCCTATATTCTGAATACACCATGTATACTGATGCATGCCCAAAGCTGACATCCTTAAGTGAAATCTTGTTACAAACCAATGTAAACACGATTGTTAGTTTAACTTTTGCAATCGCTGTAGCCACCCCCAATGACTGGTACTTTTGCTTTTATTGCTAGTATGGTTATTGTTGTTTTTGTTGCGGCGGATATGTCATTGGACCACAATTAAATTATCGCATTTCAAACGAGTGCGCCCGAGAGCTAGGCGATAATCGCAAATGCACACTTCCTTCCACTTCGACTTGACTGACTGTGGGAAGAAATTTGAAAATAAATAATACTCTCTCATTTGATTTGCATATCATCATACTTGTCGGCTTTAAGTTTGCTCAACATATTAATTGGGCTCATGTATATATATTTGCTTAGAAATGGGTTAAGATGGATTTTAATATGATTATGTAGGATATGGTGGGAGTCGAAAGTTTAAATCTGTTTTGTTTTTACAGTTAACCTATTTTATTACGCAACATATTTATTTACAAAAGTAAAAATCTTATTATCATTTTTGTCATATGGACGTAAGTCTTAGTAAAGGGTGTTTAGATACAACACAAAGTATAACAAAAAAATTCGCAGATAAGTAAAGAAAAAAAAACCTGTGAGACAATAAGACTCAAAATTATGGCCAGCCATTCAAAGAGAATTTTTAATTGTTCATTCATTTTAAACATTATAATGTTTTTTTGCAGTTATAAAATTGGTCAAGTTATGCAAATTAAGTTATGTCAATAATTTGGCTTGATTTAAAAGAGAACTAAGTTTAACGCATTCCCATGATAACAATATAATTGTTTATCTTAAATCCAAACGCGAGGCAAGTCATGCTCAAATAATTTCATTCAAGGGTTGACGCACGACAATGTGCAAATAAAAACAACAACAACAAGAGCAAATGCAGAAAACCAGATTGAAAGTGTCGAGAAGTATTCGTAGTGCACTCAACTGGAGCAGCACCCATCAAACACACTCACACGCCACCGCCGTGCTCGCCTTGTTATGGGCTGTCTGGATCAAGGACTTGGTTCTGGAACATATCGATTAGCGTTTTGCATCCACGCCAGAAATGGACAGAACAAATTTGTCTGTGAATTTATACGCTGACACACGACCAGCGAGCAGCGCGCACTTTTACGCAGGATAATCTCACCCCACACCTAGTTCGTAACCGCACCTCCAACCCTCGACCACAATTCGTTGTGGCTGTTTGGAACTGCTTAAATCAATTGTCTGCGAAATTGTTTGTTTATTTTGATGTTGTTTAATGCGTACAAAATCTGTGCCATGTTATGTTATGGTAATAGTTGTGAAGTACCATGGGAAAAGTAAACAGCTTTAGAGCCTGCTGAGCGTGGTGAATTTGATTGGGGATATTTTAAAAGCTTTAAATTAAGTTTATTTTTACGGGAGCTTTTTGGTTTGAAACCAATCTTCGTTGTACTATTGGGGATAAATTTGTGCGGAAAAGTTGTGAAGGCGGAACTCTTAGACCCAATTTTGTTCAAACAGTGAATTCACATTGTTGTGCCGCTATCTAATTGTGCGGATTTTAATGTAACCAAATCCACGAAATCAAATTATTTTATCTCCATGCACAATCAAATATATTGTATGAATGGAAATATAAAGGTCTATGTTAAAACATCCGGGGTATTAAGATGTTTCGGACAGATTAAGCTTTATTTTAATATCAACGAACTTTGATATAAATAAATATAATAACATTTATTTGTGATAATTATTAAAATATTTTTGATTTTGTTAACAAGTATAACAAGTGTAAACGTTGCAGTCGGACGCAACCGACTGCGATATACTCGATACCAGTATTAAAACCGGTTAAAAGAGGCCTGATTGCAAAGGGGTACGGATGCGGCAGGGGTGTAAGTTGCCTCAAATATTTTCTGCTGCAGATGGGGATGCCACCAGCTATCTTCCTACCTAATTTGGTGACTCTAGCTCAAAGTTTGTAAAAGGTTAGGGAAGGGGGGCTGGGGGCCGTATGGGTGGACCTGGCTCCATAATATTTTTGGGGGTCGCTACCAGTTATCTTCCTACCAAATTTGGAGACTCTAGCTCAAACATTATGAAATATACACGCATTCTCGTTTTTAACGAAAAGTTTGGGCGGCTGAGGTGGTCAAGGGCGGTATTGGTGGGCGTGGCATCCAAATTTTTGATGCAGATCTTTGTGGAATGCCAATTGCATTCTTCCTTCCGAATTTGGTGACCCTAGCTCAAAGTTTTTAAAAGTTGAGGAAAGGGGGCTGGGGGTAGGCGTGGCTCCAAGATATCTTTGGGGGTCACTACCAGTTATGTTCCTACCAAATTTGGAGACTCTAGCTCAAACACTATGAAAGATACACGCATTCTCATTTTTAACGTAAAGTTGGGGCTGCTGGGGTGAACAAGGGCGGTATGGGTGGGCGTGGCAGTTTTGATGCAATTTTTTGGGGATTGTCATCACCTATCTTGGCGCAAAATTTGGTGGCTCCAGCTCAAAAACTACAGAAGTTATAAGCGTTTCTGATTTAAAGCTGCGGGGGGCTGGGGGCGGAATGGGTGGGCGTGGCACCAAAATTTTTGATGCAATTTTTTTGGGGATGCCAGTAGCTATCTTCCTACCAAATTTGGTAACTCTAACTGTAAGGGTGTGCGGAATAGGTGGATTTATCAATTTGGAGTTATCGAATTTATCGATTTGCCAGCCTCCCAGTTATCGTAGAGCCCCAATCTTAGAACTTGATCTGTCCCGGCCATAGATAAACACATTTGCAAAGTTTCAAGTCTCTAGCTTGAAGGGTGTGGAAAAACTTGCGAACATACAGACGGACAGACGGACGTACAGACACCATGACGGACATTGCACAAACCCAATATACTCTTTACCTTCGGTATCTAGTATAAAAACTCCAAAGGGTGTTTGTTAGACGAAAACTTTTTAACAACTTGTAAAATTTAATTGTGTGTTTTTAAGCCAGAATTGAAACAAATACGAGATTTATTCACTGCCTTATCGTTAAGTGAAATAAGACATGCCTTAAAACCGCATCTTCAAAATAGATATTTGCTTGAGTGCCATATTTACAGCACAATTA
Source organism: Scaptomyza graminum (assembly GCA_018901835.1). Classification (NCBI taxonomy): domain Eukaryota; kingdom Metazoa; phylum Arthropoda; class Insecta; order Diptera; family Drosophilidae; genus Scaptomyza; species Scaptomyza graminum. Next base: position 523,676 of record JAEIFL010000302.1, read on the forward strand.
ACAAAGTAACGACAGGTACCTTAGTAGTCAATAATAGAATCTTAGAGTAAGTTATGTCGTTTATGACATAATTTCACAGCTCAACCTTTAGTTCGCCATTATTCTCATTGTTTATGATATTCAATCAACTATTTAGACGTATACTTAACAACTATTTACGAAATATCTTGAAGTCTATTATGCAAACATTATTATTTGCTTAACAAAAATATAAATAAATAACTACGGGGTTATTTCAGTTCAATGCGATGTCTGTCGATGTTATACAGCTGTCAGTTAAATTCGTACCCATGTTTTACAGTGAGTGTTTTGTTTTTTGAGATTTTGCGTTTTGAGAACGCTTAAAATACATTCAATAAACGTGTAAATACATTTTAATAAGCCAATCCCACAATAGCACCCATCCCATTCCCATTTCAATTGGCACCAGCTCTTAACGTTGCCCACTCGCAATAATAAAAGCAGACCAAACAAACACGGCAAAAACCGGCAGCAGCAACAGCAAGCACTGTGAATTTATCATTATATTTTGGTGATTTTTTCGAACTTATTTTCTTGGAGGTGCTTTTTACTCAATTCAGTTTGTTGTCATAGTCGCCGAGACAGTGCGATGGGACAAAACTTAACTGAAGTGAAGTGTACAGAGAAGTGTGAGCAGAAGTTAAGCGACTTTAAGGCTGACCAGAGCAGTGTTATGTGAGTCAGTTGGCCGCTGTCCGTTGCACAGTTCGCAACGTTGCGCACAAAAAACTATAAACGGCAAAAAAATAATAATAACCAAAACAATATCAAAATCGTGTAAGAGTAACAAAAAAACAAACACGATATATGTGCATTTGGCAGAAAGCAAACCAACGCCGCGACCAATCGATTCGCATTTGCAATAGTTAATAACAAAAAACGTATCCCAAAACGAAACAAATGCCAGCACGTTTGCCCAGTTTGGAATATGCAGTGCTGGTAATTCAACGTGATATATTTGGATCAAGTGCATAATCCTAACTATAGTGACTATTAAATTAAGTGTCGAGTAAATGTAGAAATAATAAAAATATAACTATTAACTATACTAAATAAGTAGTGACTACTGCTACACTCGCACTCGTACTTAGTCGCATGGTCAAGTGGCGCTGCCAATGCCGGTGATAAGCCTGCCTGCTGATAATACGCAGGAAACAGAACTGAAATCAAAGCTCAAATTTGCCAATTTGCGCATAATAATAATACATAATAAAAATAATTAGTTCACGTCCATGCTTGTATATTGTTTTTACACAAAATACAAGAACAAAAACAATCAAGCAAACAATAACAAAGCGCGCACAAAATGCCAAAACGTCAAATCGCTGCTGGCTTAACCCATGACATCCCAACGGGCATGGAACTGGAAATGGAGTTGGAGCTGCCGCTGCTGTCGTCCAAGGAGCAGGCAAAAAGTAAGTACCATATGCACATATACACGCCCCATTACCGAGCTATTAAACTAGTTAAGTTGGTCAACTAACACAAAATGGCACAAACACACACACACACATACACAAACAAGCTTATGCGGGCGCAGGTCTTAGCTATAAATCAGTGACATTTGCACACTGAAAAAGGAGTTCGCTTCTGAAGCTTAACAAACTGTTGGCGAAACGGCGGGCTCATTTTGTGTTCTAATCAAATGTGAATACGAAATATTTGCCTTGAATTTATGATAAATCGTGTAGCGCCCAGTAATCTAATTAGAATATATGCACAGACATGCACGCACGTGCTTACGTAGATAAGAATGCCATAGCAGGTAAATACAGCTCTATGCAGAATTTTAATCAACGGCGCCATACCCCGCTGCGCCTCTGCTTCATTGATAAGTCAACAATAACAACAACAAATAGTTATTAATTTAAGTGCTGGCAAAATATAAATAAACAAAGTGAAAATTACACTTTGATTTGTAACAACAACAATGTCAAAGCTTATTTTATAGCTATACGAATGCGCGCCAAAACAATAAGCGTGATATAATTTGTATCACATGCGACTTTTTATAGCATGCGAGATATTTTAATAAATCACTGAATGAATTGTTCGCGGAATTTAAAGCAAAGAATTTGAATTTCTATATTAACACATATATATTATATAATACTTTTAATGTACATATGTGCATTTTAGTTTCCATGTACTTTGAACCGAGGGGAAACAAAATTAACGCAATGTACAATTTATTATTACTCATACGCTGCACTGAATATTTTTCAAAACTTAATAAAAATTGTATTTAACAGGATGTAGTATGACTAATGACTATTTAAAGAAAAGCATATCAATAAATGTTTGGCTTCATGGGTAAGCAAAAGACTGCTACATTACATATATGTATGTACATATGTATGTGTGTCTATGTGAATGGGTTTTACAAACAGTTGACATTAATTGTGCTGTTCTATTTGAATTATCAATTAGTATATGTTTTTTTTTGTTGACTAACTTTATAGATAATATCAACAGTTGTACACATTTGATAGGCGTTTTGCATCATTATCACAATTTACTCTTTGGCATAGGTTAAGCTTAAGCAATAATAACAACTGAACAAAGTCTTACAATTGTTCTTAGGGCTAATGAACATACATTGTTATAAAAGATCTTCTTACAATGTAGCCCTTGTTCTATTGGAAGTTAATATTAGCGTTAAATATTGCAACCACAGTTTATTGACACAAATTACTAAAAACGTCAAGTTATGAGGCTCTTACCGGGATATCTCGACTAGGGGATACCCTGAACCAAGGCTTTGGTTCAAGTAAATTTAAGTTTCCAAGTATAAACAATTAAAAACTTTAAAATTTTAATTTTATTAATATATTTAAAAGAAAAAGAGTCTGCACATGATTAAGAGCAGCTATTTAGTTTTATTTATCCACATTTAAGTGGACCTAGACATTTTTTTGTTGAGTAAACTAATGCTTATTGTCCCTTGCTACGATGGGCAATAAAACAGACGCTATTTCTCAACTCATCATAATATTATTCAAATGACTTAGACATAATTTTGTATATTTAAAGTCACATCTGTATTTTTGCCTTTGTCAACAGTGTCAATAATATAACAATAACAATTAAATAAACAACAGCCAGATAGAGTAAATTGCCATTAAACAATCATCTCGACTCGTCATCATTATAATCAGCACCCACCCGAAAAAAACCGAAACAAAACACCAGAACAAGTAACAAAACACATACATATATATCAAACAAATTGTCAGCATTTTTTTGATGTGATCTATCAACCGAAATGCCATATGACAGTTAATCGTAGTGGGAACGATCGGTACTTGCCACGTGCCGTGAACTAATGGTAAATTTGTAAACCGTGGCTATAGTTATAGCCAAAGTCATTAATTTTATAAACATTTATTATACTACGTCTATGTCTGCTGCTCTGCTCAATGTCTATTTCAACTGGGCAGACAGCAAATAGCAGCTACTAGATGCGACGGTGACGCGGGCCTTACTCATATGCTTATTGAAATAAATATATTCTTTGCGCTTAAAATTCTAAATCGAAACAAGGATACCCTTATATAATCCAAAACATTTGAGTCCTTCTAAAGTAGATTGGTTGTGTAAATTAAAACAATTAAAATTTGAGAGTTTGATCCAAAGGATTTTTAACAGTGCTTTAACGCTAGTTATTTAATCAAAATTTATACCAAAGTTAATTGAAAATCCATAAAAAAATGATACATCAGAACTAAAATGGAATCTATTTTTATTTAAAAAGGAATTAAAAACAAATATAAAATATTTTTTACATCAAATATTTGTTAGAGTTATCATCAGAATAGGTTAAGAAAATGTTTGACTTAATATGCTTGCCACAGTTATCAAACTGTTGGGAATTTATAGTGTATAGAAAAATCGCTGAGCAAAACGATGCCGGCGATTAAATAACAACAGCAACAGTTTTTCGCGCCAAGCGACGCGACTAAGAAAGAGCGTAAGCGAAGAGAACGCAAGCAAAGAGAACGCTCAGCTGGTGCAGTAATAGAAGCAGCTGATAGAACGTTGACAGCGACGTCGACTGCCAAAGAATGGTCTTAGCGCAGCATCAGCAGCCCCAACAGCAATTGGCGCTTTCGCCATCGACGGCGGCGACGTTAGCATCAGTGCTGCTAGCGTTGCACAGTAGTCTAAAATGCGTTTAAACTTTAAAGCCAACAAGGACATATTTTCAAAACACATTTGTCATACTAAAACTAAAATAGATTATTACTTATGTTTTAGGATAATAGTTACGTAAAAAAACAATTAACATGTTTAATTAAGTTAGAAACAAAAATTGACTTTCCTTTGTTAATATGTATAAATTTAATTTTTATTTTTAAATCGAAAAGTAAATTTAAAACCTAAAAATTCCTTTAAAGAAATTTAAGCTTTTCTATATCATAAATAATTTTTAAATATTTCCAAAATATATAAATGGCAGTATGACTTTTTAAAGCTTTGAGCTAAAATTGGCATTGGAAACTATTTTATTGATCTCAATGTGGTAAGGAAAATGAAATCGATTTTTACCGATTTAATAGGGCAATGGACCATAGTACTTTGGCGTTGCGTGCAGGAGCAAAAGTTATAAAAGTTCTTCGCAATTCGCACGAGCGCTCAGTTGCTCTCGGTGATTCGTTGTGATTGTGTGAAATTTGCCGCAGCATCATCAGCAGCAGCAGTAGCAGCAACGACGAGAAGAACAACAGCATCGGACAGAGACGACATTGTCGCCATCATTGTCGCCAACGCCATCGCATTCGCAATCGCAATCGCCATATAGAATCATAAGAAGCAACAGCAGGAAGAGTTTTTCTCGTGTGAGCAGTCAAAGACAAAACGTTTTGTGGGTGCGTGAGTGCGCATAGTATAAAATTAAATAAATAAATTAAACAGCAGAAACAGTGACAATAACAACAGCAACAGCAACAAATGCGAGCGGCAACAACATTTGTTATGCATATACATTTACTCATAGATATACACAAATATGTGCCAATGTAGAAATACTTATACTTATAGTTGTTGTGTTGTGTGTTTATAAGCAAAATACTAAAAGCCAGCCCGGCAATGTTTGGACAACTATGACGATACGTTCTGTTAAATAGAGCATATTAGATGTATTGGGACAGCCCACACAGCAACAGCAACAAAAACAAAAAAACATCCGATTCTAATTATTACAATTTTTTTTAGTTTTTTGTTTTTTAAGAGCCCCTCGTGCATCTACACATTGTTTCGCCATCATAAACTTTACTACTAGCAGAAAAAAAGCAAATAAAATGATAATATTTGTCTTCTTAAATTGCATATACTATTTTTTATTTTTGTTGTTGGTGTTATGGCTATTGCGCGTTTTCTCGTTCGCATTTGTTTTTCAAATTGGAAATTGCTGTCTGTTAAACGTAGCGCGCGCGAAAAATTGTGTTCGTCACACTACCCGGCGTATGTGTAACAAATGCCAAATTCATCCTCTCATGCCCGCTCTCAAATATTCATTAACAAAACTGCAATTACAAATTACAGCCTGCATTTTACAGTTCAAGTGCAACACACACGCAATCCAAACAACATGAGATTCTAAAAGAATCATTGTTTTTTCTCTCGCACAACGCGTCGTATGCGTAATGCAGTAAACTAGTAGAAGAAGCATTGAGTTGAATTCACCAAAAGCCCATTAAGTAAACAAAAAAAAAAAAACAATTGAAGAGCGTCGGTTTTATGTATCAGTTCCGTTTGGTGCGTTTTGAAAAAATTGATCAAAAACGCGTCAAAGCGAGTAACGGATTTCCGCGCCAAGGCATCAAAACAACAGCAGCAACAGGAAGCGGGGTAAGGAAATCAGACAGGCAGTTGGCAGGCAGGCAGACAGGCAGCATCCGTGTGGTGGCAATTGTGCAGCAAAACGCGCATCAGGATTATACCACGTGTAGGAGCAGCAAACAGCAAAAGTAACAGCAACAGGAACAACATCAACAACAACATCAACTCTTACTGTATCCATAAGGTAAGCTCATTACGGGCACTAACAACCTCGCCATGTTGACAACAGCAACAGTAACAGCATTTACATCCACATCCTTAGCGCTGCTCCTTGCATGGCCCGCGGATGTGCTGCCAGCAATGTTTGCTTTGCTTTTGTTTATTTATTTGCCAGCTTGTTTTCTGTCTGTCTGTTCGTCTATCTTTCTATTTCATTTTGTCTCTCTGTTTGTGCGCAAATAGCAACAACAACAGGAACAACAATAAGGATAATAACGACAAAAAGCAACAACAATGAGTTTATCTTGACAGATTGCAGAGCAGCTGCCTTAACTTTGTGTTCATTCACATACAAAAAAATATACATGTAAAAATGTACATATCATTCATATATGGTATATACAAGTATATGTTCCTGCAGTACATTTTTAAAGGCATATAAAAATAAAAAAGTTATAGGTTGTCTCTTAACTCATTGTTAGCCCATAAATGTGTAAAGTGACCCGTAGAAGTATTTTCTATGTTATGTGAGAGCGAATAGCACATGACTTACAACTGTATCTCAGTACCAATTTACTTTGTTACGATCATTGGTGTAAAGAAGTTTGGTTTGCAATTTGCTTTACACAAAATCTATTAAAAAAAAATTAATAATAGCTATAAATAGTAACGGAGTAAAACTTTAAGCTAGTCGGCAAATATTTAAAGGCTTACATGCCACAGAGGCCAAAGGCATCGGAAAAATGTCTATTGTCTTCTTTATAAATTCAGCCAATTGGAATTGAAATCCGAATCTTAACAATGCATGCAAAAAGCAGAATGGAAAAGAGGAGAAAACAAAAAATCAAAATGAATCAAGCAGGAACACAAACATTGCTGGCAATCACCTGGCGCCGGTTGCCGACGCCTCCAGTTATTCAGTCAGCGGTGTTTGGTTATGCTAATGGCGGAAGCTGTGCCTCGATGAAGAAGCGTGCATTAAAGTAGCAAATCAGTGAGCACTTTGAAATTGAAATTGTAATCAATAGGCGCTAGCAATGAAGCAAGTCAGTTTTTATGGCATGGGGCAGCTCTGTATCGGTGTGCTTATGTGATTGTTGTGGGATTATGTCTTCTTAGCTTGCTAAATATGAAATTGCCAAACGATTTGCTATTCGATTAAAAAAGGCAACAGCTGCAGGGGCAGCATTAACAACACGCAAACACACAAAATAATCGAAATGGAAATAGATTTGCAAATTCATGTTCACAACAATGGACGTTCATACATATATTAAAACACACATACACACACACACTAAATGAAAAAAATAAAAACGAGCAAAGCGCAAATAAGGATACTCGTTGTTGCTCATGGCACTGATGACCTACATTTTGGTAGACCCGCTACTACACACAAAGAGAAAGATGTATAAATTTTAGCCAGGCAGTGGGGAACGGGAGCTAAGTATCTCTGTTAGTTTGTTTACTACAAATGCGAAAATCATGAAGGGACCGACAGGCAGGCAGCCAGGCAAGCAGGCAGCCGGACAGCAGTGAACGGAAGGAAGTCTGTAAGGACCCTTCAATCTGGCACGACAATAGCAGCTAGCTAGTGCGAACTGCGGACAAAACGGATCTGCCAATATTGCATACAGTACTCACAAATGACTTTTTTTTCTATTTTGTAGCTATTGCGAAAAATTTAATTTTCACAAAATAAATGATGTACAAGTTAGGCAGGTAAAGAGATAGTAAAACGGCAAGATTTACATAATATATCAGCACATTTTGCAGTTTTCTACCAAAAGGTTACACACACGCCCACACAGAATAAACACCCACCTCATTAATTCTACGAATATGTAAATCATTGTAAAAGCCACACAATTGATTTGGTTTCATTTGACTTTTGGGTGTGTGTGTGCCCTTCTTTACAATTACGTATTTGGCATTTGAAATTGTGAATTTTTTGTACTCCTTTTATGAGAGTTGTTGACAGAATTGTCAAATTGATTTCAATTTGTGCTGGGCTTAACGTTTCGACTCTTATGAGCTTAAGTCCCTCAGCTGAATTGTAGGACAATGAAAGCGGCCTCACTGGCATATAAAAGTTGCAAATGTTGCACAAAAAATTGGATATTAGGTTCTCAATTTGTTTGTACACAAATAGCAAACACTTAAGGTATTATTTTATTGAATGCAAAGAAATCGAGGAAAGCATCAAAGAGAGCATATTTGCTGCTATATGTATGTATGTATATACTTTTTATACTCGATACCGAAGGTAAAGAGTATATTGGGTCTGTCTGTCTGCATGAACGCAACTTTCAAGCTAGAGACTTGAAACTTTGCAAATGTCTTTATCTATGGCCGGGACAGATAAAGTGTTAAGATTGGGGTTCTACGATAACTGGGGGGCTGGCAAATCGGTAAATTCGATAACTCAAAATCTATAAATCCACCTAGTCCGTACACCTTTACAGTTAGAGTTACCAAATTTAGTAGGTACTGGCATCCCCGAAAATATTGCATCAAAAATTTTGGAGCCACGCCTACCCATTCCGCCCCCAGCCCCCCGAAATTTTAAATCAGAAACGCCTATATCTTCCTCTGTTTTTGAGCTGGAGCCACCAAATTTGGTGCAAAGATATGTGATGACGACCCTCAAAAATGTGCATCAAAACTTTGGATGCCACGCCTACCCATACCGCCCTAGCCAGCTCCAGCCGCCCCAACTTTTCGTTAAAAACGGGAATGCGTTAATCTTTTATAGTGTTGGAGCCAGAGTCTCCAAATTTGGTAGAGAGATAATTGGTAGCGACCCCCAAAGAAACTTTAGAGCCATGCCCACCCATTCTGCCCCCAGCTCCCCATCCCCAACCTTATACAAACTTTGAGCTAGAGTCACCAAGTTGGGTAGGAAGATAGCAGTTGACATCCCAAAAAGATCTGCTGAAATAATTTAGATGCCACGCCCACCCATACCGCCTACAACCCCCTCCCCCAACCTTTTGCAAACTTTGAGCTCGAATCACCAAAATCGGTACGAAGCAATTAGCATTCCACAAAGATCTGCATCAAAAATTTGGATGCCATAACGCCCCCAGCCCCCCTTCCCCTTTGAGCTAGTGGCACAAATTTGAAAGGACGATTGCTGGTGGCATCCCCATCTGTTCAGAAAATTTTTGGGGCGGCTCACAGCTTTGTCGTATCCGTACCCCTTTGCAATCAGGCCTCTTTTTACCGGTTTTAATACTGGTATCGAGTATATCGCAGTCGGTTGCGTCCGACTGCAACGTTTCCACTTGTTATTAAGTTATTTTGCTTACTCTTATGGTAACCAATATCGTTACAATTATTTATTATCAATAAGGAAAATAAACTTTTAATTATATTTTTTATCAAGATAAGTTGTTGCTCATATTAACTATACAGATTTATTTTACAAATATACAGGTAGGGGATTCACATATGTAATTATTTTTATGTTCTGAAAACTAAAGTAAACTTTGAAACGTGAATAACAAAAATTGTTGTGTGTATTCCGAGTGTGATAAAAACACCGAAACGTACCACATGGAAAATCTATGTGTTTCATTCAGACATTGATTTTCAAATTACTAACAATTGGTATTTTTTGTATACAAATCGACTCATTTACGGCCTGATTTACTGAACGATTAGTCGCAAAAGTCTGCCATAAATCTTTGGCAATTTATAGCTGAACGAATTTGCACTATGGCTTTAACTATGTGATTTTAATTTTTTTTTTTCCCTGTTTCTGCTCTGTGTATATTTATGCGTTCGAATGCCAAAATCAATATCGTTAATTGCAAGGCGTGAAAATTGCAATGCAGCACGTACGTCTGATAGTTAAAAGTTTAATGGTTTATAATGCCTTTAATGCGTTTCAAAAATAATGCAAGTTATGGCAAAATTTAAAATGATATTTCGATTGATCGATTTCGTCGTGAAAATGTAACGCACTAGTTAAAATATACTATATAAAAAATTTTTCAATCGTTTAAATGTTACTCATGGACATCACAAATTGTTATCTTATCCGAGCTGTCACATCGCGATGTTTGTGATTTTGTTGCAACTAGAGTGACATGTGATGAATTTCCCTCAAAAAAACTACATATTGGGCGTTCCCAGTGATGGGCTGTCATCCGGCTAAATGTCGGCATCTTAGTCGCTCTATGAAACAACGGATGTGTCGTCGACGAGCTGTAGAGCTAACTAAACTACTAACTAGACGAGTGTGTGTAAAGATTACAATTACTATTACCCACTTGGCAGCATTCTATAATTCAAATACGAGTACACACAGCCAGCTGATGCTGGTCGGTGCCTGAGGCTCAGACTGTGGCAGAGGCAGACACAGTGGCAAAGGCAGGAACGAGGCAGCCGTTGAATGCATTATAAACAAATCCTATAAATGTGCAAATTGCTTGGCAACGTCATTGAGCCTCGTCCTCCCCTCTGCACCACTTGCAACGTCATCATCATCATCAGAGCCATCATCAACATCATCATAATCATCATTATTATCATGAACATCTAGTCATAGGATGAAAGTGAATGCACTTTTATATTCATGGCTGCTAATTACAGCGACAGCTTGTCTATCTCTCAGTCGTTCGTATCACGCCCGTTGCAGCTCCCCTTCTCACCAACCACCTGCGCTCTGGCTGCCGTGTGTCCCCAGAGCGATTTCTTTTGTATAAAATTATTTAGCACATTTTGTGTTGATTGTGGCGCTTATAATTTCATCTTTTCTTTTTTTGTTTTTGTTTAATTTACATTCGTTGCATTCGTCATTTTTGGTTTAAGTAATGCAAATATGTATATGATTGCAACTAATTGCCGTTATTTGGGGAAAAGATTGCTGCATTGTGCAGATTTGGGTTGGTTTTAAAATGTCGAAATGCAATTTATTGCACTTAATAAACCGGGGTCAGCGTCCTCTAAAAGTGTTGTAGAACTGACTTTTACTGCGTCAAAGCTTCATTATACAACGAACTGTCTTATACAAAGCTCCATTATACGTATAACTCATAATTAAATTACTTATGTGAATTGTCACCAAAGAGATCTTTGCACATTGTGCAACTTTCTCAGCAAACAGTTAATTTTCGCCTTACGATTTTAAAGCTATTAATTAATCATACATATGAACAAACAGAAGGCGCCGTTGGTGTTAAATCGGTCTGGACTTGGCTGGCATTGACTTTTCAATTGAAACAAATCATTATTTCAGCGTCGTGTATATCTTTTTAAATTAAGCAAGCGATGAGCGACGAGCAAAGGCAGCTGATGCCAAAGCTTGCCTCTGTTTGCTGTCTGTTGAACCATGTCAAAAGATCGCACCCAAATGCATCCGTATCGAATAACGTACTGAACTTGACTTTGAGGCGACGACAAGTGGTGAATTGATTGCATATGCATTAACATGAATTTTTATGATCGTAATATGCATAGAATAATTTGACTATGTAATAGTAATTGGCAATTTGACATGGACCGTTGCAATTTAATTTGCATAGTGTGCAAATTAATAAGCGATGTGAGAACCGACGATGTGGGAATGTAACCGGGGGTTTGTTAACGAAAATTTATGCCCTCATTAAATCAATCGACTGGCAATGTGACAGCCCACAAACTAGATCACCCAGTTAATGCAAACTACGTCAGAGCGCCAACACTTTGTGTATGTATTTTACACTCTTACTTGTTTTTCTTCTCATACTCAATAAAACCGTTGGTATAACTTTAGGATTACCATAAATGATTACACATAAGAGCTATAGTTTTAATTTAAGTTCCCAAGGTCAGTGAAAAAATTAACTTCATTCCATGTCTAATAATATAATATTATAAATATTATTAAGCAACCTGTAGATTTTGTTTTTCATTTCTAGTGTTAGTGTCAATTGGGAAGGCTTGGCCAATTGAATTTGGGATACTTGGTCAATCGATCAGTTAGCTGGGCAACAGCTGCAAAATGCAATTAGCGTTATTTTCAGTGTGCCGTATGATTGCGCATACGCGCTGTGTGCCCGCCTGGTCGCCAAATGAGTTGAAGGTAAAATTGCAATGGCTACGACGTAGTTTGTAGCATTGAGATTGAACCGCCAACACACTGCTACACACACAGACACGCACAGTGACTTCCCTCATCCTTTGTAACAAACCCTGTAAACAGCAGTATCCCTCACTTCCATTAGACAAGCTGCCGCGTGCGACGACCTTCAGGCAACGGTTGCCCGTGGGCCCTAACAGCGATGTCAACGGCAATGCCAACAAACAAACATATACTGCTGCAAGTTGTTATTACTTTGTTGTTGTTGCATCCCCATGCAACTTTACTGACCAAAAAGGTAGCCATAGACAACCTTTGTGAATGCATATGTGTGTGTGTGTGTGTGTTGATGCGTTGACTCCGTGCATATGTTGCAGATGCAACGCATGGCGTATATGAAATTAATAATTAATTATCCTGCCAGCCATTTTGCCACTTCACAGTGCACCTTGTTTAGGATGGTGTCCCCACACAGATACATATGCACATACATATATGTATTATATATATATGTATATATACAGGCGCCAACTCTCTCCAACTCTTGCCCCATCCTGTCCTGTCCCTGGCTTGCGGCTTTTTGCGGATACGCTTCGCTTATTGTGTTTACAAGTGCGTGCAAATTTGCGCTTAACTGCTTATCACGTGCGGCATGTGGCATGCGGCGTGTGGCGTGAATTTTACTGCGGCCAAGCGGCCACTGGCCACACATGCACAAAAACTGAAAGAGACTGAAAGACAAACACTTGCACACACACAAACACACAAGCTGCAGCAAATACAAGGATGCAGAATGCTAATTTAAGCCGAGTTGAATGCAGCAGGAAAAGTAATGTTCATTTGCGCATGAATTATGCTAAATTATATGCATACAGAATCATTTTATAATTCTTTTCTCTTCTTGTTTATGTGCAACTATGTAATAATCTTCAGTGTGCAGCATTGATAAATAAAACGTTTAACGGTACCAAAATTTATGCATATTTAGTTTCTGTTGAAATTAAATAGTCGAATTTTATGTCAATTAAAACAATTTGGTTGAATTTAAATGTTAATTTTAGAAGTTCATCATTATACAGATTCGAAATCAATTTTTTTACATTTACAGAATATGACAGAAGCAGAAACACAAAATTAACTCAATCTATTAGAATTGTTCATAAATTAATAAAGCTTTTATAAACGCATCTTTGAGATGTACTTACGTAAAATAAAATACACATTAAATAATATTGGATACATTATTGTTTTATTTCGCTCACACTTCAATCATTGCATAGCCCACTTTACGCCCGCATAAATACTTAATGATGTTGATGAAAACCGAAATTAATTCCATTTGACGTGCACTAAAGTGTTTTAATTATAAGCAAAGGCACAAAGTGAAAGTTGCCTAAAGGATTAACTGATTAATACGGCCAAAAGAGAAAGCAGCTCAATGAGATTTAAGGCAAAGTTGTTTTTCTCTTGTTTGTTTCTTCCACCACGAGGGAATGGCATTACTAACTTGTTGGCTGGCATTGATTTTGATACCTATCTAACTTTATGTTCTCTGTTTATGTACTATATAGTCAGACAGTGGCTGAGCTGGCAAATCCCCAACAAAGCCAATGCGCTACAAAAGTGCTTTTGACCGCATTGAAAGAAAAGCAACTAACAGAGAAAGAAAAAAATGGAAAAATTTTTTGAACTATCCAACTGAGAAAAGGACAAGAACATGACGACCAGTCAGCCAGCTCCTGCCCTGTTCCCAGCCCCCATCCAACGCAATTACATTAAATCTTAGCTATTATACTTGTTCTTTATTTTGTATTTGTGTGCACACACAACTTTTGCTGGATAGCCTCGAGTTGGGCTCTGACCTGACTGTGGTTAATCGCCCACGATGTGATTGAATTCCATCGAACGCAGGTTGTTAGTTCTTTGTGAATGTGGGGTGAGTTGTTGGAAGAGTGCAACCAGATTCGCGTAATAAATGAAATAGAGTCGCCGTCGCTTCTTGACTTGACTGCATTTATATTTTGGCCGAGCTTGTTTGCCTGTTTCTGAGAGGCTGATTTGGTTTATGACCAGCAATTGCAACTGGTCACTGGTCACTGGCCACTTAACTAATTGCGTCTTTGTGTGTGCCTGACACGCGCTATAAAATTAATTTGAATGCTCTTTTGTATTGTGTATAATGGCCAATGGAAAATGGAAAACTTATGAATGGCGTGTTAGAGATTTTCTTCTGCGTACATATTTTTGTTCGCAATTTAATTGTTTCTTAAAATCATATTATATTATATATTATATATTATATTCTAACCATAAATCATAAAAGAAGTGAAGGTTTTCCATTGTTAGAAATTAAAGGCTATATACATACATGTATATTAACACAAATATTTACATATTCAATTCAATTTATTTACTTCTTTATATTGACATGTGTTTTTATAAGTACATAATCTCATACTATTAAAGAGTTCAGGCCAATTTGACCTTTTCTACTTAGTTTATTTTAATTTAAGTTTAATAATTTTAGTTTATTTATTTTTAACATTTCAATATAGGGACAAAAATTTTTCAAAAAACCCATAAATTTTATCTAAAGCCTACCTTATACTATACTTAATTTAAGGTACATTGAATATTTTATTTATGTGTGGATATGTTGAAAACATACATCTGTTATAAAAACTTATGTACAGTTTGGCTATTCTGTCTGCAACATCATCTATTTTTGCTAGATGGTGCAGCTCGGATGTGGAAAAATGCCTAGGTACATTAAATATAATTTTAAGTATTTTATTTTGCAACACTTGAATATATTTACATATTATATATACTTATAGCGATCTTGGTCTAACAATTACAGTTTTTGGTGTACCAAATATTAACTTAATTATAATCATTGAACATTTTTCATATTAATTTTTGGGATTTTTAATGTTAATAATAAAATGCGACTCATAAGTATTGTTTTTTTCTTTATGCAATATTCACAGTTCCTTTGTGCGCCATGCACGACACAGCCGGCAAACCGTCCCCTATAACAACGCCCACACAGTCACCGTTGGCGGCAGCAACAGATCCTGGAGCTGGGCCGGCGGACGATGAGGATGAGACTGATGTGATTGGTGATCTGATGGGACACTATGGCAAATGGCAACTTGTGATGACTGTGCTGTTGTCGCTTTTTCAAGTGCCCAACACCTTTCACATATCCTCATCCGTCTATCAAGCAGCCAACAAGGAGTTCTGGTGCCGGCGGCCGCCACATCTTCAGGAATTGCCAGTCGATGTTTGGCGCAATCTAAGCGGCTCCAACGACAATTGTCATATTAGAGCGGGTATTGACTGGAGTCAGTTAAGCAACGATACGTTACCCGCCCAGATGCAGGTAAACATTGAACACGGAATTCAAACCAGTCAGCAACTCAAGAAGAACTTTAACCTTTACAACGCCTTGCAGCAACAGGCGGCAGCAGCTGCGGCAGCTTCGGGCGACGACGGGAAACTGATTGCCTGCAACAGCTGGGAGTATGCGACAAACGACAATGTTGGCAACACTTGGACATCCCAGTGGGATCTGGTGTGTGAAAAGGAGCATTTAAAGAATGTCGCCGAGATGTTCTTTCTGCTGGGTGTCGCAACAGGTGGCATTATATCTGGGTATCTTTCTGACAAGTTTGGCCGCAAAACAATGCTCTTCATATCTGCCATCCTGCAGACCATATTCGGTAAGCCACCCTATTGTTTAAAGCCTCCACCTCACTTTAATTATAATGCTGCAGTGACCTTTACTGCCAGCACTCGTAGTATACCCACACGCGGAAGTGGCATTGGCAAGTGCTGCCTGTGTCCCCTTTTGACTTTGAACTTGGCATTGACAACGGGGTCAACGTTGAATGGGCAATGCATCAGTGGATGCTGCAAATGCTGCTGCTATTGCCGCCTCTGCTGATGCACTTGCCTGCCTTGTTGTCCTTGTTGATTAAATCACGTTCAATGTAATTGGAATTTGCACTCGAAAGGACATAATTAATAAAGGTTTGGGTGCGGTGTAGTACATTCACAAATGTGCAACGCGCCTCACATATTGAGCTTTTTACATTTTTGCGGTTGAACGTTTAATTGCTGAGGCTGAAATTTGGATATTTCGAACTTGAATGCAGTTACATACCTGTTGCTAAAAATAGTCAGTATTTAAAATTATCGATTTCGTAAATATTTCTCGTTTTGCAATATGTACAATGTACATTGATCATTGATTAAAATTTGTAAGAGCAAAATATCTTTCAAATTGTAATTGTTCTTTTAGATATTATTTATAACCGTTATATCTTTTTACCACTATTTTTATTTAGGTCTTTGGCTATATTTCTGCAGTTCCTTTGAGCTATACTTAACGCTGCGTGCCCTATTGGGTCTGGTATCCGTTTCGGTGACCTACTCTGGCCTCATATTGGCCATCGAGTATGTGGATGGCAAGTGGCGCACCATAGCCGGCATGTACAATCTGTTTCCACTGCCAATCTCGTATATGATCATCTCTGGCTTGGCCTATTTGACGCAAGACTATCAACGTCTGCAGCTGTGCATTGGAATCCCAGGATTCTTCCTCTGTTTCCTCTGGTAAGGTCAATTAAATTCATAGCATTTTAGCTGGATCAAAAGACGCTCCTAAAGGAAAACAAAAAATTGGATGCTCGTAAAAAGTGTTAATTGCCAATAAAATATCATGTGTGCAGTTGTATATGCATCTGCACTTGTACAGCATAGATCATTAAGTCGGCAGAGCAATAAATTGCAAATAAATAACCAACCGCGCGTGGGTGTCTAAATTCTAAACAGCAGAGACAGACGTCTTCGGTGGTGTCTAATTTATGACTGTGTGAATGAAACTGTTGTCTGGTTCTCGTTTGCACAGGTTTGTGGTGCCGGAATCACCACGCTGGCTGCTGGTCAAGGGTCGCATTGCGGAAGTGAGAAACATTATTGAGGCAGCGGCCGTGTTCAACGGACGCCAATTGCCGCCGGATTATCAGCTTACGCCGCCAACGCAGGAGAGTTCACAGGATGTAACATATCTGTTCCGATCCAGCTACTTGCGGCGCATCTCTATCTGTTTTCTGTGCATTTGGTTCACCATGAATCTGGTCTACTATGGCATTATCTTGAACATGAGCTCGTTCGGTGGCAATGTCTACTTGAATTCGGTAAGTTGACATGACATGTTTACATTAACGTTATTAACGAATTCAGAAAATCCGCTACATTCCTTTAATTTTGGCTGTAACTTACTTAACTTTACTTAACTTGTATCCATCAAGCACCCAAGAGGCAAATGCGCTGCGTATACGTATTTAACATTAGTAAGTGCTAAGTGCCTGCCTATTCGAGATTTGTCCACTAATTGGATCTGTCATTCTTCCGTCTGCTTGTGTGTGTGTGTCTGTGGATGTATGTGTTTATTTGTTGTCATGTCAACGTGCCATGTCCGTCAAGACAGACAGACGGTTAAAAGGACAAGCAAGTGTGTTTACTATCGAATTATGATGTTGCTTGCAAATGCTTAGAATTAATGCTTCGTTCCTTCTCTAACAAATTTCACAAAATCATGTGCGAAAGTTGGCAAGCAGCCAAACGCAAATTCTAATAGAAAATTATTTTAAAACACTTGAACTTGCTGAATGCATAAAATAAGCTAATTCTGATTTAAAAAAAAACAATAGAAAAAACTGATGGTTCTGAAAGTCAAATATGGAGATGGGACGGTTCAGAACTAAAAGAATAATATATCTTACAAGTTTTGAAATATCTTCATTTATTTAGTTTTATTTAATTATTCAATTGTTATTTTTATTTATTTAACTAAGTAGAAAATTCTTCAAATAATTTATTAGCATAGCTACAACTAGCAACATAAAAGCTAAATGAGCATCACTGTCAGTCAAACAAATGTCAAGAGCGCTTTATTAAAGAAATTTATTGCATAATTTACTTTGATATGGCATAGCCCGTTCATTTAATGTTGCCCGCCGACATCCAAGTACAACAGTTTCTCATATGATGTATCTGTTTGTTTTTGTTTCTTTTTCAGGCGCTAGCTGGCCTAGTCGAAATACCTGCCATTGCGGTGGCAATGTACATTATAACCAAGGTGGGCAAGAAGTGGCTATTCTGCGCCACTTTGATCTGTGCCGGCGTCGCCTGCTGCTGTGCCGCGATCACTGAGGGGCGCGAGGACATGCTCTGGCTGAAGATAACATTCCTGATGATGGGCAAATTTACGATTAGCGCCGGTAACACAATAATGCCAGTTTACACAGCGGAACTGTATCCAACGGCTATACGTAATGTGGGCGTCGGTGCCTGCAACGTTGCTGCCGGATTGGCGCTTATATTAACGCCCTACTTGTCACTTTTGGTATGAAAATGAAGTGTGAGAGTAAAACTAGATATTTAATAATTAAAAATTTGCTTATATTTCTTATTCATGCGCAGAACAAAATCGAAGGCCACCTGTTGATGACGCTGCTAACCGCCTGGAGCATCTTCGGCGGCTTTGTGGTACTCTTTTTGCCAGAGACAGCTGTTAGAAAAAATGCATCAACCGCAGCCAGTCGCCAAAATGCAGCAAAACAGGTGTAATCAATTATTGAGATGACACCACAATACGCCTTCCTCTGCCCCAATCCCTTATTCTCTCCCAATTGCCCCTTTGACACGTAGAATATATTTTGGCTGGTCCAAAGTATGTAAATGAGCACACAGGCTACCAGAAAACTACTTAACAAAAACTACCAAAATACCAACAACAACTAAAAAATATTAATAATATTAACAATCGATGCCCAGCCCCGATTTGACATATCCACCGCCTCAGCCACCGCCACCTTCTTTTAAACAGAAACTCAAAGTTAATATCGCATCTTACCGATTGTCCATAATATGCCATAATGCGAAATGACAGGCAGGACCTTATTTGCGTAGCTAGTAGTGAGTTTTTAATATACAAACATCAAATAAATAAAAAAGTACTTTTGAATTTACAATGCTTATAGCTTATAAATAGAGTAAGAACAACAAAGAACGTATTGTAAACGAAGTCACAATTCAGAGTAGGAAAAGTTTCTTCGGTACGATCGAAGATAATCAATATCTCACAATAATGCTACCGAAAAAAAAGAAAAAATTCGTCAATTAAAAAAAAAAAATCAAGAGATCCGCATTTGCCAATTATATAAATCAACATTATAAAAATCTGTAGATATAAAGTTAAATTTCAACAAAAGCCGTTGTTGTGAGATTTTCGAAGGCATACGGTTAACTAGAAATGAATATCTATAACTCAAATGTATGTAAAAGTATTGCTATATTATTAACTATGTCAACTAAGCAATGAACAGACAAAAAACAACATAAAATTATAAATTAAATACTTGTCAAAATGCATAATCTCGTTGTTTTTGCCGTCTTTGTTGTGCTCGTCTATGAATAAATGTTTTATAAAATCATAACAAATATATTTATTAAATTGAAGTGAACAATGTAATCTCTGGTAAATGTAGTCAATTAATCACTAGAATAACATATACAGAATCTAAATATCGGTCAATTATGCATTAATACATATGTACTATATTTGTATAAACACAAGTATATAAAAATTGAGAGCAC
The DNA here is from genome assembly GCA_018901835.1 of Scaptomyza graminum. Classification (NCBI taxonomy): domain Eukaryota; kingdom Metazoa; phylum Arthropoda; class Insecta; order Diptera; family Drosophilidae; genus Scaptomyza; species Scaptomyza graminum. Next base: position 543,432 of record JAEIFL010000302.1, read on the forward strand.
CCAATGATTGTTGTTATTACCTATCATCTCACATTGATAGTTGTTTATGTTATTCGTTCGTTATTACGCTAACTAACGAAAAATCATCCAAATATTTACAAATTACCCACAATAATGCATTTAAATCTATGAATGTAAATGAATGTAGTTGAAAATAATAAATCTATTAAGCAGGAACAACGTTTGTTAGCTTACACGATAAAGCACCTGAAAACAGGAAACGAAAATCTAAAAATTGTTAGGCAAATAAAATTGTTGCTCTATTAAACCGTCAAAATGCTTGTTGTACTTACATACTATTTATATGATATTATCGATCTTCATTGTAAGCTTTTATTTTCATATGATTTCTTATGCGATAAGTAGATTTTATTCTCATTAAATGCTAACACTGCTTTTTTACATAATTCATGTGTAATTTGTAAAATTAAGAAAATATATATATATATAAAAACAATTTATATGTTTGCCAAAAACAAAAGTATAAAATGATATAAGTATGTACAAGAATATTCGAACAACCACGTCTATCTATATATTGCGAAGAATTTTTAATGTTATATGATAAAATAAAATGATCAACTTGTGTTAACATGTTTATAAAAATGTAAGATGTTTGTTAACTCTAAGATATTCCATCTTGGTGATGCGCACCAAATCTAAGTCGTGTTTTAAAACTCATGTTAAATGCTCAACGTGCAATTAAATTTTAGGAAAATAATGTTAATAATGGCATACATACATATACAAATATATGAAATTGTTGGACATCAAAATTACCAAAGCAACATAAATCAATTAGTGTCAATACAGATATAATTATAATAAATAATAAATAATAATTAAATATGTGGAAACAAGTAACGTAAGCATTTTTAACTCAACTGTTTTTTATCAAAAGCTTCATAACCTACGACAACTTTAAATTCGTTGGCTGAGGCGAAATTTTGCGCTTTGGTTTTGCTTTTATTTCTTACAGCTGGCAATGCTTTTGCATAGAGCTTTGAGCTTTTTTGCCATTTATAATAGCTTCGCCAAACTTTTAACGGATTTAGATCGTCGCCAAAAGCGAAGCGAACAATCAACGACGCGACTTCAAGCAATACAATCGATCAGTAAATAATAAAAATTAAAAAAAAATAGAACAACAACGGTTACATTTTCATTAAGTTAATTTGTTTTACTGCTTGTTCCTCGATATCAATATGAGTGGAGTGCTGCGACGCGGTTCTCTGAATTTCGATTGCGTTGGTAGCTCACGCGGCAGCCTCGATTCAAACCTTTATGGCGGTTACCGAGAAACAAAGCCAGCGCCAGGCACACCGGAAATAAGTGTTATTGCAATGGACTTTCGTCGCCATTCGGATGACTTAAAGAAGGTCAGCCTCATGGCAGTGCCCTTGACAATACCTCACCCCGTCAAGGATCTTAGCCAAGACGTCGATAGCGATGTGCTTTCTAATTATTTGGGGCACTATCGCAAATGGAGCTTCTTGTGGACACTTTTATTGTGCTTGTTTCAAGTACCCACCACATTCCATTTGTTTATGTTTGTCTTTCAGGTGAGTTTTTATTTATATGGATTATGGATTGGAAAATATTTACACAGTTGATTGTGTCGCAATATCAGGTGTATTGAGTTTTATGTATTATGTTTTTGTTGCGACTTGTGAACTAACACCAAACGAGGGCAATTATGCTTTGCAACAGTTAAATAATTGCTTGATTGATTTTCTGTGGGTGATGAAAAACGAAAGTTATGTTTTGGAAGACCGATTGCAACAATTGTTTTTTTTTTTTTTTGTGTTGTTGTTGTTTTTCTTATCGGTTAAGTCATAACTTTTATAGTCTTTTGAATATAACAACAGTAATTTCAATGCGTATTAAATTTCTAAAAGAATAAAAAAAAAAAATATTTTATAGAATAGGAACAATGGCAGTTTTTTACAAAAAAATAAGCAAAATAAAGTTTATCAGTTGGCTTAACCAAAGATAAGTAAAATAAGTATTACACATTTCATGAAATTAAGCCTGCTAACGATCCAACACACTTATAGAAATTTAATAGCTGTCTTAGTAACTAAGTTAATATATCTCTTACAAATAGTTATATGTAATCAAAAGACAATAATATGTTATTGAAACAATAAACCTAATTAAGTCTACTGAATACTCCAGGAATTTATAGCACACGCTTTAATTATAAAAACTACAGAAACGTTTTAATTAGCTAAATAAAACAAACCGCTTCCAGCAGTGCGCAATTGGTAACTTCGGTAAAACAATAAGATATTGCGATAAGATAAAAGCCATGACGATTTGATCTGGTATTTTCATATACGCCAGCACTTGACACTGCTGTGTTTGTTGTGCAGTCAGCAATTCGGTGAAATCAAAAAGTGCCATTTGGTGTTGGCGAGTAATAATTAGCTCATTGTATTTCTTATTTGCCAATAATGTAGGCCATACGCCATTTATGGTGTCGCGTGTGGTTTTTAAAACCACTCGTGCGTAACCTTCGATCAATTTGCAATTGGCATCGTATTTCATACGCACCTAATGGGCCTCAGAGTTTTCTAAACGATCTGTCACTGCGCGGATCTGTGAGGTACTTTTGCGTGCTAGTCAATTGCAAGCGTCGATTTAACTACTTTGATTGTTCGATTTAGTGTATGGCAATAACGATAATCATCTAGCGTGCTAATGGGCATTGGGGAAGGTGCACATAACAAAAAATTTTAAACAAGCCGCACGATACCTTGACACATTCGGTATATCAAAAGTGGCTCGGTAAATACTAAAGACAATTGCAACATTAAGATTTTGAAAGATATTTAAGTACAGCTATTTACCATTCCATAATTGCATATTGCAACACAAAATCATTTGGTCAATGTTTATGAGCTGCAATTTTATGAATAGCTACTCTACCTTAACATATTCGTATTATATATGTATGATGTAAAAACCCGAAAGTTACAATCATATTATTTAAAATACAGTTCTGCTAACGGTGGGCGACTTTCAATCGTAGTCATCTGATTATCTCTTCACCTCTTCGTTAAAACGTACGGTACTATTGCTAAAAATAGCGAGCCTTATCAGTATTCTTGCTTAGCAAAACCAAACAACAACCATAAAGCGCCGTATAATACCAACTGGCGGTGCTGCTGCACCTGCCAGCAACAAAATGCCTCGAATTAAAAACAATTCACCGAGCAGCTGTTCTGTTAACAATCATACAAACTATTATCGTCCACTACAGACATTAGAATACGAGGAAACCACTAGTAATATTGAAAATGCCCCAGAGGTTGTGGTTAGTGTTAAAATGCCACCAATAACTATCATCAAGCAAACATCAAAGTATGTCCATGATTTTCTTGCTAATTACCAAATCAGTGAATACTATCTAAAAACAATTTCAATTGGAATCAAAGTATATGTTAAATCCGAAGCTGATTTCAACCTTACATGCATTAAACTGAAGGAAAACAACTGTGAATTCTTTTCCTATGAGACAAAAAATAACAGGCCATACAAGGCAGTACTTTCTGGATTAGACAAACAGCCCATTAACGATGTCAAAGACATGCTTCTAAGTCTTGGCCTCAGCTGCATGGACGTAAAACTCATAGAAAAAACAACAAGGAGCGGTTATAAGCTTATACTGTATATAGTATACTTTTCTCCCAGAAGCATCACCATAAAACAACTACGGGATGACTATTCGCACATAAGCCACACTAAAGTTCGTTGGGAATACAAAACTAGGGTTCATAATAAATTGACACAATGTTACAATTGCCAACTCTATGGACATGGAGCCAACCAATGTGAAGTCAAAACATCATGCGCTCACTGTGCTGGAAACCACGCAACCACCAATTGCCCAGACAAGACAGCTGTAACATGTGCTAATTGCAAAGGAAAACACCTCTCTACTGACGTCAACTGCCCGTGCCGACTCTCTTACCAGTCGCTATTGCTGAGGCGATCGAAGCATGGCAACACCAACCCTAACAATGTCAATAAGTTATACAACTATGCTCCCCCACCAATTTCAAGAGCAAATGCCCTACCATTCACCAAGACTAATGTGCCTCTAAATGGATCTCCAAGCTACAGCCAGGTCATCACGAACGGCTTAAACCAGCCATCAAATCCTGATCTCTTCACTCTTGAAGAAATAACTGCTCTTTCTAGAGAACTTATCAGCAAACTCAGTGGCTGCAAAACTAAAAATGACCAATTTAATGTTATCACTGAGCTCGCTTTGAAGTATGTGTACAAATAGTTCGTCCAACTTTCTTAATATTATGGCATGGAACGCGCGTGCCGTAAACAATAAACGTTTAGAATTAATTGACTTCCTAAATTGTAATCAAATTCATATATGCCTTGTCAGCGAAACATGGCTGACGCAAAAAAACAGGTTCTATATTCCTAATTACCTTGTCTATAGAAACGATCGACTTACAACTAGAGGTGGGGGTGTTGCGATCATAGTCAAAAAATCGATTAAGCACACACAGATTCAAAGCATTGCTACGCATTTAATTGAAAATATTGGAATCGAGGTCAGTTTAGACGCCCAAACATCCATCAAAATTTATGCCGTTTACTTTCCTGGCACAACAGCCAAATGCTTGATAAGCCAATGCAACACACAAAATGATAATAGACATACTAAAGACATGTTCAAAGCCGACCTTCTTAAGTTCTCTCGTTTAAATGGCCACTATATAGCAGGGGGGGACCTCAATTGCAGGAACAGACTTTGGAACTGCTCCAGAGCTAACTCCTTTGGAAATACGCTTTATGATCTATCGGCATTGGGAAAATTCACTATAATCCATCCCAATGATCCTACCTACATTCCAACAAGCTATAAAGGAAAACCATCCATCCTTGATCTTTTTCTGACAAACCAACCCAGGAAACTTTCTCAACCCAATGTACACAATAACCTCTCTTCTGATCACCTGCCAACTATCTGCAAATTAGCTACTGATACAAATGCTGAGTTTGTTCAAACATACCTGCAATATTCTAGGTCAAACTGGAAAAAGTTTAATCTTATCCTTGCTAAATCTATTGAGCCCGACTTGAACGCTTCCAAAAACATAGACCCAAACCGAGAAATTATTGACATTATGACCTACCAAATCACACAAAAAATTAACCAAGCAATCGAACACTGCACTCCCAGGAAACAAGTTAGGCTCCAAACACGAAAATTACCAGGTAGAATAAAAGATATCATTGTAACTAGAAACGCTACACAGAGGCAATGGATCAGAACAAGACTGCCAATCTATAAAGCTAGAATTTACCATCTAAATAGAGTTATAAAGCAAGAACTATTTAATTACAATAATACTATCTGGAGCGAAAAACTATCTAAGCTGGACAATAACTCAAAACCATTTTGGAAACTCACAAATGTAATCAAAAACAAGAAGCCATACATTCCCTGCATCAAACATGAAGATAAGAGTTATACCACTAGTCTAGAAAAAGCAAACATTCTTGCCGACACATTCGAGTCTAAGCATCACATAACAAATACTTACTCTAATAGTGCTACCCAAATGTTAGTCCAAACCTCACTTTCTGAACTTGTGGCTCAGGGAAATTTCACTAATGGGTCCCCCTTTTCAACTAGTGAAGTTCGCTGTGTCATCAAGTCACTCAAAAATAAAAAATCGCCCGGGTTAGACCAAATACCCAATATTTGTCTTAAAAATTTGCCAGCAAGTGCACTAGAATTTGTAACTCTGTTTTATAATAATTGCTTAAAAATTGGATACTTTCCTCTCGCTTGGAAAACTGCTAAAATCATACCAATTGCAAAGCCAGGTAAGCCTTTAAATTCTCCCTTGAGCTATCGTCCGATTAGTCTCCTGTGTGGCTTATCAAAGATATTCGAACGCTTGATCAAGATCAAACTAAACTCCCATCTGGAAGAAAACAACATTCTTCCACCAATGCAATATGGTTTCAGAGAGCACTATAACTGCATTTTTCCTCTGGACAAATTGACAAACTTCGTTAAAGCAAAGCTAGCTGAAAAAAGTCCGTCGGACTGGTAACCTTGGATGTTGAAGCTGCTTTCGATACGGTGTGGCACGATGGTCTTATCCACAAGTTAACTGTCTGTAACACCCCAACATACCTAACCCATATTATAAGAAGCTTTCTGTCCGACAGACAATTCCTCGTTTATATGAACGAAACTATGTCTCATAAAAAATCTATTTGCGCTGGAGTCCCCCAGGGATCTGTCCTCGGGCCTATCCTTTATAATATTTACACTTACGATTTCCCCAGGACTACACCATGCGATGCGTTAATCTTTGCTGATGATACTGCCCTCTACTCTTCTGGTACACACTATAGAAATATTCACACATGTTTGCAACACTCTCTAAACTCCGTTTCTGACTACTTCTATAGTTGGAAAATAAAGCTCAATGCTAATAAAACCAAAGCTTTATTTTTTACCAAAAAACGAAAGCCATGTTTCCTACCCACCACAGATCTCGAACTGAACGGCATAAAAATTTCTTGGGGGGAAAATGTTAAATATTTAGGAATCTGTTTAGACAAAAAACTGCTATTTAGTGGCCAAATAAGTAATACTATAGACAAAATAAATAAGACTGTTCGTATACTATATCCATTTATAAATCGAAATTCTAAACTTTCAAACAAAAACAAATTAACAATTTACAAATCTATAATCTTACCGATGATCATGTACGGAGCTGAAATATGGAATACCGCAGCAAATACCCATTTAAGAAAACTCCAAGTTGCCCAAAACAAAACTTTAAAAATGATTCTAAATTTACCACGATACCACAGAACCATAACTCTGCATGAAATAGCCAATGTTAAAACGATTAATGACCTCATCTCTCGCGCAACCACTAAATTCACAATCACAAAATCATATTTTGCTCAAGATATGGGCTGACAGGTACTTGCAATACTATTCTTTGTATAGTAATCCCTTAAGTGCCTGCTTTGTAGTATTAAATTAGCATTTAGTCACATTAAAAGGTTTTATCCATTTTCCTTTGCCATAAAATGTCCTAACAAATAAATAATACAATAATAATAATAACAATATCTCAGCTGTAAAGACATAAAAATAAAGAAAGTCTAAACTCTGTAATTCAAATAGGCTAGCTTTAAGCAAAAATATAAATTGAAATTATTTAAAATTTACATATTATAAATTAATAAATGAAAGCTACGAATTATAAAGGTTAAAGCCACACATAAGAACACATATAAGTAGATCAAATCAGATTCGGAATATTATTCTTAACATCACCTCAGCCTATTAATCTAAGACGAATATCTATAACCTTTTCAAACATTTTTGTCGCATTAACATTCTCATGGGATTTTGGAACAGAGGGTTTTTTTTTCAGGATACAATTTTTTAAATTTAGTTACCACACCCCGTCCGATATTGTCAGCGGATCTCGCGACATTTCTGAGCCAAGCCCATCTTTAAACAGATTTAAAATAATACAGCCACAAACAAAATATCTGATCTAGGGTTCTGACTATGGTTTACTTTATGTCAATGTCCTTTAAAACGGAGATTTAGATGGAGTGACCCCAAGAACATGCAGTAAACAGTCAAATAATCTTTTTTTGTAGCTGTGTATTTTGAGTGACTAATGCAAGTCATTAAAATGTATTCATGAAGCATTAAGACTTGCTTAAAATATACAAAAATTAAACACAATAAGTTAAAATGAAGTGCAGCTTTAAGCTCCGAAGCTGACAACGCGGACAATATTCCAATCGATTTTTCTCCAATGAAAATCGATGAACATAAGAGTTAATTAATGAAGTGACGTTTTAGTTTTTGAGGTACATGACTTTTCAAACCAGAAAACAGTCTACAAGTCACAACAACGAATTTAAGATAATTTATAACAAACACTGAAGTTTTAAAATGCATAATGCACTTAGCTGAATTTTCAAACTCTCTCTCTTGCTGCTCTTTCTCTTAACAACGTTGAGATTTCCAGATCAATGACTTGTTAGCTCAACTAAATTCCACGCTCAAGTTGCTTAATTTATGCTTAGCTTTAAGCGCAACTCATTTTATCGTCAGCTTGTTGAACTTTATCTAGATGCCCCTTTGGAAAATCTTATGTGGTAGCACACCTGTGCAGCTCTGACTTCCATTTAGTTGTCAACACCTGGCAGGCAGTCCAACACATCGTCTCAGTTGGAAGAGTAAAGTGCGCGCTTAAGGTCCGCCTTTTGGTCCGAAACTCTCAGCAATTATACATATGTATCATAAAATACGCACAGAATTTGCATATGATTAAGAATTTGTGTTCGTTTGTAATAACTGAACAACAAATATATTTTCGCAAAACATTCTAAATCAGTTTATTTGCGTCGCATGTCGCAGTCGGTTGACTTTATTTTTTGTTGAGAAACTAATTTAAAACGTGCGTATTACGTTCCGTCAGTATGCAAGCGCTCGAAACAAATGTTGGCGAATTATCGCCCATGCTGCGCGAAACGCTCCTCAGCGAAGAGCAGTTTGAGCTACTTCAAATGAAGACGTTGCAAAAGCTTTTTGGCTCCGTCAGCCGATGGCAGTGCATGTGGTGTGCTCTGCTATCAATATTGCAAGCCATTTGTACGTTCCACATATTCGTCTATGTGTTTCAGGTGAGTGGTTGCAAAGCGAGACCTTAAAGGGGCCATATAAGTTACCAATATCAGTCGGTGGCGTTGCGCTTCAACGCTATACTATAGACATTGACTAGCCCCAACAACTGCTTTAAATAAAATACTTGTTTTTGTTGTTTATTTTTTCAATGTGTTAATGGCCAATTGCAAGTTGATAAATTACAGCGATAACTTGAAATTATATCACCAAAAGTGTTTATGCATTTATTTAATTTTGTTTTCATAAAATATAACATTTGCGTTCTTTCTTTTAATGGTCACTTTCAACTTTAAGCTCGATCAGTGACTTTTATGGTGTTTAAAGTAGCCCAAATACACACATGTGTTTGTTATTCATCTCTTAACTCTAAACACGTTTGCTGAACCCAAAAATATATAACCACATATTTTATTCCAGTCTGACCAGCTAGCAATGTGCTTTTCAATGTGAGAATGTGAGAGTCTCGCAGGGTTGTCAAATACGATAGCAAATGTTTTAACAATTAACCCACTTCAGCAGAGTTTGCATCATAAATTTGCATCGACTGCAAGAGTTTTCAGTTAGTTTCCACTCCCTCTGATCTATATCAGGTGCCCACTTGAGGCTGAGACAACCAAGGTTAACTTTGAAAGGTTATAATCTCAAGCCTCGGGCCAATGGCGACCGCCAAAATGTCTAAATATATTAATTAACCTACAACAATAATAACAAAATCAGTTAACATTTCTGGGCCAAACTGTCTGCTAACTACAGGCACACTGGTTGCAGTTCACTTACAAAATTCATACTTGTACTTTTATAAATTGCAACGCTTTTACATGCACATCAATATATGTACTTTTAGAATCTATAAGTATTTTCTATATCATACAATAACCCTGCACAATGAGGCTTATTATAATAGGTTGTGAATTATGTATGTGAAAGCAAAATGTTTAGACTTAGTGGTTTTTCTTACCTGGATGTTAAGACCTAAAATTACATTGACAGTTGCAGCGTTTGGGCTTAACTATAGAACATGCTTATCACATTACTGCTCAGTATTTAGTAATATTGTAAAAGCATTTGAAATAAAACGTATTGTACGAAATAATATTTTTGAAACGGAAACAAAAAGCAGACATGTAAATTTAGCCATGCTCAGATCCTAAAGTAAATATTTTTTTGTTTTCAAATAAGTAAATATACCTTTAAAGTTTTCCAGCTAAACCTAAGAAATTAGCTTACGCCAACTTTCCTATAAACATATGGCATTGTCAGTTTGAAATTCAATAGAATATTAATTATTAAATTGTTGACTTTTAACAATATATAAAAACAGTTGATTAAACTTAACTGCTGACCAGTGTGCTCGATGTCGTCGTACACTGATCCAAAAGATTTTACAGTACTAGTTGATAATGACCTATCAAATACAATATTTTGACATTTGATTAGAATAACGTGTGTATGAACCCATTTCCGGTCAAAGCGACATTTATTTTAAATTAATTTTTAATATTAACTATTTTTTACGTTAGTTTGATAATAATACTGTTCTTTTAACGTGATTACATATCTTATAGAAATATGTCTGTATGTACATAGTTGATCCGTTCTACTGTAAAATTGATATTAAATACTGTAACAATGTACATTGTTGATCTGTTCTTATTGATTGGTTTAACTTGAACTTAACTGCGCACTAAACATGTTCGGCGCAATGGCCAAGGCGTCCGCGTGGTAATCGTTAGGTCTCAGGTTCGAGTCGCGGCATAGGTATTGGCTTTTCGTAATCGGTAAGATTTAACAAATATATTTAAATTATATTTACAATATTTCTCTAGCATGCATATTAAAGGTATTTGGTAGAGTTATCAACTACATTAACAAAAAAGCTATTACGCATTGCTAATTGTGTGTCGTCGTCCAGCAATAAGTTTATTAACAATTTATATAATAGCGATTATACTGAACTTGAATTAACCATCAATGTAGTGTTATTTACTGATTTCGGGATGTTCTTCAAAATTAATTTTTTTTTAATATCTATAGTTATAAATAGTAATGAAAAAACGTAGAAAAGTCAGTGTGTATATCTGGTGAATTTTTTGTTCAGTGTAAGAATAAATTGCAATCAGATGTAAAAATGTAGAAAAAAACAATGCAAATATCAAGACACATGCAGAAAACAATCGGCGCACACTAGTGCAATATGTATCTGCAAACCAATTTATCAAAAGTGCGCAACAAATTCCGCGTCTGTGGTGTTGTCTAGTGAGGGGGACGGGTTGGCCTGTTGTGGTTACAGGTTGCAGGCTGGTGGTGATCATGCGGCTAAGCCCACGCTATGAAATTCTATTGGTTGGTTCACTATGCAAATGCCTGAAACGTGACAAACAAGTGCCGCAGCGCAGCACTCAAAGCCAGTGATACAACGGACATGGCAAACATTTGATGGCTTACGACCACGGCACAGACAGATAACAATAACAACAAAAATGCAGCCGTTTTATATGTCCACATCAATTTAAATGCCTGGTCGGCTGTTTTTTGAAGAACGTTTACTTTTACTTGTTTTCTTAAATAAGCAACTAATTCACTTTCGATTTGTCTGGATGTTGGCTGCTGTTGAAATTGTTTTTGTGCGAGCTTCGACTCGAACTTGAAACCATTTCCTCACTCATAAAAGTAAGCAAAACCAACAACAACCACAATAACAGCGCTTAATGGAGGCACGTGCTAAACGGAGCCAAGTCAACCTGTTGAGGCCTGACCGATCGTATAACGTATACGCCCGTGCGTATGTGCCGTTCTCGTTGCTCCAATCCATACTCTTGAGCTATTTTTTTGATGTGTACCTGTAAACTGCCTATATTGTTGGCAACATCAGTAGGTTCAGCAGGCAATCCCAACTAGCCCGTCAGCCATGCAAACAGCATTTGTAGACTATCAAAAGTTTAGCAATTTCCCATATATTCTGTAATAGCCGTGTCCAATATTCGTTCCCAAGTCATTGGCCTGCATATAACTATTTAACATGCATGTAGCTTGCATTTAACATTGACCAAACGCAAAACGGCCGACAGTAAATAAGAGGGTAAAAAAAAACATAAATACAAATGCATGCAGCGATAATTAATCAGTTTTCAATTGCCATCGTAAACGGTAAATACCTTTAACTTATTAATAATAACATTGTCTATCATGAAATTATCAACTGGTTAGCACAAAAAAAACAACACTACAACAAACTTTTTACGTAAGACAATTAAAAATTGTGTATGTTGGAATTTTCAAACTCATTTTAAATGTAGGGCACACTAATAACCCTCATATGATTTAGGCAATACAATATACTATTTAACTGTGGACTCTGTAAACTGTTTATTTCCAATCTGAACATACAAATTTGTATATTATTTATTATCACTTAACGGCATACAAAGGAATGCAATTATAAAAATCAACAGTTAAGTCTTTCTATTTGTTTATAGCTGTTTTTTCTGTATGTACATAAGTCCAAAGTTTACGCTCTAATCGTCACTAAATACTTCTCAATAGGGTTTTTTTGAAAAGTATATTTTTTACCCTTGAATGATTTGCGAAGTTTTGTAATCCCTAACACGCTAATAATAACAAACGTTATTGACGTCAGATTGGCTATTATTTTTAAAAATTTCGCGGCTTGGATATGGTGACTTAAGCTTTTTGATTGGTGTAATATATTTTTAGAATCCCAATCATATATGTAATTAACGATAAGTAAATAATTTAAGTTTTGTTCTTTTGGCGTAAACTGTGAATAAGACACAAGTAAAATTACCATGAAGTTCATGTGATCAACATTAACGTAATTACATAATGAATAAAAACTGCACTTCATCGACAAATCATTATAAAATATTAGTTTATTGTTTTTAAAAGCCTTTCGTAGTCATCGCCACAGTGTTAAGTGAGAAGTTTTTAACATCAGTGCTTGTTAAGTTTTCTATTCTAGTTTATCAAATTAGTCAAATTCATTTGATGATAACAAAAACAAATAATTTAAATTTAGCACACTGTTAAATACAACAAATATTTATAAAGTTGAAGCCCGTCTATAGATTCAGCTGAACTATTTTTTAATAAGCTTATTAAACATTCAAAATAAGAATATGTATATTTATTTTTATAATTAAAATTTAGACCGCTCCAAAGGACTATTGGTGTGCCAGACCAGCAAATCTGCTAGAGATGGACATTGTGGAATGGCGTAATCTCAGTCAAGGTACAAATGTCTGCCAAGTGCTTGATATAGACTACAGTCAGCTGATCTTGGAGAACGGCAAGCTGAGCAATTGGCCCAGAAATGCCAGCGAGATAGGCTATAGACAGTGCCAGCAGTTCGAGTTCTCCGATGTTGATGGTGATGCCAAGACTCTGGTCGAAGAGTTTGGGCTTGTTTGTGGCAATAACATAATCAGCGTTGTGGAAATGTGCTTTCTGATAGGCGCTGCAGCTGGTGCGGTGCTCTCGGGATGGATCTCAGATCGGTTTGGGCGCAGGCACACCTTGATGGCCTTTGTGAGCATACAAACCGTTTTTGGTAAGTTCTTATAAATAGTAAATAGAGCAATCACTGCGCAAATTGCATGTCCAGGAGCAGCCATGACAATTCGAGCCACGTTTATTTTCTAATTGTCATTTATATGAAACTATTGCACAGCATGCGACATCTGTGGTGTGTGTGTGTCTGTGTGTGTCTGTATGTGTTTGTTAGGAAAAGGGCTTTACACATTTGCATTTGTTAGCTGCATGGATTTTAATTGACTTTACATTCTTATTTACGTGTCTGGCCTTGCACCTGGCATTCGCATCTGACCCTCTCTCTCTCTGTCTCACTTTCACCTGCTTTTTTCTCTCTCTCTCTCTCTCTCTTTTGCTCTCACTGTGGCACAGGTGGAGTTTTGGCCTTCTCAACATCGGTGGCCATGTTCATGTCGCTACGTGTTATAATTGGATTCGCATCAATGACCGTGACTGTTGTAAGCTTCGTGTTGGTCGTCGAGCTGGTATCCGGCAAATGGCGCACCATAATCGGCATATTAAACATTTTGCCCGTTGCCATCTCCTATGTTTTCTCATCTGGCATTGCTTATCTCATCCGAGATTGGCGCACTCTGCAACTGGTCATTTCTTGGCCATGGTTGGTCATGTTGTCCATTTGGTAAGCAACAAATAAATAGTTCATTAAAAACTAAAAATCTATGAATGGATTAGCAATAAAATGTTGTCAAACTGCAACAAATTAGTTAGTCAAAACTAAAACTTCTTTAATTTTTTAGCATGGAAAATTTTAAAGTTGAACAATATCTTAAATTAATCTAAATACTTTTAATAAATATATAGTATACATAAATATAAAAAGATGATTCCACTAAAGCACACTATGTACTTGGTACCCATTCGGATATTTAAAGTCATATACATATTTACATCGATTTTAAAGAAGTAAATAATATTTAAAATCAGATACGATTTTAAATTTTTCGTTTTGCTAAATAGACGGTTTGTCGGGTTTTAAGAGCACATAATTAATGGCATGTTTTGATAGCATAAATTATGTCCTTAATATTTTAAAGTACTTGTAAACTTTCCAGATAACTGTCGAAGCAAGTGTTTAAAATAACTGTCTTTCATTTAAAGATACTAAGCAAATTGAAAATATACTAACGAAAGGATTACTAAAAATAAACTAATTATTTTTTTCTTTAGTGACTCAACTCTAATATACGTCTTACAAATTAAATAATAACAGAGTTTGAAATATTGCATCTAAATAATTTTACTAGCATCACATATTGTATTTATTGCATATGTAACATTGAGTTAGATTTTTATTTTATCAATAAAACCTTAAGCTTTATATGCGTTCTGGACATTTCCCTTATGTCATCTGCTAAACTAAATGGCTTACACAAAAGTATTGTTACTACCCGTAACTCATCTTGGTTATTAAAACATAATGAAACAAATTGTTGGCGTCGAGTGCGTCGAGCTAAAAAGAAATAGTAAAAAGTTCAACTAACCAATTCATTGTTATTTTCACGTTCGCATTTTATATCAAAGTAAAAACGAAATGTGTAACAAATTCCTGAGAACCACTGACCGACGTTTGACAGCATTTTGTTGTGTGGGATCAATTAGATTTCAAACGGACAAATCAACATTCCATGCATTCTTTGTTGTTTATCACAGAACCCGTCAGATTAGCAACATTGTGTGTGGCTTATAGTTGGTGAAGAAATTGCACTTGTAATCATTGAATCGAAAATGAAAAATACCAAAATGTCAGTGGTCAGGCAATAAAAATAAAAAGGGCTTGACATTGATTTTATGTTCTCCAACAGGTACTGGCTGCCGGAATCACCACGCTGGCTTCTGGCACAGGGTCGCCTCGAGGAGCTGAGTCGTCTGGTTGAGGGGGCCGCTAAAATGAATGGCACCACGCTGCCGAGCAACTATCAAAAGACACTGGAAGCGGCTGTGCCAATGGCTGTCCAGAAGGGCGAGCAATCACAGACTGTTGGCATTACCACTTCCGCTGAGGAGAATAAGGCTCAAATGGATTCCCATGATTTAGATCTGTATGCGAATCCCATTCTTGTTGTTTTTGGCAGAAAATACTGGCGCACAACAGTCCTTACTTTGATCATTTGGCTAACACTAATCATGATCTATTTTGGACTTACGCTGCATCTGAGCAATTTGGGTGGAAATATCTATGTGAACAGCGCTGTAGCCGGCAGCATTGAAGCAATGTCCATATGTATAAGTATTTTCATTGTGCTCAAGGCAGGCATAAGACGCAGTCTTTTGGGCTACATGCTGCTGCCGGGTCTGTGCTGTCTGGCTACCAATTTGGTGCCTCAAGGAGAGAACAACCAGACAGGCGTCATTGCTTTGGCCATTATAGGTGGGTCTCTACACAGTCTTGAAACTATGTATTTGTGTATGCAGTTTGTAATGTCACTCTTTTTTTTTTGTGTCCTTCCAGCAAAATGTTTGATTGGTGCCAATAATGCCATTATACCCACCTACACGGCAATGCAGTATCCAACAATTGTACGTAACTTTGGCGTCGGAATGGGAAATCTGGCATCGGGAATTGCACTCATTCTGGTCCCCTTTTTGTGGCAGCTGGTAAGCTTTCAACTTTTATCCTTACTCTTTCATATATCTAAGTGTAATTTGTTTTTTTATTTTCAGGAACATTATGATGCCCTGCTGCCTCTTAATATAATGGGAGTTTGTGGCTTGATTGGTGCCACGGCTATAGCTATGATGAAGGACGTTGAATAGTATTTCTCTCTTGGTTTAAATTAATACATTTCTAACTGTGATATATTGGAAATATTGGTCAATGGGCCTCACAAAATCATTTTTCTCAATCTCTTCTTAGCATACTCTTTTTTCTCGTATTCACAACATATATTTATACTTAATTTTTATTAAATTTAGGCTTTAATGGACTTTTAAAAAAAAGAGCTTATTTTTGAAATAAATTGTGTATTGTTAATATAGTTTAATACCTACTTTTGTAGTTAATATCACACTTAGTTCAGCTAGGTGACAAAATTGTTTAATGTTTTTAGTAGTAGTTGGCTGTTAAATCTCAAATATAATTTAAGTTGCAATACAAAAAACGAAAGCTACAAATTATTTATTTAGCCAATGTTAATGGCTGTGATGCATAACGCATACGCACTGTTAGGCGTCAAAGCTTTATTTAAGCTTTTTGTGTACATTTCATCATGCTCATAACATTGCTCAACGCCTTTAGCTCGTTCAACAACCACCTACCAAAGCTCAACTTAAAGTGTTGCCACCTGTTCTGTATTTTGTCTGCAAAGTCGCGGTATTTTTGTAGTTTAAAAATTGAATCACGTTTACGTAGCTCACACAATTCTCAGTTCAGACAATACCCAAAATCAGTTAAAAATTTGCAAATATCATTGCATTCACTTTCATTTCAAGATGCGTAAACAGCGTTAACTGTTTTAACGTTCATATGGCAGTTATAACACGCCTCACATAAATATTCAGGTGTGTGTTGGGCTTGACAGACGCAAAGCTGTGGCGTGGCTATAAAACTGACTGCGAAGCTCGGGCGCCCAGCATTTCAACGTTTAACGGCAGACATAAAGTAACCAAACCACGACGGTCTCAAGAAATTAAAGCATTTTTCTCCACTTGATATTTTGTGTGTAGTCCATAAGCCAGAGATTGGAGTTTTACGGAAGTGTTTAACAAACCATTGGAGCTACAATCAACAATATGAAACTGCAACTAATTACGGTAAGTTTGCATTGAAAATCACAAGCTTTTAAATTAATTTAAGCCTCTCATAAGTGCGCATAATAAATGCAATTGTCCGGCTCGTATGCGTATGAGAGTAACCAAGGTCGTTTGGTTTGAAGCTTAAGATCTCGATCTCTCTGAACAGCAATTGAGACATTTGTGTTGTGTATTTGCATTTTATAGAAAGTCAGTGTGTGTACTTGTAGCTCAATGCGATGCAATTAGCAATTAAATATGGCCAATTGACATTTTGTTGCCGATCGTAACAAGAAAAAGCCAAACAACACAAATCGCCGATATCATAAATATTCGATTCAATCATCAACAATTGTCTGTATACCAAAGAATTTAAATTGAAAAATTGGTTAACCAAGCCCTCGGGTCACAAATATTTAACGAGCATTTTTTCGACTTTGTCTGCGCCCCTTTAAATCTTGGCAGTGCGCCAACAATTTTTGAGCTAGCGGTAAAGCGCACAGTAGAGACCATTTAACAGATTATATATTATGAAAGAAATTTGTAAAAAAAAAAACAAACATTTCAAATTTAATAACTTATTAATGATATAATATTCATAAAAATATAGTTGAGCTTAAGTTAAGAAGACAAGTAATTGAAGTAATTGAATAATTTTGAGGCGATTCATAAATGAAAGATACTGTTAACAGATAAAATTCAATATAAATTTTCAAGTATTAAAAAACAAATTTAAACAAGAAACTCAAATATTGAGGTTAAAGTTTTTATTAAACATTTTTTTCTTCGATCATTATAAAACGTTTTCAGTCCAATCAATCAACAGCTCTATGGGTCAGAAAATGCATGTTCACATTATAAATTAATGAGTTTTAAGTTAGTTGATTCCAGCATTTCCCAAATTATATCACATTGATATAAAAGAGAAAACACTAAAAGTTATAAAATAATTAATACTTTTTTAACCAAAACAAATTGGTAAAATAAATATAGAGACAACAATAAAAATCAGCAAGCTACCAATGAAATCTTTGCTGATGTGAAACTAATGTTACTGATTGATTGCTTGATGTGTGGAGTTTGTCCAAAAGATTTGCGAATAGCCTTTGGACTAAAAAGCTTCCACCTAAAGAAATATATAAGTATTTATTGTTTAAAGTAAAGCTGAACGTTTTGGCAATTTGTTTGGCATTTTGAAGTCAGCTATGTTATGAATTAACTGAAAAATTAGTCACGGCTAGTTATTGTGCTTGGCTTATGTGTCTCAAGGTCGTTTGCCGCTATTTGGCCGGGCTCACTTACACTTACCACTGACCAACTTACTAGGTGATTCGAAAAAACGCACCCAGCTGCACACTCACATATGTATATCCATTAAATACAAATTCTCGGCACGCATCTACATTGTCGATGCCGATGAAGTTGCAGATGCAGTTAACACACCAACACTACAACACCACTATGTAGATACGCTGCTCCATAAAGCAATTGGGCGTAGTATGTTGGAGTATTACGTAATGCAAAAGTACATTACACTTATAAATTTATTTATGTACATTTGTATAGTTATACATAAAAGCGCTACATATTTGAGCTCTGAAAGTGCACTGACAACTATTTCCAGTCGATCGGCATAAAAAAGTAAAGAGAAACACAATCGGGAGCGGGATGTAGGTTTTTTATTTTGTTGAACGCACTAAGGTTTTCGAATTTTATTTCCCTTTCGGTCACTAACCAGTCAAGCTTTACTCAAGGTTAAGAGTCCTTAGCCAAGTTATTGTTACTAATGAGATATCAGCATAATCATCCTCAATTCGGTCGCAGTCATCGCACTTAATTCAGATCGCAGACTACACCTACAGTAAAGCCTGCCTGCTTATCTAGGCTTGGCCTGGCATAACTTAAAAAAAAAAAATTGGCAGTTTTGTTTTCGGTTTCCTTGAACCATGTCGCCGAGGTGCAGTCATAAAAAGTAATTAAATCAAATCAAGTTCCCCAAGCAACCGAATACTTGCTCGCAAGTAGCTGCAAGTGTTTGCCAAACCGTGCAAGCCTGGTTTTCAATCTCTTTTATTTTCAAAAATATATTATCGGCTAGCCAAATAGTAGTTCACTTGACCAGGTAGTTGGTTGTTGGGCAGCTAGCCAAGCTTTGGTTGTGTCGACTGGAATGCTTGGCTTGAATGCCCACAACATAACAATAAAAAAAAAGGAATACCGGCCAAGAAAAAGCAATGAAAATCATGCTGAAAAATTTTATATACACGTTTTTTATTTGTGCAGTGAATGCATAATACATATTTGCATAATCTTAAGACGCAGAAAGCAGCGCAGAGAGAAATTAAATTATTATCTAACATAACAATATTACAAATTTAATAGTATTTTTGCAAGCGAGAAATTCATGTGACCTACATATGTACATGTCTCTATAAATAGGTTTTTGACTTTAACTGTTACATTATAAGCCGGTTAATGCTCAGGTTAGAAACATTTATTTACCTATATATATTTGTTGAGATTATTTTATTTAGCTCTAGCCCGAATAAATGTGAAATGTGTACAAAAATAATGAAACAAAGGTCTATACTTTAGTTTCAGAATCTCGAATCTAGTATCTTTTTATTAAAAAATTATATACAATTTTAAATCAACTCTAAAATTTTTAAATGATCCCCAAATACAACACTTCTGATTTATAATACAATGAGGTCAGCAAAATTAACTGAATCAAACTAGTTTCAAAGCAATCAAAGTCAATGCATCTATTAACTTATGCTTAGTAACCAACCTTTGGGTGTAAAAAGTTTATGGAAATAAAAACATAAAAAACAATGGAAATTTTTAAATTGTTTACGCTAAAACATAATTAGAAAAACCACATGAGTTATACACCAGGTGCTGAGTACAAATTTTCAATCTCTCATTCAATTATATCTTTGAATTTGCGTTAACCTATAACTTTGAATTGTGGTAACTAAAAAAAATCATATCTTTATTAAATCGCGTAAAAGCAACCGCTTTGCAACTGCCAGCTGTTTCAAGCACAGTCGCTGCCGGCTATAGCCAGGTTACTGATATCATTTACAATTAAAGCGGCGCCTAATTAAAAATGTAACTAAAGTTCGAAATATATCGACGGATTATTTGGAAAGTACTCGAATCGCACATTGGCTCGTCGGCCATTTGTCCTAGACACTGAATTGGTTTTTGTGAACCGGAAACCCGGCGTGCTTGAGCTAAAACAGTTTCCACATGCCACGAAAAAATTCGCATAGCTAAGCTCGATGGGGGTTTTTCTATTTTGACTGTGCCACTTTGGGCTACCGCCGCCAACTGCTGAGGCATGCAAATTACGCAATCCGTCCCGAGACGGCGATAAAAATAACAAAACAAAAAAAACACGAACGATTTTCAAAATCCGATATTTGATGTGGTTGTTGTTGGTGGTGCTTGGAAGTGGTTGTGCTGCCTGTTATGATCGATCGCAAGCAAGGCGGGCGAACAATTTCTGCGATTTGCTTTATGTTCCACATTTATTGCATCGCATTCATTTACTTACCTCTTGTTGTAGTTGTCGCTGTTGTTGCTGCCACAGCGTTACACTTACAAATTGTTGTTGTAATACTTAGGCAGCGTATAGGTACATAGTATGTACATATACATACATATGTATATTGAAACCAGTTTGTTTATGTAGGGAACAAGCAGCTTTAAGAAGTACAACACAAAAAAGCACAAAGTCAATAAGACTTTATTTACATTTGGTATGGCAACATTTTGTGGAATGCATGTGGAGAGCAAAATTTAAACTAAAAAGTGCCATTACTAATTACAGTGCACAGTGTTAATTGGACGTGTGTGCAAATCGAACCAAACACAAACCAAGTTACCACGTGCTTATCCACGCAAGCGCAACTGTTGCAACATGCCCCACAACTAATTCAGTTCATGCTATTTATAATGCCTGTCCTAATGCCTAAATTCCAACTGCCTTAATTTGCAGCTGTTGTGCAGCGTTTTTGCCTTGGCCCAGGCCCAAAACTATCCACCTCGGCTGAGCATTCCAGGTGCAGTGCCGTTGCAGTCACAGATCCCACAGCGTCAGGTGCTACGAGTGCGTCGTCCTGGATCGCCCCTACGCCAGCAGCAGCAGCCCGCTGTCACACAGCGCATACAACTGGAGGAGCGACCGGTTACCGAAGCCGCTGAGGATGAGCAGCCGGATTTGTTTCTGCCCAATCTGCTGCGCGAACAGCAGCTGGCGCAAGCACAGCAATCACAGTTCCAGCAGGCGGCCAATGCCTTTCTAAGTGGCCAGCAGCACATTGAGCCTACAGCGCCGGTTCAACAGCTTCTCCAGCACGAAGATAGCCAGCCGACAGCGATATTGCCACCGCCTTCACGTTTTTCTGAACGTCCAGCACCTGGTGCGCCCATCAACCGGCCGGTGGCCTTTAATGACTTTGGCATCGGACGCTTCGAGAACTCCCAACGTTTTGGAAATGAGCGACCAGCGCCAACGGTTGCCGCTTCTCCATCACCACAACCACAACGTTCTTCTGTTATACGCAATCGTCAACCCTCAGCTGCAGTGCGTCCTGAGGCACAAGCACCGTTGACCGTTTCCCGGCCCAGGCCCAAGCCCATCCAGCCGCGTCCCCTCATCGATCAGAATCAGCTTAACGATGAGCAGCAGCAGCGTCGTCAACGTCCAGTCGCCCAAACAATTCGCAAATGGCGTGACGAGAATGAGGAGGGCACCATCACCTGGGGCTATGAGAATGACGATGGCTCCTTCAAGGAGGAGATGATTGGCACCGACTGCATAACCAAGTAAGCAAATCACCAAGAACTATTTATGTATATATGTTTATGATCGACTTGTAAATTGCAACTTGCGTCTTCTTTAGGGGCACCTATGGCTACATTGATCCCGATGGCAACAAACGTGAGTATAACTACGAGACGGGAATCAGGTGTGATCCCAATGCGCGCAACAATGAGGAGGAGCTGCAGGAGAACGGCTTTATCAATTACGAGGAGAATCGAGCTGTGTTGCCGAATGGTTTGGAAATCGATATGTCGCAGCTGGGGAAGAAGAAGTCCAAGCGTCCCAGCAATAACTACAGAAATTAATACCACACACACACACCCAACACAATCCAGTTAGCTCTTAAGTCGTCGCCTTATTTTGTACTAATCTGTAATTATGTCTGTACTTTATTATTATCTTGAGTGTGTGAAGTTGAAAGTGAGAAGAAAATTATATGAATAGCCTGTAAATTCGCTGACTTAGCACGCTCAGTATGGACGCTGGCGTCTTGAGGGCGGCATGCGATTGGGTGGCGTTATCGATATATCCAAAAAGTCGCCAATACTGAACTTGGCCTGTGCAAGCGTCTTGTTATCATCGATGCCCTTTTGGCCGGTACATGTAACACCAATTTCCCGCATTTGAAAGTGATTGTTGCGATAGTTGGGGAACACAATGGCAAAGTCAAAATAGGTGCCTTTCTTGCGGGTATCGGGATTCACGTCGCGCACCAGCGATGTCAGCTCATGGAGTGTCGCATCCTGCCAGGTGTAGATCTGCAGCTCATTGGTAGGTACGTTGCTGTACATGTATTCGGACACAGAATGGTGTCGACCCGTGGAGCAAAACACACGCAGCAACAGCGGGCAGGTCTGCAATACGAACAAGAAGAAACAATTAAGCAAAGTTGTTTGCCGGCAGCCATATGCCGGTCGAAACGAACCTTTTCGCGGTCGATCTGCTTGACCTGCGTCTTCTCTTCGACAATCATCGACTCAACATTAGCCATTTTGTTGTCTGGAACTGCACTTTTAATAGAATTTTTGTTAAATTCTTAAATTAAAAACAAATGTGTAGAATAAAACATCGATAGTGAAAAAAGTTGATGTTTTCAACACATCACCGAATAACAACCAGAGATGAGCATCTTTTTTAAACTCCGCCTTAGTAACTGTGACAAGTTTTCGTGATATGTACTAGTTACCATATCATTAACAGTATATATTCAAAAAGGAGTATATTAATATATCAATATACTTAAAGAACGGCAATATAAGTTAAAAATAATATATTAAAATGTATTATTTTAAATATACTTTGCACTTATACTCATTCTTGGCGTATTAGGTGCATGACTCAAATCAAATTTTGCACATCTCTATCAGATGCTATGCCATGAAGCTGGCTGCGATACATCAGCTGTGAATAATTATTAATTAAGTATGTTAAGTGTTGCCATGCTAAGAAAAAGTATTTTATAGCGAAAATACCATTAGTATCTGTATTTTTGCAATAACAGTATGCGGTCACACAGCGTTTAACAAAAATAATGTCAAAGCGAAATTTGTAGTGTACGGTTGAGCCGCGTCGCGACTGTCGCAAGAATATTAAACTTCCTTTTTCTGTACAAATGCCAAACGACAATATCATTTGCCAAAAACACAAACCATAATTGGTGTCACAGCGGCATCTTAATACTCAGCCAGCCCACTCTAGGTGCTAGGAGCTTACTGTGTTCAAGTAAAAAACCAACAACAACAACAGTTTTGCCCTCCGTCGGCGTAATAATCTGTATTTGTTTGCAAACGGTAAGTTAATGGATTTTTAGAACAAAAACGCAAATTAAGATTTTATTGGCATTGCAATCGACAGCGTCTTATGTAATGCATTTGTTGCCGCCAATAACCATGCTAGTTTCTTTTTATTTACTGTGTATATAAATGTGCAAATGTAGTATGTACATAAATACATACATACATATGAATGTATGTACGTGAGGGAACTTTTGTTATTGTCGGTCGCTGCTACTGCAGGGGGAATTTATTGCCACAGTATATGCTGACGTATTGTTTATAAGCATTGAACACTTTACTTGTGCTGCGCTACAATTTGATTCCATTGCATTTGCATCGCACGCATCGAATTTGCATTGTAACATTATTCCAAACGTATTTCCAATCAACGCCGCTTTTCATGTGTCAACAACAAAAGTAGCATATTTCGCAAAGCATTTGCAATTTGTCATGACGCTTGTGACAAATTTCGCGTTTTTATAAACAATTTATACAATTTAAATGTGGTAGATGCCTGAATAAGTTTTTTTCATACGGCTTATTTATTTAATGTACATATGTTAAATTTATTTATATGTATGTTATAGGCAAGTGTAAAAAAGCTTCGGTGTGCGAACTTCTGCATTGCAATTCTGTATCTTCTTCTTCGTTTCTGCTATATACGTGGGTGTTCAGACTTATTGCATACCCTAAAATTAGTTGGATTCTTTCAGTCTGTCAGACAGGAGTCGAAAAACGAATAAATACATTACAAGATTATTGTATATGTACATACATACTAGTATAAATAATTAGTTTTATAATCATAATATGCTTATGAACCTTTCCACATTTAATATGAACTTGAGTCTACACATAGATACGCATATGTATGTATTATTTTTAACTACAATATTTACGCCAAAAGCTGCCTGTACTAAAGTTATTATTACTATTTTTTAATTATTTTCATGCGTCTGTTTATTTTGTTGAATTAATTTTTGCAGAGTATTTCATAGTCATAATTGAAACATTTGGTTTATTGTTTTTGATTATTTATGGAAATACGAATGCATGTAGTATAATGTGTACATAAGTATTATTGAATTTGCCGTTCATGTTGTCGTCGGCGTCGGCGTCTGGCCATCAGCTGGTGTGTCCATTTTGAGAAGAAAGGGGTTCCTTCACCCATGACTGTGGCTGGCAGCTTGAAAACGCCAACACCTACACTTTTGTTTGTTGTTGATGTTGTTGTCCATGTGTGCGTGTCGTTTTCGTTTGTTGCTGCTTGAATTTTAAATGGGCGACGTCCTTGTTTGGCGGAGATTTGTTGTTACTGTTGTGAAGATTGTTATTGTTGGTTTTGTTGCTGCTGCTGCTGCGTCTGCTTCTGCTTATGATGTATTTGTTTAGTAATGTTAATTGCCGACATAGTTTTTTGCAGTACAAAATGGAAAATAGCTAAAACAAAACTAAAAGGATGAAAGCCAATAGCAATAAATCCACAAATGTAAATAAAATCGGATATTGTGAAAGTTGTCATATATCTTGTTGATGCCTCTCTTTCCGTCTACTTCAGTCCCCGTGTGGGCGTTGTTGTCGTTGTTGCCGCCATTAAACACACAATAGCAGCACAATATCTTGCTGAGCTCGACCTTGGTCTCCCCTTAGCGACGTCTGTCTGGGAACAGGGCAGTGCCTACTTGGAATCCTTTGAATTTGTCGCCAATTTGTCTCCAGACATTGTCAATCGAGAATTATTCAAAAGTTTTATAAATTTTATAATCTAAGAGACAGTAAATATAAGTAGTCTGCATGACTACCCTTTGCGATTGTGCTTAAAAAATCTTAACTGTTTTTATTTAGACTTAAATTCAGAGCTAAAACATTATATGCACATGCAAAGTCTTTTGAAAAGCTCTCTGATAATTATATCCGTAAACACTCAGATAACATCTGTCATCGGGTAGCACTTTTAGGCTTTAATAGACATTAAATAATGTGGGGCAAAATCAAATGAGATATCCAAGACTTTGGTATTTTTATTGAGTTGACCAATGTATTTTTCTCTACATAGTTATATATGTATGTACATATATCTCTGCTTGTATATCATACATAGTATTTGATCACTTTTACGTCGTTGCTGACGCACAAACTTTGAAGAGACTTTAAAATAAATTCAACTCATCGTTTTTATTATTATATCAGTTGCTTTTTGTTCAGTTGGACGCGTCTTATGCTATTTTTGTCTGGATCGCTTTTGTTCTTGCTTCTATATACCCTGTAGATTTACAAAAACATAATTTGTATTTTCAATCGAACCAATTTAAAAATTTTACTCTCTAACGCAAAGCTTAATAAGTATTTATTACAGAAATGTTGTGTAATGTTGATTTGGTATTACTGCAATATTGTTGCTATTGACTACTATCTTGATAAGGCTTCTCCCATATACTTTATAAAACGTTTGATAAGTTTGTTGGAAATTGAAGGGTAATTTGTTATTCTATTATTTTGATTGTTCACAAAGGATGTTTATATTTTTAATAATTTAATGCCATAATTGTATCTTTTTATATTTGAGACTTGTTAAGAAAAATTACGAAAATAGAAAGCTTCGCAGTCTTTTGAAAAATATTCTTAATATCGAGAACAGGGTCTAAAGTTTTTTGTACGTTTGTACTACTATAGGGTTTCCCACATTCAAGCACTCTTGAAATCGCCTTGTTCTAACTTAATTTTGCCTGCGCTTGTCAATTGACGAATTGAATACGGGCTGGTTCTTTCGTCACTCGGTTTCTCTTGAGAAGACGGCTGCAATTGAATAGACGTCACAGCAGCGAGTGAAGCGCAATGAAGAAACAGTGTGCTGATTGGCATTGTTGAGGACGCCTTGGCTTTAAACTAGCCAGGTCTAGTTAAGGCATGAACCCTTCGTACTAACAATACAATGATGATTTTAAATTTGTGTGTGTTTGTGTGCGTGTATATGTATGTCTCAATTAACGATAATAACAATTGTTAATTGTTATCAGTTGTAGAAGTAACTAGTCGCTTAACTGGGGACAACTTGTCGGCTGACGACTGCAACCCGGGTTCATTTAATGCGTCAGCGCCAGCTTGTCAATGATAAGCGCCGGACAATGACAACGGCCATAGCAATAATTTATGATTTAAGCAATAGGTAGGTATGTATGTGTGCAGCTATGCAACTGCTATCAAACCATCTACTTTAATTCCATCTTATGGTGTTTGGGTTTCGATTCTTGGGTTTTGGTAACATATGTCCGATGTCGAATAGATTTTGCATAAAGTTGACGAAACTATTTTATATCAAATCTGTGACATGACACAGTTGTTACTGACAACCAGCAACAAAGGGGCCTGTCTGCAAAAATATGTCAAAATATCCCTTCAAGGTTGCTCGATAACCATCGAAGTATAGAGAGTGAGGGGTCCATGTGCTTTTCAATTTCGTTCAAAAAGTTAAAGTCTGACATTTAGCATTTTCAAAAAAAAAAAACAACTTAACAAGCATCTTACATTATAAAGCAATCTATGATTAGAATACTGTTACGCCATATGCCACACACAAAAGCTGCTTAACGTTAAAAATGAATCTTTTCTCTATAAAAGTCTATTCACTTAAACAATTCAGCGTAACGGACGTCAGTTAAAGTAGTTCCTAAAACTGATTATTTCGTTTGCAGCTGAGCTTTGAAGTTGTACGCATTAAACCTTAATTTCCACAAAAGATGCATAGGATGCAATTGTGTAGAAATTAAAAATAATTCTGCAAATAGTTTTCAGTTTAAAGCCGTTTGTTTGCAAACATCCCTTCCAAGTGGTCATGTATGGACTTTAAAATGAAAGGTTTATAAAAAAAAACATATTGATATTTCATAACATTAAGAGATTTCAAGTAAAATAGTAATACAGTTAGTTAGTTAGTTAGTTAGTTACAGTAGCTCTATATACTCAGTTAAATTTCTGAATGAGCGAAATGACAGCAATTTAAGTTTGACTGTTTGTCATCATATCAGATCAATTTTAATAGATTAATTAAAAATTTAACTTAATTTACAAATCTTTTAAATGCAGTTTTATTCAATTACAAAGTGCAATGCACACTTAAGATAATTAAAATACTTTCTCATAAAAATTGTTGATATTATGATTGTACAAATTATAATTATATCCATTGTGTTTGTTAGTTGTATATAGTAATTAGTTTTTAATTTATTAAAATACTCAGAATGTATTTGTTCGTTTGGTGCTTATCGGCGTGTAAACGATTTTTACTAACAACTCATGCCTGAGAGTGTCGGGTAATTACAAAACCTGCCATTGTCATGACGTTCAAAGGCATTGAGCCAGCAGAAATTGAAGCAGCGACGATACTAAGGCTAAGGCATCGTTGCCTCGTGGCAGCAGCAACAAGAGCAGCAATCTTGTAGCCAGTCAATGCCAAAGGTCGAAATGCCGCAACAATCCAACCAAAGGCGATTCTATTACACACAGACACACATTAGACACGCACACTTACTGGCATGCGAGCAGCATATGCATATGTGTGTGTGTGTGTGTGTGTATGTTGATTGTACAAGTACACATATACATAGGTGTATTATTTGTACCTCTACCAGAGGGTAATGAGTTAGCAGTAATGGGCGGGCGGATCGCCGATAATTGACGATGCGGGAAACAAACTGTCAAATGGATTACGGGATTGTGTTTAATGAGGCAACCAAATACGAATACGAAAGAAGAAAAAACATATATGAAATGCCAACAACAACAAGAGCAACAATAACAATATCAGCTTCGAACCTCAATTGCTAATTAAGCGGAATTCGCGATATATTGCTGGGGCACAACTGATAGCAATCACATTTAGCCAGTCTGTGACATTTGTTGCGTGCGACATGCCCCAATTGACGCCCCACCACGTCCAGTTCGAAGGTTGAACATATTTAAAATAAATCTTGCGCATACGCCGCATGAACAAACTCTGTATTCAAACATATCTAGTAAATCCATCACACATTGTGCACATTGTTAGTATTGCTGGGTGTTACGGTACACCTTTGGAAACAATTACCGAACCACAACTCGCCATCACATGCAACTTGCTGGCTGACTGGTTGCACGCGGCACATGATGCTCAATTATATTATATATAGGATGTTATGAATAGCTTGGCTAAGTTTAAGTTGGGTGCGTTTAAGACCGGAGAGATGGAAATAGCTCAAGTAGTGGGCGTTACATTAAAGCTCAACGAATTGATATGCCGCTAGTAAATACAAGATTTAAAAGCATTTAATTCATACACACTCATGCTTGTGTTAATAACAATAGAGACGCCCGATATCCTTTCATTCCAGCTCTTGTGTGTGTTTTTGAGAAGTCTTTTGTTATAGTGAAAGCAATTATAAATTTAATATTAATTAACGCAGTTTTTGCCCCTTGGGAAAACAAAGATAAATGCTTAAAACAATTTAAGCGAAAGCAAATGTTGTTTAAAATATATTTATACATATGTATATTGCGGAGGCTGATATGCCAAAATCCTTGGAGCTACAAAGCTGAAATGGAATTGAGATACAAACAAAGTAACAAATTGCACGTTATTTAAAAACTTAAATCTTATCTCCAAAAATATTAAGCTTAATCGACAAGATTGCTAGTATATTCATACAATAACTGAGAGAGCTTTAGACTGACCAGCTAGAGTACCCAGTTTCAAGTCAAGCTGACATGCATTCACATTTACTTTTATAAACATACTTGAACGCAAGTATACAAACAGACATTGACGTGCGCTGCAATCTACGTAGCAGTGAAAAATAGTTTTTTACATCGAGTTTGTGTACATTTTTCATTTGTTACAACATTTTGATGGTCATAAATACAACATTTAAGTGTGCGAATGTTCCCAAAATTCACAGACATGCATTTAAGCTTCCTCAGCTTTGGTGAGAGATAGAAAAGCTGTTCGAAAAGTAAACTGTTATTGATGTGCGCACTTTACAAGAGCGTACATTTCTATGTAAATATTTAACAGTTTAAACTTTTAAAATGAAGCCCAACTTTTATAAATTTGTGCAAAGGAAAAAAATATTTACAGTTACTGTTTCCGAGCACTTGGATTTAAAATTTAAGAATTTAAAACAAAGACCAACATGTACAACGAATATGTAAATTTACTTAGCGATGCCTCGTTTCGCCCTTTAAGGGTCGTGTTTATGTATTTTTATTTTAAAACTGCATAATTATACACGAGCCTCGTGGTGAACGCCTATGGGAAGCACACTTTCTGACCTTTGGGCTGTCAGGTAAAGTTAGCCAGCGGCAGCTTTCAGAGCAGCCACAGTCGTTGCAGTTGTTAATGCAATGAGTGTGTGTGTCCTAAAATGTGCTGACAACTTTTCATAAACTCCATTACGACTGACAGATGCAACCGCAATAGGAGATTAAGATACACGGGGGACGCATCAGCATCAACATCAGCAGCGGCGGCATGCAACCCAATGAATGTTTTGAAAACCGTAGAACAGACTGATGCTAAAGCAACTTTTAATTTAATTTCGAGCTGAGCATAATACAATTGCACACTGAATAAATACCACGCCCATATACAACAATATGTATGTATGTATACTCATATTTCAACTGCCGTGTGCAAAGCCCGTTTCGAATTTCTTAGCTAAATAAAATTAGATTATCCCACGCATTGGCATTGAAACATGTTTGGTTTGATTTTTGTCAAGAACAAACCGTCTAATGGACGACGTGGAAATTGGCTAAAGAGTGAAAGGTAAAACTATAGAGTTTTGCAGTTGCATTTGCACTCAGACTGATTAACTGTTGCCAGACACGCTTTGCACTCGTTTTTACACTGCAATCCACTTAGATTAGTTCAAAGACTTCTTTGAACGTTTAGAGCTTTGTTCTTGGGAATCTGGTAGATATCTGCATCTGTATCACCTGAGGAACTTAAAAACTAGAGACAAATTTCTTTGAGCTATTCATGGTATCTCATTTTAAAATTATATTTCCCTGTGCACCAAATACATTTTGAGCAGCAAAGTTTGGCGCCCAAGTTTGTTGCAAGATTTGCCTGTCTTTGGGTTGGGTGAGAAACACATGAGGCTACTTATAATGTGCCTGGGACCCACTTGATATAATGATGACAGCAATTATGAATGAGTGAAGGTCGCAGAATAACGACAGTCAGGCAACTTATCATCATGTTGAGCCGCACTGGACGTTGCTTTGTCTGTATGTAAGTTTGACTTGCATACATATACATATTTTAGGGCAGGCATTTGCCCTTCGTTTTGCTTTAATGGCGTATTCATTTTTGCAGTACATTGCCATGCAAACAAATGATGACGTCATACAGGAGCCAAACAATTTGCATGCAAGCCGGTCGTTTACAAAGTACGCCCATATTTTCCTGTGCGTTAGCTTACTTGCAATTTTATCTTATTTTTCTACTGCTAACAACTCATTCACTGAAAGAACTCCTCAAAACAATGAACCAAACAAAATGCATACGTCATGCGGCACAGTAGCTTAACTTTAGCACGAGTAACAACTTGGTATGTGTGTGTGTTTTCAAGGAAATCAATCATCCAGAAATAGATCAACTCGTCGCTGTTGCTATCGACGTTGTCCTCGTTCTCGTGCTGCTTTGTTGCCGTCTTAAGTTCCATATTTAAATTTTGGCATGGTTTTTATTTCACTTACTATCGGTTTCATAGTTTGCATCTGGTCTCCATACGCTAAGCTAAGCAAAGCTAACAAAAAAATTAACATGCGAAAACAACAAGCCAAACATTTCACTACGGGCGGTCATTGTGTCCGGCACGGTAGCAAGAGTATTAATCGTTGGGTCCTGCGACGCGCTTTAAAATCTGCTCTTGACAGTTGCCTTTGGCTTGCGTCCGTACCCGTGCAATGTGTCAATTTAGTATAATAGAACCCATTGATAGCTTATCGTCCATGTTCGTAATTGCATTTAAATTTAATGAAAAACAAACCGCAATTGTGCCAACCTTGAGCAATTTCACTTAGAAAATCTATTTTGAATAACTAAAAATCAATCAATGGAAATATTCAATTTGGTACACGAGAGCATGATAAAAATGTTTGTTTTTGTAAATAATGTATTTGTTTTCAGTCGTTATTGCCCACAGTAGTAAATAAGTAGTTAAGGATCCGAATAAAACGGTATACATATATATGTTAGAAAACCTGACAATATCGCTGTGGTTTTAAAAACATTATTTTATAATTGCTTATTTCAAAAAAATAGTATAACAGGTTCGTTTTTACCGTGCAGCACAAAAATAGACCAAAGTTGCAGTGTTAAAATGTTGATTTAATTATTTTGAATAAATTCAATTATGTTCAGGGAATCAACATAATTGCGGCATTAATGGAATCTATAAATTGATTATTCAATTGACACAAACTTTTCCTAGAAAGCGGTTCAACTTTAAAATCAATTTGTCAGCAGATGTTAACTAAATATGGGACAAATTGTAAAATAAAGTTTAATAAAAATAAAATTGAGACATGAACGTTATATTTTATGATTTTTTGTAATAATTTAATTTATAAACATTATTTTATTGTGGGGTTCAACAAAAATTATTTACCCCCGTTGTTTGTATAGTTAAAAGCAAAGTATTGAAATAAATCGACACTCTGTTTTGTAGATGTATAGAAATACGTATAAATAAATTAATCAAACTATAATCAACACAATGCATGTTTGCTGAACTATTTGCGCACTAGAGCGCAGCTATAAAATGAGTCGGGAAGGAAACATTTTAATAGCATACAATTGAGCGCCAATCTAAACCTATGCTTTTGCCAAAAAAAAGTAATCATCATAATAAAAACAAGCTAAAAGTTTTGGCCTCGTGTCGGTAAATTGAACTTAGTCATACATAGGTGCTGGCATCAACAAAAACAGCAACACAAACAACAAAAATACCTTTAACCACAACAGCAGCAAGGACAAAGTCAAAGGCAATGACGACGACGTCATTGTCCTGACGCCAAAGCATTGATTGTCGCGCCAGTTTAGCTTATTTTCATTCATTCACAAATCTTCACCTATGTTATTAATCACCAAGTTCGGCCCCTTTCCCACACCGCTGCGTGTGTGTATATTTTACCATATTTTCTAAATAAGGAAGTATGTATATGAAGCCGAGTATAACAATAAAATCAAGAGCTGTTGTGAATCAACAGTGCTTCACCAAAGCTGAGCGCCAAGCCAGTGGCGTCGGTCCCTATTGATTGCCTTCACGTGCCTACACTTAAGTTTACTTCAGTGACATTCCACAAACTTCTCGCGTAATGTTTACAGACACGTGTGAAGATTTTCGGCTTCGCCGCACTTGTATTTTTGGCGGAAATATTATTTGTAATTCTTTTCATACGTAATCGTCATGCTGTTACGTCAAAAGAGAGTGTCGCGGTTTTAGTAAATACGTGATTGTTTGTAAGAATTCCTTGTAATATTTGTTCAAAATATTTGCGATTGAACTAAAATTTGTTTAAAGGACATGTTAATTATATAAGGGAGAGTCACCAGTAGTGGACACTGTGCCTAATTCGGACACCCCCTCTATTTTGGCTAGTTTTGATGCTAGCGCGCTCCAATTTCTGTGATTGATAGCTCTTAGTGCCAGCTTGCTTTTTATGTGGTCTACAGGTGTTTATACTTAGTTTTGGATGCACCTGAGACTATAATTAAAATACCGATATTTCGATCTGAACTTTTTAACTTTTCAACGCGTTTGGAATTGTATTATTTCAAGTTTCAGCAAAGGAAAATAAAAAAAAAAGTGTTGCACAATACAAGCAATTTTCTGGTATTTTTTTGGTGTAATTTTGTGCTTTAGGTGCTAAATCAAAACAAACAGCCGTTAATTATTATCCCGCCAACTAATAAACTTGAATTGAAATAAAAAAAAATAAAAAAACTAATGGAATTGGGTACATTTGTTGTGTCGCTTCTGCGGCTTGCATAAATACAAATCGCGTCATCAACAAAATCATCCCATATTTCGTCCAATGCAGAGTCGGCCAAGACATGGTCAGAAACACCTGCAATAATTTTTAGCTTATGTACTTAAATTACCACATAATGCATTTCAACCTATGTATACTATACCTTCAATTTCCATTATTGCTTGCGATGCTGTCCACTCTAAGAGTGCTTTTAAAAGGCATTTCTATATATTTTTTGCAAGCAAAATAAATAACAAAAATTGGAAACGAATCTAAAGCTGAAACGATAACGAACAGATTTTTGTGCAAAGTTACAAGACTTGTGTCGTTCAATTGAGTGTTCACAACAGCAGTGTTGCAAAGTTACACTTTTACACTTTTACAACACAAAGTGAACAGCCTACTTAATAAATGTGAAAACCGTGCTTTTCCCTAATCTGGACACCCCCTATTGAACACGACTAATTGTAACCGATATTTTCATTCAATTGTGTCATCTTCATATTTCAAAATGAGCCCGCTTAGAAAAGACGTGCATTCGCAACAAAATTTGTTGGCCGCGATAAAATTGGTTTTATTTGAGAAAAAACTTAAAAAAAATAAGATGGTTTTGGTGGAAAAAAAACCAAAAAAAGAAACTACTTAGATTTTTTAAGTCTCGCGCTATTTAGTTAGTTATGTGAGCAATGTTGAGCGTGCGATACATTAATCGATACATCGCTGCATCACTTGCGATACTGTTTATTACGAGTAATTAATTAATAAATTCGTTTGATTTTGATTGTTTAATTGCATAAAATACAAAAGCTTAAATAAAAACAATGATTTGGCATTTTGTTTTATTTTATTGGCTCTATTTTCACAAGATAAAAGGGGGTGTCCACTACTTGTACACTTTTTGGAAAATCGTTTTTTTGACTTTTTTCATTAAATGTTATATATCTCCCAAAACATGAATGGAATGTGTATAATGCCTTAGACAGATCGATGCGCAATTGAACTAGCTTTCCTACGATACCAACAGTTAATATATATGTATATGTGAAATTTGGTTCAGCTATAGATATGTTTTCTTTTGTTTTTGCAGCCCAGCTATGTCGGACGCAATCAAGTCAAATAACAATGCCTCCAGCTCGGCGAGTGTGGATGACGACGCCAGCGATGTTACCCCTACGACGACGACAATACCGCGCAGCAATCACAACAACAACAACAGCAGCAAGCTTAAATCCACTCAAAACAGCAGCGGTGGCGAAAGCATAGACAAACTATCACCGGATCAGGATATTTTTATAAATGAAGCCGATGGTCTTTCCACTCAGCATCCGACGTTGCCGCCCGAGGGCGAAGTGAATAAGGATACAAAGCCGGAGGTAGATGCCGATTCATTTGATGATCTTCCCACATCGATTATTGTGACCAACATTCACTCAGAGGTGTTCGCCAATCCAGAGCTGAAGCACGCAATGGAGGAGCTCTTTCGTAAATTCAGTGAGTCGGCCACCTTCCAATGGCTGCGCAGCTTTCGACGGCTGCGGGTTAACTATGACAATGCCGTTGCGGCGGCCAACGCGCGCATCAAATTACATCAATACGAGTTTAACAAGAAGACAGTGATAACCTGTTACTTTGCACAGCCGGTGACACCTGTTAACAACAAGAATCTACAGCCACCGGCGCCGGTCAAACAGTTCCTTATCTCACCTCCAGCCTCGCCACCCGCAGGCTGGGAGCCGCGTGAAGAGGGTGAGCCGCTTGTCAATCACGATCTTCTTGCTGCTCTGGCCAGTCTCACACCCGGCGAATCGCACGAGCTGCATCCGCAGAGCGAGGATCAGCCAGCCATTATTGTGCACACCGCCATGGTGCCCGAAGGAGGTGGCGTAGGTGGCCTAGCTCCTGCAATTCAGCCCAAAGCACCCATTGCACAAACCAAATGTCCAGAGCGCGTATAAGCGCCAAGGCTTTGAGCTTAAAACTAAATGTTTGGCGGCATGTATGGAAGAGAAAGCGCCGGTTTTCGAGAATTAGAACTAAGCTGATCTGTGTGGTCAGAAGTATTTTTTGTAAATAATTTATGGTCAGAAGTATTTTTTGTAAATAATTTCTTTAAAAAACAAAAAGCAAACAAATTCGATTGTGATTAATTTACACGTACTCGTATATAGTTATGTTTCGTATTAAGTACTCGTACTCTTTTGATTTGCCTCGTGTGTAGCCGTCGAGCAACTACTGTATCGGAGATTTGCTTATTAATCTTATTGTGCGCCAAGTAGAGCCTACTAATTGTTATTCAGTCTAGATGTGTTTGTCGTTAACATACGATCAATGTTGCGTTGTCTCTATCTCTCTTGGTGTCTGTTTGTATTTGTATCGATGTGAGCAATTGTACTCGTTACTTGTGGCCATCCACGCAATATCTAAATGTACCTTCATTGCTTAACAAAATAACATGAATTCTATATGTTTGTAAGTAGATGCAAGTTAAATTGCCCAAAAATGAATAAAAAAAATAAAATAAATATAAATCAGATTTGAATATGTATTATACATATATATGTATGTTCAATTGTATCTGTGTATATGTAAATGTTAAATTAGTTGTAAGGCAGAGAGACCTCAGATAGAAAAATCTGATATTGAATTACGTATATGTATACATATGTCTAAAATTTAAATATGTATACACTTAAGCTAAAATTTAAAGAAGAAAATGAAAACGAAATTATATTCAAATTTAAATGAATGTTCTCAAATGTACCAAAAACAAAAATTATTTTAAAGAAAAACTCTTCTGATTTTCATTACTTGACTTGGGAAGTGATTGACATTTGTTATCTGTTTAAAGCTGGATAATTTTCAGAAAAGGAAATTAAATACAAATAAATGTCAAACTGTTACCTTAAATTTTATTCCCCGTAGGGTTAGCTACTGCTGTCTCAAATGGACGAGCTTTGCGAATTGTCTTGCATTGATCAGTATTTTTAGATTACAATGCTTGCAGCTTGCAATGCCATACACGTTTGACCTTTATTCTAGGTTCTGTTTGTCGAATAAAGCAAAAAAGTTGTGCGTCCTTTTGTTCTGCTGTTTCTACTTTCTTGCACAATTTTTCTATACACGCTTTCAATCGAATGCCTTGTTTTTTGACACTTCGGAAAGCATACCACATTTTTAAGGTCTTAACAATTTCTTAAAAGCCTTCGTTGTTTGATGTCAAAGCACACTTTTTAAGTGAAATTTGAATGCAAGCTTCTTGAGTGCAGTTTGTCAAATTTAAAAAAGTTTTGCAGCATACTTTTAAGCTAGTTTTTTTTTTTTTTTAGATTTACATTTACTTTTGGTGTGCGTTAATGCTAAGAATATAATATGTTTGTAGAGAAGGTTGACCCTGTGAAGTGGAGGCGAATAGTTAAAAGAAAAGCAATTAAACTTGACAATTTAGTTAAATTTGTAAGACAAAAATAATCCTGCATTCCTGGGCAACATGCTTAAGTACAGGATTGTTCTTTAAAGCGTTTTTATACCAAAACATTTAAGAAAAATCCATTTTATAAACAAGAGTGAGAAACTGCGAGTGTATTGCATCATATGATAAAATGCCATTGACTCCCAGTAAATTTTTCTCAATTTATTAAAATGATGAAACTTAACAAAAGTCACATTGCAAAAGCAGCTGTGAGTGTGTGTGCGTGTATGTGTTCTTGCAGTTTATGAGAATTCTTAACAGAAAAAGAAAAAAAAACTTTGGCATTTCTTATTTGCTTTCAATGGTTTTGAGCGGCACCATTTGCTCGGGATCGTCGGGATAAATACTGTCCTGTCGCGGCTTGCGACCAGCACATTGACTGAACCAGGTGTCGCCCTTGCCAAAGTTCTCGCCATCCTCGATGGACTCTGGCATTGGCTTGTTCATTGTCTCCGGCAGAAACATAACCCATAAGCCCGACACCAGGGCAACTGCACCGAAAAGCACTGCCGGAATTTTGGGATCGAACGAATCACCGAGCAGTGTTATTAACGGCGTCAACGCGCCAGACAAACGCGCACACATGGATCCCAATCCCATGGCAGAGTTGCGCACCACGGTGGGAAACAATTCAGCCGAGTAGTTATAGATGACAGCAAAGGATCCAGCGATAAGCAGTTTTCCCAGCATCACAATGCTGGTAGACAGTGTGCTGCCCTGCGCTATGAAGGCGGCAACAATACAACAGGTGCCCCCGCCTAGCATTAAAGTGGACGTTATAGAGCGACGTCCCAGCCGATCCAAGACACAAATCACAAACATATAGCTGGGGAACTCAACCAGGCCCATAAGGAACAGTATGAGATAAGGATTGCCATAGAGCTTGCCTGTGCTCAGGGAAAGGCCATAGTAAACGATGGAGTTAGCAAACCAGCAGAGACAAACATTCAGCGTCTTCATGCGCAAATTCGGTGTGCGAAACAGATCACTTAGGCCGGCACTGGGTTTCTCCTCAACAGCTGCCTGCTGCTTGGCCTTCTGCACGAAGTAGTCTTTGTCAAGAGCAATGCCAGATCCATTGATGCGAAGTCCTTTTGCAACAATGTCAACAGCTTCCGCAGCGCGTCCTTGCGCCCAGAGCCAGCGCGGTGACTCATCCATAAGCCACCAGTGGCCAATAAACAGCAAACCATGCAGTCCATATACCACCTGCAGCAACTGACGATCCTTGATAATGGCACCCCAACCAGCCACCAACATAATTCCGCCAGCAAATACAGCCTGTTAAACGAATGTTAATAAGCAAAACCTCCAAAATAAATGCAATACGTTTTTACCTGAAAGGTAATGCCGCAAATGGTACGCTTGCTGGGACCCACCAGCTCCATGGTCAGCACAAAACCACATATGTAAGCACCGGCGGAGCCAACAATGCCAAGCACGAACCGCACTGCCATGACCGAAAAATATTCCGGTATAAAAGCTACACCCACGCCGACGAACAACTGGAGCAACGCCGACCAACAGAAGACGCTCTTGCGTCCTACCTTATCTGCCAGGCCGCCCAACGTTACAGCTCCAGTAAAGGTGCCCAGCATGAACACAGTCTGAATTAGAGCACCCATCCAACGGCGATTACAAACAAAGTTCCAATCGATACTGCGGGATGTCTTGTAATATGTTGTATCGTACACATACTTCTCGCAAGGAACGATATTTTGATCTCCTGCGCTGAAGTTGAACATATGACACGAGTCCAGCTCGCCCGTTTCTTTTATTGGAATAGCGCTCAGTATGGCACTGGAGTTCCATGGCACCTGTGAGAAGGTGTTATTGTCCAGGCCAGCAATAAAACATCGATGCTCTGGCACAGCAGCTACTGTCACCAGCGACAGCATGTGCATGCCAGCCGTCAATGCGGAAAGCACCTGCAGGAAAAATTGGGCAAATTGATATTTACCAAATTCACCTGAAAGCAAATAAATAATTTATTTGTTTAGATAACAAAATGGATATATGTATATGGCTCGTTCGATAAAGTGTACCTTTGTTCACAAGAAGGTTGTAAATGAAATACTGTTAAATATTTATGACATCTATTAAATTATAGCATGTATAACTACAAAAGTTTTAAGTATTTTACGGAATAACTTAGAGTTGAAAGATTTATTGATTGAATTGGAGATTAGAAAAAGAACAGGATTGTAGTAAGAAATATTAATTGTTAACAACTTAGTCTTATCTTAAGCCACGCATGCAGTTTTCACATGAAAATATTAAAATGAGTTTTCCCTGTTTTTGGAAAATTCTTATTCCGAGCTAAGAAATAAAACTTGTTTGTTCTTATTGATATTGTGGAAGGCTGAAAGGGCCAAATGTTATTTTACTTCCTTTAAAATTCTAAGAAATATTTCCCACCACCCCCCACACCACACAATTTATCCAAATTTTGAAAAACTGCGAACGCCTCTATTAGTTTTAAACACTTTATGATTACTTTGTCCAACACTCACATTCCACTAAAAAACAGAGTTAACCAAATCGTTGAAGCTATTTAATTTGACAAATTGGGTTATCGGATACTCGTTGATGGGCGTAGCTCGACACATTTAACAGCGCCGATCGAATTGTCGTCACTGCGTAGGCATTGCAATAAAATCAAGTGGAAGATATTCAATTCGATTTCAATTGAAAAGTATACAAATGCGCGGTAAACTTTTGCCAACAGTATAGTTCCATTTTTTTTGTTGGTTTTATTTTCTTTTATTTTGTCCTATGGACTGTTGACGTCGCGACGCGTCGTGGAGAGCTGAGAACTGGTATGAGCTGTTATATTTTTTTGCATTTACTGTACTGTGATCTCGCTGGTTGAGGGCAGGCACTGTGTAAATTTCTTCGGACACAGCCCAGATATTTGACACATGAGCGGTCCAATGTTCACTCAGCAATTACAATTGATTTGTGGAACAAACTATAACTATCGCAATATTGATTTATACGACTCGTTTAATAGACAAGCAACCACCCATAGTAAGAAAAATAGCAACATAAAAAATGTTATTACATCGTCTAAGAATTTTGTATAAAACTACTAAGCTGATCACACAGTAAGTGTGAAATTATGTCACTGATCTCTCACAGCCGTTTTGTAATTAAACCAATTCGACATTGCGACAATCTTTAATTAAATTCAATTACGCCTCATATACATAATCAGAACGACAAGTGATCGATAAGTGACGGTAATGAAACCAAAAACCAAACGGCACTAAATCAATTGACGGCCAAACAGCATATCATAACGGATTATCTGAATACCAACCACTCAACGTATTGCACAAGCCAAATAAACAATCATACATATTTATGTGTATGCATTCTAGTAGTACATGAATTTATGGCGTGTTTGTGGGATTTGCTGTACCTACATAGTATTAGCCTAGTTCGCTACCAAACAGCCATTGAACTAACGCACATTAGTTGATTGTCTTACTTATTACACATGGCATAAAACATGTATTTTTGATACACTTTCATCATAATTATAGTCTATTGACTATAACTTTTAAAACTGTTAATAAACAGATTAAAGTAAAATGTTTTATCAAAACTGTCAAAATATCGATAATGTACGACTTACCGGCTTAACAAACACGAAACTCATCAATCATAACAAATGCCGTCAGAAACCTTTAGCCCTTTCGGAATAATTGAACAATTAAACTTTTACTAATTTTTAATTTAAAAATTTGTAAAATTTTAAGCCTGGTTTGAAAGTCACATTGGTTGTGCCATTTTTTTTGCCATTGGGCTAACAATTGTTTTTGTAATCGATGTGTTTTATATAGTCTATAATTACACACACACATAAGTACTTGTTACAAAACTATAAGCCACAAAATGAACAAAGCCGAATGTAGAACAAATAAGTGGAACAAATGCTGTTGTCATGCCTGTGGTGGGCGGATGAATGGCCTTCTGTTTGTGACGGAATTTTAGACTTTTAATATATTCATCAGCTTATGAATTACCTTTGTTAAAACAAAATTAACTTAATTACTGAAACTATCCATTCGAACATATAGCAAAATAAACAAAATATTCGGTTTGCTTTTTTTATTATATGTACTATATGTTCCGTAGACAAAAGTCTCTCTCAAAATATACTTGTATGTT
This sequence comes from Scaptomyza graminum, assembly GCA_018901835.1. Lineage (NCBI taxonomy): Eukaryota > Metazoa > Arthropoda > Insecta > Diptera > Drosophilidae > Scaptomyza > Scaptomyza graminum. Next base: position 584,714 of record JAEIFL010000302.1, read on the forward strand.
TTTGTAGAACAAATTTTCAATGCTTTTGCATGAAAACATGTATGTGTATGTATATTGTAGGTTGACAATGAGGAGATCGGAATTCATATGGAATTACAAGCAAAAATGTACGCATGATGCTAAGTATTTCTAAAAAATGTTGACCAATGCATCAAAAAGATTTTATAGAAACTTCAAATATAAAAAAAAAGTTTAACACTAATCAAAAATTATTATTATAAAATTAGTTCAGTTCAATTTTCAACTATTAGTTTTGGAAATGTTTAATCTTGACCTATTCTACTCCGTCGACTAGCACTCTAATCAGCCAGCCCTTGAAATGTTAATGAATATTGCCAAAGAAACTTTAAGACAATAATTATTGGAGGCCACTTGTCGTAGCTTAACAAACTGTTGTAATTGTTACAAATTTATTAATTTAGTCTTTGGGCATTGAAAGAAGAACTAGAAAACGTTTAAAGTCACGAAACGCGAGTGCTTCAAGTTGGTGAATTATTAAAACAGAACCTTGACGAACAGACAGCGCTCCGATATTGTACATGTGAACAAACATGAGAGATGAAAAATCAAACTTACTATATGGGTATTAGAAACCAGTTCTCTTGACTTTCGAATTTCTTGGCCTCATATTCTTATTTGCACAGAGAGTCGAGTATATTAACATATTTAGTATGGGTATTTATAAATGTTGTTACTCTTAAGAAAAAGTTGCTAGTGTGGCTTTTATATTTAGTTGATATTTAATGATAAAAACTTGTTTCCAAATAAGAAAAGTGATTTGAAAACTTGGCAGGAATACTGTATTCAAAGTGCGTAAATGCGATTGGAGGCAAATAAAACTGTGATATTTATAGCAAAACTCTATTTATTGAATGACAATATATTCTAGCTGTTAGCTCTATTAAATGCAACGATTATTACATATAATAGCTTGGAGCGTGTGCATTATTTGCATTGGTTTACACGACTGCTTAACATACAAAGCAATATTGAATGACTTTCGAGCTGCTCGCTTTTAAATACTGGCGTGTAAATTACCTGAACAAACCACAATCCCATTCTAGATCATTGTCAACAGCTCATCTTGTACCGCCTGATGGTGCGGTTAATCTTTTCCATTGTTCATGAGGTATAGTTGTAAATGAATATTGTATATTTGGCCATAAGATTTAGCGAATGTCGAACGATCGCCGATTTAAAGTCGAGCTTAAAATACACATTCACGCTAATTGTACCGAACCAAATATATGTCAGTCTGTCAATCTGTCATAAGCGTTTGTCAATTTACACAACCTTGAAACTTATTAAATTAGAAAAATGCGGCAATTAAAATTGTATTAGCACGTCGCTATTGAACGTTTTTGGCGGCAAAGCGTGACATAACAATGCACGCGATTAAAAAAATTGAGTATGTAGCAAAGGGCCAATAAATCAATGGCCTTTATAAAAAATGCATTTGTACATTGTAGCAATATAGTACAACAGATAAGAATATTATGCTTGCTATATTTTAAACGGACAGCCAGATAACTGAAACCTTAACGTGTAGCTTATGCACTTTTTTGATTGCTTGGATAAGCGCAGACGCCGCATTTTTGCTGTCGTCGTGATTAGTACCAGCAAGCATTGCTGATAAGCGACATTGATAACAACTTTCACACTTAGTAACGGTCAACAAATCTATGATTCGCAGTGCTTAACGCGCACACACTTACCCAATTTGCCCATGAGGTCCTCTAAAACATAATCCACAGCCATTCTGGTTTAGAAGATTTGCGCGGCACTTCAAAAAATATCCAAGATTGTTTGAGGCAAGTATACCTTTAAGTTGCGTATTTTTATTTTAGCTTTAAGCTTTAACAATGGGCATTATCAGTCTCACTTAGACAACTGACTTGAAGCTTGGATTGGCGCTCTAAGCCATTAAACTAGCGCTGGAGATTGGCAAAGCGCCGCCGAACTGGCAAAATGCTAAATGCGAACTGAACGGGCTTTGAGTACGCGATTCGGTTTGACTCATGACTGACCGAAAAGCATTCACATATGAACATATATCGCAGTAGGTAGCATTCAAGCAAACAAATATACATATTCCACTCGCTCAAAACAGCGATAACAAACAGCACGGTACTCCCGCTGACATGTGGGAAGAGCTTTGCAATTGAGAGCGGATCGTAGTGTTTGAGTATTTTTTGCTGAGTTTGTTTAGTTTCCTGTGGCACTGTGACATAATTTCGTATTGATAAGCTTAAGTGGTAGAATCAATAGGGAGCACATACATAAATCAGCATCAGATTGTAAGTGTTCTTATGCAGCATTTGTGGTTCGTAAAACGAGATTGTTTACAGTAAAACAAATGTTATTCATACCATGTGCAGGTAATATTGATGAGCATGTAGTATGTATGCGACCCCTAAAGACATTTTTAATTACCATTATGCAAATACCAAGGAACAGCTCATATAATTAACTTTTAAAATAAGCTTACCTCTTACGCTGCATTTAAGTGATTTGCGCGTGTAGCTTAAACATGATCTAATGAACTTATCTGACTTCTTTTCAGCTTTTAACTTGTTAGATTAGACTTAAGATTTATGGTGGTAAGTAAGAAATTATACAATCTTTCATTTATTTAACATGCAATCTCTGGAAGAGATTAAATTTGTTTTTAATTTGTTTTTGCCAAAACCCAAGAATGCTACTAGACACAAATCAAACCATATAGTTTTTAAGTATTTTAATTTCATTGGAATATTTTTGGGTATAAAAAAAAACGTATTTAATTATTTATACAAATCCAAAATGTCATCACCATCGGACCGCATGACCTTTTTAAATTTGGAGGTGTTTTCAAACTATTTAATAGAAGAAACAAAAGATTTAGAATCGGAGTTTGACACTAAAACGGAATTCGTACGCGAGCAGGATCGGGAGTGCATCAAGAACTTGAAAGATGTAAGACTAGTGAACATTTAAAATGCAAATATTAAATTACATTTGGTAATCATTGCTGCCTGCAGGTAGTTTCTATCGATCAGTTTGTGGAATCGATGAACAAGTGTGTTCTTCAAACGGAGCTAGAATTGAATGAATTCGAATCTACTTTGTTGCAAGCAACAAACCTTATTTCGCGCTGTGAGGCAACGGAGAACAATCTTTCGCAGGGTCCACGAACCTTTTATGTTGTTATTAGCAACTATATGGACCTTTTGAAGCGACTTTTGTCGGCAGATCGTTCTGCAGAACAGTGCAACACTCTAAGGGCCGAAATCGACCAGTATAACGATGAGGTGTCCAGCTTTATGAAGACTCCTAAATTGGTAAGAAATTGCTTATTCAACTTATAAAATGCGCTTATTGTTTTTTAACAGATCAGCGAAGTAATGGACTGTCATGTGAAAGCGCTAAACGAAATGGAGCAACAAGTAAATCAGCTAGAAATCATGGTCCATGAAGTAGATAACCTTAATGCTCAAATGGGAACAGCAAGCCTTTACCCAACGTGCGAATGCGAAATGGCTAAAGCCATCTTGACAGATAAATCCCGAATTAATGACTGCTTACAACGTAAATTTAATAGGCTTAATAAGCATAATAAAGAATTATAAAATGAATATGATACATATGTAAATGCAATTCAAGTTCAACTTTGTTCTTAATGTTCTACAAATAAGAGTGATATTTGGTTGTTTTGTTGTGATGTATGTTAATTGTTGGCGTCACGGAAGAAGAGCACATCATCGGCAATAATACTTGTGCTGGTTTTTTGATTGCCCTGCTGATCAGTGATCTCGCCATAGGTTATCTTGCCCTGGACCATGGTACGCTGCCCTTTCTTCAGATACTCCATAACAGTGTCTCGCAAGTTGGGCTTAAAGACGACAACGCGATGCCAGTCTGTGCGTTGGGACCAGTCACCGTTTTCGTATCTGTGCGTTCAATAAGTCACATTGTCTATTGTTTTTTTATTCATTTATCAACTCACTTGTAGTTGGTGTGTGTGGCAACTGAGAAAGTTACAACTGGATGCTCCTGTGATCCGCGCAGCTGCGGATCAGCGCCTACGCGTCCCAGGACTGTTACAGTGTTGACAGCTATGTTTTAAATTGACAATTAACAGAATTAGTTTTAGTTAATCAATGAATAATTGATTGACCACGCACTTTTTTCAATTTTGGCGGGCGGCGCACTTGTTGTACTTGCAGCACGGCGTGCCGGCAAGATCCAAAGTCCATCAAAGACAGGCTTGAGCTACAAATAATTAAAATGTTGCCTAAGTCTGTAGTCGTTTCGTTTTTCTTTATAAATATATACTTACAATGCGTTTACTTTGTTGCATCATTTTCTTAGCGTGTTTTGCGTAGCGGCAAGCGGCAATGCGATTTTAATTTAAGCAATCAGCTGTTCTGTTGCAGCCAACTTAACAAGATTTCTTATTGCCTGTGGCGCGCTCTATTGCAAATTTTAATGGGCTTTGATTATTCGATAAGTCGATAGTTATATTCATTCAAAGGCACGCTGCGACATGAACAGAGACAACTTACTGTAAAGATGCGATAACAGAATTGTTCATGTTGTATGCAGAGACAACTTACTGAATGAATAGGTGGTCTTTTGGTTATGAATAGTCTTTGGTTGTCTCTGGAATTTCCAGGGACTTCTCGATTCTGTTAGTGTTATTTACAGCGCAGTTGGAAGGTGACAAGGTTTACTGCTTGCGAGAAGAAAAGTCGGTTTTCTGCTTGCGCTTGTTTTGATTACACATGCCGCCATGTTTTTCATGGATTGTTGTTGTTAAGCATTGCTTATTCTTGTGTTTTGCATAACCACTGTATATTCATGCAATTTTTGACTTTATCCCATTAACAAAAATTATAATAACGCAACAAAATTGGAAGATGTTTAATGTAACGCATTTCCAATAAGAATGTACTCATATGGAGCTGCCAAGCGAAATTCTTATTGTCTGGCGCCACCACACTCAGAGAGCGCATTCCAATTGCCATTATCGCTGCTCTGGTGATTTGTGATAGAAATGAAAGTCATTTTGCTTGTTGGCTGCGCTACGAAATACATTGTTGATAAGTACATTTTGTTGTTTATTTATTTCAATTCTTGTTGTCCATGGGAAATACAAATAATCCAATCCAGTTGGACAAGCAAAAGCTGATTGCTTTGACACTTTTGCAGCGACATTTTTGTAAACTACATATTTTCTTCAAGCTACAGTGCCATCTTTTGGATTTAAAATGCAGAAATTTTGCTCAGTACAAATAACAGCCGCTGTTGGCGTGTAAGTGATGGCAGATGGCGACGATTTGATGATTTTTTTTTTAAATTAAATAATTTGGTGATTGATGACAATTCTTTTTAGAAAGCACAAAATATAATGATATATTTGTACATTTCTGCCTTTAAGCATTCACAAAGAACTGTAATTGTGACGACATAATAATAAGTTTTCGATACAAATAGTTCGTAACTATGCAATGCATTTTGACAATCATACTGTTTGTGTTTAATTTTCAAATAAAAAGTCTACACAAACGATTATGCACCAATGCAAGTTTGCACAAAACCAAACAGGATCTACGATCGCCGATTGTGTTCGTTTGTAGCCGAAGCCTCCTTTACGAACGGCCATTATGCGACTCCATTTTGTTTCGTTTGAAACAACCGACAAGATGTCAAGGCCCAAAACTGTTTTTATACGAGCCGACAGAGCGAGAGACATTGCGTCCAGTTGTGGTAAAGCTAAAAACAAAACGGAAGAACAGACTAACTAGTTTTATATATGTGTGTGTACACATATGCATATTCGCTTCTCTTTGGTTACTGCAACAACCGTATCGGCTCGGCACATGAAAAGTTACAACAACAACTACAACAACATCAACAACCTATCCACAACTCCAAGACACTGCATTCAAATTTCAGGCGATGACGGCAGCCAGCCAACAAAGACGGGCGGACGGGTGGATGGACGGCAATGCCGATGCCGATGTCGATGTCGATGCCGGGCTGGTGCACCAAGAATATGGCCAGCCCTAGCCCCAGTCACAGAGTCTTGAAGCAATTTCAATTGTGCGTCACAATAGCGTACTACCACAGTTGTAGTAGATAACTCGGCCATAAACTACTTGCAACGCTCATTAAACTTAAGACTCAAAGAATTATTTGATTTTATGTATATTAAAAACAAATCGATCGAAAATCGGTATTTAAAAATTAATGTTTAATGTAGTATATTACCACTCTTTTTAAGATCTGAAACAAGTTAAGCCTGAGATTAAATATATATACAACGCATGGAAGTTAGGAAGATAATTCCAATATTTCAGATTTTTTCAATTATAATCATTTTCTTACCTAACTCGTTTTACACGCTCAATGATCGTGTCTATTAAAATTTACAATATATCTTATATATATTCACTAGATTCATTGTATTATTTTCCTTACCTCATTATTTTCTATACTTATATTGAATATTGTAGCGCATACTTATCCCCAGTGTAGCCCCAATCTATGGCATTATTCATGCTGTCGTTTTTGAGTGCTGTCGTCGTCGGTCAGTCGTTTGGTTGTTCGGTCGTTCGGTCGTTCGGTCGCTTTGCCTCGAATCGACTCGACTCGGCTCGTCTCGAATCGTATCGCCTCACCTAACCATTGCCTTCGTTTGCGTTTGCTGGCGTTGTTTCCAGCGCGCGTGTAGCTTTGCATTTGTATTTGTGTGTATACGTGTGAGAGTGTGTGTGAGTGCCGCTGTATCTGTGTGGGTTGCGTATCTGTATCTACCATAGCTATAGCTATGGCTCCGGCTGTTCGCTGTTGCGATACTAACGAACGAACGTCCCAAACGTCGACGTTGCTGTTGTTGCTGTTGCTGTTGCTATTGCTGTAGCTGCTGCTTTTTGTATATTTTCAGTTTGTATAGCAAAACGGGGAGGGAAGGGAGCAGGCTGGTTGCTGGTTGCTGGCTGCTGAAGTGGTTGCTGCTGCTGGCTGGGCTTCTCGAGGACGTTCGTTCGTTCGTATCGTTACGTTTCGTTTCGTTCGTTTATTTCGTTTGGTTTGTTGTTGGTTCGTTTGTGCGTTTGCGTGCCAAACCAACAGCAAAAACAACGAAAACTCATATTCATTTTATAGTGAAACTCAACTCAACGCAGCTTAAGCTTAATGTACAGCAGCAACAGCAGCAGCATTCCGCCAACTGGCAACTTGAATGTTCTTGCTGTTACTGTGCTTGGTTTGATGGTTGGTTGCTTGGCTGCTTCGATTGCTTCGCCTTCGCCTGCGCGAAGGTTTTTAAAAAACGCGCGCAGCTGTTACAGCGATTGGGTAACATTCGGCCGAGAAATCTATCTAAGCCATAGCCATATCTCGATATCTTAGCTACCCCAATCTGTTAGCAATGTTTAAGAACCTTTAACATTTGACAAAAGCGCAATAAATACTTTGACAATCAATGCATAAGAAGAACCCTTAGCAAACTCAACCCTTGGTTTCTACACTGAAATTGGCATCAAAAATCAAAGAAACTGAAGCTGACTGCGCACATTTTACTGAATTTAACAGAGCAACAGAAACTGAAACTCAACCAAACGAATGTTCACATTAAAGTTTATTTCGAAACCAAGCAGCAAAAAAAAAAAAACACCCAACAGCAACGCAAATGAAAAACGCCAACGAACAACGAACGAGCGCACAGAAAGCAGCACACAACAACAACTACAGCAGCAACAACAACAACAACAAAACAGAAAGAAAAAATATTCAAGTAAAATTACGACAAGCAAAGAGGCAGAGGCAGCGACAGCGGCAGCAGCAGCAACGTTGAAAGAAAACAAGAAGCTTCGTCACAGCAGCAACGAAGGTGGGGAGCAGAAGCGACAGAATGGCAGCAAGGCAAGAATGGATGCGGGGTGGGCAGTGAAAGGAGAGAGGAAAGCAGCCGCACAAAGTGTATGACTGTTTGAGTGTCTAAATATGTATGTGTGTGTGTGTGTGTGTGTGCGGTGGGGCGAAGGTGAAGCATGCGATGGCGTTGGCTGGTAGTATAACGTCAGGCAAGACGACGAAAACGACGACAACGATGAAAAATAACAAAAAAAAATAAAACTCAACAACGAACGAACGAACGACCGAACACCAGCGCCAGCAAAAAATTATAATAAAAGCAGCAGCAGCAACAGCAACAACGATGACGATGCCTGCAACTGCGACCAGCACCAGCACCAGCACCAGCACCAGCACCAGCACCATGCCAAGCCAAGCCATGCCAACCAGCCAGTCAACTATCCAACAAGCAGCCAACTGGCCCTAGCTAAGGTTCTCAAGCTGAGGCTAAAGCTGACATAAAAAAATGAAAAAGGAAACAGCATCAAAGCTCATTGGTATACCCTATATAAATTACAGATCGCGAGTTTTCTAAATAGATATTCCGACAAAAGATGTTTTAAAAGATATGAGTTGAACAAATAGTTTCTATTGGTTACCAAAACAAATAAAATCTATTTTATTTAGTTTTAACATTGTACAGCAGCACACGGATGCATTTATTGCTAAATATTTAACATTATACAGTCGAACTTACATTTAACGAACTTCTATTTTACAAATTTATTTCCAGAACACTGCAATTTGACTCAATCAAACACCCTACCTTTATTACGAATTGTCTCCATAACGAAGCTTTTTCTTGTCCCCTTAACATTTGTTATATGAAAGTTCGACTGTATGTAAGCGTAAACATGCCCATCAGCTGTTTTTAGCATTCTCTACAGCTGTTGGTGTCACAAATCTGATTATTTTATTGCATCGTATACTCGTTTATATTTAGTGCATACTCTCAGCAAGGGTATACAAAATGAAAGAGCGACCGTCGTCAGAATCAGAGTCGTCGTATTCGCCGTCGTCGTCGTCGTCGTCATCGTCACTGCATACTCTGAGCACACACAGAGAACACAGCAGTACCGACAGTGACCGAACATTAAAGTTGAAGTAAAGTTGGAATTTGTGCCTGGGCCCCCGTTCCACCTAGCCTCCCATGCCCTCCTTTTGTAATCAGAATAAACGAATATTCGCTTAAGCGTTGCACAGTGGTGCAAAAAACAATCGGCTTGGGGACTTACATAGTGTGATTCTTCGATACTATTAACCAAAAGTTTCTTTTAGTTTTTTTCTTTGTTCAATTAAGTCATTCTTGCCTAACTTTTATTGAATCCAAACAAAATTAATGTTAATTCTGTACATCTTCTGTGATGCTCCGATAAATTTAAGCTACATCCACTTTTGTTTAACGATATCTTCTTAAACATCATGAAGTATTTATGTTTTGAATGTTATACTGTAACAACAAAATCTTAAAATTATGGGGCACTTTTTACTATCAATTTATTCTTAAACATATAAAATTGGCTTTAATGCTATGATATTAAATTGCATGCCAGTTGACAGGTTTCTAAATTACTGAATCAAACGATAGCTACTAGATAAAGTAAACGTCTTTTAATCCCCGTTTGACCTCTCTTTCATCAGTTAGTTCCACTGTTCTATCCAATCATTCAACCTTACCAAGCAGCAGGGCAAAACGCAAATGTCAAGACGAACGAGCGAACCCAACAAACGCAACTCTGTCGACAACGACGATGATGACGATGAAAACGCCAAGGAGTGCTAGTGCCGGCTTACCGACCAAAAGTTGAATGCGAGACCTAAAATATTCTCCTTCCAGTCTCACACTCCAATTCAGTGCGATAAAGGAAATGCCACACCACTGTGACAATACATTTGCTAGAGCTCTGGCCCCCAAAAAGCCAGACCATACTGGATTCTCGTCCTCGGTCCTCGGTTCTCGGTCGACGTCGTAGTTGTCGTTCTTAGCTTCGCACATGGCCACATACCACAGAACGGAGTGCACTGTGCTGGAGCCCTGAGTCAGAACCTGCAACTTGAACAACAACAACAGCAACAACGTTTGTCAATTGTCGGCCCGCTGTTGTTCATTCGATTTTGCGCCGCGACTCTGCTGCTTCATGTGCTTTAGTGCCGACCCAACACTGGCACCATCACTATCCAGCACTCTGGCTGGGTTCTGGCTCTGGCTGTAAGTCGTCTGTTTCAATGTTGTTGCCTTCGCAGTCTTTGCTTTACTTTGTTCCCATTTACTCTGGGCTTGGGGCTTTGGCGTTAGCTTTGGGTACCGGCTCGGGCTCCAGCTCTGTTGCTGTTGCTAGTTTGCCGTCTGGTGGTGGCTTGGTTTTTTTTTTTGGTTCTGGTTCTCAAGCAAGCACATGGCTAACGAAAAAGACAACGAAGACAGCGACGTTGACGACAGCAACAACGACGACCAGTTGCCATTTGCGCAACGCAACCAAGAAAAAACCCATCAGCAACATCGATCGATGTGTGTGTACAGAATAATAGAAGTAGCCTATGACTTAGACTGGCATTTGACTAAGAGAGTGGGTGGGTGGTACGCGAATAATAATCATATTTGGGCTAAAAATATATATCTAGAGCACCCGTACTATATGCTATAAAAAATTAACATTCATATTTTCTTAATGCTTATAATGTTATAGGAAAAGACATTGATCAGAAGTAATATAGACAAATAATAACTAAGTTAATCTGAACCGATTTTATTTTGTAATGGAAAAAATTATGTTCTTAAAGCTTTAATTTCCATTTCGTCTAACCTTTGTCTTACTTATTTATCTATATTATAGCTTCTTAAATATTTCTTTAGAAGTTATTAATGGTTTAAGCTTTATTTTATTTTTTGTAACTCTCTGAACCTATCGCTTTTATCGCTTTTAGAAATAGGACACAATGTAAGTGAGTAATATTCCCACAGCTTTTGAATACCCTCCCGGCGTACGTGCGTCCCACTTAAGAGTGCGTTTAAATTGGGGCCCCTCGAATTCTGTTGAAACAATGCCAAGTCAACGGCGCACAACAACTTTTGGGACCTTCCCAGTGGCTTCAGTCTCAGTCATTGTGTGTCATCAAAACAAACAACAGCGGCGCACAAATGCTTTTCGAGCACTGGCAAGTGCAAAACAACTGATAAAACCTGAAAACCGAATGCGTCATGCGCCCCCAAAAAAAATACTGAACTGAACTTGTAGCAATTGCACGAATATTTTGCATGTTTCTTGTACGTTTTTTTTTTGTGTGGGCAAAAAGTATTCGATTTTGTGTTGAGCAACGCTGGCGGCTCAATTTGAAAACACCGATGGCGCTTGGCAAAGGATATCGTTTGCCAACTAATAGGTCTGACCTGGCATTCATCCAAGAGAGACGACTAGTGCTAACAAGAATGACAATGCGCCATAGAGTTAGCAGCTGGGAACGATTTCTAGCCATTGGCGCCTGCAGCCACGTTTACCAATTCGGCGCATTCGGAGACAGGCACAGACACATTCTTCACACACTTTGCACTCTTTACACTCCTTACACTCCACATGTGCCCACATTTCCCAATCTCCAGCTAAAACCTCATTCATTTAGTTTTCGCAGAGCGACAGCAACAATAGTTTGTTTCTAATGGGGAAAGGGGGGCTCTTTACCGGCTGTCCTGACTGTTACTTCAGCCTCAACTCATGGCCCCGTGCATACAAAATCCAAACCAAGGGAAAAACGACAGTCCCTTATAAAGGGTGTTACTGTTAATAGTAAGCTGTTCACTACTCGCCTGCTTAAATGGAACACCCTCTAAAAAGGCACACATTTCAGGTCGTGCTTGCTGCTGTCTGCCTGACTGTATGTCCGTCCGTCCGTGCGTCTGTCAGTCAGTCGGTCGGTCGCTCACTTTGCTATTCAACGAGCACAACGTGCACCAGGACAAGGACAAGCGCAAGAGGGGTTATATTCGTTCGAGGGTGAATGCCGCATTCTCTTTAGCTCTCTGTCTTTCTCTCGCGCCCCTTGCCCCTGTTTCGACTCGTTTGCGCTGTCAGCCATCAACCACCCAAAACAGCCACTCACCCATCTAACCACCCAACCACCCACTCACTAGTCCGTTCCCTTTCTCGTCCTCGTTCTCGTCCTCGCCGTTGTCGTTTGTTTGTCACAATAGGGCAAAAGTTTCACTGTAACCGTTATGCGACCCACAGACACCACCGCCCCAGCTCAAAATGTAACCCAAATGTCTGCCATCCCAGCCAACCACCCAGCCACCCACTACACGATCTGCTATCCAGCAACGTTTTTGGCATCGGCATAACGAACACCAACACACAGAGCAACAAACAAACTACAAAAACACAAATAGCAGACTTACAGATGCACTTATGGTTTATAGAACTATATGATGATATGTGAAAAGGATTAATAAAACATTAAAGTAAGCTTAAGTTATTTTTATTGTCTTAAGGGCAATGAGAAGATAGCGCTTTTATGTGATCTTTATTATCAACTACAGATAAATCCCACCAAGTAACCATAGCTAAGTAGTATTAAATCCAAGTTGGATCTTCTTTCTTAAGAATTCTGCAATAAACTTTCGCAAGTTAAGACCTAAGTAATAAGAGCAACGCTCTTTAATAAAACTTATTTATATAAAATAATTTTAAACTTCCTCATATGACGACATTTTTTAATCAAAATGTAAATTACAATACCTTGGAGATTAGATTTAATTGCAGTTACTTAAAAACTTTATACATCTTATAAGCTCAAAGTCAACTATTAGTCTTATGCTGTTGGAAAAGAGTGTGTGAAATAGGAATAATGAGCGAATATTGCTAACATCTAGTTTAAAATTATAATATAATTATAGTATACTTATAATAATAATTTAAGCATATTAATAATAACTTTTTTTACTAATACTTTCTTAAATTAAATCATTTAAGTTTTTTCTTAAGCAGAGCAAACGTCAAAATAATTCGTCTATGGCTGTTATACTCATTTCATTGCAATAGGGTATAAAAACTTGCTCTGAAATACGATGGAATATACATACAGCTATAGTAAACATACATATACATTGAAAGCATTAAGCTTTTATACGTGTGAGTGTGTGTTTGTGTGTATGTACGAAACTTTTATTGTCAGCACAAACAGACACACACACACACACACAGATATATCTACATGCTGTATATGTTGCCTCCATGCTCGAGCGAAGGATAAAATGCTGCAAATTCACGGCAACAACAACAACGACGATAGCAGCAGTAGCAGCAGCAACAACAACAACGTACATTGCCAACATCGGCAACAACGGGGCACACGGTACGTATACGTATCCATCAGATAGAAAAGGCATCGAGCAGCATGCTGAAATAATGAAGCAGCAAGGACTCGACTCGATTCGAGTCATAATAGCTGGCTGACTGGCTGGCTGGCAGTCGACTTGGCTTTGGCTTGGCTGGCTTGGCTTGGCTTGGCTTGGCTTGGCTTGGCTTGGCTTGCCATGGCATGGCCTGGTCTCTGGGCCAGAATGAAAACGAAAATGGAAAATGGAAAATGTGTTTTGCCTGTATGTATGGATGGGCATAGAGACGGATGGCACACGAGGAGAAGCTGCTTTGGGGCTGAAAGGACCGTCTACGACAAGGATATTGCGCACGAGGACAGGATGGCTGCCTGGCTGACTCGTGGTGTTGATGATGATTACAGAGATGCGCAGATAGAAGAAGCTGAAGTCAGGCGGAGAGCTAGAGCTATCCAAACAGGCGAATGCGAATCGAGCAAAAAACGTTTGCTTGCTTCGTTCCTTTCGTTGTTGGAAATGCCATGTTGTTGTTGTTGTTATTATTGTTGTTGTTGCAAAAAGTCTAACACGCCAAGAATGTACAACGTTGTTTTTGTTGCTTTTGCTATTGCCATTGCCGTTGCCGTTGCCGTTGACGTTGCTGTTGTAATGTGCTTCCTCTCTCCTACCGAGCGCTCGCCTGCTCGTCTTGTTTTTCTACAAACAACAGCAGAAGAAGCAGAAGCAGCAGCAGCAGCTTCTAGCTGAAAGGTCTGCTTGAGCCTTGCTCGTTGCTTGTTGGATGTGGGTTGGCATGAGTTCTGAGGGTTGGGGATTGTGGGCTAACACAGGACCAAAGAAAACCGAAAATGAAAATATATTCTACTACGAAATGTTTATTAAATTTCTTGCATTTAAGCCTTGAGTTGTGTTTTAAAATTAGAAATCGACTGCCATGGCCAAAGACAAAGGAAAAGGATTCTTGCCAGCTTGCCAGCTCAGTTCAGTGTTCTCTATTCACAATTAAAGATGTTTCGACATTAATGATTGAATGCATTCGAATTTTCTTTGGGGTGGTTAGCTATGGGTAGGCTCAAAATTGCATGTTGGTTTGTTTAATAAATGTTTTCAAGCATGTTTTGTAATCTTTGAAGTGCAATTAAATGCACCAAATCCTTTATGTTTAAAGCTCGTTATGTTATTGTTATGAGTTTTTAAGTTTTATTATAAGTTATAAGTCTATAATTTAAAATTAGTTTAAAACTTATCGAATGGAACATAAAAGTTAGCATTTTGAGCCCTTTAAAAAACATTCAAAATTAAGACTTGATTTTGTGAATTATATTTTCGAATCGGCTGACTTTTAACGTAGAGGTACTCAAGTGTATAAGAATCTGGTTTGTACATCCATTCTTTGGGCTGTGCCTTGGCTTACCTCTTAGCTAGCCTGTCAATCAGGACACACACTTTGCTATAACTGCGTTCTTTAAAAAAATACATAGAATATTTATGTTAAAAATAAAACATATTTAGATTGAGAAGCGGCGCGAGAAAAATTTCAGTATTTACATAGGCAATTGTTATTGATCCTTAAACAAGGACTTGAATCTGAAACCCTCTGTTGAGCCTTGTTTACTTCGATAGCTTTAGGGCAGGGTCTCGCCACTTGTTGGTCAATTCAATTTGTAATATGCAAAAATTCGTCTAGTGTTTTGTAAATATTTTATTAAACTATTGTGTACTTTATTAAATTTAAGGGTAGCATAATAACTACAATGAAACGAATTAACATTTTTAGTTAAATAATGTGCTTTTTTTAAAGGTTATACAATTTATTATGCAAATTTAGTAGATAATAAATTATTTTTTATAAATATTAATTTGTCTAAAACAAATGCAAGTTATGTTGATTAAGATATGAAATCAATATAAGATATATATTACTAATAAGTGTGTAATAAATTATAATTAAGTGTGGTGTCTACAATATGAATAAATGGTAGAAATAACACAATTTTCAATGATATTTTAAATTTTTTGATCTTAATCAATCTCTATCAAACTCTCCTAAAAACTCACAATTGTTTTAAAATTTTACATACACATCATAAAACTAAATAGCATGATATCTTCTTTGGCCTTGTCGAATTTTTACCGTTTCTTACATTTTCTCTGTGTGCTTACAATTTATCTCGATTACTCACTTTCACTGGACCATTTTTCCACTTCGAGTAACACACTTGAAAAACATGTAATGCAATCGCCAAAACTTTAAGGCTAACCCCCCCCCCCCCAGCAACCGATCTACCCTTCCATTTAAAATATCCACTGCACATGTTCCTTATCAATTCAGAAAGCGGAAAACGTAACATGACCCACTAATTGGTTTTGCATTGCCCACAAAACGGCGACTTGACCTGCTGAAAGTTTTAAGGCAGCAGAGCAGGTGATGGGATGACACCTCATATAGCACGCTGGCTGGCTGGCTGGCAGCCAGGAAGGCTGTCGAGCCCCCCATGGCCACATCCCGCTGTGTAAGGTCAGCTCGGAAAACCGCAGGCAGTGTGTGCAATTTTGGTGAGTGAGCCTCAATGCCCACTTTAAGGAGGATGTGAAAATGTGGAGATGGAGACTGAGATGATGTGTGTGAAGCGTGTCGGCGTCTGGCTCAACTACGATGCGTATGTGTCCATGTGTGTGTGTATGTGTGTGTGTGACCCAAATACATACCAACACAAACACACATACATGCAAACTAGGGGGCACGTACATTGAATGGGTCTGTTCATTCCGACAAACCAAAACACTTGGCTGCAAATTTCGCCAGCCACATGTCAAAGTGCGTGGAGGAGTTATGCAAATGTGTGAAGTGCAGCAGGAGCCAAAACAGGCTGCAGCAACAGCAAAAGCAAAAGCAGCAGCAACATCAACAGAAGCAGCGGGTAACGGGATAGGTGTTGCTGTTATTGCTGCTATTGTTGTCTGGAGTGTCGCGTCTGCCAACGGCAACCGCAACACAATGCAACACAGACTGTGTGGGTGGAGTGTGGAAGGGGGTGGGGCGACGACGCTTAATAATCGTTTGGGTAACAACTGGGCAGCAAGGCGTGAATCCTTCAGGACGACGTCACGGCGACGTTGCCGCGAAGCGAAAGTTTTTCTCTCTCTTGGAGCAATTTGGATTTTTATGTGTGTGTGCTGTGTATGTGTGAATGTTTTTTTTTATGTTGCTCGCCGTGAAAAGTGAAAAACTTTGCAACCCCTTTGACTGCGACGCGTAAAACGTAGATGGCATCGCTGCTGGCGTCAACAGTGACGCAGCGTCGGTGTCGGCGTCGTCGTTGGCGTTGGCGTCAGCGTTGTCGTTGGCATCAGCATCGTATTTTCAATTTATGGTTTTGTATGCACAGAGCCAAGAGACGTGGTGCACACATATGAAGCCGCAGCCGGAGCCGTAGACAGAGCCCAATGCCAATGCACCCCGTTGTGTTAAGAGTGCTCGGAGGAGGAGCTGCGGCAGCTGCACGGGGGGTGTTTATCGTGGGTGGGTTGCAAAAGGCTTTACATTGAATGAGTGACTGCCTCACAGCCTGGAAGTCTGGCTGCTGCTGCGTCGTCTGTTGCTTCGTGCGTTTGCTTTTAATACATTTTTACCAGCTGCTAAAACTGAAAATTCTATATCTGGGCAACCCCAAACTAAACACCCAGCCCACACCCTCCTCCATCCAAATGTGTGCGAATTCACATCGCATGTGAATTATGACAGAGACTTTGTTGTTGTTGCCGCAGTAACCGCGAATGTTGACGCTTACGCAGACGTTACTGTCGCTGACGCTGTTGCTGCTGCTGTCGCAGTCGCTGCCGACGTTTGTTTTGCATTTTTCATGCTGCTGGCGATGAAGGCAGCAGACAAGCGGCGACCTTGAACAATTTATCGTTGTTGTTGCCTGGTTTTTATTTATTTATGGTATTTTGTTGCTGCTGCTTGTGGACCCTTGTAATATATGCATGCCAGTCAGGCGAGCAGAAGCCGGCAATCTGCCATTCAAAGGCATCAGCAACATCAGAAGCATCCCCATCGAAAAGCAGTCATTCAACCATCCACCAATACATCAATCCATCTATCATTAGTCAATGCTTCTGCTACGTGTTGTTGTTGTTGTTTTTTTGTTGCTGTTGTTAGCGTTGTCGTCATTCACAGTCAGCAGCGAAAGTGTTACGTTCAATGCTCCCATCGCGACGTTGGCGCTTTCCCAAAACAGTGGCCGCGCGGTAACAAGTGGTTCTTGCCCCTTTCGGCACTCCTCAAAACACAACCCTATAGCCCATTGGCTTGCGGTTAATCTGTTTATACACTACAACAACAACAGCTCCACAAAAAGAAGCAATAAAAAAGGGAAGGAAGCACAGAGAAAAAATCAACACACAGCTGTTTTTAAGGAAATGTCGTTTTTATTGCGCGGTTTCGGCTGTTCTTTTAATTAGGCGTGAATAACTCTCCAAATGAATGTTGCCACAATTTCAAAAGAGAATGTTGTGTGTCTGAATGTGAATGAACGGAGTTATAAGTGGACACGCTAATAAAGGAGAGCGAGAGAGAGAGAGAGAGTAGGCTGAGCGGAGTTTAGTGAAGGTCAGTTTTTTTATGCGCTAAGATAACAATTTTTCAGGAGCATCGCCGACAACTACATAAATTGCTAACTTGTTGAATGAAACGATTGTTGTTTCGCGAGCGAGTCTTCAATCGGACTGTCAACAGTTATCAACAACTTGTGACGAGTGTCGTCCATCATTGGATTCGTTGTGCATTGGCTAAGAGGAAGGTGTAAAAGGATACATCACTCATTTTCTTATGCTTCATAATATCGTTGACTTATCTGATATGAATTAGTTTTTGGAATGTTTTTTTATAATTTCTCAAGTTATTTATGCACTTAACTTTAAGTTATAGGATTATATTAATTTTTTACAAGTTTTGAGAGTGTGAAATTTCGGAGTTCCCAATTTGGAGTCGTGTTCAAATAATCATAAATCATTTAAAACAATTTTAAGCTGATTTCTGTAACTTAAACTAAATATTTTCACGTTTTCTTTTATTTCATAGCCCTTGCCCTTGTAGTATAAAAGGATATCACTTAAGATCTATAAAAAATGCTTAGTTTCTGATAGACGTTGAATTTTGCCAAGCACCTTAAACATCAATAAATAAGCTGTGTTTTGATACCGGAAACTCGCTATTCAGTTACTCAATATAATATATAATATATATAATTTTCAAGCTAAAATTTCAAACGACCTCGAAACCAAACTTACTGTTGTTAGATTCTTGAAATAACGAAGATTCGTTAGCTATTCAGCATATTAAAGCTGCCTTCACTTTGTAGCTGACATGCGCACGCACCCTTTAGATATATGTATTAACAAATAAATGAATAAATAAGGTGAATTGTATTAAAAGCTACTTTTTAACTGGGTTTCATTGTTGTCGTTCGCAGTTGTAGTATTTTTATTTTCTGGTCATTGGAAGACTGACAGCATTACTACCATATCGAATGTTGTGCGTATATCCACCAGAATCTGCTCTCAGTTAGGACACAGGCCACAAACTGGCGTCCGAATTCTCCTATGCAATGCCGTGCAGCGGTCAATACTTCATATGCATATGCATAAGTGCAGACGTGAATGTTTGTTACTGCTTTTGTATCTGTATCTATATAGCTGAATGTTACAGCAGTATCTGTATCTGTATTTGCATTTACGTCAACACACGTTAGTGTTGACCATCATAGTACTACGCTACGTATACGTAACTTGCAACTATTTAGTTTCATCGAGAGAGTCGCCACAACGACTGTCGTCCCCCATGGTTTCGCCTACCACTCACATCTCGTGTCCCTTCACTGCATTCACTTCTTCTACTCACTTGTAAACACCATGCTACCGCACTGGCCCCATTTTACTGGTAACCGACCATTCGGTAAACTACACAACACATGGCGCCGAGCTGAGTTCAAAGCACAGACGACGACGACGCTCCTCCTGATAAAGTTGATTTCGGCTTAGTGCCCCTAACCCTCTTTCATTTCCAAATCAACGCTCCTGCAATCAGTGCTGACCAGAGCTTTAACACTGGCTATAAGGACTATAAGTTGGCCGCCAGCTGGATATGGCATCTGGAAATCAGGATTTTAGATTCTCTAGCTGCTGTTTCTTAAACAAGGGCGCCGCTAGCGCTAGCATTTGTAATGTAATATTCCAGGAATGCTTTGTTGCTTAGTCGTTGTCATGGCAACATGCGTCGAGCACTACACTGGGAAAAAAAAATAATTTGCATCATTCGTAATTTAGTTATTTTTGTTAAATATTTATACGTCATGAGACATTTTCTAAGATTTTCATGGAAATAGTTTGCAAGCAATAAAAAACTTTAACAGATAAAATCACAAATATGCTCCTAGTGTTATACCACAGAGCCCCCAGAGTGAAATTTAAGAACAATTAGACTAAAAAAAGACAAATCGAATGACCTTCTACTTCGAAAAAGTTATATTGTTTTGTAAACACTATAAAAAATGTACAGTTTGAAAATACACAAAGTAAAGTCAAAAGTAAACATATATTTTGATGTCCAAACTATTTCTTTGCTAATTTGACTTCAATGTTGCCTAACATTCGCTATAAGTGTTGTATAGCATTCAAGTTTTTAAAATAAAAGTTTACAAACTAATATCTCAAACCATCCTTAGGAACACAACCCTAAGCTCTTTATTCTGCACATATTCTCTGTCATTTTCCAACACTATACGTATACTTATTATGTAGCATGGGTAGCAATGACTCTACCTTATACCCCGGTCCATGTTTCTATTCCGATCCCGGTCCCCCGGCTCCCAGCTTACTGACAGTTCAATTGTGGCGCCGTTGACGTCGCCGGGCGCACACACAGCACAACAGGGCGAACGTACACACACACTCTTACACACACACAATCACACACAAATACACACACAGACATTTAAACTAGACGAACGAGACGAGACGAGAAATTTATGCGGCTCCACCTCAACCCAAAAACCAAACCCAACCCAAATCCAAAACCCAAACCCTAACCAAGCCGGAGCCCAAAAGCAATGTGAACTAAAACCATCCAGGCCCAGAGCCACTGCCGCTGTTATAGAGCTCTATAGAGCATCATGCTGCCACCTAGCACCACCGAGCAGCCAGCAACCACCCAAAACACCACCCATCCACACTATGGCAGGGCTCATCGCGCATCGCCCATCGTACACCCCATTGCCATTTCGTTATTTGTATGGACCGATGTTGCCGAACCGTCACAACGACAAAACGAAAAACCGACAAACCTGCCAACCGACCAAACGCCGAAGCAACTGCCGAACTGTCGGAGTGCCCGACTGTCGGACTGCCTGACAGTTGCCTCCCCTTAACGAACATTGGATGGGTTTTTGTGCTGTAGCTACTGCGTGTGTATATATACTGTGTGTGTGTTTGGCTGATGTCGTAGTCAGATAGATTAAATCGATGGAAATGTAGGACTGTATATACACATACAAACACACACTAAATATATACACAGCCAGTCATCTAACGAACGAATGTGCCTTGTTGTTGTTATTTTTGTTGCTGCTGATGTTGTTGTTGCTGCGGCAAAATACAACAACAAGCAGCCAACAACGCATCAAAGCAGCAACAGCAATAGCAATAGCACCAGAGGCTTTACAATCAAGAGGGTGTCAAAGTTAAATTTCAATTTCAAGATAGATTATAAATTATAGAATATTTAAAAACAAAAACTTACATATTATATAGTGGGTTGTATAAATGAAATGTAGTTTCGATATTCCATATAGTTAAATAGTTTCGAAAAAATCTTTAATCACTTATTTATTACATAGACTTGTTTATAAGACATCCAAATTAAAACATTTTTTAAATTTGTCATTGATATAGCTTTTATTTTCAAGATTATTTGAAAAAACTAAAAAGAAACTGAAAACTTCAATATATCCTTTACATACAGATTCATTATATTTTAAATTAAATAATTTTTAATGTCCATTGTGAAACTAAAATAGTTTTCGTATTTTCTCATATAAAACGTTAGATTTCGCACATTGTAACAGCCCCCTTAAAACAATACTACGCCACTGCCCTACCGCATTTTCAGCTTTGTTTGCTTTCAAATGCTTACTTATAGATGTATATGTTTGTATGTGGTAAGTACGTGTGTGTGTGTGTGTGTGTATGTTCATATAAATGCTCATGTACACCATATAATGCACATACAGTGAAAGCTCTCAATAATGACATGACCGATAATTCAAATGAAATCCTTAATACGGATAAAGGATCATACACCGAGCACATCAAGCCCTCAAACTGATTTCAAACTGAGTGCATTGGAAGTGATAATGTTATAGGGAATTTTTTTTATGAATATTCACTGTGCGTATGTGTGGAAGTTTGATAAGCCTTAAAATCGAAATTATCAAAGCGAATACCCAAACCGGGTAAAAGTTGAACTGATTGGCTACCAAAGAGTATGAGAAGCGCATAGAACGCCTGTGGCAGGGTAGAATATCAATAATTGGTAAACATTTCGGTCTATAGAAGGGGGCGAGTTGGCCCAGTAATATTAAATAAGGATACCATGAGAAATAACAATAGTACAAGTACGAAGTATTACATAAATGGGCTAAAATCAGATTTATGTTTTGAAATAAAATATAGAATGTGTATCTTTTAAGATCCAGTAAAGCCACTATGATCAACTATTTATTATATAAAAACTATGGAAAATTAAACTCATTACTCTAAACTAACAGATCCTAAGCAAAGGAAAGCAAAATCCTTACTGATATATGTGTCACTTCAAGAAGAGTCTTAGAAAAAAATAATTTTAATGTAAGAGTTACAAATTTTGTTCGGAGAACTATTCTCCCCTTTTTATTAATTAAAAGATTTATATGTTAAACATTCTTTTCGTATAGTCTACCATATTTATCACCTGATCCCACAATACTTAGTGCTGAAGTGTACCAAGTCATTAATTCTAAGCCCAGACAACGACGAGCAGGTGTCATTATCAACACCGAGAATTCCCTAGTTCAAAGTTTCCGCCCAAAAAAAGCCCGAAATATTGTACATTTGAACTATTAGCGAAACGGCGGCTTAGCCTCTCTTAAGAGCATATGATAGAGGCAAAGCTGCAGACCACAGACTCCGGCTTCGACCTTTCGAAGACAAAGAAGAGTCCAAACTGCCAACAACAACGAAGATGATGATGCTGCTTTTGCTGCTGTTTCTCGTTAATGTTGCTGATACCGTTGTTGCTGTTGCTGGTGAAGCTGATGCTGATGCTGCTGCTCTCGGTTCACTGCGGCGATGTTGTAAAAGTTTTGCGCACAAATCAGCAAAGAACACACACACGTATGCAGTATGTGAAAGGATACGCAAAGTGTATGAAATAAAAATACGACAGCAGCAGCAATAGCAGCAGCATCGGCATCACCAACAACGGAGCAAACAGCAACAACAAATGGCATTTTCAGTGCTCGAAGGCGAACAATGAATGCCACAGCAACAGCAGCAGCGGCAGCACAAGCAACAACGCCAGAGAGCCAACATCGTTAGGGCTTAAACCAGCAGCTACCCAAATTCCCCCCTTAGCCATAGTCACATAGCCACATAGCCCCCCCACTTGTCTACTCATTGGGGGTACCAAACATTGACGCTGCGCTGCGTCGCACATTTTCAATGCGCTCGCCTCGAAACGGTGGAAAATGCGCGTCCGTTGTTAGTCGGAAAACGTCGTCATCCGTCGACGGTTGTTTGGCTGGCTTGGACCAGGTCTGGCCCCGGCTTGCTAGCTACACAACTCTTCCTTGGCTTTGGCGTTCGTTATGCGCTAACTGCAAATAACACACAAGCAGCAGCAGCCAAAAGCAATAACAGCAGCAACATCAACATCAGCAACAACAACAACAGCAGTTCTCCATTTATATTAAAGTGAACGAGGCGAATTGCACGAATGCGCTCGGCAAATGCTTCGGCTAAAGCACGAGCTACACTCTTTTGGGGGGGTCTTGTAGCGTGTGCAAAACAAAGAGCCACCCAGTTACCAGCAACAACAATAACAGCAACAACAGCAATCTCCATCTCTGTCTATGAGTGTCGCTACTCGCACACACTATATGGGTGTGTGTGTGTGTGTGTGTGTGTGTGTGTGTGTGTGTGTGTGTGTGTCTGTGCAATGCCATCACGTCAGCCAAGCAACCAAGCAAGCAAAGCAATCAGCAGTCAGTCGGGTCAGGGAATGGGGAATTGCTGTTGTTGTGCATGAGTTTATACATATATACACGTATGTATGTGTATGTGTATACACATACACTTATACATATCTATATGTGTTTGTGTGCAGCTAAGCCGCTGCCAGCCAACAGCCACAGGGGCCCCCAAACCACTGCCTCTAAACCACCCACTTTTATCAGTCAGCAAAAGGTCGTTCGGCTATGTGGTTAACTCTGCTCTGCTCTGGTCTAAGCTGATGCAGCAGCAACGAACGATGATTTGCATGATGATATCCAGAGTTGTGGATTGTGAATGATGATAATGAGTTCGCTCTTGATGATAATGATAATGATTACGCGAATAAAGCACCTGACTTGCAATTGTTGTTTGTCAAGATCAGTTGGCATACAACTAAAATTGTATGCGCATGTGAAATGATCATTTTCAGATTATATGAGCTTTATTCAATAGCAAATCGTATACGACTACTAAAAGTTTTTTGAATCGAAATATTTTCGTTAATATTCAGTTTGTAAAAATTCTTATATTGCCCAACAAGAAATCATCATCATTGAATCGCATTATTCTCAACTAAAAATATTGGATTCTATCCTTTTTATGCAACAAAATACAATAAAAAGTGATAAATTTTAAAAAAAATTGGTTTGATGTTTATTTATAGTTCTTAATAGGATGTCTAGTAATAGGTCAAACAGGTTTACTTAAACAATTTTTGAAAATGACACAATATTCCAAGATCCTTTCTTTTAAAACTATCAAAATTACTGTATATTAATAGATATGCATAATTTAGTAAAGCATAATTTCCAAACGAAATATTATTATTATATCTATATTTTGTTAAATTAAATTTCAACCCCTATTTTGAAATTATTTACAATTTTGAGGTGTCTGTGCTTACATATGATTTGGTTCTTAATATTTAGAGATTTATCATAAGAACGTGAACTTCAAGGAACACAGATTGTACATTACAAATGATTGCGATAATTTTGAACCATATCGATCCTTACTGAAGGTTTTTTTTTACCAGTTTATAAAATAATGGCATCCAGCAATCGAATAAAATCTCAAATGTCAAAAGACAAATATTTTAATGACTATTATGATTTAAGTTTCTCGATCGCTTACCACCTTTGGCGATCAATAATCGTTTTAATTTGACGTTTTCAAAGTCATCGTTGAGTTTCGATAACATTTGAATTGGTGTCAAGTGTGCTGCATCGATTAATACCGTTACGCAGCAATCAAAATTATCGACTTAATGAAACGAGCAAACAAAATAACAATGCACTATATAAACTTCCCTCCTTTGTTTGTCATGCACTAAAATAGTTTAACTGTCAATGCTAAAAGGGTGGGCTGAAAATTGGGGTTGGTTCTATCGACTTAGCGCCCCACAATATTGTAGGAGCCATATAGTCGTTTTTGATAGAGTTAAGGTTTGAGTTAGAGTTGCTGCACGCTCGATTGCCAGGCTGCCAGGCTGCTGCTGGTGTGGCCCGCCTGGCAGCTTACCACGGCGCAACTGAAATTGCGAATCGGAAAACTCAGTGGCAGCCTGGCAGGCAGCAGCAACAGCAGCAACAACAACAGCCACAACCGATGTGCGCATGTAACAGGGTTGCCGACGAGTTTGAGGTTCGTTCAATAGCTGCTAGTTCGGCTCGGCACGAGGGCAACACTGGTTGGCTGGTTGGTTGTGTTGGCTGGTTGGCTGGCTGATTGCTGCTTGCTGTTTGTTGGCCTGGTCCAAAGCCGTTCAGTACGAACTCTGCACTTCGCACAACAAGACAACACAGCGACACCGACAACAACAACGACGACGCCAACGTCGCGCGGCTAGCGACTAAAAATACGTAAATTTATGATAAAAGCGCCAAAGCAAAACTAATTTAAATTTCAACATAAGTATAACAACTAAGTCGAGAATTTTGGTGCACGAAAACATTTTTCATATAAAGTTGCAATTGTTGCTAGTTAGTTACAGCTAGTGCATTAAAAATGTGGATCTGTTGCATCTTATTGCAACAGCAAAGGCCGCATTAATCAGCGCGCTGCACCTGTTCTCCTATCAATACAACAACAACAACCAAAACAACACAAAAAGGCGCCAAAAATCAAAAATAATATTTATAATCAAACGGCATCAACCCCCATTTGATTATCAACAATGAAAACAATGAAAATGTGGACAGAACCCAAAAACGTAAGTAATCCTCCTCCTTAGTCAATGATCATAGTAATTTACTATACATACGTAATTGTATACAGAAATTCTACCGCGGTAGTCAGTTGCTCTTGGTTGCTTTTGTTCCACTGCTATTGATAATAACGAAGCGATAGTTGAGTTCTTTTGTTTTGATTATTGAGCTTCAGCAGCGTTTATGCTTTGTCTGCGCTTCTTCTTTGGCGTGCGTTCACCGGTCGAGGCAATTGAAAAGCCATTTGGGGAATGGCTTGATAAATGGGGGGACGTTTGGGGTTTGTAAAGTGTGCAGGCACGCATCACGTAGCCACAGCTGGCAAGACACGCATACCATGCGTCTCTTTCGCTGTCGCTGTCAGCGTCTCAGTCAGCTTCGACATCACTATCATCTGGCATGCTGCTCGTTCCACCATCATTCGCCATTCACCATCACCATCCCATCCCCATCACAATCGCCGTCGCCATTCACCCATTCTTCATTCCTGTGTCGAGGAGAGGCACAATCGAAGCAAATGTAAACAAAAGCCAACGGCAAATACATATGTATACTATATATGTATGTATGAATATATACATATGTATATTTTTTCTTTCAACTTGTTTTTGCTGCTGTTCTTCTCAGCAATTAAATGAAAGTTTTTCGATGAGGTGCTGCTGCTGCGGCGGTGGAATGCTCAGGGGTTGCTTGATGCGCGCGGAGAAAGGGGTAAGGGGGAAGGGGAGGGAAACACCGCTGGGGGGTGGCACCACATTGCAGAAGCCGGCGAGCAAAACAAAAACTGCAAAAATGTCATACGTCGTCGTGCATTGTATGCGTTCTGTGCACCACAGACAAATATTATTGTGTGTCAGTGTGTGTGTGTGTGTGTGTGTGTGTGTGTGGGGATAGGCACACAGATAGGTTTGTTATTCGGGTCGGTGTCAGGGGGCAGGTAGGCTGTATATAATGCACACACACATATGTATTTACATATATGTATGTATAGGTATCTAGTATATATTTAAGTATGCATATACTAAAAACACTGACATTTGAGCGCTGTCGGCATTGTTGCTACAAAAACAATGGAATTTAACTTTCAAGGCATCTGAATTTTACATATGCTATGATATCCACAAATCTATATGTTTTTTTTTTTATAAACAAAATTGGTTAAATAAAAAACTTGTCGAGATGATTATCCTACATATGTATATTGCGTTCACAAGCTGATGGTTTGGCTCTTTTTGCAGCCTTTTATTCGATCACAACAAATATATAACGTATACGCATCGTAATCAATCCTAAAACATAAATTTTAAAAACATTTCGGTTATATTTATGTATAAGAAGCACGCTTGATACATCTTATATTAATTTCATTTGGCTTAAACTTATTGATTTGTAAATTTAAAAATTTTAAATTCAAGAATTGAAACTGTTTCGAAACAATACCACATCTACGAAGGAGTAAGAATATATTAAATCGAAATGTTCACAAAGCTGAACGAATATACTTTAACCTAGTTCGTCTAGTTGGGTTGTTCAATTCGGTTTTTTGCGTGCGATCATAGTTCGACTTGAGCTTTGGAACCAACTGAACGAAACTAAACATAACTTTAAGGTTCGGTAGATCCTGTGAGTATGACAGCACAATGGCAGCATATGAAATTTAATGTTTGTTACACAGTCAAAAGAAAATGTTAAGAAAGTCTGGTTGGAAAAGTCTTTACTATAACACTTTTTGCATGGCCTTAGCAGATGTAAATTTGTTAGATTTGTGTCTACATACATTCACAACATTTTTCGGTAATCTTTAATACATTTTGATAACAATGCTGACATTAATGATAATTTGCTCCCCCCAGAGAACTTTGGCGTACATACAGTCTGCTCTTATCTTGCTTGAACCCAAAATCCGAATAGAAAATGTCAAAAACTGTGTACACTCGATATAAACTAATTTATGTATATATGTATGTGCATGTGCCCCATAAACATATGCTTAAAGTTGAATGAACTTCAGCATGAACACGAATGCGGGAAAAGTTGATTAGGAAGTTGACTTGGCTGATTTCTAAAGTGGTCATAAACAAAGATGCCACTTGTCCTTGACACAGTGACAGGCCGGCAGGCAACACCACAACAAGCTAACATATGTATGTATGTATGTTTGTATGTGGGTATGTTTGTACATATGTAGATATTGTTACAGCCATGACTTGCGCTTGGGCTATTGAACAGCGACTGCGACTGCGGTCGTCCATTTCTCACACCCTTCAATGGAGATGGAGCAAATGTTCATTATCGCTCCCGATTTTTGCATAGCTTAGGTCAGTTTCCGTGCCATTAAAAAAAAGCCAAACAGCTGCAGCAGCAGCGCAGTCCGTGCGGGCAGAGAAGGAACCCTTTTTTGTATTCAGGAGCACATAAAAACCTATACATATGTACATACATACGAACGCATTTAACGGTTTTATGTGTATTTACCATTAGGCTTTCAATGGGCAATAATAATGGTGATGGGGCAGGGGGGAAGGGGTGGTGTGGTGTAGAGTGGCTGCTCGTTGCGGCTGGCCATAATTTATTGGCCACTTGTTCCTAAGCAGCAGCGACAGGAACGTCGACAGTAGCAACCTGCCGCAACAAACATACACACATACCTATGTACGTACATAAGTATGTTTGTATGTATATGTAGTACAATGAATGAGTGTGGGGTGGAGTGTGAGTGATGTGGTAAAGAGTGAGTGAGGTCTGAATGGCACTCGCTAATAAGCATCAAGAGCAGGCACAAAAGGGCAAAAGCAAAGGCAACAGCGATAAAAACAACAACAACAGCAACAACGGCAACAGCTGAGACTAGAGAGGCCGGTCAGGCAGCACGTGCTAAACACATTTAACGACAACTACAACAAACACGTACAACAACAACAACAGCAACAACAACAACAACGAGAAGAGCAATAACGATAGCGGTGCTGTGCTGTGTTGGTTGGCGCGTTGTTGTCGGCGGCGGGGGGGCACAGAAACGATTAAATTAAAAACCAAAACAAACTAAAGAAACGAGCTGCGACGTCGACGCTAACGTCGACAGCGACGCTGGCAGTGCCACGCGAGACGATGACAACAACAACAACAAGGAGATATACTCACACAACATGTTGAGTACACCAAAAAAAAGAAAACCAGAAGAAGAAGAAGAAAACAAATCACAACGACAACAATAAATGCGCATAATAAACGTCAATTTAAAATGCTAAAAGCTCAACAGAGACGTCGACTGCGAGCAGCGCAGTTAGCGACGACGCAAACGGCGACGTTAATAAAATAAAAAAAGTCGAATCGCCAAAAGTTAAGAAGAAAATACTTATAGACACACACAAACATACAAGCGCACACACACAAACAAGCATACAAAGTGGGAGACATGGCGACGGCAAAGTGAGCAATAAAAAAAAATAACCCTTTTTCCGGTTTTTTGTTTTGCTTTGCAGTTTCTAATCAAGAGAAAATATATATGTAAAAAAAAAACAAAAATGCCGTTGCGGCGGCGGCGTCGACTGACACTTTGAATGACGCTGAATGACTTTGTTGTTGTTGTTGTTGTTAGGCAGAGGCCGCTTCGACGCTCGCTAATTCCTTTGGCATGTGCCACACATTCATATGCACATATGTATGTATGTATGTACATATGTATGCATATTTGTATGGGCATAGTAAAGTAAATAGTTCATGCTGGTTGAATGGGGGTTCCCCCATTCATTGTTTGCTTATGACCCTAATCCTTTTTATTTTTGCTCTCTTGTAAACTTGTTGTTAAAAGGAAGATGGAAATTGATACGCAGCTGGGGCGGGCACAAGTACAATTTAAAGAGATGCTTGAATACCAATCGAATAACGAACGAATCAAAATGATTCGGAAAATAAGCTTATTAGGACATAAGTCTGTAACAAAGATGCTAAAATACTTGAACCAAGTTAAGCATTAAATTTACTTAAACTTAACTTACTGCATGAATTGAAACCGTTACTTCTTGGTGATTTTGTAAGGATCTTGTTCGAGTTTGTACTTAGTTTTATATTTTAAGATATCCAAAACATTTCTGGTCACATCTAGATCAAATTTATTTGTTTCACCTACAAAAACAGTTCACATATAATATAAATACAACTTTTATGGACATAAAGTGTGCTTTAAATCAGCTTTATTTTTATTTTTATTTTTATTCTTTTTCTAATTCTAATTTCTGTGAATTCTGTGAATTCTTAACGATTGGTTTATTTTTAGCTTTTTCAAATCGGTAAATCTAAATCGTTGAAAGTTTAATCACAAGGAAATCATCACAATGTGTTACAAGTATGAAATCAGCTGTAGGTTGGCAATCAAGTCTTTGGGGGTATCCCCAATCGAGAAGCAACAGACATAGTCAATAAAATAAACTGATAGATTAATAGCAAACAAATACTACGTCTACCAATACTACAACAACACTCAACGGGACTACTAAATACTAAGAGTAATAAAAACAATAAAAATCATCTCACAATCATTTACATAGCGATCAAAACAAAATATAAATATGTACATACATACATAATAATAATACATAATAAAAACAACACACAGCTGGGCCCCTGGGTTTCGTGACCGGGGGTGCCAACGTTGACGTCGACAGCCACTGCGACTGCGACTGCGATGGAGACGTCGATACCGATGCCAATGTCGATGCCGGTATAATAAATAATTTCGATTTGTCTTATATTATAAGCTAAATAAATATATATGAATGAAAAAAAAAAAACAAACCAAACAAACGCACAAACAACGAGAGAGGCCGAGCCATGAATGAATCAAAGACAAGCCGGCGCCAGAGACGCCGACGCCGATGCCGACGCGAGCACAGACGTCGCAGTCGACGCCAGCAGCTCTGCTTAGCGTGAGAAAAACCATTCAAATTGTCAAACGAGACCGAACCACCAACGGCACATACATACAACAGACATACGTAATTCTGTTTGTCTATTTAATGACAATCAAACGCGCCCAAGCAGCAACCTGGTCTCTGAATACTACAGGCAGATAGCAAAGTGATTGAGTTGAGGGAAAAAGTGATCAAAAGAGTGTTCATATCATAGTATGTGTGAGAGTAAGAATGTCTGTATAATATTGTGTGTATGTGTATAAATGAATGTGTTGTTGTTAATAGACGCCTGTAATTGATGATTTATTAATGATATAATTTAATTTGTAATGATAGCAGTTTTAGTATGTATTTGGTACATTTTCAATGCATACCATAGTAAAACAGGCTGCAAATGATATGACCATCCTTTCTTAAGGTCTTATGATTAGATAAGGGAAAACTTTTTGGAATTTGTTTTTTAGAAACTGTTTTTTAATTTATAAACAAAAGAATATATATAAGATAAGATAACTCTTTCCTTCTTTGCAATTTTACTACTCTTAAAGGAGGAAATTCAAGACAGTTCAACTAATTTTCACTGCTCATATCTTTATAAATGATTGTTTTTGGTTGTGATTCAAACTTTCCACCAATATTATGGTCAATTTTGAAGTAAGGCCAACCAATACCACGGCGAATTTAAATCGAACGTGAGTTATGATCCTTGGTACACATTAGCTGTGTGCCTTTTCTGGGAACATAACCTAATTTGTGGGGCTTCGCGACGCTTAACAGCTGTTGCATTGTTATTGTTGTTGCTGTCCCAGCAACGCAACTGCAACTCGTTTTCAGACCCACGCCCCCTTTTTACCCATTTAGCCATTCATACACTTTGGCGCACGAACTCGCGTATCAAAACAAAAAAGGCAACGACAGCGGCAGCAGCAGCGACGGCGACGGCAAAGTCGACGTCAGCGTCAACGTTCTGAGCACAATTAATAAATTATAGACGGCGTTGGCAGACATTGTCCAAAAGGCAAAGCAAAGCACAAGCAGCCACCCAGCATAGCGTCACGTGTAGAGAGAGAGAGAGAGAGAGAGAGAGAGAGAGAGAGAGTGACAGAGACAAAGTGTAGCGGGGGGAAAGGGGGAACAGAGTGTGTGGTAGTATGGCGGCACGCGAAACCAGTAATCAAAACAAAAACCGAAAAAACGAATTTATCATTACAATTACAACAAGAAAAAGGCAATAAAATTAATCAGCAATTCAAAAACTGCAAGTGGCTGTCGTCGAGTCGCTGTTGTTGTTGTTGTTGTTGTTGTTGCTGTGGTTGGTTTAATAACCCGAAATAATCGCTGGCAGTGTTCAGAGGAGCAGTGCGTGTGTGTGTGCGTCAGACAGAGATGCACATACGCATAGAGCAGACAAGAAGTAGAGCAGAGACAAACATTGTTGTTGTTGTTGTTGACGTCGTTGTCGTCGTCATCATTAAAACAACATAAAAAGTAATAAATAAATATGAGTGTGAGCAGTATGTTGGTGTGTGAGAACGAACGACCTTCAACTTCCTACCCCTGCTGAGCTATGTCGATGTCGATGTCGATGGCTACCTGTCTGTCAGCGTCAATGCTGACGTCGCTGTCGCTGTCGCCGTCGCCGTTAGCGTTAGCGTCAGCGTCTCTGACTGTTGACATTGATAGCTGCCAACTGTAAACTTATACAAAAGCCATAAAGAGGTCTAGCTAAAATGTGTAGAGAAGGGGGCGAGAGCGGCATGTGCAAGTGCAGAGCAATCAGCATAAATTAAAGTCGAATGCAACATGTGAATCTCTGTTTGCTTGCGTGTGTGTGTGTGCGTTTGTCTGAGATTTTTCGGCTTCTGCTGATGCTGCGCGACGTCGCCGTCGCCGTCTGCGTCACTGGCCTGCTAAATATTTTGCATATGCAAATGCAAGCGCCGCGTTCACACACTCAAACAGCACACACACATACACATACATACATACATACATATATGCATAAGCGGATTGGGAATGCACCTTGCACGACGGCAGCGACGACAACGACAACGTCGCGAATTCGAACTTGTTTGAAGTCATTTTTGTGCCCAAAGAGAGACGATATAAGAGCGCGCGTACTCGTGAGTTCGCTGCAACAACAGCAACAACAAAAGTCGCCAGCATGTTGCATGCAATAAGGCGAAAAAAAGAACAGCAACGACAAAAAGAACAACAACAAGCAGCCACATCTCGTTGCAGGCATCTGCGGCAGTGCCGTAAACAAATTAAACTAATAAGCGCAAAGGGAACACAACGAACGCAATCATAAAGTATGCTGCAAGAAACGGCAGCAGCGCTGCCACAGCAGAAGCAGCGACGACGCGTCGCTGTCGGTTGTTGGCACACGCAGCTTGGACTGTCGAAATCCATTATAACCTCAATCGGCAATCGCATTTCTTCCTTCGAGTGGAGCGCAACAAAATACGCTGCACACGGGACATAAACCACGACCAGAGAGTGAGTGAGAGCGAGAGAGAGCGAGCAGCATAAGGCCGCTAGAGTGGGTGGACGAACTTACACATTCATGCATATGTGTGTGTATGTGTGTGTGTTTGAGAGTAGCTACAACAAAGGAGCGAAATTGGGAACTGTAAAATCTTCAAAGCTTCTCCCAACAACAACAAATTTGTAACTGTTTACCAGCTCTTGCTTTTGGCCATCTCTAATCCGAATGAGGACAGGCGAAAAGAATGGGAATAGTGCAAGTATGAAGGGGGATCAGGACGCTATAATCGAACAAAAAATATCATTTACAAGCTATATGTATCTGGTTATATATTTTGGGCTGAGAGAAAGTAATATTGAGTCATACTATCATACATTCAGTTTTAAAGTGGCCTTCAAATACTAATCCTTTCTAATAGATAAGTATACATATATTTATATTCTGATCCATTGAATATATCGATAAGCCCCTTATCATATGAAATGCACGTTTATAATATGACAAAACTTACAGATACTTTTATAGAAGCTTCAAGACGATATTATGCCCTTTTCAAAGGATTTTACAACAGCTGAATTTGAGATGCAATTCTAACTCTCTTTCCTTTAAAGCTTCATAGCGAACAGATTGATTACTTTGCGATTACAATTGCCTTCGACATAGTATATTGTGTGTTTTCCAAAAAGTACAGATGGACAGATAAATCAACTAATCAATAGCTTTAAGCACATTCTATTCATACTCATCAACAGTAAAAACTCATCCGCACCTGATTGAATTTGTCAATGATCTGCAATGAATCCAACTGGAAATGTTATGTGGGTCTATCTGGTGCGATAGGCTCGATCATTTCAACAGAGTCAAACAATTCCCAAACAGCAAAAGCAAAAATAGCCCGACGCATACACACACACACACACACACAGTAAGTTGTTTTGATGATTTCTACTCAATAACATCGAGAGTCGAGAGTCAAGCGTTGTGCCGAGTCATCCATCAGAGGGGCTGAAACGACAACAACATGCAACCGCCGACGCCACCGCCACCGCCGTCGTTGCCGATGCCGATGGCGTCGCCGACATCTCCAAAAATAATGCCAGATACAAAGACAGCAACGGCAACGGCATAAAGCAACTGCAAAGGCATTAACAGCACAAGGCCAACAGCTGGTCGCTCTGGTATCTGGTTGTTTTTGGTTTTTTTTTTTTTTCGGTTGGGTCTCGGGTCGTCCGCGTCTGTTGTTGGTTGGCGTTCCACATTCATCTGCGCCCAAACCTGCAACATTTTTAGTGATATTTTCGAGTAACTAGCACACACAACAGCAGCCGAACATGTTCAAAGTTTCTCGGATGCGACGACGGCGACGACAACTAACACACACACACACATACAGATACCAAAATGCTGCCAAATGCTTGACTGCCACCCCCGCGGCAAAGACCTATTACCCGAACCGGCACTCGACCAGCAGCAGAAGCAGCAGCAGCAGCGGCAGCGGCGTCGTCCACGTCGTTCACAAATTTCATTTCAACATGTTTCCAACAGCCTGAGCCAAGAGCTGGCAAATCTCGCATCCAAAAGTTGCTTTAGCTGCTGCCAGTGCTGCTGCTACTGCTCCATCCATTCAAACGAAAAAGTATCTTAAATTTTTCGTTTGCTGCTGCTGCTGCCCGACCATCACCCCCGCAAAAGCATTGCAAGCCCTCGTCGTACTTTATAGTCTTACTTTGTTGGTTTTCTACCCACAAGTCTTTCTCTTTTCGTTGTCGTAGCAGAAACAGCAAAAACAAAAAAAACAGAGGGAAAAAAAGAATTTTTTTATGTATTATTTCGTTCCCACATACGCGACGAGGCAAGCGTCAGTCAGTCAGCCAGCAAGCAATGGTGAAGGCATGAGGCATGCGGCATGAGGCGGTGGCAGACGCAGAAGAAGAAGCAGAGGCAGAGGCCGTGACAGCGTTCAGCTGTACGCAACTCGATAGTACGCCAGCAAAATTAGGGTTGCCATGTGCTCAGAAATTCACTAAACAGTTTTATTAAGTAAAGATGGAAAATATTCCTGAGATTGTGACTTAACCATAGATTATAACATAAAATAAATTCTAATAATATCTTTTACTCAATAAATATTTAACATAAATCTACCCTAACTGTTGGAACTTTAACTATATTCTATCTTATACTAAATATAAATAAGCAAGTGCTGCAGTTAAAACAAATGCATATCCATCACAAATTAAGAAACAATCTATAACCACACTAGATTTAAATGGCAATGGTATTTTGTGCTGCTTGACAACCCTGTGCACTTGTATTGATGTTGCTGTAGTTGTTGTTGCTTCTGCTGCTGGCGCTGCTGATGTTATGCCGCCTGTCTGCCAGCCAGCCTGCCTCACCCCTGCCCCTTCACCGAAATCTTTCTTCCTATGGCAAACCGCCTGACAGCGCACACGATGCGCCGCACAAATATCGTATCGCATTTACTCGGCACTCGTACCATAGCCAGAGCCAGAGCCAGCAACGTAGCTATGTATATAATTTTGTAGGTTATGTGTATATAACAGTTGTAGCAGTGTGAGTCAAAAAGCATTGCGATTGTGGGAGAGGCAGCCGAGCGAACGAACGAGCGAACGAACGAACGAAACGTCGGTCCAACGAAACGAGCACTGGCTCTCTCTGTATACGTGCTTGCCTGCTTGTGTGTTTGGATGTACATATGTACATGTGTATGCGAGGGTATGAGGTCTGTGTATATACAGTGGGAGCTGCCTGAAAGCGCTGCTACATGTTATATGGGCATTTTGTGTGCACTGTGGTCGCTCTGTGCGAATGCTGACTGTGGCTCACTGTATATAAAATGTTAAAACTCTGATTATGACGATGACGTTGAGCAAGAGACGAGGCGGAGGGTACAGAGCAGAGGCATCGGCAGCAACAACTGCGGCAGAGCGGAGCCAGAGCCGTAGCGCGCACACAAAAAAGTTTCAAATGGAAATTTTGAATTAATGAACGAAACGAAACGAAATGAACTAAACTGGTTTCATTTGTGCGCTGCTGCGCTGAGCCGCGCTGAGCTCAGCTCTGAGTTGTTTTTTTTTCCCCCTACCCAACCCACTGTCATTTGTCGTTGTTGTTGTTGCTGCTTTTATGTTGTTATTGTTGCTTTGCTGTTGTGCCGCTTTCTTGCGTTGCTCAGTTGAAAATATTTTCGCCCCGAACGAAAGAGGCTAATTAAGCCAAAGGAATTTCTCTGCAATTTTGTGCCGCCACACACAACAGAAATTGAGCTTTGAAAACTTGCTGTCGTCTTTGGCACAGCTGAGCGCAGCTTTTGCTAGTTGAAGTAGGAAGTGGATGATGCTGTGCCACAGGCAAAGGCAAAGGCAGAGAGTGAGAGGCATTTATATTAAACAGCGGCGATGTTGGCGACGCAGTTAGAACATGTTGGCAGCCTGATCGGTTTTCTCGGTTTTCTGTTTGATTGCCTCGCCGTTGCCATCGCCATCGCCGCAAATACGTTCATACGTTTTTCGCCGTACATTTGATTTTGCTTTGTTTTGATTTCGGTTTTTCAAGGCAATCAGGTGTAATATTTTGTTCACTTTGCTCCGATGATCGGATCGGCTGTGTGCTGTGTTCGGCTTGGTTCCGACTGGACGGACGCATTTTATCATTGTTTAAAAGGCAATGTCTACAAGAATCTCCGTTATTGTTGTTGCTTGCACTTGTTGTTTAGATGGCGAAAAGCAATCTAGCCGAAGCGGAAATGAACGGGATGGCGTCTCGTCTCAGGCGATCGATTGAGATCGAGTGGTTCGATGTCGAACAAGTGCAGAAACGCTTGGAACGTGTTCTCTATGGGTTCGATTGCTGCTCAAGCTGCGCCAATGTTTATTTCATTCTCTTGCTGATTGTTTGTGACTACCGCAACTGCTTCCTGTTTGAATGAATGCTCTCCTCTTATCAGTTTGTTGTGGTTTGTACAGCAGTTTAGGTCAGAGTTGCTTTAGCAGGTTGAAGCAAATGTTGTTTGTTTGTAGTACAACGCTGAGGACTTTTGAAAACTGAGCTGCACAAATTATCACAAAAGGATTTCTAAACTTATGTTTTTGTTTTCTTAAAGTTTAATCACTTAAATAAAGGTAATTTAATTTTTTAATTAATGTGTACAGAATCTAATTTTTGAAAATCGTATTTCGTCCTATCATTTAATTTTTATCAACCAACCATCTTGGTTTCATTGACAATATTATGCTAGAAAATAAGATATGAGACCTTCTTTCCTAATCAAAAGGAACTAAGATCTATTAACGTTTATTCTATAGTAAAAGTTTTTTAAGCGAGTTAATAGTAAGTACTAAACAAATAATGCATGATTTTTATAATTTTAAATTTCCTTTGATAAATTTCGATAATAATTGATATTTTACCATCCCTTCCCTTATTGTTTAATGGTATTTAACAAAAGGAACACGTATAAATCAGATTTAAATGTCTAACAATAATTTTTTAATGATCCTCTGTCCTGTCTACAATAATAAGTCGAAACTATTTGCAACATATACAAATATAATCACTTATAGATATCTCTTATTTCTTAGCATTTCTTAGTTACACATTGATTTAACAGATTGAAAACATTCAAATGTTGCATTTATCTAGT
Source organism: Scaptomyza graminum (assembly GCA_018901835.1). NCBI lineage: Eukaryota > Metazoa > Arthropoda > Insecta > Diptera > Drosophilidae > Scaptomyza > Scaptomyza graminum. The sequence continues at coordinate 622,518 of JAEIFL010000302.1, forward strand.
TAGTTCCACGAGCTGGTTGTCCATAGAAAAAACCACATTATAAAGCATTCAATTGGATTTTAGTCGCACCAACTGCAAGTCGTGATGTGCACGAAGCAAAAAATAATATTCAGGATGGTTCCTGGTTAGACGCTGCTGCTACTGCTGCCGTCGTTGCTGCCACCTGTTTTGCAACACGATCGAGCTTTTTTGAGCTGTTGTTGTTGTTGAAAACCCGTCTAAATCTAAAAAAAAACGACGATGCAACATGTGTGTGTGCGTCTGAAAGTGCCGGCAAAGCGGCCAGCACTCAATGAGGACAGATGTGGGCAAATCGCAATAGGCAGCGAGCGGGAGTTAGATGTTGTTGCGGGGAGGTGGATTTGATGGGGGTTGCCATTTCGCCTTCAAGTGGGTGCGAATGCTAGCAGGCAAAGCTAAAATATTTGCACGACGCAACACACACACACACAGAGTGAGAGACACTTAACGCTTGTGGGCGGTTGCGCAACGGAGCTGCCGCCGTCAACAGCAACGACGCGTCGACACCGCCGCTTGCATTGAACTCGGAAGTAAACGCAATAGAGAATAATACGCAAGGTAGCATAAAACCAAACCAGTTAACAACATGCAACATCATAACATATTCAAATCGCCGAACGCTAACTGCGACGTCGACGTCGACAGCGGCAGCGACAGAGCTCAGCATCTAATGTTAGAGCGCTGCTTTTACTCTCTCACATGAAAAGTTTGGCTGCTCAACGACGCCGTCACGAATTAAACTAAACAACCACCCGAAATGGCAAAAATAAAAAATACAAATAAGAAAGAATTGACGAAAAATGTGGCAAGTAGCTGAGCTGAAGGCCTGACTAACAGATACCGTACCACTCAGCCGCAATAATCAAGTTAAGATGGATATCCATTGAATATAGATGAAAATCTGTTATATCAAATGCAATAAAATCCAAACCCATAAACCCAAAACTAGACAGAGACTCGTACCCCCAAAACTCGGATTTTCTTCCTGAAAGAAGAACGTACTTTGGAAAATTTGGATACCCACGATCTTCAATGAGTTGGGTTTCAAAATAGCAATGTTAACGATATTAAAAATGATTTGTTTTGATATGATAAACATACATATGTATATTTGACAGTTTTTATCCATAAGTTAATTTGCATGTTAACAAATTTGAAGAGTCTGATACCTTGAGTTGCTTTTATGTCCTTAACCAACAAGGTATTTCATGTATCTCTTTCATATCCTGGTCATATCTTCGGAATAATTTTCAACCATTACGTAAATGTTCAATAATCAAAATATCGCTTTGACAAAACTATAAATGAAGATCAAGCGATGCAAGGACATGCACTACGATTGTGTTGAACAAAACTGTGTGTAAACTTTGGAAGGTTTCTAAGATTTTATTTTACAATTTGGATCCATAATTTGAATCATATTCCTATCGAATGGCTTAAGGTTTGGCGCACAGAATAGTCTGTCTGAGGGTACTTTAAGCAAAAAACTGAAGAACACACACACAAGAACTGACATGGCAAACAGGCGACATCGGCTGAGTCAACACCAACAAAAACAAGAGCAACCCAATACAATTGCCGAGAAATTGGTTCAGGTTCAGGCGGCACACACCGTTTTGAGTCCGCGTTGTGCGACGTCGTCGTTTGTCTCACAGCCTGCAAAAGAAGTCGTTGGGCGATGGCGATGGCGATGTCGATGTCGATGTCGAAGTCATGCTGGGAGTCGAGAGTTGAGAGGATGCTGCTGTGTTGGAGGACGCTGGCTTCGCTGCTAGCGCCAAGCGCTGACCTTCAATCAAAATTCGGCAAGCGAATTAGAATTGGCGCGCGATTTGCTTTCCGATTGGGGCAAATGCAGTTTTTTGGGGCAAAAAGATAAACTGGCCAAACAAACGAAGAAAAAAATATTGGCTAGCAGTTGCTCACAGAGCAGCAAAGCAGTAAAGCGAACGGCAAAAATGTTTCAAGGCGAAATTCGCACAGCGACACAGCGTCGCTGCTGCTGCTGCCACGGCTGTTGCTGCTGCGTCATGGTAACAACAATAACAACAAAAACATTCGCCTGTCAGCCAGCCAGCCAGCGCGGCAGTCAGTCAGTCAGTTCGTCGCATAAAATAGCACAGAGCGCACACGAAGCGGACGACGAGCTAAAAACAACAACCAAAAAGTACCTGGCACTGCCACAACAACGACACCTAACCAGTACAGTGGTACAAGATCGCTATAAAAAATACTTTACTGTTTAAGAAATAAAATATGTCAAGCTGTTTGAGATGTAAACAAGCAAGAATGATATCAAGTTGGCTGAAAATTGAGCCAAATACAAAAAAAATTCTAAACAGAGTATTTCGATCGAAGAATTCTATCAAGATGAATTTCGATTGGTTATAGGAAAGCATTGGCGTGGATATGTTTAAGCTTTGTTCTTTACGTCATACATATTTAAACTTTGCTTTTAGTTAAAGACCTAAGCAACTTAATTTTGAGATCATTAAATGACTTTCGGTCCCACTGTGCAATGTTGACGACGACGTGCCCAAATGGCCAAGCACTCGCAGATTCAGATACAAATGCAACGAAACAGAGATACAGCTACAACACGCTGAAATAAACAAAAATGTTGAACAAAAGCAGCGATGGCAACGGCAACGGCAACGATGGTCTCAGCAGCAACATCAGCCTCAGTTCGAGTTCAGTTTTAGTTTTCGCAGCGACGGCAACGGCAACAGCGGCGGCAGTTTTCAGTTTTGCTTCTGCTTCCACTTTGCCGTTGCCTTCGCACATACCACACCGCACAACTCACACAAATCCAACAGCAAGCACACACACACATCCATGCGTCAGACTTTGTGTATCTGTGTGTGCTCTGTGGAAATGTACCTTTATATAAACGACGACCCAGCACAACACTACACGAAATCCCAACTGACAAGACTGCCAACACACAAACGCACTATATATGTACATGCTTACATACACATATAGATACATATAAACATATGTATATAAATATACATACATACATATATATATGTATATGTATATTGTATTTGTGTAGACAGTCACTCTGCGCTGTTTCAGAGTTGCCACACTGTTGTAAATTGTCAGAGCATAGGAATCAAACAAATAAATAGACAATACGACCAGAATATTATTAAGCTATTGGTGTTGCTAAAAAACGGGCAATTAGAGCCTAAATTTGTTTAATAAATACGATAGATAATATTGCTAGGACTTTTAATGAAAATAATAATACATTCTGTGTGTCAAATATGTATATTTATAACATACGACATCAAAAAAAAACTATTATTTATGGATTATAATAGTAATTATAAATTTTAAATACTTTTAGAACAAAACTTTTCCCATAAACACATCAAAAACCTTGCCAAATTAAGTTGGAAATTTATGTCGCAACCATATCTTGAGTTTAGTTATTGCATCTAAGATTTCGGACTTTGATAAACATATGTATTATTCTTCAGATGCATGGTGGGTCAGCTAACAGCTCAAACGTATCGAATGCATTTAAGTTGTTTTGCTCACTAGTTTTACAATCCGAATCAAGATATGTACATACTTTCAAATATTGCCTCTCAACTGGCACACCGAATCTGGCAACGCTGTCAACATTTAAATAACAGCCGCTTGCTGATGCCGATGCCGATGCCACTGCCACTCCTACGGCCGGCAGCCGGGGCCGTTTGCGTTTGCACAACGTTCGCTGCGATATTGCTTTTGCTATATGAGTTTACTGCTGTTGCTGGTTGCTGGTTGTCTGTATTTCACTGAAATTTTCATGCTGGCAATGCTGTCGATTTCGTGTACAGCTGGCAATTCCGTGCAGCAGCTAAAGTATTATCGCCGCCGCTACCCTCCCCGTTCTCTGACGACCGACAAACTCGTTCAATTTCAATGCTTTTTACATAAGTGCGCGTCGTTCGCTCGCCTTGGTGCGAGCAGTGCGACCGTCGTGCTCTCTCAGTCGTACGCTCTGCCTTTCCATACTGCTGTAGTATGTGTGTACACACTGTACAGGGGTGCATTTACTAAATGTAGCAGATACGCGAGCTGAGTATCTGTGTGTGTGTGTGTGTGTGTGTGAATTTCGTTTCGTTGCTGGCTTTGCCTGAGTTTGCTGCCTGCTGCCTGCTTCTTGAGCGCTGGCCAGTTTATTTGTGATTTTAGCATGGCAGACTGAGGTACACGTCGCTCTCGCAATCGTGTCGAACGCAAACCGATACGAAAAAATATTCGACGTAAATATTCTGGTGCCGTACTTGCTGCAGCGCGCGTATTTCAAAGCAATCACAATAACCAAACAAAATATTCAATTTAAATAACATTCAAAACTGTGTTTGTGCTACAAGTTTAATCAACTCGTTAAATTGGCAACAAAAGTATTTAACAAAACTAATTCAATTAAAGTGAATCCAAGAGAACAAAATTTAGAATTCATAACACAAAGTGTCAATCCCAAAATGTCATCTGTTTATTGTGTTGTGATGATGGGCCAAGCGGCTGCTGGTTTCAGGCAACTCCTGCTGGCTGCTCTGTGAGGACATTGACCAGTAACTAAGATTGAAAAATCAGAATAAATAAACTGGCGAACAGCAATAACAACACTGACTAAGTTCCAAGTGTCAGTCAGTTGTTGCAACAGCTAAATTTTTTTGTTAATTTACTACTTTGGCCATTGGCCATTTTTGGTAAATTGGATAAACGCAGTGAACGCGAAAATTTGGAAACGGCCCAGCCGAAAATGTGCACAGAGGTGAGTGTCAATAGATCATAGATCATGCCACAAAAAATTTGCCTATTTACTCAAAAGTTGTCAATATAACCCAAAACGTTTGTCATTTGGGCTAAAAGAGTTTTGATTGCACTGCCTGCCAATTGGACCAGCAATTTGGCGGGCTTCATAAATCTGAGTGCTGTTGCTAAAAACTACCTGCTTGGGTTGTTTTGAGTGGGAAACCTTTAAGTGTTAACAGAAGATTATAACAAGAGGTTTTTTTCAAAATATAAAATACAAAAATATATAGTAAGTATAAAATATAACTATTTAAAAAAAAATTAATATCTTAGTTAAAAGTAAATTTATTAATATTGCTTTTGATTTTTATGGCTTTAAGAGTTAGTGCAGAGTAGATGAATTTTTTAAAATTAATATAATGATGTAAGTATTCTTAGCTTGAAATATTCAGATGATTTGAAATGTCTAAAATTTTAACAAGGAATGCAATCGGGGTTAAGTTCGAAAATCGTTATAGTGCTTGATTTTCTGACGAAATTTACATCAAACCGATTTGTAACAGTTTAAGAAATATCTAGTTTTTGCTTGAAATACACCTATAAATCAGAACATGCTACTAAAAATGAAAAGATCTGAACATAAAGTCTTAACTTAAGAATCAGTTGTCAAGGATTAAGTTTACAGCTTAATAGCCATTAGTTACTTTTTGAAAAAGGCTCAGATTCTTTTATAGTTAAATGCCTCAAAAAACGTTTACGTCATTAAGTCATTAAATAAATGCAATACATTTTGGTTTATCAGCGCAACATGAACTTGTCTCCCAAGTCCCAAGTTCAGTCTTCTGATAACAGATTACTGGGTTGCCCCAACTAAACTAAACTATACTAAACAAATCGCAGCTGACGCTTCCATTCATTTATTTTTTATGGTGAATCATTCACGTAACAGTGTGTGTGTGTGTGTGTGTGTCAGAGTTGTGTTGTTGCACCTTTTACTTAGGAATGCGCGTAAAACTGGATGGGAAGCTTCAACATGTGGTTTCAATACGGACTTCGCTATGCCGCCTACACTTATTGGCATTGGCCTGTGCCTGTGCCTGGTGGGTGGGTTAGGTTGGGTGACTTTTGGTTGGTGGTTAGCATTTGGTCTACAGCTCTATGTGTGTGTGTGCCTATCTATGTGGCTGACATGTTTATGCTTGTTTGCAAGTTGGCTTGCGTTGCATGCAGGATAATAGCATGCACAGTGCTTATCACAGCTAGCACAACAACAGAAGCAAAAGCAATAACAACGATTGCGCCTTCGCCATGTAAACAATGCAAAAGTTGCACGTGCTGGCAATGCCATCATCATGCAGCGCCATCTATTGGCACACATTTACTTTAGCGCAATATGCTAAATAGCTGCTCCCGCTGCTGCCGCTTTCTCTGCTGCCGGCTAAGCTGGCGTCGCTGTCGTTGCTGTCGTCAACGTTTCCATTGTCTAATGCAACAATTGTTTGGACGCTGGCGTCGCGGTCGCGTCGCAGACAGCTGACTTTGGGGCCCGTTTAATTAATTACATACATACTCGACGGCACTCGACACAAAACACTTGAAAAATAAAAAAACATAACAACAAAAACTTACTTTGCGCCCGCTCACCCCAAACAAACCCCAAACACAAATAAAGCGCAAAATAAAACTGAAATAAAAAGTAAATAAATAAATGAAGAAGAATAATAAGAAGCTACTACAAGAAAGAAACAAAACGAGCAACAAACTTTTGGTGGACGTCGCAACCTCTCAGCCGACGTCGCTGTCCGTTAAGTTTTCTCTTTCGTTGGCGTCTCAAGTCGCGTGTTGTAAAACGCCAGCGTTGCAGTCGACGTCGACGCCTAACGTCAGATTTGTATTAATTTCTTAGTTCTTATGCGCCGCGCCGACAGCAGCAGCAACAAACGTTTAATGGTTTTTTGCACTTGCCATTAAACTATGAGGAGGTATAATGTGCTAGCCAAGATGTTTGCTTATCAATAAGTTTCAGATTCGAAACAGTGAGAAATAAATATGTACATATGTACATCTTAGCATCTGATTGAATATTTTTCTTATCATCTTTGGTTTATTTAAACTTTTTGAATATTTATAGTCTTGAAGGGCATTTCATCATCGGCACAAGCCGATGACATACATAAAAACACATTAAAAATGTGTTATCATTATTTTACTTGTGCTTCTTTTTATAATTGTTCTTTATAGCTGCGTCGTATGTGTGTGTGAGTGTAAGTGTTGTTATTGTTTTTTAGGGTGGTGCAAATTCCGGCACGAGACTTAATTCGCTTAATTGAGCAAGCAGCGACGACGACGGCGACTGTGACAGCGACAGCGACAGCGGCTGCGACGCTGACAGCGCGCTGAAGGCATCGACGTCGCAGTCGCAGTCGCTGATGTGTTGAGGCACAAATAGTTTGAAATTGGCGCCGGTCCGGCATGGGCCCCTACACCCAGACCCGGACCCAGCTACGGAATTGGCCTCGGCTCTGACTCTGACTCTGGCTTTGGCTCATTGCTTGGTCTCGGGCCTTAATGCTGTTGTTGTGTTTGTTGTTGTTATTGGGGCATTTGATTTCACTTTCAGATACATTAACACACAAGTGCGCTGCATGCGCACGCCTTTTGAGTTATTGGTAGCAGAGGCACACACACACACACACAGCCAGGAAGTAAGATCCGAACCCCGTTGCCTTAATGGTAAAGGAGAGGGTGCAGGCCGGCAGCCTCCTGTGCCATTTTCTTTGCTCTTCGATTTTATGAATGGAAACGCGAAGGCGAAAACGCGACTTGGGTGCTTGCTGGTCGGTCGGTCGGTTGCTTGGTCGGATTGCTGTGGTTTACTTGCTTTGCCTTGCATTGCTTTATTTGCATGCATGTGGCAAGGCAGTCAGGACACACACACATACATACATGTCTGCTGTGTTACCATTAAAATGCCTTTGGGGGCCCGGCTTGCGACGCGACGGCGACGGCGACATCGTCGTCACCATTGTCCTCTCTCTTTACATGTGTGCTTCGTTTGTGTTTTCTATGTGTGTTTGCAGATCCTATTAATGGCATTATTATCCTTTGCTGCTGGCGTTTTTAATTTTTTGCCTGCTACTTCTTAAACTTGTTGCTTGGCGGTCAAGTGCAACACTGAAAGCGAAAAGCAACCATCTCAACGATAAAGTTTAAATAATGATGATAAAAAGAAGGCAACACACAGACACTTTAAGTTTTAAGGGTGGTTCCCCCTGCCTCTATCGTATCTGTCCTTCGTTTAGCGCGCGCCAAACGTCTTCCTTCAGTTCAGCCTTGACGCAATAATGTAAACAAAATGCTGCATGGCCATTTGGGTAACTGACACAAATACAGGCACAGGTTCCAGGTAGCCATCACTAGGTGAGGAACAAGACAAGTTCACCGTGTGCGAGAGGGAGTGTGGGGAAGGGGCAAAGCTCACTTGTTGCGCATGAGTAATCGACTAAAGTCACGACTTTAAATGGAAAACAGTGTCGTTTGGACTTTAGTTGGACAACTTTGACTTAAACTAAACATTGTGAGTAGTTTTTGCATGTAGATCTCCAATACTATATAGGAATATGGCCAAAACTACTATTGATAAGACCATCAACAGGTTGGTATTATTGTATAAAAGGTTCAAAACCCTTTTTGGATCTTAATCTATAACCTTCATAAGATATGCACGAGTTCTATGTACATTTTACATTTATACAAGCATATCAGACAGTTACTGTTTTGAAAATAACCATATTTTCCTGGGGTAACCTTCACTTGCAAGTTTCTTCTGAAGTTGCTCCACGTCCTTGCTAGGTACTCAACTCTTTCCTCTCGAATCGATGAATTAGTTAAGCCATTCAAAAAAAACAAGATACATAAAAGATCCGCTGATAAATTGACAATTGCAAGACATTGACCATCGGTTGCTGCGGAGAGACTCTCCTGACCGATTGGCTGCTAAAGAGATTTACTCGAAACTCGAAACGTGCCACATGCTTATATGGTGGATTTACTACGCCACGATGCGGCCCCAACAGTTTTGAGCTGGCCGACAGTGTTGTATGCTTTGCGGCTAATGTATGCCCAAAGCGCGCAACGGCAACCATAACAACAGCAACAAGAATACAACAACAACAAACAGCTGTAGTGTGTTGCACAAAATCTTATCAATGAATGCGCATCACTTGCACTTGTTTGCACTAGCTAACTAACTGAAGGCGGGCTGGGGGCAGGTGCAAATTCACCGGCAACTTAAATGGTGCGCTCATGATGATGATGATGGTGATGATGATGATGATGGAAACGATGACGTGACGTTCAATTGCGAATGCAGAGCTACAGATACAGATACAGATACATTTATGGCTTTGGCTTTACACATATGCACACGCACACAATTAACATTATTAAATCGCTTGCCACAAATTTGCGGTTGCGTCACCTACTTAGCTACGCCGTGCCGACGATTCGGACACTTGGACGAACTCTGCGCTAAAGGATAACCCAACGACAACAACAACAACGACAACAACAAGAATAATAAAGTGAAATCGCTTCGCTGCGAATATTTCCATTAAGCTAAATTAAAGTTATCGTGCGGCGGCAGCGCAGTAAAACCAAGACTAACAGTTTGCCACCAACCCCACCATCCATCCGTCCACTCTTCAAGCTGTCCAAGCACTTTTTCCATTTTCATTTTTCACCCGCCTGCGCCACGCTTGACAATCAACGAGAACGTCTCTCTCTCTCTCTCTTTCTGCCCACGTACAACGTACAACGTGCAATTCGAAAAGTGGTTTTCATGGCATCATGGATAGAAAACCACCACAACCCTGCCACCTTATAATCAGCCCAACAGCCCACCCAGCAATGTAGTTGGAGTCAAAACCGAAGAACGAAGCCTGCGCCATAGACCCGTACCGTACAATCCTGACTGCCTGACTGCCTGCTTGACTGGATGGTTGGATGGTTGGTGGTAGGCTTTATTATGTCAGCCCGACAACGAGAGGGCGAGCGAGCGCATTTCACCCAATTTCATTATATTTGCCAACGTTTTTAGCTTTTATACGTCATGGCATATTTCACCACACACACTCTCGCATAAAATCCACCACCAACACCATCAACGAACGAACCGGACCACCATTCCCTTTCTTCCTTCCTTCCTTCAGCCAGCACAGAGATTCGTACAAAGCCTCTCGTAGTAGTTAGGGTGAGCAGAGTTCGGGTTTGGGTTCGTTGTTGGGTTCGGTTCGGGCGGGCATAAAAGCCGGTTTGACTTGCTCATTTGATGTCAGTGCGCAGGGTCGTAGATGTGGGTGGTTGTGTTGGGTGGTAAAGTTTGTACTGCTGCCAACCCATTATATTATAAGGAATATAATATTATAATAATGTCAGGCATAAAGTACGAGAGAGAGAGAGAGATGCGGAGTGTTCAAGCAGGATATATCCAGCAGGCAGGCAGGCTGCCAGGAGAAGCAGAAGGAGCTATAGCAAAACCGTGGGCGTTGGAGCTCTAGCGGCAGAGCACACACACATACATAAGCACAGTTTATATGTATGTGTTCTGTGTGCGAAATAAGGTTATTTTATAAACAGTACGGACGGAGTGTTGGGGGGCTGTCTATCTCTATATATTGCTCTCCCCTTCGCACATGCTTGCTTGTGTTTGTGTGTGTGGGTGGCTTATAGTGTAGCGGCAGTCAACGTCGTCATAGTCATGGCTGGGCGCACTCCTAGTGGGTGGTTATGGTTAAAGCGACAGCAACGGATATGCTCAGCATTGATGTTGTTTTTGTTGCTGCTGTGCTTAACTTTATTGAATGCGAAGAGAAGAGAAAAACTCGGCTCTAGGTTTGTGCAGGTCGCATAGTACCGTTAAAGCAATGGGCAACGTCAGGTTGACGATGACATGGGGCGCTTAACAGGGTAAGAAGAAGGATTTGAAAGCTATGTCAAAGTTTTGAACCTTGGCGCGAAGAATCGATGTGAATTTAAATGCTGTGACAACCCTGGAACTTTTGAATAAGATAGCGTAACAATATAAACTTAGATTAAGGCTTATACATGCATATATACATATGGTTGATCAGACTTACTTATAATCAATTGTTGAGCGAAATATGTATAAGAATGGATCGTTACGTCATTCGTCATACAGAATAATCAATAGTTTCGTATAAAAACTTGACAATATTCAAACATCGATTGTCATTTCGCATTAGTTAGATTTCTTGATTCAAAAAGACGTCAATTTACGCGCGCTGTGCCTCAATAATAATAATCCACCACAAGAGGCAACCTTTGGCAAAACGGCAAGCATGCGAGGCCAGCAGACAAACACTCATAAACACACACACACATATTTGCATGCATGATTACGAATGCTCGAGCTCACCACGATGCGATGGGGAACACAACAGAGTAAAGCACCCTCCAATAAAAGTCTGACCAAACGTTTTTGCCATTCTAAGCGAAATGCACTAGAAAATGCCGTTTGCTGCTGCTGCTTCTTCTTCCTTTTGCGCTTTAAAATGTTTTCGAAACCCAAAAGCAGCAGCAACAACAACAGCAAACAACGACAATTTGAAACAAAAATCGGAACGCAACACTGCCAAGTCAGTCGCCGTTGCCGTTGCTGTTGTCGTTGCCGCCATCAAATGATTTTTCGTCGTTGTTGTTGTTGTTTTTGTTGCTGCTTTTTCTGCTACGTACTACAAAATTAAAGTCGAGTCTCGGAACGAACGTTCGTTCGCTCGTTTGAACGGGCAACGTTGCGATATAACGTCCCTCGCTATCAACAGCAACAGCAACAACAGCAGCATTATATACACACACAAAGGCAGCAGCAGCAGAGTTGTGTTGTGTTGTTGTTCCATCATCATTATTTACCAGCAGCAGCGTCGCTGTCGCTGCTTTGTTGTTTTTACCCTCACTCACTCGCATACATACACACACACGCAGACGAACACATGCTCACTCTTCTTCATCGCCTCTCCCTTCACCAAGACCCACACTTTATTTTTAACTGTGCGACTGTACTCGCTCGTTCGCTCTCGTTGTATGGCTGTGCATGTTTGTACGTGTATTTATATGTGTGTGTGTGTGTGTGTTTGTGTGTATTTTTATATGGCATTCTCTCATTCCACACTGACGCCGAGTCAGCATTGCGCGGCCCGGCTGCGATGTGGAAATTGTGTGTGGAGCGACGTCAACTTTGCTGCTGTCTTTGTTGTTGTTGTCGTTGTTGCTGGATGGCTGGCTGGCCGGGCCTGGCATACACACACATACTACATACACGCAAATATAAATACATACATACGTATATAAAATATATATGTACATTCATATATGTATATGTATACAGACATTTTTTTCCATAGTATTTTGTTGTTGTAATTTTGTGTTTACCAAGCGGGCCGTTCGGCGCGGCGCGGCTTGGTGAACGTACATACATACATACATACATACGTACGCCTTGATAGCTTTGACTGTTGGTGTTGTTGTTGTTATTTTGTTGTTTGTGGCACTGGCACGGCCGCGTTTCATAGCCGCTGTGCAATTTGCGCAGTGTACGAAAATGACGATGACGATTGTTAACGGCAATTGTCGTTTTTTTTTTTGTGCTTTGGCTCTGCTGTTCTGTTTCTGTTGGTGTGAGTGTGCTCGTTTTTTTTTTGCGCTCAGCCCTGGTTCGCAAGCAACGATTAGAGCACTTGCCGCGCTACCCGCCGATGTTGATTCGCTCGCCTTTGTCTTATCAGCTGCTCGTGATAACAGCAACAACAAGAGCCGTTACCTTTTGTAAGCTGACAGAACTTTGCATGCTGATTTATTGATATGCTGATCATTGCATTGCGCTCAGCTGTTTGGCTGTTCGGCTCAGACAGACGGTTAGTGAAACTTGTCGGCAAGTCGTCTCCACAGGGCTCGGGCACAGTTAGTTTCGCTTAATCAGTAGAGCAGTGACGTAAGGTTGTTGTTGTTGTTCTTGATAGTTGCGGAGCTGTCAGATAAGAAGTTGTCGATGGGGCATGATAGAAATTGAAGGTTATTGCCAAAAACTTTTAACTGATATTAATCATTTCACCATTAACTCTCTGCATTAACATAAATATTGATATACGAATACTTAAATGATTATATGCTTATATATGTAGCTATTATCCCTGCTGTTCTTTACTCCTCGCTCGACCTGTCTACCTAAATAATTCAAATAGACACATATTTCCCAAACTAAAAATTAATCAATTTCCTATTAGCTGCCCTTTGCGTACTTTTATACATTATAACAGGTTTATTTGAAATGCATTTAAATGTCCCATTTCAGAGTCCTTTATCAATCGTTATTTGTAACTCAAGAGAAAATGTCAGTTGGTTGTGGCTCTGATCGATCGCCGGCTTGCACAGGGAGCACAGGTAGAACCCGATTGGGAATAGAAATCTCGCATTTGAAACTCTGAACCCTAAGCCCAAAGCGGCCCTAATGCGCTGCATCCTTTGTGAGGATTAGTGTGCTCGACCTTAGGTAGTAGATGCGAGCGTAGTGAGGTTTTAAACTCTGGGTCATAGGATTTTCGAGTGCTCAGCTCATTTTTCGAGAAATGCTCTCATGTCCTTGCACTCGGGACTCGGCACTCGGTCAAACAGCTGATTCTGATTTCAATTTCCGGCGCGAGTTCTTTTGTTTATTGCATATGCGTAAATGTACAATATGCAAAAGAATGAAAAGAGCATAATAAAGGAGCAACGCTGCCGGTTCATTGACCAAGAGTCATGACTGGGGAGCCATTCTTAAACAGCAGCCACCAACGCATGTGTGTGTGTGTGTGGGGCACATTGGCCACAGCTGACAAACACATGGATGTATTAAAGCACAGACAGGGTAAACGTGCCCTTTTCGTTCAACCCCGCCCCCAACAACTACGTAACCCATAATACTCCCCATCTATCAGCTGAGCCTTGTAAATTTTCAATGTCACCAATTGCGCGACGCCAACTTCTCTGCCAACGTCGCTGTTTATAAATCTTCGACACGGTACAGAAACGAAAAAAAAAAAACAACACACACACACACATAGAAATACCGAAAAAAATAAATGCAAAAACCACCAAAGCGGCCGCATTGAAAATTGCTCTAAATTCGCCAAAAACAGCTGATTTTGCTTTTGTACGCGACGCTTCCTGCAGCGAAAACGACAACGACAACGGCAAAGCCAACGTCGACAGCGACTCCATCGCCATCGAGCATCCACATCGGACTCTCTCAGTCGTGTGGCGGGCGCACTTCGTGCGGCAACATGAAATGGCCGACGCAAAATATGCGCATATAACAAACTACCCAAAGTCCCCCCCCCATCCACAAACCCATCACACCCCTGTACCCAAAGCGTATTAACCTTGCAACACAGCCAGCCCAATCATCATCATCATCATTATGAACATCATCGAAATTATTTTAGCTGCGACTGTTTTTGTATTTAGGCTAGTTTCGTATGACAATTACAAATACACAAAATAAAAGCGGAAAAAATAACAACAACAAACCCTTTGCTTTCCCACAACGTCATGTGCCGCTATAAGCAAATAACTGCGTACCCACTCCCCCCGCCCACCATCCATCCATCCATCCAGCCCCTCACTCTTATTGTTTGTTGTGGGTGAACAACAGCCAAGTTTTCACCCAAAAGCCGATGCCAACAACCAGCATGGGAAACTACAGCAACAGCCAACATCAACAGCAGTAATAACAACAACAACAACAAAAACAACTTGCAATCGTCGCACATATCAGCGGCGTCATCTTTTGTACGCTACGCCCTCGCCCAGCCGAAGAAGAGACCACATCTCGTGGTACTCCCGTCTACATCGTCTATAGAGAGAAGACCGTGTCTTCAATTCAATTCATTTTTATTATGATGAGCAGCCGCTATTTGCCATCACCAGTTGCTGCCAGTTCCAAGTTTGAACTCCGGTCTCGGTCTCGAAAGCGCAAAGCTGGTTTTTTTCTTCATCTTTTGCTTTTTTATAGATATATTTTAGTTTTTATTATGTTGCTCCAATGTGGCGGTTGTTGCTGCTGCTTTGTATTCTTCTTCTTCAGCTTCATCTTCATCATCATCTACCTCTTGTTCATCATCTTTCAGTGCGCTCGTTTTTATATGTTTATAAAGTTTCTTCTTCCTCTATGCGCTTTGTGTATTTAAATTGCTTGTGAGATCGGCGGCTTTAAGTCAGAGACTCGAGACTCTGAGCCAAAGCTAAAGCCAGCGACCGAGCCGAAGCCGCTTTTAGAGCTGGCCCGCAGTTTGGCTTTGTCGAAAGCTGAAACTTGGTTTTTTTTTTCAGTCGTCGTTGTTACGTTTTGTTTCGTTTCGTATTCGTATTCGCTGCTATCGCACGTTGTTTCAACTGAAGAATTCAAAGTGGCTACAAAAAAAAAAAAGAAAATAAAAAACTCAGCGCCAGAGACAGAGTTTGAGCCAGGCCCAGACCCCTCAATACAACAGGCAGGCAACCGAGCCAGCCAGCGACCGACTTTAATGCTGAAGTCAACTTTTGAGCTGTGCCAAGCGAGGCCGACACAGTGGAGCCAAACTGTTCAAGATGTAGTTGAACATTTTGAAGATATTTAGAAAATCTCTAAAGTACATTGTAGATATGGGGTCAATGTTGATGGTTAAACTAAAGACATGGTAAAAGAAGCATTAGCTACTAAGGTCAACATTATTGATTTGATGGAAATGAGGAGCTTTCAACTACAATATAATTAATTTGTAAGCTTGTTGTGTTTGACTTAAACTTAACATAGATTATTGAAAATGTGTAGGGATAAAAACTTGTTTTGCATTCACAATAACATTTCTTGACTTTAAATTTATGAACACAATATTCTAGTATATCAATTTATAAAAACTTGAACTTTGAACGAATACTTTTGCACCACTGTGCCGCAAAGCGGACGTCGCAACGTTTTAACTGTGTGTTGGCCTGCCTCTGAGACTCTGGGGCTCTCGGCTTGGCTTTGGCTTTCGGGCAAACATTTCGTGTTGTTGCCGTCTCCGTTGTTGTTGCTGTTGTTGTTGATGTTATTGTTGACGATGACTGGCTCTCAGGTTGGTTGGCTGGTTGGACGGTCGGTCGGTCGTTTGTTCGTTTGTTTGGTTGGTCGCTCGGTCGGTCGTTCATTTGGATCGTTTGTATGGTCGCTTGGTTGGCTCATAACCTGAAACTTGAATATTGTGGAATTTGAAGGTAGCGACGAACAACGACATCAACAACGATGTTGTTGTTGCTGTTGCAGCAGTAACAACTGCAGCGCTGCGTGCGAGCTTTCGAGTCTCAGCCTCAGCCGTCAATTTGGAGCCAGTTGCCGTCGCCAACGTCGTCGCCATCGCCAGAGCCAGCTGAAACGAGTTGCTGGCCAAGCGTAAAGTAAAAAACTTCACAAAAATATATATGTAAAAAAAAATACAAACAACAAGCAACAAACGCTTGGCGGGACTGGCTTTTGTGAGTGCCCCGCAGTTGTTGCTCTGACTCTTGCTCTGGCTTGAAACTGCCTGACTGACTGACGGACTGACGGACTGACTGAGCTGACTGATGCTGGTGTGGCAATAAAATTCAACTGCCAACAGTCGCAGTTGCAATATCAGTGAACGCTGCTCAAATCATTTTGCTGCTCTCCTAGCAGCTTTAAAGATGACTTTCGGCCGCGTTTGATTGTTGTTGCTGTTGCTTATAATGATAGCAACACTTTTCTTACAAAAAGCAACGCAACAACAATAACAATAACAATTTCTCCTCATGCTGTTGTAACAACTTTTATCATTCGAACGCAAATTAGTGTAGAAAGTTATTTTGTGTGTTTTGTTTTGTTGGGGGTTTGTGATTTCCGTTTGCAAGCTTTGCAGCTTTCAAGCTTTTTTAATGTGAGAGCAGGCAGCTTTTGTAAAAATCCCCTTTCAAGACACACACACACAGCGTATGCGCAATGCGCTTTTTTAAGAGCATTTCACATACGCCGTGTACGCCATCGCCAAAGTCACAAACAATGAGCAATGTGCGATGAATTTATGCGATGTCGATAAGCAAAACCGCCGTTAATATACTTACATATGACTCACACACAACAGCATTCAAAGAACGAACAGGAACGAACGGGAACGAACAACGATCAACGAACGATGACAAAGATTACGAGATACTGTGCGATCAGTTTCGAATCTCTTTGGGCTCGCTCGAAGATGAGCTCAATGCTGTTGGTTAGTTAGTCGTGAGTCTAGACTCTAGACTGCCAGCCCCTATGCATATGCCATAAAGTGGCCGAAATACAGCTGCAGACAACGAGGGATGAAATTCGATGACGATGCGACGCGACGCGGCGCGCTGACTCTGAGAACCAGCTAAACAGAACCAAACCAAACCGAAACAAAAAGAACAGAGCAAACGGGCGAGCTGACGGGCACACAGACCGGGCAGGCAAACAAGCAAGCAGGAGCTGGAAAAAAGGGCATGGAAAATGTGAAACACATGCGACGACGTCGACCTCGATGACGATAACAAAAAGGGAAAAAAATAAATGAAATGAATAACAAAACGAGAAAAAAAAGAACTGCAAACGAAAATGAAACGAAACGAAAACTCACCCCGATGCGTTTCTGTTGTTGCTGCTGCTGCTGTTGCTGTTGATGCGACTCATGGCTCGTATTCCCCCTCTGAATGCAGAAATATGCGAGCATATGGCAACCCTTATAAGTCTAACAAAAGCAGCACAGCACAGAACACACACATCTGTGATGTTCAGAAAGAACTTTATGTTTAGCGGGGCTGACGAAGAGTTGTTGAGTTTTGTATGTCGTATAGAGGGTGGCAACACTGTTTAGCAGTTTTGATCATTATTGTAAATGATAAGATACATTAATTGATAAATGTTTTTATTATACAAGCATTATTATTGATCTGACTAAATTAAAGATGTCTCCAGAATGACTTAAAAAGTAACAAGTTTCCTTCGATTTTCTTTTGAATCAAATATCTTAATTCCTGTTAAAGATCTCTCTGAGTTTATATGCTGATTTAAAATTGATCCTAAATTGAAATGAAATGAAATGGAACGCTTTTGGCAGTAAGCAGTGTAGCATTCATTGTTAAAAATGTTTTCCAAAATCATGAAACCGCGTCCCCCAAAAATAGTTTCGAGAAAACTTACTCACAAATGTGCGGAAGTGATGAACGAACGCAATGCGAAGATATTGAAGGCAGCCCGCGCTACGGTGTGCGACGAGTCCCACGCTGAACACTGAACGTTGAACGATTCTCTTATATTGCTGCACCACCACCACCGCCGCCACCATTGCCGACGCTTTCCCCGTGCTGCTGTGTCTCTGTTTGCGGCTGCTGGATGCCTCTAGCTCTTGTCTCTTGTTGTTGCCTCTGTGTGTTTTATTTTAAGAAGATTTCGAGCAAGCAAACGTTGATGAGCAATGCCAGCCAGCCAGTTGGTTGGCGAGGGTGGCTGCCCGACTGACGACTGCCTTGTCGTTGTGTCTCTCCATTTTCATTATGTTGCAGCAATGTTAGTGGTGGTGGTGGTGCTGCTGCTGCTAGCTATTGGGTGTGGGTTATTCTTGTTGTTGTCGTTTGGCTGCCGCCTGACTTCCATTTTCTTGATAAGTTTTTTTTTGTGCCCTTTGTCGTTGTCCTGGCCCCGGCACGTAGACAGGCGCCTGACATTGGCTGGCGGTGGCTTGGGTGGTTTGGGTTTTTTGGGTGGTTAACTCATTGGCTGCGGCTGCTCCTTTGTGCAGTGCTTTACAATTTATGAGACAAGATTCAAATGCTTGTTGTACGCTATGATAAACAACTTTTGGGGTATATTGAAGTAGTATACTTCTAACGTAATTTAATATAGAAATTTAAACAAGTTAATAAATTATTTAATTTTAAACTGGTTAATATTAAGCTATGTACTTAATCATATAATAACAGAAATGACCGCTGATAATCAAATTTTAAGGGATATCGCTGAGTCGTTCTCTATAAAAACGTAACTTGTTTTTGGCGCCATTCTAATACTAATCTGAACAATTTCACTTTTCGTTCTGTTTTGCAGGTTAATTCCGCAATGGGTCTTCAAGCAACAGCCGCTACAAAGCGGAAGCATGAGCTGACCTTTGACAGCAAGGATGCAAACACCACGTACACGGGCAACTGTGCACCGCCGCCAGTTAAGGCCAACAAATGGGCCGTTAACAACAACAACTACCTGGAATCGCTCGAGGACCAACAACTGCAGCAGCAAAAGACGACGTCAATGGAACACCAAACCGAGTCCAACAACAACAATGTGGAGATTGTTAAGCCAGCGCATAGTATTATTAGCAACGGTGATGAAGTTACTAACACCAACACTAGCAACATCAGCAACATAAGCAGTAGCAACAACAACAACAACAGCAACAAGAGTGCCGCAGAAGTGCCACTGCCGCCAACAGCCAGCGCAGCGATACCCGAGGATAATATTGCCAAGCTGGAGGTGGTTGCGGCGGTGCCCTGTGAGCCCTGGTCAACGGCTGCATCGCCAGTTGCACCGGTTAGCAGCAGCATCAGCAGTAACGAGCCTGTGGATTGCATCTCTAAGCTGCAGGCAGTTGCTGTGCCCAGTGATCCCTGGGGCAGCATTGCCACTCGATCCACGCTAGCAACAACGTTGCTCAGTGCGGACGAACTGGACGATGATGATGATGACTTTGAGGATGATTATGAGGAGGAGGAGAGCATAATACCAACCTATTGTCCAATGCGCTATCATCCCTTTGCACAGCAACAACAACAGCAGCAACAGCAGCAGCAGCAGCAACAACAACAGCAACAACAACAGCAGCAACAACAGCAACAGCAGCAACAACAACATCAGCAACAAGCAGCGGCAGCAGCAGCAGCTGCGGCAGCGCAGCAACAGCGCAGCTATGCTCCTGGATACGGCAGCCGACCCGCCTACTACTCGGAACCATTTCCCCAGCAGAATTGTTCACGCACTGGCAGCCCGCCACATATGACGCCACGTGGCTTTGCACCGCCACAGTGGACAACAAGTCCGGGAGCTGCGGCAGGCCCAGTCGTTGCAGGTGCTGGTTCAGGCGGAGCAGCGGCAGCACCCAGCGCCGCCCAACAGCAGTTCTACGAGAATGGTGGTGGCGTTGTCTATGCTCAGCCGCCGCCTCAACAGACCATACGTTGTGCAGAGAATGGAAAATCCTATCTGGATCTAGGCTGCAGCAGTGCTGCCGCCAGCAATGCAACAACGCCAGTGACAGTGCTGCCCGTCGGAAGCAGTGGAAACGTTGCACCAGCGCCACCACCGTTTGTGTCGCTGCCAATGCACGGCATGCCCCTGAAGCGTTGCTGTGACGGACGTGGCGGTTGGTGCAGCGCGAATCGAAGCTGCTACAAGGACACACGGCTAAAGATACGCAATCTGTCCATGTTCAAGCTATCGAGATTTCGGCAGGTGTCGGAGCAATCGCTCTATCGCTCTGTGCTCATCTGCAATACCTTAAAGCGCATCGATCGCGAGATCGAAACGGAGGCCAAGGAGATGCACCAGGCGGCCCAGCAGCATCATCAGCAGGCTGCAGCTGCAGCCGCAGCAGCTGCCGCTCAAGCAGCGCAATACCATCCGGCCTATCAACAGCAACAGCAGCAGCAGCAACAACAACAACAACAGCAGCAGCAACAGCAATCTTCAGCCCCGCTACATCATGCTCAGCAGCAGCAGCAGGAGTATGCGCCCGTGTTGAACTGCGCACGTTTGGCCAACATGGAACACTATCAGCAACTGGCGCAGGCGCCCAGCTTTCAACCCCAAGTGCCACTCGGCTATCACGAACGTTTAGATGCCCCGCCACCGCCGCCCTATAGAACAACAGCTTCAGCTCAAGCGATAGCCTCCTCGCCTCCTGGCGTCTTTCAGGCACAGTCTGCGCATGTTGGTGCCACGGCGGCGACAGCGAACAGCAATTGTGATACGTCTGTTGGCACCACGCTGCATCCGTACGATCACTATCCCTTCCGGGAGTCGCAGTCCGGCCGTGCAACACCCTTTCCTACCACCTGCCAGACAACAACAATAGCAGCTGCAACACCAGTAGCAGCAACATCAGCGGTAGCAGCAGCGCCAGCGCCAGCAGCAGTAGCAGCCGCAACGCCAACACCATCCAGCATTGCGCCAGTCAATAACAGCAACAGCAATAGCAGCAACAACAACATCAGCAGCAACAGCACAGCAGCAGCAGCAGCAGCAGTAGCAGCAGCAACACCCGCAGCAACAGTTGCTCAAACACTCAGCAATTGCACAAGCAGTAGTTCCAGTTCCAGTTCCGCGTCTAGCGTTGTCAGTGCCTGTGATTCAAGTGACTCCGGTTATGCAGATGATGATTCAACGCGTTCCATTAACTGGAGCTCGGTGCTCAGCCTCAGCTCACAGTCTGCTCTTGATCCGCTTAACAACAACGATCTGTTTAACATACTTCCGGCAGCTGCCACGCCCACAGCGGTGCCCGTATGCATAGCAAGCAGCAGCACTAGCGGCTCCACGCTCGCCTTTAGTGGCAACTTTACCACTGTCCAGTCCAGCGCAAGTCAGAGCAACAGCAGCAGCAATTGTTCGTCATCGTCTTCGTCAACAACAGCCACCTTTACCACTCTGTCCACAATCTCATCGGCGACACATTCGCTGACGTCATCCTATGTAAGCAGCATTAGTTCGAATGTATCGGCTGGCGCGAATACGTGGGAGTATGGTTTCCTAGACATGGAGTTCGGTTTGGGCTCCGAGTTTACCGAACTGGTGCCCAGCTGCAAGCTTAGCTCCGACGAGCTTTTCAAGAGCGGCCTCAGCGGTCCAGTGGCTAGTGCCAATGAGCTGGAGCAGCCCGCCCACATCATGGTCGGCAGTTAGTATCAGCTGTAAGCTTTCGATTGCCGCGCTAGCTGCCGTCGGGATTAAGCGTGCTGGTCACGCTCGTCCAGATGCAGCTACAACCGAATTTTTAAGCAGTATTCAATTTGATGAAAGAATTATGTACATATAGTCGAAATGATATGTTAGAAAAAAAAGAAACTGTTAACATAATTTCGAATTATACTCAGGTTGTGAACGTGCATGTTGCGCCCATCCTCATCCCTCTCCACCCCTCCCTCCCTCCAGCCACCTTATAAACTAATCCTTGACCACAAGCAATCGCCGCCAGGGGCCGCCACACATTAATTGCAATTGTATTGATAAAACAATGAATGATAAAAATGATATGACACATTGAAAGAATAACTAAAAACTATTAGCAAATTTTTAGGTGTAAATAATGAATAATGTATAATGTAAAATCTTTATTCTAATGCAAAACAACTTTTAGCCTCGTAAGTTTGGAAGCAAAAACAAAATGATATATATGTATGTATCTATATTAGCGCGTATGACATGTAACTTTAGCTTTGTTAGTTGCAATTGTTGCAGTTTTTCGATACCAACAAAACGTTTCAAGATCAACAAACACAAACATACAAAACAATAACAACATAACAAGATCAATTATTGCAGAGAAAAACTCTATTCGATTTGACAACAACAACAAAAAACAAAAAACATTTAAAACAAAATAGCAGGCAAAATCGAAAAACGTTTATTATATTGTAGCCATAAGTATTATTATTTATATACAAAAAAGAAAAAAAACAACAAAAAACGGATAAATGAGAGAACAACTTAAAAACAAAGTTTTACAAAAAAAAAAAAAAACAATTTTTAAAATTACAAAAAAATAATTGAAAAAACATACAAAAAAATCCAGCAAATATAAAAAATTTTGTTAAAAAAATTACAATTTGAATTTTCAATGGATTCAATATTCCAATATTTCATCTGCGCTGGAGTTTAGTTTGCTTAGCTGCCAGTAGAGGTCGCAGGCAACATGTCTCTAACAAGAATCTTATCTTGTTGATGTCTCCTTCCATCTGCGCTGAAGTTTAGTTTGCTGAGCTGCCGTTTGCAATATTGGTGCAGGAACTAGCTATTTATTTGGACACTCTTTTTTTCACGGAAGCAAATTACTCTCTTATATGGACACTTATATTTTTTAATTGATTAACAGCGCCATCTATGTTAGACTTATTCCGAAACAAGTTCCAAGTTTCAGTGGAACTGGTTGGAAGCCTGACAAAGTAAACAATTCGTTTTTATTTGGCTTCAAACCAATGTTAACTACTCAGTTCTGCATATCGAAAACATATCGCTGACCGCCACAGTCTATTTTACAACAATTTTATCGTATCTGTATACTGTCACACTATTTTTAGGAACTGCATTTCACAAAAAAATTTTCGTCTATAAAAAACTCAACAAAAGTGAATATTTAGGCAAAGTAAAGGTACAAAATTAACAATTTAGTGGCTGCAAATGTTAAAACGTACCACTAATAACTAAAATATAAAGTTAGACACAAAAAACAATGAGTATGGACACTGCATCAGATAACGACAGCGATGAGGGCTCCATTGGGGGCAACGCTACCAGCGATTTGTTCATTGACATGACCGGTATACTGTTTGGTAATATCGACTCCGAGGGCAAGCTAATGGACGATGATGATCGAGGAAGTGCGTTTGATGCCGAGCTGCGCGAAAACCTGAGATCTCTATCGAAGTCAGTTTTGTATTTGTTCACACACAATCACACATGCATACATATGTATATGTGTGTTTGCATATGTATGTATATGCGAAAATTAAAAAAGATTATCTTTCAGGTTAGGACTAAATTCGCTCTTAAACGAGGTGATTGCTCAGAATGATGAAGAAATGTCGGAGGATGAAATGGATGAAAAGCCTTCTGTGGAGTCTGCTAATAATTTGAGCGCATTTGACGCCTTGAAATCTGGTGTGAGCAACAAAGACACAAATGAGGATGGTACAATAAAAGCACAAGATGATGCTATCGATTATTCAGACATTAATGAACTATCCGAAGATTGCCCGCGCTCTCCCTCGCCTCCAACAAGCACAACAAGCGAGGCAACAACCTCAGCTTCAACTTTCGACGACCTGGAAGATGCAATACCAGCAACAAAGGTGGAGGCCAAGCCCAGTAAGTGAACAAGTATAAAGCTTGAATATAATTATTTAAATTGGTTGGTTTTACAGCCAAGGACGACAAAGAGCTAATGCCGCCGCCCAGTACGCCATTGCGAAATGCCGGAACACCGACCTCGGGTAACGAAGAATCGACCACCAAGCCGGCCACCACGGATGCATCAAGTGAATCGAAATCCAGTGACGCCAAAGGTAGACTTGACTTAAATATAATAGTAGTTGATTACTTAAATGTTTATTTAATTTAAGCTGAGGCCGATAGAAGATTGGATACTCCCCTGGCCGATATATTGCCCTCTAAATATCAAAATGTGGATGTCTGTGAACTTTTTCCCGATTTTCGGCCGCAAAAAGTGTTGCGTTTCTCTCGGCTCTTTGGGCCCGGCAAGCCGAGCAGCCTGCCTCAGATTTGGCGCCATGTGCGCAAGCGTCGCCGCAAGCGGAAGCAGTCGCGCGACCAGAAGCCGACAAATACGGGTGGCTCGGATTCGCCCAGCGACACGGAGGAGCCACGAAGATACGGATTTAATCTTCACTTTGGCCCAGAGCCGACGCCAGATCAGTGCATGTCTGACGATGAAGATAAGCTGCTCAGCGATCTAAACAGCGAGGATATACGCCAGGAGGGCCCAGACAATGGCGACAAAAATGATCAGAAGCCAAAGATTGCTGACTGGCGCTACGGGCCCGCGCAGATCTGGTATGACATGCTGGAGGTGGCCGATTCGGGTGACGGTTTCAACTATGGCTTCAAAATGAAACAAGCGTCATCTTCATCACAGTCCAAGTTTATAAACGATCGCACAGTACAAAGTTTTGATAAAGAGCAATCGGTTGAGGAGGCAAACCTTGCCGACGATGCATTCCTCATGGTTTCCCAATTACACTGGGAGGACGATGTCGTCTGGGATGGCAATGATATCAAGGCGAAAGTTTTGCAAAAACTAAACTCCAAGACCAATGCTGCTGGCTGGCTGCCATCAAGCGGATCCCGTACAGCCGGCGCTTTTGGACAGCCAGGCAAATCAGCTCTACCTGTGGGCAGCGGCGGTGGCAACAGCGGGGGCAACAGCGGCAAACAAAACTCCGCCAGCAGCTCAACCAAAAAAGCACTTCAGAGGTGAGTCCATATTCGATCTAAGATCTGTTCGGAATGTTAGGTTAAACTAACTCAAACGCTATGATTACAGTGCCGCACAAAATAAACAAGTCGAGGCAACGGATGATACATGGTACAGTCTGTTTCCTGTGGAGAATGAGGAGCTTATCTACCACAAATGGGAGGATGATGTTATCTGGGATGCGCTACAAATGAACAAGGTGCCCAAGCCAAAAGTTTTGACCTTGGACCCCAATGATGAGAACATTATACTTGGCATTCCCGATGACATTGATCCATCCAAGATAAACAAGAACACGGGACCACCGCCCAAAATTAAGATACCACATCCACACGTGAAAAAGTCAAAGATTCTGCTGGGCAAGGCGGGAGTTATAAATGTGTTAGCTGAGGATACGCCTCCCCCACCGCCAAAAAGTCCCGATCGCGATCCCTTCAACATATCTAACGACACGTAAGATGCTTTGTAAAATACCTTTTGGTGTTCGCAGTTAATCAGTAACTTGTTTATACTCTTATTCAGTTTCTACACACCCAAAACAGAGCCAACGCTGCGTCTCAAAGTGGGCGGTGGAAATCTCATTCAGCACTCGACGCCTGTTGTTGAGCTGCGTGCTCCGTTTGTGCCCACGCATATGGGTCCAATGAAACTGCGTTCCTTCCACCGTCCACCGCTCAAGAAGTTTTCGCATGGACCGCTATCACAGACCATACCGCAACCAGTCCATCCGCTGATTAAGCTGATTGCCAAGAAGGCTAAACAGCGGGAGCTTGAGCGCATTGCATCCGGCGGTGGCGACGTCTTCTTTATGCGTAATCCTGAGGATCTTAGCGGCAAAGATGGCGAAATTGTGCTAACTGAGTTCTGCGAAGAGCATCCGCCACTGATGAATCAGGTCGGTATGTGCTCCAAAATTAAAAACTACTACAAGCGCAAAGCCGAAAAGGATAGCGGTCCACAAGACTACGTATATGGCGAGGTGGCCTTTGCCCACACCAGTCCATTCCTGGGCATACTTCATCCGGGCCAGTGCATTCAGGCGCTAGAGAATAACATGTATCGCGCACCCATCTATCCGCACAAGATGGCTGCAAACGACTTCCTGATTATACGAACTCGCTCCAGTTATTGGATACGTGTTGTAAACGCCATCTTCACCGTTGGACAGGAGTGTCCACTCTACGAGGTGCCTGGACCCAATTCAAAGCGGGCCAACAACTTTACGCGTGACTTTTTGCAGGTATATTCAATTAAAACCAAATAATTGTTTAAAGCAATTTTTATAACAATTTTTAACTTTTAAGGTGTTCATCTATCGCCTGTTTTGGAAAAGTCGCGACAATCCACGTCGCATACGCATGGATGATGTAAAGCGCGCCTTCCCGGCTCACTCAGAGAGTAGTATCCGCAAGCGCCTTAAACAGTGTGCCGATTTCAAACGCACGGGCATGGACTCCAATTGGTGGGTCATCAAGCCAGAGTTTCGATTGCCCTCAGAGGAGGAAATACGAGCTATGGTGTCACCAGAACAGTGTTGTGCCTACTTTAGCATGATAGCAGCCGAGCAGCGTCTAAAGGTGAGCTTTCGAATGATATTTAGACTTGTGGTCATTTTTGATAAATTCATACCTTTTGTAGGACGCTGGTTATGGTGAGAAATCGCTGTTTGCGCCGCAAGAAGATGATGACGAGGAGGCGCAGTTGCTTGACGATGAGGTCAAAGTTGCGCCTTGGAACACTACGCGCGCCTATATTCAGGCTATGCGCGGCAAGTGCTTGTTGCAGCTGAGCGGACCAGCCGATCCCACTGGCTGTGGCGAAGGATTCTCTTATGTGCGGGTGCCCAACAAGCCAACTGTATGTAGCGTTGCCTCATATAATTTAATTTAAGCTAATATTAATACATAAAACTCTTAAGCAATCGAAAGAGGAACAGGAATCGCAGCCAAAGCGTTCGGTGACCGGTACCGATGCCGATTTGCGACGTCTGCCACTGCAGCGAGCCAAGGAGCTGTTGCGCAAGTTTAAAGTACCCGAGGAAGAGATCAAGAAGTTGACGCGCTGGGAAGTTATTGATGTGGTGCGTACATTATCCACCGAAAAGGCAAAGGCTGGTGAGGAGGGCATGGATAAATTTTCGCGTGGCAATCGCTTTTCCATAGCCGAGCATCAGGAACGCTACAAGGAGGAGTGTCAGCGTATTTTCGATCTGCAGAATCGTGTGCTAGCCAGCTCCGAAGTGCTGTCCACCGATGAGGATGAGTCCTCGGCCTCCGAAGAGTCTGATTTGGAGGAGCTGGGCAAGAATCTCGAAAACATGCTTGCCAATAAGAAAACATCTACACAATTATCGCTAGAACGTGAGGAGCAGGAGCGTCAGGAGCTGCTGCGCCAACTGGATGAGGAACAGGGCGATGGTGGCAGCAAGGCTGCCAAGGCCAAAGAGGATGCCACACAGCAGCCTTTAAATAACAGCAACCAGGGACGTATCCTACGCATAACACGCACTTTCAAAGGACCCGACGGCAAAGAGTACACGCGCGTAGAAACGGTGCGCCGTCAGGCTGTAATTGATGCTTACACCAAGATACGCACTACCAAGGACGAACAGTTTATCAAGCAGTTTGCAACGCTAGATGAGCAGCAAAAGGAGGAAATGAAACGCGAAAAGCGTCGCATTCAGGAGCAGCTGCGTCGCATAAAGCGCAATCAGGAACGCGAACGATTGGCACAGCTAGCCCAGAATCAAAAGCTACAACCTGGAGGCATGCCCACATCGCTGGGCGATCCCAAGAGTTCGGGCGGACATGCGCACAAGGAGCGTGATCACAGTCACAAGGAGGTCAGTCCGTCACGCAAGAAGTTCAAGCTTAAACCGGATCTCAAGTTGAAGTGTGGCGCGTGCGGCCAGGTGGGCCATATGAGGACGAACAAGGCTTGTCCATTGTATACGGGCATGCAGAGCAGTCTGTCACAGTCGAATCCCTCGTTGGCCGACGATCTGGACGAGCAGAGCGAAAAGGAGACAAACATGGATGACGATGATCTCGTCAATGTGGATGGTACTAAGGTAACGCTAAGCAGCAAAGTGCTCAAGCGTCACGGTCAGTCCCAAGACGACGCCAAGCGACGTGGCGGACTCACGCTCAAAGTGCCCAAGGATTCCATGGGCAAGAAGAAGAGGCGCATGGCCAACGATGTGCACTGCGACTATTTGCAGCGGCACAACAAAACCGCAAATCGGCGTCGCACCGATCCGGTTGTGGTGCTCTCTTCTATATTGGAGCACATACTTAACGAACTGCGCTCCATGCCAGACGTTACTCCGTTTTTGATTCCGGTTAGCTCCAAACGCGTGCCTGATTATTACCGTGTAATCGAAAAGCCCATGGATCTGCAGACAATGCGCGAATACATCCGTCAGCGACGCTACACCAGTCGTGAACTGTTCCTCGAGGATCTCAAATTAATCGAGACAAACTCTTCGATCTACAATGGAGCCCATCACACTCTTACGATTGCTGCGCGGGGTATGTTCAATAGCTGCTTTGAGCTGCTTTCAGAACGTGAAGATAAACTGATGCGTTTGGAGAAGGCAATTAATCCGCTGCTGGACGATGACGATCAAGTTGCCCTCTCATTCATCTTTGAAAGGCTACACACTCAAGTCAAAGCCCAACCCGAGAGCTGGCCGTTTCACAAGCCCGTTAACAAGAAGGCGATCAAGGACTACTATACTGTTATCAAGAAACCAATGGACTTGGAAACTATTTTCAAGAATATTGAAAGTAAGTTTGATAAGAAGTTTGTAACAAATGAATCGAATGACGTTTGATTATGCTTGAAACAGGTCACGTTTACCACAGTCGTGATGAATATCTGGCTGATATTCAGCTAATTGCAGCCAACTGTGAGCAGTACAATGGCAGCGAGGCACAATATACAAAGAATGCCAAAAAGTTAGTGGAGTATGCGCATGCAGAGTTGGGAAAGGTTAGTACTTTTTACTTGCAGACCAGATTAGCTCATCACGTATATTTATTTATGTTTAGTTGGGCGACCACTGCGCGCAGCTGGAAGAGAATATAATGAAGACGCAGGAGCAAGCTCGAGCAAATGCGCCCGAATTTGAAGAGGCCTGGGGTAATGATGAAACCGATTTGTGTCGCAGTCGTGCTAGTTCGCCCAGCGATGACTACATTGATGTGGAAGGCCACGTCGGACTAGGTCTTGTGCCCGCAAATTCGATACATCGCAGCATGGGCGCCGATAATAATCTGTCCCATGGCATGTCGCAATTACGCAAGACATCGACACCATCGAGTAGCGATGTGAAGCGCGGTCGTGGTCGTCCGCGCAAGCAACGTGATCCCGTGGAAGAGGGTATGTCAATGCATATCACTGCCTTGTGCTGTATCATGCTATATAATGCTACACTAATATTCATGCGATTGGAATGTCCTAATCGGGAACTGGTTTTGCATTGAACACATGCATTAATTCACATAAATACATTTATGCATACCCACATTTCCATTGGTCTTGTTATATGCTTCCACATAGTTCCTATATATATAAGGTGGATATATATATGGGGATATGTACATATGCTTAGAATACAAACATGCACACATATCCCTCACTGGTTATGGCCTATAGAGTTCGTTTATATTGCATTTACTAATCCCAACAGAAAAGTTAATTATTGTAACACTGGCTGGCTTAAGAATTTCCATGCGTCCATATTTCGATTATTGAATTTGATGAGTTTTTTTATGGCTATCACAATTAAACCCTTTAGCCATATAAAACGACAAATGACAAGGGTCAGTTGATCAAATGGATTTCAATTATTAAACTTTAAATATAAACTGTAGTAAAGTAGAATTTTAGTAGCTTGTTATTAGTATACTATTTATAGATTTTAGTGCGTATTATACCTTTAAATGTAATGCTTGTAACTTCAAATTGATAATAAGTAGAAACAAAATATATTATAGAAAAATAAGTTCATCAGATAATAAGATGACATTGTATCAGTAGTAATTCCAAAAGCTTCCGTTAAATATTTTTGTATTCAAAACCAATTAATAACATCGCGATCAGCAGACAAGTAAATCCGTTGCTTTCGGGTGCAACTGATACCAATACAAAAACTGGTAATAAAGTGATAGTCCTGTCGATTACCCCATTAGACAGTATACAGGCATAACATCCAAATCTCAACTCGTGGTCTAACCAGCCTATAGACAAAGAGCTCTCAAATCTCTAGCTTTAAAAGTGTCGATTTAAATTGCGTTCAAACAGACGGACAGACAGATGGAAGGTGTGACAGCATGACGGACAATGCAAAAATCCAATATGTATAGTACTTGCTACGTTCGGTATCAAAATACAACATTTGTAGGTTTCAGTTGGTTGTATATTGAAATACATGCTTAAAACATATCACAGAAGTCCAGCTGAATTTTATTTTCATGTGCTAAAAGCGGTAGATCGAACAGTCGTATGTATTTCACCTGAATATTTCGTTGATAGGGAAATGCACATTTGCAAATTTTGCTTAAAAATAAGTGTAGTGCTCGCTGTTTAACTACAATGCAAATACTTGCTCGTGATTATTTGATTGTCAAAATTTCGTTATTTCAATTCAAAAAAAAAAAGTAATTAAATTGAAATATCATAATTGCAAGAAGTTTTAAATGTTCACTATTTAATCGTTATAAACTTTATAAAATACAACGTGCAAAACGCAATTGCAAACTTTTATTTTCTAGTCAAGAACTCGAACGCAATTAAACGTGGTCGGGGCCGTCCCCGGAAGGACAGTCTTGGCTCGAATATGAGTCAGACGCAAGCTTACTTTCTGGACGAAGGTAAGACTTACATTTACGGAGCTAACAACTTGCGTAATAACCATGCGGACCACAGCTTTAAACCGCGCCCAACCATTAAACACTACACACACAACACAACACACACTCCCTCACTCACATCCTCGAATTAATTTACACTTTACAGCACATTTCTCTTAACACCTGTAAAATTATATAATTATTTAATATTTATTTTCAACACAAACTCACATGCACTTTACCCACTACAGCTTACATACTTAATTTGGCATTGGTTTTGACTTGATTTGATTTAATTCTATACATTTATTTATATTATTCACATTGACCTTGACAATCATAATATTTAATTTTGACTTATTTAGATTATTTTGGTAGTATTATTGCATTTTGATTTTTTATAGCAATTGAATTGATTTTAATATTTTCAATGGGATTTTTTAAGTAATAACGGCAAAGGTTTTGATATTCTTTTAATTTTCCTTAAGAGGCTTTCTTTACTTGAAATAAAACATTTGCTGATAAATATAAAAAAAAAAAATTCTTGAAAATATTTAACCCAATTTTCTATTGCAAAGCAAATTAATTGTTTTATAATTTTATGTTTACAAAGTGTCTTTCAGTTTCTTGGTAATTGTAAATTATCAAACATTTAATAATACTAAACAATTTAATTTCTAACCTGTGATCGAATTATTAGATCTGCAATGCTCTACAGACGATGATGAAGATGATGAGGAAGACTTTCAAGAGGTGTCTGAAGATGAAAATAATGCGGCCAATATTTTGGATCAAGGCGAGCGCATTAATGCGCCCAGCGATGCCATGGATTACATTGATCCAAAGGACATTAAGACGGAAATTGACATTGAAGCCGAGCAAATGGCAGGTGGGTCATCTGCAGAACTGTATTTAAATGTGCACAATTGTTTGTTAATGTGTGTCTTAAGTTTATATCCTATCTGACTGATTTTCATCAATATGATTTACGTAACTTTCGACCCTTCAATCTAAATGTTTTCTCTGTGTACTTGGATTCTGTTTTCTACCACATTTATGTATTTACTTTTTCTGTTTGCGTTCATCATTTAACAAAAGAGGAGCAATGCGGCGAGGATGACAGCCAACAAGCCGCTGAAGCTATGGTGCAGTTGAGTGGCGTTGGCTTTTATGCTCAACAGCAGCAAGGTTCATATTACCCAACAAATTATCTTGCTCCTTTAAAAAATTATTATTCAACACGCAAAGACCAAACGCACGGCTTGTTTTTAAATAGATCACATGTTATATAAGGCCGTATCTAATTATTGTTCATTAATTGTTTCAGATGAGTCTATGGATGTAGATCCCAATTATGATCCCTCTGACTTTTTGGCCATGCACAAGACGCGTCAAAACTATAACGAAACCGGCAATGCCCAAGGTGCCTTCTCTGACTTTATGTCACAGGCTCAGGACGACAACGGGCAATATAATCCACCCGAGGCTAGTACCAGTGCTGCAGCTGCTAGCATGGTTGCACAGGAAGAGGAAATGGCCACAGTAAGCAACGATAATGGAATGGGTATTGATGAGGACCTGGATATATCAGAGAGCGATGAAGAGGACGATGGCGGTATGCGAATTAAGAAGGAAGTCTTTGATGATACCGAAATGCAGCATCAGCAACAGCAGCAGTCGCAAATATATTTATTGGATGCATCCAATGAGCCAGTTCAGCCAGTTGATTATCAGCCACAGCAATCAGACTTCCAGCCGGCCCAGGAGCTCGAGCAGCTGCACTCCCATCCACAGCCAGTTCAACAGCAGATCGAACCGCCGCCGCCGCCGCAAGGCGAAAATGATTATGACTGGCTGACCTTTTAGACTTGCACTCGTATTGATTTAATAACAACCGCACCCAAAAATTGCACAGTGGGTGTTTTTATTATATTTTGCAATTAACATGAGTTTCAAGAGGTGTAAATCCAAACAGACTTTAAATCGAGCTTAGCGAAAGGCCAGGTCAAAAGTAAAATCCACCTTTTACGGGTACCGCTGTAATCATCTTTCTCAAAAACATATTATCTTAACTGTTAGTCTTTCAATTGATACGTAAAATGATTCTTTTGCTTCTGGATTGTCGACGACAAGTTTATTATAATTAATTTTATAATTTGTTGTATGTCTCTGCAAACTTAAACATTTTTAAATTTCAACATAATAAAGAGGTGATAAATTTAAACAAGCAGTTTTTCTTATTTATTGTATTAATATTTTAATGCTATTAGGTGTTTTTTATACCAATGATACCGAAAACTACTTAAAAATCTCTCTTAAATTCTCAACAAACTTTCTAGTCTTTAAATTTATTTGTTATTGTTAAATGCATTCTTCTAACTACGGACTGATGTTTATATTGGCGTGAATGATTAAAATTATTTTAGGCATACCTATTTTTCGAGCGGAGTTAAAGCAAGCATTGCTTATATTAAATTTCTAAACATTAACACTTGTCGGTTTAAAATTACAATGGATTTCATTAAAGAGCCTGAAATGTTGCAAAACAATATGGGAGAAAACGTTGGGCCATAGGACACCACATACCCCTTAGTTGTCAAGTATTGCGGACATTGTTCCATTCCAGCCGAGTATTGTGAGTTCTACGCCGCGTATGACAAATGCAAGGAGTGGCTAGCCCAAAACTTTCCCGACGACTATGAAAAGCTAAAGTTTAAGGAATCTTCGTCTGGCGTAAATTTGGATAAGAAGAGGCAGAAGCGTGGCGGTAAGGGATTGCGGCGCATCGAGAAAGATAGTTGTGATAATGATAAACACGTATTTGTCTCTCGTGCGTGACACGCAGCAAGAACAAACGGGTAACCATAGTGGCTGGTTTAAGTGTATTCAAGATTGACTTGCGTGCGGCGGCCAAGTTTTTTGGGAGTAAATTTGCCTGCGGTTGTTCGGTGACAGGCGACAATGAAATTGTTATCCAAGGTGATGTTAAGAATGAGCTGCTTAAAGTCATACCCGATAAGTGGCATGAAATTCCACTGGCTGAAATTGACGATTGTGGCAAGACCAATAAGAAAATACAGCAATAAAAAAAAATCAAAAAAGAAACCCCAAGGACAAGAAGTTAAGTTTAAGTTTAGAAAGACAGCAGCGTCACACGGAATTTAATATGCAATCGCTCTGTTTTACAATAAACGCAAAAATGTTTTAGTTACTAACTTTAACTTTCTTGTCACAGTCGTCATGGTGGTTGTCGCACCACTTAAACCCATATTGCTTTTGAGAATTTGGTGTTTTCAATGAGGCCGTTTCTGCTGGTAGGCAAGGCATCTGTGATGATTGATTATTAGACTTTACAATAACTTTAAATGGCCAGTGATACGATCGATGTCGACAGCAGCAGCGGGACCCACTGCCAACACAGTCTTTGAATTGGGCTCGATCTGAGTGCGTCCAGCGTCGCGTATGAGGCAAGTGTTTAATTGTTTTTGTTCTGCGGCACGCTTGATGGCCATTAATTCGGCTTCGCTCTCGACGCGTACGGCAATCTTGGCACAGCCGCAGTTTTCCCAGGCTCGCAGCAAGCGTGGTGTTCGTGTCACAGCTCTTTGGTAAGCCCCAACGGCTCCATGGGAGCACTGGGCAGCTACCTTCCCCTTGCCCATTTTGAGGTCGTTGCGCACGACTAGCACCATTTTATAGTTGTCATTAAAGCCGCCATAGGTCTGTAAATATATGTACGTACATGTGTATATGTAAAATTGTATATTGCTTGCTTCTTTGTGTCTCTTTTTGCACCTTGTCGGCTATTGCGGCAGCTGCGCCTTCTTCCTGCGTCTCTTTTGACGGTGTGTCGTCAATTTTTGCGCAAGCTTCACCACGTTTTAAGGCATATTTGTAGCCAACAAAAAATGATATCATCACAGCCAATCCATTTATTATTTGTGTTGTATCCAACAGTTTATCACCCATTTTTGCTTGAATTTTGATATTTATGCACAACAACGCCGAGAAATATGCGAAGACCTGCAACACCGGCCACACTGATGATGTAGGAATATGGATTTCAAAATATCGTGAAAAAGAAGTGTTGCTGTGCTGCCGAAAAGAAATTGTAGCTTTGGGCACCCTTAAACCTTAACAGTGGCCCAAATGGTATTAACAGCGCTGCCTTATTTGCCATTTTCGAATAAATATTTATTCGTCTATGCATAATTTGCTTGCTTAATTCAACGCATTCTATTTGTTGCTGTTTTTATTGTTCGAGTATGCGATTTGCTACAATACAACAAAAACAATAGTCAACTTAAAAAATGATTGCAATAGGCAATAGGTAACCCACAAAATTTCGAATTCAATAAACATAGCGCACCGTAACAGAACAGCTGATATGATGATGCACTCGATATTGCGTTTAAGGTTAGGGCGATACCATATTTAGTATTTAAGCGCGATTCTAGTATTTATTGACATTAGTTTAAGGATTTAAGTACTTGAACGTTTCAGTTACACAGTCACCCTCACTGACGTGTCGGACCAACGCGTCGTCTCTCCGGCGCTATACAACCTGTAATTTTTCTGTCTTCGTGGAAGTAGCCCAAAAATTGTATTGTTGCAAAAAGCATTTTGCGACAAAGAATTAATCGTTTGTTGTTGTTCAAAGCGAAACAAATCATAAATTGCAATCATGGGCTTGGCCAGCATGTTGCAAGTGGACGAAATGATGGGCGACTTCAATCGAATGAACAAGCGTCAGGTAAAAGCTGCTGCAACGCCTGAAAGCCGCATTACTAAAATGGAGTTTTTTTTTCAGTCGCTGTATCAAGTGCTGAGCTTTGCGATGATTGTTTCCTCGGCGCTGATGATATGGAAAGGATTGATGGTTGTCACCGGCAGCGAATCCCCAATCGTCGTTGTGCTGAGTGGCAGTATGGAGCCGGCATTTCATCGTGGCGATCTCCTCTTCCTCACCAACTACAAGGAGGAGCCAGTACGTGTGGGCGAGATTGTGGTGTTCAAGGTGGAGGGACGAGACATACCAATTGTGCATCGTGTTATCAAGCTGCACGAAAAGTGAGTTCATTTGTTGTTTGAAAATAATTGAAACAATTAGTAAATGTTTCTAATTTAAAAGGGAAAATGGCACCGTCAAGTTCCTCACCAAGGGCGACAACAACAATGTGGATGACCGAGGACTGTATGCGCCAGGCCAACTATGGCTGATCAAAAAGGATATTGTGGGACGTGCCAGAGGGTTCTTGCCCTACGTCGGCATTATCACTATTTTCATGAACGAATATCCAAAAGTTAAGGTAAGTCGAACAAAAATCATCTTTTTGTGAAGACAACTTACTGTGCATTTTTTTTTATCTTACAGTGGGCTATACTCTCGATTCTCGCAATATTTGTGCTACTGCATCGGGAATAGAATCACTTTATATTCTAGTTACAATTTAAGTAGGATCTGCGCGCATTGTGATGCCATGGATGATGTTGCACAATTTTGAGTCTGTTTGCATTTGAGTTGATATACATATATGTATCCAAAATGATATGCATTTTGTAATTTGTTTTTATAAGACACTCCACAAAAATGAAAAACACATTAGGTTCAAATTACCGAAATGAATTAGTCCGGAGCTGAATTTCAATAAAAAGAATTTTTAAATGTATGTATCCAAATGAATAAATCAAATAAGTATTTATGTTACTGCTTCATAATCTAAAAGAATCCTTTTGAGATCTGCACCCCAATGGTATTTTACTGCGCCACTTTTGGAAACAATTCGATGGCAAGGTATTAGAATCGACACTTCGTTCCTTGCCACAGCATTCGCCACGGCCCGCACGGCTTTGGGTCGACCCAGAAGCTCGGCTAGCTCTGTGTAGGTGCACGTCGATCCAGCTTTCAGCTTGACCAATTCATTCCAAACGGCCAGCTGTAGATCTGTGCCTCGAATAGCTATATCTATGACAGTATCATTTTCTTTATCATCAAATAGCACTTTACTGCACTCTTTAATGCCCACGGCGTCCGGTTCAAGTTTTGCCTTTGGCCAGCGCTGACGCACTTCCTCCAATGATCTGTTTTCGTCCTTAAGCACAAAATACAACAGGCAAATTGCGTTGCAGCATCTGGTGTCTTTTTCAAAAGGCGAAAGGCCGATTAACAATCTCCCAAACTTTGAGTTAACAAAGCCATATTTAATGGTTGCCGGAATTTCCGGCAATGTCACTAAAGAAACTTGTAGGTGGCTCCTTATCCACATTTCAAAGCAAAATTTTATTATTAGCGTAGTGTTACCGTAGCTGTGCCGCGTAAAAAAACCAAAAAAATTGATAAAATACTGCAGCGCTTGCAGGCCTACGCTATTTAGTTCGATGAAACAACCGATCGTTATATCGATAGTTTGTTTGATAAGATTCGATAGACCAGCATTAACAATTTAAAAATTAAACAGATCAGTGTGAATAAACATATTGCCATTTGAAAGTAAAAGTAGATAGACAAGTAACTTCTAAAATATAAACAAGTAAGAAGGCTCTAGTCGGGAGAGCCCGATTAGAAGATACCCTGAACCCAGTTGCAATAAATATACTATAAAATTTATAAAAGACTTTGAATAAACTGACTTAACTTCAATTGATTCAATTCGATATCTCCGGTGTTTCTTAACCGATTTGGACTTAATTTTCAGAGAAGTTCTATCGTTACCCATTATTTCAACCCCCATTTTTACATTTTCCAAATTCGATCTTTATTGTAATCGATACTATGTGTAGATCGGAAACCAGAATAGTTATCGATAATTTGAAACTAAATTGTTCTGCTTATGGTATAGGAGAACTTATATTCAAAATCTAAAGTCTCTAGCTTTTGTAGTCTCTGAGGTCGACGCGTTCATACAGAATATATATACTTTTTGGGGAGATGCATCCTTCTGCCTGTTACATACTTTTGCACAAAACCATTATACCCTTTTTACCCATTTTATGGGTTCAGGGTATAAAAAGATACTTGCACATTTATCGTTAATGTTTGTATGTAAAATATATATGAGATGGCAGTCGTATGTAACACCAAAGACCTTAATTATATAATTTGACCCTCTTTGGTAACACCCATTTGCCAAAAAGTGGAATTTATGTGTCAGCAATTTATAAAGTGGTCTTAAAATCATATCTATCAAGAATGAAAACCGACTTTGATGAAGGAATTTGATGAATTTGGTTTTTTGTTTTTCAAATCAACACAAAAAATAAAAAAATACTTTAATTTCGTACACATGTGATATAACGAACCACTGAGATACCGTTTTCGTAATCCTCTTATTCATTAAACCTATATTGATAACCGCCGAATTTTTGAACAGCAAGTGACATTAGAAAATTTCCCTTTACTTACTTTAAATTTGGATTTTATTATAATAAGCTTCTTTAAAATTGTCTTGTTAACAGACTTTTCTAATAAGTTTAAAGATTCTACTTAAAGTTTGATGCTAAGAAATTTTGAAGTTTTCAATTAAGTTATTTATTTGTAGCCGTTTTGTTTTGTACAGTTATAATTATATTACAATTAAGACTAGATTATATATATATTTAAATAGTACATACATCAAGATTGAAAACCAATTTGTTCGAACACAAAACAAATAAATCTTTTTCTTGTATCGCAGAAGGCCTTGCTTAGAATAAAACAATAATTGTACTACATAGAATTAGTACTTATTTGTAGTATGAGTACTCTACAGCACTACACGGAGTTTTAATGGGCTCTATAGCCTACGATTATTAAGTAATCATAGCATTTTATCAAGATTTTGATTTAGTTAACATTTTTTGAATTTTGTATTTCATATTTGAAAGTTAATTGCTTTGCGTTATACAGTATGAAAGTAGTATATATAACCCTGAGTTTAGTTTTTGCTAGTCTAAATTTCAGCTATAATTCTTTTTCCGTTAGTTTTTACCGCCCTTGTGAACAAGATCGTATAAGTTCGTTGATTCTACAGATGCTAGCATTTGATTTTTAAGTTTTGTATAAATACAAACAATTTTAGATTTTAGCTTTTTAGTATGCACATTTTTTCTACACGTATGACATAATATTTATTTTATTGGGTTTTATGGTTAATAATATTTTTGACCTTTTCTATTAATTTATCACAACAAAATGCGGTCGACATTTGGCAATTTTACACAACAGCAATAATAACAACAACAAACAATATAATACAAAAAAATAAACAACAGTAACAACAACAACCACAGCAGCAGCAATAACAACAATAACAGCAATAATGTCAATTGTTCAACTCTGTTTGGCTGCAGTTGTTAATGCTGCTGCTGCTGTTGCCGCCGTTGGCAGTTCATTGCTGGCCAATTCGGGAGCCTTCATATCGGTCAGCTGTTGTTGCTGTTGCGGCTGCTGCTGCTGTTGCTGTTGTTGCTGTTGTGACTGCTTTTCATTTATCACGGGTGCGCTGTGCTGCGTAAGAATATCCGCCGGAATGAGACCTTCTTTGACACGCTTTTTCTGCTTCATACGGCGATTTTGAAACCAGATCTTGACCTTAAAGGCAGAAAAAGAAACATTAGTCAGCAAAGTTACATTAACAATCAACCAATCAGGCTGCAGGAAAAATTTTTATTTTTAAAATATATTTTAGAGATAAGTCAAAACTTGTGAAGACTAAACCGATTTGATTATTTTGCTCTAGTCTAGTTAGTTTTAAAGAATATGCAATACAACACCCATCTAATCTTGTAACGTTCTTGCATTCCTTTGAATAACTTAGCTATTTTTCTAATCCAAAGTCACTTGAAAGTTAAACTTAAGTTTACGTTAAATTAAGCTTTTACTTTACTTGACCCACCTGTGTTTCGTTTAGTTGAAGCGTGTTTGCAATCTCAATCCGGCGAGCACGAGTCAAGTAGCGATTGAAGTGGAACTCCTTTTCCAGTTCGGTCAGCTGCTTGTTGGTGAAATTTGTGCGTCCCGAATTGTTTGTGGAGGATAGACTGCAGCTGCTAAGTCCAACGCCACCACTATTGGCACCACCACCACCAACGTTGCCGCTGGCTAGACCCACGCCCATGCCGCTGCAAACGTTGCCCGTGGACGCATTGTTTGACAGCAGCAGGGAATTCTGGATTGGCAAGACGGCTGTGCTGCCGCCAACATTGCCTCCGCGGCAAATGTCGAGGTGACCATTGAGCTGGTAATCGTGCATGTTGCTTATGTTGGCAGGTAGTTTCGGTGCTGCAAGAAGAGGCAGGAAGAGAAAAGAAAGAAATCGTCATTTAGAGTTTGCCTTGGCATTTGATGTGGTTCGTTGCTGGAGTGATCCCCTGGCGTTGATCTCTAGCTGTCGCAGCTAATCAGTGTGAGAGACGAAGACCTTCACTCTACCTAACCATAATCATTGTGGGCACTGAGCTGTGTGTGTATCTTCTTGTTGTTATTATTGTTTCTTTTGGATTTTTTTTTGATTTTTTTTGTTTTGTTTGGGCCGTGCCTTTGACTTTTGGCTCTTTGCGTGATTTTGCATTTATTCATAATTTGACATGCGCCCCGTGGCTAAAGCTGACGATGATGAAAATAATCTCTGCCTTTTCCATAGAAGGATTTAATGTGCCTAATAGGTTTGTTTGAAAATATTGGGATTATCCTGACAGCAGGTTTGACTTTTTCTTAGGCAAAAAAAACCAAAATCATAATTGTGGGTGGCAACCAGAATTATGCTTGTTATTTATTGGTTTTTTAAGGGGGAGTGAGACTGGCTTTTTCTTTTTTTTTTTTTTTAAGAAATATCTAAGACGTGTTACAAACTGATGTCAATAGTATTTGGCAGCCTTTTTGTAAAAGAAAACAAATTATAGAAAATGTGCAGAAAATTGTTTGCCATTTCGCTGGAACGTGTATGAGAAGGGTAAGTACTTGTTAAAACGAACATGTTTAAAAAAAATACCGGCTTTGGTTTCGTATATATTTTGAAAAATTTGGTAAATACTAAAACAGGTATTCTGTTAAAAATATTTTAATTTAATTAAATGAAAAATTCAAATAACGTCGAAAATTCGTTCCGAACATATAATATTGTGCCTTATAAAACCTTATATGAACAAATATATGTAATTGAAGAAAAAATCATTAAAGCTTGAGTAAAGAAACCAGTTGATATAAACGCCTGCAGTTGTATAAAAATAGGTCGTTATAACTTAAAAAATCATGTTTTGCTTGCTCATCTTGGTTGGTCAACTAAGAAGAAACACTTTATTTTGTTATATGCCCCAAATGTAAGCAATTCTGTGTTATAAAAAAACCTTTTCACATAATCATAAATCTTAATAAACGTTCCATTCAAATATATCATTTGATAAGTTAATAAGTAGCAAAAGAAGATGTTAGTGTCGGCGATTAACCCGTAAGTTAAAAGGTTGACTGGCACCTGGCAGAGCTCCTCCACATAATAATACTACCCATAAGTCTGAATAACGCTATTAAGAGTATTATGATCGTAAGTAGTCAAGCATTTTTTTTTTATTTCTGCATTCGATCGGTGTTTTCGGCAATTGCTGGCCGGCCACAATAAATCATGTAAGCCATATCATAAATAATAAAACAAAAATATAAATGAATGATTAATTTATGACACCTACTGCAAAAGAGTATAGTCATTTGGCGGATACAGATGGTAGCGTCAATTTGCACAGTAGCCGAAAACGGGGAGGGGAACGTGGGACGATAAGCCTTTGAAGTTGGGAATTGAAGTCAAACTCAAAGCTCTTCTATCATAATACATATACAGACACGCACATGT
This sequence comes from Scaptomyza graminum, assembly GCA_018901835.1. Classification (NCBI taxonomy): domain Eukaryota; kingdom Metazoa; phylum Arthropoda; class Insecta; order Diptera; family Drosophilidae; genus Scaptomyza; species Scaptomyza graminum. The sequence continues at coordinate 664,278 of JAEIFL010000302.1, forward strand.
CTAAGAAAACAAGCTCAAGGATTATGTTTGAATTTTTCAGCAAACAAACCAAACCAACAGCAGCGACTGAATGTCGCATTCCGGTTATCAATGCTCCGGCATTTTGGTAATAGTTTTATTGAGTATTTGGGTATGGGCTTCGGCATGGGAAATGGGCTTTGAGTATGGCCATGGGTAATGGCTGCATGGAGCATGCAACTGGGTGTCGCGCTCGGCATGTCAAACATGTCGCGGCCAGTTGGCGGCACTGTCGCCTCTTACTGTCGTCCGCGTCCGGCGCCAAACGATATCTACTTTGTAATATTAGTTTTAGAGAGGCATTATCGGCTCGGATCGCTTCCACTTGAATGCACGCAACTCGCTGACGTGTCGCCGCCGCCGCCGACGGCTACTGTTGACTCTTGTTTGTAGGAGAAATCTACGGGTAACTGTATACACTCGACTCACCCTGTGCACATGCACAAGGCCATTCGCTCTGGAAGCAACTCTGCACAATATTTGCTTTGCACGGAGAGTGGGAAGCGGGAAGCGGGACCGGGCGGGGGTGGGGTACCGCTAAGCGCCATGGTGCCATGGTGGTGCTCATGGCGCTTAAATGACGCTGCTGACAATCAATGTAAACAAGAGCAGAAGTTGCACCAACGCCAGCTTGAAGAGTGTGTCCGGGTGCGTTTCGAGTTGCACGGTAAGGGTTCGGGTGTGGCGCGGATATCGTTTAGATGGCAACAAAGTCAATGTAATTTGATAACATCGCCCGCTAGCGTTAATTACATTGCAGGTTTAATGTAGTTCTTTTATATTGTTGACTTTTGCATAACTTTGATAAATTCTCGTGTGAATATAAAGTGAATGAAAACGGACTCAAGTGTTATGAGAATCTCTAGGGATTAGTTATCATAACTGGGTTAACTGAATGAAAACTACTAGATAAATGTAAAATCGATGTAGAATATAATCGGACTATGTTGTTACCTCATTCTTTTTTAACGACCTTGAAAAGCAAAGAAGTTCTGTGTTAAAATTAAAAAATGTTCTAATTAGTTTTAGGATTAAGGACTTGGATGGTAACAAAATTCGACCCTTTCAAGTTTACCTTTAAGCTTACCTTTACCCTTTTAATTTATAATATATAATGTACGATGATTTTTGGTTTATTAATCTTTTTTAGAAACCCTAGAAGTTTGTATAACGCTATCATTATGTTTTGATTTTTACAATAGCTTCATTCAAAGATTTGTTATTTTATTTTTCATTCAATTGATTTTCTCCTTATCTAAACTGAGTTAGTTTTATTTTCGTTTATTATTGTTTACCATTTGTGTTTTTAGCTTTTAGCTAATTAGAAAAACTCAAGTCAATGGAGTTTTTTTTGCATAATCAAAACAAAGAATGTGACTCAACATTTGTCGGCCATTTTGGTATTTGGATATTATCAATTCTATGATATGGAGGCGCCAGTGGCACTTTACGCAGATCCCCCAAGCTCCTAAGCCCCCCCTGCAAGACAACAACGACGATGCATGGTGTCAGGGCACGCATTACAAAGTGCGGAAAGAAGGGACACATTGAAGAGTCGTCGAGGTCGATGGAGATTAAGTGGGCCGACATCGGGCACTGCACGAGCTTCCGATGAGAGCTGGTAGTGGTGTTTGGTGTCTGGCACTGTGGCTCAGTTGATAATATGTTTTAATTCGAGTGCAAATAGAAAATTATATTGCAATTAAAAGTAAATTGTTTTAACTGTTGCTTAAACAGCAGCAACAGCTGAAGAAGACAACAGCAACAACGACAATTGGCCTAATCACAATATATGCACAATATAATTTTGGACGATCTTATATTTGTTCTCAGTATTATGTATTTCGGTGACGATGTGATTGATCACCAGCTGGTAAATAGAACGTGCTAGCTAATTGCAATGCTGTCGGGTTAAATCAAAAGTTGCGTAGACATGATTTGACGTTTCGCAATAAGCGCTGATTATTAAGGACGAACTATTACCAACTCAGCAGATGGTTAAACTCTTTGCCAAAGCCAGCTGACCATTGGGCAAATTGGCATGAGGTCAGCCAAACAAGGAAACTGAATACATTTGTAGGAGATTAAGTAAACAACCCTTTGACGAATGTCTTATGCCCTTTGCTGTTAAATACATATCTGAATTAGATTTTATTTTCAAATATTTAACACTTTATACATCATTTTATTTACAATTGGGTATTAATCAAAGTCATTTATTATTGTATAAAAATTGAATTTAAATCACTAAAAATTCCAAAGAACATTAAAAATAAATTCCACCCTAATGACAATCGTATGATACCTTTCCTGGTAGGGAATAATCATCGTGCTGTCCTGCAGGACTAATTGACTTATCTACCATTTAACCCCTTATTTTTGGGCATAGTGACAGTTCTTGTTTGCGGGGGTGCATAACCTTTCATTTTTCTTAGTTTTGGAAAAATGTTTTCCTCATTTGGGCATTTTGAATGCGTTTTGCTGACTTGACTAAAACTCAACGAAACTCACTAATCCAATCCATTTATGCTGTCAGTTTTATTGGCCCGCCTGTCAACCTGAACTTTTCATTTGTCATGCAATGATGCAGTTTCAGTTTGTTTCTTTTTTTCAGGAACATGAAATGCACAAAATGTACTTGCATTATATGTACCTTCATTTGGATACATTTACATACACGTATGCCCAACAATTTTTTTTGTCTTAATTGAAAGTTGTTTGGTTGAATGGACGCCCCGCGGCTTATTAGTCACGATGCATAATATTATGGACATACGTAAAAGTTTTTTAACAAAAGGCTCAAGTTCGATATGAGTCACAAAAACTCCATCTCAAAACCTTAACGAGAGTACTTTCTTTTACGGCGCCTATCTTAAATATTTAAGTCTATTAAATCTCCGTTTTCTGTTGCGCCGAAAGAAGTCTTACACTTTTTTTCAAACATATTTGTCTTTTCCTGTTTGTCTTTCGCGTGTGTGTTGAGTTGTCGCGTAACACAAAAACCATGAACGAAATTTAAATATTTACACTGATCTATTGATACGCACATAGTACATTTACTTTATACAAGCGTTAATAGGAATATTTTGGCTACTGTTTTTTTCTCTTTAGATTAACAGAATTGAATTCCAGTAGCTAGGAGTGGAAATACTGTTCGGTTTGTCCCATTGATAAGAAAATGTTTATGTATGTTTGTTGACTACAAACAAATTGACATGTGTGTCACAGTAAATAGAAGGTAGATATTAGACGTTATTTAATCTACTTACATATTTTTAAAAGACACAACTTGATTTAAACAAACAAACTTAATGTTATTGCTGATATCTTGAATTTAAATCTAAATTCAAGAAAAGAGGAAGCAATTTGAACCCTGGGAACGAAAGTTTTATATGGAAATTATTTCTTATGATTTTAGATTCTAGTATTAGAAGTTTTTGAGTGTCATGTCGTCTACCAAATGTTGGGAAAACCTGTTTTTTGAACATATTTCCAAGAACAATTATTTAAACTGAAACATACTAAAAGGTGGAGTGAATCATCAATTCACAGCTATAATTATTGATAAGCTTATTGTCATTAATTTCATCAATTTACAGCTAAATCCTTGATATGGATTGAACCAAAAACTTACTGTCACATAGTCTTAAATTCAATTCGGTTTGTGAAGTATTTATATGAGTCATTCAGTTTTTTAAATTAACTAGAACTTTGAGCCAGAAGCATATTGTGAAGGTAAGCTCGTAGCTCTTATTTTTTTTGGGTTGACAGCCTAAATCCAAGGACAAGAAAAAAGTATTCTATTTATGAAAACCGCCAATCGTTTTGTACGCTGCATATTATGTTTTTAAGAAAATGCACGTAAACAGACATAAGCAAAAATGATTTATTATTTTGAAATTATCTCATGTAAACAAGTCAAGCTGCCAGTATGGCTAATGCCACTTGTCGGCAGCAAATGTTGCTCGCCACCACCCACACCAGACACCAGACCCAAATACCCGCCATAAAGTCAGCCAAATTTGTTAATTTGTCTAATGAAAAATTTGAGGCAGGCATAAAAACTGAAAATATCTGCCTATGCCAGCGGGTTTCCAACATTGGCTAATATATGAAGGCGACAGTTTCAGACAGCCTGTCTAACGTCTCCGCTGATAACTTTCTCTGTGTCTCTCTCTATCGCTTTTTCTCTCTCTTAGTGTGTGTGTTTTCTGCCTTACTGAATTTTTCGCACGAAGATTGATGATGACATTAGCATCATTGTCGAATATTGTAAAAACCCCAGCAAACAAAATTGCCAAAGGACGAATACGAAAATGTCGGAGACAGCGTCTGGAATTGTGTCGACTTCGTCTTCGTCTGTGACTTCGTCTTCGTCTTCCTCTTTATTAACGTACTTGAGCCTCAAATGTTTTCAAATTTGTTTTGTTGACATTTTAATTTGCAAATACTTATAGACAGCCCATATAAAGACGGATATATTTATAGTACAGAAGTGTGTGCATCCATTTTCGTCGTATGCCAAAAAGCTTACACAAATGCGGCATTAATTGAATTAAATTGTCAAAGACGCTTACAGTAGGCTTATAATAAAAGGCAAACAAGTTGGAGCGTGTCAAGTGGATTTCAATTTGGAGCACTGAAAGTGTTGACTGTCAGCCATTGGCACGCACATACCTACTATTACGACTACTACTACTACTACTACATGCTTGTCAACCCACATTTAGCATTTGGCAGCCATTTTTTCTTGGCTTTTATCGAACACCCTTATTTCTATAGAGCTCTTAGCAGAGTCGCACATGGCAAAATATATACATGAGAACATACATAAGTATCTATGTACATAAAAATAACAAAAAGGGAAACTATGGGCATCTAGACTATGCCATTCGTGTGTGTGTGTAAATGCGTGTGTTCTCTGCATTTTCGTTGGTGATCCGTCATGTTGTCAGAATGTATTATTCGAATTAAGATTTTATTTTTTTTCCGCCATTGAATTGAATTAACACAACATTCACACAAACACATAAGCAGCTGTGCCTCAAACACACACACAAACACTCCTCATTTATAAAGTTTTTTATAACTACATGTTTACTTAGTCAGTTGCTTAATATAGCACATATAAGTATTTTTCTAGTGAATTTTTATAATTACAAATCAATAATCAAACATATTTTGGCATTATTTGGCTAGTACTTGACACAAAATTATTACTAGCCGGTTATATGACGCGATTTTGTGTCTAAAGTCGTCAAATTGCCAATAAAAGAAAGCGTCATCAGGTTTAACCAAGGCAATGCCCAGATAGGGAAGGAATTCCTTTAACGGGTTACTCATAAGTAAAAAATATATACTAAAAAAACAACAAATATTACATATTAATAAAAGTAGCTCAAATGTTAAGTTATTTAGTTATCAAGCTGTCAATCAACAATTGATAAACAAGTAAAGTGATTAATTTTATTCGACACAGTCTTTAAGTTTCTAATCACCAATATTACTGCTTCTACCATAGAAATTAATCAAAAACAATTTAAATTCAACATGTTGAAAGCATGCCATTCAAATAGTACCAATAATATCCCTTTATGTCATAAACTGACCTCAGATCGATCTTGACCATAACATTTGAATCTTCAAAGTCTTCTAACTAAGCCAATATAGGATCGTAAGTTTAATACTTTGATGCAGCTGGCGCGACAGCTAGGCTCAAGTATTTGTATTACTTGTAGATACATCCATCAATTAGCCACATCCATAAGTAAATCAAGCAGCGCGTGTCGCAAACGCTGAATTTGAAGTTCAAGCATACAGCTATCTAATAAAACTAGCCCACTAGAATGTCCACTTTAAAGCTCTCCGGCGTCAAAAGGTGTTCATTGTTGTTATCGGACGAGTGCAACTTGGAACTGGTTACGAATCATGGGTAACATTAATGTAATGTGTACGATATCGCCATTTCACAATTGATACATATATATATAAACAAAAATATATAAGCACAATGGTAAAATCCAAATAAAAAAAATTCAAATTGACAGCTTTCGTTTAACTTTTTATCTCCTGAACCGTTTGCTGCCGTTCGACACACAACAACACTCACGGGCCATAGCCAAATAAATGTCTATGCATGCGGTTGGGAATTTTTGGGAGCTTGGGTATGAAATCACCTTCACATGTTGGCGCGCCCAACAACGAGACAATTGTAGAGCTCCCGGGCTCAGAGCAGATATGTCTAATAGGCGGCCCCTTTGATTTGCAGATCATTTGCTAAATGTTTGTGCTTCAAAGAGAGAGTGAGAGAAACTTACTTAAAGAGTGCCGCAACATTGTCGAGAATACAAACGTAGCCGAGGTACTTCGTATTCGTATTCTCTTTGTAAGTCAAAGTATTGCCGAACCAGTTGTCTATTGTTTTCTATAGCCGAGCATAATTGAAAAGTGAGCAGCTTAAATTGTTAGACGACTACTGTTTGTTGAGTCACATAATTCGAAAAGTATTTTGATTATTTTATTCGATTTTTAATTTTTTTTTTGCGTTACATGGAAATGCCATTTGTATATTTATTGCTAAGAGACATGAGCAAACAAAGCCCAGTGGCAGTATAATTGATGCATGGGTACAGGTTCAAATGGATTTCACAACTCTACAAAGCTTCCGATCTGAGATGGATTGTTAAATATTTGAAGTATACTTTTGATCTATAACAGGTGTTAAATAGTTGAATAGAGTTAAATGTAATAAAATATAATTACTGCTTTTAACTTTATAAACATTTAAATTGCAAAATATTATAAATGTTTTTTATTTTATACACGAAACGAAATTAATAAGTTGTGGACTATGTGAGGTCGAATCTTATCAAACTCCGTTTATCGGTTAACAACACACACTAACATGCATGGTATGTTCACTTTCGGCTAGTTTCTATATCATGATTTTGTTCAATTTTGTTAAGCAGATATCGTAAAGCGTTTTTATCGGGTCAACTGTTGTTTGTATTTGTGTTTGTATGTGCGGCACGTAATTGGATACTTATATAATTTCGTAAATTATACACTTGAAGAGTATTAAAGGCAGCCGGGCAGACGCCACGGCTAGAGGAACCTTATGCGAATGCAAACAAAAGATAAGATATCCTCCTCACTTTGCCAGCAATGTTTGCACGAAATGTCCAAAAAGGCAAACATCCAGCTAGCCAGCAAAATCAACTGGCGACAGGCCACTGTATGACTTAATTTTTCATCCTCTTTTTCATTTTTCGGATATATTACATAACAAGACAAGCGCACCCTTGAGTATCCTTTAATGCAGCCAAAACGGGTGGCACTGGGACAGGAACTGGAACTGGAACTGGAACAGGGAACTGAGATAGCCTGCCTTTCTCTTCTTCTTTCTTTCAAGGGCGCAGCCCTGTCGCGGATTTTTTTGTTTTTGGATTTTGTGGCTTGCCGGCCGCCTGTCTCCGCCTGTCACGCAGACAGCTAATGCGCTTCTCATGTCGCCTGATCTCCTCCGAAACTTTTATGAGAACTGACATTTGAGGTGTGTAAGTGCACCAGGCCAGAACAGGGAGACAGAGTGAACGAGAGAGAGTGAGAGAGAGAGAAAGAGAGAGAGGTTCGGATTAAGGTACTGATCGTAGCGCACTCTTAAGTGGTAATTAATGTAAGTACTGTGGCATTTATCAGTTTACAAATCGATTTAGTGAACCAATCGGACGAGAGAAAAAGTCCAGTTGTAACGGCCAACAAGTTGAAGGGGCATATCGCAACCCTTTTCACTTCGAAGAAATTTAATAACACACTTTCAAACAAAAAATGTTAGCTCAACGCGCGCAAACCAAACAAAATTTGTCACGACACATGCCGTACATATTTTTTGTACTTTTTTGGTAGCTCCCCAGGTCTCGAGGCCAATTCGGACCTCGATCCTAACAACTAACAATTTTGACGTACGGTGACAGACAGGCGGGTGGGTCTCGGTTCGGTTCGGTTTGGTTTGGTATGTGGTTCAGCTGAGTTTGAGCCAAGCGTTTGATCTTATCTCAAATTCCTGGTGGTCACTTTTCTATCCACAATATCATTTCGTTTAAATAGTCTGCCTTGTTTTTTTTTTCGGTTCGCTTCTTTGTTTTTCATTTATTTTTTGTGTTTTGTTTTGAAATGCACGTAATTAATTCATTTCACTGTGGCACATTCGTTGCTGAGTCGCCGTCGCGTGTTGGTGTCAAGAAATATCAAAACATCACATCAAATAAATGTTGAATGCGCCACAGCGAACTGTGTAAGGGAACCGAACCACTTTTAAACACACCTCCGTTCCTAGCACCTTTTGCTACTTATGCGCCGAACTTTGGTCTATAGTTTTTCACTTAGTTAGTGGTTTGGGCCGACAGTTATGTTAATTTTTGTGTTTGGTTTCGTTTTCGTTCACTTTTGTCAGCTCTATTCATATTTCATATTTTTCTCTTTGGCACAGTTTGCGTGTCGACTCCCCGTACCCCTACCCCCAAGCCCTTCCCCAAAGGGGAAATGCCACGACAAAGTGGTAGATCGTTTAAAAAACAATAAAACACGAACCCAAACTGGCGCTGAACGTGCCACAACAACTATAACTATGTAGAGTAATTAAATTATTATACCACAAGACGATGGACAGTTTTCAATTACGAGCGCCCATAAAAAATCGACCAATAAACGTTAACAAATGCTTGGCACTGTGTTGAGTATGATTTAGGGCTATATCAAGTATAAGATAAGTGCACTCATAAAATTGGTGAGGAAACTCCCAATCAATGACAATTGAACATGGAGCAGGGGCGGAGCAAATTTAAGTTGACCTACGGTAAAGCTAAAAATATATTAAATGAAGTGACTGTTAAATGTCGTTTCTAAAAAAGAAACATAATTTAAATAAAAAAATGTTTACAAAACTTTTAAGCTATGAAGTAAGTTAAAATGTCTATGTTTATCTTCGATAGTATCAAGAGTTTAAAGGAACGTTTGACCTTCAAACTGGCTTAAGAATCATACTTTTTCAAATACTATTGAGAACCAACTTTTAATTTATGCTTATTATTAATATAACGCACTTAATGTACTTATAGAATTAAGAGAGAAGAAAAGAGTTGTAAGATTCTGTTACTGAAAAAACACATTCGCGGTGTATTTTACAATAAACGTTGTTAAGTAAAATAATTTGATTATATCCAAAAACTATAAAGGTAATTCAAGAAGTATCGTGAGGGGACAGAATATGTTTGTATGCATAATATTTATTAATACATAAAAGTTTGAAGTTAATGTTAATATATAATGTTACTTAACCTAACCTTTCCCTTTGCATTCCCTTAGTTGCTCATCTTGCTACAGATTTATATCTACAATCTGAGCTCCTTGTCTAGCGTCAATTTACAGTCGTTTGACAAAAGCCTGGCCATGCTGTCATTGGCAAATCCCTTAAACAGTTTCCATTAATCTTTGGCAGCAGCTGGAGAGCTTTTCTATTTCTACCTGTAATTTTCAACCCGTCATTTTTCCCAACTACTTCCCTCACTACTTCTCCTTCTTTTTCAGTGAATGTGATATGGTCTGGTTATTGAATAATGCTGATTAACACATTAGAGATCATTGAATTGAATGCAGTGAATTTGAATGTGAATGTGAATGTAAATGTAAGTGTATGAAGGTATTTTATATACATGTATGTACGTATTTTGCTGTCGAGCTTCTGCTGTACGTGAATGCCAATATGTCGAATGCTACCATTTATAACCACGATTGCTGATTATGCTGTTTCCCTGGCTGAAAATGGATGACATGACAGATGGAGTAGAGTAAGCATGTGCGCGCACAGCCAGAGACCAGAGACCAGAGACCAGAGACGTTGTGATCGAGATCGAGACAGAGACGGAGACCGAGACGATGCCGCAAAAACCCCTCTACTTTCCTCTACATACTCAACTGCATGCCTGGTCTTGAGGTTGGAACTCAGTGACAGTTCGGTTGCAGCGGGGCTCGCAAACAAGAAGAACTCTTTATTTAAATAATCATTTTTTCTGACAGCTAACTTGACTTCCAGATCGGCATCCAGCACCAGTCTCAGCGACAACTGCCATATGAGTAGGTTCGTTCTTCATTCTTGAGAGCTTGCATTTCTTTCATACTTATTTTATATAAGTATTATTATGATTTTTCATTTTTCTTTTCTCTCCGCTTGCACGCTTTAATTGTTTGTTTGACTTGCTGGCCGCGCTGCTTGCGAGACATTTAAGCGCCCGGTTCGAATTTGGGCTCGGACATGGAGCGGAGGTTTCACTTGCACACGTCATTGTCATGATGCCTGTGGTCTGGTTTTAGGGTGCGGCGCGTGGGGATCTGTGGCGTCGTTTAATTGAGAACGATGCATGTAAATGACACTTTTCAGCATTAATAAGCAAATATTTGTATGATTATTGGTGTAGCATGGGGATTAGTTTCAAACTGTAAGTGGTAGGGAGCGCTCCGTCCGATATCTCTGATTGAAGTCGACGATGCTGTCGCAACAGGTAAAGAGCTTTAGCTAGTTTCAATGTCTCCAAGTCAAATGCAACTGTCACATCACAAACTGAACAACAGGTTCAGAGAAGCTTAAATAAATGAATTTAGTCTAGATATGATATAAATAAATAAATCACTTTCATTCTTTCATTAGATTTAGTTCAGAATAATCTGTATTTGATAAGCAATGTGGTTTATGTAGAAGTGAAGGCGGCAATTTAACTATATAAAGTTTTAAGGTGGTAATAAGGTGTTCTTAAAGAAAGTGTTCTTATTTGGTTTCTACAACACATCGAATGCCTCAAACTAAATCTCTTTGCTTCTTAAACAATAGTTGGTAATTTATTTATTTTTTATTAAATTTAAAATTAATATTTCCAAAAATTCATCGCTCATATTCATCATAAATTTTAATTTATCAACATTGTTGAGTATATTTTTTTGAGCTGGCTAATTCCAAGATACAAAACTTCTTGGCGGCGCAGTGACAAGTGACAACCTGACTGACTGCACAGCATTGACAAAATTATCTGAAATATGCAAAAAAAATATGCCAAGGCAGAAGAGATCGAGAGAGAAAGAACCAAACCGAACCGGCGGCAGGCGAAATCTTTGGCATTTGAAGAGACATTCTTATTTTTAGGTGACATGCCCCCGGTTGGACGTCTGACGCACTTGGTTGTATATCTGGATTGTCAATCAGTTTTGAAAGTCATCGTTTCTTGATTTTGCATTTCATTTGAGTTTTGTTTTGGTTTCTTGTACCTTTTTGGGCTTAGCTCACAAGTTTGTAATTTAATATACATACATCAACCGGCTTAATATATTCAGTTTGCTTAGCTGTGGTCTATTGATGGCAGCGTTTAAATTTATTTTGTTAATGTGAAAGCTAAGATGGCAATTAGCAAAACAATTTAATAATTGCCATGCCAACATATTTTGTTCAAATATTCAAGAGTCTCTTCGACTCTTGGTGTCAAAATAGTTAATGGTCTTATTGATGAGTTATTATTCTAATGTTTAATCTAAAAGCGTTATTTTAGCTATAAGGTACCTTACTTTGAGCTAAAGCCCAACAGAGATAAGATTATAAACGTAATTACTGTAATAAAATACACGTTATTCAGGTTAACTGTTTAGATCTTGACTTTTTATATATGGCGCCAACTCAGGCTAACTGTTTATATACATATGTATATGGCCATATACTATATACATATATGACGTCAACTCTTTTGTTTGTTATGAAATGTGTTTAAAGCTACTCAGAATAGTAACTGACTATTGGCTTAATCAAAAAATAACCTAACCGAAAATAATGTTAATTTGTGTCAAACTTAAATTCTTAAATTCTATTTTAAATGATGTAGTTGGGAAATTTCCCTAAAATCCCTTTAAAATATAATGGTTATACTAGTAAAAGCAAGAAATCTTACCAATAATGGTGTCATGTTAACAGTACCATGCCCCAGTTTTAATGGTAAAATATCTTTCCTTAAGGGTATTAGCTTACCTTGTGGTTTGGGAACATTCCGTTTAAGTTGCATCCATTTGTATGTTGGAATGTTTGGTGCGTGATTTGGCGATTTTGATTGTGAGCTCGCTTGGTGCGAGGAATTCGCAGCGGACGCAGATGTGGTTGACGAAGATGTGGAGCTACCTGGTGATGTGACGCCACTTCCACGTTGATTCCGGGCCACGGCAATGCAATTGCCCGTGCCATTGGGTGATATGGAATTGTGTGGCACTGCCTGAGCTTGCGAACTGGCCGCCTGTTGTTGTTGCTGCTGTTGCTGTTGTGCTTGTTGCTGCTGCTGCTGCTGTGCGCTGGTTGTCAAACTGGCCAAATGCCCATGACTTAGACTATGATGTAAATGAGCATGAGGATAGTCCATGGCACTGCCCGCGTCCAGCGCATAGCCCCCGCTCATATGCTGATGATGATGATGGTGCCACATTTGTGGCGGTGATTGTTGCATCATCGGATCCGGGTCCTCCAGCAGCAAGCCGGGTGGCGGTGCCGCATATCCAGCATGCAACACGGCTGCGTATTTCTCTTCCATAGGGCCACCGTAGCCTTGTGGCTGCGTCTGCGCCTGCTGTGCCACACTCGGCGAATACAAGCAATCCAAGTTGGTGTACATCATGCCATTCTCGGAGCTTATAATGGGCGCATGTGCATCCATTGATTGCTGCTGTTGCTGCTGCTGCTGATGATGCTGTTGTTGTTGCGTTGCATTGGCTGCTGTTATCGGAGAATTGTTGGCGGGTGGCGGCACCGTTGCAACAGCGGCTGTGGCATAATAGGAGTGCACGGAGTCCGTCTCATAGTAGGAGTCGGCAGGTGAGTGGCTAGTAGGATGTAATGGAGTGTTATTTGGTGCGGCTCCCGTTGCTGTCGTGGTTATTCCATACTCCGCTGCACTGGGACTAAAGAGATGGGAGTGGGGATAAAGCTGTTGCTGCTGCTGTTGCTGCTGCTGCTGCTGGGCAAGTGTATGTTGCAGCTGGAGCTGTGGTGGAGGTGGCGTTAACTGTTGCTGCTGCTGATAGTAGTTGGGTGAGTTGCTGTCATAGCCATTGTAGGCCAGTTGTTGTTGCTGATGTTGCTGTTGTACTTGCTGTTGCAGTTGCTGATGTTGCTGTTGCAGCTGCTGCTGTTGCTGCTGCTGCGTGTGATGGTGGGTCGGAGAGGGAAAGTAGTGACTGCCATAGCCATCGTAGGCCGTGGCCGTGGCATGTGGATGATGATGCGGATGGTTGCCGTACATGCTGCTAACGTCCATCATATTGTATGCCACAAACTGAACTCTCAAAAATTTTTGTAGTATTGCCTAAAACAAGTGTCGAAAACCAAACGGTGTTTAATTTGTTACAATGATGTTAATAAAAGTCAAATTGAAGTTTGAATTGCCAAAAATAGCTTAAGTTATTAAAAGTAAAATATATCATGATTAAAAATAAGTGGTCATTGATTTTGAAATGAAAAAGTGTTGAAATACATGTATCTAAGAATATGACTTTTGGCTTTGGCATAAATGGAAAATATTTTAGGCAATATTTGCATTGAAATCCTAGGAAATTTATGCTTTAGGCAATACTATTATACTTGAAACACAAACTAACTTTTTTGCAGAATGAGAAAATTTCCAAACGTGTGCCAACAGCTTTGTGAAAACACTTGGGAAGTGCTTCAGCACAAATAATTATTTTTGATAAGAACACGCGCTTGATTTCTTATTATATTTTTCATTTAACACTTTGGCACACTTAAACATAAACAGTTAAATGAAACACGCCATAACAGTTTCAATTTCAATTACAGTTTGCCGTACCGACGGTTTCTGTATTTACTACACGACGATTCTCAGACTTCGTGCTGCATGCGCGCTAACCAAGTCGTGACTGATTGTTGGCCAGACAACAGCCAACCCAGCTACACACACAGGCGATTGAATGTTGACAGGCCACGCCCCGAACTAGCACCTACTGCCATCTCGCTTGCACTACCTGCAACGGGGCCATGATTCACGGAGTGTAGTGCTATCTCGCTTGCTACCGTTATGTGTGAGATGTGCACGCAGTGAGTTCTCTTATCAGTAAACTCCGGTACACAGGGGTTAGTCATTACCGGTTTTGGTAGTTGTGCTGTTTTCATTTAGATTTTTTGCCGGTCCCAGGGCAAAATGCTGATATTAGAGTAACGCCCATGTTTCATGTCTTTTTTAACTGTGGAAATAACACACGGACACATACCTACATGTATGTAAGTATATGTATGTAACTAAATATCTTTGTGAAAAGAGTTTTTTGTTTGGCACGTTTTGTTATTTGTGTTTTCGCACCTAGTCAACATAGTTCAACTCCCACATGAATTGACAGTAGCAGGTAGTGGACAAAAATTGGTCAACGAAGCTCATCGGGGGGATGTGCCGGCTGTGCAGCTGTCAATCGTCATCATATTATCCACATATGACAGGCCCATCTATGTATGTATGTACGTTTGTACGTATGGCTGCTGTGGAATTTAAATCGCCGTCTCAACTCGTCTCGTCTCGTCTCGTTTTGTCTCTGACTCAGTGGGATGCAATTCGTAGGCGCCCCCTACGAGTCTGTCACACACTGCCCAGATAGAGATACAACATTCAGATATCTTTATGTGTCCCGTACAAACAGGCATTGCACCTTTCACGCACAATGCATCATCTTTGGCTGTCTGTCTGGAAAACTTTTGTGTTTTAGTTTGTTGTTTCTCCTTTTAGGTATTATTTTTACTTTTTGTACAAGTTGATTGACATTTTCACAAGTTTTTGTCGTGTACTGGTAGTTGGTGGTTTGCTGGCCGTGCCCAATCCCAATCCCATACCCAAACCTAAAGGCAATCCACTTTCCTTTGCCCATTCCAACATGGCCAACAGCTTACTTGTGAGTTGTCTCGTCCTTTTGGGTCTTAGCTCGACGCTCCAAGGTGATTTGTTATATTTTCGGACAGCAGCAATTAATAGTAACAGGATGTGTGTGTTTTTATATTTTAATCTTCCGACCAACTCATGTCCACTGTCCCAAATGGCAAGTGGCCATATCACACCTAAACATAAATGTATAAACGCGCGATTGAATGAGTTTATTATGTTATCTGCTTTTTGAAAAGGAAACTCGGCCTTATAAGAAATATATTTATGTACATACATTTAAATGTTTACTTTTATTAATTAAAACCCAAATTGATTTCAAATGTCATACTTTACTAGTTGAATATTCGTTGCATGCATATCATTATTGATTATTGTTTTATATTAAATTACCTAAAATATGTATACATTTTTTTTTTTTTTATCATGTGATTACTAAAAATTGATAAAATATTATTAACCATTAATTATTATATTAATTGATATACATAGGTCGTTAATGGTTGATATAAGGTAAATATTGAATTGAAATCATATAAATGTGCTGAAAAATTAGTACAACAATGATTGCTTATGGGTAACTGATATTATTTACAATATATATTTGCATTAAATAATATTCACGTATAAAAAACGTAATAGATAAATATTTATAATGGTTAATAAGAAAAATGTCTAACTGCTGATCTATTTTTTTAATACAAGTAATATTCCCTTAAATTTGGCTTATGATTAAACTTATATGTACTTAAACTTAAACTGCATACATTCGAGGCTCTGAAACTTTAAAACAATTTCATTTATCTTAAAAAAAGACCAAGAAAATACTAATTTCAAACTAGTTGCAAATTTGACAGATAATGTTTAAATGTCATGCTTGCAAAAAATAATATTTTAGCCTCGCAGTATTAAAAATGTATTTAAATAAAACATGAACTGAAGTTATTCTCAGTCGGCCTAAAATTATGTACGAATTTATATACCAATGTGCCGTCCTTAAGAGCTCACATTTTGTGTATTATACAACAAAAAGGTGTTTTATTTCGATTATTTAAAAAACAAAACAAATTTTTTTCTTTATTTATGATCGGGAATATCCATGAGAGCTTTGTTATAAAGTAATGTCATCTAGCCAATTTCAACAAATGCTTTAAGTGCAGCAAAAAAAAAAACCATTAGATAAATTCGTAAACTATTCTGCATTAATCTGACAGAGGTCAATGCTATATCGTCGTAGCTCGCGATGCCGATTAAGACCCGATTATAGGGTCTACAATGTTTTGTTCAATGCGTAACAGATTTTTGACAAAATTAATAAGCACAAGTCTATTATCAAGTAGTTATATAAGATTTTTACAGCTGAGATATTTTTTGACGCAAGATTTCTTTCTGTAATTTATTGCACAAGGTTTAATTTAATATAATTAAGTTTCAAGAAGTGTACCTTGTTCAATTGAAGTAAAATTAAAGTTTCTCTCATGAATTAATTCAATATTATTGTTAATTTCATTAAAACACTTAAGGTCCTTCCTTTGGACCTAATTAGCTATTTTAGTATAGTCATCCAATTGTTTTAATGCTAAGGTGACATTTAGTCCAAATTAATTATGTATGTTTTTTTTTTTTTTTAATGTTATTGACGCCGTCGCAAGTATGACATTTGGATTTGATGGGTACTTAAGGAGGCGTCAATGGTCAGGCGACAATCGACTGATATTTTGTATAAGCTCATTTCGATTGCTCGACAGAAAAATAAAAGTGACCAAAAATGGTTGAGGCGGGGAGGTTGGGGGCGCCAGCAATGTGGCTGACACCTCGTTACAAAGCGACTTTGAAAGTTGTTGTAACTTCCAGTTGGCAGCTGGCCCGTATCCGACCGACTCTCGGATTGGGTTGCCTTGAGTGTGGAGAAGTGACGAGTAACAGTAACAGGCGTAATTGGCTCTGGACAAATTGATGGATTGCTTGGCGCCGACTGTCACAGCTCCGAGCTGTCCGTGTCCGAGTCCGAGTCCGAGTCCGTCACATTGGTGGCGGTCTTTTGTAGTTTTTCTTTTATACTTTTGGGTAAATCGATATCTGTGCCATTTTTTGTGCAGCTTTTGACATTTGTGTGCTTTGGTGTTTCAATTCTGTAATGATTAATTAATTATCCATACTTATCGGGCTCTACTGTATTTCCACTTGCCTGTTGCATGGTCCGATGTAGACGTCGACAACAACGACGCCAATGGAGCCTGTCGCCAAAACTGTTAACTTGGCTTCTTTTAAGCCTTTTCTAATTGAATATGTAATTACATGTCTTCGGCCAGACGTCCTCATTGTTTTTGTCTACATTAATATGATTTTAAGCTTGTTATTGGTCAAAAATATTTATTTGGAGCATAAATTCATCACAACTAAACCGGTTTGAAGTACAGCAAAAGAGTATTTACTCTATAAACAAAAATACTTATTTCTTTCTAATGATTGATAGAGATTTTTCAATATATGTATCTTGAATTTGAAATTGGGAACAGTTTAATTTTTGAAAAATGTGTCAGTAGGTAGATACTTTTAACACCAATTGTCTTATTGCATTTACTCTGGACTGCAGAAAGCACATGGACGATTCGTGAAGGAGAAAATAGATCAGACACATGGTAAAAGCCCTTGTCCTTGCTTAACTTTTATTGGGCTCAGTACCCACCCCAAGTAGACAAGTTTTCAACAGCTACTTTAAAAAAAAATATTTAAGGCTTGCATCTAACTTATTAGATACTTTAAATAATTTACCAAAAATTTGATTTAAAGTACACGTTCTTTTGGCGTTTATGCAAGGAAATTCTAGTGTTAATGTTCTGTATGTTGAATAAATAAATTTGATTGCATAAAGCTTCACTATCTTATCGCCGATTGCAAAATGGTTGGCTATCGAATTATGTGTGAACTGAATTTCACCCTTGAAGACATAAGGTGTGCAAATACTTTGTTTATAACGCGGCACAGCACAAATTATTTGAATTTCATTTCTTTTATTTAAGTAATTTACCTGCTACAACCCACTTAATATGTTATAAAATTGTTAACAACATCAATAAATACATATACAAATGACCTTGGCATACTGTAATGCAAATTTATGCAAAGCCATCGCGCTTAAAATAATGCCAAAGTCTTTAATACGAGGGCAATTCACAAGTTTCTTTCATTTTGCACGCGGATAAAGATAGAGCGAGACAACTAGAGTAACAAATCTTATCCGCAGCTGAAGTGAAACGAGCCAATGGGAGTGGAGACGGTGTGGCACACATAACGATTGGGTTCCAGTGCAACCCCTATTTGTAAGTCTCAAAGCAGCTGCGTTATAGGGACATAAATGAAATCCCATATGCAGTTAAATCATCAGTTGCCAAATTTGTACAGATGCTAAGCGAGGACAAAAAGATACGTGTTGTTATACTAATTGAATTACCGGATATAAAAAATGCTGTCAACATGTCGTGAAAAATAAAAGATGGAAACTGTTATATAGCTGTCTTATATACAGTTTGCAAAAACCTGTTATAAAGATTACTTTATCTAAAAGTAAGTGGTTGCAAAAATACGTGCAAAATCTCTTTAAGTCAATAAGTTAGAAAAAGTAAAATAAAAAAAGGAACTTAATTTTAAGTACGTTAGTGTTTGCTCCGGCTTTATCAAAACTTGCTGCACCTAATATTATTTTATCAAAAACACACACATATGATTTTTTGTTACGTTTGTAGCGTTTGTAGCTTTTAAGTTGTAAGCGCCATCTTTGGAAAAATCATGAAATAAATTAAAGTATGGCATACTTTCAGGGCGCAACATCAAAATTGTTGAATCTGAATCCTTTAAATTTAATGCAATGACACTTTTCTTATTAAAAAACCCGAATGTCCTTGAATTGTTCGCATACAAACGTTAGTCGAAAACATAAGTTTCATGCATTACGCAAGAAGGCCACAAATCAATCGAAGGGATGTGATTGCTTACAGAAATATAATTGCATACTTTCATGAGCCACAAGTATGATATTTGTTTGAAGAAATATTTTATATATGTACAAAATAATAATTGTAAATGTGTTAAGATATAGTATAAAATATTCACATGTATATCATTTAAAAATGTATTATATTTGCAGCTGTTAAACCATTCACTTCGGCGAAAAAAGTTTTTTTGTTACAGTTTTTTTTCTTTCAGTAATTTAAATTACTTTTATTTTGGTCTGAACATGTAATTATGAGGTGAGAGAAGCCTCATTCCACAAACCATCGATGTAAATGCCAATTACAAGATCCAACTATTCCAAAAACCTGTCGATGTCTGATAAACTTGTTGGAATCGTTTCCAATTAGGCGCGCGTCTGGAGGTCTTGATGTGCAGCTACCCAACTTGACCTTGCAGCGTACAGGACGGTAACAGGTATTGTGGCACCCAACTGTGGCATTGGGTTAGTGTGCTTTTGACCTGTGTCCAGCCTATATAAAGCGATTGCCGATCAGAGAAGAACTTGTGTCAGTTCAGCAATCGACAGGACAAAACGTTTAAAAAAATACACTCGTCTCAATTTTTAAATATGTTTAACCAGGTAAACACAAAGATTTCTGAGTTCTGAAAATCGTTTTTTAAATGTTTTATATATATTTTATTTTACTTAGACTATCTTACTTGCTGCGTTCCTTGCTTTGGCCAGCGCTGGACTGTTGCCCAGCCGAGGTGTAGGCAGTGAGGACACCTTTGATGCCCATCCTCGCTACTCCTTTGGCTATGATGTACAGGATGCGGTTAGTGGAGATGTCAAGTCCCAGCAGGAGACCCGTGACGGCGACTCTGTGCAAGGTCAATACTCCTTGAACGATGCGGATGGCTATCGTCGCATTGTTGACTACACTGCGGATGCTGAGCATGGTTTCAGCGCAACAGTGCGCCGTGAGCCACTTAATGCTGTGGCACCCGTCTCCGTGGTGGCCAAGAAGCTGAAAGCAGCTGTAATTACGCCCAAGTTGCAGCCTGTTCAACCAGTGCTCGTAAGGAGCTACGCCGCACCCACTACATTGATCCACCATGCGCCAGTGGCACATGTGGTTCATACTGCACCAGCACCCACCTATGTTTCCCATCACGTGCCAACGCTGTTGAAATCACCGATACACGTCGCCCATCCACAAACCGTTTCGTATGTGTTCCAACACTAGAGCGAGATAGAGAGAGACACAAGTCTGATGTCATACCAATAGACAACACATAACATATAACTGTTTATTGTTTTTGTTTATCAAATAAACCCAATATTACTGTGAATGGAATGGAATGGTATTCAACGTGTGTGGTCGACTTACATATCTCTTGAAATCTTTAAAACCGTTTTGCTTTTTTTTCTTTATGCTTTGTCGATATTATACAAAGAAAAATAGAGATTCTTAAAGTTAAGATTCCGTGGCATTATAATTTGTTTATTTCCTTCATAAAATTATTATGTGATAGGAATTTTTAAGATCAACTCAGTTTTATTTTAAGAGTATTGAGTATTGATAGTTCCTTTTCATAAAAAATACCAAACCGAAAAAGATAATTCTATCAAAAAATTTGAAAAGAAATATTAAATATTTGAACTTTGAATGCATGTTGACAATTCGACTTAAACAATAAAAACTGTAACAAGCGAAACGCAATTTGATAGGCGCCTTTGTTTAGTTCACCATAAATAGTATCTAATGCAAGTTTAAGGTTATGTTTTGTACAGTTAATTGAAGTTCCCGCGTCGGAAGTTGAAAGGTGGCGACAAAAGCAACAAAAAACAAGTGGAAACGTTGCAGTCGGACGCAACCGACTGCGATATACTCGATACCAGTATTAAAACCGGTAAAAAGAGGCCTGATTGCAAAGGGGTACGGATACGACAAAGCTGTGAGCTGCCCCAAACATTTTCTGAACAGATGGGGATGCCACCAGCAATCTTTTTTGTTGACACTAGCTCAAAGTTTTTGGGGGGGGGTAATTATTTAAAATTTGGGAAGGGGGCTGGCTAGGGCGGAATGGGTAGGCGTGGCATCCAAAGTTTTGATGCAATTTTTGGGGTCGTTATCTTTGACCAATTTGGTGGCTCGCTCAAAGTTTTAAATTGGGCCAAAATTTTTGATGCAATATTTTCGGGGATGCCAGTACCTACTAAATTTGGTAACTCTAACTGTAAGGGTGTGCGGAATAGGTGGACTTATCGATTTTGAGTTATCGAATTTATCGATTTGCCAGCCTCCCAGTTATCGTACAACCCCAATGTTGACACTTTATCTGTCCCGGCCATAGATAAAGACATTTGCAAAGTTTCAAGTCTCTAGCTTGAAGGGTGTCGAAAAAAGTTGCGTTCATACAGACAGACAGACAGACGGACAGACACCATGACGGACATTACACAAACCCAATATACTCTTTACCTTCGGTATCGAGTATAAAAACCAAACATTTTAAATCCAATTAGAGCATATCTGGAGCGCCAGCACACAAAACTCATAAATTTTAAAGGTCGTGTTTGGTGGGGGTGTAAGGGGGAAATAGAAGGTGTCAGTATGTGTGCGTGCGAGTGTTTATGTGTGTGTGCATGCAAGTGCACGGCAGACAATTTGAAAAACCGTTGTTATGCATTTGCGCATGCCATGCATACCTTATTATTATTGATGTGAATGTGTGTACATGTGTGTGTACATTTGGTTGTGTATGTTTTTTGAAAGCGAAATACATTTGAACGAAGTAGTATGAAGAAGTATGTGACTTCTGAGTATGCTGAGGCCAATATTAATTCGACTCGAGTGAGTCCAATTCAATCAAGAAGGCATTATGCCTTAACAGATGTTGTTGTAATTTGTTGCTGCTTTTGCTTTTTGTCACTTTGTTCGCCTAGCCTTGGTTAAGTATGTGCTTGGGCCAATCGACTGGACGCCCGTCCACCTTCTACTGCTTCTAGTCTTACTCGTCTGGTATTTTAGTATTGGTTTTTTATTTTGTGATTTGTATTTTAAAATTGTCGCCAGCGTTTTGTGACGCAAATGCACGCAATTGTTTACAAATTTGGGCAGATCGCCTCGAGCGTGGTATAAAAGCCCCAGTTGGACACTGTTCAAATCAGTTCAACACCAATTACGGTATTTAGAGCAACATCAAAATAAACAATGGCATTCAAAGTAAGCCGAAACTCAAACCTTCCCAACCCTTCTAAAAAGAACATAATATTACCATGTGCAGGACCAACAAACTGGTATTCAAGTGATAAGTGATTAAAATGTGTGTGTTTTGTGTTCTTGCAGTTCACCATTCTCTTTGCCGCCTGCATCGCCGTGGCCAACGCTGGTATCGTCCCAGTTGCCGCACCATTGGCTGCCGTTGCCCAGGTAGAGGAATACGATCCTCATCCCCAATACACCTTCGGATATGACGTTAAGGATGCGCTCTCCGGTGACTCCAAGACTCAAGTAGAGACCCGTGACGGTGATGTTGTCCACGGCCAATACTCGCTGAACGACGCCGATGGCTATCGTCGCATTGTGGACTACACCGCTGATCCCATAAATGGCTTCAATGCTGTGGTGCGTCGTGAACCTTTGGTCGCCGCTGTAGCCCCTGCTCCAGTTGTTGCTGCCCCAGCACCTGTTGTTCATGCTGCTCCTTTCGCATACGCCGCTGCTCCTGCACCGATTGTGAAGGCTGCTCCCCTGGTTGCCGCTGGTCCAGCCATCGTCAAGACGCATTTCGCTTCTCCATATCTCTCATATGCCTATTAAGCAGAGATTGTCAATAGGTGATGCCCAACCTGATAATTGCCGTTAGTTGTTATTGAATAAAGATTGTGATGCCATAGATAAAATGTTAAATGTTTCGTTATTTAAATGTTAAAAGCTTAAATGGAGTTTACAAGCTATTATAGATTTAGATAAGATTGGAAAATTCTTATACTGAAAAGTCAAAATTCAAGAACTAAAATTTTTAAGAAACCTTGAACTTACCTTTTACCTGGGCGAAAACTCTGAAAACTATTGAGCCAGAAAGATAATAATATGTTTTTATATCACAGTAATCTTTAAAATCCTTAGATTAGGCTTTTTCAGAATAATTTGAAAACATAGCGGTCAAACTTAAACATGCTGTAAATATTGAATCAAATCAATTTATATATCTTAAATATCTTAAATGCTCGTCATTGAAAAGTTTAAAGTCTGAGGCAGAGAAGAAAACGTTACTAGTTCAACTTAAAGTAAACACAAGCCATTGAAAACGATATAATTACATTAAAAGAAATTAAAAAACATTACATGCACAATCTGATTTCACTTTCCCTTTGGCCAGTGTCCACATATTTCAAGGCCGTCTCCGGTAACGAAAAACATTAAACTGGCAATAAAGAGCAGTGGAAAGAACGAACCGAAAGGAAAAGTAAAAGACGTACAAAAGCCGCAAAAAACAAAACCGAAACATTGTTAATGTAGTTAACATTCATATGATTCACGGCACTAAAAACGTGAGAGGCCTGAAAAAAATTCATCTTATGTTGGCCGAGAATGCGGTCTGATAATGTTAACAATTGCAAATAACATGGATCTTGTACGTTGATAAAACAAAATAGCTATCCAATTATAATTTTTTTGAAGGCTGTTTTGATAAAGATCTTCTTCTTCTAAATCGAACTATTTTAGCTTATTTAAATTTCTTATATAATTAAATGTAACAAATGTTATTCTAGTTTTTAAAATTTTTAATAAAAGCTATAGTCATTGAAATTTTTTGAATTACCTTTTTTTCTGGTGAATAAAATTTATTTAATCTTTTTCTTCGTAAAGCAAACAATCTGAAATTTGTGCGCAGTGTTGGTTATTACGAATCTCAATTGTTGTGCTCGCCTTGTGGTTTTATGTTCCACCTTAACAGGGTCTATGGGCTTGCGCACTCGTTGATGTAGCTCAAAGCAACGGTATGTTACTGTAACAGTTATTGCTGTTTGAAATATTTGGCGGTTTTTTTTTGTTTGTGCGTCTGCGGCTGTTGGTACTTGTACTACTTTAAAGCTAATGGGAACGAGCGCCAAACACGAGCATGTCATCGGGTAGCTGTAGCTTGGACAACATTAAGTGCTGGTAATTAACCATAAAACCTGACTTTGACCTTAACACTCGTTGAAGTCACTGTTGCTGTTCACTTGTCGCCAGCTGCATGGGGAGGACATGCGATGTGTGGAACAGCAGATGTTAAGGTAAAAGGTCCACGAGCTTTGCGACCTGTCCCAATCTGGGTTGATAAGACAATGGGCAGCGATTTAAGACAATATCGGCACGTAAATCATTCTGTAAAACAAAAACACAAACGTGTCAGCATTGTGGCGCTGAGTGCATTTGGCGAAAGGCCCAAATATACAAAATCTCTGACCTTAACTTGTTGTTGAATTGAATTTTGAGTATGGGGTTTGCACTGTGCACTACTTACATGCATATAAGTCAATACAGGCATTAATTTGCATTGATTGGTGTAAATGTGAACGGCACCTGGCAAAGAAGATTGTTAATGTGGGCAGATCAGTTTGCTATAATGAGTTGGAAGTGCTGTCCGAAATTGATTTAAAGTATATACTATCAAGGAATTTGGTCCACTGGGATGATATTTTCCAGTTGCCATAATTGAGATGTAAATTGGTGTTGAGTACGTGATTTTGTATGTATTTGTTTGTATTTTATGCTTTGGCATGAATTGCATAAGATGAATATATCCAAACTTTATTTGTTTGTGTTATTGGTAATTTTTTACTAAAGTACATCATACAATTAAGTCATCTTCTCTTCTAATCTTCCCATTTACCATACAGAATCCATTAGTTTTTCATAGTCTTAGAAATATGCAACAATTTATTCAATTTATGGAGATAGACATGGCTTTAAATAACATCGTATGGTTAGTCCACTTAGTGGTGCTGATGGTAGGCAACGGGCAGGGGTGCGCCAGCCACAGAAACAGTCTTCACCACGGTTTTAACATGATCGAGGGGCACACGGTTGACCACAGCATTGAAGCCGTGCTCCGGATCAGAAGTGTACTGAACAATGCGTTTGAACCCATCGGCATCCACCAGCGAGTACTCGCCACGGACCACATCACCATCACGCTCCTCTACCTGGCTTTTGGAGTCACCGGAGAGGGCATCCTGCACATCATATGCGAACTTGTACTGGGGATGGGGATCGTACTCATCATCGTGCTTGGCCAGCACGTGTTGGGCATGGGCCACAGCCACTGGGGCATGAGCATAGGTGACAGCTGGAGCTGGCGCAGCATGATAGACCTGCTGGACGGGCAGTAATCCAGCGCTGGCAGCGGCAATGAGGGCAAAGATAGCAAAGATCTGGAAGTGTATAACCATAATAAAGGACTTGACAATTTTGCTTTGAAAATCAAAATCTTACCTGGTAGGCCATGGCGAGTGAGCTTGAAAGGCTTGGCGAATATTCAAGTAGTGATACGAAAGCAGAGAAGCTGTGGAATGATTTGGAGACACCAAACCACATCATTTTATACTCAAAGTGTAACTCACGTTGTGAAATAATAATAATTTGTTTTTTTATTTATTTGCAAATCAATATTTGTCACTTGCTATTGCTGATTTACTGAGTGAGAGCGAGGTAATCACGAATTGATAGATACATATGTGTATAGTTTATTTATGCAATAACTGTGAAATCTAAATATATGCAGATTAATGTCATAGGTAATTTGTATTTAATACCGAATACATACTGACAAAACCATTTCACAACCACACCTTCTCCAACTGCTGCTTTTTTGACCATGGTCACTTTTATGTCTATAGCGCTTTCACAATTTCACCTTGAAATCAATATCGCATTAATCGCATAAAGTACTTAAAAGTCTTTCGGATAAATTGGCGTTACAAGCTGGGTGGGCTAATACTGTGGGCTTGTTAATATTTTACAGTTCAGTCGGTGTTCTTATTCTTAATACAAAATACGGGACTTACATTAATTATATACCCTTCTATGACAAACTTTATGATTTGTACTTTCGATTTTTTAATTATTAACAAGCTGAAGTTTTTATTGTTGTTATCTTTTATAAACAAATTAATTATGTTTTTTTCTTTTAAATCAACATGAACTAGTTGAATAATGTATTTTCAATGTTGTATGTTTCCTGAAGACTTATTTTTAGGCTCCACAAGTTACTTATTTTTTTGTGTAATTACTAGTTCGTTGATTAATAAAGAACACATCGCGACATTTTTATAGTACAATCACATTTATTCTGAAAACCGTATTAGGAAAATCACTTCACGTCCAAAGATCAATAAATTTACAAGTTCCTAACGGCATATGTTGGCGCTGTGTATCTTAGAGGAGCAGCAATGGGACCAGCTCGCAGAATTGGTGCTGGAGCAGCTCTCAGAAGAGAAGCAGAAACAAGAGGAGCAGATCTCACAATGGGCGCAGTAACAGCAACGGGAGCAGAGCGAACCAAGGGAGCGGCAACAGCAACTGGAGCAGCCTTAACCAGAGGCTCAGCAACAGCAACGAGAGGTTCACGGCGGACGACAGCGTTAAAACCATTGATGGAATCAGCGGTGTAGGTCACGGTACGTTTGAAGCCATCGGCATCGATCAGGGAGTATTCGCCACGGACCACATCACCATCACGTTCCTCCACATGACCCTTGGAGTCGCCGGAAAGGGTATCCTGGACATCATAGCTGTACGAATACTGCGGATGGGGATCTACCTCCTCCAGTTCAACAGACTTGGCTAGAACGGGTGCTGGAGCAACGGCAACGGGTGCCACAGTTCTCAAGACTGCCGCCTGAGCCACGCCAAGCATAGCAAGTGTGAATGCGATCTGAGAATAGAAGTGAAGATAAAGATATTAATCCTGTCGTAATCCAAATGAGTTCCAGTTTCTTCTTAGCTACCTTGTAAGCCATTTCGTTGTGTTTTAATTGGAGGTTTACTTAGTGGTATCCAAAGCAAAAGCTGAACACTGAATGCCTGGCCAAGTGTTGGACATAATGTTATATAGTCAGCTAGCTGACATTGATGACACCTAATTGGAATTCATTTTTGGCCCCATACTGATATTTTTGGTATTGAAAGTCCATTGGTGGGATGGACGAATTCAAAACTAGTCACGTTTAATTGTCACGTACGTTCTTCAGTTCTTCAGGTCGAATATTTGTTTAAATTGGTATATTTGATTATAAACCCATACTGCATATTATTTATTTATGCTTCTTCTCTACCTTTTGGTATTTTGTACGAGTTTACAGTTATTGCAGTAATCTATTTAATATTAAATGTTTATCGGTTTTACAAAATATGCAAAGGGAAGTACATAATTAAACATATGGGTAATTCTAAAGAAAGGTCAACCGCAACCAGAAAATTCAAAGTCTAAAATAGTATGTTTTTTTCACATAGTTTTATAGGGAATCCATTATATTTAACTTATGTATATGTATATGTATGTATAAGCATATTTTACATTTACTCATAACACATATTGAAAAATTGCAATGCAAAGTCGAAGAGGTGCGAAAGTTCTGTTTTGAACTTTTCTACTGCACGTTTTGTTTTGATTCATTTTCTTAAAGAGAGTCATTAAGCGTTGATATTCACTCTTTTAAATCTCGGTTAATATTCTAAGAATATAATACAAATGTAAAAGAAACGATGCGATAGCTTATAACGGCAATTTTCTTATCAGCCAATCAGTTGCTAAAACTGTCGCGTGCAACAGTGATTAAAATTCAATTTAAAAAAAAAATGCTTAATATTTTTAAGTCAAACCAAATACATTATTAAGAGCAATCAATACATAACATTTTAAATTTAATTGCATAAAAATCTTCCAGCGCGTTTCGCTGAAATCAGTGCTTGAACTGGTCTTCGAAAAAGTGACTTCTGTCTGTGTCGCGTGCGAATGCATAACATTTTTGTGATTATCTTGAAAAAAAAAAAAAATTGCCAAAATCGATCTTAGCACCAATTATAGTGCTAACCAAGAGCTATAAGTTTCATATTTCGTAAAAATAAAATTAGTTCTTGGCACATGTTTTTTTTTGCTTTGAGTGAGCACAAATGTAGCATTCGACATCAGAGAATTGCCCATATATAGAAATATAATAATTTTTTATTTTAAAATATTTGAAGCTTTGAAAAAAATACACTAACAAATTCATTAACTTGTTCAGAGGAATTTTTAATTAAGGCCAAAATGACACAAGAAATGTCAGTGCGTTATAATTTATAAAAAGGTTAGGTTAGGTTAGACCGGCTGACAATCCCAGGGGAGTACCACACATAGACCGCTAAAGGGTGTTTAGTGAGGCCGGTGGTTGGAGATGGTTAGGACTAACTCGATGGACTATCTCGATGTGTAGTCCTGCGGAGTATGTGTTCTTCTGGTAAATGCCAGAAGCTTTTTGGGTTCCAGCTTGCTGGTTCTTCGATTTATAAAAAAGTATATAAGCAAAAAAAAAAAAAAACATATATTATTAAGCCTATAAATATAATATAGTCCCTATAGTCAACAATTTCTGAGAGCTCATCTGAAGCCAATTTTGCTTTTAACTTTGTACCTATATGTTCTAAACGTTTTATTAATTTAAATACTTGTTGTTTTTATTAATATTAAACATTATTGAATACTTTTTGTTTTTTATTTAGTTTTTGGTAAAATAACATTTTTTTTTTTGTCATTAAATATACATATGTACTTATATCATTTCAACTTTGTGCAGCTCTTTAGCCACAAAAACCAGTTTCAGCACCCGCTATAAAATAAGTTATTTATATATACACACAAACTCACATTCGTATAAGCGTGTAAATACAATATACTCGTACTTTAATTCGTACTCAATGTTATATTTTTTTTAACAGGATTTAGCATAAAAGAGTTGGACCTATTACCAAACTTCAGCTACGATTCGGCAGGTTGGTTGAGAGTGGGTCACTCTATATAAGACAACATCAAGCAGCAGCAACAGTCACAGTTCAATTCACTCTCAGCTCCCAAAAGTAGCAATAAACTATTTCAGAAGCGATGGCATTCAAGGTATGTATTTAAGATAGCCTTTGTTGGATTATTTTCAATATCTTTCTGACCCTTTAATGTCCCCTTCGTAGTTTGTCGCATTTTTTGCTCTCATTGCTGCAGCCAGTGCTGGTGTCCTGCCCGCCACTCAGGTCTTCCATGCCGCTCCAGCTGTAGCCACCTATGTTGCCCCGGCCCATGTTGCCCAGCACGTGATTACTAAGGCTGCTGAGGAACACGATCCCCATCCTCAGTACAAGTTCGCATACGATGTGCAGGATTCACTCTCTGGTGACTCCAAGAGCCAGGTGGAGGAACGTGATGGTGATGTAGTCCGTGGCGAGTACTCTTTAATCGATGCTGATGGTTACAAGCGCACTGTCCAATATACCGCTGATCCCATCAACGGATTCAATGCTGTTGTCAACCGGGAACCTCTCGTCAAGGCTGTTGCTGTTGCTCCAGTTGTAAAGACAACTGCCCCAGTTTCCTACTATGCTGCTCCAGCTCCAGTGTCTCACTATTCCGCCCCCCCTGTTGTCAAGACAGTGGCCCCAGTTGCTCACTATGCCGCTCCAGTTGCCCACTACGCTGCCCCAGCACCAGTAGCGCACTATGCCGCACCAGCTGTTGCCTACCACCATTAATTTTTTTATTTCGTACTGAATTTTTGTGCTTAGTTTAATATGGAGGATTAAATGTTAAAGTTTTTTCACAACCAAAAATTTTCAATATCAAAACAGGATACTTATTAATTGTGTACATATGTATATGATTATCCGATTATGCCCACACTTGCTGATTACTTAACTTTAAACTGATCTCCAAAAGCTGGCAGCCAACCTAATTATGGTGTGTTTTTGACACCTGTGTAAGTCAAATTAGGTGTGACAGTTAATTGCCGGCTTTAATACCGATCCGTATTAGGTCAAGTCTGGTTTGACACTGTCCAGTCACAAGCCAGACCAAATAGATCAAAAGTTCTGTCGCAAAGACATCGTTAAGAATCAATGCTTCCCGGTAACAAAATCATTGTAGACCTACATGTAATATGTTATAACTATGAAAGCATAGTTGTTGAGTAATTACAATTGAAACCTTTCTTTTTTAAATTATTCTTAAGTCTAGGAAAAATCATTTTTGCCATTAACTTGTAGATTGAGTAAATTAAATTGAACATAAAAGTGTGTTGTTGAGTTTAAAGAGTCTATATTTTTATACCCTGAACCCATAAAATGGGTAAAAAGGGTATAATGGTTTTGTGCAAAAGTATGTAACAGGCAGAAGGAAGCATCTCCGACCCCATAAAGTATATATATTCTTGATCAGCATCAACAGCCGAGTCGATATAGCCATGTCCGTCTGTCCGTCCGTCTGTCTGTATGAACGCGTCGATCTCAGAGACTACAAGAGCTAGAGACTTCAGATTTTGAATATAAGTTCTCCTATACCATGAGCAGAACAAGTTTGTTTCAAATTATCGATAACTATTCTGCTTTCCGATATACACATGGTATCGATTGCAAAAAAAGATCGAATTTGGAAAATGTAAAAATGGGGGTTGAAATAATGGGTAACGATGGAACTTTTCTGAAAATTTCGTCCGAATCGGTTAAGAAACACCGGAGATATCGAATTGAATCGATTGAAGTAAGGTCAGTTTTTTGTTATTATTTATTTATTGCAACTGGGTTCAGGATATCTTCTAACTTAATTAAAAATTGAATTTCTGATTATACGAAGTTTTCGATATTACGAATTATTTTTCAGATCCCTGCAATTTGTTTCAATAAAAAATACATTCTATATTATATATTTTTCTTGTCGAGTTGAGATGCGTTATATGGAAGTTGAAGACTGTGTTTTGTAGAGATTGACATATAAAGCATACCAAATACAAACTGTAAAAAAACTTAATCTTCGTTTCAGAAGTACCCTCAGTAAAAAACATTGCCACAAAATTATCACAAAAAGGATAAAGTTAAAAATGACTTAGACGCGTAATCATTAATCACAAATATTTTGTAAAGGTAAGTGAAATATGAATTTATTTAAGAACAAGTTTGCAATCACTTTCAGTCAACACTTATTATTGAATATCATTTAGTAGTGATGCGCCACATGGACAGCGGGTTCGGCATAGGTGGAGTATGCTGGGGCAGCGTAGTGGGCAACTGGAGCGGCATAGTGAGCAACTGGGGCCACTGTCTTGACAACAGTGGGGGCGGAATAGTGAGACACTGGAGCTGGAGCAGCATAGTGGGCAACTGGGGCAATGGTTTTGACAACTGGAGCAACGGCAACAGCCTTGACGAGAGGTTCCCGGTTGACAACAGCATTGAATCCGTTGATGGGATCAGCGGTATATTGGACAGTGCGCTTGTAACCATCAGCATCGATTAAAGAGTACTCGCCACGGACTACATCACCATCACGTTCCTCCACCTGGCTCTTGGAGTCACCAGAGAGTGAATCCTGCACATCGTAGGCGAACTTGTACTGAGGATGAGGGTCGTATTCCTCAGCAGCCTTAGTAATCACGTGCTGGGCCACATTGGCTGGGGCGGCATAGGTGGCTACAGCTGGAGCGGCATGGTAGACCTGAGTGGCGGGTAGGACACCAGCACTGGCGGCAGCAATAAGAGCAAACAGAGCAATGAACTGAAAATGAATAAATGGAATAGCTGCTCTTAAGATTATTTTTTTTATAAGTTACTTCAGTTGCACCTACCTTGAAAGCCATTTTGATAGTCTTGTGGACTGGAAGCGTGTGTGCTTTTTGATTGAGCGAAGTTTGCTGTGTGATTTGAAATCGAGCCGTCTGTGGTTTTTATAGAGCAAAACTGAGTTTGGGCAACAAGTGCATTTGCCCGACGTTGTGCGTTTGCTGTGGCTACTCATTATTATAAAGCACTTTACACACAAAGCAACAAGACTGGATGTAGACAAAATGGTCGCGAAAGGTCGACGCAGGGCGAACGCAATACTTGAAGCATTTGCTGTTGTTTGAGGAATGTGGAGCAAATTGGGTCTTGTCTGGCAATTGGACATACCATTGCTTATGCTCATGGACGCATGTAGTACCGTCGAGGTTCCGGACTCTGATCTACCACACCATCGAATAAGAGTATGTAGTGAGCAAAGAAACAAATCTGCCCGAAGCTATTTAACATTCAAAATGTGTTTGCGACGTTACAATTGCTAAAAAATAACTGCCATTGTTGCTACCGGATACTTTTGGCATGACCAAACTGGTTTCTTCAAATACGGTAAGGAACATACATACATATGAAAATAGGGCTTAAAGTATAAAATTACATATTAAATAAATTAATGTATGATGTTATTGTTGACTTTTATTGCTTATATATGAAACTTTTTAATTTGATTGAACACTACTAGGACATCTTAGTTTATAATTTAGTGTTAAGTTTGTGCTTAGTTACGTCAGATTCCTGAAATGACTAGTTTACAGGGCAGCCAAAACTTTTATTTTTAACTTGCGAGTTATACAAATAGTTTTGATTCTTTATAAATTATATTTTAAAGCCATTGCCTTGAGCAAACCGGATCTTCATCAATCTTTTAAGCAAGTTCTGGTCAGGTAAACGTTTCGCTTGAAAGTTTTTTCAATTTAATAATAATATTATAATATCGAAAAATTCGTTAACAAAACCCATATAAAATTCATGCAACTGCATATTAATTTATATACTAGTATATTTAAATCATTGTCAAAATATCAGTTATTTATCCTGTGCTTAAAATGTTTAGTATTATTTGTTAGTGTTTTAATTGCTTGAATACTATTATCTTAGATTTTGCAACATTTGTGTCAAACACTTTCAACTGTTTCTTTCATGGTTGTTGTGAGACGTATGGTTAAGAATACTTAGTTTTTATTTCGGACTAAAGAAAATTAGTATAAGTTATAATTCAGGTTAGCTAAATCATGACATAATAATCAATGAAGTCCAAGTACTAAAATACTATAAAACTCGCAAATAATCTTGATGCATTTTTTAAATTTATTTAAAATATTTACAATAGAACTATTTAACAGTGCCTAAATAACTAAATATGCTAAGCAGTGAATAAGTGGAATAGAGGAATGGATGCAATAATACTTTCATCGGCACGCTTCGCAACTCTAATGATGGTAGTAATTGTGGGCAACATGGGTGGCTGGAGCTGGAGTCTCATAGGTGGCATAGTGCTCGTGGTGCTGTTGGTGTTCATGGTGCTGTTGCTGCTGTTGTTGCTGCTGTTGTTGCTGCTGTTGTTGCTGCTGTTGCTGATGGTGCTGCAGTAGCTGCTGGTGCTGCTGTTGCTGCTGATGCTGTTGTAGCTGCTGGTGCTGCTGGTGCTGCTGGTACTGCTGGTACTGGTGGTGCTGGTGGTGCTGGGGCTCGTATTCGTGCTGAAGGTTGTAGGAGGGAGCAACATAAGCAGGAGTACTGTAGGCCACAGGAGCCTTCAGCACAGCCTGAGGTGCCGCATGGTGATACTGCAAGGGTGAAGCTGGAGCAGCAGCCACCAGCTTGGAGTGGTGTGCGTGGGCAAGTGGTTCACGGTGGACGACAGCATTAAAGCCGTTAACAGAGTCAGCTGTGTACTTCACAGTGCGACGGTAACCATCAGCATCATCTAAGGAGTACTCGCCACGGACCACATCACCATCACGCTCCTCTACCTGGCTCTTGGAGTCTCCAGAAACGGCATCCTGCACATCATAGGCGAAGTTGTACTTGGGATGAGGATCATCAGGATACACTTCATGACCGTGAGCATGTCCGTGGATATCGTGAGGCTTCTGGTAGATCACATGTTGAGGCTGCTGATGCTGTTGTCCTGCGGCGTGGTACAGTTGATGTTGCTCATGGTGCTCCACAGGAATCAGGCCAGCTGAAACAGCAGCCACAAGGGAGACGAGTGCGAGGAACTGTTGTAAAGAAGGCTTTAGTGCAGCAAGTTATTAGAGTTAGGATTCAAAATTTACCTTGAAAGCCATCTTGCAAATTATGTGGGAAGTTTTTGGAAATAAAACGGAGCTGTGGACGCTGTGTACTCCAACTATGGAAGTCCGTGCTATGAATAATAATTGACTCCCCATTGCATTTGTATTTATAGACGAAATTTGGTTGAGCACCTTGGGCCAGTGATCCATTGTAACTGGCCTTTCTTTCACTTTTTCATAATTAATAAAGTTAAATTCATTTGCATGTCTCTCTTTGTATATTGGTAATTTTTTTATTTTTTTAAATTTTTTTTTCTCAGTTACCGAACTAGTTGGCGCTCAATCTATTTGAGATTTGCACCCACGAGTCACACCCATTTGGCCAATTGGCTCTCGCACCATTGCCATTGTTTTGAATGAAATACGGTGCCGGCAAACACACAAAAAACACAAGTAAGTAACAAAAGACTTAGGCGAGCAACTTGTCCGGGGACAGGGTCGGGTTTTGGTTTTTGAGCTTGAGGGCTCAAGTCATGTAAGTAACCTAATAAAGACAACTTGATCGATGCCAGCATTGCACTTGACACACACACTAAGACACTTACATACGGCTCCCCGCTAGCTGTCCAACTATCGCACTGTAATGACCTAAAAAAATCTACAAAAGTATCGAAGAAGAAAAAACTTGCTACTCACCAGCAGTACGAGTACATGGAACCCATGTCCAAGACTCTCAGTTGGTTGTCGGACATGTAATGTCTGAGCTTTTAGGTTAAAGCTTATTTTTCTTCAACTCGGTATTTTGTATAATAATGCCATAAGTGCTCAATCATCATGCATCCACAAACGAACACACAAATATAAATATTTATACGAAATGACTCAACTCTTTGCCAAATGATGCAACTTTGACCTGATCGGAATTTAATTTAAAATAATATCATTAAAGGTATTTTTGGACTAGAAGTTCATGTTGTTTTTAGAAAAATTTCATTGATCTATTACGCACCAAAAAAAATAATTAAAAGCGGAATTTAGAATAATGAAAACATGATGATTAATTTATTTATAGTTTTTTGACATTTGGTTTAAGCTTAATTAACTGCAAAGAACAATAAACATTGTTTTCTAAACAATTAGTTAATTGCAAAATGAATAAATATCTATTAAAACTAAAACTATTTTTGCAATGTTTCTTAAATTACGTTTGTTCTTGTGAGAATTCGATGAACCGAGTGACTTTCACTTTTATTTTTAACTAATGCTTACGCTTTTGTACAGTTAAATAGATAATCAAATTGAACAATTAAAAATTATACTTATGAACAAAAAAAGGTTCAATCTTATTGCCCAACCTTTTTCCACACACCATAAAACGGTGATAGAACATTTGCTCTCTTCTGCTCTGACGTGCGTTTGGCCAGCGTCAAAACCAGTTTCAATAAAAAAGAGCGAGTCATTGTTTGGAAAGGAATGGGAAATGCCGAACCCGGCAACAACTTGCTTAATATAAATGAACATATTTACCAACCGGAATCATGATTATAGAATCGTCAAAAATATATTTAAATCCTTTTAGATGAATTCTCCGTGAAGCTACTTAAATCGCGGAGATATTGTATTGATACATTGTATGCTGATAGCATTAGCTGATTTTCATGGCGATTGTTTGGGAAGTGTAACAAATGGTGCCGTAATTGAAAACATTACTTGACATTGGAATTTCAATGCCGCACCAAATTTAATTGGCAAGAGTTTCGATGCCCAAAAGCAATACGAGTCATTGTGTTGGTGTTATCGTTAAGAGATTATTTTAAATTGATAGCTATACAGATAGACATAAATAACACCAGGATAATTAAAGTTAATTGCATAACCAAAGAGCTCTTATTGTAATAAGCCACTATTAACTAATCCAACGCTGGTCTCATTGGGGTTTTCTGGGTTGTCCCTAATCCGAGAAACATATGTTAGCCCACAAATTGTCTTGTTAAACTTCTAAGAACGTTAACGTTAACTTTTCAAATTTGTTTGTTTACCTTAACTTTAAATTTACTCTCATATTTATATCAAATTTTATATTTTAATGTTAATCGAACAATTGAAGTAATACATATCTTACTTTAAATAAATTTTTATTTTATGTCGGCCGTCCGACGTTGACAATAAATAAATAAGCTTCAATAAATTTAAAACAAAATGCTAATACATATGTATTTTTCATGTATGCATATTTTATTGTTGATGTCAATAAATAAATATTCAATCATATGAACAACGATTTTATATGCGAGTATAAACAAGGACTCAACATTTTAATGATGGTAGGAGACAGCAGGAGCGGAGTAGGTGGCATAGTGAGCATCTGGAGCAGCATAATGGTTAGCTGGGGCAGCGTAATGGGTAGCTGGGGCAGCATAATGGGCCACATGAGCTGGGGCAGCATAAGTAGAGTAAGCTGGAGCGGCGACAGTCTTGACCACTGCGGGGGCAGCATAGTGAGCAAATGGAGCTGGAGCAGCATAATGAGCAACTGGAGCAACGGTCTTAACAACAGCTGGAGCGGCATAGTGTGCGACAGCTGGGGCAGCATAGTGAGCAACGGGAGCAGCGGCAACGGTCTTCACAACATGGAGAGGTTCTCGGTTGACGACAGCATTGAATCCGTTGATGGAATCGGCAGTGTAGGTAACGGTACGCTTGTAGCCGTCAGCATCCACCAGAGAGTACTGGCCACGGACAACATCACCATCGCGCTCTTCCACCTGACCCTTGGAGTCACCGGTCAGCTTGTCATCGACTCCGTAGGAGAAACGGTACTGAGGATGGGGATCGTAGGTCTCGTCAGACTTGACCACCGCATTGTGGGTCACAGCCACGGGGGCACCATAGGTGTGAACAGGAGCAGCTGAATGGTATGCCTCGGGCACATAGCCAGCACTGGCGATGGCAACAAATGCGAGAGCGAATACAAACTGGAAATCCGGCAAAAGATAATATATTAATAGACATGTGTATCCATTTGTCTTTGCGGCTACTACTTACCTTGAAGGCCATGTTGCTGTTTAGTTTTTTATTTGGAGTTGGTTGAGTTCTTTACAGAAGCGAGAGCGAATGTCGAATGATACTGTTTCTGGCTGGTGCATTGTATTTATAGGCCGCAGTTGCCGCAGTTTTCACTGATAGCCAAATTTTATTATGTCTGCATAGTGGTAATCGTAAGGTGCTTAACTGCTGTGGCCTTCTGCATATCATGCTCGAAATAAGCGCAGTCACTACGGTAACCAAATGTAAACGAGAGATTGCTGAAAGACAGCTGCACGTCTTAAAGGGTAAATTATTTAGAAAGGATTTGGGATTTCCTTTGCGAACATTAAAAAATAATAATGAGGAACTCACATACAAGCAAATTGCTCATTTCAAGCAAATTACATCTGCTCACGAGAAATATTAACTGAAGAAAGTGGGCGAAAGGATGTTACAAATGTACTAGTGTACTTAAAGAGATGCTCTTGAATATATTAATGTTCTGTATGCTAACTGTGCAATGTTGTAATGACAAGTTTCTTCAAAAAGCTAGGTCGAATTTTCCATATAATAAATTTTTCTATATTACGCATTCCTTTCCAAAGCCATGCAATTAGGTTCAATCAAAAACGCATGTTACGAATTTTCTCTATAGCGAAGGTTTTTCTTGTCCCCTTGAGATTTGTTTTATGGAAGTTTGACTGTATTATCATAACACAATTATTACCAGAACGTGTCTTTTGTAATCAAACTTTGTAAATAAAAGTCTATTTATTTTCTCTCTCTTATATTTTGCTGTGCAAAATTAAATTTGTCCATTTTTAACACCTACAAAAATCAAATATTTACATAAATAACTTCAGCTTACGCATATTAAAAGCTTGAGATATATTTTGATACAAGAGTACCGAGCTTTTGACTGATTTCTGGCAATTCAATCAGGATTTTTGGCTTTGCACCAAAAGTTTTTTATTGATATTTTATATATGATTTTTCGTAAAAAGAATTCCCTTTCTGAAAATTTCATTTTAAATTTGTCTCTCTTTGCCGTTAATCTTTTCTAAATCTGGATATCAGCATAGCTTATATGTTTTCCTATTCGCCAGCGATCTTTCTCTTTTTTTTTGGTTATGGTTCTTTTTCAGATCATAACATGATTATTTGCACACCCACAGTGTTTTGAACAGGAAGTACTACCAACAGTAAACCGAGAGCAATAACAACAATCAACGTTTAAAACATTAACATTTTTGCTGTTACCATGAAAATAAAACGCTCACTCCCAGCAGCTCAGTCGCGTCGCTGATTTGCTATATAAGTTGAGGCTTACGCCCAAAAATGTATCATTCGCAGATCAAGTTTACTTCTGTAAAGAACAGTCAACCAAATCCCAAGAAATCAGCAACATGGCCTTCAAGGTGAGTGCTCAATTCAAGTACCTATGGACAATGGACAAAACATTAGGTAATAATGGATTATCTTTATTTCAGTTTGTTTTCGCTTTTGCATTTATCGCTATCGCCAGCGCTGGTTATGTGCCCGAGGCATACCATTCAGGTGCTCCCGTTAGCACCTATGGTGCCCCCGTGGCTGTGACCCACAATGCGGTTGTCAAGTCTGACGAGACCTACGATCCCCATCCTCAGTACCGTTTCTCCTACGGAGTCGATGACAAACTGACCGGTGACTCCAAGGGTCAGGTGGAAGAGCGCGATGGTGATGTTGTCCGTGGCCAGTACTCTCTGGTGGATGCTGACGGCTACAAGCGTACCGTTACCTACACTGCCGATTCCATCAACGGATTCAATGCTGTCGTCAACCGAGAACCTCTCCATGTTGTGAAGACCGTTGCCGCTGCTCCCGTTGCTCACTATGCTGCCCCAGCTGTCGCACACTATGCCGCTCCAGCTGTTGTTAAGACCGTTGCTCCAGTTGCTCATTATGCTGCTCCAGCTCCATTTGCTCACTATGCTGCCCCCGCAGTGGTCAAGACTGTCGCCGCTCCAGCTTACTCTACTTATGCTGCCCCAGCTCATGTGGCCCATTATGCTGCCCCAGCTACCCATTACGCTGCCCCAGCTAACCATTATGCTGCTCCAGCTGCTCACTACGCCACCTACTCCGCTCCTGCTGTCTCCTACCATCATTAAAATGTTAAATCCTTGAATATATGCGTATACAGAATTGTTGCTCATATAACTGTATATTTATTTATTGATATCAACAATAAAATAATGCATACGTGTAAGTAAAAATATCATCAAAGTAATTTAAAATGTGTATTTGAATCAAAAAAACGAATTTGTTTCGGTTAAATTATAAATAATATTAAAAATAGACGTTTTACTTTGACTATATCGTTAAACTTTTGGTGAATGTGTTCGAATATAAGGGCTTTAAAGTTTTTCAGCGCAGTTCAATCGTTAAAAAATAATATTTGATTAATTAATGCTTGCAAACTTATTCATAATCTCAGCTTTTAGCACTAAAAGCATATGTATAAGTTGAATTATGCATTTGAACTTTATTGTGGTTCGATTGCAATTCATTTTAATTTGATATATGTATGTCAAACTAGCTTATTTCTTTGTTTAGCTTATTTATTTAAAATGCAAAGATGTTTAAAGGCACACATATTTATATGATCAAAGTGTACATATTTTTCGTTCAAGTATCATTGATGTTTTTCTTTAACTTTTAATTAATATATAAATCCAGCCTTTTGGGTGCTAACAGCTCAAATTCAAATAAGCAATAACATATATTTGCATTGCATTTTACCTGGTCGGGCAATTCCAATTGCAGTTGTTGATAATTGGTAAGGTCGTTCACATATTGCGCACACTATTATCCTGTTTTACAGCCTTCCTTGATTTTTTTTTGTTTTCCATGGGCAAGGAGTTTATAGCTTGTTTGTCAGCCAGTCGAAACAACGGAAAAAGTTCACATAAATGGACTTTGAAGTCGTTGTAGTATCCGCAGTAGCTGCAATTTATGCTCGGCTGTCTGGCGTCCGCAAGGACTTTTGTTTTCAATAAAATTCATAAAGGATGTTTCTCGAGCTTCGCTTTCACTCTTCGCAACAAGAGTGCAACGAACTGTTGTCCTGCTTAAAGTATGATCCTGGTTCGTCAGGCTGTCTGCAGACAATACCCAAGTTATTCTGTCTAACAGGGAAGGGTGAGCGGAATTTGCATTTAAAGAAAGGGCCAGGTTCTGCTAAGAAATCTTCGGGGTCATGACTTCAATTTCAAATGATAAATTCGCGTAGAGGGGGCATTTTTTTATAGCCACAATAATATGGTGTAAACGTAAGTAAACAACTAAATATATAAAACTCTAGTTTCTCAGCATTAAAATCAATTATAAGCATTCTAGATACGCTGCTAGAGATACAAATAAGTATCTGTAGAATGGTGCACCTGTTGCAAAAAAACAGAACTATTCTGTGTATTGGGGTAACTCAAGGTCGAGCGATGTACGCGAAACTAGCCAACTGCTACAAGAGTAAAGCTTGATCTGACCCTTTTCTAAAGATTTTTGCTTAAATCGGACTAATCAAGTGGAAGATTGCACGTTTTTTGAGGTGCGCAGTATACATCGATATGTCGACTGCGAACAAACGAACCCTTCTCAACTTCATCATCATCATTATTATCATCTGCCTTGACCAAAAGCCCAGCCAACAACAATACAAACTGACAATGAGCAGCAGACAAAACAACAAAAAAATTTAACACAAAAAGTAAAATGAAAATCTCAACTGAAAAAACAAAAAAACAGAACCCGATCAAGTGAGTTAAAGGATCGTCAGGCAAAAACAGGCTTTTAATGCTCTCAACTCATATAAATACGAGTAAGCTACTTTTGGCCGCCTCATTCAGTGTTTTGTGCTGAGTCCAAGAGGTTGGGCCTAAGGCCAGCAATCGTGCCAAGATCAGAGAAGCCACCCCATATGGAATTCGTGAAGACGACCAGCATCAAGCAAAATGCAGTTCTGTAAATTGTAATAAGCAAATTATTTAAATAGGAATTTACCACTTTATAACCAATTGAAATATTTCTCTTCGTAGATTGAAGATCATATTCAATCAGATCGTTCAAGATCTGCTTCAGCTGCGTGCCTTTACAATTCCAATGGATATAAAACTTTGAGCTCCGGTCCGGTTTGGTCCGTCCCCCATCCCGTCCTGTCCCGCCGCCTCCAACAACTCGGCAAGCAAAACACCTACAACTCTTTCGGCAATTTTGGCACTGTGCACAGCATCTAAACAACATCATCCAGCAGCAACCGGCAAATCACAGCCACCCAACGATGACAATAAGCCGTCGGGAATTGGCACTCGATTAGTTAGCTTCAGGCCAATTCGCACTTTTTGGTACTCATCACAAGGCATTGAATCGCACGGACCAGTTGGAAGATCCCCCAAACACTCACTCACTTTCGGCCCTTGAACAAAATTTACATTTGTGATTAAGTTTAGGTGTAACCAATAAACAAAAAAAAAATACTACAATAGGCTACCAATTTCCACATGTGTATTTACTTACAATTTTCGATTTGCTTTGCAGTGCATGAATAATGTGAAGAGTCATCTCAACAAACATATATTGATGTTTGCCTTGCTATGCGAACAGTTTTTAGTCAGATTTAATGAGTCATTCTTTCGATTTTGATGTAAACTAGTTTCTAAGCTTGGCAAAAGTGTCAAAGAAACTTGGATACAATCTAAGAATAAGAAACTTTAGCTACTGATAGTTTACTTAAGTGGTGTTTTGCAAAACTATTAACTACATATTAATTGGCTTTTATAGTATCAAATTCTCTCAGTTTTTCTCAGTGTAGTCAATCGAAATAGTTTAGATAAACTGAGATCGAAAGGTGCAAGTTCTGATAATAAAATATGCATGTTAATATTTTAATAAACATTTCGCTATGATTGCTTTAAGTTAACACACACGAGCTAACACAAATATGTACATGGGCTTATAAGCCAAGTAGCCGCATGTGGGAATAGTAATTTATGTATATCAAGGTCAGAGGGGCCACCACAAAAGCCTATGACTGGAACAAATGTATCAAAAGAAATAAACCACATGTGCATATATATCATATGTATGTACGTATAAAAAAAGTAAGTTTACTACGAACTGGTTTGTATAACTTTAATAGTTATTATTTCACTTGTTGGGCAGTTGGTAGTTGGCCGACACAGTGCAGTTAAGGTTTGTACAGATGCTGACGTTGTTTTGAATATGTAAGTTTCACATAAACATAAGCAACAGTTTGAGTTACTATTTGGCTAAATGTTTGTAAATTTTAATTACAAACTTGCAAATACTGTATTGTCAACAACATCGGCTTCGTCATTGTTGGTGTTGTTAACGTGGCTCAATCGACGCGTCTGTTGCTCTTTATTTTAAAGGTGGTAATTATTTGTGTTAATGGTCATTTACTGTAATTAACCAGCCCCAAATTCCAGCTACATATACCAAAGTCAAATGCCAAAATCAGCGAGGTGTTGACGTTTTGTCTTCCCTTCCCTCTAAATGGTTTAAGCCAAATCAGTTTCAATAAAAATTTTGCGTTTCTGCTTTTTTTTTTTTTTTAATTTCATAAGTCTAATTAATGTTCATACAGCATTGACCTTTGTTGGACTCAAATCGTGCAGAAATTTTTGTTTTTTAACATTTATTTTGTGGTTTCATTTTCGCATTATTCATTTCGACCATTTGGCATTTGCAAAAAGTTGAGTATGTGCTTGAGTTTAATTTAATTAAATGAAGCAGGACACGCTTTTATGAAATGACAGTGACCGCTTTAAAAATAAAGGTTTACACATTAGTAGCCATTGGGGATACACATATAATACACAGACCCTACCACATGAGGGGCATGCGGCATGCGGCAGACAGTTGTGACATTGTTTAGGTTTTAGCCCTGCACTCGATATAGACACGGACCTCGACACGGATACAGGATTCAAACACCGGGCAGCATCCCAGCATTCCATCCAGCCAGCAGGCAATTTTGTCAAACACTCTTGCCGGGTGATCAATCTTAAATTTTCACCGCTTCTGTCAGAATTGTGCGCAGAGTCGACGACAAGGGGACTGGGACTGGGTTTTGGATTAGCGTTTTCGTTTGGGCTATGGGTCTGGGACAGCATGTGGCATCCAAGTTCAATGAAATGTTGACAGGATAACCAAAAAATATATTCTGCTGGTTGACGAATGGGCGCAGTCGCAGTCGTCCTTAGGGAATACAAACTGAGTCCAATGACCAAATGAAGCATAAATGTCCGCACTTCACAATTTCAATCAAGTATTGAGTATTATTTTGTGTAT
Organism: Scaptomyza graminum; assembly: GCA_018901835.1. NCBI lineage: Eukaryota > Metazoa > Arthropoda > Insecta > Diptera > Drosophilidae > Scaptomyza > Scaptomyza graminum. The sequence goes on from JAEIFL010000302.1 coordinate 707,670, forward strand.
GACTGACAATCGGTAAGTTTAGTTATGAATTGCATCATTTGAATAATACGTAGGTTCTATATTGATTTAATAGCGATTTTTGCAACAGTACAGTCCTGTTTTGTATTGCAAAACTTAGTTCACTTTATTAAAATCCGACTGTAAAAAAAAACAGTTTGGTAAATAAAGATCGATTATTTTTTGTGAAATATTTTAAAAATTTGGAAACAAGTTGTCAAATTATCTTTGGTTGTACTTATAAACATATACATATGTATGTTTTAACAGTAAAATTATTATTTAAATAACCAAAAGTAAAATTAAAGTGGAACAAAAATTTTAAAAAATTCCCGTTCACGGTAAACATAAATCGCTTTTTATTTCCCAAGAAAAGTTCCACACTCTTTACAGTTAGCTGAAACGGTATATGTTTGGTTTAGTACCCTTCAACGCCCGAAACTCATCCATCATTAAATGTCAGTCAGTTTGGTTTTTTTTTTTTTTTTCGATGGAGCCAGAACATATTTGTACCTTTTTGAAGTGAGCGAAATGAATTAAGCAAAAACCATTGTCAGATAAAAATGTTTTGTGTTGTTTTGTTTAGCACCTTTCGTTGTTTTAGAATTTTTATCTTTAATAATTCAATTTGCGACTTTTAACGACATTTGTGTAATATTTATTCATTTATTTCATTCATTTATTAGTTAATGTCTAAATGGGTTTTAAATTTATGTTAAATGTATTTTTGAAATTTAGTACAACATATAAACATTACAAACATTGAATTAAATAGATTTTAATTTTCTTGTCTTTTATTTTTACTTCATTAGAATATCAATTTATTAAATGTAATATTACATAATGAAAATTTTATTTGAACCGCAATTGGACTCAATTTCAATATTTTACATGCGATTTGAGCTAATATATTTACAAAAAAATCAACAAAATGTTTTATGATTATTTTTGATTTTTGTTTTTCATTTGTAATATCTGATATATATTGTATACTTATGGTAAATTACCTTTGATTTGGACTGGTGAAAATTGTACGGAATATTATTTTTAATTTAACTAGCTATATACAATTTAAATTTTATTTTAGAGAGAATTTATTCTTTAATTGTATTTTGGCTTTAAGCCAAAAGTTTAAACTGTTCAAATTATTTTGATTTTCAAAGTAAAAGCTGAATAGCATCAAACTAGATATTTGTTTTGAAAGTGATTTATAAGTTTAGACTAATGCATATTTTATGTGTCACTCTACTACACACATACATATATTTACATACATATAGCATTTAGGGGCAGACATACAAACATATATACAGATATGTGCTACGACAAAGTGCTTAAGATCACACTCATACCAAACTACGTCGATGACATTGTAGCTTTTATTTATTGATTTAAATATTTATTTACATTACCAGAACTAACTTAACTGATAATATTCGGGTGCAAAATCGTTGGCTAGATTGCTCAGAAAATTAAAGTCCGACGAACTGTTTGAATTCTCTAGTCCACTGATGGCAGCCGATGCACCACCACCAGACACTGAGCCAACAACAACTCCAGTAGTGTTGGCAAACGCCTGTATTTGTCCAACCACAGGCGCTCCACCGTTCATTACGAAATTTGAATTCGCCGCATTTGCATTTGGTATGTGAACATGGGTAGCTGGTGGAGCAGGTGCTCCTCCTCCTATTACTGCTGGTGCAGCTACTGGATTGTGATGTGCATGCAGATGGGGATGAGTCTGCGCCTGTGGCTGCATATGATGATGCGGATGATGGGGATGTGGGTGCGGATTAGGATGGGTGTGATTGGGCGGCACAATAGGGGGCTGTTGCTGTTGAGCAGAGCCTGGTTCATAGTAACCGCCGCCAAAAGTGTTGTAACCATCGCAATTCTCCATTTGCAGGCCGAGCGCACTGTACGTTTCGCCAGCTCCAATGTGATGCATATGTCTGTAGAGATTAGATTACAATTATAAGTATTAAGAATCAAAAAGTACAGGCAAACCAGGATGGAGTGAACCCTCGATAGTGTTAACACCTCGATAGTGTGAACAAAATATTTTTTCGAGGTTGAAAAAAAAAACCTTTATTTTTAGTATGAACATTTTTTTTTTTCATTCATTTTTTTTGCTCTTTCGTCGAATCGACATTTGTGAGAACAGTTTTAACGATTCCTACGAATTTATATGCATTTTTTAATTTGTAGAAAATTCTACACACACAGATACAAATTTGAATAAAACCAACAAATTAAATGATTTATTTAACTATTTAGTACCCGTATATATCCATTTATTAACAAAATAAAAAACCTCGATAGTGTGAACAACTTTGATAGTGTGAACAAATTTCAAAATTTTGATTTTCGTTTTGTTCACATCGTGGTTTGCCTGTATGTATAATCAAAACAATTGAGTTCGAGCTGATCGGTTTTTTCATTCCGATCATTTTCGATCATCATACCCGAACCTAAAATTCAGTCTCGATCAGCGGCGCTGAGCAAAAAACGAGTGATCGAATTGATCAAACATGTTGTTACGAAGCGTTTGAATGGAGCGAGCTTGATCGAACATTGCTCAAACAAATTTGACTTCGAACTCGCAATTCGTTGTTGAAAGTTAGTTCAAATCTCTACAACGATTTTTTTTTTTTTTTTTTTAATTTTTAATTATAATTATTAATTAATAAGCATGCTCAAAGCGCAGCTGCTCTGAATTATAATCATCTATCTCTGGCTGTATAATCAAAACAATTGAGTATTGGCATCACGACTTTCGTTAAGCTGTATGTTGCAGGTTGTGTACCTTACTAAGGTAGTGGTCGCTTCAGACGCATCACATTGTTGAATTTGTACTTACTGTTGGTGATTTATAGGCGTCTGCTGTTGCTGGTGCTGTTGTTGGTGCTGCTGTTGAAACACGACTGACTGGTGTTGGTGTTGGAAATTCATGTTGTCGTAGTAAGCACCGGATTGCGGCGTCTTAGGATCGTAAAAGTTGCTCGGCCCGTTGATAGGTGGCGCTTCAAAGTCACCTACAGGATGCTGTTGGTGTTGCTGGTGGTTCATGTACGCGCTGCCACCATTAGTGTCGTTGTAGTTGTAGTAGAACTGCTGCTCATGCTGATGTTGTTGATTATTTTGATGGAAATTACTATTAGCAGCATTGGTGTTTGGTTTGGGACTTAGATATTCGCTGTGTAGCGGTTGTTGCTGCTGCTGCTGTTGCTTGTGCGGGTTGTGGTGTGGCGAGGCGGCAAACTCAATATCGTATTTTCCATAATAATCCTGCGGTACTTGCTGTGGCGCTTGCAACGTTTTCGCACTAGGATTAACATTCGGATTGGGATAGTAGCCAGCTCCAGGAAAATAACCAGCTGGACCAGCCGTATTACTGCTTTCGCTCAGCGGCGAGGCGATACCAATTGAATTTGCATTTGCATTTGAATTTTGATATCGTTTCTTGTTGCCAGCTTTGGTTACTGGTGGGTTCGAGGCAATGGAGGCATCGGAGTCGCGCCTAAAACTAGCCAAACTGGGACCAGCATCATAGCCGAAGGGTGAGGCCTTGGACGAGGTAGAAACAGCCTCCTTTTTAATAACCTATGTTGGTGATTACAAATTTGATTAAAAGTTAGAGTAAGTTTACGATATTGACAACTTACCTGGCCGTGACTTTCGTCTTTCTTCTTGGCCTTGATTGGACTTTCGTCAATATCCTCGTCCAGACTTACGCTAGATGCAACGCTAGAGTCAGCGCTGATGACGTTCGAGGCGGATACGGTGGTGCTGCCCAATAGATTGGACGAAATGCCTGTTTCTAGTGATGAGTTCGGAGTAACTGCCATTAGATAAGATAGATCAATTAAAGTTGTGTTGAATAGGCAATTAGAAAACTTACGACTTCCTGCGCTTTGATTGTTATTTGTGGCGCTGGGTGTGTTGTTGTTGTGTCCTCGCGAATTAGACGTGGAATCCGGTATATCGTCAGAGGGTAGCTCGCAACCTTGACACGATTTCTTCGAATTGGAGTCTGCATTTCACGGGAAACAAAGTAAATCAGCAAATTGATGATTTGTTTTTATAAAGAAAACAAAATTCCCAAAAACCAAAAAAAAAAAAAAAAGGAACTGATGCTGAAGGTATTACGAAAAAGGGTTTTGGTCTTAAAGTAGTCGCGTGAGCAGACAGGGAAACTCTCGAGTCTCAGCTTAATGCAAAAGTTGAGCTCTCCTTCATCTGACAATGATTGATAAGCAACAGCATATTCTACTCTTCTCCATCTGCGCAAGTTTGACTACAAAAAAGTAAAAGTGACCCGCTAAAGATAGCTGAGTGTGGTTCACGCTAAGTGGCTCCAAGTTTTCTTCCAACATGGTTGAAACAAGAAGTTAAATACATCAATTGATGCTGCTTTAAGGTGACCTACTTTAAGCAACATCGTGTAATGAACTTTTTAATGAATTGATTTGGAAAATGTGTCCTCTATGTCAAATAAAATCTGACTGCTCAAATAGGCGGAGGCTCTTAATTCAAATGTGCTGTTTGTTTTTATACTCGATACCGAAGGTAAAGAGTATATTGGGTTTGTGCAATGTCCGTCATGGTGTCTGTCCGTCTGTCTGTCTGTATGTTCGCAACTTCCACTTTTCAAACTTTGCAAATGTCTTTATCTATGGAAGGGACAGACCGAGTTCTAAGATTGGGGTTCTACACAGAAAAAAAAAAAATCAACGGTTGAATTTAACCGACGCAACAGTAACAGGCACAGTTAAGTTACTGCTGCCCACAGTACATTTACAATTGTAACTGTAGCTCTAACGTTATAGTTTAGCTGATATTTTTTTTGTTTAAATCTATAGCCTAATAGTTAAGCTAATATTTTTTTGTTGGAATCTATAGCCATTCCTCCTATCCGACAAGTTACAACAAAAATTCTATATAATTTGTTGTTAATGTAACGTAAGTAGCAACCCTGAACTGTGCAAACTGTATTATAACAGCAAAACTTGTAAAACAAAATGTATGTGTTTTGTTGTTGCAGCGATGCACTGTGCCCATGGTAAAGTTACCATACTCTACAGTACCTTTTACTGTAAGAACAGTAAAATCACAACAAAACTTGTAAATGATTTTGTGCGGATTGTTCTTTCTCTATAACATTTTTCATGCATATACACGTCAATGTATGTCGCAGTAAAACAAATCAGTACCGTTAGGACCATGCTCGCCTTTCGGCACCGATCGAAATTGTGTGTACATTCACTGGTAGCACTGTGTGTTCGGCAACAGCGCAATGGCTAAGGCGTCAGCGTGGTAATCGTGAAGCATCAGATTCGAATCGCGGCAGAGGTAGTGGCATTTTTCATAATGGATAAAATTTTAAAGCTTAATATAAATGATGTTTCTCTAATATTTCTCAAGCATATGAAAGGTATGTAATATTACAATAAAAATAGTAAAATCACCGAAAAAATATAAAATAACAAGTTTTGCAGTAACACAACATCACAGAAAAATAAGTAACTGTACTGTAAACTGGTAACTATACAGTATTACAGTAAATTAATGGCATTACAGTAAAATAGTAACTGTACTGTAAAATATAGTACTTGTACTGTAAACAACAGTCATTTTTAACTATTTTTAACGGTTGGCGCGTTTTTAACCATTATTCTGGTTGATTTTTACTGTGCAACAGTACACTTTACGTAATGTCTTACGTCAATTTTTACTGTAAATTTCAACCAGAAAATTGGTTGATTTCAACCAATTTTTTTTTCTGTGTACGATAATTGGGGGGCTGGCAAATCGATAAATTCGATAACTCAAAATCGATAAATCCACCTATTCCGCACACCCTTACAGTTAGAGTTACCAAAATTGGTAGGAAGATAGCTACTGGCATCCCCGAAAAAATTGCATCAACAATTTTGAAGCCACGCCCACCCAATCTGCCCCCAGCCTCCCCGCAGTTTTAAATCAGAAACGCCTATATCTTCCTCAGCTTCTTCCTCCTTGAGCTGAAGTCACCAAATTTTGGGCCAAGATAGGTGATGATGATCTTCAAAAATCTGCATCAAAACTTTGGATGCCACTTTAAGCTAGTGTCAACAAATTTGGAAGGAAGATTGCTGGGGGCATCCCCATCTGTATCAGAGGCAGCTTACACTCCTGCCGCATCCGTACCCCTTTGCAATTAGGCCTCTTTTTACCGGTTTTAATACTGGTATCTAGTATATCGCAGTCAGTTGCGTCCGACTGCAACGTTTCCACTTGTTATATTCTGATACCGAAGATAAAAAGTATTGGTTTTGTGCAATGTCCGGTGTGGAGTTTGTCCGACTATGTAAACGCACTTTTTTTTCGATACTGTTGAAGCTAGTGACTTTCGCAAACTGGGGGCAGGGAAATCGATTACAAATCAACACACCTTGAGGAGCAAATCGATAAGACAAACATGTTTTCCACATTTTTAGATATAGTCACCAAATTTGGTGGCAACATAGCTGGTGATTTTTTTGCGTGCTGGAATTTACATAAATATGCTATGTTTTGAACTTGACTGACTAATTGACGCAAATACTATTTAGACTATCTATATAGCCTTATGTGTCTTGTAGTTTAACCATACAACCCATTCGTCTAAAATATTAACTATTCTAGTTAACATTTGCACTTACTACTGTCGGATTGATCATCGTCACCTTTGAGGCTATCCTTGTTGTCTTCATCATCTGTCTTCGAGAGCGTTTGTCTCTTGTGTTTCATGCGGCGATTTTGAAACCAGACTTTGACCTGAAAGCAAAATTGTAGCAACAGCAATTGCATTACATACAATAACATTAATTTATATTTAAAGCAAGAGGTGTGAAAGGTAGCAAATAAAACAAAGAAAATTGCCTAGCCGCAACGGACATGTGCAACTTTAAGTCTTCTCAGCCACTTGTCAACCTTGGCGGACTGCAATTTATCAAAAATAATGCAATTTTTCCACCTTGCCATAAGAGCAGGTGGAAGGGTGCACAGCAACTGAATGGCAGACTGACTAAACATTGAAATAAATTGGATCACTGTGACTGAGGAAGGAGAGGGGAATGAAATTTAAGTTGCACTCACCTGCCGCTCGGTTAGATCCAAGCTAGCTGCTATTTCAATTCTCCTTGGGCGGCATAAATATTTATTGAAATGAAATTCCTTCTCGAGCTCCAGCAGCTGCGTGTTTGTGTACGCGGTGCGCAGACGTCGGGGCAGGCCGTTTTCTGGAACGAATTCAGCTGCAATTGAAAATTGCATTTCTTGTTTGAGTCTTGAGTAGATGTGAATTTGAACATGGCGCACAGCACCGGCAATGTGCGTACCCGGACCGGAGTGTACCTTTAACTAACAAATTGCATACGCTTGAGTTCGATAAGGGGCGTTACCAAAAACAACAACAGCGACAACAACTTGTCTGGCTGGCAGAAATCAAAATCCTTCACACAGATGCATTGCGACAATCTTGAAGCATTGAAGCAGCTAATGCAACTGATGTTGCCTTAAGACTTGAGGCTCACTCAACTCCTGATTGTAATCAATCCATCAGCTCGTCACCGGCCATAACTAATTCAGCGGCTATAGCCAAGCTACATCGCAGATAGGAACAGCTTCCACCTAGATACTGCTACTGCAGCTGACGCTTTTGTAACTGCCACCAAAATGCGGGTAACGCATCTTTCTCTCTAGCAAAGTTTTGTTGAGCGTCTCGCATCGCGAGCTCATCGCTGCTACAGCAGCTTCCAATCTCGAGCGTTAAGTAATTAACAAAAATCTAATCAATCAATCTGTAAGGCATCACGCGTTCCGTTCGCAGCGACACTTCAAGTAGTTTGTTTAGCTACTGTAATTTTAAATATTTTTTTGCCACTTTAGCTGTTTGCTTCTTCATCTTTGGTTGTAGCTTCATTTGAATACCCGCTCTGGGCATGTTAAACATAGGAATTTCCTATTAGGAATATTCGATGATTAAATCTTGTTTGACTTTCTGAATATTAATCTATATTTTGGATTTTACATAGAGCAACCAAAATAGGGACTTTACACTTTGAGCCCCACATTTCAAACTCAGTTCTTCAACAAAATGGCAATTTTCTAAACTTTAACTTGATTTAGAGTTTTACTTGACTGCAGATTTTTTTGTTTAGCATTAAGACAATTGGTAGTTGGTGTAATTTTATCCCTTTCAGTAATTTGGTCCGAATCGAAATCTCAATCCGTTAATTTTACACATGGACTTTGTTATTAAAATAAATCTTTGTTTTCTTTTTTTAAGGACTCAGTGTTTAAAAATATGAAACGGACATTATCAAATCGCAACTATAATGCTTTCAATTGCTGCTACTTAACTTAATTTTATTCGCTGTCTTATCTATATATGTATATAAATTTATCTTCAAACAGTAACAAATAAATTTCCTAATAAAATGCTTAAAGTCAAACATGTTGAATAACATTTTAGCCCCACAAGTACAAGTATCAGGCAATATTAGAAAAAAATAAAATAAAATATTCGCATATCTTATTATTATGGCAAAGTGAGCATTTGATATGCTTACTATACGCGCACACCTTATTTGTATTGATGCGATGAAAATGTTCGCAAGGCGAACGCGAAAAAGTAAATATTTTTGGCACCAAAATATTTCCAGTTGAATGGAGAGCTGCGTAAACGTGGAAGTGTAGTAGAGTCTCAATAGCCAGCAAATGGCAGCCAGACATAGACACTGATTGAATTACAGATGCGAGTTCCTTCATCAATACTCGCAAAGCGGATGCCATAAACACCACCTGGTGGGGCTGCCACAAACACAAACACGAACACATTCTTCAGTATGTTTTCAGAGCAACCCATTTCCACAATGTAGAAGGGCAAACACACCGGTGAACTCAAAACGGGAGGGGGCGGTGGAGGCAAGTGGCATGTAAACAGTACTTGCGAAAAGCTAGAGAGATAGAGGGAGTACGAAAAGCATAAATTTCGCACAAAAGTTGCAACCAAACTGTTTACGACCAAGTGGCAAAAGGATGCTGAAAGAGAGAGAAAGAGAGTGAGAGTGGGGAAGGGGTCAGGAGGCGAAACTGAAAAGTAAAGTGCACAAAAGCAGAAAATATGATTTCCTTTTTGGCGACGACGAGCAGAAAGATAATTTTCTAAACCAAACCGTTCAGACACACACACACAAAGTGTACAGAGGAGTCGAAAGGGAGGGTAGCTAGTCGGTTGCTCGCTCTACAAGATTCGAGCAAAATGAAAGCAAGTTGGCTGCAATTCCTGCAGCCTGGTCAAATGAAATCCCCAGGCATTCAGGCAGAACGATACGTACGACAGCTGGCAGGGCACATTCAAGGTATCTGAAAATTACAAAATGAATTTTAGTGTGGTTTGGGGTGTGGGTGGCAATGCATTGGAAATGTCATCAGCATGGATGAAATGCCGGAAAAGTCGAAACGAAACGAAACTTATCAGCAACTATGTCGGATACTTTACTTTGTGCAGCAGCAGTAGCGATTGGCGATGGCCTGTGTAAAGATTTGCACTTTGCACTGTTTTCGAAATCAGAAAATTCACTATAGACCAAATAAGGTATAGTACTATACTAATATTAATTTCCACCTCGGAAGTGCTACGTATGATTTATAGCACTTGGAATACACTTATTAACAGCGCCAAGAGCATAATTTACATGTTAACACTTAAACGCACTCGTTGCCCCTGGCGCTAAATTTTGACCTTTTTTCAGCCTGCATTTTGCCCACATTTTTCCTCTTCCCCTTTTGTGCAGCAGTCAACTATGTGTAAATTTATGTCTGCATTTTGGTTAGGCGAACGCAAACGAAAAACACAAAAAAATTGCATGGCTATGGCCAAACTTAACGCATCTGCTGCCCCTGGCCGGACAACAAAAATTAAAATGAGCGTAAATTTTGCAACAATTGCAAAATGTTTGCAAACCAAAGAGCCCCAATTTAACACTAACACTTGTAAGTTAAATACACGGCAAGAAATAAAGTACAGTTAATAAATCAATAATGTTTTAAAATGGTTTGTGAAAACTTTTAGACAAATTAAATTAAAACATGATTATCTTTAAGACTTTTAAAATTACAACATGATTATCATTGACTTTAATGTCTGCTTTTTATGTTTTATGTTATTTCCATATGATGCTCTTTTTACATGCGTTTTCATCAAAACCGCTTGCTTTATTATACAAATATTTTTCCGTTTGCAGACTTGACGTCACTGAATCAAGGGGTTTATTCGAATATATATTTTAATAAGTCTAGATAAATACTTCTTTATTTTCTTATATATAAAATATGTACAGTGCATTCATTTAAATCATTCTGAAGTCCCATTCTAAAGAACGTGTTTTTTACTTAACATCCCTCTGCCTTTCGTTCATTCTCCATACTTTATCTAACTATGCATAAGTACTCTCGGGTCTTGGGTCTGGTGTTTTGTGCTTAACCACTTACACATAGTAGATAGTCAATGGGGAAGCACATTACGAACATTTGTGGACACATGAATGGGACAGCGGTCAACAAGGTGGACACAATTTGTGGCAGGACCTTTGAACGCTGCCAGCCAAAGAACAAACAAGATGACCAAAGGTGGAAACACACAAGAAAAAAATGACCTCAATTTATCTTGTAAATTTTTCGGCCTGACTGGAAATGGGTGTGAAAATGTGGTTTGGCGTTTGTGGCTGCAAAACTTTAAAGGCCCAAGAGCTTGATAAAAAAATAGGTTGGGTAAAGAGGGCCATAGTAAGTGCCTTGACAATTTCAATCAAAAAAGCAGCCCCAGCGCGAAATGGAAGAACAATGGTTGGCATTGGCAAGAAGAAGAACGCGACGCAACAGCAACGGATGTGCAACTTATATGGACGGCTTCTCGGCTTGAGTTTCAGCTTCAGTTACTCCAAATGCCAAATGCTGCGATGCAGTAGAAATGCTCAAGCTGACAACAAAAAGACATACAGCTACAGATACAGATACAAATGTAGAGCTCTTCGGGAGAGAGTGTGGGTCGACAAACGTACGAATGCGCAGAGCTGCATCATTAATCATTCCAAGCCACGGCAAGGAAAAGAAACAACGACCTAGACGTAAAAAGAAGAAGGCGATGACGACGATGTGCCAGTCAGTAGTTGTAGAAAAAGTCAATTTCTCATGAAAATATTTTGTATCTGTATCTATATGCTATGTGTTGTTACACAGACCTAAGCAAAAAACAGAAAAAAGTCGCATTTAAAATTGGATATGCAGACACTCTTATTCATTTTATTGGCTCCTTGAATCGCATTAAAGCCGAAACATGACTTAAAGCTTGTTGCTGGCTTGTTTGTTGTCTGATGATGGCCAATCCCTGGTCAAGTGGACGCCACAGGGTGTCCCAGCACTTTGGAGTGCCTGCTGATTAGCGGCCAAAGAAGAAGGAGATACAAAAGCTCAAGAAAGGGCCCAGATGAATGTCTTCAATCATTTAATTGTGGGGCTTGATTGACATTCATGCGAAAAGTGTACATCAAGCATTTGCTCTGGATTAGTTTTAATTAGCCCAGACGAAAGGGTTGTTATAAACAACTACAATAACGACAAAACAAAATATTACGATTATGCGATGACTTAGAAAGTGGTTGGAGGCGAAGTTCTCGTTGAATGCTTTTACCGAGCTGCCAGTTGCAAAGATAAATTAGAGAATTATATTTAATGACTTTTCATGACCAGCAAATGTCAACAAACAGAATATTTACAGGGCCAGTCACAACAACACACACAAATAAACAATAAACAACAATAACAATGATAACAAAACTATGTGCAGTCTGAAGATTGTTAATCTAAGCGGGAGGAGCAGGAAATACTGCAAGTTGTTGTTGTAGTTGTTGTGTGAGCGGTAGGTGTGAAAATTGTTGATTAATGTTCAGTTTTCGAAATGTCATTGTTAAAACTGCATATTTAAAAGTACAAATGCTCGAGAGAGTGTAATATATCAAAATATTATTTTAGACTTATTCTATTCTCTGAAAAAAGAATAATTCAAACATTTAATTTTGTATTGATTTTTTAATAGTTTTATTAACTATAAACTTTTTTTAAAATAAATAAATTGAATTTAAAATTTTTTCATATAGAGATTAAGTTGCAGCAAATTATTTGTTGTGTACAAAAAATTCTATTTGAGCTATAACGCAATAAAGATAGTTTATTTTAAATTTAAAAAAAAAAATAAAGCATTATATTTATTTTGTCTTAACCGCCAAAATCAAAAAGCCATTAGTCAGCTTATAGAAGGCTAAATAAACGCAACAACAGTAAATGTACTACCCGTTTTAATACGGTCACATTTTTTTTATGATTTCTCCAAACATAATGCGATACTCGTGGCAAATCGTCATTGAATCAAGTTGAACACTTTAAAGCCGCTCAAATTGAAAAACTTTCAACATGGCCTCCGCAACTATGTATCGCTTTATGTACAAAGCGACTTATATATTTATTTTATATACAGATGCGCATGTGTCTAAAAAAAGAAAGATATAAATTTCTCGTTTCTCGTCAGGGAAATATGAAAGCTGTTGGTAAACTTTTATGCAGCGCCTAAGCCTCTGGTCCACAGCCATCTACCATACCCGTTGCCCCCTTGTCCGTGCCACTGTCTGTGTGTCTCGGGTCTGTCATTTTGCTACGAGTATTGCCACACAGCCATGGCTCAAATATGAAATCCATCAGGGATGCTAAGAGCTGTCAATCAAAATCAGCGAGGGAAACTTTTTCAGCGCTCAAACATATAACAAGAAGAAAATTTACATTTCCCTTTTAATATTTTTTGTTTTGTGTATGTTCGACTCTCTCTCTCTCTCTCTCTCTTTGGCTGCTGGGGTGGTTCTGGATAATGCTCAGCATGTTTGCCAGATTGAATGAGAATAAAAAATTAAATTTAAAATGTACCCCACTCTTCCAATGGTAAAATTAATGCCAATTTAAAAGTTGTCACCAGGCGGCGGTCTTTAAGTTTCAATTGATCAATTTTGCACGCTGGCCACATATTATGTGACTTTAAACAAATGCTATTACAACAAAAGCACTTTGAAACTGCAAAAGGTATTAGTTGCTCCTACACACTCCCCCCTCTCTACTATTACTCATAGTTTCAAGCGTGAAAAACTTGTGCGGTTTTTCGCAAATGTTAAGGCGAGTGCGTTTGAAAGGGGAGGTGTGAATGGTTAACAATAGCGATCGTTTTACAAAAAAGTGCCGCCGGATTATATAGAAAAGAGACCAGAGTATGAAAAATTATCATCGCATACCATATTGTATAGATTGCCAGACAAAGACAAACAAGTTCAGTTTCGCAGCTGAAGGCCAAAAATCAGCTTAGGATCGTATGAAGACTTGGACAACTCTTTGAATGAATGGCAGCAATGGCCGACCGTCATGATTAATCAATATTTTTGTTTGGAAATGCAACAAAAGCGTCGCCAAGTATTGGAGACTTCAGTGGGTGCCTTAGTTACGGATGCGGCTGCCGCATTTCTTTTGACCACGGTTTCAGTTTCGGTTGCGGCATTTGACAGATCAACGTGCGCTGACAGCTTTGTGTTGTTGTTTTTGTTGTGTTACCATTGAGCAACGTTGAGCATAATTGATGATGCGGCATTGGCTTTTGAATATTGTTTTTTTTTAAAACTTTTTTTGGCGTTGGAGGCTTCTTGATCGCATTGGCTTCACGCCATCCTCTAATGTTTGTATGTAGTATAATTTGATTGTGCTTTTGTGTGTTTCAAATCAAAGCGAATTTCAGTTGCTTGATCGCATTAGCTACTGTTTATGTTCACGGTTTATTGGCTGATGATAGGTGAGTGAATCTACATGGATTCTGGAATATGGTCAGTTAAAATATGAAGGTTCCTCATTATAACTTAACCAGCAATTGAATATTGGTTATAAACATGGCTACAAACTGGCTCTAAAGCAGTACCGGCGAACTGGTTCGGAACCATGCCGAGTGCTTACCCGAATCAATGCTTAAAGTAAATTGGTTCAGAAGATGGTCATATATTATGACAAGATAAAATATGTAACTTCTAGAAAATCGTATATTAGTGTTGGGTAAAGTAATGTGCATTGGATGACGCGTCTCTAAGACAGCGATGCCTCGAAAATTATTCATATGTTGGAAAAAGATTGAAATGATGTTCAAATATCAAATAACAATTTTATAAATATTTTTTTTTGATACAACTCTAGTGTACCAACATAATTTAGAATTTTGTATTAAGTCCTCACCGTGGCCCCGAAAAATCCATTTCAAATATTTCAGAGTTGTGGAGCTCTGATTAACAATTGAGTGAAAATAACCAGAACAAAAAACATTCTATAATCTGTTAGTTTTTGTTTTGAAATAAAGTCTTCTGAATATGCATTACTTGCCAAATGGTCAGTGCCTTTAAAGTCATTGTTATTGTTTAAAGATATAAAAATTTATTTTTCTGCTCGATTTGATTCACATTAAATGTTAGCTGTTAAAATGCACAGTAATACCAAGGCACGTCGAAGCTGGAAATGAAATGCCACAATCATTTTTTTTTTGGGTGCAACCACAGGACTTAGATATCCCACTGGGATAAGAAAAGCGCGGACTCATGGCCACAGCTTCAAAGCCCAAAGACCGCCCAGTGCAAATATTTCTAAGGCCGGAGACGTTTAAGGAAATTGCCGCATTCCAAGCGAGTAAAGGACGAAAACGAAGGCGGCGACGGACGGTGACGGCAAAGCTCAACCTGTGACCAGTTCGCATCATGGCATTTCCGTGCCCGCAGCAAAAATGGAAAATATTGTAGTAGAAATACATATAAATAAGAATGCGAAATGGAGGTAAGCAAAACTTTTGCTTAAAACAACAAAATAATGCCTCATTTTTTTTCTCTTCTTATCGCTGCAATAAAGCAGCATAAACGCTTCATTTCCATTTGTCTCGCAACTGAATCGCCCTCAGCCAACTTGAGAGACGCAACGTCACTCGGAATCTATGGTGGTGGTCAGAAGAGGGTAGTGGTAGTGGTGGAGGGTAGGTGAGGGGGTCTTGGGGGGTAACATGGTGCTGGCCACCCAGCCGGCGACGCCGGCTGTCCACATCAGAAGGTTTGCCGAACAACAAAAAAAAAGAGCAGATGAAGAAACCAACAGCAACAACACAAAAAAAAAACCGTTTACACGCCAAGCTCAAGTTTCTTTCGTGATTCTCTTACTTATTATTGCCCGTTTGCCATGTTTTCTGTTTCGCCATTTCTTAGTCGCCATCAGTCCGGTGATGTTGTTTTTGTTGTTGTTGCAGCAGCATTTTTATCGCCCGTAAGTTTTGCTTATTTTAAACACGAACGTCCAACAAAAACAATAACAACAACAACCGGCGGCATAATATTCGCGGTGGAAAGGAAAGAAAAAAACAAAAGTCACTTCCGCTGCGCCAAGGAAAACGCGAAAAGTCTACAGACAACGACAGACGACAACGTGGACGTCTGTGGGCCACTGCCCCCTTCGGACGGACTTCGGACTGCCCGATGAAGAATTTACAGCTTCTAATTAGATGAAAAACAGTCGCAGATAATAGCAGAAAAATAAAAACTGAGTTAAATGCTAAAAATAAACTAAATTAAACTTTAGCTAAACCAAACACACGCAAGGCAAATCATATAAAATTGCGAGTTATTATATTTTTTTTTATACATTTAACAATAATCTAGCTCAGGATCATTAGGCAAAACATAAAACCTTTCTCTGACGATTATTTGATTTGCGTTTCTTCAGAAATCTTCTGTTTAAAATACATTGTAGTCCTTGCTTTCCCTCAATCAACAGTTTTTAAAGTAATGACTACAATTTAGTTTTATTGCCATTAATTATCGGATATTAGAACCATATATGGTAAACATCACAATATAGTTAAGGATGCCGAAATGGTAGTGTAATGAGATTATCTCTTTTATGCATTTGATAACGTGTATGGTTGAGTTATATACATATATGAGCGATTTATAAAAATTCATAATTTCAAGATATATTTCTTATTTGGCATTTTTTCAGCCAAAAATTTTTGAAAATGTTTCATGGAAGTCAAATAATGCTACCAATCGAGCGCTTATAAAAAGCCTACAATACACATTTTAATACATTATACAAGCGCATTGCTTAATGTGCGTAATTGTATTTAATAACACTACAAATTGATATTCCCACGTGTATGTTAAAAAGGTTTAAAGGTAACCATTAAGCTGTCTGAATCGCGAACTTGTCGGTGGGGTAAACCATTAATAATGCAATTGAAAACTAAGCATTTAAAAAATATAATAAATCTTGAGTCGATAAAATTTCCAGTGCACACAAATTGGCTAATTGACAAGTCAGCAGCTCTGGTATTGTGTATGTGTTATATATGTACATATGTATGTGTTTGTGTTTGGTAATCAACAAGTTTTGCTGCAAGTTGTCTGGCGTAAATGCAAATTAATTAGAGAGCTGTTTTTCCGTGCTGTGGATGCTTAAATTGCGTCCCCAACTCAACCCAGCAAAAGTTGCGTTTCGTTGCGTTGCGTTCACATGGCGTATGCGTGTTGCATGCATCCAAAAGACGAGCACACTAGCCGATAATTGAATTTTAGCCGGTGTCCATGTTCCGCATGCGTAGAACGTATAGCTATGGAGCTGGCGATGGAGCCTCCAATTTGCCACAGGCGCCGCCTTTAAATTTGAGTTATGGCAACCAACTAGTCGAAACGTATCCACATACTACATACATATTCATATTCACTTATGTTTTTAGAGTGCGTAAATATGTGTCCCCGAAAAACAGGCTGCGGTAGTTGGTAGTTGGTTTGTTGTTGCTGTTTTGGTTGGCCAATATGTATTAACCCTGCAGTGTACGTCTTCAAGACATAAATCATCTAAATCACTCGAACATGCAGCTGCCTTTTGCTATCCCGAGCCAAAGACATTAAATAAATCGCTGCTTGCCAAATGTTTCACATACGATTTGCCTAAGCAACGAACGACGAACGCTCTTTGGCAAAAAGTTTTACATTTTATGCCAGCTTCAGCTCTCAGTGCTCGGTTTCGTTTCGTTGTCAGCTTGTCAACCCAACCCACAACTTTGACTCAGAATCGTCCTCCCACTCTTTGTTCGTTTTGGGTTCTTGTAGAGTTTGCTCCTTGAGCTTGGCCATGTCAAGTGCATGTGTATCGCACATTACACACAGGTGGCGACATATGCTAAAAGTCACATAGTTTATGCTACATTGGAGTACAATATTCATGAGCAGGGCATATATCACTCGTGCAATGTCAGTTCGGAGGGTATATCGGTAAGTATTCATGTATTTATGTCAAAATTTGTGTATTATGAAATATATTTAGAACTTTTAACAAATAATTTCCATTCTTTATCATATTATTTTCTTATACCTTGATTACAAAATTTTGTTATTAAAGGTGTTTATTTTTCTAAAAGTTATTTTAATACATCTGATGAGGTGTAACAGGAAAAAGGGTATAAAGATTTTGTACAAATGTCCGTCTGTACTTTAAGCGCGTCGATCTCAGGGACCTGAAGAGCTATAGACTTGATTTGGGATTTAAGTTGCATGGTATACATGAATGGTAAATTTTTTTTATAGTTTTTTATCAATCTTCCGATTTCCGATGTAATCGATAACAACAATGTTTGAAATTTGGAAAAATTGTAAACATGATCCAAACACTTTAGACAAAATAATGACCAACTATTAAAATTTCGAATATGTATATTAAAGATTGAATTTAAATCAAGCATTCTATAGCTCAATTTTCCAAGCACTTTCTGTATATTTGTGTGTTTTTTTTAAGATTCAGTGTCTTTCCTAGTCGAACTTTCTTGACTTGCTTTATTCTAATTAAATGCAAGTCTATCTCTAATACGCAATCTATTTGACAAGCCTTTAATCTTTACCAAAAGTATTGAAGTGATGTCAACTTCTCAAAGACAAGTTATTAAGTATCTCTTTAACAGCTAACTTCATAGTGCATTTTAAATTAACCTTTCTTGTTTAAGTTTCAAAAGCTAAAAATCCTTAAAGTTGTTGCTTTCGACAACTTTTCGTATGCAATTTATATGCGAGTACTAGCTGAAAGCCCATTTGTCCTTGTATCAGCGTTAACGCCACTACCAAATCTAGGTTGACTTATATACTTCCGCTTCCGGCAAGCAACAACATACGTTTCGACTCCACTCAAATTTTTTGTATTTACCGTATTTTATGGCGGTATTATTCGAGCTTCTGCCGCTTTTCCAGCTTGGTGCTTGGGCTGGGCGTAGAAACAGAATTTTATGCAAATATCCTAATCAAATTCACATTTTGAAGTTCAACTGTTTTATCCAAAACTTTTACCTTCAGCCAGCAAATCTGCTGCCTCCGTTGCCTGCAACGCGTGTTCTAGACGCCTTGTCCCCCACACCACCCAAAACGGCTACGTCTCCAGCCCTTGGCTCCAGATATGCCACCCATTTTTAATTTATTTCCACTTAAAAAAGCAAAGTGTACGCAAGAAAAGAAGGCCATGGGCATAGGCTCAGGCTCATTCCCAGTCCCAGTCCCAATTCTGGCTTCACTGCCAATCCCTGCCTCATCCCCAAGCCCGCAGTTCGAGCATCCGCAGTTCACATCCTGTGCGTGCGTCCGGTGAAGCGGCTGCTGGTTTGGGTTTTCGGTTTTCTTTTCGTATTTTTTATTTTGGATGGTGTGTTATCGGGTGGTGTTGTGGGCTGATGCCACGCACACCACAGTGGCAATATCCTCATCCGCCCATTTTGAGGGGGTGGATAGCCCTCCATATTTTCACTTATCATAGCTCCCATACCGCGCTCTGTGCTCTGGCTGCCTGGGCCCAAAAAACTTAAATCCGCATGTCGAAAGCGATTAAACAGTTACCGTGTGGCAATCCCAGGGACTACTGAACTGCTGCTTCTGGCTGCTGGCTGCTTCTTCATTTGTTCAGAATTAAAACAAAAGCAGCTAAAGGATAAAATTAGTCACTGTGGTGACAGTAATTCAGAAGTCCCTCTATCTCTGTCTCACTCTTTCACTCTCTCTCTTTCTTTCTCTCTTTCTCTTTCTCTCTGGCATTGTGCATTTTAATGCAGGAGATTTTGTTTGGGAATTCGTTGCGCCACTCGGCAACAACTGTGCAACATTCGCGTCGTCGTCGTCGTTGGCTCTGTCGGGTGATTAATTGCAATTTAAACGGTTTCAATTAAGGCAATGCGCATCTTTCTGCAGCCACAGCAGCATCCACAGTGAGCCCAAAACATAGGTTGAATTATTCGTAATATCGATGGAATTGATGGTTTTGACAGACAACTACTGCAGCTGGTGTTGCTTTGAGATTTGTATGTTTCCGTTGCGTAGAAAAATTGACTGATTTTCTATGTTTAATTTGTGTGCTGTATATAATTTAAAAGGAACTGCACCTTAATGCAATGTTATATGCTATTTTGAAATCGAATGCAAGGAACTTATCAACTTAATTAATTACACCTGATTTTCATGCATCCTGTTTGGTTACTTTTATTTTAAAGGTCAGGTAAGGTTTACACTGCAAGCGTTGCAGTGTTAAGGTAGTTTATTTTAAACTTAAAACTCATTTTATTTGTACATATTTGTGTTAATAAGTTTGGCTAATGATTACTTCTTTTGCAAAGAAAAGTAAAGGCATACAAATTTAGATGTTTTCCTTACAAAGCTTTTCACTGTATTCACTGTATATTCACTCCTTCCAGAAATGACTGTTTTAAAATCTTAAAGATATGCCAATCATCCCTAATTCTGACTGATTTGTTAGAGTAGATTGTATCATTCTCATGATATATAAATATACATATATCTTATGATCATATGCTTACAACTTTTATTTATTAACCCTCTTTACATACATATGTGTATATTTACATAAGTGGTAGGAATATGCCTCTATTATAGTAACCATCAATGTTACCGCCCCCTTTTTTAACAGTTGTTGTTGTTGCCATGGTCAAGGCACAACAAGACAATTCCAAAAAAATAAAATAAAAATAAACGAGTGCAGCCAAGGATTAATTTCTAATTTCACCTAATGCTTGCCGCCAAGTGTTTCAGTTTGTGTTCGGTGCGTTGTTTACATTTTGGGTGTCGTGTTTTTATGTTTTTGTCTAATTTACCTCGATAAAATGAACCCATTTTCATTTTCATTTCCATTCTCAAGCCCATTCCCAGTGTATGTTGTCCCTTCCCATGGCCCAGTTGCCAGGTTGCTCTGCCCTACCCCCAGGCTGTCTATGTCTCAACCTTTAAATGCAGCCCAGCCCAGACTCGGGTTGAGGCTCTAGTTTGGCCCTTCGGGCCCACATGTTTGCCACCATCATTAATCATGACGTTTCAGCTCTGACACATTTTCCCGATCGGCAGCAGCAACGGCAACGGCCACTGCGGCGGCGGCGGCTACGCACTATTGTAATGAAAACGTTTTGGAAATCCCTCAGACTGACGGCTGCCGCGTCGAGGCGATGGCTTGGCCAAGTCGAGAGTCGGCTTTGGATGGAGGCACAGCAGGCAGTTGGACAAGGGCGACAACACGTTGATAGACAATGAGGTCCAGATATAAGCAATTTGAAGACGAATATTTTCAAATGCGACCACAACTCAAACACACAACCCACAAGCCGCAAATACAGCCCACATGTAAATATGGCCAACTATTTACGAACTATTAGCATCAGTTTATGGACAAACTAATTGTTGGTAAGCACTGTAGATTAAGACTAATTGTAGCTAAGAAAGGAATCAGGTGGCATAGGTTAACACCCTTACAGAACAAGGATAAGCTTGTTGTTACAGTTTTGTGGATTAATGAGTACAGCATATAGGATAAATAAATATCTCCCATGAAAAACTTCTCAATTTGTATAAGTTTATGTTTTACTTTTAAATCATATAACTTATTTTGATTAATATAATAATTTTAGAATTGCTTTTAATAGTATATTAATTTATTAAATAGTCTAAAGATTTTTTTATTCCATAACTAAATTTATTGATTTAAGTTGAATTTGCAAAGAATTTGTAATTGAGCTTTTTAATAAGCACATGCGTACTTTAATTGCTTTGTAACTGTTAAGCTAAGTAAATTCTGGACTATAAATCGAATATCTATATCTTTTCTAGGAATTTCCGTTTAAATTTTAAATAAATATGTTTTTGTCTACTTTAGGCAACATCCAAAATATGGAAAATGTTTATGTTGGTTTTTTGGACCTTATTAACATAGTTATGTTACCATTATTATGTTTGTTGCATAAGTTCGTTAACAATTTCCTTGCCACTACAAATTACCAGTTAGCCAATAAGAAAATTGCTTGAAAACCCTTCGGGCTTATGTTATGGGGTGTACAAGCAAAAGGGGCATATGGTTTTGCTGATTCTATTTCTACTGTTGTTGCTGCTGGCTCTGAGCACTGTGCAAGCGATACAATAATTGCTTTGGGCCTTCGTCGATATCGTCATCGTCATTGTTGCGGCTATGCAGAAAAAAAAGAATGAAATAGCGACAACAACAAAAAACTAGTATAACGAAACAAGAATATAGCATACAAAGCCGCCATTCACTCCATAGCCGGTGTTTGCAAGCACACGTTTACACACACACATAAATACACTTGACCCTGTCATGCAATGGTGACAGAGCTCTAGAGCACGAATAGGAGCTGGAGCTGGAGCTGAACAGGCTTACGTGTTCTGTTCGATCAGACAACGACGTTGGCAGCAGTTGCACCACCACAACCACTAACACCACCATCACAACCAGAGAAGGCGACCATTGTTGTTGTTGTTGCTGTCATTGTGTATGACCTGTGTGAGTTTGTGTGTGAGTGCCTCAATCATGTAATTATTTCCTCCGCAACCGTTGTACCAATACGGACGCGTCCGTGCACAGCAAAGTGACCAACACACACACAAACAAACGCATGCACATAGCAGTCGACATCGACAAATGATATTACAAGTGGGGCCAAGTTGGAAAGCATTGGGTAAAAAAAGGAAAAACTGGTAGCGTGTTTCGTTTTGAGTTTAGTTCTCCCTTTTTGTACAATTTTTTTACGCTATGCAAACAACAACACAAAAACAGAACAACTAGAGAATCAAGAAAGAAACAGGCAAGACTTTCGGAGGGCCGAAGATTTTATACCCTTACGTCAAAGCAACTTGAACACCAATTTTCTACCCGTAATTGTTAAATAAGAAACTCCAGCTTTCTCACAGATATTCTAAAGAAAACTACAGTAAAGCTTGTGAGATTAAGATTCATTAAAAGGCTTGACTTCTTTCGATATTTCCTTCCGCCCTTCGCAAATCTGTATCTGATTCATCGGTTTCTGAGCCAATTATTCCTCAATAAATTTTTTTTTCAGGTAACTAGTTTAATCTGCATGAAAAACAAACTTAGACAAAGATGCTTTGCCTTCAGCTCATCAGATAGAGTATTTTAAGTACAACAAAAATGGAACAAATACAAAAAAACTGAGAGCACGTCTATATGTATGCACACACACGTGTATTAAAGACCTACATGCAAGAATATGTATATTTGTGTGAGTTTCGTGTTTTTGTTACTCAATTTAATTCAGGTAAAATACAGTTTTTTTATCCAGGCCCGGAACGCTCCTAAACTTTGGTCACGAACATGAAAAAGCGTCGTTTCCGTCGAATTGGTCGAAAATGGTTGACGGTTGATTGGTTCAGTTTGTAAGTTGAGGCCAGAGCGAGAGGTCTTTTGTCTAGACGGACTTGCTTTCAATTCAAAATGGCAGGCAAACTAACTCTTTGAATTTTGTTTGGTTAAAATAAAAAAATGCTGTGAACAAGAGTAGAGCAAAATTGCTTATGGTACCAAGAAAATAAAAATATGAAAGGAAATTGCAGTTAAAAACAAAAGATATTAAGTTCAAAATAATTTCTTTTCTTAATGCTTTTATCTTTACTTCACAGCTTGTTTGGCCTATGCTAAACAATACCTTAAAACAGGCTGAGAAATTATGAACGGAAAATTAAAATAACCCAAAACGAAATGGCTTAAAAAGGTAGCTGTTTTATTTTTGTGGCTCTTTACGTAACCTTCGCACACTTTTTAGACCGAGCGTATATAGAAAAACAAACAAACATTATAATAACGTTTAATCATGTTGCGGTTTCAGACTTCATTTGCAAAACCAATCTCGAAATATTCCAGCCTTGTTTTTATGGCTTTATTTATTTATTTAAGTTTGGAACATTTCGAACTCAAACGAATGAAATTTTTTGTACTCATAAAGCCAATTTTAAATCTTGTGATTTTGATGTTGCTCAGTGGAAATCAACATTTCGTACTTACTTATGGAGTTATCACCTGCAAATAAAAAGAAAACGAAATAATTGAATTAATATACAAACTAATATGTTTAAAAAATGCTCTGTTAAGGGATTTCTTTTTGTTTTATTAGATTGGAAATTTTAGCTTAGGAATTTAAAGGAAATGGCGTAAATTTTTGTAGACATCAGCTAAAGATATTTACTTTCGACAACAAACTTAATTTTGCCTCAGCTTTCAAGAAAGTTTTTGTAGACCTTAAATAGCGAAGTTTGAGTTAACTAACTCGTAAGTAAGTATTATGAAATTGAGCACAAAAGTGGAAAATAATTAACCCCAAACTTGGCAGCGGAAGTTTTAAGTTGGTACTGCTGATGCTGCATGTGACCACACCCATAGCCCAAGTCATAGCTGATAGGGCAACACATGCAGCACGTAACGAGCGGTCAAGAAAGTGGCCAACAGTGGCCCATACCTAGTTACTTCCGGAGTCAGCGACATCAGCAAAATACTAAACAACTTGCCAGTCAAGTAATTGAGAAGTTTTCTGTCGTTCGATAGCAAGAAGAGAAAAACCTTTAAGCTAGTCGCAAGGAAGTCTAAGAAAAGCCATCGTGTTGTATCGTGTCTGCCAGTACATTAATTGCACAAAAATGAAAAAAGCGCCCAACCGAAATATCAAAGGAGTAATCACACGGTGGTTTGAGTACCACGACGCTCATAATAAAATAAAATCATGCGGTCGGAAATAATAGCGTCTGGGCTGTCAGTTAATTTTGGGGTTGGGTGCTGGAGTTGTTGAGCCAAGTTTTATGCAGTTTCATAAGAAACATTCAAATATATATTGAGATTTATGCCAGCACAGGGACAGCAGCTGCGTGATTAGCAACTATTTTCTGATAGATACTAAGTAAATATGTGTATGTATACATATATACATTTACTTATTTACTGCAGCTGTCTTAAACTCATAAATATGACTGGCATTTTGATTCGGCAATTTAAGAGTTGCTTATGTATACTATACCAAATCGTATACCGGACTAAAAATAAATTGTGTTTTAAATGGTGATGGTTCATAGGAAAAATCTACTTAAATTCTACTAAATATTTTGTATGGATCAACGAAATCATGGCTGTTTATTTACACTTAACAGTGGTCTAAAAGTATTTCTAACTTATCAACTTACCATTTTCGCTAAGCACAACCATTGAAAATCCTTCACATCCAAATTTCATAAATGCTTTGAGTTATTAAGAAAATATGGTTTTGAGCCATATTTAAAGACCATTTGCCTAATTGAAAAAAGAATTCGACTATGTGCAATAATGTATTAAAATGTAAGTGAATTTTAAAGTTGTTCCTGGTATGGTAAAGACCCCAAGTACACGAACCCAAGCCCAGAACCAGAAACAGAACCAAAACCAATCCCAGAGTCAGACGCAGACGCAGAGCAATGGCAACGCCTTTGGTCAGCTCAAAATGATACCATTGCTTTTGCTGATGTTGGTGTTGTTGTTGTTGTTTTTGTTGGTGTTGCCCCGTAGCTGACTGACAGTAGGTGTGACCAGTCTACTCATTCATTCTGACAGTTTTCCCACCCACTCTTGCACAAAACGCAATTTGTTGGATTGTAGGTTGTGCCCTCTAAGCACGAAAGGTAAAAGTGCTGGCCATATCTACAAAACGCGTTTGTTTCTGTGTGTGTGTGAACCACCACCGCTGCTTAGAGGCCTTGCAATGGCATCGACTGGTCGGGCAGGCGGTGAGGGGTCGGTTGGTTGCTTGTGGCGCCACAAACAGCATTTTTCGCAGTTGCCAGTCGCGTGTCTCTTTTGCCTCTTTAAGAGTATTTGAATATTTTCGTTCGTTTTTCTTTTATTTTTATTTTTTTTGTGTTTGTTGTGGGCTGCGCTTGCAACTAATTTTCATTTCCAGCACAGTGCACCTTTTGGTAGCAGAGACAGCCGCAGCCGCAGTCGGCAAACGTTAAGAAATCTTATTAAAAAGTAAACAGTGCGATAAAATTGAATTTGCATTCAAAAGCCATTAACTACAGCAGTCACTTGTGCGCCGCAGTTTTGCTGTTGACAGACGTTGTGTCCTTGCAGCAGCCAGAAATTAAACAGGATATATAATAAAATAAAGATGCCTGAACCATCGTAGCTTTAATATGCTGCCACAGTTCGAACTTCGAACCTTTCAATTTTTGTTTATATTAAATCTGTATTTAAAAATTGCGCCCTGTCACATTAATATTTCATGCACATCGAACAAATTCCGCGACAGCTGTTGGCCTTTAAATGAATTCAGACCAGCCCAAATAAATGATTTACATTATTTTTTATTTTAACGTTTACAATTTGCAATTGCTACGTGTTACTGCTTATATCAGTGCTTAAATTATTGTTATTTTAAATGCGCACGTGGAAAAATATTATATTAATTGCATATCAATGTCACGCTATTTACCAAAATCATTGCAATTATTTGGAAAGGCAATTTTTAAAATGAGCTAAACGATGCGTTTATAACAAATACACATACGGCTAGACAGTTACCCCTTTCATTCCCTACCTACGAGGCTACCATTTTTATGCCAATTGACATTCAAAATTAGAGCTAAACTCTAACCAATTACCCGACGCATGGGAGCATATAACCATGGAGATGTCTGTAAGTATGGGGAGCTAATGGGATGATATATGTTTATGTGGCCAATTGGAATTGGCCTGCTGGTTCATGAATGGCCCACTTATTTCAATTTTTTCAATTTTTATCTGTTATCCATGTACGAATATCAATAAATAACTGCCTGTCACTGTTTAGTTGTAATTACACTCGATACTCAATACACTCGATACTCGCGCGTGTAGTTGCATTTGAACTTGTGTTTTTAAACAATCCAGTTTATTTATTTATGTACGCACAATGAATGGCTTAGATTAATGTTACAATAATAGCAACACATATGACAAGTTTTAAGTGAATGGCGAAGGTTTTTGATAACCATTTACATATGTATTGATTAGGTAAATAATATTAATATTGTGATTTTAAGTCCTTAAATCGTATACTGTATGAAAAATTTCTTGAAATGAAATTTTTAACACTTTTAATTCAACTTTGCTTCATAAAATTAAATTTCAATTGAGCGATTATCTGCCTTAGTATGACATTTGAACACTGACCCATCGATCACATGGCATAACTGTGATTGACATAATTATTGCAGCTTGACACAAAGAACCTTACAACAACCTTGACATCACATTTTGGCTTGCAGTGTGAAAATAAAAATGTCAATTTAAATAAGAATTCCCGATGCAAATCAATCAGACTTGGACTCAACCAAAGCAGTTGATGTATTGGTTGGTTCTGTGATTTCTGATTTTGTGCTTGCCTTCTCTCTCTTGGCGATTTTCGCAAACATGTCACACAGTTTACAGTTAAGCAATGACAAATTCATTTTTAACACGCCAGAGTGAAACCCCGTCATTGGTGGACCAACAACCATATAATCATCGCCACGTTGACTACTGACTACAATGAAACATTGCAGTGCAGAAAAATAAAAACCACCACATGCAAAAGTCGTTTATGTACATGGCCTGTCTGGCCGACTGTCTGACAGTCTGTCTGCCAAGTGACGTTTGGCTGTCAGCGGGCTCCCCGAAAAAATAACTCAAAAGTCGTATCTTGTATCTGTGTCTGCAGCATGTGTGTCCCGCTTTACTTCCACGCACCTCATCGCCCAGATAATGTGTGTACAAAATTAAAGATTCTCCTGCTAAACGGAAGCTTAGCCAAAAAAAGGTCAATTCCAAAATGATGGATGATGCCATGACACTCTCACACTGTCTCACTCACACCAGCACACACACACACATATGACACCCCAATCGGCAAGGAGATGAATGAAATGGCTGAGTGACATTTTTGGTTGCTGCCTTACTGCAAAGGGTCTATTAAAACCGTTGGGTGGTTGCAAAAATATTCCAAGTTATGTTTAAACACTTATTCTTATCTCTCTCTCAGGTGTTATCTGTATGTGTACGTGTTGTGCTTGACTACCTTGTGGCAATATCCGTTGTCGCAAAAAGTTTCTTGTAGCATCATAATTTTTATCGGGCCATTCATCACATAAATAATTCTGTTAACATTTTCAACAAGCCACAAATTAAAACTACAAAGCACTAAAAATTCGTGCCTCGCAAAATTTACGACCAACGGAATCACGTGTCATCCACGCGCTGCACGCCACCACCTCGCTAGCCCTCTATACCTAGTCTTTGCTATCCTATCCTATCCTATCCTATATCCCATCCGCTGCTGATATGATGCATGACTCGACGGAAAGCAGACTTAAGCATTCGAGTTTCGCTTCAAGATTCACGGATTCTCGTGCTAAGCGTATGCGAGTTTAAATCTGTTGTCTATGTTTGTGCATTTGAATACGGAATCCTTGAAGCCATTTTCTGTGGTTTGCTATTTGAATATAAAACAGTGGGAAACACACACACACATGCACACACCCCTGCGTTAGTCGATGACAAACAGAAAATCCATTTCACACAAACATTAGTTTTATTTAAATCACAGACACACACATAGTACATACAGACAAACGGGGCATACGACCTTTGTGACATAAGCCAAAAAGGAGAAGCGTTGAGCATGTGTTTGTGGCCGTTGTCGTTGTTATCCTTGTTGACTTTTCACGCTCCTTTAAACGCCGTTAAATATTTTAATGCTGACTTCGATTGCTGTCTACTTAAACAACTTTTTGGGGGTATTCGGCTAAATTTATCACATTTGCCGCAGCGAATGGTTATAAATTCGATACTAAATTATTGCATTTTTTTTTTTTAGAAAGAGCTTTGAAATTAATCCCAAATGGATATGAAATATATATAGTTTGGAAATATACAGAAAACTAGTTTCATAGTTTAGTTCACTACTATAAAAATATATTCTATATGATAGATATAGAGCTTTTATTGCATGTTAGATGGTACTCTGAATGTATTCAAAATTCACACTTGTGATTTTGCTGGTTTTGAGTGAAACATGCAGTCAACTAATTAGTTTTAAAGATCTGCTTTCATTCCAATCAACAGAGCGTGACTTTTTTTATACAGACAGACCAAATCAGAGTCTGCTATGATACAAGTAATTTATGATAGTTTTTCGCAGTCATTTGTCTTAAAGCAACCGCCTACATAATGAACTACGTGTTACCCTCTACAACAAACCCAAACCTCTGGCATTACCTGTACTAATTACGGTAGTTCACTGGCTCATTGATAACTAAGCGGCGTTTTATGTAAAAAAAAAACCTTGATAATTTATTAACTTATTACAGTTGTTAATGCAGCTGCAACAGCAGCGACTGGGAACTGAGAACTTTGTTCTCCATGAAATGAATAGATACAAAAATACTTTCCCGTACAATTGCAAGTGTATTTCGCATGCAATCGACTGTGGGTAATGCGATTAACGGTCTGATATGCGGTAATAAATAGGTGTACTCATACTCTCCGCTAATGTCGACCAACTTTAGTCGTAGCTTGGCTTGGGGGGAGTCTTTCATTTGATAAACGCTCAACAATGCCGCTAACAAGCACATTTTTATGGCCGAAAATCCAATTCAAATGTTTACAAATCGTTTAAACTGGGTGTACTACACTACAGCTTGAGGAAAAAAGACATAAAAATAAATCGCGTACAAATTGAAAATAATTTCAGATTTGATTTTCTTCTTTACGATGATGGTGAACAAAAAAAAAGAAGAAAATCCAACGCTTCTAGATGGCAACAAGAATAACAACAACAGCAGCTGAAAATGGACAGAGACATGCAAATTGTGGACAGCGGGTCAAACTAAGTGAGTAAGGCGTCCAAAAACCACAGCGTGCGGTTGGGTGTTGTGGTGTGGCGTGTTTTTGTGTTCCCTTCCATTTGACTAAGTACACAAGAATAGAGCGTAAAAAATTTTTATCGTCGCGCTTTTTTACGGAATGTGATCCGCGGCGATTAAGTGCGCGGCTTTTGTGTCATTGTCATGCCGTCGTCCTGGCCAAGGGTATGAGATTGTCAATGGGGATGTGGTTCGAGTTGCTGCTTCTACTTCCACAGCTAGTGGACTTAGTTTATTTGCACAGGGGGCAAGGCAAAACCCACCACCACCACTGCAACCTCAACCACAACCGCACTTGCCGCCCAAGCTCGTAATGTATTCGAATTTTCTAAGGCGAGGCCAGTGTCAGTGCAGAGTCATTTCATAAAATGCTTTTTTAAAAATTTAATCGTGGACAAATATTTTCATTTCAAGTTTTTTTTTATTTTCTTTCCACATCTAGCTTTTAGCTAAATGAGCGGAAATAAAATTAAATCGATACTGGACGTTGTTTAATTCTATAGTCAAAGTTTTCATTCCCCCTATTACTTTACTAATTTGGTGGCGCTTAAATGGCCAAGATTCACAATGGGATAGATTTTGGTAGTAATGAAAGAAAATTACAAAAGATATTGATGATTTAAAAATATTGGATTTAAAATGTTTAATCGTAATTGTTGAAAGTTAAATGTCGAAGGATATATATTTTTTATTTTGTGTTGTTGAAATGAAAGTGTTTAGGGGATGCAATAAATATCATACAGCCGCAGTGTTATTTACATTAATTTTTCATAATTTTCATTAAAAATGCGCTTTAAAATAATGACAAATCATTTTGCAGATAAAAACTGGCCACAAAAAATTATGACTTTTTCTTTTGGCCAGCCGCCAGCGATTTTTTTCCCAAGCTTAACTAATCGTAACAGATTTTTTCGCAGTCACGATGAAGAAAAAAAAAGGAAAGGCCTTTGGGGGTAAATGTCTGCCTGGCCTTATCCTGCGGCCTGCCAATTAGAACCCTTTGTTTGCCTTGGACTCCTCAAGACTTTGCATGGCTGTTTCCTTGGCGCACTTATCTCCATAATAAAGTCGTAACAATTAATTGCGAGACCTTTTCAATGGCCCAAGCCTAACACAATCTGGAGCTCCTTTAAAAATGAGACAGTCCCTCAGACAATGCTTTAAGACAAGCCACAAAATTTTTTTAGAAACTCTTTATTTTTGTTGCGACGCATAATTAGTACTTAAGAATTAATTGACGAGCATCAATTAATTTTATGAATATTCATTTCAGGTGTCAAGTAAGTGGGACTTGAAGTGATTTCTTAACGGCGTACTTGATTTTATTACTTTGTTGTGTTTAATTTTGACAAAAACCAAGTATAGACGTTTGAAGTTTTTTTCTATGATTTTTTTTTATAAATGAAAGGGCTTTTCCGTACCTTTAAAAAATAACTTAATTTGATATTTTCCGTAAATGTATGATCTTAATAGATTTGCTATTGCTTCAAGATAAAGTTCTTAGCTGATTTGTAGCTTTATTTAATTAAGTCATAAAAACGATTTACTTTTTGCATTACAACCCTCGATAAACATGTCTAAGGCACACCACAAATCTGTATCATTTCCAACTTCCTACTACATGGATACATGTGTTTAAACATCTACTGAACGGTATTATTATGCATTGATGATCATTGCGAAGGACTCCATTGACTCTGTTTGCACTTACCCGCGGTTTTGTTTTGAATGAATTCAACTGTAAAGGTTAAAATTATAAATGTGCAAATGACTCATCATAAATAAAATTAATAAAAGGCACGGGCACGGATAGCAAAGCCAAATGCCGAAAGAACCTGGCCAGAAACAGAGGGAAGAAGCGAGACCTTCATTGAGAAAAAGTACAACGCATCAACATAAATATTATGATAAATTGTTTGTTATAATCATAATCCGCAGGGGGTAAGTTTCGAGACGTGCGCTACGCATTTTTTATGCAGCGACGCCCCCGAACCTCAGTCAAGGACTCGAACTGGATGTGAAACTGACAAAGGCCGAGGATGAACTGTGCGCAACATATGGTCGTTGGGTGGATTATACAGATGGCGCACGAACATATATATTTCAATTGCAATTCAATAGCTTCGTCCAAAATGGGGGGAGAATGAACAACAAGTTAAGTTGCCTTTTTTCTTGGTTTCGCTAAATGATGGCCTCGCTGGGATTAAACGCCAGCCAAAATTATGAATACACTCACAGCAAATTTAATCTGAGATACTTTCGCGTAACTCACAGATACTTTGTGAAAGAAGCATCTTGCTGAGCCATAAACGCCTCGTATTATAGCTTTTGCCTTCAGTACATTCCGAGTTGG
Organism: Scaptomyza graminum; assembly: GCA_018901835.1. Taxonomy (NCBI): domain Eukaryota; kingdom Metazoa; phylum Arthropoda; class Insecta; order Diptera; family Drosophilidae; genus Scaptomyza; species Scaptomyza graminum. The sequence continues at coordinate 739,398 of JAEIFL010000302.1, forward strand.
AAGCTTTACGCCTAATTAACACTTTATTCAAGTTGAAATTTTATTGTTTCAATTATGTGAGTGAATGAGCGCGCCAGAGGTACGCAGCAAATTGACAAAACAATTTGTACTCAAGTGCGAACACACACACACATTATAGCAGCACCATACGCACACACACGACAAGCAAAGAGCCCAATGGGGCACAAGACATCCCAACACATACATATAAAGTATCTTCTCGCGACCACATTAAAATTCAGGAGGTGATATAAACAATTTGCAAAGAGCGCAACACAGCCTTGATTTAAATCTGGTAGAAATGGGAAACGTTAGAGAGAGAATGATGAGAAAGGAAAAGATATATTGGCGTTAAAAAAATCGTTAACTGTTACCAAGTTTTTAAATAAACTGGTGTTGAATTTTTTTAATATATAGTATGTTTTATAAAAAAACAAAAATGTTGTTTTCAATGCTATAAAGGGTAAAGCATTGTTTAACTGTTGTGATAACCACTTGCTTTAGTGGGTAATTTCTAATATCATATAATAATATAAAATATATAACCGGAAATGAGTTTACTCCCAACGATCCTCTACTCTGTGGGATACTGAGAACACTTCAACTCAGATTCTTCAACCTGACAAGGAATTAATTTGACAACATTAACAAATTAAACTGTTAAACCAACACAAACTCTCACACACACGTATTTGTCGAGTCAACGAAGAACCATAATAACGTTACCCATTTCTCAGTTTTCTGTCCTTTCGTTCCCCAGTCAGTTCCAGTCCGACTTGCCGCCCGCTTGGCAAACGGACAGACATTTACAACATCATTTGTAATCCATATCGCTCAGCATGTAGTCCCAGTCGTCCCTGTATGTTTGTGTGTGAGTATGTGTGGAAAAAGATGTATTGACCCTTCAACAGATTCTTTACGAGTGTCGGCGGCGCTTGAAATGCTTCACGCTATTTATTGGCTCACTTTCACTCTTGGACTGGGAGTACGAAGGAAAGTAGAAAGGCGACTCAGACTTAGCCCCAGTTGCCACATCACCTTACTATGACTGTGGCCGTTGTGGCAGCTTCAGATTCGCCCACAATTATCCCCCCAAAGAAAATGCAACCGTTCGCTGGGGAATTTGAGAATTCTCTGTTACTTTCCACTTGGCCACGTGTTTGAATTTCATGTAACACTTAAATCGTTTGTCGGATTAGTGTTTCTCATTTGTCAACATGAGATGGTGTGGCTGATATTAATTGGCCTTGTACTAGTTTAAGTCAGTGTTGGTCAACGTAGCCCAAACAAAATTTTTGAGTGTGGAATGCCAACACTTGTCTAACCTTGACTTTAATTAAGCGCACTTGAAGCGCATATGAGTTTATCGTTTGTTGTTATAGAAAAGTTTCTACTTCTGTTAAATATATGGCTATGGTATTTTCAACAACTTTTTTTTAATAACCATTTTAGTTAGATAATGGCTTGCAATTGCTTGCAAAATGATTTTTGCCAGTGTGCAATCCACCATTTAGCATTAGTCTTTAGACGCAAATGTGAAATTTTTTTATTTAATTTAAAATGAATTTAACATTGGCTAAACGTGCTTTGTAGTTTAAATTAAATTTTGTATTGGGTATTTACGACCTGACCCATTTGAAACTTTTCTTATAAAAACTAAAAATACTTGACAAGACAACTATAGGATTGTCCTTAATCTTATACAGTCGATCTTCCATGTAGCGAATCTTAAGGTGATCAGAATAAAAATAATTTTTATATAAAAAAAATCCTGTTATAGAACTATACTATAAGGGGAATGAAATCGGTTTATAGAAAAATTCGCAGTACGAAAAAAAGCAATAGAGAAAATCGACTGTATAATAATTTACTTGATCAAATTTAATATGCCACAATTATCCATTCAAAACGTAACTCTGCAGCAACTGCCAAAGGCAACCAACATAAATACCGACTCCCATTTTAAATGCTCTACTTGTGCCCAGTTGTGATTAATTTATGTGTTGGCAAGTGAATGGAAATGGCATGGCAAATGTTGATAATGCTTAAAATGTTGCACAAATGTGAAATTCGGTGCAAACGTCCTCAGGATATACGATGTTCGTATGTACATATGTTGCACTGCAACTTGCAACTTGCAACAGACTGTTGCAACTGTTATTTGGCTGACCGTCCGTTCCCATTCCCAGCTTTTGGCTGTTTTCCTTCCATTGCTGTCACAGCCCCTTTATTGAAGAAGGGGACAGGAAAAATATTTTGACAAATGAACCTAAATAACAGGTTGCAATCGCTCAGAGGGGCAAGACAGCGAGAGTGAGAGGTGGGCCAACATATGCGTGAAACCTGGAACCATGGACCATGGTCCCTGGACCTCGTCGAACTCGTACCTGGACAGGAAAACGTATGGCCAGACAACCTTGATACCTCATTTATTTTAAAATGTAGCTGCCACAGTCACAGGCTGACTTCAGTTTTGGACTGCACAAATGAAATCGACACATTGGGGTACAAGAAAAAAAAAGCAGTTAAAGTATAAAAAAAAGAACGCGCCCAACGTCTTGAGCTGAATTCATCAGTCGCACTGACGAATCGACGTCGGGCCACTCTCGAAAATTGTTACAAATGATCGCAAATAACAGATCTTTGCCGCACCGGTTTCGGGCCTGGTTCAGGGCGCGCTGTCCATCAAAGGAGCCGAGCCGAACACAGAAACGAGAGAGAGAGAGAGAGATAAAGAAAAAAGAGAGAGAGAGAGGGGAGAGAGACAGACAAAGACACATTGCGTGAGCTTGTGTGCTCGAGTGGGACTTCAAATGAGAGATTGGCCAGCTGCGATTATTGCCTTATTGGGATCTGGTACATGGAACTGGAACTATAACTGGAAAATAATTCTGAGCAGCGGCGCCGTTCGATAGCCAACTAAATTGCACTGATTTCTTGATTAATGAGAGTTTTGCATTTTCAATGTTGATTGCGGCTTTTCATCTCACCGTAGCAAGTAGAGAGTTTGGTATGCTTACCCTGATTGTTGTTGTTGCTGCTCTTGCGCGATGTCTTCTTCTCTTTCATCCAGGGATACTCGGGCACCGAGTCCATACCATCCGGTGTCTGTGGTACACCACCAACACCGACCGGATATCCGCCAACGACACCGCCACCGCCAACAGGTGTGCCAATTTTTGGGCTCTCTGGACTCAGGTGATTGAGAAACTCGGCCATCGAGGGCTGAGAGTTGATAAAACCCCCCTCGGAGGCCATCCAGTAGGCGGTGTCGGCAGCTCGTTTATCACAGTTCGGTGCCATTTTGTTGACAAGCATCACCGCTGGCGGCGGTCCCTGTGGCCCCTGTGGTCCATTAACAACGGGTACCACCGTCGTCTGACCAGTTTGCACCTGGAGCGGATTAAGTGGCGACTCGGATTTAATTTGAGCGCCCATTTGGGAAGTGTCCAATGTGCTGCACACCTCTTGCATTGTTATTTAATAACTTGTTTTGTCTATTTTTGTATAGTTCACTTTAGCTTTCTTTTTTAATCATAAACCTGGAATGAATAATAAGAAAGATGAAGTTAAAGTAAAGATAGTAAAGAAATACCTAAAATATAAAATCTATTGTGTTGTGGTTAATAAAACACAAATAAGTGATCATATTTATATGGAACCCCTTTAGAAGCACGGGCTTTCAAATTGCCTACCTACAATACTTTCGAAAGGAGAAACTCCTAGCTTTTTGTAGTCGGTTAAAAATGTATTTTTACATGTATATTAGTGTTTTTTTTTTTATTTAATAGGCATTGAGAAAAGATTAAACAGTACTTACACAATATGTTTGATTGCCGTGCTAGCCTTAGTTTAAATTAAAGTTTTCTTGATTAAATTTTCGTTGATAAGTTTATGTGGCAACGTGGTCTTATAATTCGTTCTATGACAGCAAAAACGATATACAAATTTTGTTTAATAAGACTTTCTCAACGCATATATTCTATTGAAAAACATTCACAAGTATTTGGTCAATTATTTATACTGGTTTTCAAGCTTAATCAAATAGATAAACATACTATATTGAATTATTAAACAAACAAAACTTGAATTTAGTAATAATACAAAAAATACGTCAATCGTCTTTTCGACTAAATTTTATTCATAATGCCTGGGAGCTCATAATAAACTTTGTTTTTTTTTTTTTTTAAATTTTTATAACTTAAGTTGTTTTGATTAGTGGGCAATTAATAGCCGTCGGATAAATCAAAAACAATATACATAATTTTAAATAGAAACCTATAATTCGAATGCCTTAAAATAGTTTTATTTTTACATAAGCCAAATTATTGTGTTGGCCAAATAAATACTAGGTTTGAGTTCACTTGATTATTATAAACAAAAAATGTTGCTCATGAATAAACAAAAACACACTACACACAAAGAAAAGTTTAAACAAATAATTTTAAAGAAACCTTTTTAAAACTGAGTTGTTCCTAAGACAGCTTATAATATGTAATACAGGCAAACCTGGATAGTGTGAACAAAATACTGTTTACAGGTTACACGTTAAGTGAACAAATTTAAAAATTTTGAATTTCTTCTTGTTCACACTATCCAGGTTTGCCTGTATATAGATGTATATTATAATATAAACTCCATACAATAAAGCTCTATGAAGATGTGTTGCATTATTCTCATCTGATTTGAGAGAATTTAAAATTGACAATGTTGTATTTGACTAAATATCTATGTTTGGACACATAAGCAATTTTAAGTATCTAGTTCATACATGCATCCAAGTATATGGCCAAAGTTTTCTTTTGAAAATAACACAAACAAACAAAAGCTTATATATAAAGGGAACTTTTCACCCACCATTCTTAGAGATCACTGTGTGTTTTTTTCCATGAGCAGCGTTGTTTGTTCAATTTATTTTCATTTTGTGATCATTTTTTTTGTCACATTTCTCAGCACTTACGCGCAATGCGGGTTTTTAATAAATTTACTTTTTTGTTGGTGTTGTTTTCCAATAGCACCACATTTAAACTATGTGAATTGAGTACTCTCCGAGGAAGTACTGTTTGTTTATGAATATTATTATGTATTTTTAAGATGTTTTTACGAAGAGGTTCTGATAAGCCCGCAAAACAGGCACAAAGTTGTCATCGACCGCGACGCGAAACTACGAATATGGCGATAGCGATGTGGACGAAGATGGCGATGGCGGGCGTTGTTTACTCGAGCGGCACAGTTGCACTTCCATCATCAGCTGCCAGCTACAGTTTTACACACCTTTGCACCCATGGCGAAGCGACTGGCCAAAACAATGGGAGCACAACAACGCAACACGACACAACAAAACACAAAAATACACACACACACACGACACGACCACAATAAAGCAAGCAATAAAAGACCCGGTACAACGGTGCGTATGCGAAACAAGAAGTTGTGTTCAAGTTGGACTTTTGAGCTCTAAGCAAAGGGCCTGGCAAAGTGACAAGAAACCGAAGCTGATCTTGCAATGGCCTCACACACACATATATACAGTTGCACTGCAATTTGTAGTTACAAGTTACACTTTTCTACACATTTGCGCCACTATGTAGCTGCTGTCTGTAGCTGTCTCTTTCTGGCGTGCGGCATAGGTTCAGCTTCGCGTATCGGTGCGCAGAACCGGTTTCAGCTGTTGTTGTCTGAATGGTGGCTGTGACCGTTGTTGTTTTTTACTAGATTCAACTAAATATTATTCACTTTTTTATTGCACATTTTCAAACTTAGTAAAGACAACAATTTGTTAATATTGTTTCAAATGTTTTTCCTTGCATTATGTTCAGTTATTCAGACTCGCAACTCTCCCTCCATTTAGTATTTATGGGCAATACGACGTCGGTTCGTGCGGGCACGACTCTTAAGCAACCATTTCATCCAATAGCACCGAACGCACTGAAACTTGTCCGCACTTGTCGCAGCAAGGAGTGGCCAAGAATAAGCATTGTTTACGACTAGTTTTCAAAGATGAGCGCCGCAACCACCAATCAGGGGGGCGTGTCCAAAACGCATGGTGCTGATAATACATACAAAGTATGTACGTGTTGTGTTGTTTTCGTGTTGTCAGAGCCAGAGCGAAACGTTTGGGGTTGTTTGTATTGCTAGCAAGAGATGTGCATTAATCGTGTTCGTGAGCGCAAAAGACGGGTTTTACGAAATGTTGTGAATTTTCGTGAGTGCATTTCGTATTGAAAGTATAGTGTATAGCTGGTCTTTTTTTTGGCTCACGAAAATGGCACTAAGCAATAAATAAACTTGTTATCCTCTAAAGTTTTTAATTCAATCAACCTTTTAATGTCTGACAATATAGTATATATAACAAATTCGATTTATTTTCTAATAGTAAGTACTGTTGTTCTTCCTATCGCCAGATCTACAAAGTAGAGCAGAGAGCTGTGTCGAGTACATGCGCAATAGCGATGGACGAGGCGTTTGACGGGGGTGCAGTTGTGCCAGTCTGCACACAGGTAATAAAACACTCACGCACACATGTGCGCATGTTTCGCACTCACTCTCACACACTAGCGCAGGCTGCAAACTCTCCGTTGTGCTGATTGGTCAATTGCTTTTGCTGCTGCTTTTGTCGCTCTGTCGCCTTGTGGCTGTGTCGCCTCAGCTGTCAGCTCAGCTTCGCTGCGCTGCGCCGCTGTTTTTACTACTCTGCACTTTGTGAACGTGTTGCTTGTGACGGAATTTATTTGCTTTTTTGTTATTTACACATTCCGTCGCCACAGCGGCAGCGGCAGCGACGTATTTCATTCCTTTTTTGTTGCTGCTGCTGTCTCTCCGCTGTTGCTGTGAAGCGTTGCGTATTTTTGACATTTCGTTTTGTAAGCTGCGCGTCTTTCTTTTTGTTTTGAGCGCCTCTTCTTGTCTAACCATCATGTTGTCAATCTTGGTGGCATTGTTTTTATGCTGTTATACTTTTTTATATTCTGTTTTTATTGGCAATCGTATCGCATAGCATTGCGGCTTGTTTTAGTTTCGCTGCACAGTCAACGACAAAAGATTATGAACACTGTACGATTGTAAAAAATTTTAAATCAAAATTAACATGTACCTATGTACTATATGTATAATGGAAAGTTAATATAAAATGTCTCTAAGAGCGTACAGAATTTATTTGTTGTTTAAAGTCATTATAATTTGTCGACGAAGCCATATTTTAAGATGAAAAAATATTATTTTAAAAGCTCTCTTCAATAAATAGATCCAGGGAAAATTAAATTTAATCAATTAATAAATTAAATGCAATTTGAAAAAATATATTTTGATAGCGCATATTTCAATCTTATGTTTTAACCGCTCTTAGCAAATACAGTCGAACTTCCATATAAGGAATCTCAAGGGGACAAGACAAGACTTCGTTATAGATTAAATTCGTAATACAGGCAAACCTGGATAGTGAACACTGGATGGTGTGAACACTGGATAGTGTGAACAAAATATATTTTTCACACTATCCAGGTTACAATACATTTGTTCACACCATTCAGGTTTGACTGTTCAGATACATAGTTATATTAATACATTTTTAGGGAAATGGACTTGAATTTAATTTTTTTTAAAATGAATTTAAATAAAACCTACAATTTTAATAATTTATTAAACTATGTATGTAGTACTCATATAAAATTTATTAACAAAAAAAAATCAGCTGTGTGAACAAACTGGATGGTGTGAACAAAATTCAAAACTTTACTAAGTCTTAAGCTTTAAAAATTTTATTTCTTAGTAAGAATGGTTTACTTAGGCTTTTACTTGAAACCACAAAACATAAAAATAAAATCTGCGTTAATGTACACTTATCAACATATATAGAGATATGTATATGTGTAGAAATGCCTCGCGTACCTTAGAGCCCGGATTTGACGTGAATTTACATAAGCCTGGTCGCTTTTTTCCCTTTATCTTCTAGCCATAAATCTCATAGGTGGTAAAACATAACCAGGGTAACAGCTCTTATTTTATTGAAGCAGATTAAGTTTACCCGTTGCAGGGTGCTTTATGACCCGCTTCGGGGTGTTGAACAGATTAACCAGGTACCTCAAGGTCATGTATTCACTGCACTTTTGGAAAACCCGTGGAAAAACCGCCAAATTTTCTTTCATATTTTGGTGAGGAGAAATGGATTTACCTATAGTCGCTATCTTAGCTAAAACTCAGGTATCAAAGCACAAAATTAACTATTTATATTATAGCACAAGGTATTTTGAGTTTTATTGAAGGGATAATTGGCCATATTACCTAAACGCTGTTTAAATATTGTGTTGGGCTGAAATTTTGTCACGGATTTTTGAGATTACTTTTTACGTCTGCCCAAAGTCAAATAAATTATGCATTATAAGGCCGGACAGTCGTTTCGCAATCAACACTCACGCCAACTTTTAAGAGTGTGTCGAAAACTCACCGGAGCCAGAAACTGGACTCGCCAATAGACCCGACACATTGCACCAGCCGGCTGGTCAGACCCTGACGCTGTTCAAAAGGTAACAGGTAGCAACACCAGAAGAGTTCTCTGATGCGCTGCTGCAAACTAACATACGTTCATATTTACCTGTATGGTATAAAAGTCAACTGACTGCGCGAAAGTGCATCTAGTTAAAAAACAAATGAGTCACAGAGCAGAAGCTGAAAATCTCTAAGGAAAATGTACAACAACTGCACCACAAGTGAAATGTTTAATGAAAAACGAAACGTTATGGTATGTTTGAAGTGGTAAAATCTTAACTAAACAGTATAGCTAATGTTTAATATTTACATTAACCAGATGAACCCATCCCTTGGACAATATGACGTTCAATTATCTGGTTGTCACAGGACTCCCAACACCATCAAGAGCAAACGTTCTCGCACCACATTCACAAGTCATCAACTGCTAGAGTTGGAGCGAGAGTTCAATGATGATAAGTACTTGGGGAGACCACGTCGCATTGGAATCGCTCAACGTCTTCAGCTAACTGAAAGGCAAGTTAAGATTTGGTTCCAAAATCGACGACTGAAATCTAAGAAACAGGCCAATAGAAAGCTGGGACACAACGGATCCAAGCGGTTGCAGAACTGTGGTCCTATGCAAAATGAAGATCACTTGGAACCACAAGTAACTGATGATGAGCTGATTGTTGAACGCCTCTTGCAATATGTAACCACTGAACAAGATAACAAGAATTTTATTTTGGAACAGAACCAGTTTCATTCTAAAACTGAGATATATTTTGAACCGTGTGTTGAACGTCTTTCCAGTGAAATTCGTGAGTTTACGGATGTAGACACTTGGCAACATGCTTCGTTCGACACAGAACAGTGTGTTGCTTCAAATGGAGAGGAATTCCAGAGCATCAATTTGAATGCCACTGAGCAATGGATGAATTCACAGACTAATAACTCCTTGGCAACATCAACGTCCATATCTAACGCCTCATTGGATTCTTTTGAGTCCTTTGGATCCTTTGCTGCACAAGACTTTGAAAACATTGATCAACTTTATGTAGATCAAACTTTAGATAAACAATTTGGTTGGGATTCAAGTAGCTTTGGATCAAATTCAACAGCTTCGTGTGACTCCTTTGAACCGATAGATGTTGGCTATGATTATTTACAGCATTTATTAGATTCTTAATTAGACTTAATTTATTGTACTTAGCTTTAGTTATCTTATTTAATATATGTATAATGATGTTAAAATTATATAAAGATAAAGCGCATCTAAGAAGCTTAATTTATTAGCAACAGCCCTTTTCGTTATATTTAACAATTTCAAAAACAATATCTAGCCAAAAGATCAGTCAAAACTATGAGCCAACTGTTATAATACATACGAGTATTTGGTGCTTTTTACGCATTTTTGCAAGCTTACCGGCTGTTGGTAACTACTAACTTAGATAAATTGGTGTCATCACATCATAAAGTAATTTCCACATATTGAAATTTTTGTACATTCAACAAAGAAGGCGGATACTTACAGACACCCAAACATACATACACACCACAAGGCCACGATAAAGATGCTTATAACTTGATACACTGAGTTTGTATGCAGTCTGAATATTACTGTCGTCCTGAAACAGATTGTTTTGTGGACAATATTTCATCAGCAGCTGCTGTGACGTACATATTAGTTTTTATTATTTCAATAACATTAATGCATTGAATTTCATTATCGATAAAGTTTGATAATGATTAGAAAAGTTATACAGAAATGTATATAGTGTGCACGAACATGATAAATTAAAGAAGAATGTTCTAAGCAAAGAAAAAAAATCTTTCTTGTTCCTTAAAAAAAATATATATACTATATAAAAAAAAATTGTATTCTTACAAATCCTAATTAACCTAAAATCAAAGAAAACACTGTCTCACAGTATTTTGTGTCTTTTCGATTATGACATTTCAAAACAATTAGTGTGTTTTTAGATACGTACATTTAGCTGAAAGATGGGCTATGTTCGAGCATGATTCGATATAAATATATGTGAAAACAAATCATTTATTTGTAGGATATCAGTTTTGGGTGAATGATGATTAGTTTTTTGTTTTTTTGCCCTCGATTTGTAAAACTAATAATAACTGTTAATTATGAACTATGTCGTGCAGCATTTAATAAAAAGGATTAATGAAAAAAGAAGTGAATAAGGAACAAAATATTTTACGTCTCAATTGCAGTAAGATAAAAACACATATAAGTTCTTATTGATTATTTTTCATGTGTGATTTTGAGCATTGCTTGCTAGTATACAAGTATTTACGAGATACTATAGTATATGCTCGCACACACATACTTATGCACACAAGTATACTCGTGCGGAACTTCAAGTAAAAGATGCAACTACCGCAACAACCGTGACAAGTACAACATTTGTGTCGCCTGCCTCAGCCACTGGGACTGCCTTGCTTCAATCTGTCGCCCTGCGACGCAACCTTTGACACGCATAAATAGAACAGGAACAGGCGAACCCCCAACCCTGCCCCTGCTTATGTGTGTGTGTGTGTGTGTGTGTATTTGTGTGTAGCATACATGGGTATAACCAGGTTGGGGGGGGCTTGTGCATCCAATTCTGGCCGGGACCGGGACAAACAAAGATCGCAATTTGACTCTACACCACGGAGCTGTCAACTCGCACAGAGTGGAGGAAGATTGATTACCGCCATCGAATTGTTTGCCTTAACAGGGTGGCTGGGTTGCATGTAATGGGGTCGAAGTAGAAGTGGAAGTGGACGGGGTTCGATTGGATGGTATTAGAATCGAAAGAGTTATTCGCCTGGTTCACGCTACTGCAGCCTTCTACATCTGCCTCTTTGACACTCTGACACAACGTTGACATCAACATGAAAATTCCTGCTGTCATATGTAAACAACACTTGAGTTTTGCGTATGTTTTGTTTGTACCCTTGGTGCTTTCGGTTTCTATTTACAGCTTAAGCTTTTAAATAAACTTTAAATGAGCTAAATAACTAACATTTTAAAGAGTTTGCACAGTTAATATTCCTCTAAATATGGTTTACAATGAATGTAAATGAAGACTAAAATCATTGTCAAATATTTGCAGATAAACAACATTTTACTTACGCGCTTAGTTCCCAATTTTATAAACTTAATTCTCCCATTATAATATCCATAAATAATTATACTTATGTTTCGCTTATACACAACTTTTTATTTTCTCAACAAAGTTGTCTATAAATTCCAATTGCTTGGAATGATATTTGCGCACATATTTAATACAGTTATCAAAATTGGTTTCATCATTCATACTTTTATAAGCCAAAGCGCGATAAAGCCAAGCTCTCAAGTTTTTCTCATCCAACTTATTCAACACAAAGTTACAATCCATAATTGCACGTTTAAAACGACCCAATCTATAAGAAAAAAATAGGAAAATTATATCGATTTATACAATTATGAAAATCTTACTTGATAAAACATAGCGATCGATTGATGTATAATATTGGACTGTCTTTGATAAGCTTAATGCCGTGACTGTACATTTTGATGGCATTTTCATAGTCTCCCTTGCGATAAGCGGAGTTGCCAAGTCTGTAAAAGGGGAAATTGGATTTAATATGAACATGAATTTATTTTAAAGGTTAATCAACTTACTTTCTGAAATTTTGTGCAATGCGTTCTCGTTCTAGACGTGCCTTGGAGCGCTCCGCTTGATCCACTTCCACCTGTCTCATGAATGTAAATCGATCTTTATTTTCGGTTTTTATATTTCCCTGTGATTCAGTTTGTTGTTTTCGCACAGTAATTATAAAATTATCTTCGGTAACAGTTTCTGATCCCTCTATTGGCTCTGCTTCAACTTCTTCTCTATAAGGATAATGTGTTATTATTGTTTAATTTATATATCTTAGAGAAAATTGGGTATTCACTCAGTCGTCTTTTGTATGCTTTGTAAAAGAGCCATAACTTCATCGACCTTGGAGTCTAATTGCAGGAAGCTTTCATTTGTTTGAGGATGATGCAAAGAGTACATAACGGAATTACTAATTTATTAAATTATTTAATTTATTATAAAATATTTTTGCGTTGTGAATTTCTGTGACTTTTTGCTTATGCTTTCGTTAAGTTTGTTTATGCCTTCATAACCTTAACGATGGGTTGGCTTGGCAACCCTAAAAAATGTTTTTGCTTAGCAACAAAACAAAACATATCTGTATAGTTAAGAGTGTTTTAAAGAGAGTTTCCAATTCCCTTTCATGACTTTATAACTAAGCAAGCTCAAATGTTATAATCCCTTTTACATTGCATTTTATTTGAATAGAGTCTATTAACTAACACTATGGGGATACGTTAAAGTCCTTAAGCACAGCTTAAGTGCGTTTGTTTTTTGCTACAATGTTTGCCACATTACTTTTCATTTTAATCTCAAACAATTTGTTAGATAAAAAGAAATTCATGTATGCCCAAAGCTCACAGAATCAATTATAGACTATAAAACATAATGGCATCTAATAATAGAGCCGCAATCTGGGCTCAAAGCCAATGGCCCGACCCAAGCTAAAACTGGCTTTGGCTCTTTGGCATTGGTTGTGCATGTCGCTCGACATTACCTGTTCCCTGGTCCTGAGGTTACAGTCACACACACAAACACTTAGAGAGAGCTCGTGGATATGTTTCTCGTGTGCACATTGCATTTAGGAGCACACACACACACAATCTTAATAGTAATGGCGATGGCAAGAGCGTTTACCATCAGGCCGGACATGGACATGCTTAAGCGCCAGCGAATTGCTTCTTGCAACTTTGGCTGTGGCAGTTTGCTCGTTCCGTTCACGCAAGTGCCAACATGCAGGAATAAATAATTGCAGCTCAAAGCGATGCCGGTGAACTGGTTGTGGCACCATTGTGGCACTTCCCATCCCTGCCACTTTCCACCCCTCTCAAGCAAATTGCTCACATGACGCATCGCATTTTTATACGAATTGCGCTTTGGTGAAGCGTTTTCAAGTGTTGTTGTTGCTATTTTCAACTCTTTCTGGTTCCTGCTGCTGCTGTTGTTTTGTAGTTGTTGTTCCTTGTCCATGTGACGAGCGTTGCGGCGTCATCAGCATAGATTGCCATTCGGCGTAATTGTTACAAATGGATTTTATGTAATTTAATTGTGGGTTTTACATCATGAAAAATATACCAGACATTTGCTTATAAATATACATAGTAGTACCACTGAGCCGGCACGTACCTTTTTATATATGTATTTATGTATGTATATACAAATATATTTGTAAAAATAGATGCAGATACATATACATATCCTTATTGGGGGGTCAACAACAATGTTTCATGCAGCAAATAGTAGCTGCTGAATATTAATTGTGACTTTGACTTGAGAATGATTAATTGGCTTAAACTTCTTTTTTTCTATGTCTCACTGACATTTTGTAAAGCAAATGTTAATAACTTTAGGTAATTATAATATAAATGTGTGTGCTTAAGGAAAGATATTATAGCTAAATGAAGTTGAAAGTAGTCCGATAAGTAGTTAAGAGAAAAGCATTTTCACTAAAGTGCAGTATTAACTTTAAAGACTATCCAAAAATATCTAAGTTCTTTATCGTTTAGTTTGCAATTTCATTTTAATATTCCAAATTACAAACAATCAGTGCGTACTTTAGGAAAATAATCAAATATTCAAATTGTGTCGCACATTGTTTAAGCCGCAGTGGAACACACACACACATACAATCGTGCCCAACTTTTGTACCAGGAGTAGAGTAGATGCAAAAACCCAGCAACAGATGCTTACAACAACCTCGCGGCTCTTGGCCATGATTCAAGGCTTTGGGAAAGACACAACAATAATACCGTTGTTTTGCACACATCGACAAAGGTGTGCTACCTTCCCTTGCAACCCCACTCATACTCTCTTTTTCACCATCCTTTCCCAACAATTGGCATTCAAATGTTAAAGTGATTTTTTTTCACGCGCTCATTTGGACAGAAAAAAACCTCTGCGGAATATAAAACATCAGACTTTCGCCCACTCCTTAGTTAAAAGTAGCTGTTTCTTTGCTACAGATGCAGCACATGGAACAATGTTGGGCGCACTATTTTTTACTTCACAAGGATACGAAGCAACCTAACCCATGCCCCACAAAGGGATATATTGTACACACACATAGGGTTTTCTATATGTTGCCACGTGCAATTTTTGTGAGCTGAAAAAACTTTTTTGCGTTGGCATATGGTAAAAGTTGGGGGAGAGTGAGGTGAAGGGACATACATTTAGCCTGTTTATACGACAGGTGTTGCCATATTGGTAGCGTTGAGGGACTAACACGTCTGTGAAATGTCATAACGTTTAAACGTGCTGAAAATACGGAAATCCCACCAAAAACACAAAATAACATTTCAAATATGCAAACGTGGAGCACTTGAACATTTGTTTAGTGAACTAGAGAAATTAATGAATTATTACTTTAAAGTAGATTTAAAATCATAAGTTTGTAGACAGATTTAATAGCAATAGTGTACATCGAAACATAAATTTGTTTTTGAAGCCGACACCTTTTGCTTATATTATTGCACATTAATCCTTCATTTCGTCTTAACCACAAAACTTCAATTAATTTATGTTGCAAGACGAAATATGCTCATTCCCGATTCCCTTTCATTAGCACACGAAATACATTTGCAACTTATTTGGTCATTTGGAGGGGCGATGAAGAAATAATTGGCAGAAAGACGTGAAATCTCTGAAACCCGCAAATTCAAAATTCAGCGCTGCAAAATGCGCTCGGCGATTAGCTATAAAAATTATAGATTCAATCTAATTAGAAAATGTCGCAGTTGCTGTTGCTGTTGTTGTTTTGGGCCTTTCAAAACGTACCTTCTTGAATATTTAATTTAATTAACAAGAAACCCATTTGGCTTGCCGCTGGATAGAGTTGATGCAGCTGAAGTGGGGGGCAGTTAGGCAGCAAGTGCGGTTTGTGAAATTTATTGTTATGACCAGGCCAAAGAAGTGAAAGAAGAAGTCTGGTTGTCATCAACGGCACGGAAAGGCGCGGCCGCAAAAGCCCCAATAAAATGGCAATATTGCGCGTGCTGAAAATAAAGTGGAGCTAGAGCGTCTTGACTCGACTGCAAAATGATTGAGCTGCGTGTGGGCAACAATTGAAACAATCTGTTGGACATGTTTATTACACTGGCATTTCGCGTAATTGTATCTCATTCTCTCTATCTCTGTCTTTGTTTGTTTTTATGCGGCTTTGATTAGCTGCGTTTATAGCCAAACGATTAGCCACACCCACGCAATGCCGCCTTCAAATCCAAAATCACATCCATATTCATTATGGCAGCAAATATGTGTTGGTGTGTGTGTGTTTGTGTTGTGGTAAGGCGAAGGACATGTGATGTCAAGGACTTGCTGCCCGCCCGCTGCTAAGGCTACCACAAAACGCCGTCTGACACATGCTCGGAAATGTCAACAATGCGCATGAAAATTCCAAGGTCCCTCCCCGTTTCTGGCTGTCACACGGTTCTCCTTGGCACACTATTTCCGCACCGACAATTTCCTCCCAGGGGAAGCAATTTGCCACACACACACTGGCTAACCCTAACCCTAACACACTGGCATAACCCCAAAAGTCACTTCAAGCCGGAGTAAGTAAACGTGTTTTGTGGCATGTGAGTGTGTGTGTTTGTGAGTTGTTCTTGCACTCGTACACATTCCTTGGGGCAGTCGAATCGTATTTCCACGCTGCAAAGATGTCGTCCAGCTGCCGCCCAAAAACAAGTGTCCCAAAACATACCCAACACAAGTGTACTAGTAATGCGTGTGGTTAAATATCCATAAATCAAATCGTAGCACTTCTATTTTACTCCCCTTCCTACTTCTGAACTCTCTGCGGTATTTTAAGATGACCACTGGACCTGGTCCAGCTCCAGTTGAAGGCTGCGTTTAAGGCAAATGCGGTTGACACTTTTCTCTGTCGCATTAATAGATGGTCAAACATTTGACTTTTCCATGGAATTCCTTGACTTGACCCTCAAGCCGCAAGAGGACATTAAATGCAAAAGTGAAAACTCTTGGCAAGTGGGGTGGAGTTGATTTTTCTACTGCTTAAGTATGCCACAAAAATTAACTCTTTGCTCATTTAAACGCCCCGTTTGACATGAGAAATGATGGATTTGGATTCTTCTTGCTAACAATGTTCCACTTAAGATTAAAAAATTGTTCATGTGTATGTACTTGAGAAATTTCTTATAGGGGTTTCTTACTTAATTTTTAAAGAGCTTTAAATAATTTAAGAAATAATGCAGAATACGTTTTTTTCTTGATATTGAAATTTGGACACAGATATAAAACAACAAGAAATACATTTTTCAAAAAAGTTTTATCACTTAAAATCAAACTGCCAAACTGAAAAAGGTCGTCACTAAATAAAGTAGAGTTTCGTTAACTCACGAATAGATTATCTTTTATAATGGCGATTTTTTTTAATAATTCGTTATTCGTTCTTGAAATGGTTTGGAAAAAGAGCATGTACTTTACTCAATGTCATTCAAGAGTTTTTCCTCTATTTTATAAGTTTTTATGGTATAAAATAATTCATGATATAACAAACGAAGAAGGCCTGTTTTGTTATCTTCTTAACTTTTTAGTTACCGTAAGAGCCCATTAAAGTCGTTTCTTTTGCAATATTTGCTTTATTGTTATTCAATCTTATGTTAAATCTTAAATTATATATTTACTAAGTAAATGCATCATCTTAAATTTACTTACCATATTATTAAATGTTTCACTGAGTTGTAACTTTTACGTATATTTTTATAACATACAAAAATTTTCTTGTGTCATAAAGGCTTATTTAAATAGATACAAAGTCTCATCAGTTCTGGTAGTCAAAAGAAGCAGTGCAGGGATTCAAATGCGAGACGCTCAATTTTCTTGACTTGGCTACAGGTTCACCCCAGGACAGATTCATTGAAAGCGATGAAGTGGGATGCATTGCAAGTGGTTCGGCGTTATGGTGCAGCGTCTGTGATGAGTTGGACTTGGACCAGGCCTGAGCCGCTGCCTCCAGATCCTGTTTGATGCTCTGCAACACCAAATCGACATTGTACGAGTAGTGACCAGTTGTTGCGGAGCTGGCAGGCGGCGCTGCATTGGATGCAGGCGGTGCTGTTGACTGGGCAAGATGTTCAAGAATTTCACTAAGATCCGAAGTATTGCTGGGCGCAACCTGAGTCTTGGGCTTGGGCTTGACCTGTCCATAGAACTCTTGAACTGAATTGGGCAGCGTGGTTGGTATTACAGGAGGATTCGTGGATCGTTTCTCGGCAGTGGGATCCTGGGAATATGACATAAGACGCTGTACAATTCCACGATGTGCACTCTGCTCCGTTTGTGGCTGTGTCAGTTTGGCATTGGGTTTTGAGTCGCGTTGACGATGACCCTGAATGTCCTTCTTGAATTTCATGCGACGATTCTGGAACCAGATCTTTACCTGACGTTCGCACAACGAAAGACGCTGAGCAATCTCTATGCGACGCGTCCTGAACAAATACATGTTGCTCTTGAATTCACTTTCCAACTCCACTAATTGCGTACTGGTGAATGCTGTCCGGGAACGTTTCAGCCTGACCCGTTGTTCCTGCGTCGGCTGCAGAGAAATGTTCTCATCGGAGGATAGCTGCTGACCATGCTGCTCCACGAGAGAAAGAGGTAATGTTTCTGGTGGCTGGTAAATGGGCAGAGAAACAACTGGATGAAGTGGTGTTGAGTGTTGTGATTGCTGAATAGATTGCGGAGTGATGTGTTGATGGTTATACAGAAGCTGTAAGGAGGAAATCAAAATTATTAGTTAACTGGTCGGCAGATGAGTTTCGATGGGCTGTGCTTACATTGCTGTATTTAACCACTGGCGCTGGATATGCGTTCATCTTGGACTGCTGCATTGGATAGTAATGCATGACGGATGACATCTCGAGTAAGCTCTCGTGTGCGCGTTTGTGTTACTGGTTGGCTGTCCAAATCAATAGTGATGTTCTCGCTGGCCGCACTCGCACAATATATATCCTTGGTAGGTAGTCAGTCAGTGGGTTTGCCAAAAATTGAGGCGACGCGGATACAAAATTTGCCTAAACTCGCGCACAGTGCCATAAATCCTTTTGTATAGCGTCTGCTGTCCGCCGTTGCTGTCTCTTTCTTTTCCACGATACGGCGTCTGGCTCCGACTAGACTAGCCAAGCCCAGGGCATGGACGATCTAGGGGCTTGTTTTGATCGAAATCCGGCTAGCCTAGGATTTGACGTTACGTGAATTCTTCCAGTTTCAAGATCAAGTCGAATCTGGCTTGGCAGCCAGGTAAACTGGCGTCTATCCAAAACTGATATGATGATCTGTTGTTGTGCTGTCCAACTTGTAGCACCTGTTTGAACGCGACACAGACGAAAGTGATGTCCATCCCAAGGACATGCGACGACATTTGTGTAGCGGCTTTTGGTCGCTTCGTGGCCCGCGTGCAATTATCTGGATAATGCAATGTAAGCAACACTGCAATGAAGGATATTTCGAGGGTTTTATGCTTGATTTAACAGTTTATGACTTTGTTTGTGTTTCACACTGTCGCTCACTGTCTCACTCTCCTTCTGTCTCTGCCATTGTCCTTTGCGCTTTGTCTCTCTGTCTAGGTGCCTTCCCCTGCCGCCAGCACTGCGAATCCGTCGAGATTGCAGAATTTTATTACTGGCGCTATATGATTTGTAAGTTCTTAGAATTGACTAAAAATACGTTAGAACAAAGGCAGAGTCATAACATACGAATTTCTGTACAGTTTTTGGTGGGATGTAGGCATAGGACACGTGGTCATACAAATATACAAAGATAAGATATTCGTATGTATGTAGGTAGAGTTCTGTGCTTGTACTATTTGTATTACTAAGAATAATCTCAACGTTATCGTTAGTTTTATAAAAAGTTCTTTTATATAACAATTTCTACTTTGTGGTGCTTGAATATGTAAATTGATAATTATTTGAATACGATTTTGATATGTAAGCCATATCTCATGTTATAAAACTAAATAACATCAATATGAAGCGAATACAAAATTATTTAAAAATAAATCTTTATGTCCAACTATTTTGGTGTAAACAAACATTCAGTTGATTTTTTATCTATATAAATTTAATTAAGATTTTTAAAAGTTACACTTTATTATTATTTATATTTTTTTTATATTGTTTAGGAAAATTTTGGCGCGCCTCTAACAGTTCATCCAAATATACAAAATGAGTAAGTACGAACGAGCCAATAAAATTGCATATGGGATAAACCCGAGTTACATCCGTTCATGCAAATTTTGGATTTTCCATATTTTATATCAAAGAAAAGTGCTGCAACAAGTTCGCTGCTCGATACGCCGACTGCGGCGCCTCAAGAACCAGCATGTGTACACCCGGTCGGTTGCTGGTCAGGCGTTGCTGCAAGCCTACCTAAATAGTTCAAGTTAGGTAGACGGATGTAAAGATACTCACACACGTACACACAGGCAGGCACCTGGTGGTTAGGACGAAATAAAGCGCGAATTTTATTATGCACATTTCGTAGAAAATTCGCGGATCAGATTTTATTGCACATGTGTGCTTGCCTGGCTGTGTACTGTAAAAGTTTTCATTTTTAAATTCATAAGATTTTCGGAAAAACCAGCTCCCGTTTTCTTTCATCACAAGTTTGTTAACATGCTGAACTTGCCTACAAATGCTGATAACATTTAAATGCAATATATGTATGTATGTATATTCAATCGTTTAGTTGTAGTTGCAGTCATGGCGCATGCGTTTAAAGGATTTGTATATTTCAAAAACTGAATGTTCATATAATATTTTGCAATTTCATCTTTAAATGTTAAATCAGTTTATGTTGTTGGTTCTAAGTAGTATAGATAATATATTTGATATGATCTTACTAAACATAATGCATTTACATATCTAACAATATGTATTAACTTAATGCTAGTTGATCAAGAGAAACAGAGTATCTTGTATAGCATAATGTTCAAAACATATTGAAGTTTGTAAGATGAATTTTAAAAATATGAGAACCAAGTATAACATTTTTTTTGTGCTTATTGATATTTTTAAAATGCTAAGTTTATAGTGCACCATTTAAGTGTAACTCAATGACATATTTTCAAAAAATTTCCAAGTTCTTTATGGTCTTAAAGTTAATATGAATTTCGTTTTAATAACTGTGGCCTGTGGTAAACATGTTTTAAAAGACAATTTGTAAATATTGCTCACGTGAAGAATATTTAATTGCGACATGCTAACTTTGGCATAACAAATTTTCAAAATATTCTGACGACTATTATTGTTTAAACGTTCGATCTTCAGCTGATAATAGCAGGCCCGAAAGTCAGGCAAACGATTATCAGGAAGAGAAGCGTTTTGCATTTGGATCAGTACAGTTTTTTTCGCTATGCCAATTGTCCAGAGTTATTGAAATAAAATTGAATTAAGCAAACTTCTTCTGCTAAACGTTCAGTTAAAGCCCATATTCGACTCAACGCTGTCTGGTTGGGCATTTTTGGGCTTTAACAAATGCCGAACCAGACCGTGTTGAGATCAAGGAACGCTTTACAAATAAAGTTTACAAGTATTGTAACTACAGTATACAGCAATAGAAAATTAATTGAAAAAAGTCAGCTACGACCAATTTTAGATTTGACTTAAATACTACGTTTTGATATCTACAATTATGGGATCTTTGTACAATCAGGAAACAACGTTGAACCTTAGGCTATAAACTTCACATACATATAAATTTTTGATTTTTTTTTACAATCATTCTTAATTCTATGGAGTGCCGTATTTTCTCATCTAATTAAAACAGTAGGCGAACTGTGTGTTGCCACCGGCATTACGATGTGGATTATACGCTTGCATTATCGTATCCATCGTACACTGATATTGATTTGACTCATGCATCATTTCCATTGAACCACCAGGATGCGGTGGCGGCTGCGTGGATGGTATTGTGAGTTTGCCGAACTTTCCAAAAGCGCTGCTGCCGTTGCTGCCACACCCCATGAGGTTGCCGCGTGCCACAGCGAGTAATCCTGCGCTCAAGATATTGTTGCCATTGTCACAGGGTTTGTCTGCAACCACATTGTTGTTATTGTTGCTCTTAAGTGGCTCCAAGTTCTGTTGAATATGGAAAAGCATAAGAAAGGTGCCAGAAACAAGGCAAACTAGGCAACTAGGCAAATTTTAATATATGGCACCTGTAGCGTCGTCGTCTTCTTATTCGATCCATTGTCCATATCGTCATCGACATCGACGGCGCCGACAGCGGTAGCACATGGGCCGCCAATGACACCGACACCGCCGCCGCCGCCGCCGCTAGCAGGACCGCCAGCGCCACCGCCACACAGACTAGGACTTTCGTCATTCTTTGGTGTTAATGGCTCGTAGACCTCGGAGCCAGGCGAGAGCGCCGATATAACGGCCTCGACAGCTGGCATGCTGCTACGAGCAGCGACGCCAGGCAACGGCAGTGCAGTCGACCTCATATAATACGAACCATTGAAATTGTAGTCGTCTTCATTTTCACATTTGATTATGGGCAACCGACAGGCATTTGCCGGCTTTTGTTGAAAATTAAACTGATGATAATGTTGTTGTTGTTGTCGCTGTTGCTGCTGCTGCTGGTGTTGTTGATGCTGTTGTTGCTGCTGTTGATGTTGTAATTGTTGTTGCTGTTGTTGTTGTTGTTGCTGCTGTGCCATCACATGGTGATGATGCAGTTGATGTGACTGCTGTTGGTGATGCTGTTGCTGTGCATGTGAATTGCCATGTTGGTGCATGGCCCCAGCTCCAGGAAAGAACTGGGCAGCAGCATTTGAAGGCGCTGCGCTTGAATACTGAGCATGCGTTACATGCCGCTGCTGGCTCGTGACCTGTGGGTGATGGTTGTTGTAGTTGTAGTAGCCGTTAAAAGACTCGCCGTAATGCTCAACAAGATGCGCTGTGGGCGTTGATGGTGTGGGCGATGGCGTTAAGGCGTTTGGCGTTGCAGCACCTCCACCGCCCAGGCTCAGGGCTTGCAAGTTCGGTGGGTCTGCATCCGCTGTTTTGGTTGGTGCATTGGGCATGGAAGGGGACAGCGGCATGCCATCGTACGATTGATCCTTATGCTGGTCCGATTGTATTTTATGGCGGCGTCGCCGATTCTTAAACCAGATCTTCACCTGCGCCGTGCCCAGCGCCAACTTAGCAGACAGATCGGCCAGACGGGGTGCTGTCAGGTACCGTCCTTGCAAAAAGTGCTGCTCCAGCTCGGCTATCTGGGAGCTTGTGAATGTGGTGCGAGTGCGACGTGGTCGTCGCATTACCAGCGAGTCGGACAGCTCATCTGATTAGTAAAAAATATATATGAGTTTTTATAAAAGACCGAAAACAAGGAAGGAAAGATAGGGATAGTGGTAGAGTGAACTGAGGAAAGCATTGCAATGTGTGTTTATATGCACATAATTACTTGCCTGGTTTTGGCATCTGATTTGGCAGATAGGGACGTATGTAATTATAGTTGATGGCGCCCGTACGTTCATCAAAAAGCTTTTGAGAATGATGAGAAAAACAAACAAAATTGTTGATACTGCTTTTACAATTTAGTTGTTATTGTTAACCGAACTTACTAAATCGAACGGATTACGAAACTGTGGCGGCAACTGCAGCTGTGGATGCTGAGAGTGCGTGTGAGTGTGTGAGTGCGGGTGTGGGTGCGGATGCGGCAGTGTGTGGTGGTAAAAGTTTTGATCCGGCGGCGGTTGCGCCATTTTCCACAACTAGCTCCACCGCGCACTATATTATTTGATTCTTTTGTTTTCCACGTTCAACTTATAAACTTAACTTTCATTTGCGTATGTATTGTAACCGGTTACATTTAAAAATTGCAAATTATTTATTTCCACATTTTTTCGTTCATTTATATCGCGTTCGCCAAGCGCCGTTATTTGGAGCGAAAGAACAACAATTCAAAACAGAATATGAACAACAGTGCCAGACTATTAGCAAAAGTAACTTAATGGGCGCATCTGGCAGCTCTGTGGCAAGTTCAGTGAGTATGCCGCTAGATGGCGCTTGTGTGAATGTAAAGTGTTTGTTTGACTCGGTAGATGGCGCTTGCAAAAGGTGGCGGATTAATTTAATTTCGTTAGTTCCAAAAATCCCCGGCTACGATTTGCCATAAATATTATTTCGTAACAATTGCAATAAATATTGATAGCTTTACAAAGTGCATATGTGTAATATAAATATGTTACATGTGCTGATGTTGCTTTATTTAGTGCTTAATGTATTTTATTTTATTTATCAGGATTGAGTTTTTTTGTTTTGATTTTATGGAACAGTGTGAAATGTGCTAATACCGTTTACCAAATATGTAACCGATCATTGTTGTGTTGACTTTGGATGGGAAAAGCTGTTTGTTGTTGCTGCTGCCAACTGGCATCCAAAGTCAATTCACAGTTCAGCCAGGCAGCAAGCCAAAAACAAACAAAACAGTTCGTAAATGATACACACACACACACACACACACACATACTTGCATACATACGTACACAGCGTTGTACAAATTCACACGCAGTGTGTGTGACAAAGGACTCTATGGCAAAGCCCCGTTCGCCCTGCCGATGCGAGACACCCGAAAGAGTCACTGACAGAAACAGGATTCGGGTAATAAATTACAAAATTTGACATTTTCTGTTTCAGATCCGCTTGAGCTCGTGAACGTTAACAACGCCAGCAGCCAGCAGCCAGCTAGACGTTCCAGTCGCATTCCCAGCTCTCTTTCTATATACACACATACATATATATATAAATGTGTGTATGTATATATTTGTATGCGGGCATTGCAAGTTTGGTCGACAAAAAGGACCATCCATCGATGATGAGCTAAAAATGCTGGACCACAACTGCAAACTGCAAACTGCAACTGCAACGATTCTTTGGATAAGCCACAAGAATCCCCGAGACCTTCTTCTCTGTCTTTGTCTCTTTCTTGCCTTCTGCCCGACGGGGGCACTGTGTAAATAAAATGAATAGAAAAGCACCCTATGCGGTCCACAGATAGTTAACTTGAAATTTATTATTTTACACAATTCACAATTATCTGATTCAAATGTGCACTGTGAGAAGCAATGAACACACTGAACTGGCAACTGAACATCGGATGCAGTTTCATCTGCTGCATGCGCCACACTCTCATTTCTTCATACATCCAAAAACAGAATCCCGATTCCGACTCCCGGCTGCGTTTCCGCCCTCGTTACCTCCTTTGCTCCTTTGTTACATCCGCCGCATTTCTGCAGAAGTCACAGTCACGTTTTAAGGACTGATTTAATTTGCAGCGTTGCCTTTGCCCGTAGTATTTCTTGTTGGTTTTTTTTTTTGGGAATTATTCTTGCACAGAGTTTCAGCCTCAACTTGCCTTCAACCACAAGCGAGCCCAGTTTGAGGGCATAATCCATGAAATATTGGAAGACCACAAACTGATAGCCTGCCAAGGAGAAGATGAACGTTTTTGTTCACTTTCGAAAATTAAAGTCACTTTAAGTCACTTTTTCAATGCAAAGGCAAAGAGTCAAATTGACGGCGAGATGGTATAAAATTTACATCATACACAAAAATGTTATATACATAAATCATCTTTTTAACTAAAAATTGTCTACATTTATTATAAATAATTTTTTATAATTTTATTTTTACTAATATTTTGATTGCTTCTGGCTTCTACAATATTTCACCCCCTTTTTTGTTGTTTCGACGCACGCGCCTCTGCACACGAGAATGTTGACAGTAAGCGCGAAAGAGATGGCACGCATATGGTGGCCATGCAGGATCGCGACCTAGCATTGGCATTTCCACAGGCGAAAGGTCTTTCCAACAGACGGCGACGTCGCCGTCCTTTTGTTCTCAGCGCCATGTCATAAATCATCCCATGTATGAGTATTAATGTGCATGTGTGTTTGTGTGTGTGTGTGTGTGTGTGTGTGTGTGCATGCAGCACCTTTCCACGAACTTCTAAACGGTTTTTCAGGGGCAAATGGCGTCACAAATTTTAATTTTGCCGTCAGTTTTGTCCAGTTGCCGCTCGCAAGTCGCGACTTCACGAGTCGGTTTTGCCCGCGTTTTTGTTCTCGTCGTCGCAGCAAAACAAATCAATTTAAAAGACGAAGAGTGCAACCAAGTTTAAGTCATTGATAAGTGAGCAGCAGCGGCAGCAACAACAACTACTCACAGACAAACAAATACAAAAGCGTTAAAGTAAATAAAAGCAAAAGCCAAGAGTGATATGATCGTGAGCTCGCTACGAATTTCGGTGTATGTATTTGTTATTCCTTCAACAGATAACGACAACAACAAGCGATCGCTCAACGTCAACGTTAACGCTGACAGCGACGTCGACGTCTGTATTTTTGAGCATTGTTTTGAAAGTTTGAAGCCGAAGTGAGAGCCGAAGACGTGTCAGTCGCGCATCGAACGTGAAGCGTTCAACTACTGTTACACCCCGAAAACGGAACAACACAAGCAGAGCATTAAACAGTAAACAGTAAACAGCAACAAGAAGCTCATTGAACTCTTCGAATCACATTTGACAAATTATCAGCAAAGCCCCATAGGAGAATGAAGAAGAGTGACTTACAGCTTGAATATTTATGGCTGGTGCTGGGCATCGCTGTCTCGCTAGCGACTGCAACTGCACCAGTTATCAGTCATATCAGCCAGGATGTGGTGGCCAGTGTGGGCGACAGTGTGGAGTTCAATTGCACAGTGGAACATGTGGGGCAATTAACCGTTAGCTGGGCCAAAACCGATCCAAACTCAGCCGTGGTGCTCAGCATGCGCAATATGCTCAGTCTGCCCGATCAGCGCTACAATATCAATGTTCACGAGAATTCTGGTAAGGATAGTGCCGTCTATAGCTTCCGCATACGTCAGATTGAGGCAAGCGATATGGGTCCCTATGAGTGCCAGGTGATTGTCTCTGCCACCGGCAAGGTGACAAGGAAATTGAATCTGCTCATTAAAACGCCACCGGTGATCTCGGAGCAGACGCCCAAGAGCACTCTGGTGACGGAGGGACAGCATCTGGAGGTATCGTGCCATGCCAATGGATTTCCGGTACCCACCATATCCTGGGCACGTGAAGAGAACGCCATAATGCCAGCAGGTGGTCATCTGCTCAACGAACCAACTCTTAGGATTAGGACGGTACATCGTGTGGATCGTGGTGGCTATTACTGCATTGCCCAGAATGGCGAGGGTCAGCCGGACAAACGTCTGATCCGTGTTGAGGTCGAGTTTCGGCCACAAATAGCCGTGCAGCGACCCAAGGTGGCACAGATGCTGTCCCATTCCGCTGATCTCGAGTGCAGCGTCCAGGGCTACCCAGCGCCAACTGTTGTATGGTTCAGGAATGGAGTGCAGCTGCAATCGAGTCGGCACTACGAGATCTCCAACACGGCCTCATCCTCGGAGACGACCACGTCGGTGTTGCGCATTGCCAGCGTCTCGGAGGAGGACTTTGGGGATTATTACTGCAATGCCACCAACAAGCTGGGACATGCCGATGCTCGGCTGCATCTTTTTCAGCCTGTCATTCCGGTCCCCTCATCATCGTAGAAGATTGTTGTAGCTGTTTACCCCCTCCACATACACACACACACATAAGACTTGAATTAATATTTAAAATTTTTCGGCAATTGTTGTATCCGTCTGGCCGTAGTTTCCACTCGGATGCGGTCTGTAGTTCTTATTATAAATGATTCATTCAATTAACTTTGATTTCGATTTACTTGAAGCGTTTGAGAATGTTTGTGCCTTGAGAGCTCGCTTCTTCCCATCCCATGCAAGTAAGAAGTAACGTTTTCTCCTATATACATACATCAATAAATATACACACCCATATATACATATATGTATATATATATCATACTAATATGTGTTTCCTTCTCATTCCGAGATAATTTATACTTATTTATGGTATATATGTAGATAAGATACACATGAGCACCTTTGGGATGTATTTTGAGGGATGTTTACACAGTCGACATTAAGATAAGCAGAGACCCCTCCTTATTTGGATACTTGGGGACAACATGGTAAGTTTAATAGTAAACAGAAGGTGTTATCAATGTGTTTATGGTTAGATTGTTATCAAATATTTACTTAACTATGGATTAATGCGACAGCAAAATGGGTTATTTGAAATCTCTTAATTTGAAGGATATATTTTAAATGATATTATTGAGAAGAGTCATAAAGATCAAAAAAACTCTTTCAATTTACTTAGTTACGACACTCTCGTAATGTTTGAGTTGAATTTCGAAGTTCCTAATGTTTTATATTAAACAATATTTAATCTTTTCGTTGTTTTCCTTTACAACCGCACTTTCTTTCTAAGTTTATTTTAATCTGTTTGTCGTTTACTTAAACAAATTCATTTCAGTTCTAATATATTTTGCGATGTTTCTGATATAAACATTTATAGCTTGGAACGTAAATTCCTTTTTACATGAATCTGCAAAAGGTTTCTTGCCAATTCTTAAAATATTACCTAAAACATTAATTCCAATCGAACTGAAACAACATTCCATTTGTGAATGCTTAAAATTACCAACTACCCAATGACTTACAAAAAAGGTATCAACAAATGAGAAAGAGAAAAAGAGAGAGCAAAGAGGAGAGAATGCCTGGCATTTATGTTAAGCTGACTGAAGCTGTTCAAACTGCCACAACATTTAACTCTTCAATCATGGTTAAAAATGGACTTCAGTTCACCTCATGACACCCACACATTTAACACACACACACACACACACACACACACTCACTCAGAAAGTAAGTTGTTCATTGTAATTGAGAAAAATGCGAGGCATTTGTTAAAGGCAGAGAACCCAAAAGCAGCACATTGTCGCTTGGGAACTAAACTATATAGCCACTCTAGAGTATGAATACCAGACACATACTATTTACGTATAGTATGTAAGTATTTACTATGCGTACTAAGCATGTGGCTCATGTGGGTGCCATGTGCGAATTTTAACAACAAAAGCAATATCTCTGCGTACGACAAACTCTTTTATGACCAGGCACATTAGTTTTAGTACCCGAAACCGACTTCCGGTAACCCCCACCCCCCCCCCACCCCCACCTTACCAACCCCTCCCCCAACCAACTGGGCAGTCATCAAAATCAACACTTGCTAATGACTTAATTGTTTCCATTAGAAACTCGTTGCTAAATACATTTCGACAATTTTTCATAGTCCCTATATGTTCTTTTTGTTATTTTTTGCGCACATGTGTTTTATCCTTGCGACCAGCAGCAGCAGCAGCCGTAATTCCTAAATGCAATCCTACACTAAATGTCTGTCTATATTGTAATTGGCGTTGTTGCTGCTACGCACACACACCCCAATTGGAGTTAGCTGAGTTGGTTGGGTTGGGATGGTGTCTGGGCACAGGAACAGAGACAACACGTGCACTGTTACAAGCGTTGACGGCGTTGGGCTTCATCATTTCATTGTCTGCCTAGTTGGCGGGTTTGTGTTGGGGGAGGGGGAAGGGGAAGGGGGATGCTGCCCAACATGGACGTCGACATTATTGATTTTTTTCGGGCTCGCACAATATCAACCCACCACGTAAAAAGTCGATTGGAACGCAAGCTGAGCTGAGCATCATCATTGTGCTCTCTCGTGTATTTAGGGGTTGATTTGTGTGTGTTTTCAACCCCGCCATAGAAAATGGCAAATGCTCTGCAATTTTACGTTTGTTGAATACGTTCCTCAGTGTTCTACTATCCGTTGTAGCTGATATTAACTGCAATGCTGGCCAGCATCCTGGATGCAGCATCCAGACGCATGCGCATTTCACATTTTTGTTTACCTTTTGCAACTTGGGATGCTGTCTCTCTTTGTGTCGCTCTCTCTCTTTCTCTCTCTCTCTCTCTCTCTTTCCCTCCCTCTCTTTCTCTATCTCTGTGTGTTCCATTGGGGGAACGTGGAAATGCAATCCAAATGATTTCCAGCGGCTAGTGAAACGTGTGTTCTGAGTTGTCCTTCTGGCTTGAACGCCTCCACATACAGACGCGCGCCTCGATGGAGCTCATTCAACTTGGACCTGGCATTGCTGATGCAGCTGTTTCTGCTTCTGGTGATGGTGCTGGGGTTTTTGTTTTTATTGTGTGCTCTTCTCCGGCTTTTACGATCTGCCAGCAGCGCCTTGGTTAATACTCAGTTGTGATGACTATGATAGTCGCTCAATTTCTAGTTGTAAACAAAAGTTGTGCTTCTTTGGCTTTTAACGATGCTGTCTGTTGTCTCTTTCGCCTGATGACATCTGATGTCTAATTCCTCCGAGCTGCCAGAGTGCCAGTATGCCAGAGAGTTCCACACTGATATGCCATCACAATAAAACAACGTACAACGGCCGGCAACCGAATGTGTGAATTTCATTGGGTGAGTAAAAGTTGTTTGTTGTTTCCCAAAACTTTTGTGTGTTAATGAAAATATTTAAGTTGAAATTGGTTTTGTGATTGATTGCACGATGAATGTTTATTAAACAAGTGCTTATTTATATATGTACAAGGAAACTGTTTAATGTTATTCTGTTTAAAAAGAGCTTAAAATGCTTATAATTTTCATTGTGCTAAGAACTGCTGACAAAGTTCCATGTCAATATGTCTATTGAAAGAGATTTTCATTAAAATTTCAAGGATATTTGCCAAATAAGCATGCACAAATTCTTAAAAATCTTTATTTTAATTTAATCATAAAGATAAACCTTTAGAACTAATGAGCAGCAAATTTGTTGGTGAAAGGGAAATATGGTTGCCTCGAGTAAATCTTTCAGTAAAGTTAAATCTACCAATAGGTTTAAAAATTACCTTTTTTTATAGGGATATTCGTTGACTGCTCTGATGAACTTCAACAAAAAATAAAACCTATTTATTTGCTTTTTAATGTATTTTATTTAATCAAATTCTTTTAAGATAGACAAGGCTATAAATACGACATTAAAGTTATTGACTATTTGTTTATTGAACACATCATTCTTTTTAAATACTATTTAACTTATTATTGAGTAAGTCAAACTGCTTTTTCTTACTTTTAAAGCTAAAAGTTAGTTACTTTTGCTTTGTCTTGAGACACAAATTGGATTTAGATCTATAACGATTGTTGTTTCGATGAAAATCAGTCCTTTGCAAATTACAGCTAGTAAATTATACTATTTTCAGCCCCCCATTTGCAATTCCGATTTCCACCACAATGACTTTTCACCTTGCCTTTTATCTGGCTATTAATAATCAGATCTGTGTGGCCTTTTGTTTTGCTTTGATAAGTAGCACATGTAAATGATAATTGCCACGCCTACCTTCCAACAACACACTCCCACACATACAGCAAGGGTGACCAACTAATTATAGTCATATTTATCTATATACAATAATGCAATGTGTGTATAAGTAATTGCATTGTAATTAATGCAGAGATATGTTTGTATGTTGGAGAAATATAAATTAGTAATGAATTATCGACGGGTCTAGTGGAGCATTAATTGAAGTCTCGCCTTTTGATTTATGATGCACAATTTATAGATGAATGCATTCGCCAATATCCGAAATACACACAAACATACACACAACCATACAAAGCCAGAAAAGTTCCGGTAAAATGCGCAAAGGAAAAGCTGCAAATGATAAAAAAAATAAATAAATAAACCAACAGCAAATTGAGCTGCATGAAAAATGCATCAATAAATAATAATTAAAATACATTTTTCTTTATTTATTATGCTTCCGTACAAAAGCGAATTAGCCGCTGCCTTAAAGCCAAATATTTGCATGGTTGCTTGCATTGGGTGGTGGGGGCTTTGTGCTTGAACATTTACAATTTTCATGCATGTCCTGGCAAGTTAAGGCTTTGTCTCTTGTGGCTCGCTCGGCTAGCTGGCTGCTTGTCATTAATCCCAGCGCGTGGAGACAAATGGAAACTGCTTTGCCGTTGACACATCGCTTCTGGTTTAAGGGGGGTTTTTGGGTTGGATTTGACATTGGCTTTTGGATTTAGCGGTCTCTGCTGCTGCTGGTGCTGGTGCTGCGGTTGCGGTGCGTGCTCAAATAATAAATTTAACTAATTGCCCTGCCGATTGGCAAACAAAGACAAAAGCGACACCAGCTTTTTGAGAACATCAGCAGCATTCAGAGAGTCAAAACTTGTTTCCCCATTTAAATTAAAAAAACTTTGTCCATATGCATCTGCATCTGCATTTGACTTCAATTTCAGATTCTTTAAGGGGCGTAGCAATGCCATTTGCATGAAGCAGAAGCATGAAAAGAATAAAATGCGGCTCTGAATGCACTTGAGCAGGAATCCGAATAAGAACGCGAATGGAGACACATTTTTGGCAACGTACCAAAAAAAATGTAAAACGCTTTTTTATACTTTAATACTACTGTGCCAACAAATTGAATATGAGGAAACCCAGAGAAGAATAAACTAGGCAGGGAACTTACAACACAGAAAACAGCAAAAAGGATAGCAGAGATAAAATATTGAACATAAATAAAACGGACACGTAATTGATTTATTACTGTTTAACAATTGTATTACAATGTTTATTAAAGGCATGCTCTAGATTTTGATTTGCAAATAAAAAAGAAGTCCAAACAAGTTGTTTATAGCTTTAAATTAGATTCTGTTCCTTGAACTATATTTCAGTATTGATTTGCAAAGATTAGATTAGATATCAGGTTTTGTTGATTAAACTGTATAAGGTTTTTATATTAATTAGGAAAATAAAGCTTAAGCAACAGTTTCTTATAAGCACTATGTATTAAATCCAATTAAACGCGAATTTAAACTGAAATCCTTAATTTTGTACAATACGCGATTGTAAAGTTGTAAAGTACTTAAATTTAATCAAAACTAATTTTTATTCTTGTTAATGGGATTGTACAAATTTTATATATAGCTGTTGTACTTTATGATTTAGGGTGCTCTAGAGTCAAATCCACTGAAATATAAAACTTTTTACTCGTTATACAGAGCTCGGATTTTTTTGCTTTGGTCGCATGTGGCGCCACCAACTTTGTAAAAAGCCACATAGAGTTGAAACCGAAAACCAAACTTGTAGCAGCTGCAATTTGTCCATTACAGATTGCAATGTGTAAAAATGCGCCATGTATCGTTTTTAATATTTTAACCAATTTAGATAACTGTTTCCATTTGCAATTAAAATGCAGATGCATTCGCAGTTTCAGCTGTTGCCGTTGTTCTGTGTTGTTCGCTGTTGGCTTTTGGCTGATAGCTGCTGAGGGCCGTAAAACTGTCCAACTGTACCCAACTGAAATTAAAACTTTTCCTTGACGGCCAAATGGGCGTGGCTATCAGCGCAACTGGGCGCACTTATCTGCACTGCATGCCTCAATATCACGTTCACGTTCACGTTCACTGCCTCTGCTATGTAGTTTTTTGTTGTTGTTTTTTTTTCCTTTTTCGTGTGCCAAATTAAAAAGGAAATAAAATGCTGTGAGAAGGAATGAGATGGAACGGGAAGGGAGGTGGTGCAAATGCCGCGTTTGCCAACGCATTTGCATGTTAAGAGTTTCGCACTGTGCGCATTTTATTTTTCATCGTTTTGCCGCCCCATTCCCCCTATTCCACCCACCTCTCTTGCCACGCCTTTTGTTAGCATTTTGCGGAAGTGGGTTCTTCTTTTTTTTTTTTGGTGTGGTTCTGGGTCTGTTTCTGTGGTATGTTGCCCATTTCTTTCTGTGTGGCAACGGCGGAAGTTGTGTGCAACCGCCATTTTTGTGTACTGCGTATTGCGAAAATGGATCGCAGGACGCCTCCACTCTAGCCCCTACCTTCTCCACCCCCAAACGGCAGTCAAAAAAGCTGCCAAAGTAGTAGACATAACATTTCGTTTCTCAGACATTTAACAAATAAACACAAATATGAACGAGGTCCTTACGTTGAACATTTGTGTTAAGTGTAATTTACCATTGACTTGACACTTGTGCGTTGGGAGCTTGGCAAAAACTATAAAAAGTCTTTTAAATGTTCACCTAATGAGCCCCACATCCTGTTTGAAATGCACACGAGTCTGATATGTGAAACATGTTACTCATTAGCTTTACCATCTGCTGACAACAAGATAGATGTTAGAGCTAAAAACGAAATTAGGCAAACTTAGATAATTGATTTAAATATTTTTTGAAAGCATTTCATAAACTGTTGAATAGTATTTTATAACCTTTAAGGTAGGTTGACCAGGTATCATAATAAAATTGGCCAAATAAAAAAAAAAAAACAAAAAGATAACTCTAATAATATAAAAAAAAAATTTACTTTAAACTTAAGTATGATTTTTTTGATTTTAATAAAAGCTCCAAAGCTTGATAATATTAGGAAACTTAAGCAAAAGCTTTATTGATTTTTTTCATAGAAAGAAGAAAAAATGTTTAACATAGTTGAAGCTAATTGTTTAATTTTTAAATTTTAGCTGCTTAAAAATTGTTTGACATTTAATTTAGAAAATTCTTGAACAGTTCTTAAGCTTGCACTTAGCTAAATTGAATAAGTATGCTATTTTCTGCTAGAACTATAATATTTTAGCTCACATAAATCAAGTAAATTTCCATTATGATCAAAAATCTTTTGTCGGGTGTTTGTTAAGCTAAGCGTATTCGCGTATATAGTATTTAGTTAGTGATGTGTGCTTTGAAGCTTGAAGTGAAAGCCAAAAGCCAAAATCCGATGCCAAATGATATGCAATTTATCTACACAAAATCTAGCAAAATCTGCTGTGTAATGAATGTTCCTGATATCCTTGTACGTGCGTGTATAAGCTCGCGAAATTGAAGTGAACGCTTTAGTAGGGTGTAGGTATGCTAGATGAAAGGACATTATTTGCTTTAAGAGTTTCATTATAACATGCATTGCACGCTTTTCTTTATCGCTGCGCACATCGCAAGCTCTGGAGCTGAATGTAGTTGGAGCCTGGAAGTTGTTGTCGCTGCTGTTATATCTATCAACATCAAAATGCGCCACGCCATGCGTCCTTGTGTCCGTGTGTGTCCTGCGTACTGCGTACTGCGAGTCTGTCACTTGGATAGCCCGCATCATGCCATGAGATTCATGGCCGTGTGCTGGGCTACATTAAAATGTTGCCGTTGCTGTGCGGGTGGGGGAAGAGAGTAAGAGAGTTGGAAGCCCATCCGAATCCTCACTAACACACATATACACACAGATATACTCTAACTGTGTGCACCCGTATATAAATAAACTGGCGCAATCGCCGGCATCAACGTCGCATCTCTGCAATTGCGTATCCTTAGAGCTGAAGCTGATGCTGGGATATGGAAAATGGGATATGGAGGAGTTGTCTGCGTCTGTTTTTATGTTTGTGTCTGATGCTAATGCCGATGTGGCATCCACTGCCTGCCTGGACTTGGGGTTAGAGGTGTGTCTGGACTTTCCATTTTTACATCTTGTCGTCCTAGTCGTTGGCTGTGCCAACTCCCCTTAGGCTGTGGACAGCAGCATACAATTTGCATATAATTTGCGTTTATTTTATTTTATTCTATCCATCCGCCCCCCACTTTTGCTCTTTAGCATTTATGTTGGGCGTGCCAACGCCCACTGCCCATTTTCGCTGTAGCTCAATATTGAGCCGGAGAGTTATGTAAAGTTGTTTAAGACTGGACAAGTAGTTGGTGAATTGACGACTTTAATTAAGTGAGTATGGAACAGTATGAACAATATTATATATCAAAGGTATGATGAAAATTATAGCTGAATGCATTACTAAGCTCATAATTTGAAAGTAGAAGTGGAATAAATGTTAGCTTTACCAAGCAATCAGAGTACTTTAAAAGTAAACTTGTTTACTAGTTTCGCCACTGAGTAAACTTTTTCGGTCTATAATTTAGGTGACCTTCCTTTCCATATTTCAAATAAAGATATACAATTAATTGTATGATTCCTTTCTAATAGAAATCCGTTTTAAAGCATTGTCAACGATTTGTTAGAGAACTTGTTTATTTATGAGATAGTAGATAATAGTCAGAATGCTTATAAAACCAATAATTCAATAAAGCTGAAGTTAAACAGATGTTTAATTTAATGCTCTGATTCTTAACTGCCTTTCAATTTCCATCTGTATTTTTGACTACTTACATGTATTGCAAGTGCCGAACCCATTAAATATTTTTATGTACTATTATCCGCAAGCGGAACTAATTAATTCTTTAATGCACTTTGGATGTGTCGTTTGCATTAATGTTGCACGCGTTGCACAGTGGATGCATGCATGCATGTGTGTACTCTGAAATGGGCATTTACATAAATTCAGCGAGAAACGATGCAACACAGAAGCGAGTCCCTTGATACTTATAGATATACTATGGCTATAATGGTGTTGGTGGATTATCTGGTTTGGTTTTGGACAGCGGTTAGATGGTTGGGTACTGTTTGGAGATTTTAATTACACTTTAAATGAATGCTAATTCATAATTGAGTATGTAAGTGTAAGTGTATAATAACTGGCGCAGCTGTAACCAATGTTGTTCGCGTATCTTTCTGTTGCTGTAGCTGTATCTGCATATGTACGTACGTATCTGTTAATGTATCTGTGTGTAATACAAAGTGCAGCAGTCAAGCTGGCATGCAATTATGCTTGTTTAATTTAAACCAAATTTATGTGCAATGCCCAAAACAACAACAGCAACTACAATAACAACAGCGACAGTAGATAGCATCCGCGGATAAAG
The DNA here is from genome assembly GCA_018901835.1 of Scaptomyza graminum. NCBI lineage: Eukaryota > Metazoa > Arthropoda > Insecta > Diptera > Drosophilidae > Scaptomyza > Scaptomyza graminum. The sequence continues at coordinate 775,717 of JAEIFL010000302.1, forward strand.
TAAAGTTGGCCATGGCCGCTCCGAATTTATGTGGACTTTAACGCACACATACAACATTTGCTGGCAAAACATAAAATTGGTTGAAAACTCTCGGGCAGGACATGGCACAGCAAACTAGCTAGCGAATAGTGTCTGTGGCAGCTGAAAATTACTTGTGCATCCGGTGCATCCTCTTTACCACTTTTTCTCTCTCTCTCTCTCTCTCTCTCTTTCGCTCTTCCTCTATAGTTCTCGGCATGAATCGCTCCGCGTGGTCCTCTTTAGCAAGAGCTCAAGGCGTGAGTTTCATGGCATCTTTTACAGTCGTCTTCCGTTCCCCAATGAAGCCATTTCACCAGCGTTAGCTAAGTGAAAATATGAGAGCGTGCGGAAGTCAGCTAGTTTTCCCAACCCTCTCTAAATTGTATTGGGTGGTTGGTTGTTGAGTGGGTTGCTTGGCAAACATCAAATGGAATTTTCAGCGTTGCGCGCAAATTGAAAACAAATGACGCGAAGGCTTTTTTCGGCATACCCGAAACAAACAAAAACAAACCGAAAAAATTGAAAAGTAGAAGGCTTAAATAATTTTTACAATTTGGCTCGTTTGGCTCTTTCATTTAGATTCTTGGCGCTGGCCAGACATCGTGCCCCACCACACTTTATGCAACCCATTAGAGTACGTGGCCAGTAACAGTGAGCCCATAACTCACACCGAATGACCTTCTGGCGCAGTCCAAATAAAACGACTGCAAAAAAAAATAAACACAGGGAAAAAGTAAGAGAATGAGTAAAAAAAATGTGTGTATGTGTGTGTGGTGCTGGCAGACCTTTTAATTCCTCGACAAGGCTGCAACACGGGGCAGTACATAGTTCTGGACTGGACAGGGCTGACTTGTAAGCATTTTCTCGTTTTGCGACTGGGCCTTTTAAGCGATTGCCAAGCCAAGATAAATCGTAGGACTAATTTAATTAAACTTTACGGCAAGCATTCAACCTCCTCTTTGGCTGCTTTTCCATTTTCTTATCCTTGTCCACATGACTTGCCGAATTTATGTGCTCTGTGCACAGACACTGCAGTTGGCCAAAACGAGTCTCGGCGAGAGTTGAGAGAATCGTGAGCCGGAAGCAAAGTTGCACTGCTGCCGCAGAATGCAGTATGATAGTCACACAAAAACTTGCACAGATAAAAGATCCAATTAAGTTTATACAAATTATTATGATATTGCGTTGAATTCCCAGGTGCAAAATGCAGCTGAACATAAAAAATGAGAAGAAGGTAGTAAAATAAAATATGGTGCAAAGATAGCTTGGAAACTAATAAAGTTTAATAGCCAATTAAGCCAAGTCTTTATAAAATAAATTGAACATAAAAATTCATTCAAAAGACTAGATTGAACATTTTAATGTTATTGTATTTGAAATTTTTTTAAGCCGGTTAAACTAATATAACGTTTACAACTCTTAGAAATAAAAATTAAAAATCATCGATCTTAAAACCTTTTTATTTTTGTACATTTATCGACAAGCACAGACCGTGTAATGCATTATTTATTGCTGTACTCTATTGGAAAATAACAATGAATCATTTTATTTTGACAGCAATACAGTTTTTCCTTTAGCCTTTTTTATGATATAAATCTTTTAAGTTGTTACAAAGCTGCGATATGTACATAACATATATTGTCATTATAATATAGGCAGGCATTGTTGACCTAAAATCATTTGCAAAATGTTTATGCAATTGTAAATTAGTGAATTGAGGTTTGTGTATTTATCAAGTTAAACATTTGTGTGTCATTACGCACGTTTTGTGAGTGTCATAAATAAACAGAATTCTGTTGTAAATTACAGATTATAATACTGAAACTGAAATGCAGCTGGGCGCAGCATGTGGCAAGAACACGACAACCACGCATACGGACATGTATACGGATACGGATACGGATACAGATGCGGATGTATGGCCCAAAACAAGCTGCAAGTTTGGAAAGTGGATGCCGATAGTTGTTGTTGTTTCTGTGCGTTTGTTTTTGTTTTTTGGGGGATATAAATAACAAGTTCATTTTGATTTAATTGCACATTTGCGAATGCAATTTGCTGCTGCTCCGAGTGCAAATAAGTATATATAATGTTGTGGATTATGCATATTCCATTTTCAAATTATGATTTCAGTTTTAGGAACGTTATAAACATTTCAGAAGGCGTGGTGTGCACAGCACCGAAAGCAGAGTTGAGCTTCCATTTCCTGAGCTGCGTTAAGGATGCATACAATTTTAATATTAAATGCGTTGCCAACGTACACAAACCAACCAGAGGTCAGAGGCAAAAGGTAAGTTGGCAGAGAAAGGAAAAAGGATAGGTGGGAACTTTGGGTGGATTGCCCAGCAGGACATCTGCTCGCCTGTCGCAATTTCGTTGGCTATGGATAAAGTTTTGCGTCAAGTATTGGATGCTATACTTTTTTTTTGTTGTTTTGTAGCTTTTGTTTTCTCTCTCGAAAGTTCACCTTGTTTTTCAAATTGTTATTTTACTTTTGAAATTTTCAAGCGCTCTAGGCAGATACTGGCTACAAACAAACTTTACCTTGTAGTAGTATTTATGGCAGTTGCCTTTGTTGCGGCTGTTGTTTTTCTGTACTCAGTGCCAGTTCGCAAAGTGCGTGGCATTTATAAACTTAACTAAAAACCACAGAACCGCAAATAGCAAACCGCAAACAGCGAACAGAAAAGTGTTTCCAGTCTAGAAACCAAGTCCGAGTTTTTCGTTTTGGCTCCATGAATTGTTAGGTAGCGATATTGCACATTTTTGACATTTGCCCGATAATTTTGTTTTATGTCTTTAAACTGCAGCACTGCAACGTCTGGGTGAATTGAAGTTAAATGCAGAAACGCTCCCGTGACCTACCCTGTAGTTCCGGGCTTTTGTTTATAGTGCAGTTAAATGCCGTTGTCAATTATCAGAAGCTCGTCTCTACAGGTATCTCACAGGGTAGAAAGAAACAACGAATTAAAATTCAAGTGTTTAAAAAAATAGCCGGTAAGAATTTTATTGAAATCATTAAAATAAATTAAATGTTTTTAGGTTTAATGAATTTTTTGATGGCATTTTAAATTATTGTGTGAAAATCTATAGTAGAAAGGTCCAGTATATTTTCAAGTGTTTGAGCTTTAATAATTTACCGAATGATATCTAATTTATTCGAACAGTTGGATAGTCTTTAAAGCACAAAGTACTCTTGTTTGTATATTACTTGACAACAAAAATTCAGCTTCTTTCAATAAAGATTAATTCTGCTGGTCCTTGCAATCAAGACGCACTTTGAAAAGCTTTAAGAACTTGGCAGAATTTCGGCGTCTTGTTTCCACCGAGATTTTAATATATATCCCAAAGAAAAGTAATTTCAGTTAACTCTTCAGCCTTAAAGTAGGCATTTTATTTAAGATTATTTAACTTTGTGCACAACATGTCGAAATTAAATTGAATGCATGATAAAATATACAAACTTGAAAATCAAAAACTCTCTGTCTACATATCTCCTCCTCATGTAATTAAATATTAAACTTTAGCTTTCTAACTAATTCACTTTCAAGTCATATTTTACTAAATGTTTTAATCAAACCTTAAATTTCAGTCAAGAACAGAACACTGCATCACACAGCAAAGAGAAATATGTTTTCATCCAACATGTCGCAGGTGACTTACCAACTACTTAGCACATAAAACATCAACTCAACTATGATGCAGACGGCGAGAGGAAAGCCACAATGCAGAAGCACGAGCAGTAGCTGAAACGATGGCAATGCTGTCCAGGCGCCAACAATTGGCGGTGCCTTTTAACGTGTATTAATAATTCAGGCTCACGTAAAAGTTGGCGTCACTTAACGAACGAGCGAGGGAGCCGAACAAGGCAGAAGGGACAGGGTACTGCGGTACTTGGCGCCAGGCAAAGTGAAGTGCAAGAAAACAACAACAACAAAGCACAGCAGAGGAAAACAAACAACAATAGCTTAGAGGAAATCTGGAGAAAATCACAACAGGCAACAGCAGCAGGCAACTCACATAAACACTGAGCTCAGGCCGTGTGCGAATCCCGAGCAACAAAAACCAATGGATGATGTTGTCTGCAGACGCGAATCAGCTGCCTGAAGTGGGTGTGGTGGAGTGGGTTAGGGTGTGGGAGCTGTAAGTGTGGTAAGGTATGCGAAACAAAAACCCGCTTGGCACGTTTCCATACATAAATAACGATTTTAGAAGGCCGTTTGCTGTTTGTGCCAGAGGCCTGTTATGATGACGTTTTTATATATATTATATATATGCCTGACATTAAGTATACGCCGTATGCAGCCACAACTTGTCTACTGATAAAACAAAAAGAAAAATGAACTCAAATGACGTCTGTTCTGAACAAATTCGAATCTGTCGAAATTGGTATCTCTTCCGTTGGCATTTATGAGCCAAATCATTAGTATTCCGCATTTGTTTTTCGGAGCCAAAACAGTTTATTATGGCTATACGTTGGAGAATTTATGATGTTTGATCTGATTTATTTTTATGCTATGCCGCTTAAATCATATGTAAATTAATATAAGGTGAAATGCATAACGCCCATAGCATTGATTTTTAAGATAAATGTTCTATATGTATTTTTTAATGTCAATATAAAAGTAAATTAATGAATTTAAAATAAATTTAACAAGCTAAGCTAAATGGTATATTATTGGTAGTTTTTAAATAGTCGGAACATAAATCTAGAAAGTAAAACATGAGTTTAAGAAACTCAAAGTTTAGATTGAAACATTGGTAAGTTGATCGAAAATATTGTTATTGCGTTGCTTAAAAACTTCATCAGGTGCTCATAGTAGTAGAAAGTTGGATTTTAATAAATATTTCTAAATTTTTCGTGATCGAATTAATAGTGAAGTAAAGTGCAAATTGAGTGCGATTTTGGCTTGGCTCAATTCAGGACACTCGAAGTTCTTCACAAGAATAAAAAATCGCTGCACGTTTTATCCAACGATGCCGAACTAAACTTTTTATGGCAGCTGTCGTCATTGGGGAGTAACAGAAACAGGAAAGGGGCTGGTTGTCAAGGATAGCGACGGGTGAGTGTAAGTGGATGGTTGGCATTTCTCTTCTGCCACTCATCTAAAATGAAGGAATGCGATTTATTTTCGCATTGACAATCGTTTGATTTTGGTCGTGCGCGTTTTTTACCGCTGTTGATTTTTACGGTGGGGCACCAGAGTGGTGCGCAATGGCTCTCTGGTGGTGTGGGACACATTTGTGTGTGTGTGTGTGGGAGGTCTTGTCGCTTTCATTGAGTTTGCAATTTCTTTGCCATTTGAATTGTTGTTGCCTGTCGTCGCTTGTTTGTCGACTGCTACTGCTGCAGTGGCCTTTGTTTTACTCACTTGCCTCTTCTCTCGTGCTATCCCTCTCTTTCACTCACTGCCTGCTTTCCTTATTTTTTATGTGACACCCGGCCACCAAAACTCGCTCGCATTGAAAAGGATGCTAGTAGCAGCCACAGCCACAGTCAGCAGCAGCGCAGTTCCTGTTGTCTGTTTTTCTGTTTTCTTTTTCCGCTCGCTCGTAAAATGATTCGCACATATAATTGCTTTTGTTGTGCGCCCCCACACTGGCACGCCCACACGCCCACATTTACTATACACTCCCCCGCCCGCTCCTTGCCAACTCCTCTGGTGGTAGAGTTTTGGCCGCGCGTTGAAATCATTCGTCAGGATTTATGTGAATGAGCGACAGTTTTTGCCATTTGTTTGCAACGACGCCGCCAACAAGGACAACAACAACAGCAACAGCAAAAGCAAGAAGGAGGTGGGACAGATAGAGCAATTGGAGAAGCTGGCGGAGCGAGGGACGAAGACAACCCAAAACAGCAGGACAGAAGGGATGTGGCAAAACATAAGCGATGAATGATGGTGTATCCGTATCTTGCCACTAAAGTATCTTTGTATCTGCAGCTGCGAAAGAGCAGCAGAAATAGTATCAGCAACAGCAGTAACAGCGGCAACACAATTGCTGAATATATTTTACGCGTTTAGTTGAACCACACACTCCTTACACTCATTCACTGCTCCATGTATCCTTTGGTTTGCTGTTGTGCCAAGTCCTTGTCCCCAGCGCATTTTATTAATTCGTTTTATTTTACTTCGCGTGACAAGTTGACATAAATGGACAAATTGAGCTTTTAAATTTGCTGCACGCTGATGTGGCACCAACACCAGCACCAGCAATTGCCGCACAACCAAATGTCAGGATGGGACAGGAGAGAACAGGATAGGACAGCACGATAACGATAACCAGCAAACAACAAATACAAATTGTTTTCCAAATAAAATTTATTGCACACTGTGCAACAGCATTTGAGTCAATATTATATTTATTGGATTTACATAAACTGAATGCCGTATTTATTGCCTCTGACACAAAGCAAGTGTTTGCCCCTTTATCCTAACCATTTCGGGGGTCAGTTTTTGTGTTATTCAATTTAATAAAAAGCTTAAGGACTGTTTATAATTTTAAACCAGAGACCGCAAATAATAATTATGAGTTGAAAAAAATTGAAGGCCATAAAAGCCTCCACGATGAGAGTGAAATACACAAATATGATATTTTTGTATGGCATACTCAGAAACACGATAAACTTTTATTTCTAATTTTTATACTCGGTAAAGAGTATATTGGGTTTGTGCAATGTCCGTCATGGTGTCTGTCCGTCTGTCCGTCTGTATGAACGCAACTTTTTTCCACACCCTTCAAACTAGAGACTTGAAACTTTGCAAATGTCTTTATCTATGGCCGGGACAGATAAAGTGTCAAGATTGGGGTTATACGATAACTGGGAGGCTGGCAAATCGATAAATTCGATAACTCAAAATCGATAAATCCACCTTTTCCGCACACCCTTACAGTTAGAGCTACCAAATTTGGTAGGAAGATAGCTACTGGCATCCCCGTAAAATTGCATCAAAAATTTTGGGGCCACGCCCACCCATTCCGCCTCCAGCCCCCCGCAGTTTGAAATCAGAAACGCCTATATCTACAGTTTTGAGCTACAGCCACCAAATTTTGCGCCAAGATAGGTGATGACAATCCTAAAAAAAATGCATCAAAATTTGGATGCCGCACCCTTCCATACCGCCCTTGCCCACCTCAGCCGCCCCAACTTTTCGTTAAAAGCGGGAATGAGTGTATCTTTCATGGTGTTTGAGCTACAGTCTCCAAAGTTGGTAGGAAGATAACTGGTAGTGACTCCCAAAGATATCTTGGAGCCACGCCTACCCAAGCCCCCCTTCCCCAACTTTTAAAAACTTTGAGCTAGAGTCACCAAATTTGGTAGGAATATTGCAATTGGCATTCCACAAAGATCTGCATCAAAAATTTGGATCCACGCCCACCAAAAACGGCCCCAGCTCCCTTCCGTTACCCTTAACAAACTTTGAGCTAGAGTCACTAAATTTAGCAGGAAGATAGCTGGTGGCATCCCCATCTGTATCAGACAATCTTTGATGCAGCGTACACCCCTGCCGCATCCGTACCCCTTTGCAATCAGGCCTCTTTTTACTTGTTTTAATACTGGTATCGAGTATATCGCAGTCGGTTGCGCCCGACTGCAACGTTTCCACTTGTTTTTATTTTTAAAGTATATTTAATTATTAAATTTAATTTTTATGATGAAAATACAAAATAATGATTATTTTATGATTTTTATATTCAAAGTAAACCATAACTTTGATTTATATTTTTTATTTTCAAAATCGAAAGTAAAAATTATTTTTTGATGTAGTCGGTCCTTAAAAGTCCTGCGTTTTTGTCGCTGACTAGACTTCGTCCTGAAGGCTCACTGGCCGGTCAGCTAGTGTAGCGTTCTTCGAGGTGCCAGACAGGGGTCTGGCAGTACCTGCTTCCTGGGCAACCGAGAGGTACAGCCTTCCAAGGTTGACGCTTTGTATGCCAAAAAAAGAGATTTTTGCTGAAGCCTTAGAATTTGTTATTTTATTGAATTTAGTATCTTAAATAATCAATTATATTTAATATTAAGAACATTTTGAAGAACATGTTGATTGTAAAATTAAGTTTTCGAAATCGCTGAAGCGTCATCCTGTGGATGTACATTTATATTATATTAAAATAGTTATCTGAGTCTAATTATGGTTGAGAAATTAATATTGTGGTTCGCTGCATTGTGAGAGGTCGCGTGAGTAATGCTTACTAATCCTTTAAAAGAATTAACCAAGGGGAGGCTTGCATTTGCTATCGCCACCTATAACAACTGTACCCTGCACAAAACAATGATGGGTGTGACTCAAAAGCTGAGAAGTTGGATTCCCGTTTGGTCCAGGTCCGCTGAGGCAACCCTTTACCCGTATTACATTGCCACCAAATTGGGTGAGAGTTATGTCGACGATTTGTCCAACGCTACAGTTCGGATCGATGGTTACGTTTACCAACTTAAGTCCAGCTATGTTCAAAACGAGATTGATCGGGCCGTTCTGCAAAGACTTTAAAATGTTTGAATACGATCAATAAAAATTTGTAAAGAGTCAAATATATAGATTAGGTTAGGTAAATCGTGAAAAAGGACAGAAGGAAGGAATGAATAAATAGGAAAACTCCCCTTTCTCTTAGTTTCAGTTTAAAGTTGGCTGAAAACTACTTACGGGTGGTGTTGTGGTAGAAGCTTGAGTTTTCGGAGCAGTGGTCGTTGGAGCAGCAGTCGAAGGCTGACCATTTGGTCCAGGTGCTTCTGCATACGATCTAGCGCCATTGATTCCTGATGCATAGGCAGACGAACGTGAGTCTAGATTGCGGTTAATGATGAACTTTGGAACATTTGGTAGTGGGCTCAAGGGCGAGTTATCGTCGTAGAAGTCATTATAATATTGGCCAACGACAGCCGATGCCAGGCTGACAAGCAAACAGAAGTTGAGAACTGCTGACATTTTGGATGAATGGGGATACGATGGAAGGTTGACGTTGGACGTTTGTCAACTGATGCCTTCTGGTGGACATACCGCTGCCTTATATTCAAAGTCATACACTGCAACCAAAATATTACGTCTTTGTCTGTCTATCACAAACAGAAACGCAACACACCCAATTGAATTATGGTCGAACGTGATTCTATGTTGCGTATTTAAAGCGCCCAGTTAACGAGTTAACTCGTCTTACGCAACATAATTGCCAACATTATAAATAAGACGAGTTAACACGTCTTACGCAACACAAGTGCCTAAAGAATTTGCAAATATTTGAAATCTATAAATCCCCTTGCAAACAGGTACCTAAAACGTGGTTCATTGAAATGTTTATTTTGTTCGTTGTTTAGGTACAGGAATTTTGCATATATGTACTTTAATAGCAGAAGTAAGGTTGCGCTACTATGTAACCACAACAATGAACTTTTATTGCTTTCTTGTTATTTCAAATTTTTAATTTTTAAAAATGGAATTTCAAGAATTGACTCGTCTAAAGAAAAATTCGATAAATCATATAAGTGCATATAAGTATGTCTGTACATGCGTTTGTACATACATATTATACATGAGCTGAAACTGATATGCTGAAATATTGTCTAGCTCCCTCCGTTCAAAAGTTTTTTGAATTTTATTTTGATTTTCAATTCTTGTTATTTTTTATTTTCGAATTTTAAAATATAAATTATACATAAAACTTAAAGTTTAATTTGAATATAAAAATCATAAAATAATATTTATTTAGTATTTTTATTATAAAAATTGAATTCAATAATTAAAACTAATTTTTTTTAACAAAATAAATAAAAGAAATGTTATTTTTCAATTTTTATAATAGAAATTAGAACAGTTACGGTCGCTTTATTCAACACATTAACCACTATTGGATTGAACAGGCCTACAAGTTAGGTAAGTTCATCAGCAGCTGCAATTGGATCAACTTCATATAAAATTGGTTTCTAGCTATAATTTAAGTCTCTGCAAACCAACAAGAATACACAATATAGAGGCACCAAATAGCGAAATTCTTACATATTGTTGGATTCTTATTGCATAGCATGATTTGAATACATTCACTATAAATGCCTTCTTTAATATTTCTTATATGTGGCATAGCATGAAAAATTGAATGAAATTCTTGATAAAATCAACATGTTCTTCAAAATGTTCTTGATATTAAATATAATTGATTATTAAAAGTACTAAATTCAATAAAAATTAAAAATTCTAAAGCTTCAGCAAAAATCTTTTAAACTCGTTTAACACATGTTTTTTCTTGCCATTTGCAAGTATTACTCAATGTTTTTTAGATACCCTGTATTTTAAATTACGCAACTGTTCATTGTCTGCAAACCTATCAGAGACACCTACCACTTGGTAAGTTTCACAGCTTAGGCACCTATTGACATCCTTGTCGCGCAAAGTGAAATAGCAGCAGACTCAATGAATTGTCAAAGTCTCAAACCAAATGTGGAACACGTGGAACACAGATTTCTACTCACCGACAGGTGGCGCACAGCAATGACAATGTTCAAATGGTTCAATGTTTGTACAGCTTTATCTTGTAAACTGGTTAAAAGCGTATTGTTAACTTTTTTAAATGGATTTAGTGTTACCATAATCGATTCAGAATTTTGTCAACAATGTAGTGTATTTCAAATTGGTAATTAGCAATAAAATTAAATTTACTGTGTCTAATAAATGCAAAAACTTAATGATATTTGCAACACCTATGAGCTATGAAAATTAATAAATGATCTTTGTTATGAGGTTATGTAAATCGAATAAGAATTATTAGTGATACATAGATATAAAACATTTTCTATACATAGTTTATTTTTAAATAATTTGCATTTTCCGGGACTAATTACAAATATATACAAATATTTCCTTAATTTCATGCAAATATATCTTATTCTTATATTTTTATTTACTAATAATACTTAATCAACATGCTTGACATTATTATAATTTTCTTGCTTTAGATTTTTATTTTGTCAATTCTCATGATAGTAGTGCGAAACATATATATTTGCACATACCTTTATATATTAAAGACCAACTTTAGCTTACCCACTTACTTAAGATAGCGTCCAACGTGCAGCATTTGTTAAACAAATATAGAAACATAAGATAAAGCAATAAGAAAGCCACTTTTCTTTTTCTCTTCTTTATTTTGTTGTTGTTTTTTGCAGCACGTCAACGAAATAATCAACAAAAGGACATGGCATAAAAAACTAAGACTAAGCGAGCGGCAGAAATGACATTGACGTGTATGTGAACAGAATAAAATTCCATCAAAATGCGACTGTCAAAGACAGAAAAACACCCAGTCTCTTAGCGGTTGAAATGGGGGAAAAATTGCAAATGGACGAAAATGCTACTTTCATCTTGGTCCTTTTACACGCATGGAGAACTTTCACTGTTGCTGGTGGTGGGAATTGTATGTGGTGTGCTTTCAGCTCAGAAAGAGGGTGAGCATCGAGCGGTAGAAAAGAAACACACATTCACTAACATTATATCATCCTGAAAAGTATGTGAGGATTTGCAAGAGCTCTTCAGCCAAGGCAAAACTGACGCGCCATGTCAAGAGCTGTCAGCCAAGGAACAAAGCACTCAGTAGCGCCTGGCGACCAGAGCAGTAGACGAACACTGGGCGCTGCGGTGCGTGGTGGCAGTTAAAACTCTTGAGTACACCTCGCCAAATAACACTGACACATGCACATACCGAAAGTGTCGGTGTTGAAGGCCGTTCCACTTGCTCGCAATTGTGAATTTGTAAAATTGTATATGCCCAGCCCTTGACTAGTAAGTAGATCTGCCTCGCATCGCTGCCGTCTGTTCTTGGGACTGGGATTCAAGCCAAATACATACAAAACCTGGCGCAGCGGGCAACTGCGGCGGTTGTGCCAAAAATCGCTGACGGAAAAAAGCAAAACGCAGCCAACACGAATACAAAACTAAATAAAATACGAAACGAAATGTCTGCATTGTGCACTTTGATTAATGATCGAATGTCAATTACCGCACATAGAAAACAAAATATATATGTATGCACGTATATATGTTTGAATGTTCAGACACCCCACACACACACACACATGCATACGTATATAGCACAGTCCCAATTCCCGTGGCGAACACGAACCAAACGCGGATGCGCCAGAGATAAAAAAAAAACCATGCAGGCGGCGGCAGCTAATGGCGATTCCATTGTAGGATTCATTTGGGACTTCAACAGAACTTGCGACAATATGCAAAAGCAGTTGCAATTCTTTTGGAAAAAAGATCAGCCATACTTTGTTCATATATATTTAAGAATCTGGGCTTAGTCGTTGACTGCCAAAATAACAACATTGTAAACAGTAACTAATATATTTCAGTCAGGACATCTGACCTCTCTCAACGTGAACTATAATAAGCAACTACAAAGCTAAAATTAATCCTCATATAAATAAGTAAAAACACGAAAACACGCGTATGCTGGATCTTATGTAGTTGAACTTTTTAACATAATCAAGACTATGATTTAAAATTGTTTTTATCTTAAGCTAGCCAATTTTTTAAAAAGCAATATTATTTATAATCGGGATGCAACAAGTAGTACTAAGTATTTCATCTTGTCAATGTCTTGTCTGGCGTCCAGCCTGTTATATTAAGGTTTTTACTTTTATAATGCTTTTTACATTTCAGATTTTACGCTTACGCCAGGCGTTATCTGTAACTGATCCGAGTGTAAAAGTCATCTGTTATTTGGTTACGAATTTTTTCTGTTACATGCCAATTAAAGTTTGTATACGAAAAATAACCTTTTTTTTAAAGCCAAATCTTACAAAATATAGCGATATGAAACTGTTTGTTTTGTTTATTATTTATGTTATTTGAACAAAACAAGCACATCTCTTGAGAATCACAAAGGATGAGCATAGTACAAATGAATCAGTGATTTGTTTAAATATCTTTTAATAGACAAAAATCACCGCTGACATCCATCCATCCATCCAAGCATTCTCCAAAATATCCTCCATGCAGCCAATCTCGTTCCCGTTTATAACATCGGTAACAGCATGCATTCGCCTGACCAAACATAATACCTTGGTTAATGGTTACAAATTAGGCTGATCGGCCGCACGCACGCACACTTACAGACACTCACACATACACATACAAAATATGTAGAGAGCAGAAGCAGGAGCAGGAGGGAGCCTTCTGTATAAATGGCCAACCGCAGGCGCTTCTCTCTCGCTCTGTCTTTTTCTCACTGGCCAAATGTGACGCCAAGACTAAACTGCCAATTTAATAAATGGCCACACATTAATTAAACCAACACATACGCAGCGAAGAACTTCGGACTTGAAGGGTTTGTGTGCGTGTTTGTGTGTGCTGTGCTGTGTGAATGATGAGCCTTGATTGATTCCTGAGGCCACACACTTGAGAAGAGTGTTGTCCATTGTTGCCATAATTGTAAGTGGGCAAATGCAGCTCGAAGAAGATCGGCTCAAAGACATTTGGCCTTGGCTGCACTTTGATTTATGCCGTTTACCGAACAAATTTGTTTCCAATTCATACTCCTAATGAGAATTGATTGCTTACGTATATTTTGACAAACGGATGATTCGTGTTTGTATTCGAGCTAGCTAGGCTAATTAGCAGGTAAGAGCTACGTGCAATGCATTTCTCGGAAAATATGGCCAGGCTAAGAGCCGTTTGCAGAACGGTAGCCAAAAACTCACCGACAAACGGCAGCGGCAAGGAGACGCATTACAAATGTCATCGGAAAGGGGTAAAGAAAATACGGCATGCGGTGCTCAGCAAGAGTCAATCCAAAGATATCTGCTTCTACTTAATCCCTGCAGCTTCACCCTTTGCTGGTGCCGCCGAGAATCGCGTGGGTGTGCATGTGGGCGTGTCCCCGTGACTACATGGCAAACATGCAAAGCAAGACACAGGCAACCTGAAGATCCTATGAAATTAGCAACAGTAGACGGGTTAATTGTTTTCTTTTGCAAAAGAACGACTTGATGCCGACTGTGAGCTAGGAGGCTGAGCCATAGCCGGTGACTTCTACTGAGATTAGCCAAGATGAAAGAGGATGAGACAGGATTAAAGAACTGCCTTTATGCTTGCCAAGCACCGACATTTTAATAAGGCGGTACATGTAAGCGTCTCAGATGACTAAAATACCTTACAAACATCCCGAAAGTCAAAAGTCAATTCATAAAGATGTTCGTATCTGATCCGAACAGCGAACTTCACTAATATTTATCTGCCTATTAATCCGTTTAGAGAACACACAATAAATACTTTACAACCAGCCCAAAAGTAAAGTGACAAATCATTAATTCAGTTCATACATTTATTTATGTTGACAATTACAAATTTCTACTATTTTTTGGTACGGAACGGTATTCCCATTCGAGAACAGCAAGTATCGCAATAAGTAGTACACACAGTTTCATCTTGCAAGTAGTTTTAAGGCCCAACGTTACTTTCCCGTATAATTTTAATGGGTGACATGTTAAATTTGAAATTAGATTTCTCACACGTAATCTATTTCAAATCGATTCTTTTCATTTATTATTTTTCATATCTAATTTCATATCTAATAGGTGCTTCTCAGTTTAACATTGACGGTATGCCAGACGTTAGTTCGACACGTGCATTATATAATTAAGTTATTGTACAGTCGAACTTTTATATAACAACCTTGCATATAACGAAGTTTTTTATATAACGACTTTATATCCAGAACACTTCAATTTTATTCAATTGAAAACCCATTGTATATTACGAACTTTCTGTATAACGAAGTTTTTTCTTGTTCCATTGAGATTTGTTTTCAAAACATACACATTTTCAATAGTTTCCGGGGACTCAAATTGTATACCTGAATAAAATTCAATGTTATTAAAATGTGTTATATGTCAAGCTTTATATATAGTCAAATATTAATTCATATAAATATCTGATTCTGCAATTATATCTGACTATAAAGCAGTTAGAAGACGAAAGAATAAATACTTTACAACCACCCCAAAAGTAAAGTGACAAATCATTAATTCATCTTTTATTACTTTATATTGACATTTTCAAATAAATTTTATATTTTTCGGCCTATGTGTTGACCTCGCATAACAGCAAGTATCGCAATAATTAATCCACACAGTTTAATCATGCAAATTGTTTTAAAGCGTTAGTTACTTTCGCGCGTAGTTTATACAAAATCTTGATGGGGACATGTTTAATTTGAAAATACATTTCCAAACATAATCTATTTCAAATCGATTCAGAATTAATTTAATTTTTCTTATGATAATTTAATAATGCAAACTGTACTTTTTAGCATATCTAATAGGTGCTTCCAAAGTTATACATATACGGTATGTCACGATACTTGCATTGTATAACTGAATTATTGTATGTACTTTATGGAGTCGTAGATGTTCCTATATGCCAGTTACATACCGTTCCCAACTTTTTGATAACCATTTTTAAAGGAAAACAAAGTAAAAATGTTTATACTATGTATAGAGCAATATTATATTTTAAGGTGCGCTTTGCATAATTTTGCATTTTCAAATAATTTCCGTTGAACCTTGAACGTATTAATAAAAAAAAGCTTGGCCCGTTTTGGTGCAAAATGCAAGTTATTATTTATTTATTTTAAAAGATAGCTTCTCACAAGAATACTAAAGCTAACTAAAAAAAAAGAGCGCTAGCCTCCAGGCCTTCAGCTCATACAATTAATATTATTGCTATCGATATCAGTTTCTTCGTAGGTGTCCTCAAAGGTGTCACATAACCACTCGAAAACCACTGACAAGCGGAGCTACCGTTGAGGGGAGTCTCGTCTCTCGTGCTAAGTTATTTCGTTAACACGTGCTTCTGCACTCGTAATCATTTCGTGCAGCTCGTTTCGACCCTTCAAGGCTATAAGTAGGTCCTAATCCTTTAGTCTTATCGCTTTGGGCGAGTGCGCGCAATATCCAGTTGCCCGAGCAGCGCACTAGAAGTCAGGGGGAGATATGCAGGCAATGCAGGAAACAGGACTGGACTCGACTGTAGCTGGAATTGCTGGCCTGGTGGTAACTGAGAGCTGAATGCGCGTAGATCATTTCGCAATGATAAATTAAGCGCTAAGAGTGTTTCCATGTTCCTGCAAGACAATCCACTGTCAAAGCCGGGGGAGATTGATTGTGCCAAGCTTCTGAGCATGCAGCTCCAACTCCAACTCAAGCTTGTCACATGTGTTCTTTTGTGAGTGTGTGTGTGCTGTTTACCTTGTGGCTTTTTGGTCACACTGTCAACGCAATGTCTGCCTGAATAACCAGCGATAATTTGCATTAGGACTTCAGCTCTTCAACTCCGTTCAAGTTGACTAAGACCAGTTTATGACACTCTCTCTCTTACTCAGGGATCCACTGTGTAGGCAGGCAGGTAGGTTGGCTGGTGTGCCACTTTGAAAGATGATGCCTTGTTTAACATATTTCCAGAAGCCAACAGGTGCCAATGGCTTGTGATCAATCATTGCGAATCGATGTTTAATTAAGAACTCTTGTTAGCATTTGCACAACTATCGCGGCCATCGCATCTCACTTCGCCTCGCCTCGCCTTGCCAGAGCCGCAATCTCCAAAAACTTTACTCCCTCCTGACATTCCACATGAGCGACGCTGATTGCTAACAAAGGCTTGTTGAATTCTTCCGTGCAAAGCAACAAAGGCTGCAACCAAGCAGGATTGCCCTGTCTGCCAGCTTTGCCACAAGCCCCTTACCTCTTACCGCCTGCCACATAGGCAGCAACGCGGTTTCATGATATTTAAATTTGTCCTAATTAGATGACAATGAACGATGTGATTAATCAGCGTTTAATAAAATTGTTCCTTTCGCATAACTTAATGAAACAGCTTTAACTTCTGAAAATGTTTGAGAGTACAAAAGTTAGTTATTACAATAAACAGGAATTTTAAATACTATATGTCGAAAATTACCGTAAAATGCAATTGTAAACGTTTTTAGTTAAATTATTGATTGAATTTTATTTCTACCAGCTCCTATAAAATAATCGCAAGCCACTTTTAATGTTTCCAAGTAAAATTGTTCGGTTTATTTGGTTTTTATATTGTCTAGGTATATTTATATGCTCGTACTTATGCATGTTTGTTTGTTGGTTGGTTGGTTTGTTTGTTTGCTCTATCCATAAAATATACGTATCAACTTACATACATATCCACGCACAACAGATGCAACTAGTTTAATACAATAATAATAATAATTATAAATTTAATCATAAATTTTATATGTGTATGTATACCGCTTATATATTATCCACTTATTACTATGACAAATTGGGCTTCTGTTTAATATTTAATTTGCTATGCTTTATACAAAGAGTGTAACAACTAATTAAGTACCGCTAGTTTACAATTTGTATTTTGTTGGGAGCAGGGTGACAAATTATACATGCACGTTTCGAAAACCAGATTTGATGCCCAGTTGTTCTGTTGTTCTGTGGCTCTGCACTTAACAAACTAACTACAAGTACGTTATATTCTGTTGTTCACTGTATACTCCGAATAAATCCTGTGACCTTGAAATAGTATCACTGGGTGTACAAATTAATAAGGGGTCCCCGATTACGATTATATAATAATGTACATTGCTGACTTAAAAACCAAAAATAGATTTTACAAAATTAAAAGAATAACTAAATATATACAAGGTTCAACTGTGGACAGTTTTGGGGGCCTCCTAAAGCGCCGTTAGATCATAGTCCTGTTTGATGTGTTGCTGCAGATTGGTCATGAGATCGGATTGTTGTTGTTGTTGTTGCTGATGAAGATGCAGCATTTGATTGTTGTTGTTGTTGAGGTTGTTGCTGTTATTATTGTTGTTGTTGTTATTAGTGTTGTTGTTATTGTTGTGATGCACTTGATGCTGCTGAGATCCTGCATAGCCGTTGCCACTACTACCATTGCCACAAGACGTCAGATTCGCCGCGTCCGTTACAGCTGGAATATACGGCGGATTTCCAAGCGAGGAGCTGACATCGCCAATGCTCTCCAAGCTGTCAGAGCGTATGCACTATAATAAGATAGATTAAGAATTAAGTATAAATATTTGTATTAGAAAACCGAGTTTTCAATCCTTGCATAATTCTCTACAACTTATTCAGTTGAACAGCAAAACCCGGCTATTTAGTAAAGGTTAAGAGAGAACAGCTTCGAAGCTTGTAAAAGTTTTTTGTTTTCATTCAATTATTATATAATTATAGTTCTGTTAGTTTTCCTTAATATATTTTTTTTTTAAAGCTGTGAAAACTTTGCAGCAATAGTAAAACTGAATTACTGTAGTTACATGGCCAATATTTATCTGAGGAGTCGAATGTATTGTAAGTTAAGAAAATTGATGCCAAGTTCAGTATCGTTCCTAAGTTTATCATTTAAAAACGTTTGCTGGCTTTTTACTGCCGAGGTCTATATGGCTATACTTATTTCATTCTCGGTCGAGCCAGCTTTGTCTCTGTCTCTCACACTATCATACTCTCAATATCCGTGTCCATCCTTCTTTTAACAATTTTATTACTCATATTTGCAATTATTGTCCATTTGGTTAATATCATTTCATGCATTTAAGTAGCATGATTCGTCGTTGACTGTTGCACAGCAAACATGCATGCAACCAACACTCACCTCATTCATCACTGGCGTTTGTTGCTGCTGTTGTTGCTGCTGTTGTTGTTGCTGTTGTTGTTGTTGCGCCTGTTTCTTGGCACTGGAGCGCTTTGTGGACTTCTTGGCTACCGGTGTTGGATTGCCATTGGCATCGACAGTTTTCTTGCGCACATTCTTCGTGTTTGGCAACTTGTTGTCCTTTTTCCACTTCATGCGTCGGTTCTGGAACCAGATCTTGATCTGGCGCTCCGACAGTACCAGCGTGTGCGCAATTTCGATGCGCCGCCGTCGGGTCAGGTAACGATTGTAGTGGAACTCCTTCTCCAGTTCCAGTATCTGGTGGCGTGTGTAGGCGGTGCGTTGGCGTTTCGGCTCCATGCCCGGCTGATACGAGCCATTTGCTGCAAAACGAACAGAGAGAGAGAATGAAAGAGAGGGAAAGAATAAGAGACAGTTTGCGATTGTGAGTATGAAGAAGATGCATAATTAATGATTGGCAATATGCGGGCTGGGGCACGCCGATTAAGTCGCAACGCGCCACAATTAATACACTTCAAATTGAGTTTCATAATAAGTAGTAGTAGTAGTATGTTAAAGAAGAAGAAGGAAGAGGCTCAATAAATCTCGCCAGATAAGTTGACAACCCCAAAAAAGCGCGCGTCAAACAAACTTTAGACAACACCTCGAACCCCAGGGCTGCATCCAGAAGGGTAGCTTGGCACAAAAACAATAAGAAGTATTTAAAAAGAAGCGGGTAGATAAAAGAGAGCGCAGGATAATTAATCAAAATCAAAATGAAACAACTGCCTGTCCGGTCTGCCTATCGGTCGCTACTTGGAAAAAGGACAACATTACGCGTTTGCATTTAAGTTTTTCCTTGAAATGAAACATTTCCCGGCAGTCACACCCCTCTCCACTCCATTCCACTCTCCTTCTTAACCACCAGTCACTGTTATCCTTTTCCTGTTCCTGTTTTTTATGCGCCACACCTGCTGCCTCGGGCCTACAGCACTGATCAAATAGTATAGCGTCCGGACGGACGGACAGACAGACAGCTCATCAAATTTATATTCGCACCATCAATTTCAATTTGGCCAGACTGTGTTGCAATGCCATCAAGTTTGGGCTTGGAGATGTTGGAGTTGATGTTTCTATTCGAAAACAACAACATTTGCTGTTGACTGCTGGAGCCTTGACCAATCATATCCGGAGCGCACATCAAGTTGTAATTTATAAAAATTTCATTGCACTGTGACAGACAGCTTTCGATTTGATATAAATATTTCAATACCAACTGCTGCCCGAATTTTTCTCTCAGCCACTAGATTAATGATGTTGTCCACTGGCCGCTGACAGATGCAGGTTGGATGAAAAGGGGGACGCCAAGGGTTTTTCTTTCTTTTTTTTACTTCCCATCTTTCTTAAGACTTTGCTAAAAAATATTTCGAATCAATGGGCGTAGGCCATAAAGAGCTGTTGACAAGCTCAGTAAATGTTTCATTTATTAACTTCTATATGTTTTGGGAAATTGACAAGCAGTTTTCAATTTATTTAAATAAAAATTAAGTTTAGCAACTTAAAGTAACGGTTTTTGATTAAAATTCTTAAAAAAGAAAAAACGTCGATTAATGATTTAACTATAACTAAGCTATAAATTATAATAATAGATTATTCAGAAACATTTTAAACGGCAATGAAATCAAACTCGACTTCTCGCTAAGAAACATTTTTCTCAAATCGTGAAGATTTTAATTAAATTGAACTTTATTTAATTCAAGCTGACTTTTTCCTAGCTCAAGACTATTTTTGGACTTACTTTAAGTGTTTAACATTTACTCGATTTTGAATAAAACATGAGTTTATAGAATCAATAATTCTTCGTTCGAGTTCATTCGAGCTAAATTTTTGAACGACTTTTTTCATGAAAAACTTTTTAATGTAACAAATAAACTACAACGTGGATTGAGACATTTTTTTGGACTTGATACAAGTCTTAGCAATGATATTTTAAGTCTGTTGTTAACCATTAAAACAACTTCCATACAAATATTTCAATGCTTTATTGATTTGGCACAATAAAAAAGGCAATAAAAACAACAGCAATATCTCAACAAAAATTCAAACATAAAAAATAAACAATATCAATTACAAAGCCCCAAAGGAACAAGCCGGTTCGAATAAGGAACATGGCAAAAAGGAATAAAAGTAACAACAATGAAAATGAAACCATTGACGCAACGTCAGCTGCTGCGTCGGCGTTAATTCGTTTTTAATAAGTGCTTATCATTTCATTTCAACACAGTCAGAGATAGGGAGAGGGGATTAGAGAGGCGATATGTTCATGTCCAGGAAGAGAGGCCTTCAAGTTGTGCCCTGCTCCCAAGTCCAAGTCAAAGTCAAAGTCGCGCTGGCGTTGAAAAGTTGCAGCGTCATGTTGAGAAGCGCGTAGCCAAAAAAACAGAAAACAAACGAGTGCCAATTGCAATTGCATGGCTGGGCAGCCAATTTATGAAAATGCCAAATCATACAAGGCCAAGGAAATCAAGATTGCACAAGCTACAACAGGGGAAGTGAGATAGAGGTGGGGCAGAGTCGAACAATGTTGCAGGAACGTAGCGTGAAACTGCTAAAGAGCGAGCTGCATGTTTTGTTGTTTTTTGAAAATTGGCGCTCTCTGGGGAATTAACGGAGACTGTTAAACATGTTAGTGCGTAGGTAGATTGTATCATGCACTCCCCCTCGGTCTCTCTCACTCTTTCTCTTTCCTATCTCTTTCCATTTATGTATATCATGTGTGTTGGGAATAATTGGCCCTGCCTCATGGACGGCTGTCGGCATGTTTGTCCCATCATATGATTTATCATGCATTTGTGACTCTACACTTTCATTCATTTATGGGACGTGTAACAAGTCTGTTTCAAAATAAAAAACAATTCAGAGAGAGAAGCGGGTTAGGAACAAAAAAAAACTATGTCAGACGTTACTTAATAATCATAATCTTTTGTGTCGGTGGCGGCAGCGTTTGTGGGTAAAACTCTCTTGATATTTAATGCCAGGCGATATGGTCCATGTCGTTTTAATCCACAAAAACTGATCGCCAGACCTTTGAGGTGTGGTCATAAGGCAACTTCCGGGCTTTAGCTCATGATTCGATTCTCGACTCATTGGCAACAATCTTCGCTGCTCCCAATGAGGCACTTGATTAATTGCTGCGATTGTGCGAGAGTGTGTAAATATTTGGAGACTTGGTTTGGGGCACGACCTGCTATCGTGAAATTTGACTCGTGCCAAGCGAAGAGAAGTAAGTAATTTTTACGTCTGTCAACTTCGATTACGCTGCTCATCCATCAAACGCAAAACTCGTTTTCAATAAACAAAAACAATCTCTCTCTTTTGAGCTGGCGCTTTAAATTTATTAGAAACAATGAGTTTGTGTGTGGGGGATATCACATTTGATGTACACACAACATTAACTTCAACAAATGGCAACAAATTAATATGTATTTTAATTCAAGTGCTGCTTGGCCCTAATGAATGCCCGAAGTGAGTGCAAATCACATATTGCGCATACGACGCATTGGCCAGCGACAACTTGTGCTAAGTTCTAAGTTTAAATTCAGTTTCAGGTTTTTGTTTTTTTTAAGTTAAGCATTGATGTTGCCAACAATTGTGAATTGTCGACGAGTATGGTTTGCGTGTGTGTTTGTGTTTTATGAGCTCATGGAAAAAAGGCAAGTCAACATCAGCATTTCAACAACAGCGGGAGCTGCATCAGCAGCTTGTCAAGTGACTTGCAATTTGTGGCAGGCAAATAAAAATAAACATGAGCTCATGCTACACACACACACGTACAAACAAAAGCAGAGCCCCTAGCATGCGTACTACAAGTCTCATGTACTTACAAAACAATTGTATACAAGTGTACATAATTACTTTATATGTATCTCACATAAAGATACATTTAAAGATACAAACTGAAGCACCCGCAGCAATTGAACTTGCAGCTTGCCTAAGAGATAGACTTTGGCACAACTCGACTTTGGCAACTTAAAAGCATTATCGTTGCATTCAATGGGAAAAAAACGACTACACGAACTGCAAATTCAAAAAGGTGTTTCATCAATTTTGATGCAAAATTAACCAATTTCGTTTTGTTTTGGATCTCACTCTTAAATATATTTGGAAAGCAATAAAAATGATTGATTGATGTCGCGCAAAATACAATTTATTTAAATCACGTGCAAATCTTGATTGATAACGCAAAGGTAATATTCAAATGTCGAAAACATTTCTCTAAAATCAACAAAGACAAACTGTAGCTGTGAATGTTTAGTCCCACAATGAAATAGTCGAAGTTTAGTAAGGAATTAAACTATCGGATCTATTTACTTATAATTCAACTATTCATAGCTATATACGCTATTTATGAAGAAGCTGGTCCTGACTGGTGGGGGCTCATCGCTCTGGGTGGTATCTAAGATAATATTACTAATGTGTTGCTTACATTGATTACGAAGATAAGATGTTATGAATTCAAATCCTTGGTATCGTAAATAAATAAATTAAATAGCTTTGAAAACGGTACTTTTCAAAAGCATTATCAGAATTTGAAATGTATTTTATGAATGCTACTTTTGGTTTCATTTAATAATGACCTCATTTTTCTAATGAAAATGTTAAATAAATAGTCTTAAGTAAATAATGAAACTGTCATATATTGTGTTTTGTGCTATGTTCCTTTTCATTCTTCCGTTCATAACAAACAGCAATCGCAAGACATTCACAAAAGATTTTCACTTTTCTTAGCATTAGCACAACCAGAAGCGAACCTAATGAGCAAAAGTTTGCCGCTCAGCAAAACTGAAACTGTCTTAAAACTGCTATTGAAGCCATTTTAGGAGATTGTTTTTGATTGTTTTTCTTAGCTTGCAAATGATACTACGAAAAAGTGCTATGGCCAAAAGCTGATAGACAAACAGTAACAAGTTAAGAAGCTCACGATTTTCAAGTCTTTTAACAATAGACGCGACCTTGAAGAAACGTTTCCTTTGTCTAAAATATAAAAATGAAAAACAAATAATAATTATAAAAAAAAAAACAAAAATATAACTCACGAAGTATGAGACTAAGAGTCTGTGACTGAATTACGAGCAGCATTCTCGATGCCAAGTCGCACCAATAAAAGCATCGCTAATTAAAGCCAATTTCAATAATTCCGCGCAATTCGGAGAGCATCTAGAGTTTTATTGGCGCAAATTGAGCAGAGGCTGTTGTGTCGGGACTCAAACTACAGATCCAACACATTGGATCCATTCATATTTTTGTTTCGTTTTGTTTTTTTGCATTGAGACGCTAATTATGCTTTGTTCGCCGGCAAATACTCACATGCCACAGATAGAGAAACACATATACAACAGATTCCAGATGGTGTGGCTTGCCCCAGCCTCAGCTGTTCGTGCCTCATCTGTCATAAAAGGCGAACTTCTTAATTTTTACTGCGTCATTTTCATCATTGTCATGCCGCGGGCCTAGAGACTCCACTGGAGTCTCTCACTCTCTGTCTCTTTGCATTTAGCAAAGGTTTGTGCTCAGTTTCAGTTGGTTTAATGTTTACAGCATCTCTGTCGCATCTGGGTCTCGTTTCGAGTCTGGGCTGTGACTCGGTATGGGCTTGCAGTTATTTTTTGCCGCCTCAGCGGAGAGGTGAGCTGTGATGCTGATGAGGATTTTCGCAAGTCATCGGGTAACTGTGACTGCCAGTAAACCATGAGCCGTGAGCCGTGAGCCAGGCCTCTACCGGCACATTGGAAACATAATCGTGGACTTGCCATTGAAATTCAGTTACAAGGCTGACCACGTATTCAGTGTGCTTTTTTTTACTATAAGCCTAAATATGAATGCGAATCTGAGTGTGAGTATGAGTTTGCGATACTGTTGTTGAATATTATTGAATGTTATGTGGAACGTGGTGAACACGATGATCATCTATCTGCACGGAGACTCGTCGTACGAGTTTTTAAAGCTCTCGTGCATAAAATCAATATCTTGCGCTCTTAAGAATATTTTATATTCAAAGTGTATGGTTTTATGACTATACAAGTGCATTTCGAATTTGATTAGCATGGCATAGGAACCTAACTGAGACAACAGGTTTCAATATTTTTAATTCGTGATAATCATACTTTTAACAATACAGAAATTATTTAATTAACCGTTTTGAATCAACATATAAATCTCAGTGTGTGTATTAACAACCGTCATTAATAAAAATTTATAAATATGTTTTTCATGTCTTAACTATTTGATTGTAATTGTTAAGTTTTGTCGTCACTTTACAATCATGTCAACACACTTTGTCAACTTTTAAAAAAATTGTAGATTTATGCCAAATTGTTCCCTAAATACTTAAGCTTATACAAATTATAGCTCGGTCCTAAGAAGTTATTATTGCTGGTGCCTGTGCCTGAAGGCGTATTGTACAAATTGGATGGGTTAGTTATCGGACCACACGCCACCTGATACGCACGCCAACAAATACCATGCAGCATGTTGGGTCTAGGCGAGTGCTAACCGAGTGTAAGTCATTTGTAAAAGACCTGGGAACAACCACAACAACAACAACAACAGCAAGAACAAGAGTGAAGAGGCAATAGCAGCAACAGGCAGCAAAGATTGAAACAAAACCTGAGAGCTGAGAACACGGCAAATGAAACAGTGACTGGGGCTGGGGACAGCCACATTCCGGTTAACGAGAGATGATGCACTGGCGATAATCAAGTTTCGTCTTGTTTTCGTAGTTTGTAGTCGTCGAGCGCTCATGATAAATGTCACAACATTAACATCAAATGACACGGACCATCCGTCACTCAGTCGGAGTTTTGTGGATTTTGTGCCCCTGAGCGATCTCATGTCTGTCTGTTTGTCTGTCTATAAGTCTTCTGTCTGTCATTCGAACTACTTCGATTTGATGCTCATCAGCATAACTAATCCCTCGAGTCAAGATTGTCACTGGGTATCTGTCTCTGGAGTGCGAGTGTAGCCGCGTGGCAAAATCTAATGATATAATTGGCCATTAGGGTCAAGGCTATGTTTAATTGGAGTACATCACTTGCTTGTATAGTCGCTTCAACTAAACAAGTATACAGAGAAATATGCTAATTAAAAAACAATTTATCTGCCAACACAGCAGTTGATGACCTAGAACCCATCCCAAAGTCTTATTACTATTATGCACTCGCCACCTGAACCTGTCAGTCTATTGTCAGCTGTTGTTGGTCTATGTCGGTGCCTCGGGGCTCAGTCCAGTTTGTCGTTTCGTTTTGAATTAAAACAATAAGCGCTGACGAACGGTGCGACGCTTTTTTTAACAAATGGCTTAATGAATTTGGATTTAGGCATAATAATGTTTCGCTGCGACATTTAGGCTGCGTTTATGGTCAAGCGAATTCGCGTCGCGCGATGATGAAGTGTTTATGGTCAAGCGATTTCACAAGCGACCAAATATTTATGTTCTGATTTAGTTGTGTTTTGTTTATAAACTTAAAAAAATACCAAGTGCATCCTATTTTGAAAGAACGGGAATGTAAAGGAGAGTTACATCATTTACATTCCAAGCTGCTGTAGTATCCCAAAAAATTTAAGGAATATAATAGAATGAGTAGAGAAACATTTGCATACATTTTGAATGAAATATCTGCTCACATACAAAAACAAACTACAAACAAACTACTAAGTACAGCATGCACAGACGTTATAATGGTAATTGCTTCATATGAAGAAGCAGTTGTTGTTGTTTTGCTTGCTCAATCGCTCCTATCGCTTGAAAAAATCCATAAATTTTGGTTGCAAATTCTCGTCGCTTCAATCGCTCGTTGTCGCGCGACATGAAATCGCTTGACCATAAACACTCTCATAAGGAACAATGTATTTACTCGCTAGTAGCGATTCTCGTCGCATCGCGCGACGCGAAATCGCTTGACCATAAACACAACCTTAATGGTAATTATCTATCGAAGCTAACATTCGAATTTGATA
The DNA here is from genome assembly GCA_018901835.1 of Scaptomyza graminum. Classification (NCBI taxonomy): domain Eukaryota; kingdom Metazoa; phylum Arthropoda; class Insecta; order Diptera; family Drosophilidae; genus Scaptomyza; species Scaptomyza graminum. Next base: position 802,398 of record JAEIFL010000302.1, read on the forward strand.
TCACACACAGCCACATGGGCTTTGGAAGTTGGAAGTTCAGTGAATGGGAACCTGTTTTGGCAGCCCACATTCGTGCTGTGCGTTGTTCGGTGTGAAAATATACAAAAAGATCAAATATATCGGACATAAGGAAATTAAAACCAATAAAAGTATTATGAATGCTATATAAAGAAAAGAAGCATGATTTTAGAATGTTGTTGTAAGGCCAAACTAAGTTTGAAAACATATTTTAAGCTTTTAACTTTAAAGGACTTAACTGCCAGTACAAAGTTTGCAAGACGACATAATATAACTTCGTTAACACCCAAAGAACTATAGTGAATTCAATCGAACGTAATCTTTTCTTTTTTTTGATAAACAAATGCTAAACACTTTTTTATTTCCCACAAAATATTTGTAAAATATTTTTTAAAATTGGATTGTGAATGCGCTCGTGCACACTAATTAAGCTATAAATCTATTTTATCGATAACAATACTTTTTTTTTGAGTGTCACCATAGTTGCCTACAAAGAAGTATTGGGTTTGACAAATCCACTTAAAGACACTCCAAGTGTTGAAAGAGCACTGAAGAGTCTTTATTATAGTCGAGTGGCAGTTGCATGCAGATACACACATACAAACATATGTATGCACATATATGTAAATTGTATATAATAGTAGCCGTATAGGAATATGTCGCTCTCCAAATTCATTTTTGCCCTCAGCAGAAGGCGCGCCATTCTTGATTTTGATTAATGAGCAAAATAAGCAGAGTTGTATTTTTTGGAGTCTTTTAGTTTCTTTTTTTTGCCAAAGTCGAGCATTACAAAGTCTGTCAGTGGATCATGTGGGTGTTGGCAGCAAAGTAATTTAATTAGCATACAAATATGGGGCACACTCTGTGTATTTTTGGGTGCATCTTTGTGTAGGTATTTGAGTTATTCTGTTTACTTACCAACTCCCGCTACATGAATCTTTTTCATCCAAGGGTAAATGATGCGCTCCCCGTCGGTTGTCTCCGCCATCAGATCGTCTTCGCTGTCTGAATCACCCAGATCATCATCGTTGTCGTTGGACGCCAACTCGTCTGGGGATCGATCGAGCATAAGGCGATCTTCCTCAGACATATCCTAGATAAGTGATATTGATTTAACTTTTTTTTTCTTTCGACCAACCAAACTAATGAATTTATTTACATTTTCTGATCCCATATCATCACAGTGTAAAACTTCTTGCAGTTGTTGGCCAGTTGGTGCGGCTTCTTCAAGACGCTTCTCTAATTTTAAGCCTGCAGTAAAATGTTTATAAATATAGTCAAAAGACATATCATAGGTAGGTATCATTATTGAAGTGACTCTAATTAAATATATTATTTTTATGAGGTATATTCGCAATATATCTTTTTCTTAGGTTTTTCTTAGGCCATTTGGTATAAGGAACCTCAAATTTAGTAGCTTACATACTTTCTTCAAAATGCATTAAATCTGTAACTCTATTCGTTATATTTAGTTTCCGTTTAATCAAAACATATTTCATATACCTTATTGTATTTATATAGTTTTTCATTTTTAATGTTTTTTTTTATTATGTATTAAAATATTTGTAGTTTCAAAAATTGATTATATTGAAAATGCATTCTATTGACAGATTAATCAATAATTCATTTAAAAAGAATATCGTTTAAGATACAATAAGCAAATAACATTTGGGAACAATCCAATAAATAAGATACATGAGCCATAACATTTTTATATAATTATTTTCTATATTGTATATTACGTCGAATTGATTTCGGTACGACTCACCTAGTTCCTGCAGTCCCAGAGAGGTGTTTGTTGGTGGCTCCGTTGAGGAGCATTGCAGTGGCAGGTCCATGATTTGAGGGGGGAGCGGCGAGTGACCTTGAGAGTGGGTGCTGCCGACACTGCCGTTGGTGGTGCCATAGTAGCCGCCGTAGTATCCATTTGAGACGTTGGCTCCGCTGCTTGGCACGTTTGGGGCATTTACCGACGGCGGCGGACCGTAGCCCGTCTCCGAGTGCACCATTCCGGCAGATATGTATTCGGGCGCGTGATGCACGGCAACCGCTGCCGCCGCTGCTGCATGGTGTCCATAATAGCCTAAGCTCTGGTGCGGATGCGGATGTGGATGCGAATGATGAGTTGGTGGCGTAGTGGCATAGTTTGTTGAGTAGCCGCCGTTTTGATGATGGTGGCCAGAGAGCGCACTATTGGTGTGGTGGTGCGAGTGGGAATGAGGGAGCGGGTTGTGGCTGTGATTGTGGTGGTGTGCGGCAGCAGCCATATAATCATTGACCATTTCCGCCGGATGCGTTGCGTGCGGGTGACCAGACATTCCCGGGCCACCGCCACCGCTGCCAACTCCCCCACCAACTCCACCTCCGCCAACTGCACCCATGTGCCCCGTCGAGGCAGTCATGGAATAGTGGCCATTGTAGTGATGATAGTCATCGGCAACTGGCGGGAACTTTGGATCCAGGCTATTTCCCATGGACATGGGACTCTGGACATGGTGTGGCGCATGTGGATAACCCATGAGGAATGAGCTCATCGTAGGTTCTGTATTGCTTTTGTAGTTAACTTAAACTTGTGCTAGGCCCTGGCTCTTTGACTTTTACACGCAGAGCACATATTTCATTCAAATATACACTTATTGGCACTCACTTTTGCACTATTTGATAACTATTTCTGTGTGGATTGTGTGGCCGCCATTATTATTATTATTATTGTCGTGTTGTGGGGAGCTTTATTTGTTTATTAAAAACAGCGCGAACGCCGCGCAACCGGCGCGTGAAAAACGTTGAAAACAAGCGGCGTAAGCAACAAAAATGCCAAACAATTTTACAGCGACGTTCAGAAAACATTCAAAAATTTAAGAAAAAATCAACAACACGTCTGAAACACGAGTGCGAATACGATCCGTTCGATTCGAGCCGTTCTTTTGTTATGAATACGAACGAATGCTCTGAGCGCGAGCGAACCTGTTTTGCTGTTTTCCTTGTTCACAGTTTGCTTTTGACTGGTTTTCGGCCGCTCTCGCTCTCTCTCTCCTTCTCTCTCACACTCTCTAGCTCCGAAACGCAGCGTACAAATCGCCATCGCCATTGACAGTCAAGCGATGACGTCGACGTTTGAGTTTCGAAACTCGATTTACAAGTTTTGTTTTTGTTTCTGTGCTACAAAGAGCAGCAACAACAATGCTCAAAGGACAGCCCACATGCAGTGAGAACATTGTGGCCATGGCTGTACGCCATTTTTAACCACCAGTCTGTTTAGGAGCGTGAAGAGTGCGAAACGCTATTGAGAAAGCGAGACAGACTGTGCTTTAGTCACACCCATTTGCCGTTGCTGCTACTTGCTTTGCTCTTTCTACAGGTGCGGTCAAAATAATAAGTCTGCCTCCAAAATTAAGAAACTTTAACTGTAAGCAAAAATTTAATATTCAAATGTAAAATTCAATTGTAAAAATTGATTAATACAACTTATTGGCCATCTATAAAGCTTTGAATAGGTCTGTGATAATTGTTTAATCCATAAAAAATAGAAGATTTCTGAAATTTGTCATATGAATAAATTTTAAATTTTTCCATAATAATTTTATTGTCAATAGTAATTAGCTTTAGCTTACCATCAAAATAAATAACGATAAATTTATGGTATTTGAGAGAGTCTACTGTAATTTTATATGTACCCAATACAGAGGACCCGACTGTTTACAGTTCCGTATCAAAAATACTCTGTTGCTGTATGAGCGAACGTATGTGTGAGTGTAAGTGAGAGTCAGAGTGTGAGAGTGTGGGTTTTGTGGTCTTCGGCCATGGCGCACGCTCAAATTCGAGAAAAAAAAACTGCCCTCATCGCTTACAGACGCGTCGTGCGTGGCCCAATAAGCAACGCCCACTTTTCACTATGCCTTTCATCGATCCCGCATGCGAATATGGCAGACCGAGACCATTTATTTTCCAGAATTTACAAACAGATGCAGCGAGTTCTCTTCAACTCGTATCGATCGTTGGCAGTGACTATGTTGAAGGTGTTTTTTATATGGCTACCGAGTTGAGATTCTCCACTTGAATACATACGTACATACATATAGAGTTCGAAAGGCTCCGGCTGACTTGCAATATTTGCCCATTGCCATTGAATGTTGAATGAATATCACCGCACTTGGCGCAATGTTTCATATTTATTGTGGTTTGTGTTCGAAGGGGGGATGAACGGTGCTGCTGTTTATTGTTGTCGTCGCCGCAGTTGTTGTTGCTGCTTTTGTTGTTGTTATCATTACTACCGTGATTTGTATTGTTTGCTGAAAATGTTGATGAAATGATGGGCATGACTGGCAAATATTCAAATGAGGCGGGCACACACATGGAAAATCGATAGAATGATTTTTATATAATGCATATAAAGAAGGTCGGACATTAAACGCTTTAATATCTGTACACCAAAATATTTAGACTCTTTCTCAACACTTCCCACAATAGCAACATCAGCACAGAGCCAGTATTAATAGTCTTATATGATTCTTGAATTCCTCCTAAATTTTTTAATCGTAGTCACACTTTTGCCATGTGCCTTCGATTCGTGTGTGGGTTGTTATGTGTGGGTGTGAGTGCTGAGACCGTCTAATTGCCGAATAATTGAACTCATTCCAATATAACACACGTGCTATATACAAACATATACACTGCCACTCCAGTCCGCATGAGAATTACGATTGCGAGTGTGTGGGAGTGGAAGAATACTAATTAATCGACTTCCAACTAATTCGATTTTGATGGTGACTATCAAAAGTTCATTAGGACAGTTAAGTGTATAAAACTTAAATTTGTATGGCAGACAACAGTTTGTGTCCAAGAGTTAAAAGTCAACTTATTTGACTTGTTAATGTAAATATGAGTGTTCCAAGTCTTGATTTGTGTACATTATATATATACAGACATAACAATACTTGTGTGTTCAACGTAATTAACTTTTAAGAATTACTGTATATTTATATGATTTCACATAGGGAGCTCAAATTAAAGCAATTCAATGTTAGTTTAAGTTACCGATATTAAATCAAAAGCTCAAACTCTCGCTTCACTTTGCGCAGAAAGAAACTTCAATACTGCAACAAGAACTACATTATAACAAAAGCTTTACACTCGAAATGCTTCACACAATAAACATAGCAAAAGACAAGCTACTTAACTACAAAACCACATAGTACTATACAAACACTTACTCAAAACTAGTTAATAACTCTACGTACAACGGAGCTGACGTGTAAGAAATGCTAAGGAAAATTTAAATGTCAAATTTATATGATTTATTTGTATTTAACGTATAATATATATGCTAGAAACAATTAAAAAACCAAGCTATCTTTTTATTTCATTGTACCTCGAGTTTGCTTAATAATACAGGATTCTGTGAAACTATTGATAATATTTATCAATCTAAAAGCTGATATATTTTATACATATTCTTTGTCATTCAATTGAAAAATATTAGTTAACTCACTTCTTAAAACATAGTTAGCATTTGTACAAATGTCAGCAAAAGTAAAAACACTTTACAAATATCTTTCTGGTTGACAAACTCTTAAGAATGTCTTTTCTTTTCATACTCTGTTACACGGCATTTGCAAAGTTTTGAAGGAGTGTAACCGCTTGTAGTTGAGTTTACTCTATGTCCTGAGGCTTTCCGATGTGATATGAGGCTAAAAGAGGTATGACGATGAAAGGCAGGCAGGAGGATTGGAAAAGGGTGGGTGGTTTACTGAGAGCTTTGTGTCCGAGATGATCCAATGCCAGGGAAGAGGGAGGAAGACATGAAAAGAAGAGTAAAAGAGTGGGCTGCTGTTTGCACAGCATTTGAGTTTCAAATCCCAATTCAGAGCCAGCAATCAGTTGCGACTGTCAGGCGGCAAAGGAAGTTCACTTGCTGCACAAGGCAAATGTGATTAATGGTTCTATGCCGGGCACATTATGTGTGCCCTGTTGTGAGGCACTGTTGGTCTTGGTCTTCGCATTCGTATTCGTACTCGTATTGCGATTATTTGTTGTTTCTCAGACTTTTTACCCCACTCGCCTTAAAGCTACCCATCAAATAGATTTTTATATAAAATTGAGCAACCTGACAACTTGTTCTGATATAATTCGTATGCGTTATTTTCTGCAGAACAAATAAGTTGCCGAAAAATATCTTATCATGTGTTGATGTCAGACTTGGAAAATAATGGTATTGCTTATTATCTCAAGACGAGGCCTCAAAAGTTTCACTGCAATGTTCGAATGAGTAAAGTTATTTCTTCTATTATTGCTAAACAACATCTAAAATATTTCTGTTTATAATCATGTTTGAAGCCTGCTTTAAATAAACACTAACCAAATTTAGCAGAGCCTTTTAAAAAAATTGTCAAACACAATTCAAAATTGGTCAACTGACGTAGAATTGTTTAAGACAAGCATTGCAGCAATAAGAAAACTTATAATATTTTGTTTAATATTTCCATAAAATTAAGTTCTGAAAACTCTACTTTTATCATTTGAGCTTATCAAAGTATTCAGTATGTATTGATTTAGTGGTTTTATAAGCTCAAAAATACTTTGCTTGCCACCCTTCGCTTTATTCGCAGCAATCTCTTTTGGTATGGAAGTTGTGTTAACGACATGTTGACAAGTGCGATTGAGCGTAGAGTGACAAGTGTGGGAATTGAATGCTGAATTAGCAGGCATTTTGAATTTTCAAGGAGATGAGCTTGTCGAGACGACTAGGTGAGAGTTTAGGAGAGGACTCCTGTGACTGTGGCGCATTGAAATGATAGATTGAGTGATTAATGATTAACTGAAATGAGTTTGCGTCAATCACCGACGACACAATTAAAGATTAAAACAGCCTACAACTCCACTCAATCTGACTTTTATTGGCTTTAAATTGAAATTTCGAACATGATTCGAAAGTTGGCAAATTGGGTAGGTGCTCGACTAACGATTCGAGCATTTATGTCCCCAATGGCTTACTGAGTTGAAACACAAGCTAAAAACCAAAGACTAATTAAATATGATCCATTTGGTTGCCAATGGGATAAACGCTCTATGTCCATTTATCAACTGGCTCAACTGTTTGCTGTCATATTATGTTTAAATAGGTGACCCAAGCACAAACAGATACAGATACAGATACAGACACAGATATAGATGGATACATGTATTGAGAGAGAGATGAGTGTTTAACCAAAAATTTACACTGAGTCTGTATTTTGAAAATAATTACACGAACGTCTTAAATAAGCTGGAGCCAGCGCTCGGAGCTGTCCAGCTCTGGAGTGGGACAAGGTACACAGGTACCCATTATCCATGACAGATTATGTCTGATTGATTTCATGTTTAGCCCCTGCACACACACAAACACATAATGAAGGCTGCGGCTGCACATTTGTATGGACAAAAAAAAACATATTTAACATGGCTTGGGGCCAAAATGCTATGTTTGTGGTATATATATTTCTTGGCTTTGACTACGGCTTGGATCGCCTTTTGCCGCCAATTGGTTAAATGTTAAATGTGCGCACGTTTCGAAAGATGGGTCCATAATTGCCTCAAATTAGCCGAAATTTAAGAAACTGTTAAACTTATGTTTAATGATCCCTCCACCGTGTATCTTTTTTTACAATAAAAACAACACTTATTATTTTTACATGAGGTTCAAAACAATTTTACATCCACAGTCGTTTTTTAAGATATACTAGAAAAATTGTATTGTATACTTCTAAAATTGATTTATGTACAAATTGTTAAAACTTGTTAATGGTTCAATTCCATACAGTAATATGTTTATGGGACAATTTTTAAAAAGAATGAGATTCAGAAATAGGTTCAATACACTTAAAAAATACTGTACTGTATGGTGTTTACATTGTAAAAACTGGCTCAGTCATCTTTTCAATATCCATAGCAAATATTTGAAAATCGAATTAAACCTTATGTTGTTTAACATCCAAAGACATTTTAGATATGCATCAGCTATGCAATTTGGAACCGTGGCTGATAAAGCTTAGAAACACTATTGATTAACAAAACTTTCTTTAAAATTTTCACACCAAACTGAACTCCTGAATGCGCGCTTTGGCCAAACGAGAGAGAACTTGAGAGCCTCACGCCTCTTGCGCTTATCCATCAAAGAAAGTTAAGGTAAGGTATTTAAGCTAACCCTTTAATTTAGTGAAAACTTTTGAAGACCGCCGATGCCGACATTTTACCCTCCCTGCCCCTTCTTTCCAACACCATTGTTTTGATGCCAATCGGACCCCAAAGCTCTGCTCAAATTTCCAATTACGTCTATGTCAATCATAATTAGTAGCAACGTCGATTTTTCATTGAAGGGCCTCTAAAATTGAACCTAAACGTAACATAAACGCCAACAACACCAAAAAATAAAGCAACATCAAAATAACAGAACCAACTTTCTCACACATGTGCGTGGCTCGGGAGCTCCATTGGGCATCCAACGGCAACAACAAGTTTTCTTACCAGTTTTACAACGAAATTGTTCAAAATGAGTTTTGTCGAAGAATGGATGCTCTCAAAAAAATATCTTTCTGGAAACTGGAAATTGAATAATCAATCATAATACATAACAAAAACTCACGGAGTCTTAGGTGTTTTGAGAGTCAAAATGTGTAAGTCTAATTTATTGACAGAAATTGTAGAAGCAAATCGTAAAGCCTGAGGAAAAAATAAATTGGTAGAGAAAATATTTATTAAAAATATTTAAAATGATAAAAAAAATACTTCAAGAATATAAAACATTGTAAGTCAATAAAAGATATATGAAGAAAATATATTTATACAAAGAAACTAATATTACTTTGAGATCTCAAGTTAAGCTTTAAATTGCATTCAGTTAAGACACTTACAACCAATGTGATATATAAAACTTTACATTTTATGTTCTTATTTAAGCGTTTGTCTAACATCCAGCTCTTGAACGAAAAGTTGCACTCTTGAAATTTAAATTTTATGTCCAGTTTACCTCACTCTCACCCTATGTAAGGGTATATGTATTTTGTAGTCTTTTTACAAGCCAGAGCTAGAGTCTCAGTTTAAGCCACAGCCAACCCATGCGGAGCAAGAAAGAGACGGCAAATAAAGAAGCAACGAAAGAGAATAACTGGCATGGCCAAGAGCGACACAGCATACACAGTTTGTTGTAACATGTAATTTGGGATGGCATCAGATGCGGTACGGTTCAGCCCCGGTTTCCCGAAACAGCAACCAGCAACAAGCACCCAGAGTATATATAGTATGGATGTATGTACAGATGTAGCTTGCTGGCGGTCTGTTATGAATGTGACTAATTAAATTTAAAGATATCCAAGAGATTATCAATCTTTGAAGCGCATCGCCATCGACATCGCCAGCAGAGTCCAGTTGCGAGGTAATGGCCGAGAAGAAGAAGAAGGGGGTGGGGCGGGGCGAGGCAAGAGTATCGATACGCTTCGACACAACATTTCACAAGACAAGCAAAACAAAGCCAATACTGACTGACTGGCAACAAGAACAGAAAAAAACAACAAAAACAGCAACAACAACCATTCAGCACCAAGAGCACATTTGTTTCATGATCATGATTGAAATAATGATTAATGAAGGCAGCGCCAAAATTCAATTCGAATTTACTATGTATAGCCCGGGAGGGACTCGAAAAATGGAAACATGGAACACACTGGGAACTGTGAGTGGGTCTCGGACTGAATCTGAGTCTGAGTTTGAGTCTGGGCCTCTTTTGTGGACCAGACCGGCCGCCGACTGTGTTCCATGCGTGAAATCAACAACGTTGCCCATGATAGAGGCTAGAGCGAAGACCAAATCAAGTTGCATGTGGGCTCCATGCTGTCCAGCAGCTACAAGCTGCACTCTTTCATGTGTGTGTGTGTGTGTTTGTATCCTGGGAGTACTATCATCAATTATAGCTTTTCTGGTCCACCAACAAGCTGAGCCGCTTTTGGACGCTCGTATAGACACCTTTTTTGAAGAACAGGGGAGAAGCGGGAACGTTCTCATTGTGGTGGCCAATGGAATGGGCAAATGGAATTGTTAACAGCTTTGTGCAGTGGCTTGGCTAATAAATGTTTTTTTAATTGACTGCATGTGTGCACTGAGCTCCCACTCTCTTCCCCTTCCTCTGGCATTCGAGTTCAATTTTAGCTTGAGTTTCTCTTAAAAAAAACCTCTCGACTCTTTGCTGCAATTGCGTAAACAACATTTACTTAGTTTAACACCTCTCTGCCCCTCTTCGTCCAGTCATTATCATTAAGCCGACAATTGAGCAATTAATTTGCCCGATGCTTTTGAATGTTTTGATGTTTTGGTGTTTGTCATAATGATGCCAGTAAGTACGAGTTACATGTGTCGCTTTTGTTAAGTCCCGCAACTTGCCACTTAATTAATGAACAAAATAAACTAATCGCTTTTTGGCCAAGTTGCACTTTTTGCTGCCAATGAACTTGAAGCGTTGATGATGATTTCTATAATTTTTTCACCTGAAATTTGCACCTTGCCATTGAATCAACTGAAGCGTCTTTTCAAGACAGTCGTCTAGTCATACAAATTACTTTGGAATTTTCACTTATTTTATCTCCACAACTCTTAACTATATCCCCTTCAAATAATAAACAAAAGCTTTGTATAACTCATCAACTAATGATAAACGGAAAATGCTTGAATTTTTATTGCAAATAAATTAAAATTGTGCATGGTTCATCAGATATTTAATGCACTTGTAATAACATTAAAATTTTCAATATTATAAAATAAATTCCGCGTTTTTTTAACAACTGATATGTTCATTAGGGTGGTTTAATTTAAGATTCAATTCAATTCTACCACGAAACTAACTAAATGTTCCCTTAGATGCTTAAAGAGTAAACTATTGAATGAAATATAGTGTAATACCGGAATTAACATTAAAGTTCCAACAAATTTAGTCCTAATATCGTTCAGCAACCCCATTGAAAGAAGTAAGTCATCTGTATAGAAATCTGTGGAACGCAATACAACATAATTATCTGTGATCGTTACAATTACAATTCAGGACTACAATGCCAAAACGAATTGTTTCATTCGGTTTTTCTCTCAATTGAGTACACTTTGGGAGGTGTTAGCTTGGCTAAGTACATTTTCAGAACATAACAAAGTACATGTGTGCATAAGGATTTCAGTATCTGAAACGAAAAAAACAAATGATCTCTGGACAAGGGAATCACACAAAAAAAAAATAACTAAAATGGCTAGCCGTGCAGTTCTTCTTTCACTTTTAAAGAAATCCACAGGAAGAGCAAATAAAAAAACTTTTCAATACGAAACCGTCAGATAAATCGGTGCGCCCTCTGTCTTGGGCACAACTTTTCTGTCTTCTCGTCTTGCGCATAATTAATGATCTGCTCCATATTCACGCATTGGTGTAGGTCTTCGTCTCCGACTGTGTCTCTTATTTTCGTTAGTGTCTGTCCGGCTGTTGTTTCTACGCCTGCATGTCTGCATATCCGTGGGCTGCTGCTTGAGTTAAGATTTGAGATTTAACCATTTCTTATATGCCTGGCAACTGTCACTTTTCTATCATTCTCTCTCTCTCTTTGCCTGGCCACGTGATGTGAAAGAAAGAAAGACTTTCCATGCTGGACAGACAGCGACGCACCGAGCACTGTGATAAGCGTTGCCTGGGATATGTGAACACAAGACATCTTGCAACAGAGAGTGCACACAGAGTTCAGAGTTGCATCTGCCAGCAGCTCACCATTTTCCACCATAGCCATAACTCATCCCGCCACCCGGTTCTTGAGGCCACCTTAAGCCACCAAAGTTGACAGACAGCAAGCTGACAGCCCACGTTTTGGCCTGACGGGTTCCCTTGGTTATCCAATCCCCTTCCGTAACACACATAATTCCATTTCTTATCGACCGCCCGCGCTGTCACTTGCGTGTGCCGTTGTCCGCTGAGATGCTGTGTGTGTCTTTGTAATGACTTGGAGTTGGGGTTGTGGTTGGGCTCCACTCGCACTCAGCTAATCAACACGGCCTCAAAATGTAAATAGGCTCAGGCTTTTAGCAAATATTGTCGCCATTTTTTCTATACTTCTTGTGCCTCCTCCCAACACCAGTCATCCCTGCCAATGTTCATCCACTTTCCTCGTCTCTCTCTTTCCCAATCTCCCTCTCTTTCTATCTGTCTATCAGTCTGTCAAACTCATGCAAAAAGATACTTTTCTTTTTGTGTGTACATTTTCAGTTTATTTTCATTTTTTTTGTTAGTCTTGCTTTTCGCTTTCTTCTTGACTGTGCAAACTGAAAGTGTGAGTGCGATGTGCGAAGCGTGTTTTCGTTTTCCCCACTGTTTTTTTTTTCTGGTTTGTTTGTTCTTTTTTTCTTTTCTCGGGGTTTTTCTTTTTTGACACATAAAAGGACACGCACCGCGTCACATCATGAAAGGATTGATTAATGATTCGTTGATTTTCGCCCTTATTCTCTTTAGTTACACTTGGGCACATAATCCGCCTCGTCTCCAGCGTTTTCCATTTCCATTTCTGCGCCAGCAGGCACCAAACAACAACCCAATCCAATTTTGCGTAAAGTAAAGTAAAGTAAGATTTCTAGAGAAAACAATGCCTCTCTGGATTTTCGAATACACTGCCACCATTGGCGAGTTTGACCAAAAATACGTTTCCACTTGATAAACGCATGACATTAAGCTTAAGTTTTTTCTTCATATTAAAGAAGATGTAACTTAAGTGTGTTCAAAAAAGTAAAAGTTGAATCATTTTGAGAATATGTATGTAGAAAAGGAGTCAATGAATTATTGTAATATATTTACATACTGATATAAATTAAGAGATGACTTAAAATTGCTATAATATTGTAAACATAATGGATTAGCTATGAGTTTGAATAATTTTCTTTAAGCTAGTCGTACCTTACAAGACAGCAAAGTATCAAAAATTGATGCACTCAGAAGAAATATTTTAAACTTTCTTTACAGATTAAAATATGTTTAAATCAATTTTAGTTTTCTAAATGGATACTGCAGGGAAATATCAAATAAAATAGTTTTAATGGAATGATAGGAACTTAAAGTGAATTTCAAGCTGAAACAGTTTTAGCTTTAGTCGGCCACTAAAATAATTAGTGGGAAATTGTATGAAAGACAACACAACTCTTCCCCCTTCCTTATTCCCAACTGAACTTTGACTTATCAAATGGAATCCATTAAACGAAAACAAACGCTTACTGGCACAAGCACAGGTCATGAATAAAAGAACAGTAGGAAAGTAATTATCATTGGCCATTTCACACGAGGCATCCACACTTTTTACCTCCACCCCATCTCAATGACGATGACAATTAAAAGAAGGACGAGAACTTTGTGGGTGCGACACGCATTGGGCTTACACCCAAAACACCCACACCTTGATCATAGCAGGCACTTTGACAAAGTGTTGATGTACAGAAGTTGGAAGTAATTAAACTTGGATGCAGAACTTGACTAATTTCAACACCAGTTGAGTTTTGACCAATGTCCATTCGTTATTAGCACTTAAGCAACTGCTGAGAGCATGCAGCAAACCCCAAAATAATTGCTGGTCCTGTATATACGTGTAGAATGATGTTGGAGTTTAAGCTGAGGGTGGCCGGACGAAGGGGTGGGAGTGTGGGAGGACGTGACATATGTCGACACTGGGACTGAACTCGCAAATCACATTCACATTCCAGAAGCCAGCAGTGACCATTTCGGTTGAATAACAACGCAAATGCCTGACATCCATCCCAACTGGAGGGTCAATATCCTCCACACAAAAATAAAAAACCAAAAACATTAGGAGATACAAGGCCATGTTTTTTTCTCGAGGGTGGATCTTGGCGTTTAAAGTGTCGAGTTTTGCGTCTTAAAACTAGAAAAATGATGCTGCTATCTTAGCAATTTACCTAAAGTCGCGCCCGTTGCCCGTTTTAAAATGCGTTTAAGCCCGTGAAACGTAGGTTGGCCCAAAAACAGACCTAAACCAGCAAACAACAACACGAAAACATTTAAAAGGCAAAATGCGTAAGAAACCTTCATCAAATTTGACAGACAGGTTTTCAAGATGTTCGCACTAGCAACCAACTGTTTCTCTCTCCCTCAAAACTCCATTTCTTTTAGTTGTATTGCCATCCAAAATGGCCAACGTCACTCACAGAGTATTTGAAAAATACCGAACGTTGTTTTTAGGTTGGGGTTAACTTGAATTTTTTATCTGTTCACAATTGATGTGAAGAAGCTAAGATAACTTTAAAGCAAATATGTTTAATTTTCACTTAATTTAGTCCGATTTTATTTGTATTAAAGATTTATTAAAAAAAAACATTGAAGAAAAGTTATGTTCTAATTATTTTTGTTTTAAGGCACCAAACAACATTCGAACTGGTTTTGCTGTGCGTATTTTCTGCTTAAATACATTACATTTGCCAGCGCCATCTGTTGGGCAGAAGCAACATGATCCACAAAATCCACAGCAAATAATATGGACAACAACCATGTGTATTGTATAGCTGCACTGCCTTGCGTTAAACATTTGTCTCTTTCTCGCTTATCGATAGTCAAGACAACATACAACGATTACTTTAAAAAAAAGTGCAATTTAAAAAGTAGTTGACATCAGTAAAACAATAAACTAAAATTTTATTTTATTTATATTATTTCTGCAAAACTATTAACACTTGTTACATAAAGCTCGTGTATTTTTAAGAATCGATTTATTTCTATTAAATCGGAGGAATACTTCTCATTTAAAAACTCAAAACAAATCTTATGGCAAATTACATGCACATATTAATATTAAAAATCCTTAGCTATTCATTGTTAAAAATATATCATTTATTTGATCAATATAAATATAAATACAGTTTTCAACTTAGGAATGGGAAACGCCTCAAATTCAAACACAAAAGGGTAGCCACTCTTTAATTGTTTAAGTTTTAATAAACACAGCGTGTGGAACAAGCTTAATCCACACCCAAATTATAAATATCGCAATTATTTAAAATTAACAAAAATATTTGACTAACAATTAGCGCAAAAATGTATAAAAAATATATAAGCGTCATTGCTTTGATTAATAGCTGAAGTGAAAATGGCAATATCTTATTAAATACATAAGCCTATATACATTAAATATAAATAAATATTGGTTTATTAGCATATTAAACGAAAAAAGGTGTTATTCAGCAAAATTACGTAATTGCAAATATTATTTACTTTCGTTGCTATGCGAAAAGTTGTTGCTATTTTATTGAAAATTAATTAAACATTTTATTTATCTATCATTTCAGTGTTTATCAACAAAATTTGTACAAATTATTTTAATCGATCCATGTGTCACCAGAACGGTGGCCCATCATGTAAGTTTGCTATCTTCAACTTAAATAAATAGAGCTCTGTAAATATCTAAATTACCTGACAAATACACACAGTATGCAATATGTACAGTCATCGCCAACAAAATGTAAACGGTTTTTTAGTGGATATGAGTAAAAAGTATCTGTTTTATTGTCTTTGGTGAACGTTGACCACCCCCAAGATAACAGTCCTGACAACGCAGAAGGTACCAGTCGCTCTTAGCGGATGTCGCTTCTGGTGGCATATGCAAATTGCAATAGGTGCACGGCCAATTGCACAAGCTCTGCAAATTCCAAACTACGAGCCACAAAATCGCCAGACGATTGACCCCAATGCCGCGTCTCCGCCTTCTGAAACCGAGCCGTACTGGCAATTTGTATGCAAAATTTTATATGTAAATGCATGTGGCACAACGAATAAATTTGGAGTCAGCACAAGAGCTGAAATACTTTTAAGACGCTCGACATAAATTTCAAATCCATTTTGTGTGGACCACTTGAAGGACATTTTTTGTTATTTGGGTTTGATGTGTTCAGTTGATTTCAATGAAGATTATTGCAATCAACAATGCGTTATTATGATGTATTGCAAAAAATATTGTTATATACACAAAAAACATTTTGACACAATCAAGAACAAAAATGAACTACAAACATAAACTATATTATACAGTATATGATATAATTTTGATAAGGTAATACAGAATTATTTAATTATAAGTACACGCTAAATTATTATAAGACAGACTCAAAATTCATTTTTGTTTACAAATGTGGTTAAATATTGTTAATACACGTAAACAAACTTAGTTTTTAGAATTTTCAAATGATATAATTCACGAAATACATACATATATTTTAACAAATTGTAACTTAAATGTAAATTGTAAGACTTATTTTTTAGAAATACTTATGTAAAGATATAAAGATATTTAAAATATTTCGTCTTATTAAATAACACATTCAAAATCACTTCTTTTTACAAGCACTTTATTCACTATTCACCATTCAGTATACATATTCTCATTTCGCTGGTCAGTGAGCCACACAAACCTCTCTAGAACCGAATTTGTCCTTAAAGCTAGTGTACAACAAATTCGGATCTACAGGGTAGACGTGGAACAAAGTGAAACGCAGATACGTGGAAACACTATATATTTTTCTATACTGAAGTGAAATCACTTTGGTTAGTTGTGCAACCTGTACAAAGTGAATTGTAATTTGCAAGTACAATTTGAAGAGAGTTTGCAACTATAATTTGTGTATCGTGCCACACGTGATGCCAAATTATGAAATGACCCATAAAAAAACATGATTACAATGCTCACAAGTGTGTGTGTGTGTTCGGCGGTAATTATATTTAAACACGTCGTCACCGCCAACTTGTGGCGCCTAGTCACGTAGCCTCCCCACACCTGTCTGCGAGTCCTGCTAGAACAGCAGCTCCAAGTTGTGTTGTGTTGTCTTCGGCTGGGTATCGAGGCAAGAACTGAAGAACGCTTCACTTCCAGTGCTGGCGAGGTGGAGCCACCAGATTAGACGGCCGTGCCCGAAAAATCTATTTGTGAACATTTGCGATAAGATAACGAAACGTCTAAGCGTTTCACTTATGTATCTAATTGATTGTGCATGGATTAGAGAACACTTCCTTCATAACGATATCGTGTCGCAGTCGCAGCCGAAGACATCGGTGACTTCTTTTAACAGTTGTCGTTGCCTGTCGATAAGAAAGAAAACCACATTAAATGACTGATAGTTAAATTAAATGTGTGTCTTGTTGTGAGTATTTGTTTATTATTATTATTTGGGGCCACGAATCAATCAGGTAATTTCTCTGCCAATTCCAGTTTACAGTTTACAGTTGCAGCACTCAGCCAAATTTGTTTGCATTGTAACGACGTCGATTGGGCAGACGGCGACGACAGCAAAGACAGCAACGGCGCTTGGCGCCATGTGGTTAAGCCTTCTGTAAGCCCCCAGTGCGCCACTTGCCACTAAGTTAGAGCCATTGCTCCCCTCATTTTTGTTGGTGATGATTCAGCATAAGCATTCGGAATACTGCTGAATAATGGCGAACACGCACACATGAGAAAGGACATCAACAGCAGTCAGCAGCAGGATGATTCTGAAATATGGAACAAATCATTTTCATTTTGCAAGGTCGTTGGGCATTGTAATACAAACGATTCTGTCTAACATTGTGTGACTGCGAGTTTGTATGTGTGTGTGAGCGTGTGTGTGTGTGAGTGTATCCTGTGGGTTTTTGTGGCCTGCAAGCAAAACGCGTATTCGAGTCAATTAATTAATGACTTTTTAGCGTTATTCATTAGCACTAATCGCCAAGGACTAAACTTAAATAAGCCGCTCCTAAGCTGCTAAAAGGGCGAGAGCGAGAGCGAGAAGGGGGCGCGCCCCGCGGGACCCTAAAGTCAAGCCAGCAAAGTCAAAAACCTTTTCGCCTTTCGTAGGCAATACAACTGAGACCCCGGATTAAGTCCTGTAATGGCAACAAATCTTGCGTAAACAAAAGGCAGGCAAAACTGAGTGAGACTAGCTAAACACCCTGCAAATCCTCTCGCACACTCTAACACTCTCATCACGCACTCTCTTTGTCCCTATCTCCCTTTCGCTCACACAGATACTAATTTAGTCTGTTTCAGTTTCTGGTGGTGGCATTTGTCCTTTTGGCAGCCTCAATGGCTGAACTCTTACGCGCTCTCTCTCTCTCGCTCTCTCTCTCCGTATCTATCTATGTGTGTACAATATATATTCAAACTCCGTATACACACAATCCACAAAAACAGGCCAAGGAGAGAGCGAGCGAGAAAACAGTTTAAAAAAAGAAAACAGGGTGAAAGGCAGCTGGAGGGATTTTGTGTGCAAGGGCTGCCATTAATGCCTTTCGTCCTGCTGAGCTCAATGTGGTGGTGAATTCCATAGACGGACCGAAAACCAATTCGTAATGCTGCCGTACTAACTTGCTGAGTAGCTGGCTACAAAACTGCTCTAAATAACAAATAGTTAAGCAACCTTGGTAAAATTAACGCATCTTCGCCAAAACTTAAGTTTGCGAAAAAAATCTATGCATTTCATTATTCCAGCCAAACAGTTCGAACTGAATGAATAGATCCAAATGGAACGTCGACCGCAGGCCCATTGCCATTTAATATGCTAATTGATTTCACGTGGAAAGCGTTGTTAGCACCATTCGAGTCTTGACAATACTAACTTACTGCCAAGCAATTGCGATTCACATTTCGGTTAGCCAGACAATTTACATACGTACATATATGTATGTATGTAGATTTGTTGTCAGCATTTTGTGAAAAATTTCAAAGCAACTAATCGTCAGTTAAATGCCAAAAGCAGTGATCTGTGAACAATTAATTAAACATTCAACAAAGTTCATAATTAGTACTATGTAATTCATGAAGTACTACTAAAGAACTACATGAATTACGACCATAGAATATATACAATGGAATTTGTTGCAATAGATTTTGGTAACTCTTTTACATTCAAAACTATTTAGGACATTCTCTTTATCTAAGTTATCAATAACTTAATTATAATTGTTAACGAAACTGTTTTCGTGCAACAGAAATTCAATTCGTCTTTGTTAAATCACATTAAATGGGTTAATTAATGCAAACTGTTGGCAAATCGATGATCGATTGATTGATTGATCACAATCACATGAAAAACAATAATAATTACACATTGTATGATACCGTTAAAAGCGACATGATGAAAAGAAGCCAAATTCATTTATTTGGAGAGCCACTGGGGAAATGCGTTGATAATTCTTATTCTTATCAGTGACTCAACAAATTTGGCGACTTTAACAAATGTACATATTTTAACGATATGATAGATATGGGAATGTGAGCTGTTCATTGTGCATTCTTAGCTTTGCAGTTTGCAGGAAAGCCTCAAATCGCCACGAACGGAAGTGCACAAAAGGTACATAAGTCAAAAAGAGAAAAAATACGCGCAATGCCTTCCTCCCTAGTTTCACTCGCAAAAACAAAATAAAAGTAAAACGGGGCAATGACTGGCAAATTTAACGACACTGCGAAGACAACTTTGCACGCACACGCACACACACACACACACACTGAAACATGAATCAAAACGTGGAACGGGAATCATTTGTCTGACTATGCAGTGAGTCGGACCTATAATTCTCAAAGTGCAAACTAATGAACATTTCCAAAATGTTTGCCTCACTGTAAGTTTGCGACCTTTTCTACCACATTTGTTTGATGGCATCTTAGCTTTTGGATCTGAAAGCTAGTGAGAGGAGAGATAGAGAGAGAGAGAGAGAGAGAGAGAGAGAACTTGAGGCCAAGGTTGTTGCTGTTGTTGTTTTTGTTACTGCTTCCAATTTCAGTTTCAGTTTAAGATCGCGAAATATTTCACTGTTGTTCTTAATGTTCGCGAGAAGTAAGAAACACGAAAAAAAAAATGGGTGCAGGTAGAATTCAAAGAGAAATAAAAGAATTTTAAAACGGTTCGCGCTCACCTTTCAGCTGTACGTATACATACATACATACAAACATACAACTGTAAGTGTGTGTTGCTATACTAGCAATATTTTTAATTTTTGTTTTTTCTGCTTTCAACCTGCAAGTTGCGGCATTTTGTGTGCCAGGTATTTTTTCTTTATTATATGCTGGTTGATCTGGCGGTATCTTTGCCAAAGTTCCAGTTTGTTGTTTACAAAATACGCTTCTTCCTTTAATATATGTATGTACATGCATACATACATATATGTTAGTAGTATTATTACAACGTTCTTAATGAAAATAAACGCAAACAACAGGACAGACACAAAACAATATACATACATACATATGTATGTATGTATAACCCAAGTTGCAAGCTCGCCGCAGCAGCTGCAGTTCAGCTCAATGAAAATTTGCATGAAATTCAAATAAATATGTCATGGCAGTGCAGTCTGCCAGAAGTTCAACCAAAAATGCATTCAGTTCCCAGTGCTCTCTGAAGGGGCTACAAATTACAATTTGCCACTTCTGTAGAAGGGGGTTATAACTTATAACCCCCTGGACCAGGGATGCGGTTCACACTGCGTGTGAATGGAAAATAATATTTGATTTCAAAAATGTTTCAATTTGATTTTTTGTTGAAACTCTAGCTGAGAATAAAATGACTTCTTCAACCCTATTCAATAAATACAAACATATTTTTTGTTTAAATTTGTATGTTTATTGCTCACTTGTAAATCTTGAAACTGGGTATTTTATTTTCAATCACATTGAACTAAACCTGCGTTGTACAGAAGTTCGTTGTATGGAAAATCTACTGTATATATTTTCACCCTCATTTTGTTTGTTTATCTGTACTTCTTACCAAATACCTGATCTCTATTCCAATTCCATCTTGTGACTGATATTTGCATTAAAATGTGTTAATTAACATACAAATATTTTTGTCGAAAAACAAGTAATAAATTGAATAACTTTATTTTAAATCGGCTTGCGCTCTTTAAACTGTTTCTATTGTTGTATGACTCATAAGCTTTCAAGTCACTGAAAGCAAAAGTTATTCATAAATTGCTCTTAAATGCTTTTGCATGTAGCAAACCAATAAAAACAGGGCACCTACTTTAATACCATATGTTTTTTTTTTATTCTTTTACATATTTGTATTTTTAATAAGCACAAAGAATTTGGGTCATATTCAAAGGAATTGCATGCATTTTGTGGTGTATATGTTTATATTTGAATAGCCAACAATAGCGATAAAGCTACACATAACTTGGATACACACACACACGAACACAAATACCGAATTCAGGTCAACAAACAGAGTCTGTTTTTTGGTAAGAAGGTGGAGCTTTGAGCTTTGAATCTTAAGACTGAGCATCAAGACCAAATTTGTCATAAAAAAACAAACATGTGTAACTGAAAGATTTCAACATTTTAATTATAAGTTGACCAAAAGCATAAAAAAAAAACAATAAAATGGATTGGGCCCAGTTGCAAATTTAGATATACTTTAAAACTTGAGTCCTTGGCTTAATACTGTATAATTTTCCACACATTTAGCTGTTTGTTCAAAAGTCTAGTGGCAAGTAGCTCGTAATTGTTGAAGATGCACACAAGGATAAGGCGCCCAGATTGCCAAGGCACACGTTAACACAAACACACACACACACACAGAGAGAAACTTGATCATAGACGGGGCGGGGGGAGTACAAGTTAAGTGTCCTGCCGCAGCTGCCATTAAATGCGACTTTTAAGCCATTGCCTTAGACCTCCTGTAGCAGAGTCCTGCTTTGACCTTACTCAAATGTGGGTTTCAGGCGTCGCGCAATATTGCGTACACATACATTAACACACGCGCCTTACACACACACACACACACACACACACGCGCGCGCATTAAATGCAGCCGTTGCAACGCGTTGCTGGCGCAGGGTTGCAATTTCGGGTTGGGTCATCGTCACCTCTGCAACTTTTGCTTTGAACAGCGTTCAAGCTTAGTACTTGGCTTGTGAGTGGTTGTCAGTGGGTGGTGTGGGTGGTGCGGGGATCAGGGTGTTGGCAGCTGTCGCCGCTTGGCAATTGCCACTAATATTTCGGTATACTACTTAACCCATGCATTAAATGGCGGGACAAGTGTTTTATAGCGCAAAATACAACAACACGCAAGACTTTGCTGGGTTTCGCTGCTTGCTGTTGTCGTTGTTGTTGTTGTTGTAGAACGAGGGGAGGATGGAGTGTGGGATGGCCGCTAGGTTTCTGCGCAAATGAAAAGTGGATGAAAGGCGATGGCGTGTTGGCTGCTTTCAACATTTCCGGGCGCGCACAACTACAGCACCAGCACACAGACACACACACACATACGACGAGTCAAAGCGAGGAGGGTGCAGCAGCAGCAGGACTACCTACGGCTGAGCCCCAATTCTGGCACATGCGTACAGCAAGCACCAAACAAATGGCCAAAACGAAAATGTTGGCTCACCCGTTTATTTGTGCGTTTTTAGTTGCAGTCGAGCAATTTAATAAAGTGCGCACTACGAACTCACCTGTGTTATTAAACGTTTATACCTGGTGTAAGCCAATACATGTTGACCATCTTAATAGCTCCTTTTTTTCCAGTGTGCACAAAAATACTCATTTTCAATTGTTGGAACGTTTGAACACTTTGCACACTTTTAGAGTTTGTGGCTTTAACTTGATGGCAGCATTAGCAGCAGCAATAAATAGTAGCATCTTTTGCAACCTCTGGCTGCAGGACATACATATGTATGTACATTTATATTGGTATGTGTCTATATATAACGTTGACGGCGACGCTTAAGCTGACGGTGACGGTGACTGTGACGTTGACGGTGACTGTGACGGTGACGGTGATAGCGACAACTGTCCGTTGGCAAATGGCCGCGCTTTCGTTTTCAACGAACTGCTGCGCTCGGCGTCAAATTTCAAACTAAAGTCAGTTGGCCCGGCATTGCAGCAGCTAAAACTCAATGCGAATGCGACCCTCCCAGTTTCGAAGTTACCCAGCTGGACGGTTTTTAATGCTTGGTGTGAATCAGTATTGCGTTCTTAACCCATATGTATTGAGTGTGGTAATTGAGATGTTGTTTCTGATAATTTCTTCGTACAGGGAACACTTATAAAGTTGCTTAGAATAAAATAATGCTGAACTTGACAACAAACAATTTATCATTATTTTATAACAACCAAAGATTTGTTCAATACAATTATTAATTTTAAGCAAATTAATAAGAAAACCATCTTATTAATATATTTAGTGACTCTAGAAAAAAGTTGGGAATCTATGTCATGAAACAATTCACAGCCTAAGCATGTGAATTTTCTGTACATTTTACTTGCTTATATTTCCCGCTGGGTACGCGCGATGTTAAGCAACTATAACAACAACAACAACAAGAACAACAAACAGTCTCGCAGGCAAACGGTGCTTTTTGCTAAAGTTGATAACAGCCATATTGCTGTCATTGTGTGCGTGACTTATGTGCGAGTGTGTGTGTTGTGTGTGTGAGCAATACAACCACCTAGCACCTAACGTCAGAGAGCCAGCGTACACAGCGGGTGCGAGTAAGAGAGCGAGAGAATGAATACACTCTCCAAAAAAATATACGAGTTCCACGATTTCACGTTCCATTGAAAGTCAGTTTTGGAACATACGTATTTTGAATTAAAACATTAATGTAGAAACCTTTTTATTGTTAAATACAATAATTGTAATTATAGCTTTGACCCTTTCGTACATATATAAAAAAAAAAATTACTCACGTACAATTGAGTAAACTTTTTGTCCTGTTTCATTTGATTTTTGTTAGTCAGATATTTTTTAAAGTGCACCTAAATTTCATTCATTTTCCAGGACATGACTTTTTGTGTATGCATGTATGTGTATGCATGCCTGGGAGAGCACCCAGAGCTGAGTTAAGCGAGTGTAGAGTTTTGTGGATATTGTTTCCAAATTGAATTGCCCAATACATTTTCGTGTGCGTGCCTGTGCAAGGACTTCACGCTTAGCTCAGTACAGAGGAGCGGGGCTATTTATGAGTACGGGTATCCCTCTCTCTCTCTCTCTCTCTCTCTCTGTGGAGTCAATGAAACTTGTTTGTTGCACGCTCCGCGTCTTTCAAAATTAAATCAAAGTGGGATATTTAAAGCCTCATTAATCAGACGGCACCAGGATCCCAGACGATGAGAAGAAGGTGTCGAGTGGCCCACAACTCAAGTCATCTTAACTTAAGAGCGTTAATCTGCTCATTAAGTTCGAATTTGTTTCATTGATAATTACATGATGCGATAGATTGTTTTACACTTAAACAGATAAACAAGGTTACTTACATAAATACATAGAATTTCTTACAACCTTAGGCCAATACGTCTTTGTAAACAATACAAACCTTTTGATATTTCTAGGTACCAAAAAACCAAGAAAGCTGCTTTGAGCAAAGGAAAACATTTTTTATTTATGACCCATATTTCCTGCAATTTATTTGGCAATTCTACCTAAAATATTTGTGCCATTGTCAAACGCCTGCTGAGGTCATGTCTAGTTACTTTTAGGGTTTATTTTTATTTATTTTCATTTATTTAAAGTAATTCAAATTGCAAGTGGTCGATTTCTCTTTTCTCATCTAGTCGTCATGGAACAGTGTTGAAAATATTTTAGATATGGTTTATCACTTAAATATATTTGCGTTGATTTTGTAAATTAACACAACCGTATTGTTCGTTATCTGGGGCTGTTGGCTGTGTTGGTTGGTTGGTTCGTGTTCGTTCGGTTTATTGTTGCATCGCTAGCTAGAGCGGGGCTCAATTTGATGATGTGTCGTAATGAATGCTAATTAAACACATTCGTTTTCTAGTTCATTTGGCAGGCCCACATCTCGAGCTACTAGCAGCCAGCACCAGCAGCATCCACGATTTCATGTCAAAACAACAAATTCTATGTATTCGTACAACTTGATCGTTCTGGCTGGCCAGGGTAACAAAGTATGTCAAAATTCTTAGGCGTAACCGTGAACAAAACCTTGCTCACATGCTGCTATTGCTGCTGGCTGTGTATTCTGCTGTTTAACAAACAGATACGAACACAAACGCATAAGCATACAAGATAGCAAGCAGCACAACATGAATGCTTAGATATAGCTATAGATAGCGCTGTTGGAGTATGTTTCACACAATTTGGGTATATCCATGGTGTAAGCGTAAATGGAAAAGTAAATAAAAGGTGCTAATTTCATGAGAGTTCAATTAGACGTTAGGCTGCTGCTGTACGATTTCTATTCGAATTTTATTTCAATTGGCAGTTGAAACGAACACACAAAAAGTATTATTTATCATATACAAAAACTATTAATCATTTAAAATGTTACCGGCAAAAAAAATAATTTCGCCCGAGCAGGGACTTGAACCCTGGACCCTTGGATTAAAAGTCCAATGCTCTACCGACTGAGCTACCCGGGCACTTGCTGGGAGTCTGCCAAAAATCATTTAGGTCATTGCTAAACAAAAAGCTTTCAGAATCGTCAGAACAAAGCTTAAATGCAAGAATATAGTAATTAAAGCTTTAATAACTTGCGGCACCCTAAAAATGTATGATTAAATTCGCATTTTTTAAAAACGTTTATGGCCAAAAAAAATAAAATATACAACTTATTCTTTATGAATCTTTAACACAGAAAAATATTAATTGTTTCTAATTAAAATGAATGAAAAAAAAGATTGCGGTCCAACAATTGGCAAGGCTGATAATGGCAGTCCACTCCGGTACGCTATCCCACTACTGCCTACCACGGGAACTCTTGGCTGCTGGTTTTCACCCCTGGCCCGGTTCATCCCTCCTTAGCCAACCTGAATGCCGTGGACTCCTCCTCGGCACCCATATTGATGGCAAGCTTAGTGCGGACGTTCCGTCAACATGGCTGGTCCACTACACAGTGATCCCCAGCCTCAGGCCATCCCACAATCAGACCTCACAGAAGCGTGATTACAGAAGCTGCCAACCTTCCAGTCGAATTTCATCGGTCTAACTGACGTATTTCTATCACCTGTCGCTCAACTAGCACTGCTTGTTACACTGCTTACCGTCGAACTGCTTATTTAATAGTTGTAAACTGCTTGGTAAATCAGATGGATTTTATAAATTGCAATAATTAAAACATAAATAAAAATATGCCTGAAAAAAAAATAAAACGATTATTTATTCTATTCATTTAAATTAAAAAACACACCAAAAAATATATAGGAAAAATATAAAAAATATATCGCCCGAGCAGGGACTTGAACCCTGGACCCTTGGATTAAAAGTCCAATGCTCTACCGACTGAGCTACCCGGGCATGCAAAATCAGGCTGCTAAAGTTCAATTATAAGCGTATTCTGATTTCAAACCACTGAAGGAGAGACGTTGAAAAACTATCAGGAGACAATGATTTAAAAAAATAAAAAACCATAAATAACTTGGTAATTTATTATGAATAGTGTTGCAAAACCAAAGTTTTATCGTTGTTTAGTACTTAATTTAAATAAAAATATACAAAATATTTTATTAATGATCAAATTTTTTTTGTTATTTGTACATAAAAAAAGACATCGTCCAAAATTTTAGGGAGGGGGGAGCAGCTGCTCCATTTGCCCCTACCTGGGGACGCCCTTGTACATATGTATGATATATTTTTTAGAAAATTATTTGAAATAACGTTAGGTTGTGTATACACAGAAAAAAAAATCATCCGAAAATCAAATATGAAAATAGTTAATTTTACTATAAAAAATGTTGATTCAACTAAAAACATAGTTAAACAGCAAAACGAACATGAAACATAGTTAAATCAAAGTGCGTGCACTTTAAAACAACATGTTTGTATTTCAAAATGACATTCCATGTTCAATTTAACGTTGAAATATATTTAATTCAAATATACACGCATTTTGAAAAATAAATACTTAAAACAAAATGATCCATTTAATACCTTTAGTATATAATAATATAATGCATTTAGCATCTTCCCTATTCAAATTAAAGAGCAGACATCTTACTTTCGTCCCGAAGCTTTTGGTTTTAATTAAAAACTAACTGTAACTAACTGTTGAGCAACAGCGCAACGGGTAAGGCGTCCGGTCAGTGAACAAGAAACCTCGAGTTCGAATCCCGCTCTGCAGGCCATCATATTTCGTATTCGGAAAGTTTTGATCTAATAAGTATTCAATGTATTTCTACTAGAAATTTTCTAGCAATTTTTAATAATTTATAATAACACTGGTCTACAATGATTTTGGTGCCGCTAAAAGTAAAACTGATTTCAAGTACACTCGGGTACCCTGATAAAAACTTGATACTTACTTTTTTTTAATGCTAAGTACAGTTTTCGAGATTTCGCAAGGGTAAATAAATTTTGACTATTTTCATTAAATCCTATATATCTTTCAAAAAACGAATGAAATGTGCATAATGCCTTACACTGATCGATGGGCAATTGAACTAGCTTTCCTACGATACTAACAGCTAAGCTTTACGTTGATTTCTGACAGTTTAATGTCACAAAAACCTTAGGGGTGTCCACCATTAGGGCTTCTCCCTTATTTAATTTATGCTTGAAAGCTTAAAGCTTTGGCACCGTGGGCTTATGTTTAATTGCTTAAGGTTAATTATGTTACTCTATTAATACTACAATGTCGATATTATTAATTTAAAAAAAAAATTTATCAACTATAATGACATTAAGTATGAAAAAATAAGTTTTTTAGGTAATTATCGATTGATACAAACTTGCACGTAGCTTCAAGATTTTGACCGCTTCGCACGACATCTTGAGGGCTAATTAACCAAATTATAGCATTAGATTAGATGTAGACCTGTGTAATTAATGAGAGTGATTAAATATGCCCGAGATGTTAAAAAAATAAATTTCATAAATTTGAATTCAGTATTTTTGTGATTCAATATTAATACGTCGACTCTTTAAATTAACTATGAAAAATGTTGATTTTACTATTTCATAGTTATTCTTGATTTAACATGTGCACATGTCAAGTTAAGCAATTTCGTATATTTGAAAATTTTTCCCGCAATCGCGTTTTGAAAACAGCCAGATCTGACGGGAAAAAAGCGGAATTGGCAACACTGCTCGTGTAGCACAGAGCACGATATAATTGGCAAGGTAACCTTACTCGCTCTATCAGAGCTGCTTAAATAAGCCATAGCGAAAAGATTTGTTTCGAGACTGAAATTTAAGCAGCTATGTATATATGTATGTACATATGTACATATGTATATTGGCTTGTGCTATCGCTGAAGACAAACCAACAACAAATGCCACTGACGCCAGCTGTCCCAACAACAAATTCTACAGCAATACGAGCAAACGTCACAAAAAATAACTGTAATGCAAATTATTTGAGACTGCTATTGCTGTAAGCCTGCGATGACTACGAAGTGGCTCACGAGTCTTGCCGGGCACGTTCCGGTTAGATTTTGCAACTGACACCAGGTTTGACGCACAAGCCGAGTTTTTGAACGCGAGCGAGATAACAAAAACAAAATGTACATGCGCTTTGTAGCCAGCTAATGTGCACTAAAGAGATAGCAGATAGCATGTGCAGATGGTTTTGTTTCAGTTGCCCGTGCGCTTAGCGGCCTTTCTATTCTAAGACTTGATTGATTGATATCTTCTTTGATGATTTTATACTAGAAAAAAAATATAAAATATTTTTGGATTTTATTTAATTTATATTTTAATGTTGCTATAAATATTACCATTCATTAAGAGCTTTGAGGACGTCGTATTTAAAGATGGTTCCGAAAAAAAACTCCTTGAGATGAAATGAGCTATCGGATTTGTTCATATGTTGACGGTTTTTATATATAGTCATTGTCGTTGCAATTGAGACCACAAGGTTGATAGTGATGGCCACTTATAATAGTGGTATTCATTTAAAGTTGCATTGCTAAAAAAATCGCAAAGTGGCAACATTGCAATAAATGTTAAATGAACACCCCGTTGGCAATCATGTTGCATTGATCAGCTGTTTTCCAGTTTGTTTACATTTCAATAGTTTGTGCTTAAATTAAAATGCCACATATTAGTGAAAAAAGAGAACTGGTTAACCTCTTAAAAAATTGTGCATTAAATGATTTAATGATTTTGGAATTCTTTTGTGAAGACGGTTTGTTGCTGACTCCAACGATACGTGCCATTCGCACGTTTACGTTTTGCCTATATATTATTTATAATAATATAAATAAATAAATGATTTTTAATTAGTTTAATATATTTATGTACTTACTTCTTCCATGACAAGTTGAATTGTGATATCAGCTGGTAATGCAATGCAACAAGTATTGCCACTTTGCAATACAAAATGCTATGGCATTGTTGCCACTTTATTGCAAATGAATTTCTATACAAAACTGAACAGCTGTTTCGCGACATTGCCATATTGCGATAAATGCAACAAATGCAACTAGTTTACAACTTTAAATGAATACCACTAATAAGAAGTACAGGCAAACCTGGATAGTGTGAACACCTGGATTCAAAATATTGTTGTTGATGCATTTAAAATTGTAATTGTACATTTTAAATTGTAAGCTAAATTAATTAATGTTATTCTTACTATGGACCCAACATTCAAAAACTGTTGCCAAGCCGTGTTTTCAATAAAGCAATCAGCCAATATAGCGAACAGAAGCAATCCACCTTCTATGCTCCAAACACAATTGTTAATTTTCTTGAACATATGTTTGTTCTGAACATTAGCTCTCATAAATCCTTACTTTACAAAAATCATAGGGCTATTTGCATACAGTTTGTGAGCTAACCGACCAAATAGTGTTCCAGCCTGCAATCATAACGCTGCTCAGAACCTAGAATTCGCAAAAAAAAAATATCTTACAATCGAGTTCAACCATATTTTTTTTAATCTAGATGCTAGAAACACAAAATTTTTATATTTGTTTCTAATAAAAAATAACAAAAGATTGCGGTCCAACAATTGGCAAGGCTGATAATGGCAGTCCACTCCGGTACGCTATCCCACTACTGCCTACCACGGGAACTCTTGGCTGCTGGTTTTCACCCCTGGCCCGGTTCATCCCTCCTTAGCCAACCTGAATGCCGTGGACTCCTCCTCGGCACCCATATTGATGGCAAGCTTAGTGCGGACGTTCCGTCAACATGGCTGGTCCACTACACAGTGATCCCCAGCCTCAGGCCATCCCACAATCAGACCTCACAGAAGCGTGATTACAGAAGCTGCCAACCTTCCAGTCGATGTTATTCCAAGCTTCGAAACGGCTTAGTCACGTTACTCTGTTATCAATTTTTTTAAATACTGCCTTACTGACAAACTGCAAAATTGTTTAAACACTGCTTGCTCCAGCAAAGAGTGCACTGCTTTCATTCGCCACTGCATCATCTTACCGACCTTTGAGTAAACTGCTATATATCAAACTGCTTGATATTGAGTTGCTTTCGTTTGACATCTCTACAGCTTTATAATTCAATAAATCTTGACTGACACAAAAGTAATCAAATTATTTACTTTATGAAAAATAACAAAATATTATTCCATTGAAAATAAACATAAAATGATAAAATAATTAAAATCGCCCGAGCAGGGACTTGAACCCTGGACCCTTGGATTAAAAGTCCAATGCTCTACCGACTGAGCTACCCGGGCATGCTAAAACTGCTTGCTAAGGAACAATTCTCATACAGTTAAATAAAAACAGGATAACAAAACTAGGCTTAAAAACATTTGTATATCATCTGATAAAGGGAAACGCTAGAGGATGTACAATTTAAAATAGTTTTATTTTAATGCCATAGTCATACATGTTTACATATGTTTTGTTTGTTTTGAGTTTTATTTATATTTGCATGGTTTGATGGATTTTATATTTGAATGTTTCATTTTATAAGCATTGCAGACGCAATCGAACCAATATCATTATATAAATATGGATCTCATTTAAAAATTAGTTATGTAATATTATTATTATTTTTACATGGAATGCAGTTAAACTCTTTGCTCCTATGCCAAAACTACATACAAACTTTATATTGCATTTTATTTGAGAAATCAAATTCGGACAAATTGCAAATGAACTATACATAAATTGAACAAAAACAATCAATTAATTTGTGCTAAGTAGTATTGTTGTTGTTTTGAGTTCTTCATATTACTTGTTTGTTTTTTTTTTAATATTACTTTTTACTAAAATTTGTCTTGCTAATTCAATACATATAAGTTAGGCTTATAAACTAAGTTCAAATAGACTACGAATAGGTTCTAGAATGCACTAACCTTAGCTTAGTGAAGAGTACAACATAAATAATTACATTACATTTACGTATATTGGTTTTGTTTATTTTCTTTCTTGTTCTTTTAATCTATAGAATTTAACAAATTGCGCATTGCCTTATACTAATTTCAATTTGAATGCACACACTTACTTGCTACGAGACAATATGTGTAGGATTTATTATAATATTTCGAATTAACAGACTTGAAAACATTTGATTCGACTCGAAATGATAACATTAAAAGAGAAAGAGAAGAGAGAGAGAGAGAGAGAGAGATAGAGCGAGATAGAGAGAAAGAAATAATTCTCAGTGGCTTTACTATAGAAATTGTGCTACATTTTTGCTTATTGGAGCCACAAATTGATTGCTTTGCCAAATTTCCTGTGTCGCCTCCGAATTTGTTCGTTAATTGGTTGTGCAAAAATAAAAACTAGTTATTTGTTTAGTAATTTTGGGTAAAATAAGTAAAGCTCAAGCACTTTTCAACAACACAAAATTAAACTGAACTTCAATACTTTAACATTATATTTTTTTAAAGTAGCTGTCGAGCAAAACAATTTTTATTATTATTTTCATAAAAAAGAAACACAAACATAATAAGTTATATACAAAACTAAACAAAGCCTTATATGGTTAGTAAATACATACATACATTTACATATATATATGCATATGTGAATTGTACGATTGTTAGATTTTAAGTACACATTTGAGGAGGGGGTTTTGTTTTTTATTAGAATTCAAATTAGAATTAGGTGTTAAACGAAAACTAACTTTAATAGAAATCACTTTGAAATTATTGCAAATATAACGTGAGTTTTTGCTTGGGTTTTTGTTTGTTTGTTCGTCTGTGCTTAGATCTAAAATTAATGCTAGTCTTACATCTAATAGCTTTTCGAATACTGCTTAGAGAAAGAGGTTTATCATACTGGATGTCCAACGGCAAACAAACCCAAACTCCAGATCCTTGCCTCAAGCTTCAAGCCCAAGGCTTAAATGGGTGTGTCTGTTGATGTGAATGTGTGTGTATTTGTGTGTGCATGTTTGTGTTTGTATGCGCAGCAAGGCCCTGAAGCAGAAGGAGATTCAACTGTTCTACTTCCAGTATCATAAACCCAAACGAGTCGCACTCCGGCAACGGCTCGTTTCTCAGCTTAACACGAATCAGTTGCAAACAAGAAGCATCATCGTCTTTGATGTTGTTGCGATCGACGGCGGCGGCGGTTGCGGTTTCGAATGCGAATGCGGATGCGGATGCAAATGGCACCTCAGCAGCAGAACAGATTGCAGTCCACAATATCCGCTTTGTACTCCAGCTCCAGCTCCAGCTCTTGGCCCAGCTCTGGCTCGGGCTCACAGTCCGAGTCCAGAAGCTGACCAAAATAGTGATTATGTTGGTGCTGCTGCTGATGCTGCTGCCTGATGATAACCTGAGATCAGAACTCTTGTGGATATTTAATGCAGTCGGCATTGGCATTGGCATTGCTGGCATTGGCAACCGCCGCAGCGGAACTGAACAGCGAATTGGAGCCGGCATTGCCGGCCCCAAGATTGCTTCCAACTCCACCGTTGGCGCTGCCAGTGCCACCCAGCACCGAGGCCGCCGCTGTAGCATCCTGAGAGCCCTGTGACTGATAGCCGCCGCCGGCCACACTGGCCGCTGCCGCCGCCTGATATGGTTCCTGATACAACTGATTGAGTCTCTAACCAGTACCCGAAAAGTGCCACGCGTCCTATGCGCTCAGATGCGCAAACTGCGACGGATGGATATCGAACTGGTGATAGGGATGGCCATAGGGGCCCATATGATACGGCACAATGTTCATCGATGCCATCTTGTGCTCCTTCTTCCACTTCATGCGACGATTCTGGAACCAGATCTTAATCTGCCGCTCCGTTAAACAGAGCGCATGCGCGATCTCGATGCGTCGCCGGCGCGTCAGGTAGCGATTGAAGTGGAATTCCTTCTCTAGCTCCAGTGTCTGGTAGCGGGTGTATGAGGTCCGTTGTCGTTTCGTCTCGCCATTGGCATTCACAGTACCTGCAAAATAAAGTCGACCAACATTAGTACAATGAAGTCTAATAACTCTAATACTATAATAAAGTTAATAGAACAGATATAAATGGCACAGATGATATAAAATCAGGAATAATTAAATACAAGACAGATTCTTTTAACTTATCGAAAGATATTTATAGTTAAAATGTATCTACGAAGTTATATGACATCCTTCAAAGCCAAAAATCAATTCTTCATCAAATTGAAACAGAATTTAAATCAATTGTATTAAAGTTAAGAAAATAAATGATCATACAGAAGGAAATGAAAGGTAACTTATAAGAACCAAAACATTTTATTCGAACGTAGAACATTTTTTGGACAAGCTTAAATAAATATTTATTGTTGAGCGAAAAATTTTGATTAAATGCTTTTGTCCTAGAGCAGTTCTCCTAGATTTAAGTCTAAGGTCAACTTCTTATCATTTATTGCCTTACCTATTCGCAATCTCTCCTACCTATTTCTAACTTTCCTACACTTATTTCGAAGGCGTTTCTAGGCAATCGACAAACCCTGAAGTGGACAAGGCATCGTTAAGTTATAGTTTTACCTTAGTTAATTTTCTTGTTTATATTATTGCGATTGTATTCTGCAAAATTGAGCATTTCATATAAAAAAATATGACGTGTCAAGGTGCAATTTGAATGTTTTCTCATTTTATTGTTGTTGTGCCGAAAACGAGGAACAAACAACAAGGTTTAAGGGTTCTTCGGAAAGGTATCACTCTAGATACTAGACCCGAATACAGCTGCTGTTGCTTCTACTCCCACTACGCTCGGTCCAAAAGATAATGACAATTTCCCATACCCTACAATCACGCTGCCTTCTCCCATCGAGTATTGTCATCTTTTGGTCTTGGGCGAGGGCGTTTGCAACGCGTCGTTCATAATGAGGGGGCGGACTGTGGCAAAGTAGACTTTTAAAAGCCATTTACCATGGCGTGTTATTATGGCCAAGTCAATTGGCCCGCCCGGTATTCAACTTAAAAAAGAAAAAACCAAAAAATGAGACAAAAATGAACTTACAGTCAGTTAGTCTCTGAGTTTGTGAAATGTGTGGCAGTCAGTCAATGTGATAGACGGGCCAACTGAGAAACTGAGAAAACGCTTCATTCTGTCAGCACTTTGGGAAAGCCGACAAATGTTGTTCTTCTTTTTGTTTTTTTGTTGTTTTGTTTTGTTGAGACCCCTTGGTCGCCACAACATTCTGCAGCGCGCCATTGAGCATATATGGGTCACGGCCCATTGCTAAACGGCAATGGGCTCTACAAAGTAAAAAGAAATGCATCCCAATAATATTTGCATGGCCCGCATGCCTTTCAAAAACTCCGCATTTAATACAGCAGAGGAGCATTGTGATTTTTATTTTTATTTTATTTTATTTATTCAAAATTGTTAAAAAATCTAGAGTTAACTTAAGAGTTAAAAATAAAAAAAATAAATGTACAATAATATAGATGAAGTAAACAGCCTAAGCTGTGATAACCATAACTTTAGCAATTTAACGCCATTCTATGGATAAATTAATTATTTACATTTTAAATAAGTAACAAATAGTTGTATTACAAAAAATAAATACTGAAATAACTTTAAGCTAGGTTTTCTAAACTAAAGCAGCTGCTTGTTGTGCTGATTTTAGAAAAGTGTCTTGATTCTGTTTTTATTATTTCCTCTTTCTCTGCCCAACTATGTGCCCCTCTATGTTAAGGATGCTCCACACAAAAGTTTTTTGTTTTTTAGTTCAGTGGTCGACTGTGGCGCTGACGCGAAGATGTCGGGTCACATCAATCAGTAGGAAATCTAAATGGAATTTCTGATTAAAGTTGAAATTAATTACCGCTCATTTAATTAAAGTGAATTTAAGTGTGGCAAATGCCGAAGCGCCGGTCGCCAAAAAACCAAAACACTCACACACACATACGGTCGACATCAAAAGTACTTTTGCGCTCTATTCACACAGTTGTGTCTAAAAGTCTACGTCCCTGCAAAACCACCATTCGTTGTAGTAGTTGGGTGCCATTTGGTACCATACTGAACGGCTTTAAACTAATGACCACGTAAACAGCGAGCAGACAGTAACCAGACAACGACATCAGCTCCATCACTCATGCGGATCAACAATGCAGAGAGACAGAGAGCGACATACGAAGAAAGAAAGAGAGCGAAGTAGAGCATGTGAAATTAAATTGCATAGAATCATTCTTGAGTGTAAGCTCTGAACCTTTTTAGGTCAGTTAGCAGTGCTGTCAGTCAGCTTATCAAGCATCAAAAATGATTTCAAAACTAATATCTCTAGCAAGCCATTAGACTTCAGACCGCATATGCCAAAAAACAAAAAAAAACTTTGCAGACAATGGCTACTCGGCCAAGAGAACATCTCATGCAACATTTAGTGGCCGCAACATTTGATGCATGAAGTGCAGACGCAACTTCAGGTTGCACTTACGATTGTTCCTATTCATATTTTTTTTGACCTTGCATAGTTCACAACAAAATGGCAACAACAGACTCGCATTGTCCAACGAAAATCAATAGCAGAATTGTTGTTGTTTCGGGGCAGTTGGCAGATATGTTTGCTATAGCATGGGGGGGGAGGGGCATTGTTCAGGGGAAACAACACTTGCTTGTGCTGCCGCCAGCCATTTACAATTGTCAAATGTTGCTGTCATATGATGTTGCAATTTGTTTACACATGCAACACACACTCACAGCTGCAACCGCAGTCGACAGCTAGCATCGTGTGAGTATTAAAAATCGCTAAAAGTATCTCGAAAAATGCGTGCTTGTACTTAAAGTATCTGGGGGATTGCCAACACGTAAAATCTTTTACCTTAGAACTTTAAAATTTAAATAATATTAAGTTTTTATTAATTAAATTATTTAACAGTTTCTTAAACTTTTAGATATTGTTGTTATCAAGACTGAGTGTATATCGGAAATGGAAATGCATGTCGCAAGTTGTAAGCAAACTTTATCTGCCTATGGTATATAAATAATTAATATATAGATCTCATAGTGCCTAAGATCAAAGCATTTATAGTAAGTACATACAAAAAGACAGAAATGTATTATTTATTTTACTTATTTGAAATCTATAGTTGGCAACAAATTGAATAAATAGTTAATATACCACTAATCCCTAAGATTGACATACATAAGAATTTGAAATACTTTGCAGCCCTGGTTGCTTGTTCCATTTAATAAACAGCATTATTTATGTCTAAATCAGCCTTCAGTCGCTCGACTTGATTTCCAGCTAAAGATCAACCAACACACACAACCAAAGCAATCAGAAACAAAATTAACCCGTTGAGGGCTCAACTAAATGTCACCAATGTGGTTGCAACTCTGATGTAAAGTAAGAGTGGGACTGCGACTTACTACACAACACATAGATACAGCATCTTGTTGTTGTTGTTGTCGCTTGTCGTCATGGCCAGGCGCAAAGCCCCCTATAAGTTGACAGAAGTTGGCTGAAGGCACTGAAACACACACACACACACACACAACACACACACACACACACACACACACACACACACACACACAGAGAACAGGCAACATCAGTGGCAGAATCACTGGCACCTGGCATGTCATATCACTTATCGTCTTCAGGGGGCCGTGGGGCATGGGGCACGGGTATACATACATATGAGCATAGGGCATGTCTTGTCTCTTGACAGCGCCAATGAGCGAACATTCGAAGCGTTTTACAACTTTGTGCCCATTTCCACTTGGACCGTCTGTCTAGTCATCTCGTGAAATACTATATGGACATATTGGATTTGCATACATATGCGTATATATACTATATCTTTATGCTTGCGTTGTTATTTGAAATACTTTTAGCATGCTGCGACGCGCTGTGAATGAGAAGGAATTTTTGTTTTTGGTTTTTTGTTTTTGTTCTTTTGTTTTGATCTTTTGCATTTAATTTTCATGTAAGATGACGTCAAAGTCAAACGCTGACAGCCGCTTAACATATCAGTTGATATTTGAAATTTGGTGCATGCAAAAATATATCTGCAACAGAATTTATTAAGTGACACACACAGCCAGAGAGAGAAGGACACAAGGAACGTGAAAGCAGAAGCATTCTCAAGACTTCGCATATCACTGAATTCAATTCTGCAATTCAAATTGCCATTGTTTCGTTCTTGCCACGTTTTGCATACTCCGATTCGAGGAAGGGTGTAAGAAGGGGCATGCAACAGATCATGTTGTGATTGACGCAAAATTAGCATACGAATACAGGTTCAAAGTTACGCTCAAAACCCTTGGCCTAGGTCAAGGGAGACATAGATGGACACACTTAAAGTTGCAACTCAGCTTTAAGTTTAATTGTTTTTTTACTACGTCGGCCTTTTCTTCAACAACATCAACATCATCATCATCATCATAATCATCATCATCGTCGTCGTTGTCTTCTTTGAGGCGCAAATAGAAATAAATAAAAAATGCTTGCGGCTTGTCACAAACACTTGTAGTGGTCATTTGTCAACGGCCGGCGTCTGGAGTCAGTTGAGGTATAAATAAGTGTACATATATACAAAATACAATGAAAAAAAACCTAAGGAGAACTGAGCATCGTCATCGTAATCAGCCGTGGCAACGTGTGCGGCATGAAGCTCACCATGTTCGGAACATTCAGTGTCAGCCTTACAGACGAAGTTCATCTCTTTGCATCTGGCTTGATGTTTCGAAGGAGTTGATCTTATCAAAAAAAACCCGCAACATTGTAAGCATACTAGTTTTCTCTTGTTGTTGTTACGGCGAAATGCTACAACAATAAAAGTATTTAAGGCATTCGAAATTTGCCTTCGAGATCGCATTGAAAAGTTAATAAATCAACGCACTTCCGATTACGCAAAAAAACACCTCAAGTTGCGTATTGGTAAGTGGCTAAGTGGCACGATACTTGTTGCAACGTAGCTGTTTTGTGTGGCAGTGGCTCAGCTAATGAGTCGTTTACCCAAAAAACGATTATCAGTGTCAAAATGCATCCCAATGATCATTAGTCATATGCGAAGGCTCATTCGAAGATAGAGGAGATCTAGGGGATGAGGTCGATGCAGGGTCGGATCACAAAACAAAAATGTATTGTTGTGAAAGTGTTATAAATTCTGTCATAATATCATCATTCTTGTTGCTAACTACATTAAAGAGTTTGTTAGCTGATAGTAACTGCATACAAAAAGTATCTGAAAGGCATTTGAATAATCTCAATTATATATCAAACTATTTGTAATTGTTGGATTTATAGGCAACGCAATGCGTTAACAAAATTATGAACATGTTGCTTAAGAACTGCAAAGGTATATATTTTATTCTCTGATCCTAATGGAAAAAATTTAATAGTGATTTTGTCACAAAAACTATATTCCCATAAATACCTATTAACACACTTGAGTCCGATTTCTATCGCAATTACAGAAAATATTTCTGTGTTAAAAAATATTTAATTTCTTAACAAAATATATAAATAAATCAACTACATACTATATGGAAACGAGCGAGATGGCGTCAATACCAGACGGACATTAGCCACAAAAGAAAGGGAACAGAATCGAATGGAGTGGAGTGGGAAACAGGAACGTTAAATGTGGTACAAGAATCGGTAATCGGGCGCCTCTCTGTTGGCCATGCTCGAGCAATGCTGGAAGAGATAAATCTTAAGACTGGCGGCGGCGGCTGCGATCGAGGGGCGCGTCAAAGGGGCCGCGTTTTGGGGTCGACATGTGCAGCGGGTTAATTTCTTTCGGAAAAAGGAAATTAATCAAAATATGTACCCGCTATTATAGAGTGTTTGTGTGTGAGTGTGTGTGAGTTCTCTCGCATTCCTTTCGGTGATAAATGATGAGCTGGGCAGTTTTGTGCAATGCGACAAATGATGTGACATTTTTGATAATGAAAGTGTTGCAACAGCAGCAGCGGCAGCGGCCAGCACGAGCTACAAATAGATGCCAACCGAATGATATATGGCTGGAGCAAGAGTTAGGGGGGGGATAGAGAAAAAGAGTACGTGTGTGTTTGTGTGTATGTTTTACTACAACAGGTGTTTTTTTTTTTGTGTTTATCGGTTTTAGTTGTTCACACACCATTAAAATGCTATTAAATCGTAGTTACAACTCCAATTGTCACAACAGACAGACAGACGAACGGACGGAGAACCTCAAGCATCTGTATTTGTATCTGTATCAGTATCCGTAAGTGTGGCCGTGGTGTGTATCTCTTTCTGCCATCATTAATCACAGTCCCAATAAAGAGAGACGCTTGCCGTCAGAGACGGTGTGGTCAGCATCATAAAAAATGGTCAATATATATTAAAAAATAAAAACACTTAAACAAAAACGGTAGCAGTTGCTTTCCCACCCTTTAAACTCGCCTTTGCCCCTCTTCACGCCTGCCCACATTTGCCTATTTACGGTAAACAATTTATGAAGCCGCATTTTGGACCTCTTCTGGTTTGTTGCATTGTTCTAAGGCCACGGTCTTTTTGTATGTTGTGCGAATTGTGCGTGGCTTCTTCTTCATTTTATTCATTTTGCGTATTTCGGCATTTTTTTCTGTAGCTGGTTCGCGTGGCTGCCTTTTGGTTTTCATGAAAAATGGAAATTATGTCAAGAAGTAAATTGATTATTTCGCTTTAAAGCATTTCTCAATTTATATTCCGTGTTCGTTGTCAACACGAACACATTCAGTTTCGTCAGTTACAACAACACCAAACAACAGCAACACCAACAATATTCACAATAGTTGTTTTTTTTGCATGTCGGCTGTTGTTTTTTTTTTTATTTTTATTTTTACTTATTTTGTTTTTAAATTTTTTTTTCTTAAAAAAAGCCACTCAACCGAAATGACATCATGTGCAAGTTTAAAGCGCTAAGCTCAAACAGCTGATGCCGTAGCAAATTAAACGATCTGAACCCTCAAAAGTTCCCCACAGGCAAGTGGCAGCATATGGTTTCCGGTACAAAGCACTTGGCTCAGAGGAAGTAAAGAAGTCCATATAAGGTTTTTAGTTTGTGATATGAGAAAAAAAAAGTAAATTGACTGTGGTTATGTAATAGCTTAGGGAACTGTTAAAATAGATAGAAAAACATCCGAGAGTAGAACAAAGTAAAAACTATAGGTAGATTAATATTTGCATTAATTGTAAAAATATTTTCTGGAATATAAAATGCAGTTATTTTTTTATATTGCTCTAATGATTTTATTAGCCCCTGAAATCAGAGTGATATTTTCTTTTTATAAAGCATTTTACTTTAAGGGATTCAATATTATTAATACATACTCAAATATTCTTCAATATAAGATTTATTTTGTTTTTTTTTCAGAGCATATTAGTAAGTGCCTTAACCATTTTAAAATAAATAACACACATAAGTTTAAGTTATCATTCAATAGCGTACTTTACAAAAATTCATGTTGTTGTCCTTTTTTTTTGTTATTTTTTTTACAGTATAAACTCAATTGCTATCATTTAATTATCTAATCCCCAAGTCAAAATCAACAGGTTGACTTTTTGCCACTTGAAACTTAAGTGCTTTTTGGGGGATTAAAAACAAAGGAAAGCGCCCCAAGAGACAGACACGTGCCGGGGCTCACTCCAGCCAACACCACCACCCCCCAAGGTGGGCAGATAAAAACCACCCTTTCAAAACATGCTAAACTTGAAATCAGCAATAATTGTTTTCAATTTAAAACAGTTGCCACCACATCGCATGGCGGCTCTTTCAGTCTCAACATCCTGGCCAAAATCCCGAGACACGTCTGGCTATAATGAGCTGGGTAACAAATTGTAGGACTGTGACTGTGGCTATATTGTGTTGAAAATATAATAAATGAATTATCTGCTTAATTAATGAGCTTTTAATTTTTAATGGCGCAACAGACGAATACCACAGAAAGTTTGTTTTCAAGTCTTGTACTCGTTATTCTTTTGGGTCCCGCGAACTTGAACCGAACCAAGCTGAAAGCAGAACAAACTTAAAGAGCTTGTCCAGAACTGGATGTGCTGTTGTGGTTGTTATCAAGCGATGCGTATCTTTTAGATACAATTTTAATGTGGATTCTTGCAAATTATTTATGCGAGCATTTTCGCTCAGATAATTATCGTTTATCTTTGATTTAAGGAGAGGACCTCTTCACAAGCGCCTTCCCTGATTGTTTCTCACTCTGTTTCTTTCTCTCTCTCTCACTCGCTTTTATTCTGTGTGCATGTTTGAATTCAAAATGACTACCTCAGTTAATTATGGGGCTCCCGAGTAGGGAGCAAGCGTCGCGCATGCGCACATAATTTAGCTGACGCGCCAAAAACGAAAATAAGAAAAAACCAGTTCTAAGCCCCCTGCTCAGAGAAAAAGTTTCCCCCCATCTGCCGTTTTGGTGGCATGTAAAGAGCGGTTAAAGAGTCGGCAACCCACCATTCGAGTACCTGTACACCAGTGCACCCATTTTTAATGAGTGTCCTGTCGTCTGCAGTTGAATGAACGCCGCCGCTGCCATCGTCGTCATCATCATCATCATCATCATCATCTTTGTCTGGACTTGTGGCTTCTGGACTTATTTTCGCCATGTCCATGATTAAGTGCGAGGTCTTTGACTGGCGCTGGACGACAACAAAAAGAGAAGAACAAGAAGAACGGACAGCGCCCAGAAGCCGGACAGAAGCCGAGCAGCGTGTAATCAATCAAAGGCACGAAACTGAATTTTTAAAAAGAATTCATTGACTTTCCATTAATAATTTCCTTTGTAAATTGCATCCTGTGGCAATTGTTGTAATTGTGATGAATTCTTTATTAATGCACACTTGCCTTTCCTATCTCCCTTCGTCTGCCCAGTAACTGTCCCCACTAAACGTCTGTGGCAATGGCGTTAGCTTCAATTATGTATCTTGCAGATAGCCACCTTAATTTCCTCACTGCCAACAATTCATTAGCCATCCATCATTGAGTCTGCTCAATTGGCGCTTGAACGATTGCTCTTTAGTACTCTGCCAGCTAAAATGATTTTGATGATGCATTTAAACGCAATTATCTCGCCGGCCAATGAGAAAAAAATTGCATAACAAGTATATTAGACGTGCCTCAAAGCCAAACTTGTGTTTGGTCAATTAAACTTGGCCAAGCCCAACAATGAATGCAGTCAATGTCCGTCTACTTAACAATATTGATTTAACAGTTAGAAATGCTATTGATTAATTTCGTTTGATTAATTGCAATCTGATGGAGCGGAAGGAAAGTCCAGGTGATTAGTTTAACACTATTTAAATGTGTTAAAAATTAGTGGCTATTAGAACAACTATGAAAAAAACATTTATTATTGAGTTAAGAAAATAAAGTTTTATAAAAAATTGACTCATGTTCAAAATCAATAAACATGACACTTATCTTTGATAAAAAAAATTGTAATCAACATTTAGAAAAATAAAACAACAAATGAAAAATATTATGTATATTATATTCTCTAGTAGAAAATGTATATAAAATACATTTGTGAGAAAATTTAAAATAAAATTTAATTTGAATTGAAATATTGCAAAATAATGAAGTTCACATACAACCATCAACATTCACATAGCAGAGCAAGGTTTCGATCCTCGGACCTCTGGGTTATGGGCCCAGCACGCTTCCACTGCGCCACTCTGCTCACAAACATCCCTGCGCCTTAAACACATACAGAAGCTGAATAAACTCAGAGTAGTTTTGCTTGAGCAACTAACTAACCAAATATGAATCAAGAGTTGTTGGTTATAAGACAAATAAACTGCTGGCTTTTTACAGATTGATTTGCATATACTTAATTTGTTGCTTTGTTATGCAATTTATATGTTAATCATGCCCTCTTCTC
This sequence comes from Scaptomyza graminum, assembly GCA_018901835.1. Classification (NCBI taxonomy): domain Eukaryota; kingdom Metazoa; phylum Arthropoda; class Insecta; order Diptera; family Drosophilidae; genus Scaptomyza; species Scaptomyza graminum. The sequence goes on from JAEIFL010000302.1 coordinate 845,547, forward strand.
AAGCTAACTAAATATCTACCGGTTTTTTTTTTCTACTGCAGCAACCCACTCGTATTTAAATATAGACATTTAAATAGAAACAGATACGTGTAAAGAATTGTATTCGGGGAACGAACAAAATTAACTTGAAAAGACTTTGAAGCGACTTGAATTTTTTTTTAAGAAAACAAAAGTATTCAACATGGCTGCCAGCACAAACAACTTAAACAGCATCAACAACAACACTGAAAGAGAGACTGAAGCTGAAGAGACTGAAAAGCTGCGACGATGATGAAGATGAAGATGGTGAACTCAGGCGCGGAACAAGTTTTAAGACTTGCTACAAAGGTGTCTTTTAAAATCTTTTAATTTCGACTTTTTGCTCGCATCGCTTTGGGTATTTTTTTCATTTTTTTTTTATGATTTCGCTGAGCTGCAAATTTGCTGTCGTCAGCAACCGCCTGAGATACGAAGGGTTGAGTGCGAAGGGAAACTTCTGCTGCTGCCGGTTGCATCCGCCCGCCTTTTAATGAAGCGCGAAGCGCAGCGAATGCGAAAGAGGGCAAAATTGAAAGTAAAATAACCCAAAAGCGTCCCACTGTACAGTAAACACTCCACACTAGTACCAGTTCATTTTCATGCTCCACTCCTTGAGTCGACAGGGCCCAAGGGCAAGCAGGCAAGCTGCGAACAAATTGCAATTGTTGCCATTGCATTGGCGCTGTCATTTGCGGCCCGGGCCCCAGACCCAGACCCCAAGACCAAGGCACACTCATACCCACACATACACACGTACATTTAAAACTGGCATGCTTGTTGTTGTTTTTTTAACCCTCTCTCTCGCTCTCTCTCTCTCTCTTTTGGATTCGCGGCTTAGTTTTTATTTGCTGTATATATGGCCTCGTGGCTGCATGTCTTCATTGCAGTTTTTAGCCGTTGACCCCCTGAACTCTGGCTCGTTTAACACACCATAAACAGCAAAATGGCAACAACAACAACAATCCTTTCATTTCATTTGCAAGCCATGGCTAATACACTGGCATAGAGTTCAAAAACAAGCAAAAGACTGGCGAAAAATTATGGCCAGGAAAAGCAAAGTGGAAATGCCAGACATTTAAATCGAATTGGCTTGAGCTGGCAGCGCCTTTAAACATGTGTGTGTGTGTTTGTTGTGCATAGTTTTAATCTGCAAAATGTAAGCCCGTGCTGCACGTACTACATACAGCCGTCAGATACAAATACCGGCCAAAAGTATCTGTTAGGCGGGGGCAGCCGACAAATACACACACACACACACATAGAAAGGACTGGAGGCCACGCGTGTAACTCAATTTTCAATGGTGGACAAGCAGCTCGACAAAGAGCAAAGTGGGCTAGGGGGGAAGTGGGAAATGGGAGAGACACAACGCTCACGTACTATGGGATATGGTTGAAGGGGGAACGGGTCGGTCGTCGTGGGTTTGTCTACTCAGTCAAATAGTTTTGCCGCCTGTGCATTAATAATTCACAATTTCATCTGGAATTGTATGCGATTTGTGATGGTTTTCGCTTAGCTCTGGCTGGCTGGCTGGCTGGCTTCACCTTGCTTTTTTGTGGCTCCCCGAGAGCTCTCCATTGCCGCCTGTTGCTTTTTTTGGTGCGGTTTTTCTTCTTTTTCAATCTTTTTTTCTTGCACCTTTTTTTTAAGAGAGAGGCGTACTATGGAACACTGGCACAAGTGGGTGAAAATGTTGTACAAATAATAAATTTACTTATGTAATATTTTGAAAAGAGAAATTTACTTGAACTAAAGCTTTAAAGATTTAATTTAGAATCAGATTGCAAAATATATCCAGAAAAGAAATCACTAATAATGAAATGCACTTTGAAAAAAAGTAGAGAGTATTATTATTAGGATTTGACCCCAGTAAATAAGGTATGAAAAATGCCTAATGACATTATTCAGGTGTTAATTGTACTATAGTCGTTTTTGAAATCGAATACCGTTATTCAAAAGTTTTATTAGTTAATCCAAAAACAAAAAAAGTTTTTTTTGAGTAAGTGATTTACTGACTCTTCAAACGATTTAGGAAAAGATGCAGGTAATTTGGAAAAGTACATGACATATGTACCCATTTCTCTATTATAACCTAACAAAATATTTGCTTTAATGGATAATAAAACTAAAACTAATCTTTGCAAAGATCTTCAGATTGGAATTCAGGACAAAATAACTTTAAAAACGATTTTTACTTGTTAACAATTCGATTTGGACACTTGTGCTCATATTAAGTAACAGGTTTTACTCTATATGCAATCCACTGTGCGGCTTTTGCGTTTATCTCCATTGCGTCATTTCGTTTTAGTTAATGCGCCAGGAGATTAATATTCTATGCGTATCTCGGCGATATCAGACAAGTGAGTAAGGGAAGGTAACCAGGGGAATCTGGGAGCTCAACTGAACTGAACCGGGCAATACCAATTTGCAGATGTGCGCCAATTTGCGCCTGAATTTGATAAATTCCCATGCAGTGCGTGGCGTGACATTCAGTTGAATTAATGGCTCGCACTTTTTCACCATTCAAATCGCAATTACTTTGCTTTATTTGCAATTTAATTTGCCCCCACCAACATAGCTGCAATCGAAGTATCTATTTGTAAGATACACACCGCTTGAGCTGTTTGCACTCTAAACAAAAGCCGAATAAACAAGAAAACATTCGATATACTTGCTGAGTGCGCCTAATGAACTAATGCTTTGCGTATTTTCTTAACTGCAGGCGTCCAGATCTACATATACTAGTATATCTAAATCTGTATCTGAGAATATGGCTGCACTTGCATCTATCAGCGCTGCCACATCATCAGTCATTAAAGTGGCGCCATTGTTGTTGTGTCTTTGTATCGTTGGTTGGCTGCTTTCATTCTTACTTTTTGGCAGCCCATTGTTAGTGTCTCGCTTTTTTTATGCGCTTTTATTAACTTTAGCTAAAATTGTCTGCTGCAGCCACTTGAGAAGAGAGCATCATCATCAACAGCATCGAAGAAGCTTTTGTGTGCTGTTCGTATAAACAATTCAAGTAATCATTCATCTTTTATACAAAAACTTAAACATTCAGAATGATACTTTAAAAGTGTTATTGATTTGGACAATATGATGAGTGATACTTTTTTTTAGTGTGCAACTATAATTAAATCGAGTATTCTTCTTAGTTTGACCTATATACAAAAAATGTGGGATTAAAGTCCTTTAGCCAAAAAAAAAAAAAATACCACATCGCAAACACATAGTATATATGTATGTTTTTCTTGTAATTCACGAATACCCCTTATGGGTTGCATTCGCAGCAAATGAATTTTAATTCAAGCAAAGTGATAAGTTACACATCCGACAGAAAATATATTTTCTTCATGCTCTGCGAGCCGCAGAAATGAATGGGATCAGAATTCATTAAGAACAATCAGATGTGACAAGCAGGCAACTCAAAAAAGTATATAAAAACGTATATGCATATTGTATACTACAACTGTATATATAAATATCTTATTGTCTGCTGCCAAAAGATGTACGCTTTGTTAGAAATACTTAAGAGCTAGAAATTCCTAACGAAGCGGCATCAAATATATAACGAAAACTTCTCCTTTGTACACACATATATACCATATATATAAATACAGTATATAAATATGCATTTGGTTTACTTTAATAGCTGGTAAATTGGCTTGCAACACCTCGTGCAGATAAATTAATTTATATGTATTCCGCATCGGTTTTCAGCACCTTGCGCTGTTTCTTTTTTTCAAAGCCCCTCGCTGTGGTGCATAAAGAATGATAATGGAGGAGTAAAGGGAAACAGAACTTAGAAAGTAGTTGCTTGGATCGGAAAAAAAAAAAAATAAAAATAAAAAATAATAATAATAATAACAATCATTATGATTAAACGTAGCTATTTTAAAAGTCGTGTCCCAAGTTAATGAAAATGTAATTGACCAGCGAATGCAACTGGGTCTGGTTCCTAGCACATGGCTATTGGGCACTGTTCTGAGTTCTGAGTTCTGGTGTTGCTGCATGGGGCATGCGGCTTCTCTTGCGTGGAGACGGTCGCTTGCAGAAGCCAACGTCGCCACATAGACGAGTAGCATTGGGCCATGCAGAGAGAGAGAGAGAGAGAGAGAGAGAGAGAGAGAGAGAGAGAGAGAAAGAGAGAGAGAGAGCGCAAGGTAAGGGGACAGAAACTGGAGTAGCATCAGCAGGAGCAGCAGTAACACTAAGTTCTACAGACACAAACTTGGATCGAAAGAAGACTCACGGCAAAATATTAAACATTGTTGTTGTTGCCTTGTAGCCATCGTTGCCATATCTTGTAAATATCTGGCGTTCAACTCGTTTGCAAACTATTAATTTTGTATAACATCCTGCATCTCAATGTGGCCTTCGGGTTGAAGTTGGAGCGCAACAAAAACAAGATAAACGAAACTTCAAATCGCTTTTCAAGTTGCCAATTGCATTTTCAAGTATAAAAACTAAAAATTCCAAAACGTACATAGTAATTGTTAAAAGTAATTGATTTGAAATATCAAAATTTTTTGTTGACAGATAAAATTATTCTGTATTTTGATTAATAGTTTTTGCTGAAAACATTGATCAATAATCAAACACCTCAAAAAATATTTCAAATAAAGTGACAACTTGACAACTATTTGGTATGAATGTATGTTCATATGTTATAAGTCAAACTACCTTTTCCGATTTCTTTAGATGCGAAATATTCAAAATGTAAAAAGTTGAGACGTAATATATTTTCCTGAAAACAAAAGTTTTCTATTATAATACTCTACAATTAAAATTTCACTTAATTTTAGATATATGTAAATGTACCTCATAAATAAAATATGAATTGATGAAAAATTTTATATCTGTCCTGAGCAACTAATTTTTTAACAATAATGATTTCAGATAATTCATTCAATTTTTATTTTATTCAATTAATATTAGCTCCTATAAATGCGAGTTTTAGCTTATGTTTTATGTTTTGAGTTTCTTTAGTCTATCTTTTTTATTGGCTAAAAAAAGTATTGCTTACTAGTCCACAAATGCCTTTAACGTGTTATTTTGCTATTAACGAAATTATTACAGCATTGCCAAAGGAACAAAATATTTTCTGTTTGAAATTTAATTTATGCACTGTCCCCAAGGGTCTTTTATTTTGAAGACGTTGTTGTTTCCTCGACACATATAGTATAATATTGCTAAAAATATTTGGTTATTTGCATTTTCAAATAAATAAAGCCTCACTAATTAGGGTGCAGTCGACTGGTCCACTGTAATTGTCTCCCTCGTCCCTACATCAGCCAGCATCTCTTGCGCTCTCTTCAAATAAATTTAATAAATTTATGATTTGTTTGCTGGGTTGGTTCCTCGGGGTATGTGGTGGCAATCCCAACCACAGGGAAAGGGGAGCGGCCTGTTGCATTTAATAAGCATTTGACATTTCGTAAGGCATATGAATGTATCTTATAGATGCGTTGAAGCTTTCAATTTGTGGGCGAACGATAAAAGGCAAAGATCTTTGATGATCTGCTACAAAAATTTGCTTGGAACGCCGCCAGTTTTGGTCTTGTCAATTAGAGAAATGCATACACAGCAGACAACAGCAATAACAACAACAACAACAACTTCACAAGATTGCATGCGATATTTAAACGTATCTTTATCTTTTATTTGGCTAACATGCATCACAAATAATGTGAATATTTATGTTAAAAATCATTTCATAACTAGATGCAAAATGTTTAAGCCCAAACTTTTAATCAATCTCAGACTCGAAGGTGTTTCACAAAATTCCCTCGTTCTCGCCTGAAACCATCCTTCCCCTTTTCGTCTCTCCTATTCTCTCGTGTGCAACAGCTAATTGAGGCGCGTCTCGAAGATGGCGTTTAGCTTTATTTTAATATGGTGGCTAAAGCAAAATATAAAACTAAACAACAAAAAAACTTGACGTGATTATATGCAATCAACGTTTTTGCTCTTGTTGTTCTTGTTGTTGATGTGTACTTTTGTTGTTGTTGTTGTTATCCAGTTGCACCTTCTTTCACTCGCCACTCGCAACATGCACACACACAAATTTGCATAATTGTTAACATGCTGTTGTTGTAATTGTCGTGCTGCTGTTTCATGTTTTTGTTGTTGTTGTCGTTCCTACTGCTGCTGGATTTTAATCAGCGCCTGTTCTTGCCTCAGCAACATGCAGTTGCAAAACCCTTCCTCACTTCCCGCCATACGGTTTATTATTATTAATATTTGAGCTGCTTGGCACCTAGAGGCCGTTTTATTAGCATTTCTCAAGTACACTTTTTGTTTTTTAATATGTTTTTTGTTGGGTGGGTTGATTTGGGTGGGTTTTGTTGTTTTTTAATGTGACCACTCAAATCATAATTTATATATAGAGCCTGTGCATTGGCATTTAATGAAGACATTTTGCCATCGAAAATTAAGTTGTACACGATAGAGAGCAAACAACTAGCAACAAGCGACATTAGAAACACCAGCTTTTAATTGGGCTTTAACATTTTTAAAATGTTAAAAGGTTATTGACTTTTAACTTGGGTACATGCATGCATAAATACATGGACTATATTATTTGTAAAGCTAAAATCTTTAAGAAACCTTATTTAAACAATAAATTACACAAGTTCTGTGAGTAGTTTTTATAGATAACTTTTTAATTGTAAGCGAAAGTTTTAAAATCCTATTCGGAACATGTTTATGAACCATTTAATAGAATATATATTAATTTAAAACCATATACTATAATATTTGAAATAGTAATAACATTGATATTATAATTAAAACTAAACAATTCTTGCATAAATAGTTTTAACAAAGTATTACGTGTGAGTCTATAATACAGGGAGGTTTGTCTTATTACCACTGGCAACGATAGCAACACTGGCAGCACTGACTATTCATGAATACTAAAAACAAGTAATCACACATCCTCAAAGTTATATGGTTAATGCAATTCACATTGGTCTCCGAACATCAGATGATAGAATCTAATTAAACCTCATCGATGCATAAAAACAGATATGTACATAAATTAGATACATATATAAACACACACACAGTCTAGTATATGCAAATGTATCTCAGTGTATTCGCGGATGAATCTAAAAATGGCAGACTATATGATTGTGTGTGTGTGTGTTCATTTCGTTTTGACTTCATTCATGTTCTTCAATTACCAGACACACGAGAAATACGCATCTTGGCAAATTTGTTTTACTTATCTGCTTTGTAATTATTTTTTGCACTTGTTCTCAAGTTCCCCTCGTTGTTTTTTCTTCTGGCTGCTGCCGTTCTTGTTGTTGTTCATGTTGTTGCTAGTTTGGCTGCCATGAGTTACAGATACATAAATAATAACAACAATATGCCCCATTGATTGGACTTGAACGGCATAAAACGAGTTTTGCTCGTGTTCAAATGGAAAATCCGCAAAACGTTTTTTTTTTCTCCCCCCTCCTTTTAATCAATATGTATCTACAACTGTTGTTGTTGTTCTTGCTCTTGTTTGCTTGAGTATATATGAATGCAAATGCATTTTATGGCGCTTTTCAACGACTCTTTAATTGGCTGACATGTTGTGATTTTGGGTTGTCAAGAAATGTTGGAATTGCAATTTTCAGCTGGCAACTGGCAATTATCATTGATGCCTATTTGTGTTGTGAATGAGTCAAAGATTGTATACAGGCTATAACGTATTGGTTATAATACCGTATCAACACTAAAATACAGTAAATATTGTTATAGATATTTTTGAAGATAATTATTTATTAATGCCGGGCATGCCAACTAGTTGCAATTAGTCAGGCATGCCAACTGGCTGCAAATCAGCTATGAACCACCAAAGCTAATTAGCTCAGTCAGGCATTTGATCAATGCCAGGCGTTTAATAAACGAATTAATCAAAGCTACAAAAATACAGAAAAACTTTAACAGAAAATTATTAACTATCTTTTGAGCCAAAAACAAAGGGTCTCACGATCCAAACAAAAGACATTTTACACCTGATAAGTGAAAAAATAGCCACAAAAAAAAATTATTACCAGCAGTCAATAATTTGATTAAGCTAAAGTCCAACGAAGTTTTTGTCGTGAGAAGGGGGTGTTAAAGAGAAATCTCTTTGCGCGTCTATTGACATGATGAAAAATCGCTTAACATTTTTTTGACTCAAAAAATATCTATAGACGTATACTTTTTTTTCAAGGCACAACAATTTTTCATGAAAATTTGGAGAATTTAAATATAAACGGAGCGAGAGGTGCGAGATTTATATCGAGTCAAACGAAGCAGTATCTTTGCCCCCAAAATGTATCTTAGTATCTATCTTGGTCTGTATCTGTATTAGGTATTCGCTTTTATGAGTTATTGTGGGAGTCTGTCGGCAATACGCCGCGGGTGCCGGCTGCCGTGGAATGTAAGAGGAGGGGCAGGGGGCAAGGCAGCACACGTTTGTTTACAATTTTACGCGCTGCGATTTTCGCGGTCGAGTTTTCACGCAGCGCCGAGAGGAAAAAAAAATGTGATACTGTTAGTGTGAGCGAGATCTTTTTGTTATTGTTTATGTATTTTGACAAGTTGCCACCGCGCGCTCACCTTTCCAGACAATTTGGTGCTGGAAAAGATCTGTTTACTCCCACCACTCATCGTATACAACACGCATGTAAAAGAGTGCAGATTGTGATTCTTATCTGGGCAATTAGTTATGTTTAAACATTAGATTCTTACCAGTCGGAAACAACTTGAATTAATTAAGCAGCTAAACACTTAAAAGTTTTAGTAAAAACTATCACTTGCCTAAGTAGAGAACTGCCGAACGGCAAAAGATATGTCTTTTAAAAATATTTATTATTTATGTTACAAAATAGACATAAAATAAATACATTCTTAAAGCAAGTCAAATGTTTGAATGAACATCAACCTTTTTCATTGAACTAACTAAATTAATATATTATTATTACTATAATAATATAAAATTTATAGTTAATGCTATCAAAAGTCTAACAAATTAATTTGAACACTCAAAAATGTATATATATATTGATTTAGATTTTTTAAGCAAATCTTCCTTTGTTTCTAAATATTTATATGTAGATATATGGGACATATAATAAGTATTTATAGATGTCATGAACTTACTCTGTCCGAGATGTACTCGCTTCATCCATGGATAGATCTGTGGCGGATTTTTCTTGCCATTGCCGCTGTTCTGACTGCTGCCCGCCTCGTTGCCGCTGTCGCTCTCCGAGTCCGAGTCTCCTCCACCCGGACTATGCATGGGCAGGTTGACGGCTCCTGGGCCAGCACCAGCACCACTGCTACTGTGATTGTTGTTGAGACTCACGGCAGCAGCAGCGGCGGCCAGACTGCCACCGAGGACACCTTTGTTGAGGGAACGCGCTACGCTCTCCACCACGGAGCTGGGCGACAGCTTTGGGGAGATGTCGCGCGTGGAGAGATCCTGCGGACTGGCCAACGATTGGTTGTTGTTATTGCTATTGCTGTTGGTGCTATTGTTGTTGTTGTTGTTGTTGCTGCTGCCAACGGGCGTCGATGGATCATTGGCATATTTACAGCTAATGCTTGCCTGCTGTTGCTGTTGTTGCGGGTGTGGTTGCTGCTGCTGTTGCGGCAACTGTTGCTGCTGTTGCTGCTGGGCGACAACAGCTGCCGTTGCATGTGCATGCTGTTGCTGTTGCTGCTGCTGCTGTTGTTGTTGCAGCAGCAATCTTTGCGGCTGCAGCTGCGTGTAGTCCACCATATCGGGATTGGCCTGTCCACCAACTGGAGCTCCACCCCCACCGCCGCCCAGTCCATAAGCCGCCTGGTTGGCATAGTGCGCCTGTGGGGTGTTCGGGTACAGGTTGGGCGTGTAGGCGGCCGCTGCTGGAAAGTAATCGTTACTGCCCGGCGTTGCCGCACCAGAGTTGCCCTGACCACCATTTGCACCACCTGCTCCCCCGTTGCTGTTCCCCGCGCTGGCATTAGCGCCCGGATGACTCTGTTGTGCATTCATTTGCTGTGGATAGCAGGATGCCAGCGAGTTGACAAACTGGTACGAGGACATGGCAAAGCAGTCAGGATCCATTTTGTGGCCGCTACACTAAGATTGGTATCTGAAATGAAATGCAGTTGAATTGAAGTATAAGTTTCAGGTAAAATTCAGATGCATGAAGTAGATTATCGAAATTGGCTTAAGGTGTAGTCTACTAATCCCCGCCCGGTGAAGATCAAATTGCCCAAGATCACGTCCTGAGCTCAGAGGAAGCTTCTGTGTTCGCTCTCTGCTTAAACATTTGCATTAGCTGCAGATAAAAGTAGACTTGTAATTTTGCATAATCTTTAAATCGCTATGAATTGAATTAAGTAAGCATATATGTACATATTTATTTTGGTGCACAGTGGTTTCAAGGGTTTTACAAAATTGTTTAAGAGATGACTCGTATAGAATTTTTCAACATACTATTGGAGATTTTTTTAAGTCAAGCTATTTAAATAGAAAGTTTTTGAATTTGTGACTTAAATTTATTGTAATTTATTTTAATCTTTTAACAACTTTATTAATATTTTAATATGTACGATAAAAATTCAATAATTTGAAAATTTCATAGAATTCTTATTCTGTATTCTCGGTTATTTCTTTTACCAAATTGTATGCATTCTCTCCTTCAGTGATTTTTTGTGCATTTTTGGGGTGCAATTTCAATAGAGTACATTTTTTATTAAGCATTATTATTACAATTATTTCAAAGCGGCTAAGAACCCAATTTCCCTCTGTAAAAAACCATTCGGTGCTAAGCCTGTTTTCGGATAGGCATTGCGAGAAGTGTGGGGGGAGGTCGTGGTCAAAACTGTTTGGATTTCACTTGAGCCGATGGGCAAGCTCGGATATAGCTAAGCATTGGCATTACGTGCATGCAATTTGTGGTGTGGCACGGTTAGTTAGGATGGTGCACGGTGTATGGGGCACGGTGCACGGGACTGTATTGGAATGCAATGCCTGGACCCGCCCACTCTTGTTGCTGACTTGGACACTTGCGCGCCAGTATTTTTGTTGTTGGCTGCACTTGTGACCAGGCAGCAGCAGTAAAAATCACAAAGGCCAGAGTTTTGAAGGAGTTTGGACACCATCGCTGATACCGTGTTTGTTTGCATGAAGTAAAGAAAAACTTGTATTTCGGCTGCAGCGGAGATAGCAACAAAAGGCAGCCACGATTGCAACAACTTGACTTGGCCTCAAAATAGCCGCAAAGCCTAAAAAAATAAGTGTAAAACGCAATGGCCAAGAAAGAAAGACCAGGCCAAGCTGTTGTTGTTTCAAGCAGCAGGCAATGAGGAAGCCAATGCCAAATCAACAGAGCACATGAACATGGCCGAAAAAACAGCAAAGAGTTGCCCAAAAACAATGCATCGACCTCTGCAAAAATACCGAGTACAAGCAAAAATATTTTGCTCTCTTATTTCTTGGCTTTTAACTTGTTCGTCTTTTACTTTGGTGCTTCGTATGAAACCAATAATTTTGAATCAGTGGGCAATTTAACCCTTTAGCATGTTGTCCAAATGAAAGGAGTTGAAGCTTTAAATTAAATCGGCGTACGGGCCTCGACTTGAACCTCTGTCCCTGGCCCTGCACCAAGCGTGTTTTCTCGGTTAAAACTGGCCAAAATATCATGGACAGGGCAAGAGGTGCTGCCAGTGGCAGTGGTATGGGCCAAGAGCTCGACAGAGATTTATTTGATGAGCAAAGCAAGCAAGCTTCGTTGTAAACTCGCAAGCTCGTCCCTGGCTATTTTGGCGATTATGGAGTTTAAAGCAATTGTAACGGTTAAAGTTTTTCGATTTTGTGCATTAGCCCAATGGCCAAAAGAAAAAACACAGCACAGAACGAGCTGTAAGTTAACCAAACGACATACAAACAGTTTGATTATCGAAATTATACACTTATTCTAGCAGACACTGACCCTACGACTTAGTGTATAGAATAGGGCAAGAGATCAAGTTTTATTTAGTAGCTGTTGATTGGAAGAGGATAGTTTTTAGATTGATGCAATGTCAAGTTGAACGTTAATAAAGTTTGTTCTTTAAACTACAAAGAATTTGTATTCTCAGTAAGGACAGAAACACACAGTTTTCTGATGAGTAAATGATATCGTAAATGTCAAATATTTATTGATATACATATTGTTGGATTTGCATTAGAAGAAACTGCATTTATTTTAGTCAACAATTAATTGAATGCCTGTTGAACCCAAAAACTGGCGGCGCCTGTTGTTGTTTATTATTCTTTATGTCGATCACTTAACGGCAAATTTAAAATTCAGAAAAATAAAAGCAATAAATTATACGCATTTTGAAAATTGTTTTCCAAAGAGTGTGCGAGTCGACAAGCGGTTCAATTGGTGTTAATTAAATCCATGAATAATAAAAACGCAAAACCAAATTTGCGGGTTCGCTCAGCGCTTTCCAAACAGTATCAAAATATGTACATACTTCTTTATATGTATGTATGTATGTGTATACAAATATTGTATAGATTGGCGCTGGTTGGCTTCGTTGGTCGCTTGGCTGATTGTCGCCTCATAAGAAAGCCATAAATTATGGGCAGCGACATATCTTTGAGCTGAGAGGGAGCGAAAAAAACAAAACTGAGCGACTTTCCTTTGTATCAGGCGACTGCGTGGCGGTTCAAGCATTTTCTTTTATGTTCTCTCTTTGCTCATTGCCTTCGGGGCCTCCTTTTGTATAAACAGTTTTTAATATGCCTACCAATAACGGGAGTGAAATTTCTAAAACCGCATAACGAATTTCCCTTTCTCAAAATGTTTGGCACAGGTAAATAATAATGTTGATATGTACATACATATATGGAAGGTAAGAGAGTAAATAAACAACAATTGAGTTGCACATGCGCAACTGTAGAGGGGAAAACCTTAGACCATACTCCATGTCACCATAAATCAAATTGTGTCCAAAATGCGACAGCTGAAAAGGGTTTCCTGTTTAAGGAAAGTTCTTACAGAAACTCCAAGACAATACCACACGATTATCAAAATTCTTCTTATGACTTGGGGTTGCATATTGTAATTAAGATGATTAACTTTTGCATAATCGATACTTAATCTTGAATGGCAGGAATGAAAGTAAGGACATATCGAATGAGAAAGGATGCTAGATTATTTTTAAGAAAGTTGACATCATAACTTTTCTTTGTGTTGGATTTTTTTTTAACAATGTTTTTATAAAAAAAAAAATTAACTTTCAAAACCTAAAATCAAAATTGACACGCATTTAGATAAAGATCTCGACAGACTCTTACTAAGAAGTAGTTCTTATTAGTAAGCAGTTTATTCGGTTGATATTAAACCTTTCAAATACGATGTAATTAAAACTAATGCTTTATTATTTATCAAATTTCGAATTTTTCTTGATCTCAATTTTAATTTTTAAGTTTTTCTACCCTTTTATTTTTAGTTTACGTTATATGCCCTAAAAAGCATTCTATTCATAATAATGACTTGATTATATCGGTCTGCTTTTAAATCTCAACATCACTTCAAAAACCTAACTTTAATTACTCACTACTCTGTATAAAATATTAGACTGCCATCCATTTCTAAGCACTTTGCAGGCGTTTGGCGACTTCATCATCGTCAACAGCCGACCCAACCAAATCCAATTCCAAACCATCTCTTAATTATGAAATGAAAAAAACAAAACAAAAAATCCCTCGAAAGTTATTTTGTTTTACAAATGTCGCCCATTCTTGCTAATATTGTTGTTGTTGTCGTCACCATTACAGATTTCGAGCGCGCCTTGTTCATTGTTGTTTGTTGTTGTTGTATTCGGGTACCGGGTCTGGTCATAAATCATAATTTTTAATATTTGTTGTCAACATGGGCGTATCGCGTGTATATGTAAACATGCCGCATCGAAAAACAGCCACAGGCCAGAGTAACAGCAACAGGGAGACGGAGCCAAGCCGAGAGCTGAGAGACGAGGTCTCGTACTCGCACAATTCTAAAAAGGTATTTGCGCACGCGCAGTCACATTCATTGGCATTGCTCGATCTCTCTTTCCCTCTTCCTTACTCGCACTGTCTCTCTCACACATATAACAATGAGCCAAAAAGAAACGACAAACGCACACGAACGCAAGTGGGCCCATTAAAAACTCATAAAAATTTGTAAGCACCTCATAAAAGTAGTCATAAATATTATTATTTGTTTTTTTTTTTTTCATATTTCTTATTCATCCACTTTCCATTGTCTCCATTCTGACTGTCCCCTTCTCTCTCTTACACACACTCATCTGTTGCTGTTACAGTTCCTCTGTCCTCGCACAACCCTCGTCTTGTGGTTTCGGTTCTCATAATTTTTATGAGTTTTTGATTTGTTTTCTCAACTTGTCGATCCTCTTCTTCACTGCAAGCGGCCATTGTTGACCTTTTGACACATACTCAAAAATGCAAGTTGAGGTCACGTGCTTGCGGTTTGTTTCCTTTTGTGTGCTTACTTCTTCATTTTTCAAAAACACATTATTTATGATCTGTTATGTAATAATGACTGTGTGATTATATTCATGCTGGAGAGCGAAGGACTTTGCAATTGTACAATATGTTTTGGTTGGCTACTGTAAGTACTTTGTGGAAATTGGAAAATCCTACTATTGGTCGAGATCAGAAATAAAAAAGTCATGATTGTATTCATACTTATAAGGGTTCTTATATCCATAAAAGGTATCTTTGCCAAGTGGCTTTTTTAACATTGAGAGTTAATTTTCATTAAGGAACTCTGTTTCTCTCTCTTAATTACTCAAACTGCACTGTTAAATTTGGCAAACTTCTAACTAACGTCCGTACAGTGTTAGTTAACACACAGTAATTGCACGCCCAATTTCAAAATGTGACAACACAAAAATGTCATCGATTTGAAAATGCACACAAAATTATATAAATCACATTTAGTTGTTATCAAAGGTGCACGGCACAGAAAATCACGCCAGGAGGTTGGCGTCTGCCTTTCGTTTGGAAGGGGTGACCGTCGAAAATAAATGTGTCTCGGCACTTATTGTACCTACACATTCGGGCAAATGGCTGCCGTCGCTCCAATAGATCAACGACTCCACAACAATACATTGTTCTTGTTTTTTTTGTTATTGTTATGGCTGTTGTCGCTTGGTAAAGTTTGCGTGTTTCAAACGTTTTTCGTTCTTGCTTTTTATTATTTTGATTTATAAATATAAATAAGTCAAGCTGAAATATCATCGTGGCATTTCAAACCGCTGTCAAATGATGAATGTCTGCTCCAGGCGCAGCCTTAAAATGCCCAAATGTTGTTGGCATAAATTCTATACTTGCTGACAAGCCAAGCAACCAAACTGCAGCGCATCTAAAACCACACTGGGACTTTCCATATATGTGTGTGTGTATTACTAGGAGGCCAATTAGCTCGATGGGTAGCCAGCAGAAACAGCAGAAACAGCAGCAGCAGTCTTTGTGTGTCCACATTATGCAATTGCCTTGCCCATTGAGGGCTGTGTCTGATCTGAGTCGACCACCCTGCGAGAGAAACAGAGAGAAAGGGCGCATGCAAATGAAAGTGGCCTACATCA
Source organism: Scaptomyza graminum (assembly GCA_018901835.1). Classification (NCBI taxonomy): domain Eukaryota; kingdom Metazoa; phylum Arthropoda; class Insecta; order Diptera; family Drosophilidae; genus Scaptomyza; species Scaptomyza graminum. Next base: position 861,175 of record JAEIFL010000302.1, read on the forward strand.
AGTGTCGGCATTTCGATATTAACACACTCTCACTACTAGCCCAATGCCATGTGTGCCACGATCCCTGGCTGGGATCGAGAGAGAGAGAGAGAAAAGTAGAGAGAGAAATGCACATGCAGTGAAGTTAAGCTAGGCGCACCATGGGTATCCATTGTTGGGTACACTGAGCAAATTAATACAGCAGTAGAGGAAACAAAATCGTTCAGTTATCAACTTAACTGAACGATTCTTTTTCCTTTTAATCGAACATTTTGTGAACTGCTGTTGCAACACTTTCTTATTAAATCGCCCTGTTAGCCACAAATACTTTAATTATGATGAAATAAATTCTTTTGTTTTTTCGACGGCTAAAATTGAAAAATTACTGCCTTAAAATGAATTACGTTTCATTTTTCATAATATCTGTAAAAATTTTTGTAAAGTTTTTGAATATTTTTTTTCAACTTTACTGTCAACAATTAATTATAGTCAAACCAGAAAAAGTTAATTAATTGTTAATTATCTTTGCAATGCGATAAAGAAACGATTTAAACAATTTCAAAACTCTCCTAAATAATTTGTTTCAAATATATTATCTTCTTAAATAGTTTTCGAAGCAAACATTCGTAAGCCAAATTGCTTTTTAAAATATTAATTTTCGAGAAAGTATTTTTTTTTTTTGCATAGCTATGTGAATTCCTGTATCTTTGGCATATTTTTTTATGAGTGTATGCCCTCTATAAAGTGAGCCCTCTGAAAGGTATCTCTTCTTTCGTTGTTGTTCCATATCAATGCCTCTGGCTAGGAGGAAGTTTTTTGGGCGCAGTTCAGTTTAATATAATTTGAGTTTCTGGTCTGGTCAGCATGACTTCCTTGCCATATGATGGCACCGACCAAGCTCACCAAGGCACGCAATTCCTATGTACAACGGCTGTGTTTTTTCCAAAAAGCTATTTACATTTCAGATGTATACATAAAGCTGTATATACTTATTACTTACTACGTATTATGTATAGTAGGTAGATTGTGGCTGCTTGTTAGGCATTTTTCATTCGCTGTGTGACATTTCGCCATTGTGGCTCTTAATTATTTCAAAAACGGCTGCATTCGTTTTAATGAAGTGAAAATTCTTTGCGTTGATATCGCGCACGCAAGCCCAAAAACAAAAGCAGCGATAACTGAAACTAAAATGGAACACAACGAAAGAAAATTGGAAATGCTCAAGAATTCAAAAGGGAGAAAAATTCTGTTTTGCTGTGCTACAATATTATATTCAGTGGCATTTAATTGGAGGTTTCTCTACGATATCCCTTAAATTTAACAATTCAATTTGAAGATTCCATATTAAGGGGCCAAACAACGATATTTGAAAATGCATTGTTCATGCCTGTCAAGCTATTGGGGAAATTGGTTACAAGTTACGGTTCGTTGTAGATTAAATTTTTCATAAAATTTAAAATTAATAGATTTTGGTTTTAATATTTTGTTTTGCAATTCTTTGTATTATTGCAGTTCAATTCGAGCTATTTGCTGTTTGATATCAATTTTTCATTGGCGTCAAATTGTAGACCAGTCTATATAGAATATAGATATGCACAACGTAAAACACAATACACACGTCGTATTTTGAACTAGTCAAGCATCAAGAAAAACTAACAAAAAATGTTATTAAGCTTTTTAAATTTATAGTTCTTTTAGAATTGATTCGCTAAAATATTGAACGTGCATTTTTACCTCTGTTATAAGCAAAATATTTATTATTTTCAGATTATTATCTCCACTTTAAGAAATATGTTTAGCCGCCGGAGTTTCTCATATATCATATAACAAGTTCAAACGATGTTATGTTTGTTTTGGTTTATTCACTGCACAAATTGAGAAGAGTTGTTGTCAAGTTTGTTGTTATGAGCCGTTAACGTTAAGTGCGATCACTTTAAGAAAAGGAAGGCCATCAGCTAATTGCCGAGTGCCATGTGAGCCCGCATCTCTTCAAATTAATCCGTTTGCAACCCGAAGTTGAACAGGGTTTTTAATTTACCTGCAGCTTGCAGTGTGTGTTTGTGTGTTTATATATTTTATGCACTTGACGTTCTGGTGGATTTTCAACCATAATTAGCCACAACGGGCAGACACTCGATTTGTCACAGTTCTAGTTGAGATGTGGCGACAATGGATCTCATTGAGTTGCACCGATTCGCGATGTTGTTTTCTGCGAGTGGGTTCACGCCGAATTTATGGTATCCATCAGCGCGAATGTATTTTAAACGTCATCGATGAAAACACTGGCACTGAAAACACTTAGCTGCCCATCCATCTTTCGTTATTATCGCTCAAAGTCAGCACAGAGCGTCGTGCATTGAATCTATCTGTATCCAACGGATGCTCGTTTTTTGTGTTATTGTGTATTATTTTTGTTTGTGCAGGCAAGCAGGCAGAGAGCCGCACGATTCGTAGAGTAAGCGATGTGCTTTGACGGATTGACGGATTGTTTAGCCAGGGCCAAAAAGTTGTTTGGTTATACTGTGTTCTATTTCGATGAATGTATCCGCGAATACGTGCTCGAAGCGCCAATGTCTCACTTTGACTGCTCGGGCATAATTCAAATATCTGAGCATCAATAAAAAACTCATGCAACGCGCAGCGCCAGCGCCGCCAATTGTAGCTGCGAGTACTTTAGTAAGAGCAAGTAGACTCACACACACACACACGAACACATACAGTTATTGCTATGGCAAACATACATTCATCCGAATGCATTCATTAAACACTCGCGTAAAAAAAAACTAAATTCGAACAAGTCATGCAAGTAAGAGCAGTCAGACAGCACTTAATGCGGTTACCTGCTAGCTCCCTTGCACTCAGACGAGCTGTTCAGCTTTTGTTACCTTTGCGGACGCTGAAATTTGTAGCCGCAAACAAGACAGAATGTGCATGCATGTGTTTGTGCTTGTGTGTGAGTTCGAAAGAGAGCGTGTTCGAATGCTTACGCTCTTCGAGCTCGAACGTATTCTATTTCGAATTTCTCATGTATATTCTTATTGATCACACGTACACTATCTGTGTGTCTCACGTACGCGATGAGCTGGGATCGTTTGTGATATATAGTAAATATTCGAGTTTCGAATTCGGTAACAAGGCTTATGCATGTTTTTATAAGTTTGTGTGTGTGTGTGTACATGAACTCGAAAAGTTTGATAACAGCCAGAAAGTTTAAGTTAGTTTTAAAGTTTAAGGAGCTAAACCAAAACTTTTTTGAAGGCGTTGATGGAAAAGTTTAGTTTATTTCTTCGGTTGAAGTTTCGCCGAAATTTCTTTTTGTTTTATTTACAAATATTTTTCTTGGCTCATAAATATTTGATTGGTTTTTTCATATTTTTACCAACAATTTTATTCGATTACTGTCCCTGTCAGTGTTCAATCATATGTTGTTTTTTTTACCTTTTTCAATAAAGTTTGAAAGAAGCTTACCTATAAGTTAACAGATTCAAAATCCAATGGGTTGCTTCAAGAACCTTAAGCACTTCACTGGTATTGTATGTATTGTTTTTAATATTTTTTTGTAGTACACTCAACAATATTTATGTATTGAATACATTTATACACTCAACTTGATTAGTTTTACGCAATTGTTGTGACATTCTCCAATTTTATTTGCCTTTTTTTTTATGCTTTGCAGCCCATTAAAATATTTGCACTTGCTAATGATTTATATCCCGAGGACTGAGTTCCGTTAAGTTATCCGTTAGTGCTTATAGTAAATATTCCAATAACACTTTTGCCGTCGCCTGAAAGCTCCTCCGTTTTTTGGGGCTACCAAACCAGTTGGACATGCAGCTCTTCGCGTAACACACGACTATTTTCAGTTAGTAAATGAGAATTGAGATTTAAACCTAACCGGGTACCGAGCGCGCAGCTGGCGTACTTGAGTGCGCCACGTTCGATTCACGTTTGATAGAGCCTTTCGCTGCATGCCGCAGTGGGGAGCGAGTCCAACTAAGCCCTGCGTCTGTGTGAGTATTTCGAAAACTGTAAATCATTTGGGCTGCGCGCAATGAGTGCGAGCGAGCCGCAAGCAGTGTGCGCATGTTCGAAAATGAGTGTGGTTCGCTCGCACTTGCAGCAGGCCACGCCTCTTGCTTTGATTTATGCTTCGGGGGTGCCGCATGGCCTGGACCAACGGCCTATGGCGGAGCAGCGACGGTGACGGCGGCGACGGCGGCAGCTCCACGGCAGCCACAGCTGGCAAACGGCAGAAACGGCACTGAAACAGGTAGTTGGACGCTGGACGAGGCAGATGATTGCCTGCCACTCAACGTCAACGTCAACTTCAGTGTGTGTACCCCTCTATCTATATTTCTCTCTCTCTCACACACACACAACCAGAAGCAGCAGCCTTGTTGTTTTTATTTTGCTCCAGATTAGGCTGAAATCATCCTAGATTAGTGCATCCCTATATCACCCCATCCGTCGCCCAGGCACTTTATTTGTATTCAATCGTGGCGCTGTTCCGCTAAATCACCGTCACATTATTATTTCGCATTATTATTTTATAAACGTTTCGTTCTGTGCGCCATCATTTCCATTTTTATTGGCTGCGTTCGAAATTTTGCAGCGCACTCGGTAAACAACATAAAAGTCCAAAGGAACAAATGAGTTTTTTGTTGTTGTTTCTTTTTCTACCTTGCTTAAGGTTTTTGTGTATTGTTTGCATCTCTTTAAAATGAGCTCGTTTGCACTCAAGCTATGAATTTGAATCGGTATCGGAATTTAAATTTATTGACCACACTGTCTGGCGACGATTCGAGGTTCTTATGATTCATACGGTTTCAGGTTACACGGTACAAGTTACGGTGACGTGTTTTGGGGCTGGGCTTAAGCTACAAGTTTTGCTAAATGCCTTAATTAAAATCAATTTTGGATGTGCTTCCAAATTCCAAGCAAGCGAAATAGGAAAAACAAGTATTTTTCGATTGACAAATTGTTAATGTCAAGTCAAAAAGCTTAATGCCACCATATGGAAGCTTATTTTTTAATTCTTTTTGACACAACTCTAATCATGTCTATATTCTATTAGTTATTAATTAACCTCTTTTAAATAGAAGAATGCAGAACTTTTCTAAAATAGAATTTCTTATGTGCAAATTTGGGAGCATTTAGATATTTGATTAATTAAATTTAATTTATAACTCTCCTTTTTACAGCTCAATATGTACAATTGAACCATCAATTTAAACAATATGAAATATGAAGAAAGAAAAAGATGTGGTTCAAATTTTGTTCAACATCGGCCTATAACAGGTAATCCAAAATAAAAGTAATCTCAGCTTTATACGGAATAACTATATTTATTTAGCCCCCCCAAAAGTAATGTTTCCTTTTTATTTAAGTATTTAAAATGGAGTTGACAAGATATTGAATAATAATTTTCTTTGATTATTATATATCCTATATTTCCTTCCTATATTTTATTCAGCTGAAGACAAAAATGTCACTTCCCTTCTACAAGGATAAAAATTGATATAAGATTGTTATTTATCATCTTGAAAATGGTATTATCAAAATATATATGTTGCGTTGTCATTGCAATCACTTGGTTTCCAGATGGTTACCAATTCCTTAACGACATGCAACCGTTTCGTTTGGTTTTATTTTTTTCTAGCTTGCCCGCACGACATGAGGGAACACATATTAAAAATGTAAAAAAAAACAAAGAAAAAACGAGACGAAGAAAAAAAGTAAACTAGGAATCATAAGAGAGACGCCTGCGTGTACTTCTGTAATTGGAGTTGATGTCGGAGCTGCCAGCGGGCAGTAAAATTGTTGCAGCCGGAGCTGTATTCGGAGCCGGAGATGGAGACTCTGCCACCGACTCTGCCTCTCAGCAGCATCCAACATGTTGCAGTCGATTTTTCATCATCGCTCGCATGTTGTTAATATTGATGTTGTTGCTTTTGTTGCTGTTGTTGGTGTTGTTGCTGTTACACACACGCTTTTAATATGAAACAATCAACAGCGTTTGTAGTTTTGTTTTTGCCTGGCTACCAATGCAACAAAAAACTAGAGGAATTTTCAAATTAAATGTGGGCATAGAGTAGAGAGAACTTGTGCAACGTTGCAACGGAACTGTTGCAAGTTTTCAATTAAACGCAATGCCATCGACCCAAAGAAAAATGGTCAGTAGCAGAAGGAGGAGCTGAAAGCACAGGAGGTACGGAAGCAACACACGACAATTCGTTAATACCTTTCCATTTGAGTTCTTCACGCACTGCAGCTGACTGAAAGCTGCGCTTAGAAGCGGAGATGAGAAGGAAGAAACTGTTGCCTGCTTCTGTCAGTTGATAAATATGCGCCATTTAGGACAAACACACAACGCAAATGTTGCAGCTACTTACAAAAAGACAGAGGGAGAGAGAGGGAGGGATAAATGCAATCAGACAAATCTGGAGCACACATCATTGCTAAATGGAGTAGCTGCAGCATTGAGCAATGCATTTACATCAAAAGGCAATTTAAATTAATTTCACAAGCATTTTTGTTTTTATTTCGTAGTTGAAGTCAGTGTCAGTGTCAGTGTCAGTTCATCCACATAGTATTTGATTATGATTAACGCGTCTCAGCTGTCAGGCGATGAGCTACTAAGACCGCCAAGATGGCGTCCACTGATGGAGCTCAAACTTGGAAGGCCATTAGGAGCAGTTGATGTTGTTTGTTGTTTTTGTTGTTTTAGGGACAACAGCTGAGCTAAAGCGACACGCGAGCTACTAAATTCATCATTAGTTTGCGGGAAAAACATTCAAATATATACCATATATACTATATATTTATGCTCTAGCAGTTGTAGCGCCATTTTGAATTAGTTTTTGCTGTATGCTGGCTGCCTTGCCTTATGTACATAGACAGCCAGCCAGATAACGGAAGCTTTTGCTGTTTAAAAGCTCTTTGCTGTTTGCCTCTCGCTTTGGCTGCTGGAAACTGCGAGCAGGCGACTGTTGCGCATGTCCTGGTTTTTTTTTTCATACTTATGAGAATGATATATTTGTTGGGGAGGGAGGCAAAATGGAAAGTGGCTCCACCTTCCACAAATTGCTACAGTCAATACGAATGCTTTAATGTGCTTAAACTTTAAAATTGTATAGAACAAATGCAAGATACACTTTTAAATGGCGTCTCATCGAGTGCATTTGGCAGCTGCTATGCCGGGCCAAAAACCTTCCTATCTTTTTACCCGTATGCTTAGAGAGGGTTCTTTTCTTTCTTTCTTTCCCATCCGCTTGACAGCAATCAATCAGATTGCAACAATAGATATTCTTAACACACAGCCAAATTTTTATAAATGTCTGGCTTGACTTTCTGCTCTTGAGCCATTGCGCCAAGGTCGTGTCCTTCTGTAACAGCCGAACAGCAGTAGGAAACTGTTTCAAAACAGGACCAACAGGTCCAATGGCCATTGTTCCATATGTGTGTGTGTGTGTGTGTGTGTTTGGTTTTTGGCAAATGTTTGCCATTTTGTAAATGCTTTCGCAAAAACTCCTTTCGCTCGGCTCATTTGTGTTCATTATCGTCCTGCGGCGCGCCGACAAATCCTTTAGCCCACATTATGCGTGTGAACAATGTGACAGTCACTTGTATATGGATTAGCTCTGCATGTGCATCTACTTGGGCAGTTCCCAGTTGATTGTACTTTGTTCATTTAGTTGTAGTTGTAGCTGTAGTTCCCGCTGTTGCTAATCAGCGCGGCTTTAATTAGTTTACTTCATCAAGGCCACATTAAATGCGAATGCGAATGTGACTCTAAGATTTAAGTCACTACTTCAATGAGAACACATTTAATTCGAAAACCTTTAGTCACGCTCGGTGGAAAGAGGTGTACAACAGGTTCGCTTTAATATTGTCAACTCAGCTTCTTAGACATAATTGTTGTAGAAGTGTGTAAAAAACAAATTGATTTTCTTAAAGCTGCAATATTTTCGCAAAGCAACACTTTTAAGTAACCTTATTTTTAAAATTGAAATTCAAGGCTAAGAATTTTAGGATGCAATGTTGCACATGTTTTATTGACCAAAATTATAGTTCGTTAAAGTAGCTTAAAAGTTCGACTTATTTGTCTGTTTATATAGTTAATGTTTTTAATATTTCTTTCTTACTGGCATTTTATTTATAAAAGAAAAACAATTTTAATTTTGGAGAAGAGCATTAAATTCAAAGCGATAAAATATATCTGATAGTCTTTTCAACTCATTTTAAATTTATAAAAGCTAATGGGATTTTCTTTATATAGACTTAAACCCAATATTAGAAGTTATTCGTTGTATTTATCTTTTTTATAAACTAATTTAAGCGACTTTGAATTTGTAGTTATTATCTTTTAAAGCTAACTTAGATCCGCAGCTTGTACATCTGTTATTTATTTTTTATAAAAATAAGAAAGTGCGTTCAGTAAAAGTAAAATTTGAACTGGATAAAGAAAATGTTATAAAACAAAATCGCTTATATGCCATACCAATATATTTTCTCAGCTTCTCCTACATGTGCCAAGCAGTGCATATACGTAAATAGCTTGCAGCAAGCAGTGTATAATGCACTGCATTACCTATCAGCTGGGAAAACTGCGTGCGCTCTGGTTTGTGTCCTGAGAAAATTGCATTTCCCACTAGAACTCCCATCTAATCTGGAAATTGGCAAAATTCAATTAGAAATATAATCCAACTGGAAGTCTCGTTGCAAACTGATTTTTATGTTTGCAACTTGCATCCTTCCAGAGGTCGCTGCTGCAGCTATTAAGAATTGAATCCTTACAAACCTTAAAGTCAAAAGAAAATTTTCAGCAAACTTAAGAACGTTAGCAAATCAACTTAAATCAAGCAACATTTTTCGCCCCTCTCAAACAACGAGCTGTCAAACTCAACATCGACCTTGGCCATTAATCGTCATCGTCTCATTCACGTCAAATATGTATGTACAATTCAAATGTCAATTGTGTGAGAGAAAGTTTCTGTTTTCACAGCGCCCCAAAAATCAATAATTCGAAACGCGTGAATTGCTATTAACAATTTGTTTTGGCGCCGGCAAGCTCGAACTTGAAACGTCGACCCCAAAGAACATGAAAGGCCTTGAACCATTTGCTAAAAAATAAATTAGAAAATTCCACCACACACACACTACGGCACATGTGCAGCCAAAAAGTAGCAGCTGGTTCCGGTTGAGTCAAAAGCAATGGAAAATGGCAAATGGGAAAGGGATGGATATGGAGATGGAGAAGACTGTTTGGGGTTGGGGATGGTGCCTTGCCTAATTTGAATATAGTATGCATCCAGAAAAGGCGTGCGTGTGTTGTTGTTGAGTTTGTGTTTTTGTAGGCCGGGTTGATTGTAAATGGAAATTCTGACGAGGACTGGCGACGGACCGGCCGGGTTGCAAGTTTGCCCGAAAAACAGACTGAATGCCAGACTGACTGGCTGACACGTATTTGGGCATGATCTAAATTAATGACCCGGCGCTCAAACACACACCTCAATATGCCCAAAGCTGCAAGCATTCTGTAATGTTTGTGTATGTGTGTATAATTAACAAGGAAACATGCTGGAAAATAGGTCAAATACAATCATAAAAATATTTACTGGTATAAAGGTATCGATTGAAGTGATATATTTTTTGACAATAAGATGGCAGTTGTAAGAGGATTCTAAATAATTAAGTAAAATATAAAAGCAATTTACCATAGTAAAATATTGAACATTTATACTTAACATGCCTTTCTATCATATTTTAAAAATATAATTAGGATAACATCCAAAACAAATCTTAAAAGGCTTTAGATTTTATTTAATGTTTTTCTTCTTCAGCAAAATGAAAAACTTTTGTGCAACAACTTTTATGATTGTTATTAAAATCACAAAAAAGACAACAAAAACGATTTGAAGGGGGTAAAAGTTTTTCAACTTTCTGATTTAGAGATAAGTGTGCTCGTTTTTTGCATATTGCGACGCGACGTCAAATGTGGCTGCAATTAAAAACTGTTACGGCTCATGCTAATCAGCCCAAGCAGTTACTACGCTCGTCGAGGTCGATTCCATTGTCGATCCCTTCACCCAACGAGGCAGCCAACCAGCGCACGCTCGAAAAAAAAACAACAGAAAGCCAGCCCTCTCGCTCTGCTAAGAGCTTAGGCAGTAGACACGGGACAGCGGACAGAAACATGGCAAACTGTAAAGAAAGAATTCTTTATTTCAGTTTTAATTGCTTTTTTCATACTTTCGAAATTTTCAGCGCCAGCCGGATCCCCTCTTCAGTGGAGCTGGGGTCGAACGTTTTGCATGTTCGGGCCACATCTTTCACAAACAAACAACTGTTTGCAAGAAATTCAATTATGCCTTTTAATAACCGACAGCGCAGCTCAAAAAAAATAAAGTAAAAAGCGCATATTGCATGTGGTGTCTAAAAGACGAAGAACAAAAGCACAGCAATAAACGCAAAACTATCAAATAAATGGTTTCTATAGCATCCGCATTTATAATAAAAAAAATACTTCAAAACTCTTATGCCAAAGACAAACCAAAAGTTAAGTTAGGATTTAAGCAACTGTATGTCAAATTTACCTACCTTGATATTTATTTATTTTATTATTTGATATATTGATGCTCTAGTACAGTCTGTTTGCAGACGACAAGCAGTTACTCTGTTTAGGATTATACATTACAATTTCTTTTCTTATATACCATCTTTAATACATACTTTTTTTGTCTATTAAAAAGTTTTATACTTAGAATGTGTTTAAAGTATCATCATTGTAAATAATGTCTCGAAAACGAAACGGGCTAGCTCTATTCGGCCTATAGATTTTTATTGCACATTTCGATATGCGCAATCAAATTATTAAAATATTACAACATAATTTGCAAATATTTATTTAAACATCTTACGAATGCGAGTAACCCAAATTTTTGAAATACCGCAAACATGAAATAAAATAAAATGTGAATACATTAAGCCTATAAAATAGGGAAGATATTGGCATAAGTTTTAGCGTACAATACTGTTTGTTAGGATTCTGTAATACAATTTTAAATACAAATATATTTTACATATCATAATCAGAATGCTACTGCATTGAATTATTCATAATAAAAAGTATTTGGAATACAAAAAGGACAAGTATTGTTGCCATAAAAAAACCAATACACAACCAAACGATGACTCCAATATTATTTTTATTGCATTGTCTACGAAATGATAGCAAAGACGCAGAATATTTAACAAAAGGCAAACCCAAAAACCTTTTCAAAGCACAATCAGTTTTAATCATATATTAACAATAAATTTGTGGCCAACACAGACGCCCTCCCCTTGCTCCACACACATGCAGAGTTCACATAAATAAATAAATTAGTCAAAGCGACACGCCATAAAGCATTTGCTGAACCCATAAATCCCCACAAGACGGTGGCTGTTGTCGTTGTCAGCCACCGTCCCGCCACCGCACCAACACACCGCTAACCTCCTGCCGCAGACTGATCCGCGCATTAACATATTAATGTTTTGGCTATTTGGGGGATCGAGTCGGTAGTTGGAGGCTCTGGGTTTGGCGCACTGATCTAGCCGCCAACGCGGTCATTAGACTCATAGATTCATATACGAGATCGGCGGCTTTTGTCGCTGATTTCATTTGGCGCTCGGGATGAGCCGCCTGGGAGATTCTATGGAACGACGCGGGGCTTGTAAACTGAAAATTTATGCATGCCAATGGAGCATTTAAAGCGACATTTGTCGGTTGTGGCCATAACTCATGTGTAGTATGTAGCATCTCGAGCAGTCAGCGCCTGTACCTCGACTAGCTCATAGCTCACACGCTCTGCTTTGCTCCAGTGGCAATCGGACACATTTGCCGGGCCATTAGATCAGGCCGAGACGAGGTGCTTGTGTTGGTGTTGCCAACCATTCGAATACTGTGTTTTCGTTTTGGGTCACAATAAATAGCATTTTATCAAGCGCCATAAATACTGCACCAAAAGTGGTAATCACAACAAAGGGCAGCGGTGACCTTCCCTACATAGCACACGCTTTATTCTAACACGCTTTATTCTAACGGGTGTTTTGATAATTATCATATCGCCCTAATTCATGCAAGTGCTCTCTCTATGATACCCTATGACGCCTGTTGCTTCAACTAAAGTATGCATTACAATCAAAGTCAATGAATTACTTCTTACTACTAAGGCTCAAAAGAAATGCCAAACCCTGAACTTTAGGTAAATATGTATGAAAATGTGTGTATTACTGGGTATTACAAAATACTTTGTATAATATTGTAAAAAAAAATATATTCGAAAGGTCAAATTAAAATACATATATTTTTATACCCTGAACCCATAAAATGGGTTAAAAGGGTATAATGGTTTTGTGCAAAAGTATGTAACAGGCAGAAGGAAGCATATCCGACCCCATAAAGTATATATATTCTTGATCAGCATCAACAGCCGAGTCGATATAGCCATGTCCGTCTGTCAGTTCGTCTGTATGAACGCGTCGATCTCAGAGACTACAAGAGCTAGAGACTTCAGATTTTGAATATAAGTTCTCCTATACCATGAGCAGAACAAGTTTGTTTCAAATGATCGATAACTATTCTGGTTTCCGATATACACATGGTATCGATTACAAAAAAAGATCTGGGGGGTTGAAATAATGGGTAACGATAGAACTTTTCTGAAAATTTCGTCCAAATCGGTTAAGAAACACCGGAGATATCGAATTGAATCGATTGAAGTTAAGTCATTTATTGTTTTGTTTACATTGATTATTATTTTAAATAGCTAAGCATACTTTAAGGGCGCAAGGAGATTTAATATATTTATTGCAACTGGGTTCGGGGTATCTTCTAGTCGGGCTCTTCCGAGTTGACCTCAATATCAACTGACAAAAATTTCAATGTCCTAGGTGTCCTTGTTCAAGAGCTACAGGATGTTGCATATATGCAACATTGGGCAATGGTGTTATAAATTTTAATACAAGTTGATTTTTTTTTTAAATGCCGTTTATTTAATTTTATGTATGGTAGGATACAAAACAATTTTTTTGAGGATTGGAGCACAAGTGTACATTGCCTTTGCTGCATTTACAGCTTGGAAACCCAGTGCTGCATAGCCCCTTGTTCCCCATTCCAGCCAATGATTGTTACCATCTAATCGTAGGGACTTTGCAGGTTCTGCAACATATGCTCTTTTGTAGGTGTTTGATTCAGACCAGTACAAGTAGAAGGAGCTGGTGATGATGGAGCTGGTGATGACGGAGTCGCTGGAGAAGGTGATGAAGTTCCTGAATTCATTGTGAAAAGAAGTGACGATGGACGACCTCTCTTTTTTCCGTCGTCAACCGAATCATACCAATCCAAGTTGGCAAATTTTTCAATTTCAGTCTGAGTCAGACCCTTTTGGCGCATCTCAAAAATAAGTTTTTAGTTTTCGACAATTCACAATAGACCAATGTTGCATATACGCAACACTACATTTACAAAATTATTACGGACAAACTAAATAATATTTTCATGCTGGGTTTTTTTTAAATTGCTCACTTACCTTTCATTAGTTAGTTGTGGAACTTGGTTTTAGTATAACTTTAATATATAAGTGTTTTTTATCACTTTTTTATAACAACGTTTTTTTGCAAAATGAATTTGTCAACTTTGCTCTCGGGAGAATAGCTATCAACTGAACACGAGCACAGCTGATTACCAACCAGTCAGCTGTAAGCTTAAACAACATATGATTCTATTCTAATTTAGAAAGAACAAGAAAAAAAAATTTTAATTTGCGGTACTTAGACGCTTGTAAACACAATGTTGCATATACGCAACAGCGGGCATGAGAGGGTTAAAAAAAAACATCGGTTCGTATTACAAATTTTAAGTACTTTTATTACTGTAATATATTTAAATTATTTGGACCGACTTTCACAAAATCTGATATTATATTGATAGATACATTTACACATGTTGGTCTATTAAATTTGACTTTGTTCCACCCCTCAATTTTAAGCTAATCGCAAAAGTTAATTTTAAGCCATGAGACATTTGAAATCATAGTGAGTTCTTCATGTTTATCTTAAACATAAGGATAATGTAATATAATCCCTTCCAGTTAACAGGCTTACGTTTCCAGCACACACTCCTCTCTTTATGTCAGTCCATACTGAGGTCATTTGCGAATCTGTCTTGGTAGACGAACTGCGGATGCGGATTAAGGATACGGCAGCGGTGCAAAAAGGATAATTCGCCAAAAGACAATGCAGAGAGACAAAGGTGTTTTGTATTTATGACTTTGTAACTCCTTCGCCCAGTAGAACGTCATCGCCATCATTCTGAGTTGGTTGTGCTTGTGCTCGTGTTAGCGAAAGGATCATTTTACGAGCGTTATTCGCACAGGCAGAGAAACTGAGCCGAAGGCTGAGGTATAGGCAGGTACCGTGTCGGGCTAAGTGGACACAATAGAACGCCCTATTCTCTCTGCGATTCCGATGTACGAAAAGGAGTGAAAGGAGTTCTGCACAATTGTTTTGACAAAGGCGTTCCTTATTTTGACTATTTAAAGGATTACGCTAAAGGATTGACTTTGCAACCTTGACTGCCGGCATTTAATCCGTCTGCATCGTCAGACGCAAACGCCCACAATGAAGTATTCCATGAATCTTTGGTAGTTCGTCTCCTTTGCCAATCCGCCCGACAGTGGGTTTTATGGTTCGCGAATGAGTTAGAAGCGACCTTTGGGCTTTCAATAAAACTGTTCGCAAATAAAGGAACAACACTTCCGCGAAATGCGTCGAAGAGTTAACGTAACTCTTTCGCAACTTGCACGTAAACCTTTTACCACTCACCAAGAAGTTGTAAAAAACTGACTTAAGGGGCGATTCTAAAAAATGTTGGATTTAATGTTAGCCAAGAATCTAGGTAAGAGGTATAATTACTGTGACACTTCTAAGAAAATTTATAAACAAAGCAATAATGGGAAGACTTATATTGACTATGTTTTTGTTATGGTTATAGAAGGATATATACAATTTTTCACATACTCATTTACTCTAATCTTGAATTTAATTCGAATCGGTTGAACGATGGAGTTTTCAAATATATGCATTACAATCTTGATATATACATATATATGTATTAATCTGCATCACTTTGTTTAGAATAGTTCTTATAAGATTTGTCCAACAGATTGATTGTCTTTTTCAGCTACTTCAGCTTTTGTAATACTTGAAAACGTATCTAGTCGTGGCTTCAACTACCACTAGATGCTGCGCAGCGTCCGCTTTAATCTAATGAGTCGTATATATGCCGCTTGCCAAAATGGGATGGCGCATGGTTCTTGTGTAACGTTGCCGATAACTGTCATGGAGCGCAATGAAAAATGACCAATCAATGTCTCACTTCAATAGATGAGCAAACAGCGAAAGAAGGAAAGGCGAAAAGGATGCCGTTCATGTTGCTGGCAGTCGTGTTGGTGGTGGTGGTGGGACAGCAGTCAATTCCTAGCTGAAAAACACCCAAAACCGACCGAAATGTGACGTTTTTCCATTGCGAAAATGGTGCATTTTATAGAAAATCCGACGATGCGTCGTGAGGGGAGCGGCAAATTGCAGCTGCTCAAATTTAGAGTTGATATCAAAACCGTTTGTCTTCTGGCTTAATCGTGGAAATTTTCGGGTAGTTGCGTTGTGCAAAGGTTTCCTAATGATCCCACAGACTTAATGAAGAATTGACTCGACATTCTATGCTCAACGTAAGGAAATAAGCAGATTGACTAAAAATAGGGTAATTAAATATTAAGAATATTTCTTAAATTATCATCATCATTACATCTCAAAAAAATCCTTAAAATTTACCATTTGAGTTCAAAATAAAACAAACTAGTTTTGATAAATTCAATTAAAGAACAATGACTTCATATATATTTTTGTAATAAATATTAATAGTAAGTATTATACACTTTTGATTTTCAGTCTCCAAGATGTGTGTGTGAGTGTGTTTGTTGTGAATTATCGATGCCTGGCCACAGACCATGCAGGAGACTCAATGATTATCGAGCGCTCCAGGCAACAGAAAGCAGGCAACAGTAAACAGTTAACAGGCAAAGAGAGGGAGCGGGCAATGGTTAACCCATGGCCAGCCACTGGGTTTTTAGGTTGTTCGAAGGTAGTCGCTTTTGAGCCTGTCTAAGCACATGCGCACTCGTCCTATGCTGGTGTTCTGGGCACCGTAGGGAGTGCTTGTGTGCCGAATGCGACTAAGACAGCGACTGCGCAGCATCTCGTTTGACATTTGCGTGTCACCGGCAAATGGTCGAGAATATTTGTGGCGCGTTCGTTATGGTTCGTTGTGTGTGTTTAGGGCAGCGGCAGATGATAGTGCGCCTCGTTGGAGGTGCTCAGCTCCTGCTGTTGTTGCTGTTGCTGTTGCTGGTAGTTGCACTGCTGTTGTTGATGATATTGCGGTGTGTACTGTGCCTCGTACTGTTGGCCAAAGTGTGGCGGTGGCAACGGCGGCGACTGCTGCGGGTAATCATAGCTCTGCTGTGTGCCGGGCATAAAAGCGGGATACGCAGTATAGGGTAACTGAGATTGAGCTTGAGACTGGGACTGCAACTGCATCTGAGACTGCGACTGAGGTACGGGTATGACATCTAGGGGCGGCAATAGGGAAGCGTAGCCGGAGCTGTTGCAGTGTTCGGGTGAGTTGTCTAGAGTGCGATCCTTTTTGGACTTCATGCGTCGGTTCTGGAACCAGATCTTGATCTGACGCTCGCTCAAGCTTAATGCATGAGCAATATCGATGCGACGACGTCGGGTGATATAGCGATTGAAATGGAACTCCTTCTCTAACTCGAGCGTCTGGTAGCGGGAGTAGGTTTGTCTTGTTCTTTTGGAGTCCTTGCAATCTGTAAGTCAATAGAATAGAAATTTTCAAGTAAGTAACAGTTTAAAGAGAGTTTGATTTATAAAGCGAGTATTCAAAAGAGAGGAAAATATTTGGGATGCCTACCTGATGAGAGAGTCTCCTCAATGTGCGACCAATTGAATTCGTTGCTGTTGCTAGAACCAGCTGTCACAATTCGATGATTGATTTCATTTTTCTTCTCGGCTGGCGACTGGGGTGGCGTACTTATGCCAATACCATCCACTAGGGAGGCGGGTGTGCTGGTAGTGGGCGTGGCAGGCGTTGTTGCTGCTGGTGGCGGAGTGACAAAGTCGCCATGCTTAACCTGCTTGCATGGTGAGTAGACGTCCAGATAGTCGACATCCTCGCTGCTGCTGCGCTGTGGCGACATGTGCGTCTGTTGTGTTGAGGGTGTGGGTACGGCATAGTCCTGCTCGTAGCAGGGTGACAGCTCCCCGGCGGAGCTGCTCTTGTTGGGCCTCTTGACCTGCTCGAACGTCGTGTAGAAGTAGTCGGGTGTGTATTTGAGTTTCTTGACGGGATTCGTGAGCAGAGCGCGAAGTGTACTTGGGCGCTCCTCCACGGCTGCAATTATGTCTGCGGCACTCTCTTCCGCTTTGCGCTTACGGTTCTTGGGAGAAGCGGGTGAGCTGACTGTAGATGGCGGTGTAACTGTAGCTGTGGCCTGGTAATGAGGCAGTGCATCTGGAGCTGGCATTGCCATCGTCTGTATCTGCTGCTGTTGATAGTTGGAGTAATAGCAACTATCGCTATAGGTCTCCTGTCCATACTGTGCATAGCTGCTAGGCTGGTAGCTCGCAGGTGGCCAGGTACTGGATGAAGTGTTGCTTTGCTGGTAGTAACTGTTGCTGTTCTCGTAGTAGGTGGGTGGCAGGGCGTGATGATACATGTTGTACATGCTGTCGGCATAGTAGCTGTGACTGTGCGTATTCGTAGCTGCCATTGCGTCTGTTTTGCGAGTCCTTGGGCTAAACGAACGAAACAGAAATGAACGATGTGTGCGCGACGCTGCTGCGTTTGCGAATGTGCTGCTCTATGCTCTGATCCTGCCTTAATATAGCCTGAGCGAACTGATGTACGGCACACGCTTGCTCGTCATAGCGCATAAATATCCCTGCGCATGACACTTTGACACATGCTGCGACCGAGCGTACACTACCCCTCCAGGACCTTGTCCGATTTATTGTTGTACAGGGGTAGAGCGCAACAGCAACGTTTTATCCGTAAGTCTATTTATCCGAGAGAGAGAGAGAGAGGAGCGAGAAAAAGAGAGAGATAGAAATTCGTTCTCATAGCTTGCTTACCTGCTGTGCTGCTTATTACCTTCTTACCTACCCATCGCGCCCATTATCATCGCGAGTTGCAGAAATTTATCCGTCCAGCTCGTTTCCCCTGCGTCCTTGAGCTGCCTTTAAGACGTGCGCAGGACGTCCCACAGGCGCATAATTAAGTCGAATGCGCTTGTTTGCGGAAGCGGGATAGCTAGCGCTTTTCTGCTTTCCTCTAATTGCAATAATCATAAAGACATAAACAGAACTGTAAACTGTAAATGTTGTTGCTAAAACGGTTGACACAAAAGGCTTTTCCTCCCGGGTCCCGGGTTTATTGTCGTATTCGTAAAAATTCTCCGGTCTAAAACGTAGGAAACATAGCTGCTGCCCGACATTCCAAGAATCGCCAAGGTATTCGCTTCGGCTCGGGAAAATGGGTTTGATATTAGATTTAGACTAGCATAGATATCGCGCAAAAGGCTGCGAAACGATAAAATTGCGCGTGCTTCTTACCCATTTGCAAACCCATTTCAATTCTCAATCCATTGTGCCATCTTTAGTGGCGCTTTGATGCGTCGCGTGTTGCACTTTTTGTTTGCTCGCGAGAGTTTCTCTGAGGCAGGGGCAAGTGCCTTAAGACTCTTGTGTACAGTATTTGCCTAGCTGACCCGTAAGCCGGCTCAAGTAAATTGACTTGCCAAAAGGCGAACTAACATACATACAGAGACAAATGGCCAACTTTGTGTATGTTTACACGACTTGCGTTATCCGCTTAGCCAGCCACCCCCGATATTGATCTAAAGCCCACCCTCTCTGCACCCTTATCATCAGATATCTATAGATTGTATAGATCTGGCATATGTGTGCAGTTTTCGTGCTGTGCGAATTGTACGGCTACCTCCAGCCCCTGTTCCTTATTTTTCTCCCTCTCCCTCTCACTGCCCCAACTCCAAATAGTTTGCGCTTACCTCTCCTATTGTTATTGTTGTTGTTGCAGAGCGCACGGTCGGCGACAGCCGGCCCAAAATTTATGGCGTTTTTCAGTTTGACAGGCCGCAGCTCGCCGCCCGGTCGACGACGATTCATGACCCACGACAACCCACTTTCTGCCGTTCCGAGAGGTTGTTGTAAACGTTCGTAAGTTTCTATAGATAGGGTATCGATGTTGGTAACATAGATTTTATTTATTTGTGTGCGTGCAATACAAAAAATGGGTCATATTACTTTTTTAAAATCAAATAGTAAGTACATATATTATGCATTGCTGAGAGTTAAAGGAATCCAAAATAGTTATTGAATAAATATTTAAGAATTAATGTTCATAGCTTTAAAAATCTTTACACTAACTGTGTATTTTAAGTAATGACAGCAATTAAAATGTTCTGAAATAGTTTGGCATATTGAATTCAATAATAGTTCAAATAATTATTAAATATAAATAAATTATATTAAAGCTCTTAAATACAAATATAATGATCACAAAAATTCTTTATATTACTTTTTTCGGCTCAACATTTATTCAAATGACATCTGTCTGCCTTTCACATAACTTAAGATGTTTGCAGCCAATCTACTTGAGCAATTAGTCAGTCTGTCAAACGGCTTGACCAAACAACTTTGTTTGCTTAACCAGATTTTTGTGTCAGGTGCAGTTTAAATTTTCAGTAACCGCAGTCCATCCACACTGTCTTTCTGGACGATTGACTTTTATCACTCAACTGATTATATAACCTCACTGAAAATACAGCTTAATCTGATTGTGTGTGAGTTAAAGTCAACTACTTTTTCGGCTTCAATAATTGAGTTGTAAGGCCCACATGTGAGTGTTGCAACCACAACACACCCTGATGCCAGCGGACCGAGGCCGAGATCGTTTCGTGCGTTTTTATTGCCGAATTAATAAATTACCTTGACAGTAAATCGGGAACATCCTATTGTGTGTGAGTGCCCCGTCCCCATTCAAACCGCTACCCGCTGCAACAGCTCATCCCCTTTCCTTGCACTTTCATGAGGGTTAGCTTTAGACAAGGATTTTCAGAAACTGGACATCAGACTTAGGCACGTATATATGTAAAAAGAGTATTTATCAAAGTGCTGGAAGGTAAACCAGGCACGCGCCTGAAGTAGGCGAATGTGTTAATAATACCCAGAGAGATGAACCGTTAATATCATCAGCTGCACACAGGGATTTATGAAACAATTATCATCTAATATTTAGAGTTAATGAAGAAATATCTAAAACATTTAGATTTCACTCAAAATCCATATTATTATTTTACAAATTTTTAAGGATTTCACATTACTAATTGCAATTTAAATTGCGTGTTTGGATGTTGTTTTTTTTTCGACCCTGTGCTTAAGAGTATTACATAAGCATCGGTCAAGACAATTCAATCCGTGCGTTTGTTTGTCTGTTTGTTTGTTTATTTGCTTGGCTTCGTTTACTCGGCCGAGGGTCACACGCTGTGGCTTTGAAGTTGGCTGGATCTCTTTTGGGAGTCGTAGATAGCTCATTACGCAGTCAACAAATGCTAATTGAGCGGCAACGACAGCAACAACAGCAACAAGAAACTGCAACAATCGACAACATCGCCACTCATTATCAGACCAAAACATGCGGCGCCAAGCTGCGTATTAATTGAAAATAGGTAAGAAAAATTATTAAACAACAATAAGAAAAAAAACTCTTTGCAGCAGCACCAAAAAACCAAGCAAGTGTTGTAAATTATGTTGTTAGATTTAAAAAAAGTCTTAGCCTCAGAGCGTCTTACCTACACAGCATGACTTTTCAATTCGTATTCGTAATTCTCGATCCGAAAAGTTTCCGAACCAATCCTAGAAATGCCATCAATTTGATTGCCTCAATCGACGGCCAATTTGTGAAAAGAGAGAAGAAAATTATTCAAAATTTTTGTTTGATTTAACAATCAATTACGGATTTAAAATTAAATCATTAATATTCAGAAGAGTCGATGCATGTGTTGTCTTATTTCAACTTGGCAACATATGTAGATATATTTCTGGATAGAGTGATTTCACATTGCTCGTAGTTGCTGCCACATTTGGCATGCCTCATTGGCACGCAGGAAGTTTTCACAATTTCACTGTCCTTGATCCACAGTTTTCGGCTGCAAAAGTCCTTCTCGAGGTCATTGCAACCAGTGGTGCTGAATGATTGCCTCGGAAAAGCCAGCGTGGGTGAGCTGACCTTGGATAATCACGATCAGCAACTCGGCACCAATCCAAGTCAAGGCAACTTCCAACTTCCAAGGATGTGATGTGCTCCTTATGTATATTTATTTGTTGCCCAGTGTGTACAAACATTCTCTCAATGCGTCACGCGTCGCCTTCGTCCTTGGCCAGACAATGTCATTGTCGGCTTCTGTTCTCATTCTTTGGCTGTCGTTAGGACATTTACGCTCAATGTCATCCTGCCTAACATAATTTAGTGTGTATGCGTGTGTGTTTTGTTTGTATGTTGACATTTTCTTAGCGCATTAATTGTTTCTGTCACACTTATTTTGCATTGTTTGGCACTCTTCATAATGAGGTCCTTGTAAAAGTTGCTGCAATGAAATGAATTATGCATTAACAGTGAGCTATCATTTTGTTCTCGTTTATGGCCATGGAAACAAATGTCGATCAACAATGTTAACACCTTCCATATGTTAACAACTAGTATTCAATATAGTCATATCCGTCTCTCTAGTTGTATGTGCTATTTAGTCAATATTCATTAAGATACACGAATAGTTAAGACTGCCAATCGGTCTTAGTTAAATATTTTACTTCTTGGTATTCCCGAAACCCATTGAAATCGTGAAAACTTATTAAACAAGCAGAAATAATACATCCATAAGATATATTTACTCATGATCAGCCGAGTCGATTTAGCAATGTCCCTCAGACACCCAGGTTTTCAGAGACTAAAAGACAAAAAGACTTTATATAAGGAAATTTTCCTTTCTTTTGCAAAATAATCCAGTTCCTTTCCAGGCTTTTTCGACTACATCCTTCTAACATCTTAAATTTAGGAAGTAAAATAATAAAACTGTACAAAAACTATAAAATAAATTTGGTTGGTATTCTGATAGGAAATTTAACTAACGAATGTCTCTATTTTGCTCGATAAATATTTTATGTATGTATTTTTTGCAAATACATTTTGATTGATGTAGGATATGCTTTAAATTTTTACATTGTAACCTTTGTATTCTTATCTTATTTATTTATTCCATACAAATATTTATATGTAAGAATATACAATGTGAAAAGTTTTGCATTGCTGCCTATATCACCAGCTAGTAAGGATTGCTCATTTCATTAACAATATACTATTAAACTATGGGCCACCTACGAGTTCGTTGTAAGGGCTCAATGCGATTTCGTTGAGGAGTCGTACGACCGGGAATCGGTGTCGCGCGCTTGTCTGAATTCAGCGAATTCGTTGATGGTGATCGCAAAAGTTTTAGTTGCAGGAGAGCTGACTTGTCCTAGAAGACACTACTGGGCATCGGAGTTGTGGACAGCACAGCGCCCCCTGCGGACAGTTTTATACTTTTATGACGTGGCAATAATATTTCCGCCTTGGAAACCAATTGCGCTTTGCTGGCGAAGGATACGTGCGCAATTAAGACGTTTAAGGACCCATGACACGGTACATTTGCTTTCCATAAACAGTCCAGTCGAGTCGCGCGAGCCGCGACCTTCGCAGTCCGTCAACAAGACATAATTTTAATGCGAGACACACGCGTCGTCTTTGCAACTTACTCAGGTAGTCCTTGATTTGTCAGTCGAAGGGATTCTGTTTACTCTAAACAAAGTTTACGCCCGCTCCCGCCTCTTTAAGATGCTTAAGGAGAACGTTCGGATATATTTGTTTAAAGATATAATGTTTGAAGCGACACCCTCAATATTCGTTTAATCTTATGATGTCCAGATTCTGTGGGATCGATGACTTTAATCCAAATGGATGTCTTCAGTGATCTTATTGTTTTCAAAATTAACATATTGTTTATTTTATAGGTAAAATATTTATTTCTTCATATGTATTTTTTATTATTTTTTTTTTTTATTCTATTTTATTTTTTTCTATAACGCAATTTTAAAATTAACTTACTATAAGCAGAACCAGCTAGCCGTAATCAGCATGCCCTTAAGAGATTAATTTTTTTTTTGTGTTATAAAAATTTAATTTAGTTACATTTTTTTTTTAAACTTTAGTGTCTCAAGAAAATTTATTTAAATTTGTTTACCATATTTATAAAACTGTAAAATTAAAAAAACAATGTTGGAACTTGAAACTTAAGACTGATACTAATACTGCAAATAAATTAAATAATTAATAATTAGTCAGATTAACTTAACTTACTTTTAAACTAACCTGCTTTTACTCATATTATGAAAAATTCCTCGGTGTTAAGCATTGATCAGTTGTTACCTAGAATTAAAAACCTTTGTCAAAAGTAAGCAACGCTTTTTGATGATTTCCAGAACTCCACAGAGTGGTATGTATTTTGCAAATGTAGGCTCAGAGAATCTTGCACAAACTATTCAAACTATGAATGCCTTGCAATGTAAATGATAATAAAAATTCTTAGAACTTTCAGTGTCATAAACATGAAAACTCGAGCACTAAACTCGATAAACAAAAGTGTGCAGCAAAAACTGGGTTAGTTTTTAGAATTTGTTTAAGCAGCCTTTAAAAGAAGAACAGAAAGAGGGAATTAGCGTGTGTCCTGGTAATTTAAATTAGAGCAACGTCAGGCGACAGGCATAATTGTTGGCGGAAGACAACCTGCGATCCATTGACTCAGCTCGTGGGCGTTGCTGGGTGAACTATGGTTAACAATGGAACAATGAGTAAAGTAGAGCAATTTGGGTTCGAGCTGGCAGCTTAAAAGCATTATTTGCATTTATTATGCAAGCCCATTCGTTGCATAGACTTGCATAACCAGTCACGTCCTTGAGGATTCGCAGTGAGTGCACTCTCAAAGATCGGGAATCGATGTGAAAATTTGGGCCATGGCCCTGCTACAGTTTTCACTGCTACCAAATAAGGTCTACGGTCGGAAACTCGAGCACGGCCTTAGCCGACAGGCAGCACAATAAAGTTTTATTGGGCCTAAGACACTGTCGTAAAACGATAAACTCATAAATCCGTAAAAACTTTTGTCTGCTCTGCATTTTAAATGGAAAATGAGTGGAAAAAATGAGGTCGCTGCCAAAAAAAATGCTTAATTTTTTAACAATAGCAAAAATGCGTGAAACAAAGCGAACTCGCTTTTTTTTTTTTTTTTTTATTATTATATGCGCATATTACTGTTACCATTTTTTTCTTCTTCCGTTTCGTCAACAGAGGTTTTCTCAAAACTAAACTAGAACTGAAACATTTTTTGTGTGCTTTATTTTTTGTTTGTTTCGTATTTGGGCTACAGCCAGCTACAGTATTTTTCATCGATTTTTGTGGAAACTGTTTTATGGTAGTCAAGGTCTAGACCTACAGTTTAAAAACTGTCACAATATACATATTCATTTTTTTTTTTTTTGGTATATTTCGCTGGTTCTGCGAAGATTGAGGCTATAAGTCCAGTGGCGTAAATAACTTGACAGCATTTGTGAGAGAAAGGAACAAAGGCAGTTAAAATTCTTCCATAGTATTGCGGTACAATTAAAAAAATGACAATCGCTTACTTAAGAAATAGTTCGATTAAAACATTTATTTTAAAGACATTTTTTTTGCTGAAAAATATATCCATTTTAATTACTAGGCATTCATTCAAGCTCTTATCTGTAATTCAAAGATTAAATGAACACATGAATGTATTTTTAGTTCTTAATAACTAACGCCGCGAGTAGTACCCAAATTTCAAATAATTCATACAATAGGTGGTAGTCCACTCAACTACAATGTACAAATTGTTTTCTCTATCTTTGTTTTTATGCTGTTGCAACAGAAGATTTTGTTATTTCGAAAATGAGAACGACATGCGAAAAATCTTTGGTCGGTTTAGTTTAAATGGGCCGTAAATGATAATTTTAATTTTTAATCAAACATATGTACATGAAATCAGCGCAGCATAAAATGATTTAAGGGCAAAGCCAGAACCAAGAGCGGACCATGTTCCACAGGCCACAACGCGACGGCAGAGCAATTCAAAGAGGCCGCCAAAAACATATGCCGGGCACTGAGCAGCACGTTGAATGCTTTTATTTCTGTTTTGGCGTAACTTTTGGGATCTAGAAGTCAAAATTCTATATATATTTATATATATACTATGCAAATAATGGCACTAAACGCCAGCTGGCGTTATAATCTGTAAACATCAAAGTTAACCGTGCAAATTTATATTTTGCAAGTTGGATTCGTACTCCCATTAGAATACGTATTTTTCGGCTCTTACCAACAAGAATACACAATATTGTGTGCCCATTAAGCCAAGACTGCAACCATAAAAATGCCACGGAAATGTTTTGCTTAGCGAGCAGTGCAGTATTCTGAAGAACTGCTTGGTTGACGCCTTGCACTGCTTGGTGCGAATTATGTATACGTTACGTTATTGTTTTGAATTGATTACAACACGGAAGTTATTACTTGAAAAGCTGATTTAAGACACATGTTAGTTCTTTTAACTTTTTCAGGCCATTATTAAGGCATGTCTTTTCATCCGTAAAATGTTGTCGACGGAAAGATTATTCTATATAGATTAAAAAGCAGGTGTAAGATTACAAACAATTCTTTGCTGTCATTTATTTAATGATTTTGGACAGATTCTTTTTGCTCACGTATAAGTCATTTCTTCATGCATCATTCATTACATTTATTACAATGGTAAGACTAAACGCAATTACAATACATGAATGGGTTTCAGCAGCCACACGCAATACACGACATAAGCACATTCATAGATATGAAAATATATGTAAGTATATATGTATACATATACATATATACAAATGTGTTTAGCTTCAAAGGAATCCGACATTTTGTTTTGGTTCGCGTGAGCGGCTGAGTTTGCGGCACTCATGCACACGTATCTACAGTTGTGGCTCAATTAAAGTTTGAGCCAACAGCGGACGAGACCAAACGAAAACCACAAACTGAACGCCAAACGAATGTGGCGCAAGTAAACAAAGTATCTGGAAGATACAATTATACGCACGCAATTCGTCAATCAGAACGACATTTTTCTTTTATTTGTTCTCGCTGGCCATTAAAAAACAAAACAAAAAACAAATGTAATAAAAGTGCCGCAAAGCAACGTTTCTACCTTCATTTTTTCATATCGTTAATTACATTTGTTTTGCTCCGTTTGTGTGTTTGTGCTTGCATTTTATGTTAAAGCCCTTCCTAAGACAATTATAATTCTGTTACACGACTAGCAATCTCTGTTTTGTTCTCTCTTTCTATCAAGCAACATTTATTGCAATGGCGACAATATACAAAGATATTGCGGCCTAAAGCGACGGCCGTTGTTTTGTACAAGAGGTAAACTAATTAATTGATTAATGACCACGATCACCCGCTGTATCACGCAAATTAATATTATTCAGCTTAAAACTGACTTTAAGTCGTTTTCACCACAACTAAAAGTTGTCGCACAGTAATGGCGCCCATTTGTTCCCGGCCATCTGAAACGACAAACCAAAACAGTCAGCAAGATCCTTTTGAGATCTTTATCGCCTCCGAATACCGATAGTCTCCTCCTTTGCATTGAGGCTCCAATTCAGGCTGAGACTCGAACCCAATCGGAGAATGAATCAGTTGCCGCTTGTCACATGCGAGTGCGGCGCAGATAATGTCAATGGATCGCATAACTCAAATCAGAGTCTGGACCGGGTCTTTTGGGTCTCCGATCTCCTCTCACATGTGCAACAACGGGCTCCAAATTAATTGAGCTGTTAAATGTAAGTCTCCACGAAATGAAAGGGAAAAAGTAAAGTTGACAAGCTAATTAATATTTAACTCGTTTGCATGTAACTTATAAGAAAGTCCCTCAGAACGAACAGGTTTAAAAGGTTCTTTAAATGCGTAGAAAACGTAATTATTTGTGTGTTAATGCACAATGAATGTGATCAGGCATAAAATCTTAATAAATTGGTTGATTTAATAATATTTTAAAACATAATATAATAATAAATATTTCCTCATGAAAAATATTACATAACGTAATTATTGAATTTTTAAATAAAGATTTCAAATAGTGTTAAACTTTCTTAGTAATTAAATGCTTTCAAAAAACAAGACAGTTTCGAGCTTTTTTTACAGAAAATGAATTGTTTGTATAAAAGAATATAAAAAAATAAGCAAAATATTTATAAATATGTTCTAAATAATCTGCATATAAAATAAAATAGACCACACCAAATGCAACTCTGTTTAATTTACCGATATTGCTTATATGAATTTCTGAGATTAATGACAAATTATTAGTCAACATGATTTCCACTCAATAATTTCGCATAATGTCAAATCAGTGCGTGTTAAATTTGCACACTTAATATGCGAGTTTGCCAAATATGCTAAAACTAGAGCTAGGAATTTGTATTTATATTAAAGCGTTCCAGCTTCAATTCGTGATGCTTCAGGACACTTTGGCTTCTGTCATTGTGAAAGTATGAAGAGAAGCAAATCTAAAGCAGGAGGCTCTTTGTATATTCATATATGAATTTAACCGTTGTTGTTTGGTACACGTTCCGTGATACGCGTCCTGGACCCAGAGCCAGAGCCATCCCAGAGCTCTACCTCTACGCAACATTGCGCACTGGCGCTGCCTTTGCCATTGCCATTGCCATTGCCATCGCCATCGTTGCCATCAGCAGCGTCGCAGCGCTGTTTGTAACAGTCTGATTTTGACATTGACGAATTCGTCGCCATTTATCATGTACGCCCATAAGGGAGGCTCTGGAAAAAGCGAAAAGGATACTCGGGAGTGTGCACGCTGCAGGCAGCCAACAACAACAGCAACAAGAACAACAGTCTGACAGTCCGACAGTCCGACAGTTTGCCAGTTGAGCCAAGCTGCGCCTGTTTCTGTCTGTCTGTCGCTCTGTCAGCTTTCCTTCTCTTGCCACCTTTCGATATACTCGACGGTCTGACTGTCTAAATTGTCTGACAGCATTCCGTCAGAGTTGTCAGTGCGACGTTAGCTATCATCGGGCGTTGAAATTTTCATTATATTTTATTCACGTAGCGATGCGTGGAACAAATCTAAAATACCCCCACCAATCTAGCTCGTAGCCCATTAACCGAAGCGTGTAATTAAAATGTATTAATACATAAATTACCAAAAATTGCACCACTAGATTGAAAAATCTAAAAAATTTCTTTATTTTTGTATAAAAAAATGCAAAGATGCGGGCGAGAATAACTTGATAATGTTTCCTGATTTGTGTTACGTCTGCTCAGATCTGATAAAATCATGCTATAACCAACAACGACAATATACAAAACAAAAATAAGCTTAACACATTTCATCCTGGCGGGCACAAAATAAAAAAATACTCATGTCCATTCGGATGAATGTCCAAGTCCGTGTCCATCCGGTGCGAGTATTTTGACAAATCGCCCGATTGGACATTGAAACATTTTATCTGCCATGTCGTCGATGCCACGGGCATGAAGAAGACGCAGTGTCAAGGGGGGTGGTATTGGGCAGGGTCGAGTGAGGTTTTCTGGCTGTGGCGTGGGTCAATGCGTGGCATTTTGGTCATTTATATGAACACTCGTCGTTTTTCGTTGCCAGTTGGTGTCTCTTTTTATCGTTGTGTGTGTGTGTGTGTGTGTACACATGTGTATGACGGGGTAGCAATATACAACCCCCAAATGAAAGACCTGCCTTCGGGAGCACATCATGGCGAATGACAGATTAGCAAAGTCCCAATGGACATTTGTAACCGAACTGCAAAATGCCCAATGCCTGGGATCTCAGCTGTATATAGCTATGCTCTTTGTGGGTGGTGGTTGGATGGGAGGTGAGTGGACACAGTCGGGTTCCACTGTAATTTAAATTGGGAGCAGTCCACGCAGTTTTAAGAGTCACATCCATAGTCCAACCCACCCACACTCAAAGAAAAAGAGTCTCCAGAGACGCTGGACGCTTCTTATCGGCACTGATTACTTTCTAATCCGTGCAGCATCAAGCGCACTGGCGTTGACACAAACAAATGACCAATGCTCAATGGCAGACCTGCAATTTAGAAGTTGGACATTCTTGTAGGCTGGATACATCAGGGCACTCATCAAAGAAGAACGACGACGACGACGACGTCGACAGAGTGAAAGGTATTAATTGCTAACGCCGGCAGCCAGGTAGGCTGATCAGATGACCGGATAGAATTGGTATAGCCACCGCACGCACAGGTTGGTGGTGCTAGTGGGTGAGATGAGTGTGTCAGTGTTTTTAATGTGAAAGCAATTTGAGCAAATCTCTCTCTTTCCCTCTCGCCAAAGTGCCAGCCACACGGTCAGGTATAAATTCTTTAGTTATTATGACCGAAGTGGCCATAATTATTTTGATGTTGCTTTGTAATTAGTGTTCGATGGGCCAACACCCCCTTTCACTCTCACTTTCTCTCTCTCTCTCTCTCTCTCTCTCTCTCTCTCTCTATTGAAGTTGCCGCTGTTGAAAAAAAGGGAAAGTGAAAAATGGCATTTTATGCGTGGCTGCTTGCAATGAGGAAATTACGCACTTATTTGGTTAATCGAAAAGTGAAAATGCTGCCGCCGCTCACCCAAATAATTGGTTTAATTGGACACATGTTACAAAATGGCTGTTAATGCTAACTATTAAAACCATAAAAGACTTAAATCAAACTAAGCCCAATATATGTATAAGAAATAGATAAAGCTATTGTAAAGTGTCACAAACTGCTTCTTTTTTTTTTCGTGATATTAAATAACAGAATGAATTTGATAATGGGAAATATTTAAAACCTTAACCTGTATAAAATTAAGCATGCCTGCACACAAAATTCCATAATAAATTAAATTGCATATTAGTCAACAATATATTTAAACTCATAAGTTTTGTAAAAATGATTATATGGAGACAACTACAAAGCAACAAGAAAACATTTTGTGTCGTTAATGTTTATTTTTATATTTTGACAAAATTTAAAATCGTTTGAACAGCTCAAACTGCTGTATAACGATAAATCAAATAAAAACGATCTATAGCTGCCCGTTTAAAGATTTTTCTCAATAAAATCTGCGGTCACACTAGTTTCAGTTTAGAGAAACCAATTAAAGTTTCGAAACAAGTAAGTTTCACAAAAACATTTCTTCAAATAAACCAAATAAGATGTCAACAAGCTTATAAGTAATTTACTAGAAATAGTGATTAACCCTTTAATTTTGTAATTGTTAATGTTGCTTCATAATCACGTTTGAAATAATATTTAAATGATGATAAAAATATCAACAACGAATCTTTTAAAAGTTTACTATACTCTTAATTCTTTTTAATATAAACTTGTCTCCATCGCATCTTTCTAGCGAACTCACACATAACACATACTCACATTTACTCTATTTTTAGTATATATCTCTCTTGATCACTAACGAGTACGCAAGCTGATCACAAGCAAACGAGAATAGACCTCTAAAGTACTTAGTAAATTGGGGTGGCCATTAAATAATATATACTTTTGTGTACCATCTCAGACAGAGCTATAAGAGTTTGTGTCGTGGCTGCGACTTTTGTGTGAGTGATGGCCGCGAGTTTTGTTGACGAGTAAAACAAATTTCATTGCAATGTCTCCTGATATCAATGTCGGCAATATGTCAAATATAGCAGCAGGCGCAACGGTAGCACGGCAGCACGTGATGCCAAAAAGAATGAGGCAGTGCGGCAGCGCCATGAAACCGCACCATATGCTAAAACCAAAAGGGCGTACACATAATGTTCACCATGTGAAATGCAATGCAAGCAGGCACAAATTAATAATGTCGACGACTCGACGCTGGCATAGATATGCAGATACGAGCACGCACACACACTGGTACACACACAAACCTATATACGCAATTATTGCCAGTGTGTGCAGAGTTGCAGATTTGAATGATGAGATCAAAGAGAGAGATCAGAAGTAGAAGCCCACTGTTCGTTTGACGAGACATCTTTAGAACTCAACCATTTTGATTCTGATGAGAGACATCAGAATAAGACAGACATTTCAAATTATAAATACTTTAATGAAGTTAGCAAAAGAACTCAAAATTTAAAGACTGTTTTGAAACTTTGTATGAGCTTATTTCACACAATATATATGTATGTCTGATTATTACGAAAACATTCAATTTTTGAAACTCACTTAAACATAAACTTAAACTTTACAAAACAAGTTATTTTATTTTATTATTTTTATTTATTTAATTTTATGTAAAATAAAATAACATAAATATGTTGACCGTTTTATTATTACTTGATTAAAAATTATATTTTATTTCATTTGACTGGACTTAAATTAGATTTTTAACTGCGTATCGGCATATCTAACACTTTTATATAAAGTTCTATAAATAAATAAAACAAAGGTTAACAAATGGGATACACAATTTTCTATTATGTGTGAATTGTGTGGGAAACATTGACAAAAAGAGAGAAAACAAAAGAAAAAACAAAAAGAAATAATTTGAATGAAACAACAACTGACGCACGCTAACTCATTGACATTGTATAAAGACAACGAGAACAAAATCAACCAACAATAAACTGAAAGTTAGATTAATTTGGGCAATTTGAAGTTTTGTTGTAATGAGTTTTGGTCAGTCATTTGGCTTTGACATTTCGTTGTTGTCTTTATAAATATGCCGAAACACATTCCGTATAGTTTTGATCTCAGTGCTTATTCTTATTGAGAATTGTGTTAATTATTGTATTAAAAATTACATTTAAATACCAAAGAAAACAATAAGAAAGATATACATAAAGCAAGTGAAATAAATTTAATTTTATTTTTTAAAAAATTTGGATTTTTTGTTGAGCATATGAAATGCTGTCTGTCGTTGGATGTTTCGTATTTATTTGGCTGCCAAATCGTTGAAGTCGCTCATTTTTCCAACGCCAGTTCCGCATTCGAGCAACCTCGGGATTCAACATCTCAGTTCTCCATACACATCCATTGCTCCGGAGCAGCGCCATGTTGCCTGGTTGTAGAAGATGTTTCTTATTATTTTTCGCTGATTAATCGATTGTCGGCTGAGTGTCGCTTGCTGCCCCAGCCTCAATATGTCATCCCGTTGCTGTGTGATTCAGACACTTGTCACTGGAAAAATGTAAACATGAAATGCATTTATGTTGAAATGTTTAAATATGTATGTGCACAACCCAAACAACCCAAAATTCACCCAAATGGAAAGTTGCATAAAATGAATATGTCGACTGTTAGCGTTATTCAACTGAAGATTAATTCATTTAAATTCTTGTAGAGATATTAGACCAACTATTTTCGATCAGGCTATGATGACAAGGCTTAGGCCTATTAAATTAATATAAAGATTAAAATACATTGGTTTATGGACAACTTTTGAATATTATTATAACATGTGTTTGGTGATTCTCTTTTGTTTTATTTCTTTATTTATTATTATTATTTTCTGTTGAAGTACTTGAGTACGTGATTTAGTTGATGAGAATAGTTAGCTTTTTAGTTCGATAATTGTTTTGAAGGTATGTTATTGTATATTTTGGATCCACTGATCTAAAGGTTCTGAGTAAAATTTGTTTTTTAAATTGTGTCAAGAAAATTATTCCTTTTCTAATAAAATTGTTCTTATGGTTTCTTTTAATACAAATTCACTAAATACGAAACGCAATTTAAACATGGACAGTAAACATTAATTGTATACAAAATCTCATATATAATATATATATTAACAAAAAAACTTCGATTGCCATTTCACTTTTTTCTTCAAATTTATCGAAAAGCATGTTTAAGTTTTTACACCAGGGATTTATGTAAATTTAAACTTCAGTAGAGAGAGCTGTAAGCTTTTAAAAATTCCAAAATGAAAGCGAAACCTTTTGATATATTTCCAAATGTTATATTTTGCAGACCATCACAAACTCGAGCAGCAGCGCCAGCTAAAGCCCCTGGCTCAGATTGGGTTGCTGTGCATTGTTTTTCCCAAATGCCTCTGTGTGTGTGTGTGTGCGTTTGCATCCCCCTTTCAGTTGCCCCGGTTCCCTGTGGACCACTGCTGCGTGAGCACAGAGAGCCTGGCTGCTGCTATTGCCTGGGCTGCTTTTGATGATGATGGCATTTCCTTTGGTAGTTGCGTACGTCATAGATTAATGACAGCAATTCATCAAATCACTCGATGGACATGACGACCAACCGAAAAATTCAGCTGAAGCAGCCAGGCAGCCAATATTTTTGTGAATCTCCTTTTCATTGTTTTCTCCTCTCTTTCTCTCTCTCTGTCTTTCTCTGTCTTTTTTGCGTGTCAGCTTCTGGCTTCTTCTTTTTTTTTTTCATGAACTTTGTTAAGCTTTACCAAGGGCGATTACTTGCCACTGGCGCTGTTGGCCACTGAGCCGAGTTTTTGAAATTTGATTTGGATGTTTTGGGCATTCTGGTCAGCTGTCTTGCTGTGTTTTGAGTCTTGCAACCATCCAACGTGCAAACAACAACAACACTACATTGTTCAAGTTCCTGCCACTTAGGCGTCAAAAGTGCGTCGCTTGGGGCGATTTATCAATTGCCGGAAGAGCGCTGGCAACTATGGCAAGGTCCAATGGCAGCAATTCTATGAATAGTTGAACTCACATACTCACACACACCGCCATCTCAACTACACACTTACATGCCACTTATCATGAATCCGGCATTAGCGGGATCGCACAACAGACTAAGAACGATGCACAAGCGTGCAGTCGCTACGTTTAATTAACAACAAAAGTGTGACTATGACACATACCCGGCCAAACTCTCAGACAGTCGCATGGGTACTCATACTCGCACTCATTCTCATACTAGCATCGCTCTGAGATCATCGGATGATGGAGGAGGGCAATGCGGGGGCGCGGCAAGGTGTCTGCGAGCGTTTTTATATTTCTTACTTTTTATTCAAAACTCTTGTCTCGCTCAGCTGTATTATCGGAAACTGATTAATAACCATTGTCAGTGGGACGCAGCATTCTCGATTCTCGAGTCACATTCCCGGACACCGCGCCGATTGCACCGATCCCTCGTTTCCCCTCTCGTCTACGATGACAAGCTAAGGTGAAGATCTTGTTCCGAATTATGTATTTTGTCTTGTTCTCCCCAGAAAAGGTCTCAGTTTCGGTTTCGGTCTGCGACTGATTATTGTTGGTTGTCTCTTGTTATTATTATTGTTGTTGTTTCTCAACGCGACATACATGCATGTATGCATACATAAGTATGTGTTGGATGTGTATGTATGTGTTTATGGGCTCATGAAAAGAAAATGTTTAGAGACAACCCGATTTGTTAAAACTTTTTAACTTACAATCTTCTAGACAAAGCATTTATAGACAATTTTAGGCTTTGTTTATTAGAGTGTTTTGCGGTAAGTAAGGTTAAAAGATAATAAATGCCGTTATCAGAGTATTGATGTTTTTTTAAAAAGAGTTTACATAAATTTCCAGAAGCTTTTTGCAAGCAAGGCAACCTTAAATTTTGAAATAGTTTTCAACTATACCACCGCCTATAGTTTATCTTAGTTATAAAAAGAAGGGTTTTATAATACTTGTAGTCAAAAATATATATATAAAGTTAATTCCCATTTTCCTACTAACTCTAAGCAAAATCAATTTTTACAGTCTTGGTTATCATATCTAATAGATTTTTTTTTAAATTGAGCATTAAAAAATCAACTTGGTAATTTAAATTTTATCTGCGGTAGGCAGTAAAATTTTTAGTTTTGTTTCGATTGCTATTATAGATGCAATTTCCGTTTTGTATTTTTTTATTAAAGGATCATTTCGTAAGCATTTTAATTGATATTTAAGTGCCGTACAAATTATATAATCACGTGCTCGCTCGCTGCTGTTGAGCCTCTATTTTAAGGATGTGCCCCGCCTTTAGATACCGAGCTTAGCTTTGTCTTATATATATGTGTGTGTGGACTTATGCTTGTAGGAAGGGTTGGTCGTAGCAGTAGCAGCTCGTGCCGCATGGCTTGCCACGAATGATTATTCGTCTTTTTGTTTGATAAATGTTTTTATCACCGCATCGAGTTCATTCATTGCCAGCAGCTTAATCTGAATGCCATCGTCAACTGATGGCAACACATTAGTTAGCCAGCTGCTGGACGAGATGCAAAAGCAGCAAGAAGAGCGTGCAGGCAGTAAAGCGGAAGTTTCATTACAGTTGCTTGAAGGAAATAAGCAAGTTTCTTCCAGGCTAGCAGCTAGCTTGGAATCGATGCGTATCTCGAATGATGATTTGCGGTGAGAGCTTGATGAAACTTTAACTTTTGAAAACCATAAAATAATTAACACTTGATTATTATTCGGGGAGCGCTCAGCAGCAGCCTCAGCGAATGGAAAACTTTGGCCAAACTTTGTTTGTGTTAGTCGCTCAAGCGTCAACGGGGGAAACATCGCTTTAATTTCCAAACTATTCCGTTGCAATCTGAAAACAGATTTGGATCTTTGTCGTTGTCAGCGGCAGCAGGAGGAGCAGCGAATAGAGTTGAAAATGTTAGCCAAACGGCCTGAATGCAAATTGTTAAAATAGTTGCAGCTCAAGATTAATGCAAACATTAATTTATAAAATTTGTACGTTCTTAGCAGGATATATTCTTCTCTTGCGCCATAGTCAGCCCCTGCCCTTTGTTCTTTTCGCTTTTGTCCCTTCCTAATAAACTTAAGTGCAGCTCGTACAGAGGGCAACGGCGCAGCGCCAGAAGCTGAGACAAAAGCAACAAGAATAAAAAATTAACGTCAAACAAAGAAAATCCACCATTATTATGTGCCACGCACATAAAACTTTGAGCTACAAAAGAAAACACACACACTTACGAATTTCGTTGATTTATAAGCGTGGGCTGTTTGAAAATATTGTAGATTTTAGAGTAAGAAAGCTTTTAACCAAAGAAATTATCTAAGACTCCATATATTGCAACAGTATACAAAAACTTACTGAATTATACTTGAATAACTATAGAAATCAATTAATGAATGTTAAGGAATTTATGGGAAAGTAAACAAAATGAATTTAATATTTAACTTAAAATTTTTTAGTATTTGTTTATTTAGTTCATTTGATGTAAATCTATAAAAGAAATATATTAGCTCATCTGAATATTTTTTCATTATAAGAAATCACACAGTGTATACTTTTATAAGTTTAAAGCCAATCCTCTAAAGATAGTTTTATATTTAATAACATTTCTTAGATATGAATGTATAAAGTACTTTTTACATAAATACTGGTCGTATGTAATATCAGAACACCATTTTTTTTATACTAAGAGCTAAGACAACTAGTTCAGCTTATTGCCTTTATTGTTTGTAATAAGTTTTCTTACTACATATAACTATTATTTGATCCAAATTTTTCACCAATACCAAAGCAGCTCTTAACTCTTCAAACAGCCCGATATTCGAAGCGTGAAAAAATTCAACTTTTCATCCCCGAAAAGGAATCCATTGTTGGTATTTGTGTGTATTTTTTTTTTATTTGTATTTTCGCCGAGCAAGCAAAACAAGGGTGACTTGATGGACAGACGTCGACGGAGCTGACGCTGACGACGTTTTTCATCAACGCTCGTCATCTTGTGCCATCGCCAGCTACTACGCACAATTGTGCGTCGTATGGGAACGCTATTACAAAGGGCAAGGTTGAGGGAGAGAGCTGCCCTTGTGCCGCCATTGTGTCTTCGCCTTTACAACTGGGGCTGACGGTGATGGCGGTGGTGCTGCTGCTGTTCCGTTTTGGTGGTAGTGGTAGCGATGGTGGTGGAAGTTTGTGCGTATTTTTGTGTCACATTCCAATCTATATCAATCTTGTGTTCGCAATGACGGATGACATTTGTCAATGTCAGACATTTTCGTTTTCCATTTCAGCCTCAAAAAAAGGGCATAGAGCGAGAGTGCGCTGGGCAAATAAAAAGGAAGAGAAAGTCCTGACAACCGACGTTGGCCTTAAAGTCACTTGCCCAAAAAGTCAGCACTCGCCTCCTCAAAACGCCCACCGCCCACAGCACACCAGCTCCTGTTTCAGTGTCAGTTGAAACAACACGCAGGCGAAGGCGGCAAACGCATGAGTTTGACGAATTTGATGTCAAATATTTTCGTTGTTTCCCTCATTTTTTTTATGAAAAGCATTTTCTCGGAACAAGAATTGGCTTCTGGGTGCGTGGTATCCCCCTTAAGGGGTGGTTATACCATAGAACTACCAAAATTGCCTATCCCCCACTTCCACTTACACCCCTCATAAATTCTTGTACTGCATGGGAATCAGTTTTACTGCTATGGAATCACTAAATGTGTTTGCATTAAGTGTTTTCGATTCACAAATATTTGCATTCATATTAAGCCCATCCGTTAGCATACGGTTGTTGTTTTAGATGCGGGAGATTGGAAGCGTTTATTGCCTTGGCTGTGCTTTATTAGCTGACGACTAGGCTAAAACTACTTTTATACAGAATTCGCTATTCGAGATATTGGAAACGCACTGCAGCATAGTAAATTGAAAATGCACTTCTTATTAACTATTCGATTATGTTGCTGTTTGTTGAATGCTTTCTTTGTAAAATTATATCAAATTGAATAAGAAAACGATAATAATTAATCTTCATCTTTAATTAACTGAAACGATAAAAACATCTTAACCTTTTCCAAGATAATTTCTTTATCAATGTAGACCAGCCAACAATATTCTAGTCCTAATGACTCATTTGATAGTGTTAACATTTTTAAATTTAACCTTCCCAAATTACATGTAACGATTATACTCAAGTCTCATCATTAACTGAATCATTTCAGAGCACAGGCTAAGAGCATAAGCAAAGCTTATTGAATAGTCATTAATCAAACGTTTAAATGTTTAATAACAAGCACCTAAGAACATTCGATGTCAAAACAAACACTCGACATCATTCAACATTCGGTAATGATAAGAACTTAGCCAATTTCA
Source organism: Scaptomyza graminum (assembly GCA_018901835.1). Taxonomy (NCBI): domain Eukaryota; kingdom Metazoa; phylum Arthropoda; class Insecta; order Diptera; family Drosophilidae; genus Scaptomyza; species Scaptomyza graminum. The sequence goes on from JAEIFL010000302.1 coordinate 899,479, forward strand.
GACCGAAAACTGTTATAAAACAAACGAAGAGCGGAACGTGTAAGGGAGATAAACAACGAACAGTCCTGGCGTAAAACGATCATGAGTAACAAATACAATATAAACAGGAACTCCCCCTGCAAATCAACAGTGGGCCGAGTGTCATCGATGGCCACAAAACGAAGCCAAAAACATAAACATGAACCAACAACAGAAATGAACGGAGAGCAACAAGCCGCCGTTTTGTTGAACATCATTAATAACAAAACTACAAGGAGACGGAATTGCTGGTATTGAATTAATGAATGCCACTTTTTGGCCCAAAAGACCCAGAGAACGAGAATGAGAAAGATGTGCTAAACGTGCGTCCAGCCCAAGAGGTCCAGTGAACGGGGCACTTTGGACTTTTTGAGTAACTGTCCTGTGCTGCATGTTAGGGGAAATTAATGAAGTTTTTGTTGAAACGCATGCCCAAATTAAAAACAAAACAAAACACAACCGAAAACCAAAAACCAAAACAAAGCCAAAACGCATAAACAATTGAAAAGTGTGCCGATGACAGAGGCAGCGAATCGGCTCAGTAGCAGGGCGCGGAGGAAGGGGGCGTTGGCAGACCCATTGGGCCACCCATTTCCATAAGCAGAGTTTTGTTTTGGCTTTTTGGAGCTGGAACCGAACAGTCTGTAGTGCCAGAGACTAAGAGAATCCTGCACGATATTGCCGCTAGTAGACTTCGTGTCGACATTCACGAGTGGATACACAGAATGCGTTTGTTTGATCGATTTTGTTAAAGCTACACTGCGCTCAATGATTAATCGATTTCAAACGTGGTTTCACACCCAAAGATATCGCATACAAATCGAATTAAAGACAGACCCAGCCGATTGGTAATTAATTTCTAGTCAATGTTGATAAATGATTAGCACTACTACTACACTGAGCTGGGCACTGCAAACTCAACTCAGTCGATGCAAATTCAACTTTTAGTTTTTCGTTTACTGTATTCGAAATTAGAGATGGGGCACGGTTCGTGTTTTTGTTGAAGGCACGAGCACAGAAACACTTAACACGTAAAAAAAAGAAACGAGCAACTATAAATAGTTGAAGTTGCGCCGCTGTGGCTGCTGAGAACCGCTTGACAAATGATGTGCCAAGGAACAGCTTCAAGTGACGGTGGCAATTATGCGAGGAGCCAACTGAAACACAAATGACAGGTCGATTGAGTTAACGTTAACGTTAACGCTAAACGCCTCGCAACGCCGCACTGCCTCCTCCCAGCTACCACAAAATATCTAAACACATAGATATCTGTGTGTGTGTGTGTTCATGTATATGGCTATTTTTGTAAGCGCATTTCACGCGATCGCCACACGATCGATCGCCAGCCATTAATAATCCATTGGAACGAGGGGCAGTCACCTCAATTTGTGGAGCAAACAGGTGTGCCAGCGGTTCTACTCTGGCTCTGGCCAAAGCTCCATTTGCAATGCGCTCATCCTGTCAGTGGCCGCTGCTACTCCTGGTGATCATTTTGGCCACAGATCGATCATCGTCACGCGCGAACCAAACTCAATTAAACTTGAGCGAAAACTTCCATTAGCAGTGTTCGTTTATGGCTATGAAAAAATAATTAAATATGATAGTTGATGGTTATTCGTAATTTTTTGAACTCGCTTAATGCATTTGAAGCGTATTACATTGAAATTGAAAAGGTTACAGATTAGACCACACGCATAGAAAAAATTAATTAATTGAATGAGTTTCCAAAGGACAATATTTAATTAATGAAGTGAAGTGTTTGTATTAAGTCGACCAACAATTTAAAACAGGAGTTTTTGAACAAGTAAATTCTTAGGTATCCGGCTCAAAGAAAATGAACACCATAGTTAAATTGATCTCAAATTATATATTTGCTTAAATTCGTTTTTGACAAAAGTACAAACCACTTAAAAAATTATTTAACCTACTGAACTCAATTGAAAATTTTCCAAGTATAAAAGAAGATAAACTTAAGCTTAAGTAAAGCTTTACCTACTTAAATAGGTTAAATCTCTTCTTGAACTAAGTCAAACTCTACTAAATATAATTTTTAAACATACGTAAATTTGTATTTTGTTCTGTGCATATACTTTCAACTCTACTCACTCTTTTTCTGTTCTGGCAACGTCACTTTTCAATTTTGCCGCATTCTGCTTAAGATGATGAACTGATTGTGTCAAGATGGAAACCGAAACTGAAACTGCTGTCGAGTTATTTCAATACACATGGTTGACTTAACTGGCCGCCAAAGTCGGATGTCATAAATCAAGAGCAGCTAACACAGACCAGCAGCGATACAAAGGATAAACGGTCAAAAATCAGAAGTCAAAAGTCAAAACACACAAACACAACACAAATACACGACACCCACGCAGCCAGGGGCAAACAAAGTTTTATGACGGTCATCGATGAAAGTTGAGTGTCCAGAGAAGTTGGACTACCTACGGCAAGGATTACAAAGGATTGCAAAACAATTGTAGTGCAAATATTTGCATATGCCAGACAGCGAGAGAGCGTTACACATTCGGAAAATGTCAAGGACATGAGAAGTAAGGACATAAAGAGAACGGATAACAAACATTAAAATTAACCTGAAAGTATTGAGTGAAAATTTGAATTTCAGTTGATTTATATACCTAAATCCTCAGTTTCTTAAAGTAGGTAAATAGGGCAGCATGTTTATCAATTTTCTACATAGGAGATACTTCCATGCAAATTAACTCAAGGTCTGCATGGCCCTTTCAATTTATTTATTTTAAAAAGTTTGTCAGTAAAAAGTGTTGTCAGTCATTCACTTAGTCAGTCAGTCAACCAAGTGCATTCGAGCTTCGAGACAGCAGCCCGAATACTCAATTATAGTAACTAGTATAAGGGGATAAGAGGGTAAAGTCTGTGAGGTGAATCGCGACGCGTTGCGTGAAAATGTTGCACATTTGCATAATTATTGTAATTATCAATATATATTCATTAGTGTGGGTCTTGTGCTTAAATTTAATTTGATTTTAATTATATCCATTATAATTACTCTCTATTAGTTCGGGAACATTTTAATAACCGTATCTACAGTTTTCGATACAAAAAAAGTTTACTGCTTACTTAACAATTATTTTAATGGAATGTTTTTTCACAGAAATAATATTTTCCACATGTATTGACGAGATTTGTTTTTACATTTATATAGCACTTTTGTTCCTACTAAAAATTAACATTTAAATACTTTATCTTTAGATAGTTACAAAAATTAAGAACACACACTCAGAATTTATTCAAATCATGCAGATTTGAGCTAAGCGCTGTAATTAAACTCGACCAAAAACAAAAAACCCAAATCAGCCATTGACCTCACAGTGGGCGACCACAGAATACAGAGAGAAACCAGTTTTGACCTATGTATGTTCCCCTCTCCGTACCAGCACCAATGAACCATACTAGAATGCAGTCGATAAATTTTCTACCTGTCAATAGAAGAGGCTACCTTAATGGCACCCAAGATAAACAGAAATTTTTTTTCTTTGATTGTGCGCTCGATCCCGATCCCGATTCCAATCCCAATCCCAACTATGGATGCATTTTAAAAATGGCGTTGCACACACATGGCTGGAAATAGGTTAATGCACTTGCCAACTCAGCCAACGAACGCGGCAAGAAAATTGTTTGCCACTTAAAAGAAAATTCTTATAATTATATTGTAAAACACGAGAGACGCTCGATGCGAATTAAGCGCAACACGCACTGAACATACCCCGGACCGGGAGCAACCAAACCATGCAACGGTCAATGGGCAATGGGTAGCCTTGGGTAAAAATGGCAATGTCAACAGCAAAGGGCAGCCGCAATGCTGTTCATTTGGCTCTGGCTCTGGCTGTGGCTGTGGCTCTGTGGCGCAAAACCCTATAATGAAGTCATTATAATTTCACCCTTATTATGGCTTTTAAAGTGATTGCAAAATGAGCGGCACTTTTTATCGACATGCGGAGGGAGGGGGCGGATGAAGTTGATTGTTTCAATGTCTTCATTTTGCATGCATCAAATTTGTGATTAAGTAAAAAGTGCACTAACACACACACAAACACCTGAACGGATGGAAGGTGCAAGGAAACAATTTCCTGTAATTGCCACCATTCTTGTTAATCATACACACACACACACACACATCCAGTAGCAATTTAGCATTAATCTAAATACGCGTTGAAATATTAATGAGCTTTTAAAATGCAACAGTCTCGGACAAACGCCCAGTTTAAAGCAACGGGCGCATCAATTATTGAGTTGGTCTGTCTCTCTCTCTCTTTCTCTGTCTCTGTCTCTCAGTGTGCACAGGTGCGTCATGGTCATCGTCATGGAATATTCGAAAGCGATCAGTGGCAACAGTTTTGGAATACCACTTACTTGTCATCAAAATTTGATCGTAAATATGCTTTAAGATAAAGACGTTTTAACTATATAACCAAATTGATTGAGTATAACTGTACATCGTTTATGAGACACATGGGATGTGGTTTAATGCATTTAAATTTGTGTAAATCTCAATTAATATAGCTGCTCTTATCTTATTCATCTGCATGCAGATTTTATCTCACAAAGATTGATATAATGAATTCAATTGCCATTTTCTTAGCCCGTTCTTAGATAAACAGGAAGGTGCATAAGTAAAATTTAAGCGTAAAGAGCTCATAAATTCAAATAAATAAATGTTATCGAAACAATTAGAATTGTATTATACCTATGATTCATTATGTTCCTTGGAGAGCTATTTTCTAAGAATTACCACCTCTTTCAGTCGATCTTCCATATAACGAACATAATTCCGTATAAGTATTCTAGAATAACGAATGAAACGTTCAAAACCTTGAAATTTTGTTTAGTCAAAAACCCGGTCTATGTTACTAATTCTCTCTATAACTTGTCGCCTTGAGATTCGGTATATGGAAGTTTCACTGTAGTTTTGAAACAAATGTTTTAAGAAGAAATTAATCAACATTTATAGTTTACCACATGGCTCCTTTCTATACAAATATGTTTTTTTTTTCTTACCTTTTAATTACTTAGCACATGATGATTCGACGAAATATGCTCTGAGGTCCATAAGTGGCGCACAAAAGCGTTGCCATTAATTAGCCCAATTAAATGATGCCTTTTCCGTTCGTCGTTATATTGTTGTTGGAGCCTTTCGTCTGTGTGTTGTGCAATTTCTCTCACAATTTGCCACAATTAACGACTGATCAACAATTAAAGTTGCATTAACCGCCGCAGCCGCAGCCGTAGCTCAAGTTTTGAACTCAACGCAGAGGAGTTGCCTTAATCGGCACCTGCAGATCATCGAATGATGCCGCATAAGTGCGTGTATACTAAATTTTTATCTCAAACTGTTGTTGTTGTTGAATTGACTAAAACTGTACGTAGATGGTTGATCCGTTGATTGCCTCTGTCACTCTGTGTTTCTGTCCAGCTAGTCGCCTTGGCGTTAGCAACGTTTGTACATCAAAAACGACTTAAGGCCACCACCGGTTTAAGTATTTGGATGATTTTTCGCAGTTTCTAATGATGATGATGGCCGCTGGCAGCGGCACCAAATTGCTGGCACCATTGCCGCCTCGACTCGACTCCATCAAGCTTTCCAGTCTCCACCTCAGCCTTAGCCGCGACGTCTGTGGCGGCCAAACGCATATCAAAAGATAGTGCTACTAAAAATCATTTAATAAACATTAAAACACACATGCATACATTAAGTACATATGAAAATTCTTAAACACTTAAATAAAATTATACATTAATGTTAAGGATGACATTGTAAATAAATGAACTTTATGTATTATGGAATCTACAGATAATAAACGTTTCAATGTAATTTTTTTTATTTTCAAAATCGCATCTTGTTTTCCTAGAATAAATTCTAATCACAGATTATTTTGAAAAATAAAATTTATACCCATTTTTCTCTTGGCTTTGTGATTAATAAATTAACATTACTCATTCTTAAACTGACTTCCTAGATTTTACAGCTCATTTAATTGGCTCATAAGAATTTTTGGCTTGGTATTAATGTAATTAAACCGAGTGCTAAAATATAAAAAAAAATCTGAGTTGGAACTTCCATATATGGCACCATATCTTAAATTAATTAGATAAACTTAAAATTTAAATTATTTAATTTAAAACAAGAAAAAGGAAAGATACATAATAATGCATCGAATAAATGTTTTATATTCAATGCGAAAACATTGTCATTATTACAATTCAAAAAGCGTAATCCATCAAAAAAATAGAATACTCGAGCATTTTTTTATGTTTTGGGATCTGTATAATATTTTTAAGGCTCAAGTAAGATGATTTGTTAAAAAATAATTTTAAGCACAGACAGACTGATATTTCGATGATGCATGCAAACCTGGATAGAACAAGAAGAAATTCAAAATTTGTTCACACAATCCATTTTGTTCACACTATAAGTATTTTTTATTTTGTTAATAAATTGATCTATATGAATAGGTTAATATATCCAGTGTTCACACTATCCAGGTTTGCCTGTATTATTTATTCTGACTGTTAATTCTTTGCCAGTTGCCCAAAGTTTTTCTTTAGTTAAATTTAAAGTTACTTGAATATTTCCTCTATTTTCCATTGCACGCGTATCCGATCACATCTGCAGTCCAACCACCTGTTCCCAGCTGCCAGCCTCACTTATGATATTAAAAACCACACACACACAAAGCATATTCTTATTCACGTTTTCCTGTTGTTGTTGTTGTTGTTGTGACGGCTAATATACAATTCAGTTAGAGTGGAAAGCTCGCGGCTGGAGCGAGCCCTAAGGATATAACATAAACTTATATGCGGCAAAGATTTATGACTTTTAATTTCCTGAGCTGTTGCCTGCTCTCTCTCTCTCTCTCTCTCGCTCTCTCTCTTCAAATGCAAATCGTCGAGCCGTGCTGAAGTCATTTCGAATGTGTGGCAGCTTTTATATTGGTATGTGTATCATAGTGTATATTCATGTGCGGGCATAGTGTGTCAACAGCAGCAGCCCGGCAACAGTATACAGAGAGACAGACGCACAACAAATGCAGCAACAGGAAAAAATTTAAAAGTGCGACACGTAATATGCTGGCTTGCATCGCTGTCAGCACATCTGCAACAAAATGAGGAATGGCCCTGCAGCAGCAACGGGACAACCTAATAACATTAGCCTAATGCCCTTACAGCAGTAGTAGCTGCTACCTAAAGAGATGGGAACAAATTGAAAAAGTGAAAGTGCGCCTAGCTCGACCCGAGCAAAACTCATGCACCTTTGCGCCACATGAAAAAGAGGAACGGACCATAGGGTAGAGTAGAGTGTGCCGCCAAACTGCATGAGATCAGTTCATTTGCATTTTGCATGCGTGTTCTACACACCCTACCACCCCCTACTAAATAACACTATACCAACAAAAAAAAACATATATGCCACACACGCATGGTATGGAATGAAGCAAAGAAGCGACGTTTGAGCTAGTCGTATAATATATGAGTGCACTCACTCAGACTGACTAAATTTCGAGACCTTTCACAGCGTTGAGCGCCAACCGAAATGTTTACCCTTGATCGATTGCCGCTGAACCGTAACGGAGCAACGCACGCGTAACAAATGCAATCCTCCTTAAAAGCAGAAATGTGTCACACGTTGGCGACAAGCAACACACCCCCTTCCCTACTAAAATCCCCACCCACCTCCTATACGCACCCACTATTCACTCTGATGCTTTCAAATGTAATGGCTGAATCCTTTCAGGGCAACTACAGCCCCAACTGTTGTTTCTACCTCTTTTTTTTTTTTTCCTTTTCATTTTTTTCCTTCGTCTCCTTCATTGTCGCCGTTTGCTGATGTCTCCTACGCGTTGCTGCTTTTGTCGTGCGAATTGTTGTTTGGTTCGCCTCAGCGAAGCTTTTTATTATAAACTTTTTCCTTTCCACGGAGAGTGTTTTGTTTTTTCTTTTCTGAGTTAAGTTCTCTGCTGCGTTCTGTGTAGAAAACAAAGATAAATTGGTTAATTTCCCCCAGCCATTGTTGTGCAGCCATCAATCGATGCCTGGCTCTGGTAATGGACTTGGCTGAGCTTATGCATTACTCCTGTTTCCTTTATTCTCGCTTCTCCCGCGCAATTCTCACACTTAGTTCGAGTCTTGGCTTTTCTTCGGCTCTATTATTGTTTTTGAAGAAAATTGTTTCGGTCTTCAGCTGGAGGAGCCCATTGAATTAAAAAAACACAAATTAGAGCAACAATGGCTGATTCTATTAGCAGCGACTGAGGGTGGACTGAAGCCCTGTTCATTATCGAAATTTTTTACTTTTATTTTTGTTTAATCTCGTTTTAATGCTGAATCCCTTTTAAGTTTATGGGTATTTTGTAAGAAGCTTTGAAATTACTACTTTAATATACTTTTAAGTTTTATGTGCAGTTTGTATACCTAAATCCATTTAATTCTCTTTTGACCTTGTTCTATCCCAAAGAGAGTCATTTGACAGAGGTCAGCTATGCCAACCCTATTTTATTATTGCACCTGCATTTTCTAGCTATACAAATCAACCTTACAGCTGCCTTAAGTCTCTTGCTGAGTTTAAATTTAACATTGTCAGTGGATATAAGGTATACTGACAAAATAAATGTATACATTTAATTAAATATTGTTTATGTTTATGTAGGCAGACTGTTGTTAAAAGTCTAAATGAAAGCAAGACTATAATAAAAGAACAATGGAAATAAATTATTTATAGTTTATTATATTATAAAACGTTATTAAATAATATTCTTAGATCACGTTAATTCTTTAATAATACTTTAAAGAAGAAAGATTATTAAATTTATTTGCTATAAAATTTATTTTGCCATTACTTATAGTTGTAGTAGCCCTATTTATAAGTTTTTCTAAATTTAATTGTCTCAATTGCTCATATGTTTATTTGATTGAAAATTAATGTAGTATGTATTTTGTCTGGCAGGCTATAATTAAAAGTCAGTACAGAGCAACACAATAAAACTCTGGCAAAACGATAGGCATCAGTTACAGATACTAGAAGAACTTGTAAGATGTATTACAATCCATAATCATAGAACGTTTCGCTGTCAATCAGTCACTTGACGCTGCTTTAGTAGCAAACTCTTCATCATCAGGTCCAAGAACAGAGACCAATGAGACAGCACAGGGTCTGAGTGCAGCAGCCACAGAGGAATATGGATAACTTTTCGAATAGAAATTCCAAACTGACAAGTGTGCATCACACTTCAATTTTAAGAACAGCAGCAGACACAAGCAGGCTCAACTGTTGGCCTTAGCTCCGTTTGAGGCCCAGTTGAGCTTGAATATTTTCTGCCAGCTACTGTTGACTGATCCCGCTCCCCCCACCATCTACTTACAGCTAGAACAAAAACTCTTCGGTTTGTGCACACACACACACACACCATAAAAAACGGAACGAAAACTGAAATACGGGTGCATCATTAAATTTAATATGATACTCATTTAATGAAATTGTTGCCGATTTGTTTTGGAAATATACACGCGCTCGCTCTCCTTTTCAGAGTTTGACGCCTTCGCCAATGCGGAACACTGTGCTCCTCTGGCCCTCGGGCTGAAAGTGAAGCTCTCGTGCCGCATGCGGGCGTTGGACCTGGCGGTGCCAGGTTGTGGGCGGGGCAAAGAGAGTGCAATATTGCGAACATGGCCGGATAATGACGACAACGGCAACGGCTTGAACGATGACGATGACGACGACGACGACGACGAGGAAGGAACTTGTGCACTGGCAAAAAAGGCCGCAGGCAGTGAGTAGAAGAACTGAAGCGAGGGAGTTAGTTGGCTAAGAAGGGTGGAGTGGCAGTCGAGCATCGTAGTTAGTGGCAAAAATCATTCTAATGACAGCAAAACGTAAAAAGCTCGGAAAGTGTTAAGTGGTTTCTCATTAAACTTTATGTACTGCTCCATCCGTTTGTCTGTCTCTCTCCCTCTCTGTCTGTCCATTGTTCATGTTGGTCGCTGTGCGGGCGGCGAAAGCCAGGATGAGAACAAGGAAGAGGATGGGGAGGCTGGCTGAAACGATTGCCAGACCAGTGTCATTAGCACATTTAACCGCATATTAAATTTAGTAAAACGTTGATTGATGGCCACGCAGTTCATTTATAGCCCAGTCTCTTAGTATCATATGTAGCCGGGCTAACTAACCTGCCCCAAAAGAACAGTTGTAGCCAATACACTCTCTGTTGCAATGAGCCCAACAGCAGTGGCATCTTATCTTTCAATGAACCGCCGAGACAAATGACACGTGATTTTATTTGATTTACTTACATCTGCAGCTCAATTTTCAGTTTGACTTTTGCCTCGAGTTTTGGTCTTTGGGTTTTTCTTATGGTCACACTTACTACTACTGCCATAGTAACAGCTACTCCTCTTTGCTACTTGGGCACATTATCCGAAATGATTCGATCATTAGCGGCCCCGCGCTCATCTTGTTCTTGTTGTTGTTGATGTTGTCGTAGTCATCGTCGTGTTCTCTAGACATTACGGGTAATTACGGGAATGTTGTGACAATATTTACCCGCTTGTCTTCAAATTACTTAATTTCAACGGCTGGCAATAACGTTCCAAAAGATTAAGATGTCTAGCAGTTAAGTAAGTGATTTTTGACAGCCTGTTTGATTTTTCGGTAATATTCAATTGAACTTTCGGACAGCAAGAGAATAAATAGTCTTATATATACATATATGGTTATTGCTTTTTAAAGTATGAACACTAATAATGCAATCGATTAGAATGTCGTTTTTTTATTAAATAAGCTATCATAAAAGTATACAATTGTAAAACTTGAAAATAGCAAAGGTATGGGAACTGTCTTTATTTAATTAATCAATATATGTAGTTAAATATCCTTAGCAAATACGTTTCCAAAAGTAATTATAGTTTTTTAATGAAATTTATTTTATCAATTATCAAAATTGTAGGAAGCCAATTAAAAAAAATCTTTAAAGTACTGAATAGATTGTTTTCTTTACACAAATAAGAAAATCTCATGTCAAAACCAAATAAAAATACTTAATTTCTCCAACAACTATTAAAAAATGTTCACCACATTTGTTTTTAAACAAAATTTCACAAAAAAGAAAGCATTAGGTAAGTTGAAAATATATTTATTTTAAAATTGTATAGCAGCTTACAACTACTAATAATGGTTGAGAATTCTCAGAAAATGTAATAAATATTTTAATATATTGTTTATAAATTGTCAATTTCACTGTTCAAAGCATTGTCCAAAATTAAATAAACAAATATTTAATGATAGCACCGCCGGCATGATATGACTCCTAGTAGAATTTTTAGGGTCCCAGTGCCAATGGCCTCGCATGGTGCATATGGCAGTCAAGCGAGCCGCACCAGCAACAGCAGCAGCAACAACAACATACCGTCAGCTCCGGCGGCCATATTGAAAATCATTGAAGTATTTCGAAATTCGTGGGCGGAGTCAACGGCGACGTCAAGTGCGCATGCGGGTGCGAGCGAGCAGACGACAGTAAACGTAAGAGTGTTTTGAAAGTTACTTCTCCCTTGTGTGTAAGACGCAGTGCGCGTGCGCTCTGCCACAGTATGTCTGACAATGATGGTCTGCAGCGGTCTGTGTTCGAAAACTAACTGAATTTCGAAAGCTACGATGGTCGCTGGTTGAGGTTCGAAATACTGGAGAGTGCCGGCTGGCTCTCTCTCAGCAGTAGTTGTGAATGTATTGGTAGCCGATTGCATTGGTATTGGTGCCGGCGAGATCTTCGAATTTCGATATCGATTCTATTTTCGAAGTGCGGCTGAAACCGGATTTCACGGAGCATGCATGCTATTGTGACTGTTGTATGGGTATTCGAAGTGGTGGAACTGGTTCTGGTGGTCCAACACAAGTTGAGGTTTACCTGCTGCCGTCGTTGCTGCGGCTGCCATCGATGCTTTTCGGGAGTTAATATTCTATTAGAGGCTCATTTGTGTGATTGCCATCAAGGATATGGATACAGATACTCTTCGCAGTGACTTGCAATGCAATTTACCAGCGATTGCCTTCGTTGCTGTTTTTTTTTTTTGCAAGCCCGAATTGAACCTGTGTTTGGCAAATATTAGCCAAGCTCTATCCAAGTAGCTAAAGCGCATCTCGTTTTTGCTCTTTGTTTCTCTATCGAATAGATTGAGTTGTTTGGCTTTTATTTATTTTTGTTTTTGTTTTTCGTCTGCATCTGCTAATTATCGTTTTTAATGATTTATGTCTTAGCCATTTTTAAATTTATCATTTGACTTCATTGCGCCAGGCGAGCAGAGGGTAAACAGTCTCAATATCACCTTGATGGATCGGTGATCGATTGATGGATTGTGTGAACCGATGTTAAGGGCAGAGCAGAGAAGGCGGGTAGAGCGGGAGTAGCGGGATAAACGTGCACTTGTCTAGGCCTCATCATTACACTCGTACTTTCTGACATCTTGCTTTGTTTCTCGTTATGGCGTTCACCTTTCTGCCTATTTCAAATTGTGGGTAATTAATGATTTATTCAAGTTTCGCCGAGTGTTGTCTCAATTCCAAAGAAGTCATTATAAATGATTGTTGCCAAGTGTCGGTGTCCACCAGGGTTGTACTTTAATTTTCTTACGGCTCGGCTTAGACGGTAAGAAATGGCGACGGGCTTTCATCTACCTAAACATATGTTTTTAACTTAAATCATATTTATTTTTATAAATTAAATATTTAACGGAAAATGTTGTATGTCTTTGAACCTGAGCTAAGTTAGTAATAAGTTAACAGTTTATGGTATATGGCTTAGGCAAATGAAGTATAAATCTATCTTAAGAAACACATCTTAAATTTAAAGTGTATTCGAATTCCTGAGCTTATGGTGTAGGTACAATTTCTTGTATAGCTGCAAACTCACTTATTGTGAGATAAACAGACAATATGGTTTATAATTTAATATGTTCCGACATAAATTTATAAATAAATGTTACAATTATATAAGCAAGATAATTCTGATATGCCATCAAATATATTATTTTTTAAATATATTCAATTTGAATATACATTTATAAATTATAGTTTGTAACGAATTGAATTAAGTAGAAAACTCAATTGACGATAACAAATAACTGCATTTACTTAATGTACAATAATTAATATTATTGATTTGACCTGATGTCAAAGAACTTAAAGCCGTAAGATAATTATTTTCTGGTGCATAAATTAATTACAAGATCTAAAGAAATCTTAGCTTTAAAACATAATCGTATTCATTTGAATTATTCAATGTCTACAATTGCTTATTTGAATCATTTTTTTTTGCATATATGAAATATAATTTTTTTAATCTGTTGGCTCTTAAAATTGTCATTCGCTTGGCATGAGGTCAAGTCATAAACATATTTTGGACGATTTGCACTCAATTAGTAAAATTAGATAAATATTATCTGCTAATACATATATCTTATGCGTAATATAGCATAACAACTGAACATCACACCCAAAAGATCATTTCGTGCTTTGCCTAGGTAGCGAATTCAATTAAAATTCTATTTGAGGTGCTTCATTTGGGCAAACAAGAACGTTTTTAATTAATTTCAACAGACCGAAAAACAAATAGAAACTCGCAAAAAAAAACCTGATGCGCTCTTGCAGAAAATCTTGCGCCTGCCCCAGGAAACATTGGGAATGGGAGTGCTCTGCTCTGTGTTCTCCTGGGAAGAAGAATACGCATCCGCGTTGGTTGTCGAACTATGGCTGGCTGCGTTGGATTGAAATTGGCAGCTGCTCAAGAACTATTTTGAGTGGATGGCAGCGCCATCATGTTTAGGCACATGTGAAATGTTATTCAAGCAGCCATTGAGGCGCAACCGGACAGTTCTAGCTTGGGGGGTATGGTGCAATCAAATGCTGACATTTCCAAGCAATTGCGGATGAAAAAAAAGAAAAACAAAAACAATGCATGTTTTTCGCGCCTGCTGCAAGTGCGAGACGTTCAGTTAGCTCAGAACATTTTTGTTTGTCGTCTCAATTCACAGAAAAGGAAAAAATTATTAATTTGATTTTGTGACATAAACGTGAGCACATTCGGTGCACCGAATACAAATGGCCAGCGATTATGTGAACAATGCGAATTCAATTTGTTTAAGCTGCTGCCAGAGATCGAGTACGCAGTCTACACCACCTCCACCAATCTCCAATGGTAATGGTGTCATGTGCTGCTCCTGACGCATTCGCAGTCGCAGCTGCTGCTGGCGAATGGCGAATGGTTGATCCGAGAGTCGTGTCTGAGCCTGGCCTCCATTTCAGGTGTCCATTGGTCAGTGTTTTGTTAATGCCAGTTGATTAATGGCTTATTATGATGTCAGATTAATAAGATCGTTTTCCAAATGGCTTGTTTGTGGTCTCTCTCATTCTGCAAAAGTGGTCAAAAAGCCAAACATGTTATTCACATCGAATCTGACAAGCAACAACAACTTTTGCCTCTTACCTCTGACATTGAAATCACTTCAATCCAATGAGAACTTTTTGTATTAGAATTAACCGAAGATAAATTGGAAATCTGTAAAAAAAAAACCCAAAATTAGATGTTTGTTTATCAAAATATGTTATAGAAGCGTACCTTGAAGGTGAATCAATATTAAGGCATCTTTGTTTAAAATCTGAAATAAAATATAACTTCCATTAAACCCACGCATGCCCATGAGAAACGAAAGTTGATTAAATTTTTAAATACTATATTTTATTATAAATATTACAAATAAAAACAAAATCTCATTTGTAATTTAATTGTAATTTTTTATGCTTTTCTGTTTTTTTTTTTATATTTTGTTAGCATTTTGCTGCTCTTCTTTCATCTTTCATCTTGCTTACACTAAAATTTAAGGTTTATTTACAACAAATTATTTATCATTTTTTGTTCACATTTCATTTCAATTTAGCTGGGGAAATGTATTTGTGATTTTCACTCCTCTAAGTACATACATAGAATATATAGTAATTATTTTTATGTTTTTTAATATATGAGAACGCAATTTATTTTTAAATTTTGTTTCTTGTTTTTTGTGGAAACTTAAACGCTTAGTTTCTTACAGAATGAGGCCGAAAGTTACGTATCTGGATTGAGTTACAAAATGTCTATTTTCGATTTATTTTGTTTGCCAATCTATGGTGCAATCTTTATGAATACCACACTAATGGCTGTTGGTCTGCCTTACATTTCCTTCTTCTTTACTTTCTTGGAATCACAAATTTTGTCTCTATTGGGTAGTATTTGTTTTTGGGGAGCTTACGTATCCTTTGCTATTGTTAAAGTCAAGGGTGTAAGGTTAGGGAATTTACAAAACGAAACGTTGTCTACAAGTGACACGCATAATATTACGTTTGGTTTAATACAAATATATCTACATATAAACATAGTATGATGCATTTTCTTTTACTTTTACATTTTTTCTGTATAACTTTGGTATATGGATTTCTACATTTCACGCCCTTCAGTATGTTTCTGTAAAAGTGTTTGTGTGTGTTTTTGTTAATAAACGTAGAAGTTGAGTTGAGTTTTACGTACACACATTTAATATAGTTGGTATAGGTATAAGAGTGGGCTGCACAATTGCTGCCAGCATTCGGAAATGCATTTCGAATATATGCATATAGTACATATTAATTTTTATTTGTTATTTTTTTATTATTATATTTGTCTACTTTACATGGATTATATCATTTGTTTTCTTTGTTTACACTTAAATATTTTGAAAACAGCGTGTACATTTTTTAACAATATAATTTTGTGTTTTTTTTTTTTGCATAATGTTGCCAATTGGTTTTTGTCGGTATACTTTATATCCTTTACGACCTAATTCAAGTGCTTGAAATTTTGTTTGCAATTTTCAAAATTACAAATTCGAATTAAATACAAGAAAAGATTATTAATTGCACAATAAATAATAAAGGTAAGTTAAAACAGATAGATAACTTTCCACAATTGTCTACTTTTGAGTGAGTGAATATTAATTTTCCGTAAAAAATCATTTAAATTCGGCTAGCCGAAAAATATTTTTATTTTGTTTTTGATAAATTTTTGTTTATGTTTTTAACTTTGCCAATTTTGTTGTTTTGCTTTTGGTTTAACGTATATATTTATATTGTTGTTTGTTTATTCTTTTACGGTTTTGGTATCTCTTTGTCTAATCCTGCGACATTTAGCACTTATTGTTAGTTAAGCTTTAGGTTTCTAGTATTCTCTTTCTGTTTGTATTCTGCTATTGAGTGTTCGAGCTTTAACCAACATAAAACACACACTATTCGGCATATTGCATTGGTTTCTTGTTCTGAGTTTATTATTTGTTTTTCTTTGCGCTAAAAATTGCTACAAACATTTAATTTCAATTTATTTTATGTATGCTATAGTACGTATAGGTTTATGTGGTGTACAGTAGTATACAGTATTATACTATATAAATTAAACGTATATTATGATTTACACTTAGGACGCGTAGAACTAATTTTATTGTGTGTATATATATATATATAATATTTACTCGTATATATGTTTCATATATATGATTTTTTTGTATTATTTATGATTATTTGTAGCCGTATTATTATATTTGTAGTGTTATTATGCATTAAATTTATATATATATACTAAATGTATATAGCTTATTTAATTCTGAGGTCACATGAGTTGGTTTTGTTGAGTTTTACGCTTTACTTGTATTCCTTTATTTAACTTATTACGCTTTCTCCATTTGCATTTCCATTTTTTTTTTGTAAAAATTAAATAATAATAAGAAAATAATAACAATTATCTAAGTTGTAGTTTTTTTTCGTGTATGTAGTGTATAGTTCAGTGTTGTGAAATTTAGCACACTGTTCAACGCATATAGATAAATAGTTACATAGTCCTCTTAGATAGTTCAAAACAAATTCATAAATTGTAAATTGTATTTAGCTTGAAATTTCATTTAGTTTTGTGCTGGCTTCGACTCTGACTTCGACTTCATTTTAGACTTGGACTAATTCCCAGTTTCCAAACTACTGGGGACTGTTGGGTGGCGTTATTTCATCACCCTCGCCACCGGAGCCGGGCTCGCCCTTTGTCTTGTTTTCCTTTTTCCACTTCATGCGTCGATTCTGGAACCAAATCTTGATCTGACGCTCGGTCAGGCAGAGTGCGTGCGCAATCTCGATGCGTCGCCGGCGTGTCAAGTAGCGATTGAAATGGAACTCCTTCTCTAGCTCCAGCGTCTGGTAGCGTGTGTATGTCTGGCGGCCACGTTTGCGCTCTGTTGGTTTTAAGATGAAAAGAGAAAACTTCACAATTAAAATCAACGCACAATATTACCAAAATGCAACAACAATAACAACAACAACAATATCTAGAATGCATACAACAAACAACAATTACAAAAAAGAGTGATCTAACATTTGTATCTGTATCTGTATATCTGTTTCTGCGGGCTTTTGTTCTAGACCCAAACCCAATCTGAAAACCACATGAAGCGAGACGCATGCAGCGTCCATAGCTAAGACCGAGTCTGATTAAAAGACGACCTTACCGAATTCACATATTTGTACTTGTCAAAGTCCCAACAGGCTTCTCTCTGACTCCATTTAGGGGACAGCGAACGGGTATGCGGCATCTTTTGGATTAAAGTTGAACACAGATTTTTATGAACAAACAAAGAGAGGGAGAGAGAATGAGTGTGCGAGGGCCAGTGAAACTAATTACAAAGAGGTCTGAGACTTTGGAAGTTGGAAGTCAGTGCAAAACACTCGGCTCGGTAGCTGAGTAACTGAGTAACTGTAAAATAATTTGGTATAATTACTGCGCGCCACCAAAATGAGTTCAACGCCTAATGACACTTACTATAATTATAATTTTGGTAATGACAAAAAACCAGCACAACGAAAAACATTAACGAATAAACCAAAAGCAAAGCATGAAAATGTCACATAAAAATATGTCAAATATAATACTAGCTAATATAATTGTCAATTGTTGGCCCCTTTCCTATCCTCTGCCTCTCTGTGACCATGCTTCAAATGGTCAGCTAGCTTTGGGTGGGCCAATGTCTGAGCTGGCGCATGATAATATGTCGTCAGCTCCACCCTTAACTCAGCGACAGGAAAGGGAAATGAAGCTAGGAAGTTGAAAATCACCTGAAAGAAAAAGTCTCTCAGAGTTTTGGTCACTCGAACCGGGGGCGTCCCAACTCAACTGCAACTCGAGTTGCTTAACTATTTTTTAATAACATCTGCAGCATTTGTCTTGCTCAACTTGTGAGTTCAATTTTCTGTTTTTTTTTTTTTTCTGTCTCTCTCGCCCGCTCGCTAGCCTGGCGGTCATTACATCATAAGCTCTTTTTTGTGCGGCGGCCATTAATGCGCGCGAATCGGATTCATAGCGCAAGAGAGGCGGGGGTAGATCCATGGCGGCCACTGGGCAGCTGAAGAGAGAGCGCAGAGAGGCGGGCAGTGGCAACGCAGCTACCTTCTTTTAAATGACACGACTGATGCCATGTCTATAACCCAAGGCGTTCGCATTTAATCATCATCAGTTAGACGAGTCGCCGCAGCGGCATAAAAACAACAAAAAAGCAATATGAAGATGAAAAAAACTTGAAAGATTTGTGGTAAAAAGCGTGCGTGTTTTTATATCCTACTCTCCCCCTCGCAAACTCTCTGGCAGTTGCATGAAGTAAATACTTGGCTCAAAGTAAGCTGCGTATTAGAAGAGGATTAAGAGACTCTTCTTATTTATTTTTTGGGTAAGTGCAGGTAGAGTAGATAAGTGTAGTGGGGACTGCGAAATACACTTAGGCTTCTAAATAATTTATTTAATAAATTATTAGCTATTTATATAAATTTTAAATACATCATATGAAACCACAAATCAACTGCTGAACCGACTTTAAAAAAAGAAGGAGCTTCTCACTGCGCCTATAGGTACTTACTATATTTTACTCGTTTGATGCTATCACATATAAGTTTGATCTAGACCTGACAAACAGCTTTTGAGTTATCCTTAGTAATGATTTTATTGACTTCGAAATCATTTTTTTATTTGTTTAAAATTAGTATCTATGTTTACACACATTTTACTTAAATATTTAATATAAATATATGTTTAATACTAAATATGGGCACAAGAAAATTGATCAAGATGATCAAAACTATATTCATCATGTCAAAGTATACAAACACTTATAATCTACCTTCTGTTGCCCATAATATTCACCTTGTATCTTAAATCTTTTTTTATCGACTTTCTAATATCCTACTTAAAGTATTTTGTAATACACACTTTCCCATTGGCAAAACCATTTCCACACCAACGGAAACAAAGCAAGAAACTTTTCTGCTAATTGTCCACAGTACGGACACAGACCCCGCGCCAAAGTCAGAAACAGTCGTACCAAGGGATGGGACTTAGAATGGGCATGCTTTTCCTCCCGGCTCTCATGCCAACGCAAATAAATGATTATTTTAATTGATAAAAACACCTTCATGGCTCAGAAGTCGATGACGACTGCGAAATGGGTTGGTTGGGTGAAGCCGAGGGTGGCGGGTTGAAGGAGGGGGAACTATCGTTTTGGTCTGTGGCAATTTAAGAGCGGGCACGCTCACCTCTTGGCTGCCTGAAATTAGTTTTTAATGATGCCTTTGCACATTTCATGCGGCCATCACTCAAAAAGCCAAGAAAAAACACAAAATATATCTTGCTTGGGTTTTTTTTTAAGCGGCGCTCCTTTTACACTACCCCGAAAATTGAGTACTGAAAAATTATTATAAACGCATTAATGGCGATTTGAAGCAGCGCTAGATGGGGTTTGGGTGGGGCAGCAATGGGGGCGTTCTGGGTATCAGCTACGAGGGCGATAAATATAATAAAGGTGAAACAATTAATATGAAAAGGAGTAGCGATACGCACAATGACTCCAAATATTGAAGCCAAGGCGCCGAATTTGTGGCGCATTTCACGTGGCCACAATGTGACACGCCCCCTGCGCCTCGTAAGCCCAGCTACCGGTCAGCCAGTTGGTCGTCGCTTGGCTGGCTAGCTGGCTAGTTGGCTGGCATTAATGCTTTTTGATATGAAAGCGTATTGTAATTAAATTGCGATTAGGCCACCATTTTAACAATTTTACTTCTTGCTCCATAATGGATTTTATTCCATTTTTCCCTCCCTTTCCCCACCATGTACACACATACAATTACATTACTATTATTGTGTGCGCAAGAGTGTGCGAGTGTGTGTGTGTGTGTGCGATTGTG
Organism: Scaptomyza graminum; assembly: GCA_018901835.1. Lineage (NCBI taxonomy): Eukaryota > Metazoa > Arthropoda > Insecta > Diptera > Drosophilidae > Scaptomyza > Scaptomyza graminum. The sequence continues at coordinate 919,787 of JAEIFL010000302.1, forward strand.
CGCGGCGCAACATTTAAAGGAAATCATTAAAATAATTACTACAACATTTTATGATATTCGTTGAATCGCAAACAAATTATTATTAGCCAAAAACACAAAATTGAGTAGACAAAAGATAAATTATAATTCACTTTGTTAAAAAGGGGGTGCAAATTGTTTGCATTAAATGGATTTGTTGTGCATTTAAATAAGTGCTTGGATAATAATAATAATCATTTCAAAAAATGATTTCATTTTATAAACATTTATTGGTGTTATTTTTCAAGGTAAAACATATATTAAATGCATTTTCGCAACTCAATTCAAAAATATATATATTTAAAGTATAGTAGTTTTGTTATTTTTCCAATCTATGCACATTTCTAAGCCCAGATCCCAATATAAAATTAAGGATTTTTTTTACTTGAGTGTAGTATGAACCAAAAAAAAAAGTATTCTCCAGGACATATTTGTTTTAATGATAATTTAAATAATGCTATTAGTTTTAAGCTAAAGACTGACTTCATTACTAGTATGCATCTTTTCCACTTACATTTTCCCCTTTCTACAGTTTAATATCTCATTAGGCTTTACAATATCTCATTACCCAAGCGACTGCATTTATCCTTAAACACACACCTCCCAAGTGATCCACTCAAGTGCTAATTTATTGCATTTGTCATTTATATTATAGCTACATATATATCTGATACATAAAAATCAACAACTCATACTAGAAGATTCTAAGCCTTAACCTCCATCTCAACGGACAGGTAAAGACTTCAAAGTTGTTATTGTCTTCGTTGGTGGTCGTTTTATATGTACACTTGGCAAAACTTGTCAAACTTGCATGTCATGCGGCCGACGAATGCACTTGGCAAAAGGTAAAATCCAAAAAAAAACTGACAAAAACATAAACATAAAAAACAGCCAACAAAAAATGAGTAATAAGTGAAAAATAAAAAATTAAAAACACCGCACACATCAAATGCGAGTAAATGTTTTTTTAATTGCGGAAATTACAAGCAAACGCGCGAGCCGCTACAAACAAATGCTGGCAAATTATTATTGTTTATGCCCGCGAGTTGATAAATATTCGAAGCCAAGTGTTTGCCGTCAAGAATGTTCGTGTGTGGCATTGGAGAAAAGAGCTTGTGATGTCACCACAGTCCAAGCACTGTGTCAAAGTTGTCGAGTCAGGCGATGAGCTTGTGCTAAATAAACAGCGCCCCCTGGCGGTGGGGAGAGCCACTGACATACTTGCCAATTAGCGCAGCAGCCACACCGTTAAAAAAAAGTTTTTTCTTATTATTACATTTCTGCATTTGAGACGTTTTTCAGCTGCTGGGAAAAACTTTGTGGGGATAACCTTAACTCGAGCCCAGTCAAAGTTCGAGGTTTCGTGATTTTGATGAGTGCACGGACATATTTTTAATATATTTCTACGCAACAGTTTTTTTTTTTTTTTTAATTAAACTCCAAAAAAAGGAAATGCAGAGGTAACGTCAACAATTAAAAATTACCATTGACCAGCAGCGCATTTATAAACATTTCCTTTCTGTTAATTTCTTTTATTTTTGCCCTTCTGCTTGCTGGTCATAATCTCGAGAGACGCTGCGACTTTTTTAATTTGGGACTTGTTAAGCACTTAAGAGGGTTAAAAATCGACAAAAGTTGACAGAAGTAAGATGAAAAAACACACTACCAAACGGGCATAAAGGACCACAAAAGGCAACTGCGATATGGGATATGGTATATAAAATGTGGTATGAGGAACCTGCCTTATGAATGCGTTCATTAGAGACGCATGCACATGAACAGAGATGGAGAGAGATGGAGAGTGAGAGAGAGGGAGAGATAAATAGAGAGGGACGAGGTGGGTGAGACTGTGGGACTTTAAACTTTATTTAGTTATTGCTTAAACAAAAGCAAAGCAGAATATTCTTCATTTGTATAAGACTTCCCTGCAATAAGCGCAGTTTTAAATTAAGATGAGAGTTAGTAAAGTTTACTCTTTCTAAAAAAAAATAAACATTTACTTTAACTATTGAATATCTAACTTAAAAAAAGTTTTACAATTACTTATATCTTGAATTTTTGTTAACTTTTTCTAAAAATTTAGTACTGGGTATCATTTAGTTAATTACTATTGTTCTGCGTTGTATTTGGTTTTTTCTATTTTCCCCATTTTGAATGTATATTCGAATTCGGAATCGGGCACTCTGCTGGTTGCATGGTCGGTCATGGGTACCCATGTCAAAATATTTGACAGCTGACTAAAACATGCTATGCGAGACGGGAACTTACACCAGCTCAAAACACATAGAGAGCGGGAGAAGAGAGGCCGGGGACGGCCTAGCAGGCAGTCAGGCAGTTAGTCGACGAGCACATCATACTAGTATACCAATATCCCTAGGCAGACAGAAAATTCAACCAACCAAACTCTCACTCGCTCTCTCTCTTTATCTTTTTATCCCGCTCCGATATGTCAGGTCAGTCAAGCGGGCCTGCTGAGCTGAGCGCCTGTTCCACCATCATCATGGCAGGCACGACTGGCGGCCATTGAAAACCACTGAAAGCATGAAACATGTGGCACGACATTGATGGAAACAACAACGCCGCGAATTCAGTTTGGATGGAACAACGAGTTGAATTTGGGTAAAAGTATTTTTAGAACTTTGCTTAAATTGCTCGAGTTTCTAAATTTAATCCATATAAATTCAGTTTTTTCTTTTCAAGGATAATAACTAATTTTATTTTAAATGTACGCAAAAAAAAGAGCTAATGAACTTTTCTAATTATTTTTTTTTTTTTTTAAATAACGAGTGTAGCATTTAATATGATATCCTACTTATATAAATGTGAATTTTAGATAAATTTAAACATTTATCTTGACTTTTTTCACAATGCCTAACTTTCAATTAAAATTCAACTTATATTTTTAAATAGATTTTGATATTATTAGTCAGATTAATTTTTTAATACTCCTTTTTTTCCAGATTCAATTAAATATAATATTTACCTACATTTTTGTAATGTCAATATTCCTAATTGTAGTTGTTGATTGATATTTGTAAACTAATTTGATAAAATATTTTTTTTTTTAAATTAAGATTTTATCTTAGATTGATTTATAAACCTGAATCGAAAAACTTCAAAATAGATTTGCAAAGGAATCTGATAAAAATTAAAAACAATTTATATGAACATCATAAGCTAAATCCCTATATATATTTCTAAACAATATAAAATGGCTGGCATTTCCTGAACTATCTTATGATTCAAAGATTTTTGTTTTAATTCGCTGTCATATCTGAGTGCTTTCTTTGAATTCCTCATGGCTTATGGAATATCTATATGGAATACAGCTGGGATTTTAGATTCGGTTTTGGTTGGTGCTGGGCAAAAGATGTTCGGACAGACCACGAGAGAGCTACCTCACTTCATTGCTGCATGAATAATATTCGTAATTTGTCAAAAAGGTTGGCCAAATCCCAAAATAAAAGAAGCAAAAAAAAAAACAAAAAACCGAGCAGAAGCGGAATCCAAAACAGCGCTGCGATTGAGCGAAATGAATGAATTCGAAACAAACGAAACGGAAACAACAACAACATAACACCCACAATTGTTGTTGTTGTTGTTATTGTTGTGGGATGCCTTGGAGCAATACCCCGAGGACCGTTGGCGAGCTGTTGCCATTACTTTTTTTTGACCTCTCTTCTATGCTGACCAAGAACCGGAGAAGGGAGCACAAAATATAAAAGCGAAATTTCCTTTTCGCATTTGGTGCGCTTTATTAAACTTTTTTTTATTTTATTTTGTTTTTTATGTTTTTTGCCACACACTAAAAATCCCAAAAGTTCCTGTGTCATTTTTTCTTGCTCAACGCTCTGTTGTCGCTGTCGCTTTCATTTTGACAGCCCGTGTCAGCTGCCATTGGTTTTTATGGGTGGGTGGATGGTGTTGCGAGGTGGTGCTAGTTGGACAGCTGGGTCTGTGTCTCTGTGGTTTCGGATGATTTTTTGTTTATTTTGTTTGCTTTTAAAAAAATCTTCACGCATTTGGCAAATTATCTTTTGATCCGCACGCTTCAATTGCGTCCCACCGGAAGGTGGCAGCAACAGCCAGAGAATTGGCAGCAAATGCGTTGTCAACACTGCACAACAGTGAGAGAATGAAAGAGAAAACGACTGGGAAAAAGAGCAGGCGAATAGAAAATGGACTTAGCATTTAAGCCAGGGCAATCGCCTGCCTAAGTAGTTGTTGTCTCAAATGTCTCGCGAATGCCATCGAAAAGTAGTTTGCGCGCAAATCCTCAACTTAGCAAAACTCCGGCCCGGACTCGGCCCGGGCACATTAAATGCACACACACATACACAGACAACGAAGTCTGTCCGAGAAAGTAGAAGAAACTTTTGGCAAAGCCAGCTCCAAGTGCTGACGAGAAGAGGGGAGGTATAAGTACACTGCCAGCGGATGATGGCCGGGGATCAACGTTTTACGTAGCAGCAACGCAGCCGTTAAAAACTTTTGCAACACAGACTACAGACAACGGCTGACAACAGGGAAGTGTAAAGAGGGGCAGGGTGGGACTGACGTTCAATGTGCAACTTTTTGGCGAGAAGTTCTTTTCATTGTGTGGCGCCCTCTGACACTGATGGGGGTCCAAGGCCGTGGTGTCGTCAGCAAGGTGGCAACTTTGCGGAGTATTGGCAATATAGGGGAATGAGAGGATTGGAAGCTGTCGCACATAATGCGCACAATGAAGTGCACTTTTCATACTCGAAAGAATTGTAAAGTTGTTTGCCACACACGAACGCCCCAAACAAGAGCCGGAGTGCAATCGAATAGAATATATCCAATTGTAAACATATTGCCTGCTTGAATAAATACATATATGCGATAAATAGATGAACAAATAATTTGGGAGCCTTTTATTTAAGTGCTGAGAGAGCTACTTAAATTTAATATAAATAATTCATAAATTTTTACTATGATTTCTAAACTAATTATTCCGCCCACGCATTTGATGCATTAAAATAGTAACAACTATTTGATTCGTGCTCATTATTAGCCATTTTTTTTTAACTTTCGATTGATAACTTTTTTGCACTGCACTACCAATAATGTGCCTTTACTTCATAGTCAATCACATGGTCTAATCTGGTGCAATCTCTTAACACAAACCAAAAAAAATTTAACTTCAACCCTAAAATGCTATTGGTCTGTGGTATTTTAACCAGATTTAGATAGACATCGTAGCGCAACAAGGTCGAAAATAAAACTCTTTCTATCTAAAAAAAACAAACACATATACAAACATATAGTCAGAGTAAAGGATGCGGCGGCAGCTTCAGCTTTTGCTTTGGTTCAGGTCTAGCCAAAAGCCACTTGTTGCGAATATTTGTTGACTGTCGCTTAAATTTATGACCCAACGCCGAACGACAAAGGCAGCAAGCAGCACCAGAGTAAGATAAAAGATGAGGCTGGGAATGAGGCAAGGTTTTTGCTGCTGCTGCTGCTGCTGTTGCTGCTTATGAGCATATTATCAAAAACCAACTTAAGACTTTGCCAACTCTCCAATATTATAGCATCAAAACAACATTAATGCAGCCCCACGACAAACCGACTGACAAAAACCTCGAAGAACTGCACTTGGAATTGAACTTGGGAGTTGAAGGCAGGTCTAGGGTTAGGGGCATGCTGACTGTGCCCTTTCTTCTGCTGAATGGTGTTTTTGTTGTGTTTATGAGTTACAACTTAATTGAAACTGCGCGCTTTTTTAAAGGGTCCACAAATCCAGCTCTCTCTCTCACTCACTCTTTCTATCTGTTGCAAATTCTTCTTCTAGCGACACCAGTCACGATCGGCAACTCTTTAGTTATTTGCCTAATGCCCCCGTGAAATATGACGAGGCGTTAAGTAGTTACCAACCAGAAACAGTGGAGTGTAAAAGGTTATAAAAAGGATTGAGCGGAAAAACGTTATCATACGCAATATTCGTTTTATTTTTAATAACATATGATTGCAAAAACGAATTAAGTATTATTTCAGCCATATAGATTAGGTTAGGTTGAACCGGCTGACACTCCCAGGGGAGTGCCACACATAGACCGCTAAAGGGTCCTTAGTGAGGCCGGTTTCTTAAAACTCCTAACATGTTTATTCCCTTATCATTGTTTTTTTTATTCTTTCTTAAACTATTATCCAAATAAATCTGATATTTGAAAGTTAAAGCCAATTCAAATATCAGATTTGTTGGATAAAGGATTGCAACAAAAACAAGCTTGTTGGACTCGAATATATTCAAATAATACAGGAAACAATTTCAAACTGCATGCCTATTAAACAATTTCAATTGAGTTGTCAGCTGGCGTTACTTTGAACTAAATATTTTATTTTTTTATAGCTAACTCCACTGTAACTTTTATTTATTTATTTTTTTATTTGTTGCACAATAAGAAAAAATGAATGCAAAAAAAACCTAAGCAAAAATAAACTCGTATGCATTTAATCATCGTAACTTAAGCTCGAGATCATGTTGTGCCGCAGTCTCAACTGCGATTCCCAATCCGCGTCCAAGTCTAACTCTGACCACTTGGCCGCACCTCCTCCGCGGGAGATACTCAGGCTCAGGTTGAGGCTCTGACTTTATTTTATTTTCGTTGCACACCAAGTCGTGGTTGGTGTTGTCTCTGTTTCTGTTTCAGTGTCGCTCCTTCATTTTTTATGCACAAAAAGTGAGTAAACAAAAAAAAAAAACAAGAAACAAACTTCATGTCACCGCAGCGGGCTTCTTGGCGGCCAGTGGCGGCTGCTTGCTGCCTTTGCAGTTTGCCTTTTTGTTGTAGGCGCACAATGTGTTTTTCTACTTCTTCTCCCCGTTTTTTTTTTTGCACGCTGACACCGCCACAAGGAGGTGGGTAGTGGGAGCGGCGGGATTAAGACGACGAAGTGTTCGGCTATGGCCAGGTCCAAAAAAGAAGGTGTCCGTCCATCCAGTGACGGGTCGGGGCCCCATTCATGGAGCATGGAGTGGCTGGCCGCGGCGTGTTCTAGAGATTAATAAATTGATGGCATCCATTGCACATAACGTGTAACTAATGGCGCTCATCAATTCTGCTTTACATCTCAATCTGGCTAAAGCAGAAAAAAAAAGAAACGACCAACACAAAGCAGAACAAGACGACAAAAAAATAAGTAAATGCTAAGACTGAGCCTCGATGTGGGCAAACAACTTGGTGGCTATTTAGTAATGACCAGCAACTGGCAAAGAGAAGCAGGATAACTAAGGAAGTGCCTCTTGAATTCTTTTTTTCTCCTTACTTTCACTCGCGGCATGAAAATGAAAAGGAAATTCTATATTTGGTTTGTCAAACCCACTTCATGGGAAATGGTGGCTCGCCCACTTATGCAACTAGCACACATCCTTCAAGCATCTGCCTGAATTGATCCCTATTTATTTTTGGGATCTACATGAGCCGAGCCTTTAACAGAAATTGTCAGTTGGATTAGATACGCTCCGATTTTGCAAACCTTTTTCGCTTTCGTTTTTCAAAACTATTGTCAATTTGCATTATTTACCCGACCGCCTTCTGTGACAACTGACATATAGTCAGAGTCAGAGTCAATGTCTGAGCCACGTTTGCACCTCCTTCGACCTCTTTCACACTGTGTGACATTTGTCTGCAGCCTTTTGCGTCCCTTTATGCCAGTGCATTCATCGATTTCGTTTACGGAAATTTGCAAATTTTTGCAAAATGTCAGGTAAGGGGTCGGTGTTATTGTCCTCATTGCAGATGGATTACGCTTAATGCGACCGATTGGGCAGGGCAATAAAGTGAAATTACTCAGACGTGTCAAGGTCAGTTAATGTTTGCATTTTCTGTTTTCGGATTGAATGTAAATTTAGCAAATGGAAATAATTTAACTAAACCTATACTAAATTGATTGTTTATATAAGCTAAAAATTGTTTCTATTGGGATTTCGTTCAATTTAAGAAATTTGGTAGAAAATAGCAACAACGTACGATAAGTTATAAGATATTTGAGTTTACTTTTCAAGAAATCATCAAATCTATAATCATTTAAATATATTATCTTAAGTTAATACCATAAATATGCACATTTTTAAATAATCGAATATTCACTTTATATGCATTAACAATCATAGTTATGATTATTTGCAAACTTTATTTTAATCAATTTTTTTTCAGTCTATAAATTTTTTGATTTAAACGCAAACGTTCCCACTAAGCAGTGCAACTGCACGAAACATTAAGCAGTGCAGATCTGCTTAGTCAAGCAGTGCACACAACTTCAGAAAGCAGTGCATTGAATGATAACTCAACGAAGTGATCATCTCGCAAACTAACTGTCATTTAATATTTAAAAATAATCCTGAAATCACATCAATAATTTTTAAATACAAATTGGCAAGAAATTGTTTAGTTTGTTTGTTAATTATTAAAAATAGTTCAAAGTTGTTGTTTGTTTTGTATGCAACTACTAAGTTAAACTACGATCAATGACTAACTACAGCAACCCACTACTATAAGAAGAAGAAAAATTCCACTTAATACGTTTCGTGGAATTGTCGATCACTTTCCTTGACACTTACCAAACTGACTTCGCATCCAGGGATACAGTGGTGACGGCATCCCTGAGGATTGCGAACTCGGATTTTGGGATGGTGGCGTATGTTGTCCAGGATGTCCTTGATGCATCTGCGGCGGACCCTGTCCAGCGCCCGGATGCATCATCGCTTGCGGTGGCGCAACCACAGGCGGCACACCCGTCTGTTGTTGACCATACATGCCCATATTGTGATGGTTTTGATGAACCTTCCGAAGGGAGAACCGAATTAGTATTGTTTTTTGATAAGCAATGGAAACCAAAAACCGAAGGAATTATTTAAATTAGAAGCATAACTGATACTTACGTCGGTTACATCAGGAACGCCAACGTCAGTGTAGCCCAGCTGAAGAGCAAGCAGTAAGCAGGAGTGAAAGAATGATAGAAGCATTTAGATTGTTATAAGCGGGCGATGGGTTTTATATTGTATTTTGTTAAGGGCAAAGCAGTTAACTAAACTAACCAAACCCATTAGACTATACTGTTCCTTACCTGCGCCTGCGGATGTCCCATGTGATGGGGCAGCGACATTTGTGCATTCATATGATGTCCGCCCATTTGGTCGACCAGCGGCGGTGAGCCTCCCTCTTGCACCAAGCCTAAACTCCCGACAGCCGCCTGCAGCTTGCAACTGGCATAGACGACGGGCTGCTGTTGGACCTGCTGCTGTTGCTGCTGCTGAGGATGTGTCACCTGTTGCGTCACCTGCGGATGTTGTTGCTGCTGATGCGGCGCCTGTTGTTGCGCCTGCTGCTGCTGTGTTTGCACCTGTTGCTGTTGTGTTTGCTGCTGCTGCTGCTGTTGGGCAACTGCAACTAGTTGGCCGCCATTCGTTTGGGAAACGGGCATCACACCGCCGACCTGACTGGAGGGACTGTCGGGTCGAGAGTAGCCCTGATGCTGCTGCTGTTGGTCCATGCCCTGGCCATTGTAGTAGGGCATGCGATCGTAGGGCGGGAAGCGCGGGTAGGGCATATTGCCCTGCTGATTTGGATTCTGGCTGTAGTGATGCATCTGCTGTGCATCGAGATCGGTGACGCCGTTGCCCGGATAGTGGCCATGGTGCATATCCGCTCCCATATAAGAGTTTGTAAAATATGACGTCATGCTTTCGCAATTATTTGTACTCATCGTCATTTTGTTTGTTTGTTTGTTTGTATGTTGGTTCCTGTTCGTTGTGACTGTTTGAAGGAGTTACTTAATTGCTAATGACTGTGACTCGACTCTCTATGTGTGCGTGTGTGTGTGCTTTTAGCTACTTTCCTATATACAAAGTAAACTGCAAATACCGAACATTAAATTAACAATTCAATTCACTCTTGTAATAAAACTCACCTAAATATCCTTTGAACACTTAAGTACAATGTACAGTTGCGTCTTAAACTTAGTTTTTGTTTGTGTTTTTGCGTGTGTAAGGGTAAGGTGTGTGAGGTATAAAGTGATTTGCGTTTCGCTCTGTTCCTTTGTTCCTCTATTTGCTCCTCTGTTTGGCTTCTCGCTCCTTGCTCTTAATTTGGTAGAAAATCCGTTGGTGTTTTGTAATTGCTGTTGCCTAAATCCTTAAGTAGCCTTAACCTCTAATTGGTATTTTCAATTTTGATTTTGAAACTCTGCAAATAAACAAATTGTAGAAGTTGCGCTTTAGTATACGATTTTTGAATGTTCTTTGATCAAAGTTTCTATACAGAGTGCCGCTCGCAGCTTGTGGCACATATGTGATTTTAAAGCTTGAGACAACATGTGCTTTGAGATTTGTTTTCGTTTGTTTGTTTCTTGCTTCTGATAAATGGTTTATATCACGCTTTGAGGAGTTCTTGCAAATTATCAGAAACATATTTCTTATGTTTCTTCATCGAACAATTATAACACATTTCTATTAGATTTACTTTCTTTTTTAAGCCACTCAATAACTGTATGCTTGACGAATGTGAAACGAAAATATTTCTCCTAACTGTTAGATGAATATTTTAATATGTAGTATTCTAATAGAAATGTCATGTCATTGGTTTGGTTGACAAGCTGACAACATTCGTTGAATTTATGAATATGAAATCAATTGTGTTATCCCCCTTTGACCTGACATCCTTCCGGTCAAAGTGATTTAATTTCCTGGCTCATTATCACGACTCTCTGACCTCATAAATCAAAACTCGAACAATGCAGACAGGGAGACAGAGACAGGGACAGAGACAAACACACACACACATATAAACATACAGAGACAGAGACACACGTTACATGCCATGCATATACATACATACATATGTACATATGTATGCAGCTACCTCTTCTTGTTCTTTCTTTATGTTGCTGTCTCTTTCGGATGGTGGTGACAACCCTGCCGAAAAACTAACTAACGGTAACTTGTTGTCGGAAATGAAACTTTTGCAACTTTTGCGAAATGGCCGAAACGCAAAAACGAAGACAGAGAAAACGTGAAACTTTAAAATATTTTAACGACAAGCCAGCGCTTGCATATTTTTCCACCTTTTTCCCGATCCCTCCCTTCTTCTCCTTTGCCCACTACTCGTTTTCCTTTTCGGCATTCCCCGGCACATTGTATTTGGCATTGTGTGTTTGGCTGCTCCTTCTGCTTTTCTGATATTCTCCCATTCTGCCATTCTCTGTTATTTCGCTTTTGTTAACGAAATAATTTCTTGCGCCGCCGTTGCTGCCAAAACCAAAGCCAAAGCTTCCCTTTCAATTACACATTTCCCGCTGACGAAGACAGGGAGGAGAGGGAGTGTGAGGGAAAAGAACAAGCGAACAAGCTCGGCGCTAAAGGACAATGCCAGCCGGAAGGATGCTACACTGGGCGCAAAGGCCAAAACCTCCCCTGCCACAAATTGAACGGTGGCTCGCTCTGCCTATATAAAGAGATGGCCGTAAACGAGTAAACGATATGTATGTTGGGTTGTAGGTGGTTATCAGACATGTGCTGCTTGTTGTAAGAGGGAGGGATAGAGGGGGGCGAGACAAGCAGAAGCCTTGGCCGTGGCGGTTGGACGATGGCCGATGGACGATTTACAGAGCAACGGGAAGTTTGGGGGCAGCGAAGAAACTCACTCAAGCACAAGCGAAATGATAATAATGTCTGATGTGTGTTTTGTGTGTGAATATGAATGTGTGTTTGTTGTTGCATGCCACTTATTGTTGTTCCGCAAGTGAGGGGTGAGTGTGTGTGTTTACTTTATGATTTATGTTTGTCTGATGTGATTTATTCAAGCGAACAAATACTAAAATTTGATTTGCAATAAAAGATTTGCAGCAAGTACAAAAAAATAACATCTTTAATTGTTTTTGGTCAGTTTAAGTTGAACTTTTCGAAGAATTCTTTGATTACAATTTCATTAATTGCTGATCACTTGTTGATAAGCATCAATTTTGTTCAATAAAATTCAAATGCCTATCTTCCTTTTGTATAGGCAACAGAAACACAAATCCACACAGCGTTTTCCATAGCACACTATTGGGCTGAATTGTTTTGTAACCTCTAGCGGATGAACTTAGAAACAACCAATGCCAATTTTGACAGATGTCGCTTTCAGTTGACTGACGTGTGGCGCCCTCTTGTAGATTATTTAAGAAGTTTAATGGATGCCAGTTGGCTGAATGTTAATATTTTAAAGCGATTGTAAACAATTTTCTTAAAAGCTGGCGAAAATGAAATATATATACAAAAACATATAATTTTGTCTATATATTGAAGGCACATAATTTTGATGTCAAAAACTTTTCGTGGCATATGTTATGTTGTAACTTTTCTTGTATTTGAAAATTATTATCTTGATGAAACTAATTAGTGATAATCTTCATATCGAGCATTCTTTTCGATTAGCCATTCGTATTTCTTGTGGTTTGTTTGTGTTTAAGTGTAGATATTATTTGCAAAAGCTTTCATCGACCTCCAACCACGGTGCAGACGCTAATGCAATTAGCCAAGACAACAACCATATATTCAAGCCCAGCCCACTTTTCGCACGTACAACAACAAACAACAAAACGGGAATTGCGCATGGCATATGGGCAGTCCCGTTACCTGTTTAAGTCGTCAACGACAACGGCGAGCTTCCTCCTCCCCTAGACCTGAATCAAGCGGGCAACAACAACAACGCTGCACAGCCCATATGGCAGCCAATCCATCAAAGGCGACAAAGAACAACAACAACAAGAACGAGAGCTCAGCAATGCAGTTAATCAGCACACATATACACAGAAGTATTTTAAGCATACGCAAACACTTAAACAGACAATAACAACACGATGCCGAAACCGTAACCGACTCACTCACACGCGTGCGCATTGTCTGCTCTGTCATGCTGATGGAATGAAATGAAAATGAATGATTTCATTCTTCAGCCATCAGCTGCAGCCATTTTGATTTACGATTGCGTCGGCGTTGTTGCTTCTTCTTCATAGTTTTGCATAGCGGCCATGTGAAGGCGTCGCCCGTCAACATACATATTTCCCTTTGTGTTGTTTGCCATGATTGTATGGTTGCTGTTGTTGTTGTTGTTGGTGCTTTTGTCGGCATCTTCAGATAGAGGAGTGAAGTCAACGGTAAATTCACAAAAGGTAGTTAGTGTGAGTTAACCAAAGGGAAGGTGGAGCTGCTAAACGAGCAGTGGGAGGGAGGGGGCGAAACACGGCAGGTCTCTCAATTTAAGCGTTTTGCTCGGCTGCGCTGATTGCTTAATTCACAGTTTGGTTAAAATATTTAAATAATAACTAATTTTCTTGGCTAACTAAAGAGTTTTTGGGAAAGATCCGCAACGGTTAACAATTTTGAACTTAAAGTATTTCAAAGTAATTATTTTCGATAAGTAAGCAACGGACGTATCTTTAATGCTGAAGTAAAAAAGCTATTTTGAACACTTTTAAAATTCACTTTTTCTGTAAGAAATAATATGCAATTGTATAATGAATACATTTTCAAATCAATAATTTTGATTATGAAATCGCACGATTTAAGCCAGTGTAAAAATGGAAAAGTTTTACTTGATTTGAGTAGCGTTTTAATTCAATTAAAATTACTTCCTCTTAATTTAAAACTTTTTTATTCGATGTTTGTTGCGCATTTCGAGACTGTTGTAGTTAGGAATTGTATTTTTATTCGCAATATTTATTAAATTTAAGTTCAGCTGAAGAAGCTTTAATCGATCCAGCGAGGAATATCAATCTGTTCTTGAGAATCTACATATTTTATGAAATAAACCAATAAAAACTATACAAATGAAGCGTTTTTTCTCAAAATTTATAACTTTTTAAGGGCTAACCATAATTTGTAACAAAACTAGCAATAAACGCAAGGCAAATGACCTTGAATTATTAACTGAAAATGTTTGCAGGAGTAAAAGCAAATAAGTAGTTAAAGAAATGGACATAAAAAAGCAGTAACTGGCAAGTTTGAAGCACGTGCTAAGGCCAGAAATGCCAAAAGAGTTTATTGTGCCATCAACTAAAGGAGCAAATAAAATTTTATTACCACTATAAATTTCAGCACTTGAAGCAGACCCAAACCAAAATGCAGACGCGTCGGCAGGTTCACCTCTTGCTCTTCAGGTCTGTTGACTGGTTGGTTGCCGGTTGCTGGTCGCCTGGGTGCTGAGGATAAGCCCACGCGATTTAGCGACGGTGTTGCATAAAGGCGAATGAGCGTAAGAGGCAAAACGTTGAACAAGAGCGGAGGACGAAAGAGGGGAACAAGAAAGAGAACTGGACTCAGTTGAGGCCTGCATTTTTCTCACATTTATCTTTTTCGAGTGCTGCGTTTTATTGCGATTGGAAATTGAGCTTGTCAACGCGGTCGTCCGCAACGCTTGGCTAGTCCGGCTATCAATTGAGGAGGGGCAGGGAGAGTAAGAGGAAGAGGAGGTGGAGAGAAATGTCTGAATGTTGCTTAAGGGCTAAGAGCTGGTTGTGGCCAAACAACAGCTGGTTTTGAATTTTTGGGCGCGCGTTTGCCTCTGATAATAAAAATGTCAGTTGCTTGACGATTGCCGGTTCATAAATAAAAGTTGTACATTTGAATTGGAAATTGTGAAGTTGCTGAAGAAAACCGATGCAAAGATAGGCGGGGAGGGGGAACTTGTCTAAATGGAAACGGAGGCTCAACTCATTTCTTATATTTAATTGGCGGTATTTAGCATTCCCTAATGGACATGAGGCCCAGTGTGCAGCACCTGCGCAACAGAGTCGAAAACAACTGAAGCCCAGTTGGGAAAATAAGAATCAAGAACCAAGAACTGATAATAAATCTAATTGACACATTTGCGCCGGTAGACCAGAGTCAGAGAGTTCTTTCGAGATTCCCTGGAGAATTGACATGACTCCGCACTGAACAAACCAATAATATGTGAGTGCGTGCAATTAAAATTGAGCTGAGCATTGCTAATGATCGTTGGTCAGGTTGAAGAGTGGGGCAACCCATCGATCTGTCGATCAGTTGAACAGAACAAACGGACGATTGTTGCCATTGCTGTTGTAATTATGCCTAAAGAGTTGACAATGTACACAACAATGAACATACATAAATTTCCAGTTCGATCATATCGAATCATCCATTGCATTCAACATGGACACTCAAATGCAGCAATCCCACCGATCGATCAATCTTTTGTGTTGCCCGTTGTGATAACGCGCCAGGGAACCAACCAACCAACCAACCAACTTAACCAACCAACCAACCAAGTCAAGTGGATGTCGATGTGGTTGTGGTTGTGGCCCCTTTGGTGCCTGTCTGTTGTGTCCACACTGGACTTCATCTGTTGCCGTTGATTGGCAGGAGGAAAAATGTTGCTGTGCTGTTGCCTATTGGAAATTGATTGGCAACAACATGGCCAAGCGCTGTGTTATCCCGTTGTAACCCCCCACTCACCTTCCTACCTTCTCACAACGGTGTTGTAATGAGGAATGCCTTCATTACAAGGCGAGCAATGCGTTAACGCAATGCACGCATGCGCATGGCCAAAACTAACCACAACAACAGACTGAGCAGCCACAGCCAAGAGATCCATGGCCTAAGTCAGACATAACACGAACTTACGCACGCAGCAGCAGTTCCTCACGCACGCAATGAGAGCGGGCTGGAAGGTGGGGAAAGTAGACAGTATAGTATATACAAGTAAGATCTGTTGCAGCTTTATCGACGTTTGTCACTGTTGCCGTTTTGTTGCTGCTCTTGTTAAGTGCAAATGCGAACGCTTGTCGTCTGTTTCTTTAAAGCTTTCTTCTTCTTCTTCTGTGTCTTATAATAAGCTAGCAAGTTTAAGTAGGCTCTTATTTTTTTGTCCCCAACATGTAATATTGTTCCACAATTGAATTGTTAAGTGCGTTCGCGGCAAGTCAACAACAAAAACACACAACAACATTAACAACAGATACAATTCCAAAGTAGCCTCAACTTCAGTTGCGATCGCGTGTGGAAATTATAATTTCGTGTGCAGTTTCAAGTGCGAACACAGCGAGCACCACTGAATACCACTGAAACCACCATTGACCATTGACCAGTGCGACAAAGAAACTTTAGTTTAAATCGTTGTCAACAATTTGCAAGTTTCAGTTTCGCTTGTTCAACGTATAAGTGCTAATTAAATTTTATTTTATTGCGCATATGAAAGTGAACATAAATTTTTATATATTATTATTATTTCATTCTGCCTTATACAAACCACAAATCACACATTATATGGCAGACGAAACAAATTAACTAGCAGCTTGGCAATTGCTGGCCAGCGTATTTACAGTTAGACAAGAAGGTAAAAAGGTAATTATTGCCAAATAATTTTTTGCAATTTTGAACCGGACAGAACTTCAAACTTTCACATTTGAATTTTGTTTGCGGTGTGGGAACGTTTCTTTTAAACTTTATAAATATTTTAAGGCTTTAACATAATTTTAGCTAAGATACTATATAAACTCTCTCAATTAAATAAAACTTAAAATAATATCTTTGGGAAAATACTTGTGCTGTGATCTTTTCTATATTTACAGCAAAATTTATTTTTTTAAAGTTTTCTTAAATGAAAATCCGTTTGAAACCTGCTTGAAACAACATTTCGACTTCCCATGGAGAGCACAGAGAAGCAGCGGGAGGCAAGGTGAAAGTTGGAATTGCATAAGAACCAAACGGAAACCGATCCCAAATATGCAATTGTTCATAGTTCTGCCTAAATATCTAAATTGCGTAAGACAGACAGTCAAGGTCTCAAACTCATACTCTGTATACCGCAGGTGTGTGCCTAAAATACCTGAGATATATACAAACCGTAAAATTTTACAGACGCTGTCCAAAATAGAGCAATTAACCTTGTCGACGTGACAGCGACAGTTTGCCCTTAAGGCCTTAAACTCAGTAGAAACGTTTTGTCATTTGCCTATTTATCATCGGTGTGCTTTTGGCCTAAATGTCAATTAGTGACTGCGATTATCGGAGCAAGTAGTACGGATCGTTCCATGTTCCGAGTCAAAAAAAGCTGTCATAAAATCCACACGTAATTTTCAAATTGTTGAATTTAATTAAATACAGCAACCAATTAATTCATTATCGAACAATCTGTATATCTACTTTCAGCTCTTTGTGATGTGGCCTAATTAAGTATTGTGTGTGTGTGTGTGTGCGTGTGCGTAAGTGTGTGGGAATCACAAAGCAAAGAAGCCATATGGTATAAGTTCAAAGGGTAAAGTTGCTGTACTTTCGGATCGAACCGAAAATTATTTTCAATTGACGCTTTGGAGTGAAGTTTTCTTAATGCTCGCGAGAACAAAAATTTGTACTTTCAAACTAACAAATCGAAAAATTTTAAACAAAAACCATATACAAATACCTTGAGATATTAAAACATATATTGGTTTAATACATGTTTTATAGATTAAATTATTAGTATCTGATTGAACGATGCTTCTATTCCAAGTTAAACTCTTACCATTTATAACATGGTATTTTATTTGTAATAATATTCAGAGCGTTCAGCTTTTTTTCTGCTGTTCATCTTTAGCCCTATTAACAATGTCATCGTCATCTGCAGCCATGTGCCTGCCTGCCTGCCTGCTCCACATATACATATAGACTATGATGCTTATTTACTTATTCAAATCGTTGAGATTTCCTTCTGCCTTACACTCCACCACACCACACCACACCGCTACCATTTCCATTTACCATCGCATGTCGACTGACTGTGGCCCTGTCTCTATCCCTGTCCTATTCAACTTGCCGCCTGACACTTCTCTGACAGCGACAGGCCATGAGCAAAACTTTTGTTCTATATTCTTGTTGTTTTTTTCGTGTGTTTCGTATTTTTTTTTCTTGCCAGTGTCACTTCATGCGGAGTGTAATCGAGGAGAGCGGGAGCGAATATGAAGCGAAGGCAAAGCCAAATGGCAAAAATACTAAAAACAAAACGCAACGAAGAGTCGCCCAGTGAATGTCATGACAGGCTCACTGACTTCGAGCTTACCCAAAACGGGCCCAAACTGAATTGCTGACTAACAGCCCTGTCGCGAAATATGAGTCCATTTCAGCGTAAGATACAGATACATAGCAGATACACAGATACGCAGATACTTAGATACTCGGTTGGTGAAAGGGATGTGGCACAAACACACACACACACACACACACATACACTTTTCTTTGGCCCCACTGTGCGCACGTGCTTAAATACTGTGGCAACAACAATAACAAATGAAACGAAGCGAAGCGTAGAGCAAAATGAGATAGAATACTTTTCAGGATGTGACACAAAATGCCGCCATCGTCGTCGCTGTCATCATTGTCTGCTTTAAAGATTACACAAAATATTTGTAAAAATACAAAACACAACAAGCGGTTGACTATGGGTGGAGAGGGGCTTGGGGCAGAGCATGCTGGTACAAAAAATACAACAAAATAAACTCACAGCTTTACAAAAATAACAACTGCGGAGGCAGCCACACAAAACGTATAAAAATCAAAGAAAACAACAAGAAAAGACGAGAGGAAAAAAAACACACAAAAATATTTACAAAATATTTTCCACTTCAACGAAATGGAAAACGCGACCGCCCCAGTCGCAGTCTCTCCCACTACCCCCTTACTACCTCTCTGCTGCTGGGTCTGCCTTGACACGACTTGAGTTGACTTGGCTTTTGTCTGTCCTCCCTCGTCCCCTCTCCACCATCCCTCCCCCACCACTCCCCCCACAACCAACACAAAACGTTCGTCTTTCCTGCCTGTCAGTTTGTCTTTCCGTCTGGCAATGGCTCGTTGGCTCCGTCTCGGGCGCGCCCGCGTCGGCGTCGGCGCCGCCGCCTGCCAACGACAAAAAGAAAATGCAGCGCAGCGTGAAATGCCTCGGGAGCAGCACCAGAGCAGAAGCAACAACAGCAACACTAAACAAAAGCAACAACAACAACAATGCAAATCACATGCGCGCCAAAAACAAATTGCAAACTGAACTTGACTGAGAAATCAGCTGCAACAGGGAAAATTTGCACACAACTGCAGCTTAGTGTGAAGAAAAAATAATTTGCATCAGTATGCGGCAAAGTGTGCAAAGTGCTTCTGTAAATGTATCTGTTTCCTTAGCATACGCCTAAGTGAATTGTGTGAAAAATATTGAGGCATCATCACGAAATCGAGACTTAAATGCCTAATTCAAAATTGAGCTGATCGACACTGCGGCAAAAAAGTTTATAATTGATTTATTTTTTGCTTAACCAAAAATTAACTTAAAATGGTTGGTTTGCCATTTTTAAGAACTGAAAACATTTCCTATGTTATAACACTAAGAAAACATATTGTACTCTATATTTGAGTGAAATTTTTTCATTTGTATACGATTTAAAATAAATTTAGTATAAGTCAGTTATGAGTTCAACAACAAGATTCAATTTAGTTTCCCAAGATCGTTCTAAGTTATAAATTGCAAAGCTTTAACGAGTATTGTCTTCAAAGTATATCTTGCAAGTTAAAGTTGAATTCTTTCTTGAACGACACACATTCAAGACATTTTCTCACATTTAAATCATTTGTTTGTAAATTCAAACATTTAAGGAAATTCCTTAAAATTAACAGCTCACACAATAATTCGAAATACTAAAACAGACAAATATTTAACATATTTTGATTGAAGTTTGTTATTTTTAGTTACATACAGTTAAATACAAAATTTTTATTATTTTAAAGCAGTTTTATAAGTTTTATTCGTGTATGCAGCAAGCAAAAGGCAAGCAGCCCGTCAACATTAAAAACCCATCCGCTCCTATTTATGCTAATGTGTCAAAAGAAGAGCCTGGTCCCAAATCCCTTTCAGAGGACACGCTCATTGCACTCCAGAGACTGATTCTCATTTCAACTCATACTCTGCCACTCTATGATATGATAATTATACAGTGCCCGCAAAAAAGCTCAAACACACAAAATGTAAAATTCATATGCGGCCGTAAAACTTTAACACCGCAGGAAGCTAACAGCAAAGAGGGAGACAGAGACAGAAAGAGAAAGAGAAAGAGAAGGAGAGGTGAGGAGAGTATATAAAACATGGAGCGACAACTACAAGTCAAAAAATATAAAATGGAAAATGTGTGAATATTTCATTTGGTTTACCAACACACAAAATAAGAACAACAACAAACGAAGCAAGGCACCGAATGGCTCCAAATGGCACATGTGGCAGGCAACAACAACAATAAAAACAACAACGCTCACGTCAATGTTAATTTAGTCAACGCCACAAAACAGCAAAAGCAACACAACAAAACACAACACAAAACAGCAGCAACAACAAATGAAACAATTCCATTGGGCATTGTTGCCATAGTACCCTAACATAGTCCCTCAGCCCCTCACTCCTTCGCTCAGCCACCCACTCGGCCTCGTCTCCTTGATTTCACATGTGCTTCTATGTCAACTTTCATGAAATTAGTTGGCAACATGACGAGCTGCCAGCGTCACCGCCCTGCGGCACAAACACACGCCCATTAGCAGGCCTCCTCGGGATTTGGGAGAAAGGAGTTGGAGAGGGTATGGAAGGTGAGAGGTGGGCTGGGGTGGGTTTAGTGTACCTAATGCGCAGCTGACACCTTGCCAAAGTAGTTTTCGCTGTTGCTGTGCTGCGCGGTTAATTTACACAACAGCAACAAAAACCAACCAAAAACGTGAAGGTCCCATTGGGGATTTAACCAACAACAACAGGCCTTTTTTCAGTTTCGTGGCGCCACTTTTTCCCCCTTGGCTATGCCACGCCCCGCTTACTGTTCAGCTTCAATTTTAGCTTTGTAGCTTTAGTGCACGTGTTGCAACACCGCAGTTGCCACAGGCGACACGGCCTGGCAACGGTTGGCTTTGGCATTGGCTGCTAATTAAAAAAATTTTACTCACTCAACCCCCAAAGCGCCCTATTCCGACCTGCGCGCCATTTAGTTTAATTATAATAAATGACCAAAAATATTTCATAAAATGCATTCACATATTGAAAAAAATATTTTGAAAATAAAGGAAAATTTAAAATTTAAATTAAATTGAACAGTTCAAGTTTGTAGAAAATACTTTAAGGTAAAGTAAAACTTGTCCAAACAAAATTAGAATATTGAAATAATAACAAATCATTTCTTTTTTCTGTCGTATTTACCTTTAAGTTCATAACAACAACAGTAGTAAATATTGGTACTTTTCATATTATATGCTCAAACTTTATTTGTTTACCTTCCAAAAGTATATACTTAGCTTATACAATACTCAGTGAAGTTGTTAATAGTTATTTGTATCCTAGATTTGCCGCATCTATCAAGGCTCTTTTCATTTATTCACCCAATAAAACCCACACAAATAAAATCTAGCCAAACCCCAACCCGATCAACTGCTTTAAGCGTATCCACTATTTACCCCCATCCCTAATGAAACGCAGCTGTTAAATCGATAAAAACGTTTTCAAATGCAATTTTGGCTTTCGGGTTTTTATGTTTTGGCGCAGAACGCCAGCAACTACTTGTAGATACAATATGCTCGCTCAATGGCCATGGTTGCCACTGAGTTGTCCCCACATTAGATACACAGATTTAAGTTGTATGCCCACGGGAGAAGTCAACGTTGATTCGGACTCTAAATGTGTGTGTGTTTGGGCTGCGATAAATCCATAACGAGGAATCCGCACTATACCATAACCAACGCAACAAGCAGCAAGCAGGCCAAGAAGCTGTTGGCAACCCTGGAATAGCCTGACCGATAAGACCAGTCCAGCTGGACCACACGGCCGTCCAACCAACCGACCATATGGATGAAAAACTAAAAATGGCATTAAAACATCGTAATCGCATTGTGCCGCACGGCTCGGGTGGATTTTCATTTTCACAAGCGCATGGCGTATAACGGAAAAACAACCCCCTCCACAGGGTAAGTTTTCCCCGATATACGTATTCATACATATGTGTATAGTGTTAACTGTGTGTGTGTGTGTGTGTATGTGTTGGATTGAGGGGTGGCTTTTATTTAGCTTCGCAAGTGCGTTTGCCAGTTACCCATACATATCTACAATGAGCTATTGAAGTTTTCCATCCCGTTTTCATTTTGAGAAAGGGGTTCAAATAGAAGAGGGAGGGTGCTAAAATGCACATTCATTTAATAACAGCACTGCTTCAATTTGATTTTTCGTTTTTCTTTTTTAATTTGCTTACTGTGAAAGTGTTTTTTAACCAAGATTTTGGGGTTGGGTTGTAGGCAAGGCTCGAAGATATTTACCTGAAATGAGACAAACAGTTGAAAGAAAAAGTTAATTGAATGCATTTTGCGAGTGTCTGTAGAATACTGAACATGGCCGTAGCCAGAGCAAAATTTAGGGGGGAGCAAGACCTCAAAAATAATTTTTTTTTAACCACTTTTATTTTCGTTTAAAAACATTCATGAACTAAAATAAAGATTTAAGAAAATTGAAAGTGAAATTTAGGGGGGACAAGCGCCGCTCCCTGCTCCTACCTGGCTACGCCCATGATACTGAAGTAATTTTAATAAATATCAAACAAATCAATAAATTGTTTTAAAAAAACGTTCCATCAACATGCTTTGAATCAATGTTAATAAAATTATATAAACTTGTAATAAAATTATTACCAATTTATTGTAATATTTTGTGCAGTGTTGTCTAACGTTTGATTTTTCCTATCGAATCTTTTTGCTTTTTTGTTCATAATATTTAATAGGTTACAGCCTCAGCACTAAGCCAAATTATGGTTGATTTAAGTAAACTATAAGCAACTAAATCTCCGTTATGCTGTCATTTGCAGTTGACCAAAACTTAAGTAGAAGTTTTTCACAATTTCAAGCTCGATTGCGCCCAATTCTCAATGCCCAATTGCGTTGTTGCCTGTGGCACTTAATCGGCTGTAAGAAGCAATTAAGAAAAAGTCAACTGCATAACCGCTAGCCAATTTCAGAATCTAAACAGCTGCACAGAGTTTTGATTAAGCAGCCATAAAGGCAACAAAAAAGCAGAAGATGGAACCGGCAAAATAAACTAAAGTTGCCAGCTCAAATAAACAGGACGGAAAGGAATAAAGAAAAAAAAATTACTTAATTAGCAGCAGCAAGATCCTTTTGGCCAGCTCGTACAAAACGAGCAAAAAACTTTGCACCCAAAGTGTAAATTGAATGAAATATTCATGCAGAGATTTCGCCCAACGACGTGCGAGCCCAAAGTTGGCAACGGTCAGTGTGAATGTGAATACAAATGTGAATGCGCTAAGGATTCTGTTTGCTGATGTTTTATTGAATTGAAAATCTCATTATCACCTTGACGCATTCTTTGAATGCATTTGGAGATGAATACGAAACAGGTTCTTCCCTGGTCCAGGTCCAGAACAGCCTCCATGTCAGCCTTTGGAGCATTGGAGCATTGGAGTCGTCAGATACTCGCAGCTAATTATCGTAATTATTGCAAATTTACAAATTGATATGAAATTGATTAGTGCTCCAGTGGAACAGGACGGAGACGAGAATGAAGAAGATGGAGATGATGACGTTCAATTGGGCACAAAGTTGCTAAAACCTGTTTCTGCAGAGATTCGTTTCTCCAATTTTGGACATCGTTGTTCTCGCACTGTCTTAAAAAATACCTTTTTAAAAAATGGGCTGCCAAAATGCTAATTTCGCGCCCCAAAATGGCTAACAAAACAAAAAATGTGTCAATGTTGGCAACCTCTTACAAGCATATTTATACAGATGATATTAATAGAGTCGCCATTAGTTCGGTGGCAACTCTACGAAAAGTCACTCAATTTGTCCACAACGTCGACACAAAGAAACTCTTGTGGTGAGAACAAATTTTTCAATTAAGCCATTAATTCACTTCACGCCACACACACACACACACACACACACACACACAAACACACACATACACTTACTCATCATTATTGCCATCATCACCATTATCATCCTCATTGTGATGATGTCGTTCTTTCTGTCGCATTATTTTATTAAGCATCCACACATATTCACATTCACACATTTACTGAACATTCCCAAAGTCCAAGCGATGTCTCCAATGCAAATAAATATATCTATCTCTCACACACTCTCATGTTCCCTCTCTGTTTTTTCTCTCACTCACTGGCTGCAGCTTTGCTCTTGTTGCTGTATTATTTGCTCGTTGTGTCCACTTTTAAGCAAATTTTATTCATGTTTGCCTCCGTTTGCGTCTCTTTATAATAGTTGTTCTTGTTGCTGCCACAGTTGTTGTTGCTATTGTTGTTGGTGTTACTGTTTCGTTTTGCTCACATTGTAAAGTTGTCGTCACACAAAGTTGCCGGTGCCCCATGCTTTTAACAGCAACAAAACCGAAAAATATTCTCCAAGGCATGCAAATAAAATGAAATTATTTAAGCGTCAAGTTCTTAGCTGATCTGCTTCTGCAGATGATGATAAAATGAATTGTTTGTGGCATGTTTTTGAAAATAAGCTGAGAAATCAGTGAATAACATCTCGTATAAGACAAATATGTACGATAGATGGAAGTAGATTTTTCAAATTCAGCATTTATTGAAAGTTTTTTAGTTATGCAATTTAACTGATTTGTCTCTAAAAAATACACATTCCTATGTACATGTACGGTTGTTCACTAATCACAGTAATTAGACCGCGCTAGCATAAAAACTCGCCAAAATAGAGGGGGTGTCCGATTTAGGGACAGTGTCCACTATATGGGCTTCTCCCTTACTTATTGACTTTTGCAAAGAATTTTATTGATCAAGACATTTGAAGTAACAATTTATATTTTGATTCTTACATTTAGGAGAACAATAATTAACATGGGACTTCTTTATCAAATGGCTTAAATGAACAATCAGTTAGTTTCTTAAGTTTCCAACCATATTAAGATGTAAGCAGATTGATTTCTGTCTGCAAGGATATATAGTCTACAGTTTGCTTTTTATAGATTTTTTTGTATTATACTTGTCTCTAACGAACTGTATGCTTGTACTATTACAAACTATTTCAAGATAATAATGCAGTATTCAGTTTCTAAGCTCTCTGCACAGAATAACATATGAGCAATCGATAACAGGTGTTAGATGGTAGATGCGCGGTGTGGCTGGCCACCAACCACCATCCATCCAATATCTTCCGCCAAGCCTAGGCAGAAGAAGCAGGAGCAGAGAATTGAGCTCAACACAGACAGTTACTAATTTTCAACACCTTCGCCTCTGGTGCGCCTCTGCGGGTTGCCAGCGACGTCGCCAGTTGGTTGCCGGGGTTTGTTTAGTGTTTGGTGTTCATGCAAATGGAATACTTTTCACCTGCTTCCTTTTTGGAAACAACACACAAACGGTGTGTGTGTGTGGCATATGCATGCGTGTGTTGTTGCTGGTGGAAATTGCATGTTATTAGCGTTAGCCGCATACACGATCCCTTCCACTGATAGTAAAAACCATATTTTATTTTTATACAAAATTTGCGCGCTTAGACGTTTTATTTACCAATAACCAACGAGCAAACTTGCCATCCCCAACTGTTGGCCAGGTTTGGATGTATGGAAAACCGCAACAGTGTCGCAGCATAATAAGAAGACATTACACCAACAACAGTGGTAACAACAGCAGCAGCAACAACACTAACAATAATAACAACCTTTGCGTGCCAA
Source organism: Scaptomyza graminum (assembly GCA_018901835.1). Classification (NCBI taxonomy): domain Eukaryota; kingdom Metazoa; phylum Arthropoda; class Insecta; order Diptera; family Drosophilidae; genus Scaptomyza; species Scaptomyza graminum. Next base: position 945,514 of record JAEIFL010000302.1, read on the forward strand.
CATGCAATTTCAATGTAACCATCAAAAGTGAGAGACTGAGGGAAAGAGGAAGTGAGAGTGGGAGAGAGAGAGAGAGTGAGATGGAAGAAACACTCTTCTATAAAGAATTGTGAATAAATTTCCAAATACCAACCAAACGATGACAGTGTACAGTGGTACAACGTCAATAAAATGTTCGTAATTTATTATACATATTTTTATATAAACTAGCTTTGCTTTTGAAATGTGCACACTTACTTGAAATATTAATATTGTATATACATATATGTATGAAGTTACGTTTTAATTAAAATAAATTGCTATAAAATAGAACAATATTTAATTGTTTTTATGAACTTTAAATTTTAAATAAGACTTTTAATTTCCATTTAATGTTTATACCCATGTTATTTAAAGCTCTTTACATTTGGTTCCACGGTCAAAGACAACGAGTAAATGTTACACATACGCCACGTGTACACTAAATCGAAGCGTCGGACGGCATTCAAACAGTTTTGTGTTTGTGTGTTTGTGTTCAGATGCCACCACATAGATTTCTGTAAGATTTTAACGATATATGTGTGTGTGTTCGGCAACTTTTACTAACGCCCTCCATCAATGTTACTCTACCCAACCCACCTCAAACTCCTTCTCAGCTCCTGCTTCAACAACTCCAATCCTAACCAGGCAACGGGAATGCCGCAAACTTTCTGTTTGTTTATCATTAAGACATTTTACACTTTACACACACAAACTTAACATGGGGTTGCCTTTCATAATCTGCTGCTGGCATATGTCCCCATGTGTGTATGTTTGTGTGTGTGTGCCTGTAAGTATGTGTGAGTGCAGGATATTGGCGCCGCCGCTGGCTGTTTGTGCTGCGGATTAAGCGCCAGCCACGACCAACTGCGACCCAAACTTACAACTTCTTCTCCTGCCCCACTTTTAGGGAAGTTGTAAGCTCATGTGTGTGAGCGTCTGTGTGTGTGTGTGTGTGTGTTTGGCTTACATGACTTGTTGGCTTGTACTTTACCAGGCCTAATTATTATAATTTTTCTAATGTCGCCAGGCATAAATTTGTAACGTGACGTGGCGATAGGCATCTATCTGGCTTTCAATTCAAACAACATGTCAATTTGCAGAGTCCGACACGAACATGCATGCATTCAACATGGAGGCCAGCTAGAAGCCAAGGAAGAGTTTGAACGTGTGCGACACAGCGATTAAAATCAACGGGTCGCTGTTGTCAATCACAAGCTAGACTTCAACAACAGTGACTACAAATAGTACTATTTACGAGTGCACTTAGACTACAATCAAGTAAGAGCGCAAGTTTTGGGTTCATTTCAAATGCGCAATAGAATCTGCCTCATTCAACAAGCAAACGAACCGGACCGCCCGAAAGTGTTGGCAATGTGCACCGCCGGTGGCATTTAACCGCTGTAAATGAGTTTATCTGGCGCAATCAGCAATTTTCGGTATCCGCTTTTGAGTCACAGTCACAGTCTCAAGCCGAAGACGCCAACGTCGTTGTTGACTTGGCTTTGCGCATGTGCAGCTGAATGTTAATTAATTGAAATGTACTCGAGTTGAGACTCACGGCACTCCGACGGCAATGGCAAAGAAGAAGACAGTGCCTGTAACAACAACAACAGCTATAACGAACAACAATAAGTACACATACATACACAGATGTATATGTATTTGTGTACGAAACGAAGTCGGCTGCAAGTTGAGCTCCCCATTGGCAATCGCGATCGCTGGCGATAAGCAAATTGCAGGCGCTGCAGTTCAAAGGAAAACGACAATTATGCGACACTAAAAAAACAAAACACAAAAGCCTTGAAACAGCAACAGTGTGCAGTGTACAGATAAGCGTGGCGCTGAGATGAATCTTAAAAACATAAAAAATGGCGTACGAAAGTGGAACTGATTGAATTGGAAAGTGGGTGAAAAAATTAATGTGAAATGTAATTGAAGCAATTATGAAAACATATAGTAAGGTGTTGTCCCTTCATAAAAATTTCTAAGAGTATTTAAAAAATATAACAATGTAATAGAATTTCCATAAATTATATAAATAAAGTTTTTAAAAGCATAATGTTAAAAAATGGGAGTAAGTATTAAATTTTATCGAAATGTTATGAAACAAGGTATGTTACTTAATGTTTATAATTAAACAAAATAGTTTAATTGATTTCATTATATAAATTAATTTATTGGCATGTCAAATAACCAGAAATATTTGTATATTTTGGCCCTGCAAAAAAATCATTCAACAGAATAACTATAAGTATGAAGATATGATGACAAAATACTTTACGTTCTCAACATCATTTAAATATGACCGTAACTAATAACTTTGTGCAACCATCTCAACTGCAACTCCTACGCTCAGTCCTTGCATCTCTCTCGTTCTCCATTGCTACACTGGCTAATGACCCATTAATAACAACAGCAAAGAACAGCAGCAAAAGCAACAACAGAAACAACAACAACTGCATCAATAGCACTCATGGCTAATTAAGTTATTTGCTGTTGGCTAGTTGGCAACTTGTTGCCGTCGGCATTCGGTTGACATTCGAGTGCAATTGACTTAATCCCCGGTAAGTCGCTGCACCCTACCCATCCGCCGCCTGTCCCTCATCCCTCTTCTTAGACCCCCGCTGATGAGGTGCAGCTACAGCTCGCATTGTGCGCTTGCCTTATTTGTACCGACAACAACAACAACAACATTAAGCCAAGTCACTGGCTTTTGCGTTGGCGGCTTGTTGCCAGTTGTTGCACGTTGCAAGTTGCTCGTTCGCCTTGCGCTTGTATGTTAATTTGTTGAGTTTGTTGCTGCTGTTGTTGTTGTTGCTGGCATCTTTACTGGCTACTTACTTGAGAGACTACGCCGTTTAAGCCTGGTCTAGTTTGGGGCACATGGCCAGAGCGCGTGTCATCATTACCGTGGCTTCTTTCCTGGCTATTGTTTGTTTGGCCCTTTTTGCATTGTTTCCAGCTGTCCTTGCCCCCCAACCCCAACTGTAAGACCATCCCTTTTCCCTTGTCATTTCCATTTCCCATTCTTGTTTGCTTTCTCAATGGCCATGTGCATCTTAGAGGAGACCGCTGTGGCAACAATAGCGACCACATTAATGGTAATGGCAACACATTGCGGCAACAACAAATGCAACAAAAGCAACAAGCAAGCGACAGATGCGACAACAGCAACAGTTTCTTCTGACCCAAAAACTGAAGTAAATAACAAAACAGACTTAATTTTACCAGCTGAACTTTGACTCGATAACAATCTGTGTCCTAAAACCTTGTTATCTTATAATTTAAATTAGGAGTTTATAAAAAGATAAGGATATACTAATACAAATTACAATTCGAAAATATATCGCAATTTGTTTAACAAAAACAAAAAGTTAATGCTTGGTTTTAATGATTTAAACAGATTAAACAAGCTATAAGAAAAGAACATTTTTCAAATGCCAATGAAGTATTTTTTTTTAAGCTTTTAAGATTGATATTTAAGAAGAAAAGTTAAGCTAAAAATTGGATGAAATAACAAGTTAAATTGAGTTAAAAAATTTAACGAAATAGCTATAAAAATATATCTTAAGACCATGTTAATCCCAAATGTATTTTAAGAGCATGTTAAAATTGACTTTTATGTCCGATTCTGTTGTTAATTTGTTTTATGTTTGGCATTAAGCTAGCATTAATCTATAAGAAATGCAAATGTAGATCTTGCAACAGCTTAAAAAGATTATAACCTAGCATTTGCGTTTGAAAAATCTATTGTGCCAGCATTGGCTTAATCAGCTGCAAATTAATGAGTTCACAAAAGTTGGATACAATTTCAGTTGACACAGTTCAACAATGGGAGCTAGTTGACCAAAAAACAAATACACACAAATCGCCGAGATTTGCAAAAATCTTCCCAAGCTGCTTTGATTAAACGCTGTGACATTTCGCAAAGAAATTGAAATTAATGGCAGATTGATCGCAAAAGAAATAGGAATCGTTTGCATGTGATCACATATTAATGGATTCATGGAATTTGGTTGTTGCTGGTTGGCTCTTGGCATTATCTGGTGTTGCGATCATTTGGTTGTCTTATGCAAATGTTGCATGTGAAAGAGCGAAAATGGGCAATAAAATTTATAATTTAATTGCGAGCTCAAGTGAGATGTGAACTTGGCCAATTGCAGTGACAACAACAACTAGGCAAACTTTGTCAACATCATCGTGATGTTTTTATGTGTGTGTGTGTGTGTTTGGTTGTGTGCGGCTTATTTTGTTAGAGATTATCGGCGACAGGTGACAATGACAGCTTCATTACAAAGCAATTAGTGCGATGTGTATGTTGTGAGTGCAAGCTGTGTGTGCAGCTGGGCACACTGTCTATATTACATTGTATGGCAAATTAATTTTTAATAAGATACAGAATACTGCCACAAAACTGCCAGTGACAGGAGTCACATGAGGTGCCCAGGACACCCACATGCCAGACAGGTTGCACTTGTGTCTGCTGGCTACAGCTCAGGAGCTTAGCTTGGGCCGAGGTGCGTCTGGTTATTCGAATGTACATATATTCTATATAACAGCATGTTGAACAACGCAAGCAACAAGCAACGGCAGCAAATACAGCAAGCTGCGACTGGAAAATCTAACATAAAATACTATATGTAAACGATATGCTAGAAAAATGTCAGTCAAACTGTCGCTTCCAACACACGCGCAACAACAAGAGTAACAACAATTTAAGTCACTTGATGCTTATATTGAAAATTGTTTTCTGCATATTGCATGGGCCGCGTTTTGTTGCATCCGTTGTCGGACTCTCGTAACTGAGTATCAGTATGAGTATGAGTATAAAATCATGAGTGTATGCGTGTGCTTTACCTCAGCGCATTTTGAAGCTCTTGGGTACCAGCTGCGAGAGTGCGGCATGTTAAAAAAAAAAAAATAAATAAAAATAAACACATTTATGGAAATTTATTCATAGAACTTATGAAACCGATAGACAACAACAACAGCAGCCACTACTCCTATGACAGCAACAGCAGCAACAACAAAAGAGGCTGCCTGACTGGGTCGCCTGTCCACTCGTCCACTATGTGGCCTGGGGGAGCCCCCGGTCTCCCCACACCATCTCCTTCTGACCACACGTCTGGAGGTTGTGAGCCTGGTTTAGTTTCACCAAACAGTTGCCAGTTATTTTTTGTATTTATTTGTATCTTTGTTGTTCTGTTGTTTTCTGTTTGCCACTGTTCGGCCTTGTGTGAGCTTCTGTATTCTGAAATGATTTGCCGACTTGCTTGTTAAATTTACTATATAAACACGAACACATCAGACTGACTCTGTCCCTGGCAATGGGCAAAATGTTTTCTTAACGAGAAAGCAAACTGTGTGTTACAATATGGATAGAAAAATTAATGCATAAAACTAACTCAATGTATTTGTGGGACTCACAAATACTACAAAGAAGATATTTCAATGAGCGGAGAGATGAAAACGTAAACAAATAGCTTTAGGTAAATACAACAATATTAAAGTTATAATTTTTAATAAGGTGTTTGATAGATGACTTTAAAACTAGATCGAAGATAAAGAGAGAAAAAGTAATTTCCTACATTTCAATTAAAAATATGACAGTTAAATGTGCCAAGAAAAACAATCCTTAAATGCTAAAAATAAATTCTCAAAAACAAAAATATTTTACTATATTATTTTCAATAAAAAGTTACTGAAAATTTGTAAAATAAATAGATTAAATTTTCTTTTAATGCATTTCAATAATTCAAACAATATAAATTAATTACATTTGTACTTTTGCCAATACAATATCTTAATTGCCTGGAAAATTATTTTTTTTTTTTAAATTACACACAAAAATGTCAGCTTATAAAGATAATCAGCGACAAGCTGTCTATATTTAAAAAAAAATCTCTAGACGATCCATTTGAAAAATTAATTTGCAATGTTAAACAAATAAATTCGTATAATTTTCAAGTTTACGCTGCAATGGTGCAGTAAGCGATTAATGTAATTGTTATTGTTGCATAAACGCTTGACGCCATGTCGTGGCACATCATTATTACTATATTCACACACACTCATGTGCAATGCCACTCAATAGATTCAACAGCAGAAAGAAACTTAAAAATATATGCATACAAATATGAGCGAGAAATGATTTATGGCATTCACAGCCACGGAGCAAATATTGTACGAGTGCAATTGCGAGTACAGTGAATATTTATTTATTCGTTTTCTCTCTCTCTCTCTTTCTCGTTCTCTGTTATCTTTATCAACATTTGAATGGTTTCATCTCCATGCGCTAATTATTTCATATGCTTGTAAAGTGCTGCTGCCTCTTTCACCATCTCTGTCTGCCCATTTCTCTCTGTCTCCCTCTCTCTCGCTCACTTTCTTTCTGCCTCTGTGTTGTGCTATTGTCTACTCATTCATTTTATTCATTTTTTTTTTTATCATTTGCTGGCATTTACTTAGAACAACTTGTTTGATTATTGAACCGGGCAAGTGTTTAACCCGCAATACACAATTCAAAATTTACGATTTGTGATTCGCGTTATGCGATTTGCGTTTCGCGATTACAACTAATTTGTTTTGTAAAACATGTCCGACAGTCTCTCCATCCGTCTGTTTGTCTTTCAGTTGTTGCTTTAGTAGTCGTTTTGTCTGGCAAAGTGCTGGAAACTTCATATAAAGATTTATGAACTGTTTCAAAGATCTAATTAAATTGCAACTAGCCATGAATATCATCAGCCGGTTCACTTCGCTTCGTGTCTCTCGCGCCCTATCATTTCTCGTTTCCAAATCAATTACGAGGCAAAACTTTTAGAAAAAGGGGATTTAGGGAGGAGCGGTGGATGACTATTTGAAATCATCGACACGCGTTTATGCAAATTCAATTGATGTTACTAGAATAAAAAATCCTAATTTGCAAAAAATGTTTTTTATTAAGGTGAGATGCGATTTGACATGCGAAAAGTAATAAGTTCAAGTTCTTGACTTTGCATATAATATTCTATCAAATACAAATTCCACAATAAATAATCGAATCCGAATAATTTTTGAAATAAGTAGACTTTTCTTTCGGAAATACAATTTTTTGAAAAACATTATTTTAGTTTCACTTGACGTTTTCTTTATGTACATATTATTTCTTCAAATATATTTACCTTAGTTCTGTGATTGTTTTCGTGTCTTTATCGATATAACTTTTGTCTTCCTTGTAGTTCGGTTTGGTGTCTTGGTTGTGTAAAAATCGGTGCCCAAAATATATATAAGAGTATATATACTATATAGATTTATATATTCTTGTGTACTCTGCTCAGCTTAGTTTAAGCGCGAAAATATTGATGATTCTTATTGATGGTTTCTTATACACATTACTTTTTATATATATAAATATTTATATTCATATATTCGCTTTGTTTTTTTTTTTACTTAAATCTCACGTTATTTCTAACTTATTTTTATTATATTTTTAATATCACAATTTTCTTTTTAAAAACGTTAACGTTTTGTTTAAATTTACACTTAATATAAATGATTCCGTTGCGTTTATTATTTATTATATTTTACTTGTTATTCAATGTTTCTTATATACAAAGCGATAATCACAACTTTTGATAGTGAATAATATATATAACTTAGCACAATTTATATATACACGCACATACACACAGACAACATATATGTACATATAAAAATCACCAAATAATATGTTGCGAATGTTTTGCTATTGAGTTTTTGGATTTCGCATGTGTTGTTTTGTTTATTGTTGTTGTTGTTGCTGTTGCTGTTTGGGTTGTTATTGTGTTGTTGATGAACTTTTTGAATTTCTTGAAATTTTGCAAACGATACAAAAGCAAAATGAACAAAACTCGCACCACAACGATGGCAATCAGAACGATAAACGAAAGGACGAGAAGACGCAAACGCAAATAATTTCGATGTTGACGGGTCGACTTGCGTTTTCTACCCATAAACAACAAATATTTTTGTATATTATTCACGGTCAAAATCAATTCGAGTCTGGAACTGGCACTTGGTCTCTGTGTGCTTATCAGCAGCATACGTTGTCTTATCAGTTTCTGTATGTTCAGGGCTCAAGTTTTGGTCTCAGGTTTGGGTTTGGGTTTGGGTTTGAGTTCGTTGTGCCCTGCTGAGCCAGCGCCAAAAGAAATGGAAGAGATTTGCTGGTGATGTTGATGATGCTAATGAAGTTGATATCGAAGTCCCAATTCCTCGTTCCAAATGACGATGACATCTCAGCCCCCGCAGAAACGAGAGTTCAGTTCAGTGGTGCTGCTGTTGTTGCTGATAAGGCAGTTGGGCGTTCGATTGTTATTGCAAAAACTTTTGTGTGTGTGAAAAAATCAATTTAACTGAATTTTGTATTTTGTGTCGCGGCTGCTTTTGTCAGTCCACATACGATTTTCTACGTATTTTCCATGTCATTTTCGCGCACATTTGTTTCTAATTCGGCTCCACGCATTGACATGCCACATTTTGCGCCAAAAAAGTTTCCACAAAAACTGTTACTAAATTTTTGCAGCTATTCTCAAACGTAAAGTACGAAACCGAAGCCAATAACCTATCTCAAAATACACGAAAATTGTATACAGATATATTATGTATGAGGACTTTATTTTTCTTGCAAGTTATATTTTTACGTCAGTTTGGAATGAAATTCGCGAGAATGAGTAACCGAGCGGCGGCGGCAACACGTCTATTTGGCACGTTCATTCATTCACAACTAACCGTAAACGCTCGGAAACATGTATCTTTCAGATTCAACAGAGCAAAGCAACACAGAAACCTTTGTAGCAACATGTTTCGCGTTAAGCATGTTGCACCGTTCCCACGAACGCTTGCGAGCGAACTGACGAATGAGCGAGCCGGCAACACAGTATGATAAATGGCGGCATTGTTTTTCGGCATCAGCACTCACGCAACACAGCGCTATGCATGAAAATAGAAACAAATTGGAAAGCGTTTGGAAATCATGTGAGTCCGCTTGAGTGCTGTTTTTCAACAATTACGTCTTATTGTTTACTAAGATGGCAAGTTGTCGAAAGACACGAAATTTAAATCAGTTACAGTTGTACTTTGAAGCTAACATTTTGAGTGATACCAGTGCTTCAACTTGAACAAAATTATCCTAAAGGTCATACTTTACTGCTGAGTTTTCTTGGCTAAAACTTAATTTTTCTGTCATGACCCGCACTGTAGTTAAGCAACATTCTGGTCGCGTGCATGTGCCAACATGTTGCTAGCATGTTGCGCGCGAGCTGACAAACTTGTTGGCTGCATGTTGCCAGCAGCACAAATGAAGCAATAACGAAATAATTGTATTTTAAGTACTTGACAGCGAATGGAAAATTAATACAAACTGTATAAATTAGCTGCTGCACAAAGCGGCAAATTAAAAGCTAATAAATACAAATGATGACTAGGTTTTATTTTTTTTGGAATAGCAATCGCTTATGAAAACTAAAAATTCTAAATTTAAATGGAAATGAAAATGGAACTCGAAATCATAAATGAATAATTAAAGGAAAAGGCAAACTATTTTTTAGTTGCAGCGACAATGCGTGGCGCGTTTTGATTTGGTGCCGATAATTGCTGTCATGAATATGTAATAATTGAAAAACAGATATATATATAAATATCAGTATACATACATATATGAATGTATGTACATTCAATTGAGTCGGGGTGGTTGGGCAGGCGACCCAACTTTTGCTGTTGGCCGTTCTTTGTTTGTTTAACCGAAAACCCTTTCAAATTTTTGTCGGTTACTTTTTCTTTTATTTGTGTTTTTTTGTTCAGTGAGTTTGGTTGGTGGGAAACTGGCTGAACTTGAAATTCAGTTGTGAGCAACAACAAACAACAACAACATAATCACAAAAATTACCGCCATGCATATGAAATACAAATATGCCGACGTTGTCGCAGTCGCAGTTCACGTCGCTGCTAGCGTCGCCAAAAGCGTACGCAACAAACACGAATTCTCTTCTTCATCTTTTTTATACAGTACAAAAAGATTTATTGCTTTTGGCGGCGCAATTGTAAAAAGAGAGTGTGAGAGAGATAGAGAGAGAGAAAGAAAGAGAGAGAGAGAGAGACACCGCCTCATGAAATAGTAAAAAGTTGAGCTACAATTGAAAGTGAAAAGCGTGGAAACGTGGAAGTCATCGAGAGTGTCGTCGGCGTTGTTGTTGTCGTTTCAGTTGTTGTTGTTGCTTGGTCGGTCAGCCAACGGCTTCATTATACTCTAGTGCTGGTCGCTCTGGCTCTGTCTCAGGTCCTGGGGAGATTTTACCCAATTGCCTTCAAAAATTTCTGATTTCAATATCCCTTTGCATACATTTAAGCGCTAATTGCGTGAAGCCATAAATCTAAAATTTCTGCTTCTTTTTTATTTGACTATGCGTACGATGAAAATAATGAAACCTTAAAAAAAATGTAAGAACCCAACTCAGATTTTGATAACTTTATTTAATGCATTTTCAACGCGAGAAAGAGCAACAGTTGTTGTTGTTCTAGCTGTTGTTGCTGCTTATGTTGCTGTTTCTGTTGCTGTTGTAGTTGCCATTGGCGTTGCATGGCGTCTAAAATTGATTATAAGCAATTTTAATGATTTTTATCAAACCTATGATTAACAGCAGCTGCAAAGAACTTTTCCTTATTTTGTTGGACGGGCAGCAGCAGTTACAAAAATATGTAAAAGTTGATAAAGACATTTCCAGAAACAATAAATGAAAAAATAATATTGAAAACAAACAAATTTCATCTAAAGAGAAAAGAAAGTCATTAACAATGTCATGGCTTTTTAACCAAGCATTTTATCAAACAGTTTAAACTATTAAACTGTGAGAAAAATCTCTGCTTTTCAACAGTGTTGCCAATTTTCGATTGCTTTTATTTTGTGTGATTCCGTTGCAACTGTTTTAATTTAATTTATTTAGGCATCTGTTTCGAGCACATTTAACATCCATTAGGCAAGGCAATTCTCTTGATTGCACTCACACAGCAAACCCAATCCACTCTACCCACTCCCACTGTTGCCAAAAGTAAGTGACATTGATGCAGGGGCGTCATCAACAGCGTATTCCGCTCTTCCCCTTTCCTTCTCCCATTGAAAATCACAGAAAAAAACAATGGACCAAACATCAAGAGACATAGAGAGGAACGTATCAAAAACAATTCCCGAGCAAATCCGTTGAATTGAAATTTTAACTTACGCACCCGAAAACGAGAGCATTGGAAATGCCCGTTTGTTCAGTACCTCCTGCTCCCTTTTCCCCCTGTCCGTTGTCATAGCACAAAGCTGACAAAGACGAAAATCAGAAATCGTAACGTAGCGAATGTCCTGGCAGTCAGAGACTCAGGCAGCTAGCCACTAGACTCGAAATTAGAACCTCCCATGCACAGCTAATGGGCACACTCGCACTTTTGGAATGATGCGGGACAGCGGCGGTACAGCGGCAGAGCGGCAGGGCGGACGGGGTGACGAGGCGAAAGATATTTCAAACTCCCATATTCGCAAACACATTCCACATTCCGCATATGAGTATTGAACGACGAAATGAAACGCACATAAATCAAAATGGCCGGACAGCGGACCAACGGACGCCGCACTCTCCCCTTGCCTACCCTACCGCACTCTCAAACCCCTCTCTCCTTTTCCTTGTACTCTCACACTGTTGTTCTTGTTGTTGTTGCTGTTGTTGTTGTTGGTTGGACTGACAGGCTCTGGCTGGCTGTGGCAGGCACACGGGAAATGAAACTGAAAAGGGAAAGGAAACGGCGTTTTGCTCTCTGCACTCTCCTCAATCGCAGTCCCAGTCCCAGTCTCCGGCCTGGCAAAAAGGGAGCTAGCTCTGCTAACGGGTGCGGCGGTGGCGGCTGATGATGTTGGTGGTGTTGGTGGTGGGTAGCCGGGGCGAACATGGCTGAGTGCGCGCTGCTGAACAAATGAAATGACGACGGGTTGACTGCCTGTCAAAAGAACAAACATGGGCGCACTGCGTCGCCGTTGCTGCTGCTGTTGCTGTTGCCGCCATAGGAAATCAAATGAAATGAAATGCACACACACACATATGACGAAACAAAAGCACAAGCGCAAAACCTAAAAAAAAAAAAAAAAAAAAGCAGCAACAACAAAAAAATTATCAACCAAAAAGCGAAAAAGGCCTTGCAGGCAGTCAGGCAAAGCTGAAGCGAAAGCCAAAGCCAAAGCCACATTCACATTCACATCTACAGATCCAAAGTCAGGCAGCAACAACACACAACACAAAACAAAAGCTCGCTCAACAGCAGCCAAAAATAAGCAAAGGCAAAAGGAAACAAACCAACGGCCATCATTGTAATCATCACCAGGCAAACGACAACAGCATGCAGCCAGAGTACCAGAATGGGCCACCAGACAGGCATCGCGGCCAGGAGATCCCCAGTGTGTGAGTGTGTGTGTTTGTTGTATGTGGGTGTGTGTGTGAAAGTTTGGGCTCGAATTCAAGTCCTGCGCATCGTGGTTGCTGTTTTGTGGTTCGCTCATACACAAATGTTGTTCGTATTGTTTGTGTTGTTATTGTTGTTGTTGTTGCCGCCAGCGAATGTGACTGAATATTAATTAACGCTAATAGAATTGTTGTGTGCGAAAAACATTGAACTGCATTCGAGTGGTAGATGAATGATGTGCTTTCAACAGGATTCAACAGGAATTGTAACATGACCATCGGGAACAGTAGTTTGACCGTGGAATCAACTGCCTCTGGGAAAATATATGACTTAGAATTAAAGTTTGTTGAACAATTTGCTTAGGCAATGTTATCACAAGTGAAGAAAACTTGCTACAGAAAATTGGATCAAAAATAAATTTGAAGTTCTTTGGGTAAAAAAGACAAGGGATTTTTACAAAAAACTTAATATATTAATATTTTTGCGTTTCAAAAAAATTTTGCTATATTTTTTTGGTTGTCATTATTTCTTATCATTGATAAGATAATTAAATATCCTCCATATATGTATGTACCTTTTCCTATTGGCTTACATGGTTTTTTAATATTTTTCCTTTAAATGTGTCCAAAATATGTATAATTAAAAAATGGTGTTTAAGTGCATTAATTATCGTGTATTTTACAAATAACACCTGCCGACATTTTGAGAACTATATTTTTTCATACATATCACTAGTTCAATAGAAATGTCTGGATAAAATGATCTTAGCACGCCCCCGATTCTAGTCAACCATCAAGTGGAACAAGAAGTCGAACATCGAGTGAAAATTGAAATGTTTTCCTTTGTAACGAATATCAATTTCGACATTTTCTGTGCGCCCTAGGACCAAAAAACCAAACACTAAAAAGGACACGCAAAACGGCTCGACTCGACGGTTAGGATAGGGCAAAGGGGATCGCAGGGATCAGGCAGCGAGTGAACAGGCGACAGCCGACAAGCTTGTGTCCTGTGCCTGTGTGGTGTTGCCAACGCACATGTTCCAATCTAAGCGAACACAGCGAACGGATACAAAAAAAAAACTGTACATGGCATGATTACACTTACACGTTGGGAGTTCCCTGTTGTTGCTGTTGTTGTTGTTGTCTAGGAAAAAAGAATTTCAATTTTAGAAACGTGTTCCGGTTTTTGTCTTTCTCTTGAGCGATTGGAGGGTGAAAGAACAGCAACAAACATTTTTTTTGTTTTGGGCAGATACAAATTCAGAGATGCAGATACATAGATACATTTACAAGCGCCGAGTTGCTTTGAGTTGTCTTTGGTAGTTTTTGGACACTTTCCGATGCGTGTTTCGACAAACAAAAAAACACCCCCGGACAATGACAGATGACGGACTGAGAAGGGTGAGAAAAGTTCCTAAAAATCATGCCCGACGCTAGGCAAAGCAACTGACGAACTGTCACTCACAGAGCGAGCGAGCAAGAGAGAGATTTTTTTGAATGGCGTGTGTCCTAATGGGATGGGCGCTCGGATTGATTGCTTTCAAAATGGGCTGCTCGAGCTAGAACTACAAAATGGCTGCCACAAAAGCGCAGATGCTGGGTCTTTGTAGCGTGGGCGGCGATTTTATCATGTATATGCAAATGGGGCAAACTTTAGATTCATTTCCGCGACATGCACTTTGATTAATATTCATAAATATCCTGCGTGCGAGTGTCTGCCAGCAGCAGACAAAGGTGCCAAGAGATGGAGAAAGAGAGAGAGAAACAGAAACAAGCTACAACAAAAGGGAGCAACATAGCAACAAAAAACCTGGCAACCGGAAAATGGAAAATGTTAATTGTTGCCTCGCGACGCACTCAAGTCGAAAGCGCACGCAGTGGAAATCGAAGTGGAAATGAAAATGCTAAATGTGACTTTTTTCCATTTTGTAGGTAATTCTTTTGTTTTCTATTTTCTGTATTATCCAAGCGAAATGTGTTGAAACGCAATTTGGGATGTAGACATTTCAAAAAAAATATTCATGAATAATTTGTTGGCCTTCTTTTTGGGCTGGGTTTTTTTTTGGAAAAATTTTTCTGTTCGTCTCACAAAAGTTTAATTGGTTACGCCTGAGAGCAAATGGGATGAGTTAAACATATACAATGTATACACCCCCATTTGTACAATAGCTAATGAATGGCTTATTCTTAAACTTCAAGACAGCAATACGATCTGATAGTGGGTTTAACTAAGATGGACTTAGATTAAGCCTTAGAAGGTCGACGAACCTACTGGGATAAGAAACAGCGTTTAAACTATAGGATAATTAATGTCGTAAATACCATTTGAAATATTAAAGACAACATGAACGAGTTAAATGTTTTCACAAGAAACAGGTTAATTATAGAACATAGAAAAATAAAAAAGTATTATTCAAAACTTCAACAATCTTCACTTACACTGAATTCGATTTTATTCATTACAGTTGTAAATTACATTCTATGATGCCATTTTAATATTACCTAGAAAGAAAGAGACAGAGAAAAATCAAGTTAGAAAAGCGTTTAAAAATTAAACAGCCCCTTGAGGACGCGATTCATGTAAACAAGTGAACAATGCACTTAAAAATTCGTCACACGAACACGTGGCTCAAGGAAATGGAATTACATTTCCTTTTCCCATAAAGTACTCTTTCCAACCCCCCATTATCAACTCTTATCATTAGTGCTACATCCACTGATTGCTCAGCGTACTCGAGAAAATAAAACATAATTTCAAAATTAATAGGGCTCAAAATCAGTCCAGAAATGTAGCCAAAAACTAAAGCAGAGGAGTCTTCTGTCCACCCAAAACATTTAGCGAGATGAAAACAATGTCACTAGCATACAAATGCGTCTGGCCTGCGAATCGAGTCGTTCAAAAAAACCCAAAAGTCTGCTTAAGCAACTTTTGTGGGGGCGGCGCTCTGGATTTGTCTGTAGCATCGTCCCTTTTCTGGCTGCATTGGTCCTTGGCCATACATGAGTTACAATATTTTTCAATTAGAAATTATTCTGTTGAAAGTAATTCGATTATTTTCACTCGGAGGGCGATACGACGATGCCGGCAGCGTGGGACGAGCTTTTGTTGCCAGCAGTTCGGACCAGTATAGAGGACAAAAAGTTGAAACGAGAAAAACGACGCCGTCTCGACAAAAAAAAAAAAAAAAGAGAAAACATTTTGTAGCAAACAAAAGCAAAGTGCACAAAAATGTTTGCAAACAGTTTCGATTTCTGGCGCAAAAGTTAATGGCAACATTTTTGTTGACTTTTCATTTTATTTGCAACGCTTTTTTTCTATTTCATTTTGAATGAATTGTTTGCAGCAATTGAAAATCTGTTGCTGACAAAGTTGCCAATTGTATGATGCATGTTGAATATGGTGGAGAATGTCAGCCATTTAGAAATAGATAGCTTAAAGAGTTTAAAAGTTGTTAGATAAAGAACAAAAATTGATACAAAATACTTAGATACATTAAAATAGGTTATAAAGTAGAAAAAATTAGTTCTCAACTAATCATACAACTAATTTACATTTAAGAGTAAAGGAGGAAAAAAATAACATGATGTTTCAAATGTTTTACTTGAGATACTTTCTATACAAGAAACAAATGTATTTTGTATATAATATCAATTCATATAACTTTATCCGTTGTGTTCTCAGTATTGTCATTCAACAGCATCTCGCACAACTGATCTGAACACAATGAATACAAAATACGAATACAAAATGAATATGTCGCGCACACGACTGTAATCGCAAGCATCGGGGCATTCATTCGTTACAAATGTCGCTCGCACTTCATAAAACAAATTTATGAACTCGCCGCGATCATTGATCTCGACATCTTCATCATCAGGTGGAATTGCAATTGCAATTGGAATTGGAATTGGTGCACTGTGTGATCTGATCTCATCTGGTAAGTGTACACAAACAACAACAACCACAACAACAATAATGTCCCATGTCCATGTCTCAAGATTGGACAACGACTGTGAGCCTGGGCCTCTGGTTATAGCTCAATCGCTGATCCAAATTCCATGCCGCCACCGCCGCGCAATTGCTCCCAAGTTACCCATTGTTCTTCCCCCCTAACCGATCCCCCTTTCGCAACTACCTCTCACTCTTCAGTTGATGTATGTTCGTGCGCCTGACATCATTGTCGTGCAAACGTGTGTCGCTCATTCGTTACGACGAGTGTGAGTGTGAGTTCGACTCGAGTACTCGCTTGTGGACAGTGGGACACCTTTTTAGATTCTCGGGTACTCTCGTACTTGGACTCTGCTCAGTGTCTGTGCCGGCTTGGCTAATGAATTTAATTCAGCTTTTGGCTTTCGGCTCGGGCCCCGCGCATTGTTGCATGGCATTTTTTTGCCTTATTCGTCTGACGTTTTTGCGCACGAGTTATGCGTATTTATGATATATATATATACATTTATACCACTACTAGGTGCACCTTCTCTACCCGCCCTCTTTAACTCTGGCTGTGGGTCTTGGGATGATTGTGTTTGGTAACCTGTTGCGTTTGTTGTCGGCTTTTTGCTCCTCTTTTTTTGTGTGTGTTTTTTTTTTTCGATTTTTTGTTCATTGTTAGTTAGTGGAGGACCGGTTCAGAGTACCGCTGCTTATGACATTTTCTTGTAAGCCACGCACCTTCAAGTCAAATTTATCTGCCCGTTTTCTCATTGCGAATGAAGTTGTTACAGTTTTTCAGCCGCACTTCGGATACTTCGGATTGAATGCGCTGCGTTTTGATTTGATTGTGACACGACTCTGACATGAAATGACGCAATTCGCAAGAGTCAATTCTCCAAGGTTTGCTTTCATATTTGCTTGGACCATGGACAGCTGAGTCTACAGTGAGTCATGAAAACGAGAAGGGAAAGGAATAAATCATAGAAACAAAGACATTTAAAATAATATCAATATTGCTTTTTGGTTTAGTTTTTAAGGTTTTTAAAATAACAACACTTTTGGTATTGTTTATTTTTCTAACATTTTTAGTTATGTATTTTTAAAGAACCATGAAGACCATGAATCTTGCCACTCACTACGATTATGTTACCCTATAGCTGTATGCAACTTCATACTCTTTCTAGTTATGTTAACTAACATAAAAACCGTACAGTTTAAGTCCAAGTCACAGCATGACTTTCAGTTTATATTTGCTCACAATCCACACAAGATAATTACATTACACATATACCACGATTGTACAAATACTACAAACACAACACGAAGTTGAAAATCTACAATAAAGACATACACTACATAAAACCACCTCGATCGTCATCATTAATTGTCTTTTTGGATCCTCCGCTACCAACAATATTTATTTATATGGCTTATTAATTTTTTTTTTTTCACCCACATGTTTCGTCAATGGATTTTTGGCTTATCCTTTATGAATTGCATGTTCAAACTTTCAATCCCTGTTTCCTAACGCAAAACCCAACATGGTAATCCAATTTATTCGCTTCCCGGAACTTATGAACGCACAGTTCAAGCCGATTCATTAAAATCAAATCCAAAAGGCAAACTAAACGAGGCCGAAATGCTGCCAATACCAATACCAAATACTTTGTGGCACAGGCCCAAAACGATTGCCAAAAAATGCAAAAACTGGACAAAAAAGAAAAAAACTAACACTTATATATATATGTATATAGAAGAGGGAAAAAAGTTGACCGTCTGCAGCAAGATGGCCAACAAACATGTACAAATACACACTTACATATGCATATGTGTGTTTGGGCCATCTGAAACCCATAATCATGGCAATACACGCTTTGAAGAAGAAAAAGTTCGCAGCTTGTGGTAATTTGGTGGGCGTTTTTACTTATATTAGGTCAGGAACGTGCTTTGAATAGTCTCCAACTGAATGGGAACCCCTTCTAAGGCTTCCTCTAAGCCAAATCGGAATCAATGTTGTTGTTGTTGTCCCGTACGGTTCGAGATGTCCAGAGTGCGTGCGAATCAGTTGAACCGGCCTCGGCCACCTTTCACCAGCACCAACAACAACAACAGTTTTCCTTGCTCCATCGCCATCGCCATCTTGTGGCCCAATATATGCATGAGGCGCACATAAATCAATGTCAACCATAATCATTTAAAATCAATCAAAATACGAACGCTTTGACTGCAGAATTGCCTGGAATTGGCCGAACGTGGCCGGAGCCAGACTGGACTGCCGGATGGACATGTACATTTGCCTCAGCTCCAACTTCTCGCTCCCCGCTCCTTGCTCCAGCTCCTACAACACACAAACACAGCTTGCCTGCTATCTGCCGTCTATGATCTGTGTGCAGTTGGTCAGTTTACTCAGACTGCCTTTGGCTGCCCTGGGCTGCAGTTGAAGCGATTAGCGGCCTACAGCTCCAACTCCGACTTAGCTCCAACAACAACACAGCGCACCCCCGCTAAGCCTCCATTTGAGGCGGCTGCCTGGCTGACTGCCACGTCAATTTGTGTGTAGTTTTTACGCGTGTGTCTCAACCTGTCCGAAGTGCTTGCGAGTTAGATACTAGCACACTCGCACACATTACCATATCCACACACACTCACACACATGCACACCGTTCGCTTGGAGCTCTCTAAGTCATTTGCAGTGGATGTCAGTCAAATGCCCTGCGTGCTCCTATTCATGTATGTGTGTTAGTGTATGTTAGTGTGTGTAGCCCGGTTTTTAGCCAGTCTCCGTCATGCGTCATGCATCCATCTAATGGCGAGCATGCACAGTGGGGCAAAATGTGTGCAAGGTGCAGCACTGATATGATTTGCCTTGTTATGACACATGATATATTTTATAATATAATGCCATTAGTCTTTTACAATTGTTAGTTATCTTATAAGAATATTAATAATATTAAAACATAAATTAGCTATATACATTTATATATTTTATTAAAACATATTATTTATACTCTTCCGCGACTCAAAGTCAAGATATGGAAATCTATATTTTGTTGCGCTCAATTGTGCACCTAAAACATATTTTTAATTTCATTGATTTTTAAACTTTTTCTTTAACAAAACAAATTTAAATTTTTTTATTTATTTTCGATAAATTTTTTTGATTTCTTCTCACAGTGAATTCGAGTTGTTTTCTCGTTTGGCAGCACCACCGGCGTTGCAATTTGAAGTTGCCGTTGCCTGTCGCTGTCGTTAGGGGCCTTTGGAACTAAAGGGGAACGGTAGGGGCCAGAGTGACTGGGGACTGGTCAGTTTTGATCGTCGTTACAGCTATGCAGCTAAATTGGCTTATCGACCCAACAACGTTATGTTTAAGGGGCAAGGGGCAATGACGGTGCGCCAGTCAAATGTTTGGCGATAACAGCGAGGCGCAAATTGTGGCTAAATTATCGATAGATTTGCGATAGGCACACACACAGCAATTACATTTACTTCGCGTAAACGTTTATTGATAAAAGGCCGAGAGCTAGCTGTAAGTGGGTAAATCCAGTTCAAACTATTATTATTCCTATTGCTGCCAGTCAATGTTCAATGCCTTGGCACCTGTCAGTGCATCAGTGTACGTGTGTGTGTGTGGTTGAATATATCGTGTGAACTGCTGCATATGTTTATGTTTTTGGCGCGCCATCTTCCACTTCTACAACCACTTGGACTTATATTGTGGTAGTTGCTTTAATTTCCTTTTGTTTTTGTTATTGAAGACCTTACGGCTAAGGTCTGGTTTCCAGCAACGTCGTCGCCGACGACGACGACGCCGCAGCCGCGGGCGTTAGTTTTTTGGCCATGTGCCAGAGAGAGATGGCATTAGCCTTAGAAAATTATAGAGGTCTGGCTACCTTATGAGTGCAGCAATGGCGACGGCGACGACGATGGCAACCCACGTTCCTATTTCGTATTTTTGAATAATTTAAGCGCTGTGAAATTCTTTAGGTCTCTTTTATGTTTCGTTTCGTTGTATTTTTGTTTCCACCTCTTGCGGCTTTCATAATAATAATGGCGATAAATCATACAAATTGCACCTTTCATTCAAGTCGAGCGTTGGGCTTATGCGGAACTTTGAATTTGATTTGGGGGTTTGCGCTCCGAGCAGAGATTTGCGCCCAGTCTTAGTCGCTCTCTAATAATAACTAACAATCACATTGGGATATTGTCCAAAAATAAAACCTCCTTTGACTTTTAAATAGATCTCAACGGCGCTTAAGTCGTGTTCTTTTTATATATTTTTGGGCAGCTTAAGTTCGAATGGTTTTTGGCTCGGCTCAGCTCGGCTCGTGTGTGTTAATTTCTTTGTTGGATATTTGCGTGTTCCGCATAAATTTTATGCGTTTGTAGTTGACATGACATGTGCGTGCAAACATTTCTCATTTCCATTTCGTCCGTATGCCATGTTAGCATTTAAAAATATATTCGTAATTAAAATAAAAAAAAAGCAACGAACAACATAACCTGAGCAAGGGGGAGAGAATTGTGTGCTGCTATTCAGGCTAAAATCGAGTTTTATTGTTGGTCAGTGATTAGAATCTTGTAGTGTGCGCTTTGAACTAATTACATAACTCATAACTCCAAAAAATGAGAAATTACTTTTGCATTTCTTAAATATGTGTGTGTGTGGGTGTGTGTAGTAGTTTCTGGTATTAAAACTGTACTAGGCAATGCGTGTTGGAATTTAGACTATTGTATAATTGTGTACCTCTTTGAGGGAGTGAAGAAAACATGTTGTGTACATAAAAAAAAACTTAAGTTTTGTGTAGCTTTAAAATTCAGATGTTTTGTAAGTAAGTAATTTAATTGAATTTATCATTCATTTGTTTTCCATATTTATTTATATAACTACATAATAGCTCTGAGCTATAAAAAACAAAATATATTTTTATTTCGCAACAGATTCCCTAACACATTTTCCAGTCAATTTAAATAAGCCGTAACAGAAACAGAAACAATACAAATTTATCTTTTTGTCACTTCAGATTAGATAAAACAAATCCAAAAAGTTTAAAAATACAGACCAATATAATATATTGGTATTTAAAAAGACTACATAAATTAAACAAAGCTATTATTTGTCAGCCTGTGTTTATGTTTTTTGTTTGTTTATTATTGTGTTTATATAAGAGTAGCTTTAAAATTTATGTACTTTGTAATGTCTGCCAAATCAGTCGTCAACGCCTTCTGCCAAATGGATTTCACTACCCCTGAACTCAAAACAGACGACAATTATTAATGGGCAAAAAATTTGTTGAGAAATTTCCTTTTTCTGTTTTTAATTATGACAAGACAGGAAACTTGACAGTTTTAGCACTCACAATGTATCAAAAGTGCGGAAAACTCAGAAGAAAAGAAAAACAGCGATAAAGTTTTTTTAAACATTCATAAAAAATATACTTATATACGTATATAAGTATTTAAAAATATACCAATGATCGCAAAGTGTTTGGCAACTTTTGTTTTATGAGTCTCGCAGTCTATATAAATATGTATATACATATTTACTTGATTATTCTATATCATTTTCAAAAACTAAAACAACACACCAAAAGCACACACACACTAACATTCTCGGAGATTTTTTGGGAGTAAGTTCGGAACGCGGGCAACGCATCGATTGATTTATGGGCCCAAATTGAAGAGCTGGACCCGATTTCGAACCCGGATACCAAAACTGTTGCTAGTGTTGGTCGCTTGAAAAGGTGCACAGTCTGGCAGCAACATCTGCAACATGGATTTTCATTCATGAAACTTGCGTCTTTTTCCCCTACTCAGCCCCTTATTTGATTGTCTGCTTTGGCGCCGCAACATATGTATCTAATTTTTAATAATTATCAAAATTGGTTTCAGCTAAAAATATATATTTTTTTTTTTGCTCCAAATATTCATTTTTTTAACCCTGTTTGCCCTTTTTGTTTGTGCACAAAACCTTGAAATGTTTTTTTTATGTTTTTTAGTTTATGAAGTCATTAAATTTAATTTAACTGCTCATTTTAAAATTAAGCACGTTCCCAAAGCAACAATTGGAAACGAAGCATCAAGTTTTTTGCTTGTTTTCCACCCCCGCAAACACATTCTCTCTATCTTTCACGTTTTTAGCATCTTTTTTATTATTGTGTTAATTAGTTAAAAAATTTCATTGTATCCAATTAATTATGTGACACGGCTTATCTGCAGAACATTTTTTTTGGCCAGTGACCTGCGGAAATGAAAAACTGCCTTAGACTTTGTTGCTTCCGTTTCCGTGCCAGTTTACCCCCACTCAACAAGACAGCAATTAAAATCCAATAAGCAGACAAATTCATGTAATTCAGCTAACCAAAGCTCAGCAAGCTCATAAAATTCGTTTAACTGCCGCATTAGAACCTTTCAACTGCCAGATCTTAGTTCACTCTCGCTCAAGTCAAAAGCTGTTCTGGGCTGGGTCACATTTTTATGGGCATGGCTGCCAGCTGTGGTCGGTTTTGGGGTTTGGATTTCGGTTTTGGTTTGAGTGTTTGAGTCTGGGACCAAATGGCAAAATGATTGCTTTTTATGACCTCATAAAATTAGATACAAATCGCTTTGTCGACATTTATCTCTTTTCTCTCTCTGTCTTTGTATGTGATTATCTCCTTTTACTCTGTTTCTCTCTATCTTTCTCCCTTTGTATAAAGTGTTGCTTTTATGGGACATATTTATGAGATGTACGCGACCAAAATTATTCCAATGTTCCTGCTCCTCATGTGCTAACTGGCCAATAAAAAGTGTGCCAAATGTTTTAATGCCACTAACTGGCCAAAGTAAATAATTATTACACGCCTTTTATGTTTTATGGGCGTATAATAAAGTGTTTTCTGGTCTGGTCTGGGCTTTAAGAGTTTTACGAGCTTGTGCTAGGTCAGCTTTGCTCCCAAAGCATACGAAATGGAAACATGAATAAATAATTATTAAATTGATTTGGAAGGGGTTTTAAAAACCAAATTGTGTTTTAAGTGTTTCCTGCCATATTGAAAAGCAATAAAATCATTTGTGTAGTGCTAAAACTAAAAAAAAATACTTCTAAATAAATTTATAATGTTTTATGAGTATGGAGGAGGTTATTAAAGATTCTTACTCAGAAGACTAAGACTATTACCAAAGAGAAGGAACTCAAGAGATACTCAAGATCAAAATTTAGCTAAAGACGCTCCCAATTTCTTCTCTCTTAAATAAAGCCGAGATTGAGACAGTGTGAGGCAGAAGTAAAATTCAGAGCCATAACCGAAAATTCAGCCTGCTGAAAGCGAAGCCATAGAAGGAAATGCCGAGAAAAAACAAAAAGATATAATGATAATAATAAACCGTCGCTTGAATTGGATGCAGACACGGGCGGATATTTTTTGACGTTGCTTTTGCTGTTGCCGAAGAAGACATGCTGCGATGCCCCAGCAACGGAGATGTAGACGGCAGCGCAGAGAGGCGTAAATGGTTTCGAGGCCAAATCAACTGGACATGTGCGGGCGGCAATGAAAGGGGGTGACGGCAAGTGAGGGAGTTGCTGTTGTTGTTGGTGGCAACTGGCAGCCGGCGACTGGCAAACTGGCAGCGAGTTAAAAAGGAAATTTGGTCGCAGCTGGAGGGCAGCAATAGCAACAACCACAGGACGAGAACCAGAAACCAGCCATAGTCCATATCCTTTGTGCGCTCGAGCGAAAGGTAGAGCAGCCAACAGACTACAACAACAATTCGGTGGTTGCAATTTCGCTGAGTGGCAAACACAAAAAAAAAAAACACAAACGCAAATGGGAAACTTTAACACTTTACATGCAGAAAAATTGAAGGAATTACCAAAAATTTTGGTGAAGACTCTCGTACTCCACAAAAATATTGTTGTTGTTCGTTAAACGTGTCACAACTTTAATTTCCGCCCTTTGAAGCCGGGCCGCCGCAGGACTTCCTCTATAACAGGCAGGCAGGCAGGACAGCAAAAAGAAGCACCAGTAAAATGCACACACAGATACTCATACTTACATTTGCACTCAGACACAGAGCTTCAGGCTTGGGGCATGTTCACTTTGTATGTAAATCATTTCGAGCAGCTTCCCCAGGCCAGGACAACAACAGCAGCCACAGGATACGGATGCGCCGTAGGTGGTCAACGGTACGCGACCGCAGAGGGCGCCGTAAAAGCTTTCAGTGTCAACGCCATCAACGCTGAAATCAATTCAACCACCGACGCTCGACACACATACAAACACACAACCCTAACCCCTACCTGAAACCCCAACCCTCACACCTATACACATCCATACAGTTTCTGCTACTGGCTGTTGTTGATGGGTTTCGTTAGGGGGTTTGGGTTTGGGGTTGTGGGCTTGTTGTGCTGTGTTGCATCGCCATCATCAGAGGGGTTCCAACTTTCACCTACGCTACGTTTACCAGGGAGCACAGCAGGAGGACGAGAGTGGGTAAAGTTTGAGGGGGCTGCAAAGGATGCCTGCCGTCAGAAAGTGTCAATAGCAAAACTGCGCAGGAATTATGAAATGTTTTATTAAAACTGAAGCAAAATGACACGAAGCTGAGGACACAATGGCTTCATGTGAGACAGGCCAAAATGTCGCTGAAGGTCTTTAAGTGTTGGGTTCTTAAAAGTTTAGATTGCGCTGTAATTGTTTATTTTAAGGATAAAAGGTCTAAGTGCTTATGCAGAATGCTTAATTTGCTACAGAAAAACAGCTTTGATTTGTTTAATATGTTTAATACTCAAAACTAGTTAGACTGCAGTATTTTATATAAAATTTTAGGCATTGTTTCATAGAAGCAAAGTAAATACTTCTCAGGACATTAGATAATAAGTATTTCAATTGAAAGCGATTTATTTATTTGTTGTTATTTAACTCATTGCTTATCAGTTTATATAATGATAATTATTATGATATTTATTAAAGTTACTTAACAAAAAAAAAAAAATTAAGCTTGAAATTTCTAGTATTTTAATTTGCAATATTGATTAATAAAGTTAATAAAATATATTTAGCTAATTGAATTTTTGTATTGTTTTAAGTCAACTATGTTCACAGGTACATTATTATTATTAATGTTTTACATTTTAAATATTTTACAACATTTGAATTGTAAAAAATTCATTTCAAATAAATTTAAATGCATTTTGCAACCATTCAAAATGACAAAAGCTCAAAATGTCATCGCATTCGACAACGCACACACACACACACACACACACACACTCGAAGCCAACTCACACACAAACACTTTTACACACAATGGATATTACAAATGGCATTTGACATTCGTAGCTTTCGTTCCTGTTGTTGTTGTTTGTTGGGGCTGGGGGAGAGATAATAATTTATTGTGCGTCGCTGGCACGCCAATTTCAATTATTTAATCAATAATATTAATTTTCGTATCATATTTTGTCACTGGCAATAAATGCGAAATTTGTAAAGCAAGTCCACACACAGGACACAGGACAAAGAGACAGCATGCAAAAAGACAACAACAATAACGCAGGACATTTCACTCATGTAAAACACAAGCACACACACACACACACACACATGCACATGCTTGCATATTGCGTTGAACGTTGCAGGATGTTCACACATTCGCATTGTGTCCTGCATCCCTTGGCAATTGCATTTGCACAATTTCATTTGCATTTTGTGCATCGCCTGCAATTTCATTTGTCACCCCACTCAGCTGCAACTCTCTTCCACAACTCCTCATCACCCACATTTCGTTCACATAGTGCGCATTCCTGGGCTCACTGCGTTGACAATTGGCCACCAGCGAAATTAGCCACTTAAATGCACCACAACCACCAGGTTAAAACTGTTTTCATTCCCTGCCCACACTCCCCAGATACAGCTCGTTTACATTAGCAACAATTACTCCAAGCGGATGGCTGGCAATTTGCATTGTTGGGAATTAAATTGTGTACAACGTACACACACACACACACACTCACACAAACACAACTTTCACTTTAAACGCATCCCTGCATTCCTTATTTGTCCTCGATGCATGCAGCAACAATTCATTCATTCATTAGCCGACTTGCTCGATCTCTTTTTTTAATCAAATTGTCAATCGCTGTCGCCTGTTAAGCGTCCACCCGTTTCGGCCATCTCTTATTTATGGGCCAATAAACTTCAAGCGCTGCATTGGAATTTTTTCATTTCGCAGTTATTCTTTCTCTCTCTCTCTCTCTCTCTTTCTCTCGCTCTCTCTCTCCTTATCTCTATCTGGCAAGGACTCTCAGTTGCTGTTGTCTTTTGCAAAAAAAAAAAAAAAAAAAAAACAACAAACAACAACGAGGACAGTTCGAATTTAATTTTGTGTAAATTACAAAACTGAAATGCCACATCGCCTTCCCCCTTCATGCCCTCCACAGTATCCCCACCATAAAATTCTACATAGTGGACTCTAGAAGCCAGCGTCTGTCATCGAAAGATTCTTTCATTCCTTGACTCTTCGGAATTTTATGGAAATTGCCCTGGTGTTATTTAAAAGCGAAGATTCCTTAGTAAATTTCTTTGTCTGAGATGTCACTATAGTAGAAATAGCTCAAAATGAATTTCCATCTAGATATTCAAAATTAGCTTCTGTGAATACATAAAAATGTGCACAAGATTATTTATGATTAGTTTTTGAGCCAATATGATATATAAACACAGTTTATTTCTTAAATAAAATGCTTATTTAATCACTTCAATGAAAATTAATTATAAGAATCAATAGTCCATTATATGTTTACTACGTTTCTTTGGAAAACAATTTTGTCAAAAATATTTTCTATTTCAATTAATTTTTTACTTCTCAACAATATTTGTTTTCCATTTAAATATTTCAAGGTTGTATCATAACATGAAATATGTACAAACATCCTTATGAAATAAACCCAAATTTAGTTAGCCAGAAACTTCTTAATGAAAATGGCACATGGCGACCAAATGGAAATTGGCAAATAAAAATTACAAAATATCGCATCACCAATTCAATTATATTCAAAATTGTCACAGCGCCGCATAAAGTCATAAAACTAATTACTGAAACATTAGGCGAAGGCAAATGGTACTTAGGTAAATGAGATTCTAAAATCCAGAGACATTGACCTTGCTACACTTTACCCAACCGCACAATAAAATGGCTTAAGAGTGATTTTGGGCTATTTGGGAATATAAATCTAAGCTGAGAACTAGATGCTGGATGCTGCCGGGTCATTAAAATTGTCGCTTGCACTTTCCGCTGACCTTGACATGGTCGCAAAGGTTGCATAATATTATGCGTTTGCCTTGAAACGCAGCTCCTGCTGCAAAGATGAAGGTTATGCAAATTGGCTGATGGTGTGTCCTTGTTCAAGTGTAGCTGTGTAACTAATGCCAATTGTTCTACAAAAGAGAGTCAATTGCATAAGTTTAGCTGACCTGGAAGACATTTGGATGCAATGTTTTGGCTATTCAAATGTGTGGATAATAAACAAAAACCCGCCCACTGCTCCGCATAACAATGCAACTTTCTCTTTCGGTCATTTCAGCAGCACAAAATCGCAGCCGGTGCCTGGAACTAATCCGCATCCGACCATTGTCCCTGTGCATGTCCTGTAGGTCTTGCTATAGGTCCTGACACTTTCGCTTTGGGCTGCAAAAGGATTCACATTGTAGTTATTGCATGCAAACAGGTTCTTCTTGTTCTTGTTCTCGTTGCTGTTCGCAGTTCCATTCCCGCAGTGCACTGACAAATTTCTTGAGCCGCCGTTTGGCAGCTTCTCTCGTTTGGGCAGGCAAACAGGCAGTCAGTCAATGCAAAGGCAAATGCAACGAAGATAGATTGTGTGTGAAAATCCTTTCAAATGATTTGTTTACCAACAGCGCAACGCGGGCCTTTCTCCGCTCGCCTTTCAGTGCCTTCCTCGATTGGTTTGGTTGCCTGCTGTTATCCAGAACTGGCAGCTGTTGCATTTTCCACGCATTTATCAGCCGGTGTCGGTGTCTGCCAATGCGCCATGTCCATGTCCTCCTCATCAGCTGTGGGACACATATTTCAATGTTCGTGACTCGATGTTTACCCGCTAACATTGTCAGTTCTCTTCTATCTCTATCTCTTTCTATTTCATTTTCTTACTCTGTCTTGCTCTTCGTCTTCATTCTTTTTTCCTGGTTGGCTGTCGGTTTCGTGCCTCCAACTCGCCACTTGAACATTTTTATTTTGTGCGATTTAATTTTTATTATATTCGCCTTTTGGTCAATCGCACACGTTCGCCATCGCCTTCGCCTTCGCCTTAACCTCAACTTAATCCACACAAACCATTCCTCACATTCGCTACGGTTTATCGACACACGCTTTACGCGAAAGGAAGCTTTTACCAGCAGCGGGGAAGATATCGGGGCACTGAAATGGTTTTTTGCCAGTGACGTAGGTGGTAAGTTTCGGAAGGAGTAAAATTAAAAGCTTGTGAATGTTATTTATAAAATATAAAAACTTGGTGCTAAGAAAATTCTTTTATTATAACAATGAGGTTAGATACTGATTGGTTATAATTAATGAATGGAAAAAATTCTTATGTGTACAGTAAAGTTTTGTATATTCTTATTTATCCGATTCAAACCGTTATTTCACAATAAATTGAGATAAATTTTTCAAACCGTTTGGGCTGTGCGTTAATATCAGTCAGTCGATCAATTAGGTCTAATAGTGTTGTAAGCATAAATATTTTTTATTTTTTACAAAAGCCGTTTTATGACTTTGATACTCCCCAGCATATACTTTTTAATACCTTACTCATTGAACTATTTCAATTCCCCTTTAATACCACACCACTGACTGGCAGCTGGCCCGTTTGATAATTGTGTTTTTGGCTTTCGTGTGGCGGACTTGGACGTAAAACATGTTTACAAACATACACACCAACACACACAGCAACAACAACAATAATAACAACAACTTGGCCGTTAGTTCTTCTCAGGCGAAAGAGTAGTAAATACGTATATTGTCGGTACGTGGCTAAAGTGAACTTGAACATCGAACGTTGGCTGCATTTCGTCTTTCTTTCAGCAGCGTGCAGTTCCCGTACTCGATCTGGCCATCATTTGGTGCTAAACTTGTCCACACTTTATTACGTCTGACATACACACACACAAACAAACTGTTTAAAAGCACCCGCTGCCATTGGCCAAAGAGGTCCAATCAACATTTGTGTTGGAGTCAACACAAGCTGAGCATCAACCAAAGTCAGTGTCTCCGAACCCAAAGCTTCATACTGCACGTCATTGCTTATTAAACGTTGTCCACATCACAGCCGCCTGTTTGATAGCCTCGGCTTAATCTCACTTGTCACTTGTCCCAGGCAGTTTTGTATGCACCTAAGTGGCCAGACATGGCCATAGCTCATAATGCCATTCGCTGCACCATGATGCCCCTGACACTGACTCCAGCACTGACTTCGACTTCGACTTCGACTACAACTTTGACTCTGTCTTCGTCTTCGATGGCGGCGCAATCTTCAATTCATTTACATTTTTATTCACGCAGATTAACAGTATCGGCATGTCATCTGCTTTTGTGTGCACGTTGCGGCTTATGGCTAAGAGCTCTCACTATATAATATACGCCAGCTGGCAAAGCACCACAATGACGAAGAAGATGAAGAAGGTGGCAACGAGTCGGAGGCAATGGCAGTGGCAGAGTCAGGGGCACCTCCAACTCGCACGTTCGCCAAACTGTTGCAATGTCGCAAATTTTTATCGCACGTCTACAAGAAATTCAACGCGTGCACATTCCACATTCTGTGTGCTCACAGCATCGCAGCATTGTACAATGGTCCTAAACAGTAAAATCATGGATATAAATGTAATTGCATCTTTTAAAACGAGGAACAGCATCATATTGTTATAGAATTTGATAAGAATTTGTTGTAGACACTTGAATTTAATGGGGTAGGCAGTTATAAAACAAAGTAATATGTTTAATTCACTTTATACTTTCTACCGAAAGTAGTTTGTCATCTTAGTATAAAGTAAACTTTTATTAGAAAGTTTAACATTAAAAGTGATAAAAAAATTTATAAATTACTTTTCTGTCGTCCTCATCAAAAGCTTTTTCTTCCACAATCTATATTATTTATTAATTTTTGATTTTGCTTATGTGCACATATACTCTTTCCATAGTATTAAATAGCCAAAGTGTTGTTGGTCGACATAGCGACGCATCGCCAGTTTGGCAGCTTGCAACTCGCGCGTATATCTGTCTGTATGTCTGTCTATTCTGCTGTTGTTGCCGTTTTGGCTGGGTTTGGTTGGGGTTGGATGGTTGCTTGGTTAGCTTGGCTGCTGGCAGCAGTCAGCATTGAGCATTGAGCCTTGAGCATCTAGCATCTCCAGCATGGTTGTGCAATTGACTTACGCTTGTTTGATTGCATTCGAACTCGCACCTTGGGCTTCAAATGCATTCTGCTGTGGCTGTTGCTGTTGGTCGAGGACCAATGCCACGACCGATGCCGACTCTTTTGCGGCTATGCCGGGTTGAGGTTGAAGTTGCCTGTTGCCTCTTGTCTGTCTTTCTGTCTGTCTGTGTGCCATTTCGCAGAAATAAAGATGTTAAACGTTTTGCTGATTCGTGTTTTATGAACTCAATTTCAATTTATAATCTCTGTTGCCACTCACTGGGCTCTGGGCTGGTTGCTCCTGCCGCCTGCCTACTCCTCCTCCTTCTCTTGTCAGCTAGTTTGAGGCGTTTTAGCCTTTTGTGTTATCGCTAGGAGATACATGCACTAACAAACCAAAAACAACAACAACAGCAGCATCACCACCCCTCTAGCCTGCTGTCTGTCAGTCTCTGTGAGTATCTGTGGGTTACTTAGTTAGCTGCTGCTGTTCTTCCTCTTCTTCTGTTTGTTCCTGTGCATTGTCAAGTCTGCAATTTTAATGTTGACAGAAATCAGATACAGGCGACGGCAGGAATGCTGCATGCGCATTTAAGGCATTTGAAATGTATCTAGAACCAAACGAGGCTAACTTGGCCAACATATAGTCTGCATATGTTGCATAAATATCTCAACACTACAGGTGTGTGTTTTTGTGTTGTGCGAGAGTTTTTGCGTGATTACCTGCAATGAGAGAAAAGCAAAGGATCAAGAATTAGTTCTATTTGGTATTGCGCATTGCTGACAAATTTATATACATAAATAAAAGTATTAGAATTATATGTATTAGTTCTCAACACGAAAAGATCAAGGATAAGAGGGAATATTATGGGTATGTTATTCGAGATTATATAATTATTAATGCACAGAAAACCTTGCGTAAGACCAGGAATATAAATATTTCAAAACAATCTATTTGGGTAAACTAAACAAATAAAATAGAACACAAAAAACATACCTAGAAAATGCATTCCAGAATCATAAATTAAATAATGATTTGTGTTAAAAATAAATACAGTAAACATTATAAGACAAATTTAAAAAATGTTTATATAACATTATAAATATGTACTTAAATTGAAGCCACATGCTATTTCTTTGACCCCAATTATTTGGCCTTCACTAAATCATATTATAAATATTTCAAGCATACCATATTTCGATCCAAAGATTAGAACTAAAATCATATTTCACAGACAAAATCATTCCAATTAAGTGCAACATGTATTTGGTTGGCGCCAAACGCCTCGGGGGACCTGGACTTTGACTTTCCCCCACTCATCCAGTTAGGGAGTGTCTGTGTATGCGTTTAAGATTGAGTCAAATTCTAGTTCTGATTCAATTTCTGAGATGTTCTCGTGCTATGTGTGTGTGTGTGTGTCAAAAACGCAGTTGAAAGATCTAATTTCCCCCACAAGCAGCTTGTAATATCCTGTCTGTCTGGCTGCTGTGTGTAAGCGAGGAAACCACTTATACATATGAATCTACATGTGTGTGTGTGTAGGATGACACTTTGAAACAATTTACTTATTGCATGTTTGCTGACGTCATCTGGCTAGAAAAAGTGTTGCCTATTCAAAATGAAACCCAAACTAAATAACGTTACTTTCTTTCTCTCTCTCTCTTTTTGTCTATTTGCCTTTTTGTCTATCTCTTTCAGTCATGGCAGCATGGGCGCATGAGTTAATGGGCGTGGCTAGCTCGCAGCTCTGATTACTGCTGCATACTTCGGGGGTTGTTCTTCATCGTCATCGTTGTTGTTGCTTGCTGCTAATATTGACGCTCTGCTGATGCCGATGACGTTGACAGTTACATTGATTTATGGCACTCGCTTTTGCCTGCCAGCCATTCAGACAGGCCTGCACTTGGTCCTGGCTTGTCGTCCTTTTATTTCGACCCGGTTTTTGGCCGCCTGAAATCTTATCCATCAAGCGACATGATGATGTCGTCCCAACCCCCATTTCCTTTTTCGTTTTTTTTTTCATTCGTGCAGCTCCTTTTTTTCTCGTGAGTGTGTTAACTGGTCTGCAATTAATGTATATTATTCACAATATTCCATTGGGCTGCGGCACCAAGACTTGATTGCAGTCCTTTGTGTACAATTAGCTAATTGAGCTCTAGCTTATCCCAGCTCTGCTCTATCCCTGGCTTGGCGCCCTCCCACCGCACTTCATAGGTGCGTGCCTTATCAGAAAAACAGTTAGCTGTGAAAAACAGTTACCGTTAAAAGCTGCCAGTCTCGTGTTAACGCTGATGAACACATCTATTCCAACCACTTCTCTACTTCGTGTGTCTCGCCCATCACGCAAGACTACAAGACACAATCAACTGACCAGTTTCAGGTCCGATCCTGCCGTTTTTTGCCCCTTATCCATTATAGCTGGCAAGTAGAGAGTACATACATATAAATATAAGTAGCATGATGGGTTGTTACGGGAAATGGATAAGGGATAGCGGGGCAGGGTCATGTCGAATGCGGTAAATGCAGCACATCCGATGCTGCTGCTCTGTCCGCTCTGTCCTCCAACATCGCTGCTGATGGTTAAAGGCGTAAAATAACAGGAGCAGCTACAGTATGGGGCATTTGGAGAAACAGCAGGAGCAGCAGGAGGAGAAGGTGAAAAAGTGTGTAATGAATTATTACCCTCTGATAAAAGTGCATGTCGACTTTTTCCTCTCCTTTTTCCGTTGTTTTTTTCACGTTGTTTCTGTCGCTGTATGTCTGTCGATTTTTGTAACATAATGTGAGTATTTTCTAGTGGTATTAGCTTTAAACGATTTAAGTGTGCAATTCAATGATGAGTTGTGGTCAAAGCTCAGCATAAAGAATAAAGATTTTTCCCTGGTGCTCTTGATTTTTAGTGTTTAACTATAAAATGTTATCAATTTTGACGTTAGTTTTGTTAAACAATTAGCTGTGAAAATACTAATTTTTTTAAGCATTTATTTCTTGTATGCACAAATTAATACCATCCCCAATAATCTCAGATCTTTTCAAGCACATTTTTAAAACGGCACTCAATGGAATGCCGTAAGTCTAGAGTTTTATAGAGCTCTTGCACAAGTCATATCATCTGGCTAACACATTCTATGCTTTTAAATCAGTAAGATGTTGATCCTACACTAAAATCACCGCTGGCTAAACACGCGCCGGTAATTGCAGCAATTGGCGCTCATTTCTCTGTCATAAATATTGTATCTTAGGCTAGCTGAAAAATGGTCAAATCATGCATGAACCTATCTATGCAAAATATACATACATACATACATACCACCTTACCCATTGTAAATCACTTTTACACCCGACACGACACACCAACAACAACAACAACAACAACAAGAGCAACGTCAACAGCAACTGCGACTGCGACGCCGACAATTTCTAACACGGCGGCATAATCGATGACCATTTTGCCCCAAGGTCGCATCGTTTGCGCTAGAAAACGCTGTTAATAAATTACGTGTAAAACAACGTGTGAACTAACATAAATAATTTCCTTAATCCACTGCAAACGCTCTTCACTCTTCTCTTGCGGCCCCTTCCTCCACTCCTTTCACTCTGCCTAAGAACATACATACATACAGAGCAATACGTGCAGAGCAATCGATTAAGCGTAGATAAAAATCAATTTGCGGCAATAATAAATTGCTCAACTACCAGGCGTGCGGCAGACCATCCAATTGGAGGATCCAAATGAAGCCTCCAATACATTCGCACACCTCCTACTCCCCCACTCCTACGCCAAACAGCTGCAGTGGCCAGGGCCAATTTAGGTGCATTTTGGCGAGCTGTCGATTCGCAGAGTCTGAACAGTTTCTCGAACAAATTGGCCGCAAGGTGAAAACAAAATGGCAGGAAGAGACCAAGACAGGCGGCTGGTTTAGCAAAGGGAGAGTCGGCTTAGGGGTGAGGAAGACACACCGAAAATTTACAAACATTGTAATCATGGGTTAAATATCGCCTGCTTCTCTGGATCCCTCGCTGACTTTGCGTCTGCGCTTGCGCGAACGTCTCTGACCAGGTGGAAGGCGCGTCTGTGCATCTGTTGCAAGTTGTAGTTGTTGTTGTTGTTGTTATGTATCTGCCGTTGCGAATCTGAGCTGAGCCAAGAGTTCATGGATTAATCACCGCGGGCAGGCCTGAACAGAGTCACTCCAACTTCGACTCCAAAGCTCATCCACTTGTATAGCAGCACGATTCACAACTTAATCCGCAGCTCGAGGTACGAGGGCGCAGCATCGTTTGTCGATTTATTTTTCTTGCGTTTCACAAATGTTGCTTAGCAGCCTCAAAACGCCCCCTCCAATGCCGAATGCGCCCCAATCATTGTCAAAAAAGGTAGGCATTGCAGCATCGCAGCTGATTCATCGCAATACACAAAATAAATGAATTCATTTGCCAAATGCTTTGTGAGAGGCCCAAAGAGCCGGAGGCTTAAGCTCAGACTCCTAGCCAAAGACTAAGTGGAGGCTTTTCTAATTGAACTGTTTTTTTAGTTGTTAGGGCAGCTGTAAACGATTGTCATTAGCAATAAATATTCCGATGAAAAGGTGCAAAAGTTAAGGAAACCACTTTTTTTTTTTGACTCTTTCTTTCGAAAACCAAATATAAGTTTAATGGGTTGACCCATGGCTAAGTTTACAAAGTGCATTAAGACATAATCGACCTATCTTACGTACAAACATTAAATATTAATATAAATACGAAATTAAATATTCAAAATTCTGAAATTCCATAAATAATCGGTTTTAAAATACTGTTTTTTTTAGAATATATAAAAATCATAGATTACATATTAAAATACATTCCAATAAATCTTGTTCTATTCCCAGCTTAAAAACTAGTTTAATATTCTCAAAACACTTTTATTTCATATAGCTACTATCACATCCATAACTTTACAATCATAAATCACGCATTTGGCAGATTAAATTGAATTTAATTGCTATTAAATGGCGCTTATCAAACTGATTTTGTGACAGATCCCGAATATATACATATATATAGACCAGGTACAAATCGTTGGCTTTACATTTTCCTGCATTCGCAAACTAAAAACCCCGAAAAGCGAAACGAACAATGCAAAAACCGCAAAACAGCAGCCGCATTTTTTTTTAATTTTTTGTTTCTGCAGTTTGCAGCGAGAGCAAAGCGTATTTTATATATATTAATTTGCGAACAATCGAGAATCGACATGTGACACGCGTTTTTTTAAATTTATGCCCTACGAATTGAATTTACAATTTTTTTTTCGGGTGCATTGTTGTTGTTCTGGTTTCTGTTGTTGTTGTAACTGCATTGCTGTTGAATGCAAAAGGGGGGAACAGTCGTGTGTGTGTGCAAGAGTGTGTCACAAATAATAATCGCAAACTGAAAGTGTACATTAGGGGGTAAGGGTATCTGTTGGCCGGGCTGAGAGCACGACCTGCATAAGTGTGTTTGCGACATATCAAAAGCAATTCCTGCTCATCAGCATCATCGTCATTTGGCCGCGGGCTGTGTAGAACCTTTGCTTGCCTCTTCTGCCCTTCCTCTTCCCATGCTTCATTTTTTCCTCGCCATTTATACACACACGCGCCATAAATCAATGTTCGATTTTCACAACAACAGCAGAAGGGAAATTCGCAAAGCAAAAAAAAAAAAAAAAAAAGGAAAAAGCTGCAATCGAATCGAACTCAGAGACAGATGGAAGGACGGACGGTCGGACGAACGGATGGATGGGCGGATGGACTGACTGCGGGGCAAGCGGGACTGGCAAGGACACAGGACATTATGTTCGCGCCATGTTTAAATTTTTTTTTGCCTTGTTGCTGTTGCTTCCTTTTTGTTATTTTCATTTTAACATTTCGTTTATTTTTTTTGTTGTTCAATGTTTTTTTTTTTTTTTTTTCGTTGATGTTCTGCGCTGCTTTTCATCTCATGCGTTACATATTTTATTGTTGTTGTTGCTATTGTTGTGTTTCTTGCCGCAATGAAATGCATTAAATTTTGTGACATGCGGGGCGCCAGGAGAGCCATATTTGCCAGCATTACAGAAAAACAGACCCGTGGCATGTAATATTACGAGTGTACTTTTATATGGGCTCTACTTGCAGGTAAAAATGAATTGCGATAAATGTAACAGATTCCAGATGCCATTTTCGAATCGGGAATATTGCGGAACGATTGTCATTATTTTGTGTCCAAGCCACACACAAATTTATGTGGATTGGTCATGACAACGGTTAAGTTGAGTGTTATAGAAATAATCATCACGAAAATGTTCAAAAATAGGTAAAAATTTAACAAACAAAATCTATAAGTTGATAAATAATTTCATACGCATTTAATAACTTTTAAGATGTCCAGAGACCTTAGTCGAGGTATTTTTGCCGTCTCCAGCAACCATTAAAGTTTTGGCATTGCACTCAACAAAATCTACAGTTGCAAATATGTTAAGGCCTGTTAAACGTGGATCTAAGGGGAAAACAAAACATTTCGACAGTTTGTCGTTGACTTTTCGAGTTCGCCACGTGCAAAAAACTTCTGAAGTAGTTCAAAATATATAATAAGCATCTGCTGCCACAAACAAAAGTTGAAACAACATTAATGAACTCGAAACAGAAAGAAAAACAAAACAAGGCCATGACAAGCTAAACATGTCTTAAGAAACCTCTGAAAGAGTTTCAAGCATTTGTTGTAAATTTCTCAAATTATTCACCTGAATACTTTGGCTGTACTTCAAGCTGTCAGAGCTGAAACCGAAATTGTTATGCAAATATAAAATGCCCGCTTGTTACGTGTGAAACTTTTTCCTTTTGGTTCGGAGGCGCAGTTTACGTTTTTCCAAAATGATAGTGCACAACAATTTCATTTGCGTTATGTGGCACATGATTGCAGCTGAATAGCGCTTCTTGCAGCTGAAACAGCTTTAGCATTGGCGCCAGCTCATCACAGCGATCACAACACACACTCGAACACACTCCAACACCCACGCAACACACGAGATACTTATTTAATATTAATTTTTATTTTCTTAAGTGCAATTTTGCCGGCGGCAAATTGTGGGTTATGGCGATTTCCATGACACTAATCACTGGAAAAATTTGACATTTTTTTTATGCGCAGCTTGTTGTTTATTACGCCACACGAGTAGAAGTTCTTGACTTGTGCCCCGCACGCAGCGCTACCAATTTGCCAACTATCCGCCCTCGCCAGAGGAGCCAGCCAAATTGTGTGTGGAAACGTACAAGACAACGCTCCCAAACGACGAGCGAAAAAGCTCAACGCCGAAATACTTAACAAAAGGCTAACGGGCTGGCTGGCTGGCTGGCTGGCAAAGCGTGCGTTCAAATGACAACAAAGGCAACAGTAAAGCGCGAACCGGGCCACAAAACTGTAAGAGCAGAAACAAGGCATAAATTATTAGCCTTAAGAGCGATTATTTGGGTCTGGCCATCAGTTGAGAGATGCAGCGAACAGCAACATAATAAGGCAACTTTAAGTGGCTATAAGCTCTTGGCCCGGCTCCAGCCAAACGACTTAATTTTAAGACGCTAAACTGTTACATGATGGCTCTTCGATAGGCGCCCCCATAAGGAATATTATTCTCTTAGCTCTCTCGCAATTACGCAGCATGCGCAGTTGCCACAGCGACTCTCAGCCAGCCACAGGCTGTTGTTGCACAAGCACAAACCCAACAATAACAAACAATATAAAAACAATCAGTACAATGGGGAGGTAATGGAAATTAGAAATACAGAATACTAGCTAGTTCAATGTGGATTTTAGCCGTAAACAAAATATGTAATTAATATAATTGTTTTTGAATTTTATAATAGGAATATTTATAAATTTTGATGATAAGCTAAATTGTTTATATAATCTACACAGCTGAAACATTCTGATTTTATAATTTACCACAGGGAAAAGTACTAATTTACCTCTGAATAATATACAGTCAAAGAAAATGTTTTAAATAATATATGCAATTTTCAAATATATGATAAATAATTAGTAAGTTTAAAAATTTCTTTTAGAAATGCATTAAATAAATGATCAGCACCATAATGAAATTAATTTCAAATGTGCAACTATTTTTTGACAAAGTTAAACCCACTTTTTTCCACTGTGCTACAGTTGCCGAGCATTGCCAACATCGTAGCGCATAACTGTGTGTGTTGGTTTGTGTGTGTATGTGTGTGTGTATGCCTGTGTGCAAGGCAGCTAATAAAATTAAAATGCCATATTTCAGGCGTTGATAACAACAATAAGTGCAGCGCAAAGTCGTCGCGCGTCTGCAAAAACGAAAATTATTTCTTGGCACGAACTCATTGCGCGGCCTTGTGCCAGAGGCTCGAAGAGTGCGAGCAGGAGAGGAGAGCAGTTGGAGAGAGACAAGGAGCAGCCGGGAGCGTTGAGTATATTGATATGACAAAAGCAACAGCAAATGGTGGCAAATAAACAAAGAAAGAAAAAACGAGCCAGCCAAATTACCTGTTAAAAAGTTTCGAAAGCCTGCAAAGAAATTTTAGCTTATTGATTTTTGTGTAGACGCGACACGCCTTTGGGGCCAAAAATGTGTTCTTCAAAAATTATGAATATTGAATATGCGTACAGAGTAAACAGTTACTGAGCGGGTATTGGTGGCTGGGTGGTTGGGTGGGTTTGGGTTGACTGCGTTAAGGTGACTACAGTGTGATAAGCATCGCTGGACAGGTCGCAAATGGATGCATGATTTATGTAGTATGCCAGATTCGCATTATATTGATTTCTTATCAGTTGACTGCGTACTCGGCTAATCTATTAGTGTGCATACTTATTTATTTGTTGGGTAAGAGGCACCTCAATCTCAAGGATCTTTTGGCATCTTCACTTTTGCAGAGAGAGAGGGCGTAATTAAATTAAAATTCCTGTTAAATGACAAGCCTGGCAAAAGTGTCGGCACACACACACACATGCATACATATACACAAAGGAGTCAACAACTGGCGCCTGCTGCCTTACAAATATCAATGTATCTGTGTGTGTGTGTTATGGCAGCATCTCCGTGTCCGTATTCGTGTCCATGTCCTGGCCTGCCACTGACACTGCTCTTATGTATGTGCGTGCATGTATATGTGTGTGTGTGCATCTCTGAAGTTAGCTCGTTTTGTGTAAACTAAGACACGTTGTCAGCATTCATGTCACTGGCGCTGCCTGCAAGCAGGGTGCTTAGTAAAGGAGGATAGGGGGAAGGGAGGACACGTCTGCCAACCTCGTTGAAGTGGCTTTTGCATTTTACTAGATTTTTCATTAAAATTTACCAATTTTAATAGTTGTTGTTAACTGGCTTCTATAATATGTATAGAAAATGCAAAAAACTAAAATTTTGCATCGTAAGTAAAAAACTTTTTGGGCTTTACTGTGGATATGTGTCAAATGCAGGCCAAAGAATGTAACTCAGGATGCAATTTCCTTTAAATGCGACACATAATTAAAGTATTTTTGATGATATTAAACTTAATTGCTTTACTTTGAAGGAAAATAAATTTCAAATCGCAATAAATAAAACACATGATAGATAAATCAAAACAATTTGCTGTGTTGAAATATTAAAGTTTTATACTTAAAAATTCACGATAAGCCGTGAATTTAGTTCAAGAAATAGTGGAATTATGTTGATTTCTATATATGTATATGCGGGTT
Organism: Scaptomyza graminum; assembly: GCA_018901835.1. NCBI lineage: Eukaryota > Metazoa > Arthropoda > Insecta > Diptera > Drosophilidae > Scaptomyza > Scaptomyza graminum. Next base: position 986,028 of record JAEIFL010000302.1, read on the forward strand.
TCTATTTATAGTTTATTATTTTGCATGCTGGAATGAACCTCAAATGCCCTTATTATAAAATTGTTAGAAAGGGAATAATCAAATATTTTTTTCAACACAATCTATTTAAATATCATCAAACATTGGAATTAATGTTTGAAGGTTAAATATTTTGATTTCAATGTTTTTAAGTCTTCTTAAAGTCATAACTTGCAAACAAAAATGATTCGACTTGCAGTTGTAAAATTCATTATTTTTATGTAATAGGGGACAGTAAATTTTAGATCTAACAGACATAGATAAACACTAACTTAAATTTTTGATTTATTTGCATCTTTATGTTAATCATAAAGTTATGTTCAAACAAATATACACTGTCTTGATGCACTTTCCTTTAACGCCATAGCAGCACGTTTTGTATGGAAAAAAAAAACTCACTTCATTTCATTTAAATTCATTTTATTTTTCGTTTTTTTTCTTCTTAGTTTGCACAACCTTCGTTGCAGGTAGTAAATAAACAAAGCGTCGAATTCAGCGTTCAACGTTCAACGTTTAAAGATACATTTATTATTTGAGAAAACTGCGCAAACACTTCATGATGATTACCGAGGGGTTGCAGAGGGGAATGAGACGGATGGGTCAGTCAACCCCCAACAGCGAGGGAGTAAAAGCAGCCGTCCGGGTGGTTGCTGATTTAGCCGGGATGCAAAGCCCCCGTACCGTACTACAACAACAAAAAATCTTTTTACGTCAGTTCTGCCTGTCTTGCTGCCTGGCATTTTCTTGCGTTGTTACCTTCAGCCGGGAAGCAGTAAGCGGCAAGCGGCAGTAGCATGCAATGCTTGGCTGGCTGCGTCGCCGCCCCTTATATGCCCCCCTCATACAATACCCTCTTTGCTCGACGTATCCTGAAGAGTTGGAGAGTCAATGCTGATGCCGTTGCTGGCAATTTCCTTTTGCGAAAACACACGAAAACTGAAACGAAACTTTTGCGAAAAACGTTAACGTTAAACGCAATGCTGTCCAACCGATCCAGATTCTCAGTTTCGGTTTCAGTTTCAGTTCTTCATCTTGTCCGCCCGCCCCTTTGTGTCTGTCTTGCTCTCTGTCTGTCTGTTTGTCTGTCTGCCTGTTTGTTTCATCCTTCCGTTTGCCTGTCTCAGTACCAGTCTCAGTCTCAGTCTCAGTCTGAGGCAACATTTAGTATATAACGAGTCAGCGTCAGCTGCTGCTCCTGCTTTTGCTTTTGCTCCTTGCCTCTCTGGTCTCTGGACTGGTTTTGTTTGGTCTGTCCGCTTGTATGCCACTTTGTCGGCTGCCTCAAATACTTCCATGTTCATTTTACAAGTAAAACGGAAATGACAGTTCCGCAGCGAGCGCCGAACATCTTTGCATTTGGCAGCATCCCTCAACAAGACTCCATCTCATCCCCCCAGCCCCCCGATCCACTTTTGAAAGTGAAGTGAAACCTTTTTCCCGGCATAATAGTCTGTCAAAGTGGATACTGCCACCAACGCTGCCAGTCAGTCAGCTCCAGCTGCCTCTGCTCTATCTTAGGGATACTTAGCACTTAAGCAACAGCAGCCAGCACCATCGCTTCTTGACTTCACTGCTTAACCTACTTCAATTCAAAACTCCAAGAACAACTTTAGTTTTTGGCAATTTTAAGCAGCTTCCAAAAACTAATTTTCTAATTATGAGCTCAATGGCGAACAGAACTCATGTCACGCTTGCCTGGCTGATTTATGGCCGTTGGAGAAATGTCAAATATTTGCGCGGGCACTTGATACCCCCCGCCCCCCTCACATTCACACCCCTCACCAAATTATAACAAACAAAATCAAGCAAGCCCACGCACTGGCTTTAAAACTTATCCAAATCGCTTGGCAAGTTTTTGCGCTGTTTGTTGTTTGGCTTTTTTTCTTTCGATTTTTGTTGTTGATTTATTTGATTTATTTATTTACTTGGCTCTTGTTTTGATATTGTTGTAATTGTTGTTGTTATGTTGCTTAAGGCGCCTACCCGATAATCGCCAGCCGAGCGACTGATTAGATTAATTTTCCGGATGGCGACTCGACTTTCGATATCAGTATCAAAAAGTTTATTATTATTTTTATTTCATTGCGACTATTTGTTAAGTAAACCAAAAATCAAATGAAATAATGAAAAAAAACTTAATAACAAATCGTTACTGCTTGAATAAACTTTTTTGCAGCTATCAATAATTACGATTTACTACGCACTGCATAATTAATTTACTCTTAAAAGTAAATCGGTTAATAATCAGTAAAAGTTTATTATTGCGCTTTAACTTAACAGAATGTTGACCCCTGATGAAGACATAATAAATAATAAGTTGATTTGAATAACAAATAAAAAATTATAAAAAATATATTTATTGTAATTCAATTTGAAATCTACAAATGCTGAGGAGCAATAAACTTCAGGGACAAACACAAAACAGCTAAAACAAAGTACATATAAGCTAAGAAATTTGTAAACTTATTGTTAATCTCGATTTAAAAAAAAAAAGAAGATTATTGAAGAAAACCAAATTTGTCTGCTTCCTCAGTTGATTCTAGTTGACAGCAACACCCACACAATGTTGATCCACAGAGCTTAGCACACTCCCGAGCAGAGTAGTGTATTTTCGAATATTGTTCATATGAGAGAGTTGAAGGGTTCCCGGAGGGAGCGTCACGGGGCAACAATGACGATGACGATGGCGATGGCGATGGCCATGAGGCACACTTCCAAGTAATTTGCAAAACTCCGACATCCGACACTTTGCTGTAGTTTGGCGACTTTGATTTATTGCCAAGTGCCTCGCTGGGGACACAATCAAACACAAATGCAGGCATAAGGAGTCCCAACGACAAGGGCCTTCAATGTCCTGCAACTGAAGTAGGCGCAAAACACACACACATACACACAAAGAGAAGGTTAGCGTTGTTAGCGTGATTATGGCAGCTATTCATGGCGAAGCGGGAGGGGCAACAGCAACAAAAACAATGGCCAGTTTTTAGAGGTCTTCAGTTGTGGTGACATGCAAACTTGGAAGTGACAGTTTTGCAGCTAGCAACAGAAGGAAGAGCAAGAACAAGAGCAGAACCGCAGAGAACTGAATTCGCACACAAGATGAAACAAAAGTCAGGCATGTTATGTTCTTCGAAAAGAGTCAAAAAGTCAACCTCCACTTTTGGCTTCAACTTCAGTTTTAGCTTCAGCTTTAGCTTTTCGCTTTAGCTTCACATGCTCGAAAAGTCGCACAAAAATAATCCCAAAAACTTTTGCGCTCCAAAATAACATGAAAACGTTCAGCACAATGACAGAAGTAAAGAGCAAGGAAGGAAAGAGTGTGCGGGGAGGGGCTGCGGATGCGGAGACGTTGATCAAAAAAAGGAAAATGTCAAAGTTCTTTTGCGGTCTCCGAGGTTCTTTAAATGTTCTCGGTAAAAAATACATATACATATGTATGAATATATAGTATTTTTTTTTTCATATTTCTTGGAACCTTCGCAAGAGAATTTAGCACACAAAAATTGTCGGCGATTTTTTATTTTTTTTTTTTTTTTTATGTCGTCTTTGGTTTGAGCTATGCTTCTTGGGGCTTTTTCTCAATGCTTTTATGTGTGTGGTTTTGTTTACTATCAAAGCATTTTGTTTTGATGTTTGGTGCCATGGCCTTAAACTTCCAACTCAGAGCCTGTGGAGTCTCGCAGGCAAAGGGCAGGTAATGGGCAAGTATTGTTGTAAGTTAGGCACAGGAAATGTCAATGAAAACTACTATATACGTGTTAATTTGTGTGTGCGAGTTAGGTATTTTAACTAGAGGTTGTTTTTACAGGAATTTGTACCGTTAGGGTTGCGTAAAAATTGTAACGGTCATGTTGAAGAAGCAAAAACTCTAGTAGATAGGAAAAACCGATGTTGTGACTTAATTTAAGCCAAGCAAAATAAAGTTTTTATTAAATAAATTTATAAATATTTATGTAAACTTTAAAATGGTTTGGGACCTAACTGAATTTTTGTTTTTTAGCTGGCCCAATTATTGTTTGTTGTGTTATTTTTATTTTTTATATATTTTGGTGTATTCGGATATATTTTTTGCCTAGCTTTTATTTGTGTCACGCTTCCATAAACATGAAAAGGAAGTGCACGTCAAAGCTTAGACACAAGCCACGGAGCGTAAAGGTGCAAGTGAGGCTAAAGTAACAACATTCATTGAAGTCGCCACCAGCAAGCCACTAAAAAAACAATAGCCAAAAGGGTATCCATAGCTAGTAGCATGTGTTTATGTGTGTATCTAAGTATCTGCATGCAGCAATGCGTGCCAGCGAGAATTTGTTCAACAATTTCGCTAAACTCGAGGCGAAAACTCGAATAAATTGGCTTGAAAATGAAAAGGGAAAACGGCGCAAGCACACAAGTGAACAAAAAAGAAAATAGCAGAAAGAAATAATAGCAGACGATGCCGCCGCCGCCGCAGTCGGCAAACGCACAAATTACAACAATTAAATAGCGAACAAAATAAGCCAAGTCGCAATTATCACATCACTAACAAACCAAGTTGGAATCCAAGTCCAAAGTCGTAGTCTGTAGCTGGCTGAGACGGAGGCGGCAGCTTTGACTTTAATTTATGAACTGCGGCAAGTGGAACCAAGTATGGTTAGAGTATGGGGAGTGTAAAGCGTGGGGTCTTTTGGAGCCGGGTGGCCACTGAGGCGCGCATTTGTCTGAATTACATTTTGGAATCTCTATCTTGCTCTCTTTTTGTGCTCGTTTTCACTTTACTTGCGGCTCAAGGTGAGCAGCGATTTGTTCAGCGGCAAATGGTAATGTGAAATAAAAATCATCACAAAAAATGTTGTAAGAAGCCTGTAAAAAAAGTGTGCACAACAGGTGTCAGCAATTTATAAGAGCCCGTCTGCTGCCTAAGTCTAATAAACATAACAGAGAATAGTTAAAGGGGGAACTTCTACTCGTGCTTTTCTCAATAAATTGCCAACGATCCAATTTCATAATGAAATTTTTTTCTATTTGCGGCTGTCAGCCTTCAATTGAATCGGAAAAACAAAACAGCGACAAATGTGGTGCGGGCAGCAGTCAAACTCAACTGAAAATAACAAACGAAATAACAAAAATACAAAAAAAGATCCCAAGAATTCCCCCATGAAGAAATCCAGCTGACAGCCCATGTCCCCCATCTACCCTTCGGCTCATCCCCTCTCCGCAAAAACTTGAACAGAATGTGGCATGATGTTTGTATCTGGGTAGTCTTTATGTGTGTATTGTTGTTGCTGTTGTTGTTGTATTCTATATGTGTATGTAGTTATATATCGAGTAAACGAAAAACAAAAACTTTTTTCCACTTGAGTAACTTAAGTGCCAATTCCTCCAAAAAAATAAAATAAAAATAAAGAAACAAAAACTAAAAGCACAAGAAAAATCAACAACGCAACAACAAAACGAAGATGAAATAAGTACAGCAAAAGAGATGAGCACATGAAAAATTTTATTTAATAGGGGAAGCCACAAATTCAATGGGAGAAAAATATGTATAACAATCGATTCTATACGATATCAAGTTGTAAGACAACAGCCAGAAAACATTTTAAAGACAATTGCAAAATGTTGATTACAAAATGTTCTTAAGATAGCAGAGTAGAAAAAAATTATTAAACAAGTTTCATTTTACTGTTGCATTAATTCATTAAAGTATCATTGAATTCCTGGTTTAATAATCCAAAAATGATTTATGATATTTTTTTTTTGTACAATATTGTCTGAAGAGCCGTCGGCAATTGCACAATTATTACAAATTCATAAAAATAGCTTTATGTATTGTATTAACTAATAAATTTCGTGTTTACTGTATAGTCAATGTCTTGGAAACTTGAATTCATCTCTTAAGCAACTTTTTCTTTTTGTTTCAAAAGCGGATAAAAATGAGTAATGGCCGCTTCCATATAGCACGTCAATTTGCTTTGATCAACCTATAAGCTGGCACCCAAACACACATAAACACACTCACGCATATCAAAGTAACAGGAATGACAATAGAAACGCGTAGAAAGAGAAGGACTGAGAGAGAGAGAGAGAGAGAGAAAGCAAGCGACCATGATTTGCCGTCGGCAATTTGTGTTTCACTTTCAGCCATTGAAGAGCGCTCGTCCGTTGGCCTGGCAACGTGCTGCCATGCGAAGACTTTGAGTGGCGAATGCTAAATGCTCGTCATCATCCACCATCGAAATATGTATCTTCCAGATACTTTCAATAAACACATGGCATCTTTCAGATACACTCGGCAACCCCACAGAGAGTGAGAGACTGATGGAGAGAGAGAGAGAGAGAGAGAGAGAGAGTTAAACAACAGCTGCGCACAGTTAAGAGAAGCATTAAAGAGAGCGCTTTGCAATGCTCTTATCCTGTTTTACCGTTCCAAGCGCTCTTTTGCAACGCTTGCCATCCCTCTCGCACACAACAGCTGCATGGCTTCCCGCCAATTTTATTGTGCGCGCCATGCTGCTCTCGCTGGAATTAGCAGCACTTTCCTTCCTCTCTCTCTCTCTCTCTCTCTCTCTCTTTACACTGGAAATTTAAACAAGTTGCCGGTTTGATGTGGATTTCAGAAGGAATTTCGTTCAACTGAAGTCCGCATTAAGATATTTAATATTTGCATTTGTTTTTCGCAAATATTTTATGTCGTTGCCAAATTTGCGGATATTTTTGCAAAACAAAATTTGTCGCGCCTGAGCTGAATATTTATTAGGGCTTTGCGGCTATTTATAGTTCAATTACATTAACATAAATTTGCTGCTGACCAAAAGCGGCGCAACATACAGCTTTCGATCGTCAATGGCAATTGGCACATACATACATACAAATTTATGTATATGTAGATTTGTAAGTAACTTGAGCTATGGCCAAGAATCTAATGGCTTTTTGGCCATTTGCACGTCTGACCCTTTTGGATCTAATGACTTTTTGCCATAGATTTTGAGCGCTAAATTAAATGATCACGTAGGGACCTCAATTTTTATTTTCTTTCTGAATTAACGATACTTCAGAGTTGATTTTTGATGTTAAAAGTTTAAATTGTATTTTATTTTTTAAACAAAATTTATAAAAAAAAACCTGCCGAGATAATAACTCTTCAGATATTGCGTCTGGTTTTTAAAGATTATTAATTTATAATAATTATGTTTTGAATAAACAATTTATATGATTAAACTATTTTATCTCATTAATTAAAAATAATGATAATTATTACAGTTTTCAATAAACTTTTAACAGTTTGATAAATTAATTTTTGATTAATGCTGTGGTATATAATTAATTAATTTAATCTGTCTTTCAATTTATATCGAGAAGTGGTGTTTACAATGTTACCTCATTTATATAATGTAATCAAATTTTGTTAAAGTCAATAAACAATTAATTCGAATATGATGTTTTAATATTTGGTTCAATTAACTTTTTCACTTAGAGTCTCAACAAACAAAAAGCTGCAGAAATAACCTTCGCATTCCTTTGCATCGCCTTTGGGTCTCGAATGCGTTGTTGTTCCTTGTCAGTTAGTTTGGTTCGTTGGAGTTTTAAAGCACGTATCGATTCCAATTGGAAGTCAGAGAGTCCGACATGCAGACACTTTGCAACATGGAGAACAGAAAATAATTAAGTTCTCAAGAGATAAAAATCATGTTAGCCGCTGATCAATTAGTAGATTTATGCAAGCCAACGCATATTTCATCTTTCGCAGCCGCAAGCCCCCGTTGCACTTTGTCCACCCCCGCGAGACGCTGGGAATGCATAAATTTGCATATCAAATATGAGGCGAATGTCTTGAAATGCTTTTGAAAGCTGTTGAAATGCTGCAAATGCTGCAAATGCAACCTGTAGAGAAGTTGAGAGCTGATACCTTAACTGGCCTGCGCACCTGACTGTGCTGCCCTGGAGCTAAATCTTGAGTCTGGACATGCACATTGCATTCAAGCACAGCACAGAGAGATGTCAGTAACTCATTTATCGCTTAACTGGACTTGAGTCCGCCTCTGGACTGTCTTCGTTTGCCTTTTTGTCTGGCAGCGATTTGGTTTCGGTTTCTGTTTTTAGTTAATTTTTTTTTTCTTATCGTTTTTTTTTGGCGTATTTTGACAACGAATTTGCATGCAGTGGAAACTGTGTTTTGAGCCTTGTTAATTTTTGACTTAAGTTAAACCTGGCTAACGTGCACTGGATAAGCGCCAATCCAAAACTCCTCGAGTTCGAGCCCGAGTTTCAATCCACATTGCGTGACTGACCAAATGCGAGTGCTACGCATGCGCGCGCTTACAAACGCAAAGCTCAAGCAAAACGACCGATAACAACAAGAACAACAACAAAAACGGCAACTTTAACAGCAGCAGCAAAAAGAAACACAGGCAAAATGTGAAACAAGAACCAAAACAAAGTGTTCAATGTTTCCGTTTCAAATTCTATGGAACAAGACATTTGCGCACAGCCAGCAAGCTTTGACCAGCCTGTGGCTAATGTGGCCCAGTCCCAGGTCCTAAGTCCCAGCCATAATCTCAAGTCTCTCTTAAGTCTCAGTCTGTGGCTCAGACATGGCATTGTGAATGGACAGCTTGCCGACTTAGCGGACGCGTTAACAATTGTTCTGGCCATTCGTTTTAGTTTTCTTTGCTCTTTTATTTTGCTTTGTTTTTTAGCCCAAAACAAGTTCGAAATTTTACTTGAACAGACCGCCAGAGGTGGACCAGCAGACAATGTTTTCAAGGTGGCACAGTGGTAGAAAGTTGATGGTGTTTTGAATAAAATATGTTAATACTGGGTATTATATAACTTTGAAAATATCTTTTAAATTCGCAGCGCTTATTTTATTTATTTATAAGACATTTCACTTCTAAGCTTAATTCATAGATATATGCAGATTTATAAATATACAAAAACAATAACAATTCAAGCTCATCACAATTTTTGGTAAACTTCAATTATAATTTGCATAAAAGTTATTCATCAAAACTCTTCCTTATTTGTTAACAATTTCAGCAACATTGACCCACTGTGTCGCACTGTTGTTACCCAGTGCCTCGCAGCTGAGCGCGCTGATTGTGCCACAGATAAAGGCACTTGCGCATTACAACTGCTTGCTCCAAACAGAGCAATGAACACTGAACACTGAACACAGCGCCCCATCCAAATTCACAGCCAGCAACCAGACAACTACAACAACACTTGCAACAACAACAACATGTTAAAAAAAAGAGCAACAGAATTAACAATTTATTTTATTGTTAAATATGCCCAGGCTCAATTCTCTGCCTGTCTCTCTGAAGCAGGCGGCTCTAAGTACCAAAGTTAGCTTTGGGCCAGGGCTTGTTAGCCAAGGCTTGTCTGCATCTGTATCTGCATCTGTGCCGGACTTCCCTTCCACCCCCTGAGGGGGCTGGGGTGGGCAGCTGGGCTCATAGTTAATAATGCGATAATTTCATTTTCATTCAAAGCAAATCGAATGGACGCCAAACGCAACGAAGCGACAAAGACGACGGCTACTGGATTACGACGAGAGGCAAGCAAACAACTGGATTCTGTTGGCGTGTTGCAGCAACATGTTGCACCGTTGTTGCTGTTGTTGAGGCTGATGCATGCGCAAAATTTAAATTATGTTGTTTTGTCGCATGTTTTTCGCTTCTCATTGCCTTTTGGCCGTGCTTTGTCGTCGTCGTCTACGTCGTTTTCTTCTTTTTCGTCGTGGTTCGCAACGTTGTTGTTTTAGGGCTTTAAACATTATCAATGAATAAATGAAAATGTCTTTTGTCGATGGAAAATTGTCGTGTTTTTGTTGTTGTTGGGATACAAGCAACTGCAACAACTCTTAACGTCTTCTTTTGGCCAGGCAGCGCTTTAAGCCGCTGTTTTATGTCACAGTCAACTGTCATTTGTACATTGAATGCGCGGCCTCTTGTCGTCTTTATAGTCCGCTATTGTAAGAGGGGCAACTGTATTGCAGAGTGCTGCCCGGCGATATGTTCAATTTGCATAAAATCACAGGAAGCACTTAGGATTAATAGGCCGCTCTGGATGCCAATAACCAAGTGGTGCCTGCCTGGTTTACCAATGGTTTGTTTTGGCTTAAACATATGTTGCAACTTCACCCCACTGTTGTGGTTCATATTAACCTCGGATTATCGTTGCGGTTGCAATTGATATAATTTTCTTACCTTTTATGATGATGTGAATGGTTAACTCCTCGTTTATCCATATATATCCAACTTGAACAGCTAATCCAATTTGCTAGTATTAATCCAAAAAATATCCAGCTGAAATTAGAGAGAGAAACGGGAAAGTATATAGTATATATGGTGTTAAATATGAATTTCCCTAACGAAGAAACGAACCAAAAATCATGCGCATGTTTCAATTAAAAAGTCCCTCTAGCGGAAGTTCCCAGCAACTTCTAAGGGTACATTTTATTTACGAGTTATTTTTCTTGCTGTTTGCTGTCAATGTTTTTGTGTGTGAAATTTTATTTTGGGGAAATAATAATGTTAGTTTGTGCGTTGAATGTTACCAAGTGTTACAAAATATATGAATCGAAAGAAAATAAAATAAATTTGAATTGTCTGCAACTACAATATTTTTTAGATCGGTTTTGCTTTATTAACTGAGTTGTAAAAATCAATTCAATTAAAAAAATTACACAGGAGTTTTTAAAAAAAATTAATTTAATCATCGCTATCAAACAAAAAATCCTAGCTTCCTGTATATAAACAGAATCAGCTGAATCGAAATAGTCAGGAAATCTCAGCATTCAATACCAACGAAACAAACAACATTGTACATATTTTTCAATTTTGTTATCTTCTTACAATTATTTTTGATGTCCATTTAAAGTTACCAATTTCCCTCTAAAAACAAGTAAAATGCTTCCTGTGCACTGATGACATTTTCCCACCTTTTTATGTCAGCGCCCGGAGTTCGCGTATCTCCCAAAACACAAGACTTGCACAAAACACCCGGCCAATACCAAAACCAATGCCAATATTCGACTTGGGTACTGTCAGGTTGTGGCTGCTGCTGTCATATCCTTTTGAGGCAGAGGCAGCCGCTCTTGGACTCTTGGCTCTTGCCTCTATTTGTGGTTTGGAAAATTTGAGCTCGCGCTGCTCATTCATTTGCGCCAAATGTCATTATTGTTGCTCGTTTGCTGTACGACTCGAATTCTCGTTGTTGTTGTTGTTGTTGCTGTTTTGTTGCTGCAGGCGGCATCTTTCGCCACTTGGCTTTGGCTTGTTTCGGGGTCTTTTGTAAGACTCCCTCGTTAAACAGATTATTTTCACACCAAAGTGTCGTCGTCGCCAAGTTTGCTGCTGCCAATTTGGTAAGAAGGCTCGCTCCGCAGGCGTTAATAATGCGATTTCAATGCAATTTCGCATTGGCCAAAATCAAAGCTTTTGTTTTTTTTTTGCTTTTTGCTTATGTTTGTTTTTCGAAGTGCGAAGTCTCGTGTATCTCGAGGAATATGAAAGCGACAGCCGCGGGCAAAAAAAAAACAAAAAAACCAACAACGAGAGGCAGCCAGAAAGCAGGCAGGAGTGACACATGTATGCACTTGGTTTAGACAACGAGGTAGCACACAGCACACAGCATATCGAACTTATGGCCTAACAATGGCCAAAAGCTGCCAATACTAGCACAATCATTGTCATCGCATTTTGGGTGCTGTTAATTGCAAATGATTGTGAATGCGCAACCCGTGAATGAGATCTGTTTGCCTATGAGAATCTGTTTATCGCTGTAAGAAAACAGATAATGCTCCTAAATGAAGTTGAATATAATAAAAAAGATTCTCAAGATAAGAATTCGATATTGTGTGGTCTAGATTATTTGAATGGATAACAATTGTTCAAAACTGATTTTTAACATACGGCTAAGGTTTGCTCTCTATTTTAAAATGAATATTCCCTACTTAAACATACTTCATTTAAAGATTTGGTTAATAATTATATCATTTTTATTTTAACAGATAATTAATTTCGAAGACAATAAAATAATTTTTCACACACAACATATAGAAAGTCTCTACAACTCTTTTTTTTTTGTTCACAAAATATGTTTCTTAGTTAAGAACAATATTCAGAGTTTAAATAAATTTTACTTAAAGCTTTTACATAAATAAAAAACCATTAATGTTTTTATGAAAAATTCACCTTTATTGTGAGATTTTGTGAACAAATTAAAGAAAGTTCATGTTACCAATTTAAGGGACTTTCTTTGATAAAAGTTGAGACAAAATCTATGTTTGGGTAAATAAAAACATCTTCTATTATTCAAAATATTATTTAAACTGTTACTAATTGATATAGAACCTGTTCAAATTATTCTTATTTCTTCATCTCTCTAGTTTAATTTATTAATTTTTCCATTCATTTGTTTAATTTTGTCCACGAACCACATATAACGAATATCATCCATCAAATAGACTTTCCATCGATTCAGCATATTCGAAAAAGAAAGTGATTTCATACGCAATACAAAGTTTCAACGCTAGCCAATTAGAAATCTATACGCGCTTACAAGGAGAGGAAAGGGAAGGTGTGACGAAGAAGTGGTACGTGTGAGTTGGGGCCACCTACATATGCGTAACAGTACATTAAATTCATATGCATATATGAACTTGTATGTTACTTTGCTTGATTCTAATGGCTGAGTGATCGAAAATATATTTTATCTGGCCCTGCTGCGTAATTGAGCTAGTGTACTGCTCTGACAGATTGCTAGACTGATGGATTGACATATGTTGACAGATTTTGAAGCAGCTCACGAACATAAAAAAAAAAAAAAATTAAACATCCATAAATATTTTTGTCGTTTTCGCCGGGGTGGGCCAATTTATTGGGGTGCCATAAAAATAGCCGTAAGCAGCAGAGAGTCGTTAAATTAAAGGTGAAAAATGACAGTATGTGTGTGGTGTTTTTGGCGCTTAGCTCGCTATCTGTGCCTAAAATATCTAATTAATTGACACTCCAACTTCTGGGTGGCCCCTCGCCGATTTAGCTTGTTTTGATTTATGCACAACGCGGCCAATCCGCTAATCAATCGCTATTTGCATGCGCAGTCGCAGCCCCGGCTCAATATACTTTAAGTATTTGCAACGTTTTAAAAATAGCGAATAGTGTTTTGGTTAGACGCATTTTTCGATATATGCGCGCACAGTTTGAGGGGCACTGGCATACTGAGGCGACTAAACGCCAGATGGCGTTGAGTGCGTAGCTCTCTAGCGGTCGTTGGATTGAAAGTATTATCCTTTATCCTTTCATTTATCCTTTCCTATCCGACAACTTTTCCTGACTGAGCAAGGATATTTTGGGTTTGTGGCACAGCTAAAAAGCTTTCAAGGATATTTTTGGGCAAAACTTGAACTAAATTCATTAAGGATATTTTTTTGGTACAGGAAATGAACGTTACGGCAACAAAAGGCGCATTGCGCTCTGAAATATCCTTCGAAATAAAATATACATGCGTATTTTTGTCAATATTCAACGGATCTAAAAAGTTTTTAATCCGTTTTTGCGCTAACACTCTTGCTAAAAATCTGCCTTAAATTTACAATTATGCAAAGGTTTAATGTAGTTATTAATTTTTGTTTTTTGGATGAATATTAACTTAATAAAAGTGTACAGAAACGATGCTTTAATAATAAATATCTGACAGCTATAAAAAATGAATATACAGTCGTGTCTGGATATAGTGAACTAATTTTTGCAAGGCCTGTTCACTATTCCGAGGTTGTTCACCATTTCGAGACTCACATTTTATGCTCAAAATACACATTTGTGTATGGAAATGCTAGATTTAAAATCAATTAAATAAATTTATAAACAAATTAAAGTAAATATGTATATTTATTTAAGAAAATCGCGAATTAATGTTTGCGTTTTGCGTACAGACTGCGCATTTTAAGAATCTCAGAAAAGTCAGTAGTATTGGCCTCAGCCCATGCGATAGCCTTGTCAAAACTGTCTATAGCTTCGGAAGCTTTAATAGTATTTACGATCTGCAATTCCCCTTATTAAAAAAATATTGTTCACTATTTCGAGTTTTTTCTTTGTTTACTGTACACTATTTACTCCATGTACATTTTTGGGGTGTTCACTATTTCGAGGTGTTCACTATTTCGGGTGTTCACTATATCCAGACACGACTGTATATATATTTTTATAATTTGCATAGCATTTATCAAAGAAATACCGAATTTCTGTGTCTTTTATCATCTAAACAATGAATGCGCATTTAATCAGATGCTAAAACAAACAGAAATACAAGCGTTCTACATGCACGAGCTGTTGTAGCGACGACCACACAGCAAGATCAAAGATAAACTAAACTAAAATAAGAAACAACAACAGAAAACATAAGAAACAAGATACATACATCACACAAGTAATGCCAAATGTGAAGACTGAGACAAAGAAAACAGCAACCGACAACAAAATGTAAGGCAATAAAAATGAACTTCCCTTTAATTTTATGGTCGCGCCGACACTTAATAAACAATAATCAACAACATCATCGTCATCATCATCATTGTCAGAGGCAGTCAATTGAGTAAGGAGGGGTTACAAAGGGGGAGTGGCAACAAAAGTGCTACGCATCACGAGCAAGTTATTTCATTTAGCTATGACTATAACTTAACCTGATATTCGAGTCCAAAGAGTTGACCAACGAGATTTGCATTTTGATGAATTGCAGGCGAGAAGTCAAATAATGTTTTATTTTTTCCCCTTTCAACAAGAAGCTACCTGTAAGTCATTTTTGTGTGACAACAACACTGAATAAAATGTGTGGGAGGGGAGAGGCGGGGTAAGAGGCAACAACTTGTGTAATTTTTCTCGGCTTTTTTGTGTGACTTGAAATTTAAATTAACCTTTTGCTTGCTGGTTCTGTTTGCTACAAAGTAATAATTATTTTGTCATTTTTGCAAAAGAAAACAACAAAGTAAAAAGAAATATATTTTTGTTGTTTCGCCTTTGGCTGTCAAACTGAGTTATTGTGCAAATTAAAATTAACGGTGTGTCGGTGCTTTTGTTGTTATTGCTGCTGCTGTTTTAGCGCCAATGTTCCGAACTAAACACCAACCCCAACCCCAAACCCAAATCTAAAACCAAACCTAGCAACACACATCACACATATCAAACTTGACTTCAATTTTGTTATTGTTTGTTGTTGCTAGTTGTTGTCGGACATGATGTGACTATGAGCTCCAAGCCAAACCATGAATCTCATCGTGTCCAGTTCCCAACGTGTGATCGCGATAAGAATTAGCGTTTCATACGCAACAACAGCAGCAGCAGCAGCGACTGTGGCGGCAAGAGATGAAACGCTTAACTCGCTTACAAAAATATTGGTAGTAGTTGATGGGGAATCGCGTTGTAACTGTAAGTGATTGTGATTTACATGGCCATGGCAGTGTTCACAATGGACGAAACTCACAAGCGCCGTTTGCCACTGATGTGAACGAACTTGTGGAGAACTTGACACTTGCAATGGATTCGTCGGTTAATCTTCGACGCGCATCTAATCTAAATTCATAAGTCGACCTGTAAAACAATGGCGGCAATTTCAACGTCCAGCGAATTGAGTGCGTGAGTGATTGCCGTTATGGGGCTGGCGCAAAAAAAGCTCACTGTGTGGGTTGATAAAAACAACTGACGGATGAACAATCAAAATGTGAACATCTTGATTTATTCACTTGAAGAATTTTCTGGAATTTGTGGGTAGTTTTTTTCTTTCAAAAGATAGAGTGACCTTAATGGAACAGATATTGTTCAAAACCATAGATAAAGCTTCAGCATTTAAGCTACCTTTTATCTCAGTCATATTTTAAAAGATTCCGTTGGCTCCAATGGTAAATGTAAACAATCGATGGGATAAAGATAAATTCGTTGCATTAAAAACTCCTTAATTTTCTTTCAGCAGTAATGTAACTCTCATTCTCATTAACCTCTCATATGTTATCATATGATTAACTCAAATAATCGTTTATGTGTCTATATATTTGTTACATAAAATTCATGTTTCTTGTTCAGGCTATATTTAAAAACGTACAACAGCTACTATTAGATAAAAAATAAATAAAATAAAAGGTAACTTTAATATCATTCATTTTTAAAACAAATCTTATCTTATCACACATTATTTAATAGTCGTTAATATAAACATTTAAACTTACACATTGTATAGAACTCAAGCAACTTGAAATTCATTTATAGACAGAAAACTCGGCTCGACCATTTTCAATATCTACTTGGCTTCAATTGAGACTTGGAATTGCCATAAATTGCATGGGCGACATCTGTGCAAATGTCGCAATGTCTGTTTGGGAGTAAGTGTAAGAGTGTGAGTGCAAGTGTGTGTGTGTGTGTGTATATGTGTGTATGATTGAGTTTTGTGTAGGTGTTGGATTTGGACTACAGTTCAAATTTTGCTGAATGAAGTTAGTTCATTTAACTTCAACTTTATGACGCGCCAGAAATTTGTAGACAATGTCTGACAGACTTTCGAAATATGCCACACAGAATGAACTCGGGGGCAGCAACAACAACAATAACAATAACAATGGCGCACAAGTGCATGCGCGTATGTGTGTGTGTATATATGAATAAGCGCACTTGGTTTGAATTTTGAATGACCTTGGCATAGAGGAAATGGCAAAAGGCATTATTTAAACTTAACCAGCCGACAACTGGGAACCCCCGGAGCACACACAAACACTCACACACACATACATCTACAAAATTATGGGTATGCTAAAGCTATGCATGGGTTAAGGGGTTGGCAATGAGTTGCACATAAGTAAGTGAGTGAGTGTGGCATGTTTCAAAGCTGCTCTGCTCCCAATTTGCTGTACTCAATCAGAACACGGCAGCCCATTAGAGACTCTACGCTCCAAGAGGAGAGGCCGGGGTTGGTTCTTTGTGTGTGTGTGTGTGTGTCGCCTCTGCGTGTATTTTGCTAATTTACTAGACAGAAATACGCCTTTAACCCACCAAGCTCATTTATTATATGAAACAGCAGCAACAACAACAAGAGCAGCAACACACGGAACTGGAGACAAGCCTGGAGCTGAAAACTTGTGCCACAGAAGGAGTCACGAGCTGTAGCAAGGACTAGCCACAGCCGCAGGAACCCTGGCCATCGTCATTTACACCACCACCACCACTATTATCTCCCTTACAGACAGTACTGAGGATTGAACCTGAACCCTTTTCCGACAGCGAAACGTGTCTGTGTGTTTGTCCAGGAGTCCAGCGCCGCAGGGCAGCAAAGTGTGTAATGTGTAAAAATCGAGTTAATTTTAAGGCAGCACAAAACAGAGATTTTTTGATGTAACCATTTTTATATGAGTTTTTAATTACTGAAATTAGTTTTTCCGCTTTCACTGTTCTTTCCGCATTGCTTTTGTTGTCGTCTTTCGTGTGTGAGTATATAGAAGATATATGTATGTAGGTAAATGAAAGGGTTGACTGCAATATGAATCATGTTTTGGTTTGTGCTGCAACAGTTGCAAAAGTAGTTGGGATGAAGAGTGCAAAGTGTATTAAATATAAGAACTGAAAATGAAATACATATGAGGAAGCAAAAAGAACAAAATTGTCTCTAAGACGAAGACCTAATGTAATATAATGATATGTTAAAAATTTCTGTTTCTTAAAAAACCATAAAAGCCCAAGATATAGACAACTCTTCATCATTCTTCACTCTTGGTGTAATAGTTCGTTATTCCTCATCAAACCAACGAGCATCAGTTAAGTTTTCCATATAAGCAATTATCACGCAATGCCGTTCAATTTTCAAGCCCTTATTCCCCGTCATTTTGGTTTTACGCAAAATATAAAATATTTAAATGCAATTAACAGAGTCGGAGCATGAAAATCAGAAAACGACAACAACAACAACACCAACAGCAACAATATAAAAGAGAAGCCAGGAAAAAACTTTTGTCAAATCAACTTCCTTCCGTTCTGGTTGCACAAAATGAAAAATTTCATATAAAATTAACCCTGCCGGGCAGGATTTGCAACCCACCCCCAGGTCAGCACAGCAGCAGCATGTGTATAAAAAATAACCCCAAACGAGTGGAATTGGGAGGGGGGAGAAGGTAAAGTGGTTGGCAGAGGCTCTCCGGACAGCGCCCGAGGCAGACAATGTGGCAACAAATTTGTATGTAAATGTATGCAAAAGTAATTAATCATAGTCGCACATGCACAAACACACCAACCACACACACACACACACACACACATACAGATGCAGATGCAGGCACTGCGGACATTACACAGACGAAGGGTATACAGGACATGCTGTCTCGCTCTTTTACTTGCTTTCTGTCTCCCTCTTAAGCCGAGGTGCAAGTCAACTTGCTTAAAGGTTAACTTCCTTTTTATGATTGAAAGTGCAAAAAGCGATTGGGAAATGGAAAATTTGTAGTTTCTGGAGAATTAAAAAATTTTGGTGGACTACTCATCCATCCGGCGGGTCTTTTGTCACCGATACCGCTTGAGCAAGAGCTCAAGTGCTGTGCTGCAATCAGTGATATTGAAATTCGAAACCGTTATCCAAAAGAGGACCGAAATTCAAATTTGAAATCCTTGGCAACAGCACGTGGCTGGGTAGCCATTTGCCCCTTTTGAAACGGGGTTGCTGCCACCGATAAGGTTTGGCAGCCATGATACCAACGCTTAGTGTCGCCCGATGATAGCGTCCAACAGATGCGGCTAGGCAAGAAGAGAAGAGGGCGGGTAAGTGAAAAGAGCAGGGCAGACAATGGCAGCGGCTGCAACGGCGCATGGTGGTGGAAAATGAGAAGCAAACGGCGCGATGCCCTCAACAAGGCAAACCAGAGAACTCACACACACATACACATATGAGTGTATAGTCTGAGAGAGCACACAAGAGATAGAGGAAGTCGTTGTGGAGAGAGGGAGAAATAGTGTGAGAGGTACAACGGACAGCTTTTTGGTTCGTTCATAAATCATCGCTGAGACGACACCATGTTAAATTGGAACTTTTCCCATACATAAATAGAATGAGCGAGAAAAAAATTTATAGATATATATAATATATTTGATAAATTTTGTTATATGACAATGTATTCTATAATAATTTTGAGTTAGTGGCTTTGGTGCAGATTGAAATGGAAATTAATAACTGTATTTGTGGTCTTCATAGTTATAACAATAGAAGGGTACGAAAAGAGGAGGCAAAAAAAAACAAATATTATTGAAAATCTTTGAGTCGATTTTAAATTAGAGAATCAATATACAGAATTAATCCGCTATTGAAAATTATATGGAAAAATTTCAATTGTTGATTTAATAAAACTATCAAGTAAAGATCAAATAGAAATTATAGTCAAAAATAACATAAATTTTTTTTGACACCATTATAAAATATTCAAATGATTCAAAGTTATTTCGAAATAGTTTCCACCTCTTTTTTATATTTGCAAAAGTAGGTATCAAAAAAATTAAGGAAAAGAAAAGATGTTTTGTATTAACATCTGAAAATTTCATTCGAATCAATTACAAAACAAAAGTTATTCAACCTCGTGTTTTCTAAATCTATAAAAATCTCAATGATAATCAAATGCTGTTGTTGCCTTAATTGCAACATTGCTGGTATTATAAAAACATTTGAAAATTAAATTAAAATGTGTGCAACATTTGTATCTAAAAGTAGCAACAGCTACAAAGTTCATTCAGCTACAATTTCATATGCAAATGCAATTATATATATGTATGTATGTATGTATAGGTACACATATTAAATGTATGTGTGGAGGTTCCCACAAACACAAATATATAAATTGTACACATATACGCTCATTCGCTGTTTTGCTCTTTCTCTGTCTTTCTCTTTGTTGTTGCTGTTCGTTGCCAAAAAGCCATAATTTTCCAATTAAGCGAAAATGAGCGATTTATTTGCCATGAAATCAGTGAGAATCGCCGATAAAAATCTCTTCATTCTGCTTGCCACGGGACCAGGACCCGAAGCTCTTGTTTGTTGTCGTTGTTGTTGTTGTGTTTCGCTTTGGTTGCAGAAAGTGCAACGCGAAATGTTTGCCGCCGTTGCAATTATTTATTATGCGCATGGCAATAGCCAGCGAGTGTGTATGTGTGTTGGTGTCTGTGGGGGTGTGTCAAGGGGCATGCGGCATGGTGCAACGACAACTGCTGCAGCTGCTGCTGTTGCTGTGGGTGGATGTGTCTGAGAGTTTGACTGGGCGTGTGTGTGTGTGTGTGTGTGTGGGTGAGTGTTTGCATGTATGTGTGCCACTTAACCCCCAGGCCAAGCGTCCGAGTTCGCTGTGTCAACACAAGAGCAGCGACGCGTAGTCTCTGCCACTGCAGACGTTGCTGCCACTGTTGCTGCTGCTGCGGGAATTCGAATTCCGTGCCTCGACCGGTGTATGCATTGTTGTTGTTTTTGCATTTGTTTGCATTGTTGTTGTTTTAGTGTGTCATTTTTTAAATAAAAAATGGTACAGAAAGGGTATGCTCGTATAAAAGTTGGTAAAATCAAAAGAAATTGGTTTTATATTCATTCCAATTCAATTTCTTAATTATTCGCAATGTAACGATTTCTTAGTAAAGATTGATTTAACCATCACTCAAATTTAGAGATAGATAATATATTATATTCTAGTTGTATTTTATTTATTTTTATTATTTATTTTAAATATTTTATGCCAATATTTTTGAAATTCTTTTCATGAATAGTAGAGAGAGTAGTAGAGTAGCAGAGCTACACCATATATTGTAGTCGATCACTAAAGACCAGAACACCCTTGTTATGTTTTCACATTGCTGTTCTATCCGCTGAGCTTTTGCTTTGGTTTTTTTTGCTCAACAACAGCAATTGCAGCGACAGTGGCAGCAGCAACAGCAGAGACGGCTGCTGCAACTTCAAGTGGAAAATTGCTGAATATACGCGAGAAAATTGTTGTTGCTGTTATTGCAAAAATATACCCCGTACTTGAGATGAATGTGGTGCATGTGTGCAAGTATGTGTGAAGCCATGCAGAAACAATAAAGCGAATGATTTTATCAGATAAGTTAAAAGATCAACATATTCATAATTTATTGCTATATATATCTTGAACAATCAGAGAATAAATTATAGAAACTACCTAGTTATTTAAAGAGTACTTTCAAGTGAGTAATTTTATATTTACGATTGCCTTTTCATTGGCTATTTGTAGCAGTTGTCGTTTTGTTGCAATGTTTTTAAATTCTCTAAGGAATGGCCAGCTTGTGAGTTCTGACAACCCCAATGCTAGGTACTTTTGTATGTGTGTGTGTGTGTGTGTGTGTAGGGCTGTCACCCCTTCTACCTCCTCAAAAAAAGTAAAGTAACTTGAATTGCGTGTTTGCGAACGATGGGCTTAACTATTTAACACCTGTTAGAGTAAAAAGTGTTACCATGTGCTAATTAAAAATGCAGCTGGCAAAACACGAAGCTAAAGTTGCATGTGCAAATCAGCGGCAAACCACCCCGTTTTGCAAAGTATTTTGTTGATCCCAGCGAGCTTTGCATATATTTCGGTTGCCTAATTCAATTGTAAGCAGGTCTAAACTCAACATGGCCAACACCAACACTAAAACCATTGCGCCTTCTCCTGTCTTAACTCATTTATCAACACCTTTTCATTCGTGTGTGTTTGTGTAAAACTTCCGCTATAGCTGAAAGAGGTTGTTCGAGGGATTTTATTCAGGTGCCAAATACAATTTGTGTTGCATTTTTAATTTGTGGCGCCCCAAACAGAGGAACAGAAAAGGAGAGAGAGAGAGAGAGAGTTTGACTTCGTCTGCCCTTAGGTTGTAAAATACTTTTTTTGTGAAGTTCAAGTTGGCCGTTGAGTGTTGAAATTTTTACAGCTTAACGTCTGTGTTTTGATGCAGATACATTTATATCGTTTGTGGTTGGAAATCGATGCTGTGTAAATGCTTGAATTCGAGATTGGTATTGAGATTGGTTAGAAAATCTTTGAATGAGAGACATAAGAACGGATGAAAATAATTTAAATTTTGTCAGGATTATCAAAACATAAGCAAAGTCTTATTGGAAAATAATTTATCGATTATCTTAAAATTTGATAACAATTTCTATATGTATAGATATTTTAAAATTTTTAGTTTAAAATTAATTTAAGAATTAACATACATAATTTGAAAAAAGTTGATCTATGAAATAATGCAGTCAAATTAGTTTAGATTTTGTTTACAATAATTGTAAAATTAACTGTTAAAAACATGATAGCTTTCAAAAAATTTAGTATTAAAAATAGACTCAACAAGGATTAAAGCACATATAAAAGTGTATACATAACCAAAAACTTCAATTTGAATTGGCAATTTATCATAGTTTAAAAGTTTTTCTTTTCTAATGCTTATCTGACGAAACTAGAATTTTCAGTGTGTTTTTCAATTTGATATTTAAGTGATTTTATATATGCTTCGACTGTATAAAATTAAAGAAAATTAAAAACTTGAGCAAAAGTTATTGCAAAGTCAGAGACTGAACAGAAAACTATAGAAAGAGAAGCACCCAAATTCGGCCATAAATTAAACGCATTTTCCGTGTGCCCAGGCTACAGACAAAAGGTGGGTGGCATTGGGCGAGACTGGGAGACTGAGCCACATACACACACGCAAACACACACACACCCACACAGACTGCTTGCTGACCCGATCTGAAATTTTCATTTATTTAATTTTATTTTTGTTAATTTGAAGGGGAAAAAAAGGCAATCCGCAAAACGAAAGAGTTGCGGGGTCAGTTTTAAAAATAAAAAATATATGCACACGCAGCATATGAGGAAATGCACACGAATTTATGAAAAATTAATTTCGAAATCGTTAATTGAGTGTTTATTGCGACTGGGCTCACTGAGCGCGACGCCGGCGCCCGCAAAACTGAACTGAATGCGAAATGCAAAATGTGAATATGAATATGAGTACGAAAATAATGCGAATAAATGTGAAAGCACATTAAATGTGTGCAAGATTTATGTGCAGCAGCCAAATTGCATATGCAAAAGTTTGTTGCATGCCACAAATAATTATGCCATATAAATACCAACCATTAACTACATATACACACTTCTTATGTATTCCATACTATCCCCCACAAAACAAAAAATCTTTCGAAAAGTGCTTCAATTGCCATTCAAATGCGAACGCGGCAAATGTCAGTCAAAGTCGGCAACAATTTGCATACGAACCTAAATCATTTCGAGTCGAGTGAGTGTTTGATTGTGTGAGTATGTACATATGTAGTAGAATGTCGATATGTTTGTGTGTGCGCATAACAAGACCAAACAATATTTCTCACATAAATTCACACTTTAACCAATTTGCATGCAATCTGCGGGGGTGCAACAACAGGCAGTCAAATAACCAACTACCCTCCCACGCTGCCTCCCTCAAAACCAAAGCATCCCTTCACTCTCCCACAAACGAATGCACTGCGCAGACAGCGACGCAGTGCAACGCCCCGTCGCCATTGTCGGCACCCCCCACCCAACTTACCGAGTCGCATTCTGTTTTTGCTGCATACAGTGCAACAACGCCAGCAGCAATAGCAGCAGCAGCAGCAGTAGCGACTTTTGCATATTTAAACGCTGCCTGGCTGTGCAAAGTGCGCGAGTGAGTGAATGAGTTTGAATGAACTCACCATGACCAAATACAAAAAGCTGCCCAAGAGTAACCAGCACTGCACCAGCAACACCCTCTAGCCCCACTCACCTCTGCATTAACTTCTCAGCGATAAACGAATGTATTTCAACGCAACGGTAAAAGAAAGAAAGGGCCACCAAAATGAGAAACAAATGAAATATATGAATACATGTGAATGTACTCGTACGTGACTATTTGCATAGTCCAACAAACCGGCACAGTGGTGCAAAAATTGAAAAAATTAAAAAAAGATCGAGAGCTTAAAAATTACATATAAAATTGAGAGATGGCTTTAAAAAAAAAACAGTTTAATAAAAATATCTTATATATAAAATTCTCGTGTCACGGGGTTCGTTATTGAACTCCTCCGAAACGGCTCGACCGATTTATATGAAATTTTATATGCGTATTCAGTAGGTCTGAGAATCGGCTAACATTTATTTTTCATCCCCCTTAATGTTAAGGGTGGTCACTCCAAATTGGTTTATTTGTAAATGCCAATTTGAATATTTTCTCCACGTTCAAAAAATATATCTTAAAAGCCAAACGTAGTAAGAAATTCTAACATTCAGTGTAGCCAGTTAATTGTGAGTGGAACTAAAATAAAGTTAAAAAATTGTCGAAAACAGTATTTTTTTTGGCGTCAATATTAAAATTTAAATCCGTGTGTGAAAAGTTGGTTCAATTGTAAAACGAAAATACAAGTCTTGCTTTTATAGTGAAAAAGTTATACATTCGCGCTAAAAAAAAATGCCAAGAATTGCTAGAAATCACATGTTTGGCAAAACAACGTTTGCCGGGTCAACTAGTATATTTATAAGTATATATATGAAAGATTTATCTATTATTGTTACAACATATTAATAAAAGAAATACTTGTCCCAAGAACATATTTTGAAATAATTACATTTAAGAAAAATATAAAAAAAATGAAATAAATTTAAGTTACTTAAATCATTATCATCAATATTCTAAACAGTAAAAACGAAAGAGACCAAAGTAAATTTCCGATCCGTTTTCTATTTCGTTTTGACCATTCAAACTTTTTTTCGGTCTTGCCCCACTGTGCACGTCTTCTTACTATGTGCTCCGCATTTATACCATTACCATTTCCATTTCACTGCCCTAACGAGGATTCGACCAACTGTACTGCAACCTACTCACCAAGCTAACAGAAACACTTTGTCCTTTTGGCCTCTGCTTTCTCTTCTTCTCCCCTTACTCATGCAGGGCACGAACCTTAGGAGCCAAGCAGTGAAGCGCCTAGTAACGGGGCTTAAATCAAAAGGTGACTAAATGAGAATTTCCTTTTTAAATTAATAAACTCGGCCGTAGTCGCCGTAGGGGCTTGTTCGGACTTGGACTTGGGCACTATGAGCCGCGGGTTCTATGCTCTCCCGGGGCGCTTAAACTTACCCGTTAACTGCACTCATAAATTGTATGCAAACTTTTTGACGTGCTGCACTTTTTTATGGTCTGCAAAGTTTTCTATTTTTCGTGGCACCACTTTAAATATGGCTAGGCTCAAATGCATTTAACAGCGTTGCTTTTCATTTAAGCGATTTTTATGAGCGAACTCACCCATATTTATTGTATTTTATTAATTGCAGATAGTTTTAGTCCAGAACTTACCTGTAATAGAAGAGGTGATTTATAAGTTATGTTAAAAGTAAAAAAAATGTAATAATAAATAGTAAGCTTTGAAATTAACTGCAATTAATATCAGTATAGTGCGAGGCATAAAAAATACTTGTTTTCAGTTTGAGCAAGTTTTCAGCTATAAATATATATTCAAATCGATTTAACATAGTATGTTTATATATTAAAACCATAAAGCCCAATTAAATAAATTGAAAATTTTTTTTTGTGTTAACATTGGATTTTCGATGTATGATTCACAATCGCAAGCCCGACGTTTAGAATGATTCGCTAGCTTTTTTCGCTTTGCAGCTCTTCAACAAACACACAAAGTTAGAACGTAGTTCAACTACCCTAAAAGTCAGTTGGCTAGATTGTTGGCCAGGATACGGTTACGGGTTAGCATTGCGACAGCGACAGCGACACAAGCCCCGAGCCTTGCAAATAACAGCTGATAAACATCACCCCTTTAACACCCCCCGGCAAAGAATTCACAGAAAGAGACTGAGCGAAAGGGAGAAGGTATGAATGGTTGGGCGCACTGCTGGTATGTTTGGTGGAATGCTGCCACATGCAGCACATGTCCTGCCAAGTGTTTTAATTATAAAAATGAGATATCGCAAACAACCTACAACTTCTCTTCGAGCCTCCGGGGCCATGGCCAAAAGGGCGATGTGTGAGTAGGTCGCCAACCGTCGACCGTCTACAAGTTTTAATGCAAAACAATGCGAAACGCGTGGCAGTTGCGCTTTGGCTGCTTGCCCCTCGTCATTGGCAGGAAACATGTGTTGTACCCTCTCTCTCTCTCTCTCTCTCGCTCGATCGCTCTCTCTTTTTCTTTGTCTCTTTATCTGTATCCTTGCTGGCAAAGCCTTGGCCTTATCAGCAAATGCGGCGGGTCTTATAAACGACGACCACGACGGCCAGGCAATTTAAATGTGCCAGACGAACGAACGCTCGTCAACAGCAGCAGCAACAACAAAGGTTCAAGGAAGTCAGGACTTAAGGGGGGAACCAGCGCCAGTCGCTTGTTTGAGTCCTGTCGATAGTCGAGCAAGTTCCATTTGGCATTTATTCATTCATGCGTTGCACATTCGCATTTGCTGCGATAAAACGGAACAGATAAGTTAGCCCCGAGGATGTGGGGCCCAATTTCGAATATCTGTGATTCAAAAGGCGCCCCTAAACAACCCCGCTGCTTATTTATGAGACTTGCGTCTCTTGTCTGATGATTCTTGGCCCGGACATTGTTGCCAGAGTAGGAGCTGACTTTAATTTGCTCTTTTGTGTTAGAAAAGAATACAGAGAGAAGTGGAGAGAAGTGTAAGTATAAAAAAATAGCAAAACACTAATTAGTTTTCTGGTAAAGGAACGATTATTGAAAGACTAAAAACGAACGTAACATATTTTTATACCTATTAATATTTTATAAATGTGCTTCTACAGGGGAATAAATAAAGATGGATTAAAGGCAACGTCTGAAAAGACAGAAATTATATCATTTTTTACTTGGGTAACTAGATTTATGTTTAATTTTCTAAAACGCAATGCACTAAAAAGTTTTATAATATTTTCATTTAGCTTACAGTAGTACAGAATAAATTTTTGGATTATATCTTTAGTATCTTAAGTATTCGAAATCATCCTTTTCATATTGAATAAAAAAAGGTCTATTATTAATTCATAATGTCTGTATTCAGCACAAATTTTTTTTTTAAATTGAATACTTCAATCTAAAGCGCAAAAGCCGCTGATGAAATTAATAGAGTTCTTAGCATTTCGGGTTATTTGAATAAATGAAACGAAAATAACACAAAAGACCAAAGGGCGCTTAGTGAGCTTGAGCTTGTGGCCAGGAATCAGGAAACAGGAGCAGGCCGAGAAATATGTCAAGGCAAAACTCAGAAAAGTCACCAAACAACAACCAAACGGAAGCCATAAATGAAATTAAAACAAAAGAGTGTGGGTCGCTCCAAAGGCAACGACGTTTCTCCAGAGGACCAAAATTAGGGTCACTGGGTGTGTTTGTTTTTAGTGGGTTTCAAAGGTTCACACACACAAACACCAGGGGAGAGGTTAAAGTCAGAGGTGGGGTCTTTTTTTTGGGGCTTGGGCATTGCGTAACACAAAGACCCGCTAACATACAGAAGGAAAACAGCAAAAGGCGATATTCTGGCCATGGCGAAACAGACAACGCTGAAAATAACCAGCCGAAAAATGTTTCCAAGTAGAAAATTCTATTTGGTTTTTTTCCTGCTCCACCATTTTTGTTTTGAATGCGGCGCCCATTTTTGTACGGTTTTTTTTTTTGTGCTCTGTGCTGACCAACAAAGTTGGAAAAATCAACTTTGGTTTTTCGTTCATTTTTATTCTCATTTTGTTGTTGTTTTTGTCGGCGCAGCAAGCGACTTGTTTGTTTGTGTTTTGTTTGGTTATATGTTTTTTTGTTTTGTTTCTGTATTTTTTTAGCTGCCGCCCGCTGTTTTTCCCCATTTTTTATATTACCACGCCATTTATCATTTCCTTTGCCAAACACTCGCACATTTATATGTATTGCCATCTCGCTTGCACTCTTTTCACAGTTAACTTTTATTTATATTATTGTGTGCTATATCTATGTGCCATGCCATATACATATATTTATATACTTTTTCGGCATATTATTTACTCAAAGCAATTTTCACGCAGCTTTAATTTAATTTATTAAAACTTTCCGCGTCAGCTGCGATTTTTGGGCGAGGTGCGTGCAAAAGGCGGCGCCAAGCTACACCCCCTTTAAAAACCTAACCCTGTACCAAACATCAACCCCACCGCAACCCGTTCTGACGTTATGGAATGCCTTCAGTTGCCGCTAAACATGAAAATGCCTCCTTTTCGGACTGCGTTTTGTTTTCGTGTTCGGTTAAACTTCGTTCTTGACATTTCCTGGCCAGGCTTTTGGCTTCTTCCCGCCGGGTTAGAGCTGCTGCTGGTGCTGGGGGTCTGCGTGTTTGCATTTGACACATTTAATTCCACCCCCCTCCGTGTCCGCGCCTGACGCTGACATGATTTATTATTTACCAGCCAAAACATGAAACGAACTTGAGTTCTTAATTTCAACCTTAAAGCTCAAGTTTTTTTTTTTGCATTCTGCCTAGATTATTGAGATTTTGTTATGTAAGATATAAGTGCATGTAACTTAACCGAGAGTTGGTTGAAGTCGAATGAGATTTAAAAATATTTACAAAAATATCTAACAGATATTATCAGTTTCAATGCTTTATTGTTTTTTAGCACAAGCAATTAAGCAGGTCTTAATTTTTAAAAACGATTTGTTTATAAACGAAATATTTTTTTTTAATTTTGTAAAATTAAACAAAGCGTTCTTCACTGAATGTAAGCCCTTTGATTTTAATTAAAATCGTATAGCTATAAGCCGAAAAGTAAATAAAAATATGTATACTAAAAAAAACACGTGATTGTTTTTTTTTAGAAGAAACCAACCAAACAACTTCTACAGCTCCAACAACATGGATAAGGACTAACAACCAAAACTAAAATATAATTTTGTAAAAAAACAAAACACAAGGCGCTGCTATTAACGAGAGGCTTGAAGAGGGTAGGGGAGTGGGGTTTGGGAAATGGTGAGAGGAAGGTAATTCTCTGAAACATAGAAAACAACTTTGGCGCTGAACGAAACGCGAGCCAACCGAGATAGATAGATGGCTATGGTGCCAAGATTTATGGTTGATCAAGAATTTTCCGTACGCTGCACGCGTTTTTCTTTTTGGTCTCCTTGAATGTTGATGTTGTTGATGATGTTGTTTTTGTGTTTTGTGTTTTGCTTATTTTTAAATTTTTTATTTTAGTTTTCAAGCGCCCAGTGCAATGCACCCGCCCCTGCCCAACCTACCCCATTTAGTATCTGCTTATTGCAGTCGAACCAAAAATTTTGTCTTATTTTCAACTTGTCGTCTTGAAGAAGCTGCTGCTGCTGCTTCTGCTGCTGTTGCAAGTGAGAAGAAGAAAAATGTCTCTTGGGTGTATTCTTAACATGCCACAGCCATAAATATGCTTTCTACGAGACATCCGACATCTGCTTTTGCTTTTGCCTCTTGTCTTGTTCTTCGCAGCCAATCGTACGTTCATCGCCCCAAAAACTGGGCGTGCTGCAACTGTTCCTTGACGAATTGGACGGATGCAGTGCGTCCGTCTTTCATGACAACGTACACTCACACACAAACATTGAGTTATTTTGTGATTGTGTGAGATTCACTGCTTAATTGAGAAACTAGTTTCACCTCGCTGAAGATGTCTAAAAGGCCCAGCATATTTAAATACTTGTAGTCTTAGTTTTCGTTGCCGCACTGTGGGCCACGCCCGAACTGCCGTGACTATTTTAAGACATTGATTATAATGAAAAGCAATTTATACTTATTATTTTCATGGAAACGAGTTTTTAGATTAAAAGCAATTGGTCTTTTAAATAAATTTCAAACATTTCTATCTAGCACATTTCTAAAGGCACAAAAAATAAATTCAAGAAAACCACATGTACAAGAATTAATTTATGTAAATATAATAATTATATCCAAAAATTTTCGAATGAGTTATCAAACTCTGAACTATTTACGACTTTTATTTAATAAACAAAAAAATTTGTATACAAATCTTGTATTATATAAAGTAATTTTTTCAAGAACTACATATAATAATTATAATTATAATTTTATAATAATAAATAATATTATAATTAATATATTCAGCCAGAAATTACTTATTCACACATTTTATTACAGATGGTTATAAATCTTTTAAAAAAAACTTTGATAAAAATGTTTTCAGACAGGCATTAAAGCTGGTCCAATTGCTACAACTCAACTTATCTCAAATTTTGCAGAGTCTGGAATTTTAAGTGTAGATTTTTGCATTGTCGCCACCATTGTGCAATTGATTCCGAACAGGGTCTCAGCTCGACTCGGCTTGGTTTGACTCGTCGCTTTTGTCGCAGGAAGTGTTAAGCGGAATGTTTTAATAGCCAGCCGCGTTTGCAAACGTTGCAAAAGGCATGCTGAGGAGGCTTGGATTCTCCTTTTTTTATGCAAATTACAAGAGGCTGCGCTGCGCTAATAACATGTTCCCCAGCATATCCGACAGATAAAACATTTTAATTTTCAAGTGCGACGTAGGCCACAAACGTGTTCGGTTGGATCTTTGGGTTTGGGATTGGAGGGGACTGGTGGAAAATGGACTCTTGGCAATGTCTCAATTGGCAATTGCACTTGGTACTGGCCACCATTGGCCACCTACTTGTGGCTACAACACTTATTGAGAGTGAGATCATAAAAATGCAAATAAATAAAATTGAAATTAAAAGTTGTTTTGCGATGCCGTACACCAAAAATACACAAAAGGTGATAAATCAGGTGACAGAAATTAATTGAGTTATTCAGCATTGGATGCATCACACACACATAAATACATAGTGTGTGTGTGTGTGTGTGTGTGCTTGTCGTCGCTGTTGTTATTGGGTGTTGCTGGCTATAGTCGATATCGATTTCGAACCTCAAGCGTTGTCATCCGGCCTCACACTTGAGCTTCATCTGCCCCCAGGCCGCGCCTCAAAGCGACAAAGACGACAATGTTGAAGTTCCCTACGTCTCTCTACTTGCAACAGAGCATGCAACGTGTTCTCGTCGTCGTCGTCGTCTGCTTCATTTCTTGCTTGTCTCTTGCTGATTTTGGATTAATTTGTTCTGCAGTCAAGTAAATCCCAAATCGCAATCCCTGCCCCACTACCGACAACGAGTTGCTTAATTTTTTTATTTTTGTTTTGGGCTCCGGCATCATTTCTGGGCCGTTGCGTCACAAAAGGAAGAAAACAAAAATAAAAAAAAAGGAAATCCAAAACAGAGAAAAATATGTGACGCAAGTCATCTACCTGGCTGAGAGGGCTGAACATCAGGTTTAGCCAATGCAGCAGCTCGAGCAACGGAATGATATATGAAGTATCTCATGGTATGACATTAACAGCACACACGAACATGTAGTTTTGTTATTTATTGAGTTTTCAGATATTTTGAAGGCATTAACATTGAAACAAATTATTATGATTACAAGATTTATTGCCGCTTTGCTAGTGAAACATACGAATATTCGTAGAACAGAGAAACAGTAAAAGGAAGATAGAGTGAGGGAGAGAGAGAGAGATAGAAAGAGCAGAGACAGGTAAGACAACAACTGCGACAAACCAAAATATGTATACATACATCTCATTTGAATGAAATGTCTCTGTGCGCCTGCCCCAACCTGAAAACACTCTACTGTCTGTTCGCCCCTTGTCCACCCCTATCGTTTGCACGTTTGCAACTCATTTTTATTGTCATCTCACTCACGCACAATTAACCGTTGGTTATTTGATTGATTACAAAATCATTGTTGCTCATTTAAATATCGAATATTTTATGAACTCACGTACCATGATATGACATATAAATCTTTATATAAATGTGTTATTTTATAGTAAAAAATTTTCTGTGATAAATTACATAACTTAATGTTTAATATACAAACATAATTTAATAGCTCCAACAATACAAAATTTTAATAATAATAAAAATCTAATTGGTTTTGGAAATCAAAGTATTTTGAGTTCATCTTTAAATAAATTTACTTCTCTCGAAATCTCTGGTTAATTTCAAAGTTTCAGTATACATATTGAACCAATATTCTCGATGAAACTAAAATTTATTTTCCGGTCCTCCTTTATTTGATTGTAAATTGGGTGGAATTTATAATCAAAGAATATCTTATGTCAACAAATACTTATAATTTTTTTTAAAGATTTTTTTATCTCTGTATATTTTTCGCTTACGCACTGCGATCGAGAAACTAAGTAAGAGCAAACAAGTATTTAGTTATCTTTGCATTTCCTAGATGATTTAGATGATTGAAGATACGAGATTTGAGTAGGCAGCGCCAAGAGTGGAAACCCAGCCAGAGCTCACAGTCCAAGAAAGTCGTCTGCATGCATTCTCTCCGCTCATTGCATTGCCTTATTAGCATTGATAATCTCTGGACGGTGGCCAGCAATTTGTAGTGTGCCGCCCAGTGTCCGGCTCCCTGACCCCCACGCACAGTGGTTCGCCGCCTTGAAATCGACGCGAAAAATCGAAAACGTGACGCAACGGCGACACTTTGAGTCAATTGCAGTTGGCAATTGCCAATTGGCAATTGCCGATTGGCCGATTGCATAATTGCGGCCAACTTGTTAGTTGGAATGCGCAGGAGCAAACGGTTATTTTACTATTTTTTATTGCGGATGCACTGGCAGACGATTTGCAATGGTCGATAAGTCTGTGTCTTTCTGTGGGCCAGCTCTAGTCGGCTTGTCGGTGTCTAATCAGAGTTTATTGATTCAAACGACAGGCCGGGTTGGACAGTGTTCTGCAAACGATCCCGGACACCAGACAGCTACAACACCTGCCACAAATAGTCTGGGTTTGAATCTGGGCTTAACTGATGTTTGGGTGCCAATGTCTTTTGTGTCTGTTTCTGGTGGAGCGCCGGCAGCACGGACACGGACTTTATAATTGCTGCTCAAGTTGACTCACGTAGCACGTGGACCGTTCTGAACGTGAAGTTACGTGCCACCGGCATCAATGCCCCTTCATCATCATTGGCGGATCAACGAATATTTTTATTTTTTTTATTTTTTTTTGACTTGATAGCAACAGCATTTTATCACACTTTTATTGCGGCGTTGGCTTCTCATAATTTTATAACTTTTTTATTGGTCAGCAGCCAAAATAGCTTTGGCTATTGTGGTGTTTTTTATTGTCGTTATGCCGTGGGCCACTTTGACTAATTGCAGTGCACTTGGGGCTTGAAGTGTCTGGAAGTTGTTGTTGCCGCTGTCGGTGTTGCTGTCGCGCCTGTCAGTCAGCCTTTGCAACAATTTGTCATCTTCTCTGTCATGTCACAAATGGGAGTGTGTGTTCTACCACAAACAAGTGAATGTGTCTTTGCCATAAGAAAGTTATTTTTATTAGATTTTCGCTCTATGTACTCTACCTAGTTGTAATAGCAGACGTCGCCAGTTGTTATAGAGCTTGTGTCCGTCCGCAGTTCGCTGACCAAACCATCGTTTATCACTTCCTTAGACAATTTACATGCAAATCAGCTGAGTCAGAGTCGTGCGTTTTGAGTAGGTTCTTGTGGGCTGCGCATTCATCAGTAGCAGGTTTAATGACGAACACATTTTTTTTTTACCTCGGCAGTTACGCGCAGAGGAGTGACACAAGTGGATAAATTTTATGCAGAATGTAAACAAAAAGATGCATACATAATCTATACAAAAATTAATGAGCTTACAAACACTATGAAAATTATGATTAAAATAATGCTTGACTGGTTGGCAAGAAATGATGCAATGATAATGATCCCTCGAAAGCCAAATGGAGTGTTTAATATTTGAATCCAATGAAATTTTTGAAATTTTGCCAATTTTCCGAAAATTCTTAAATAACACAAAGCCAAATTCATAATCTCGTTTGACTTATTGTAAAATACCTTCAGATTTATTTCGTGTTTTGCACACCTCTTTAGCACATCATGAAGTAAAAATCGCACATTCAGACCGCTTAGCCAACCCTTAAATATAACTTACCATCCCACCCACACCCTATTATCCTACCCACACAAACACACACTATATGCAGCCCATCGGCTTTCGTTTGTCTGGCGCATAAAGCTTTCGACTCGAAGGAAACCAATTTGTTCAGCCGTTTGATTTAAACGGTTTTATGGCCGCCCTGTTGTTTTCACTCTCTCTCTCGCTTTGCTGACGCGCCCTTAAGTATGCCACTCGGTAGCTGCTGTATCTTCCCCCCACACCAAAGCACTCGACAGTAGCAACCCCAACCCCTTGGCTAGACAGTGGCAAATTTGCAGCATATGCACAAAAAGGGGACGCTTGGCAGGACGAAAATGAAAGGACAGGGCAGGACAGTTTCGCAAGACATTTGGTCAAATTCAAATTCATTTGCGGGGGCAGCAATGTCACTATTCCCGGGCATGTGTGCTCGCTCCGCTCCGCTACCCTTCCCCTTCTCTTCCTGTATCCGGTTTTAGCTTTGAAACGGGGCGTGTGTGTGTGTGTGTGTGTGTTTGTACGCAATGTGGTGCAAATGGCAGCCGTAACGGTTTAATCTGTTTTAAATTATTTTTGGGAATTTGCGAAGCCCAAACAATGGCCAAGAGACGTCTCGCTAATCTGGACGCGCGTTGAAGAGGAGGGGTCAATAGCTTGAATATATATTTTTTGTAGTTGGATGCGAATTTCGAATTTGATTCCCAGTTGGGCTGCCTTTTTGCATCCATGTCTTCTTCTTTTTTTTGTTTTGGCTTTCATATTTTTTTGTGTTTGTTGTTGTTAGTTCGCTGCCCTTATAATCCGCTGAACAACAACAGCAGCAAAACCATAATGCCATTTCACTCACACACACACACACATACCCACTCAACGCTCTCTCTCTCTCTCTCTCTCTAACTGAGTGTTGAATCTGGGGACGGGGCTGGCGTGGTTGCCTGGCAACGCTTGGCATCAAGATTAATTTTAGACGAAAAAAGGAAAGAAATAAGTCAAAATGATTAATGGGCTTTAATTTTTGTTCGTCGCCGAAGTAGACATTACTGCTGCTGCTGCTGCTTCTTTCTCTCCCTATCCCTTTCTTTCTCCCTCGCTCTCTTTTTCTCATCCACTCTTTTCTTTGTGTGTATGTAGATTGTTTTCCCCTACACCATCTTATTTTTGGTCATTGGCTTGGATAATAATAATGATACTGGTATAGGTATTAGGTTTCTGGGTCTCACCAGCAAGATTCGATTTTTACCAATTTCTTTCCAAAGGTCAATACATTACTTCTTCATAACTATCTATTTTTCTCCCTTTTTTCCACACTCATTGGCCATGCCAACCATATGAATGAGTCAGGGATCATGGTTGCCGCTTTTAAGACTGCATGGCATTTGTCAATTGATGTTTAATTCTTTATTCAACTTTATACTTTTTTTTCAACTCAACAAACTTAATTTAAATAAATAATTGATGACTGTAAATAAAGTGATCTTTAAATTATTTCAAGCTAAGCTTTATAGCTGAACTTACTAAAGTGTTTATTAAAATGACAGAAATTTTTTGATTTATATATCTAATTTTAATCAAAATCAACTAATTATATTTGATTTACATAATATGAATGAGATCGTACCAGAAATAATAAATTAAAATTTAAAAGATTCGCATTTACTGCTTAGAAATTTTGAAAATTAATAATAAAATTTGTATTTTAGTTGTGAAAACAAATAGAACACCATTTTTATAATAACAGAACTTAGAAGTTAATTTATTTACTCTTGTTATTGGTCATAATTAATACAAAAAATAAAAATTGCTTCTAATCAATTTAAAAAAATGACTGCTATTTGCCCAAGTTGGAAAAATAATTGTACGTAAATTAAATTTTAGGACTTTTAGTTGTAATTGATGTTATTTATAAAAATAACTTAGTAATACATATACCAAAAGTCATCTGAATATAATTCTTCTTGCCAAAAATCCGACTGGCACAAATAAAAACTCCAAAAAAAGAGCAATGTATCCTGTTATTTTCCTGATATGCTTGCCTTCTAATTACTTTATTTGTCTTTGCTCCTACATTTAAGCATGCACAGCAAATCCCAACTGAATAATCAGATTGTCGTCCAACAAAAATCAAAAGCAAGCGGTTTTATACTCGTAGCTCTATCTCTTTGGCCTTTTTGCAATTTATAGTTTCGTTTTTGGAGGATTTGGCAAATGAAAAATCAGAGCACAAATTCAGTTAAAATTGACACGATTTCTCATATTCCGGTTAACTCTTTCCTAAGATTTTTTGTGCCTTTTTAATTGTGACACTTCCACGAAATGCGCATCGCGAGTTTTTTTAAAGTTTTTTTTTTTGGGACTGGTTCGTGTTTTGACTGGCTGACACGATTAAGCTAGCCAGACGAAGCGCTGATGACAATGACGACGTGGCCAGTTGAAGCTAGTGGGTTCACGTCCAAGTACGGGTTCAGGTTCGGTTCGGTGCGGCTCGGTTCGGTTCGGCTGGGGTCCCGGGGCCATGGTCGGTGAGCAATTCGAAAGTCGCATTTGTGTCATTCTGCGACAACTTTGACATGTGTGACATTGTTTTTGTCTGCTGTGTTTTTTCTGAATTTTCGCTTGAGTTTTGTTAGCGACATTTTCGTGTAGTTTGTCGGTCTGCTGCGACTTTGGCTTAGAGCAAAGCGGCCAACAAAACGAATTATTTTTCATGTTATTTCGTATGCGAAACTCACACAAACCCAACTTGCCCATGGCTAGTCAGTTAGATACAGATACATATACAGATACAGATAGAGATATATGTCAGCATACATGTTTTTGTGTATACTTGGCCTTAGCTTCTTGTTGTTGCTGATTTTGTTTTCCTTCCCTTTTTATTTTGTAAATTTGCCGCTCAACTTTGTAGAACATTTCGCAGTTCTTTGGTTTGTAATAGTTTTTTTTTTTTTTGTTCGGTCTTTTCTTTTTTTCCAACTCATGCTGGTTGTTATTGTCGATTGAAGCTAGTCAAACGACAAGATACAAACATAGAAATTCCAAATCTAGAGCATAGCTAATTGCTTAAAAAGCAATGCCCAACTTTTTGAAAAATACCCAAATGTTTCCATATTGATATTCATATTTGTCATTTGTGCTTAGACATCTTCGGCTACCGTCGGCGTAACGCCCGCGGCTTCTAGGAACTCACGCAGTTTGCAATATACAATATGCAAATGTTATGCAACATATGTCGTCACATCTAGGTCATGTCATCCTGCGTATCCCTACCGATTACGCAGCCGACGTTTGCAATTGAGACAATTGTAGTTCAGAACAGTTCGATATATTTGTTGTTGTTTTTGTTGGAGGTTGCCCGAAGTTCTGGCTGTGGCCTCTAGCAGCTCTTTACGTAGCAAAGCGAAGCGCAAACAAAGATTTATGTGGATTTTTTTATGAGTTATTGACTTCTTCACACAGATAAATCACAAATTTTCTCCATTGTGATGTGTTTGTGAAAATATTAGAAGTGAATGTGATTTATGGCATGACTGTGAGTGCAACACACACACACCCTCGCACACACATGCAACACAATTCTCAAGGAGCAGTAGTTGAAGTCCCAAAAAAAACGAAGGAAGAAAAAGGAAATAAAAGTCGAATCCAGTTCTTGGTGCTAAATGAAGTAAGTGAAAATGTATAAGAAGAACAATTTTTGAATTACTTAACTTGCTTTGATGTGGGAGAAGAAAATTCAAAGTAAAAAAGAAACAATTTTAAAAGAAATATGTTATCTAAAATTTAACTTGAGCAACACTTTTGTAGATCGTTATATCTAAAAATATCTGTAGGTTTGAAGACGAGAGCTTTAAGGCATAGGTTTTTTTTTTGCAATTAGCTACACATTAGTTTATTTGGAAAAAATAAAGAAATGAAGAATAAAATTCACAAATCACAATTTGTGTTTAAATTATCATTGTTCGATCGCTAGGCTCATACAGTTTTAATAATTAAGGATCATTAGATATAATCAATACAAACATTCCTTAGTTTATATAATCTCTTTGTACCAGTTTTTCTTAACCGAACTATTTTTATTTAATCCTTTGCACGGGATTCTAAACAGCATCAATTGATTTATTTTCATATGACACATTGAACTGCATACAAATGAATTGATTTATTATAAAATTTCGCTTTCAACTGAAAGTAAAAATACAAAATCCAATGCGCTCTCGTACTGAACTTGTTGTTGTTCTTCGTTGTTGTTAGTCGTTGGGCTCAACGAAACTGCTGCAGATAGCACGAAGATAACTAACTAAGTATGTGTACGATTCAGGCCCCAGGGCGATTCAGATCACTTTCAAAAACGGCGACAACAATGCGAACTCATAAATAATAATTTTCGGTCTGTGACTCGCGCCGAGCAAGAAAATCTAAAAAGAAAAAAAATACAAATACAAAACATATATAGTCGAAGAAACGAAGACCAACTGTAAAAACAGGTAACCTTCAAACACAATGGTTGCCGAGACTGAGCTGCAGACGTAGAAGTCAAGCCAAAAGTCATGTCCGCTAGCCCAGGGGCAGAGAGTCCGACGGCTTCGGACCGCAGCGGTTCAAAGTCAAAGATGCATTTGCTGAGATACGCTCACTATATTTGCCACTGCGAAGGACGCATATTAATTTTTATGAGCGTAGAAAATTACTATTGCATAATCGAAACTAAGAACTGTGCGGCCTTCGCCAGGTGACTTCCTAATGATAATTCGGAAAATACTTTATGGCTTTATGACATGTGCAAAAGAAAACTGCAAGTGACAAAAAATAATAAAAATCACGCAGCAGGTTTTCACTTTCATCGTAGGTGTCTTTGTTTTTCATTGTTGTTGTTGTAGTTTCAAGGACATTTTGTGCATAAAAAAAGATATTTTTTCGCAATCTTAAAGGTGTGCCAGAACTAAATTGTAAGTAAATTCAGGTATATATGCAGTTAGCTTTGCTTAAAACTCCAGCCTGGCCTGCTCAGTTTTCTAGCCCACTTTCTTTGCCTCACAATCTCTCTCTTTCTTTCTCTGCTTCTCTGTCTGTACTTTTTTGTACTTCTTGTCCTTTTTTGCGGTTCGTTGTCGCATATCTCTTTGCAATAAATCATTGTCACCCGCTCGGCGCAATGTCACTGCAAGAGCGCCCCGCTGGGCGGCCCAAGCTCAGCGTCAAGCCCCTTACCCCGACTCTGATTTTGACTCTGATTCTGATTCCGAATCCGAATCCGAGTTCAACTCCAACACTCCCAGCACTCAGTCTCGCTGCTAAGGCTGCACAAAAACAGTTTCGAAAGCACTCGCAAAATGCTCGCTGACTGTTAGCTCCACAAACGCAAAACCCACAACACACACAAGTAGATAGAATACACACTGCAGAGAAATGCCAAATAAAACTGCAACCACAGCAAATTGCCACTCAAATGCAGGGTGCAACTGGGGGCTGCTTAGTCCTTTTTTTCTCCTCTTTACTGCAGCTACTACATCAAAATCCTCACAAAAATTAAATAGCACAGCAAAAAGACCACAACAAGTGGCACGCCAATAAAAAAAAATAACCAAAAACAAAAAAGACAAGGAAACACAACGCGAATAACAAAACAAAATAGAGAAGAGGAATCCAAGACCGAAAATCCGCTTGAAATTCGCTGGCTTAAATCGTTTTTGCCTGACTGGGTAAAAGCGCTTGAGAAACTTTGCCAAAAGAATATATACTTTAAACGTTTGTCTTCAACACACACAAAAGCTTGTGAATTTCTAATGTAGCTAAGCACATTCATTAAATTTATAAATTAAATCTGTGAATTAAACATTATATATCAGCTAATAATTTTCATAAATTTGAAACGTCTTTTAAATAATTAAAAAAAAACTTAATCATTATTTAAAATTTTCAGCTATTTATGATTAAAACCTTAACCGAGTAAACGTTTCAAGTACTCAATCAAATAATTATTTATACCATTTAACAATAACAAATGAGTTCATTTGAAAAAGATTCAGTTAAACTAGCATTTTTTCTGATTATAAAGCTCTTTTAAAGATCAATAATGAATTTCAATTCCCAATGGACAGCTTTGCTTATGGTATAAAATTAAATATGTGACCAATACAAAATGCGTATCTGCAAAACGGTTATCTTGCTTAAGTCCACCATTTTGTAAAAAAAAAAACAACGAATAAAGTTGAGCAATTTTATCACAGAATAACCGTTTTAATAATAGCTCTTTTTCATTTGGTCACTTTTTAATACATATCGTTATTTTCTTTATTTAAATTTTTGAATTTGATTAATTAACCATTTTGTGTCGCCATTTATCAATGACTATGAAAGTTATTTTAATTTCAAATAAACACGGCATCTGTTTTACCTAAACAAGTTTTTGGTTTATTGTTTCACAGATCTTTTTGTTTTGTTGGAATTTGATGAATATATTTTGGGTTACGTTTTTCATGTTGTTTCTCTAGCTTTTGTAGCTTAGTGTAGTTTCCAACTGCCGTTGATTAATGTTTTAACAAAACAGTTGTCGCCATTTTAATACCGGATTATTTGGTAAATAAATCATGTCCGAATGTGTGAATTTGATTAAAAATATAGACACATTTTTGTGGCCATCGCAGTATAGTCAAAGGGATTTATTACTCATTGTGAAATAAGATATCGAAATCGTTTTAAAATACATATGCGTATTTAATTTTTCGTAAGAATGAAAGTAATGGAACTAACATTTCTGTTGTTAAAATAATGTTGAGATCAGATCAAATACTTTTAAATAAATTATATATTGTTTGGGAACGGATTACCCAAAATTTTTTATATAATTTGCATCTTGGAAAAATGCAAATGAAATGGTATGAAAGTAAGCTAAGCTCATAAAGATCAGAACTGATATTAGCTTAGGTTCAGGTAAATTTAATAATAATAAAGACGCAATAAGATAAAACCAAATTTGACGAGAAAAGTATTCGGAAATTGTCGAATAGGAAATAATGTAAAAATAATTGTTTTAAAACTGATAGAAAATATATTTATGTATCTAATATGCTTAAATCAAAAAGTTTCTACACAGATAGCTTACCAAAAATCTATCTAGATATCTGACAAAAACTATAGTATGACAATTGGAAGTGCATCAATTTACTATGTAAGT
The DNA here is from genome assembly GCA_018901835.1 of Scaptomyza graminum. Lineage (NCBI taxonomy): Eukaryota > Metazoa > Arthropoda > Insecta > Diptera > Drosophilidae > Scaptomyza > Scaptomyza graminum. The sequence goes on from JAEIFL010000302.1 coordinate 1,027,186, forward strand.
TTATTCAGTTCCGTGTCGTGTTTCACTCATAAATCATCAACTTTTTGCAGTGCAAACAAAACCCAGCAAGAGGAAGGGAATCCGAGTTTATGATTTTGTCAGCTGTGAAACATTTCCAGCTGATTAAATCGATAAATTATGAGAAAATAATAACATTTGATGATAAAAATTGGTTGAATAAAATGGACTGTCTGTTTATTTAGTACAAAAGCGTTAACAACAAATATACAAAAATGGATGCATTGTGGCCATGTTCATTAAAGCTTATTGCAAATCAACAACGAATCAAATAAATATTTATTATATTTGTAAAAAACATAACAAAAATTGCATTTTAAATATGAAATTAAATAAATCTGAGCGCAAGTGCAAAGAGCCAGTGAGAGAGAGATATAGAGAGCGAGGGAAGAGAGAGAGAGGGCAACAGAGCAGACAAAGAGTGCGACAAATATGCAGAAGGTAGACAACTAGGACAATTGCAACAACAACAACAACAAGGACGATGCGCCGCAACAATGGCCGCATAAATTTTCTATGCACAGGCAGTGTATGAGTGAGTATGTGTTATTATGTGTTAGTGTGTGTGTGTGTATGAGTGTGCACACTCACACTCTGCAATGGCTGCCGCATGCGGAAGTGAAACTATGTGGCCCAGGATATGTGCAATAATTCAAAACGATTCCAAGTTCAAAACGGCCATTACTCGTGTAGCACCAGCTCTAGTTTCAAGCTCTCTCTCACTCTTTCTCTTCTCTCTCTAACTCTGGCTCTTGGGTTCAGATTCCCGAATGCTGGGACTGGACTTTGGACACGCTGTTTGAAATTTATGCTAATGTCTAATAAGCCTGTCAACAGTTTGCAGTTTGAGTGATGATTTGAGCCAAAAGAACTTTTGACTTATGAAGTGTTGAATTTTGCAGCCACACAAAAAGCCCAAACCAAACTAACTAACTCTATGAGACAGTTATTCAATTTATGGTGCATGCAACTCACCGTCTATATCCAATTTGACTGCGCAAAACCTTGATCCTTGGTTTATGTATTCAACTTGCAGTTGTGCACGTGCTTGCAAAACTTTCTCACCGTATAACTTTATTTGATTATTTTTGATTCTTTTTTTATGCTGTTTGTTTTGTTAGCTACACTTTTTCTTTAATTTGTATTACTTTTTTTTTGGCTGTCTGCTACGTTTGTGTAAATATTGCTTGCGTTTTGGGACTAGAAATGTTAAGAACTTAACTTTCGTTAACTCTCTACAGCATAAGATTTGAGTGTGAAGTAGAGTGTAACGAGTGTAATTTGACACTAATTCACAATTATTGCACAATTTTTGTGTTGTTTGCGTTTGCCGTTGTTAGACACCTGAACGGTATGTGTTTATTGGCTCTTAAGTATCTACAACATCGGTCAACATCGTAAAAACACACAGGATGATTTGGACAAAGAACAAGAGAGAGACGAAAAGAAAAGTCGCGCGCGTTTCTTTATGCTGCGATTATTGTCGCGTTTCAATGTCAATGCTGTGAGTGTGGCTCTAATTTTTTACGATTATCGTTATGGTTATGTTTATTATGACTTTTACGATTTTTACGAGCTGTCAATTGGGGCCCCAACGTTTTTGCGGACGTCTGGGCGTTTAACGGGGGCTGTCTGTCTGGCTGATTTGCAACGAGCTGACCACGACGACCGTAAGAGACCGAATAGTTTGGGCAAACAGACCCAAAAGATGCCGCTGCTTTCAGCTTCAGCTTCAGCTGCTGGCTGCTGGCTGCTGCTAGCTACCCTGATGCTGCCCCCCAAAAAACGCCGACCAAAACCAACAATAACAACTACGACAACAGCGGCGACGGCGACTACGATGACGGGCAACGTGTGGAATACACACGGGTTTGAATAGCACACGGGTGCGTTTTGTTTTGTGTGATGTTGATTTCTTTACGACTTCTATCAAACTAAACCCATAAAGCATTCAATTCAAAGCATATACATGTGAAAATCCAAGCGAGAACTCCTTATTAATCCAGAAGCGACGCGCCAGCCGACAACGACGCAGTCACTGCGCTGCCATCGCTGGCAGCACCAGCACCAGCGCTGTCTCCCCAACTTCCCCAGCCCTCCACACCAAATAAAAACACACACAGTATATAAATAATCTTATAAGAAACTCACGCGTCGACAGCGCGCAAGAGAGAATCGCAGTCGAGGCGCTGCCAACGTTATTTATGCTACTCTACTGCCAACGTCGACGTTAGCGTCAACGTTCTGCTGCGTCGTCGTCAGCGTCAGCGCCGGCTTCGGTCATAAAGTATCTGCAGTCAGTACGAAACGAAAAGCGGCACACAAAATATGTATTTTCTGCTCGCATTTTGCACTCAGAGCCACAGAGCGAGTGAGTGAATGAGCGCAAAATTTACGTGCTGGCGAGAGCTTCCACACAGTTTGTGGCATAAGCCAGTTTGTCCTCGTTGGCAGTTGTGTTCTTGTATCGCACATTCGCACAGCGGCCACTTGCGGCTTTTTAGCATTTCTGAATTTGCGACGGCCTCCTTGCTCCAATATTGTAATTTTAAGTGGGCTAAAATGGGCTAAGTTCACACAGGAAATGTTCAAATATAAGAACATCTGTTGTGTTTTTCATTTTGGTATGTTTTTTATTTCTTATTAAGATTTTTATTTTCTTATATTCAAGCTTTCATTATAACAAATTGGATTTGAAATTAGTCTTAGGTTAACATTTTTCATTTCAAATACCAATTCCCAAAAAACCATATAAAGTTAATCTTTTCAAGATACTTAAGATAATGCTAGACTTTCAAGATATATGTAGACATATTTGGAAGTGTCTTATGAAACATTGTAAATATAATTTAATTGTAGTAAAAAAATATTGGAATTGTAGATCCATTGTATAAAATAAACTTATGTTTTTTTACAGTTTTGTATAAAAATATACATCCATGGGATTTTATATATAAAATTAAATACACTGTTAACTTTAACTAACAAATCAACGTATTTTAACAGAAAAAGGTATTTAAAAAAAAAATGTTTTTAAATAGTTTATTTAATAAACAAAAATTATTCAAAATGTCAATTTAAATAAACAACGCAAACACACAAAAACAAAACATAACTAGTTTTAGCTTTTCTTAAAATTTATTACTATTTTTTTTGACTATACGTATTAGTCTGAAATTATATTGCTACAACATGGTTTCATAATTTGAGCAATTTACAGTGAAGAGTTATGGCTGCCGGATATCTGAAAACTTTGTTTGCCGACGGCACAACAATCATGGCGTACAATCTCAAACAAAACAGAAACAGCTCGCACACCAACGCACTTCACACGCACTTACACACACAAGAACCACCCTAAATGAGCGAAATGGCTCAGCATCTTTTCTCTCTCTTTTACTTGCGCTCTCTCACTCTCTCCACTCGCATCTTTTACTGTGGCTGCTGCTCTCTTTGCTTAGCCACAGCTGTTGAGATCAGCAGAAGAGAAAAGCAACATCACGCACCACGTGCAACATGCTGCTGCCACAAAAAAGAAAAAAAAACACTACAAAACAAAAAATTAAAAAGGGTACTCCAAACGGCTCCACAACGAAACTTGGCCAACTTTAGCGCTGTCGCTAACGCTGCCTCGGCTACTGTCACTGTCTCTGCTTCTGCTGGCTGCGCTGCCAGCAATTGGAAACGCGTCGTCAAACAGGGAGGAGCCGCTGCAGCAAGCGCGCTCATAAAGCATTCTCGCCTGTCGCTTGCTCGACCGCCTGCCAGAGAGCAAACACACACACACACACGCATACATACTTACGCTAGCCTCCAAGATGGATGACGCCGCTGATGATGACTATGTGTGTGTGTGTGTGTGCGAACGAGTGCGCACGAGCGCCTAACCACCAGCCAGAGCAACAGAGATGGCAACATGCCGGGCCGCGTTAAGTGTGACGAATGTGCCATTATTTTGCTTTATTGTGTCGTGAGCGGCCGCGTTGCTCTTTTCAATGGGATTTCTCACATAAATTTACGCAGCAGTCGCGCGCAAACACACACACACAGTCCTACAAACCGACTCGACCGAGTCCGAACGCGTCGCATCGTCGACGTTGGCAGCGACAGTGACAGCGACTTCAACTGCGACTGCGATGTTGGCTGTTTTGTGTTGAGAAATGTGTGCCTGGCCCGACGGCTTCTCTCTGAATGAAGAATCATTTGGCCCTGTGCCGACTGCTATGCATGAGTAGAAATATAGCGGCTATAATGTTATCAATTTTGTTTGACGATTATTTTGATTTTTGAGTAAGTACTAGGATATTTTTTGAGCAGGAGCGGAACAAATTTCGGAGCATTTTTGATTAATTTTATGAGGATATTTTTAAAAAAAATATAGAAAATTTGTTTATTTTATAGACCTGCTTGTATATTTCTGTTCTCGATCAGACTTTAGAAACCATTGTTTTGAATTCTTGACGAACGGCTTTAAAAAAATATCAATATGTTATTAAATTTGTTTATACATATTTATAAATAATATTAGTATATTATATTACATTGCACAGTAAAGACGTATAAGAAGGTATTTTTTAAAATAATTAAATTTTAGTACAAAGAAATTATTGTATCACTGTATATCAATGTGATTGAAAAATAATAATTTTAAGCTGATTTTCATCTCAGCAGTCAAAACAAGTTATTAAGCAGTACTATACCACTTTAAACTATTGCCTAGATTTTGAATTTTCTACACCTTATTTATGATTTGAGAAACACTTTATTTGTACAAGACAACTCGTTTACTAAAAAAATAAAAATAATGGTTATATTTAGAGAGTGATATTTTGCATACTTAAAGGAAGGTTGTTTCTTAGAACTCTAAAACGCCTATATTAACTTGTATAATAAATTTTAAGTACAATCTTTTAGTTCGATGTGAAATTCAGTTGGCCAGCTGCTTTTAAGCTTGCATTTTTATTGGAAAATTGTACACTCAATTATGTGGCGCAATAAATTTTGGATGAGCGGATGAATCGATTTTAAAAGCGTACTTGGCGCCCCAATCCAACCAATGTTGTAAGTGCGTAAATGCCAATGTGCCCCAAACACACACACAGACAAACGCACAGAACTGGCAGGACTAAAGCCATGCCCACAGGTCCACGCCTGTGGACCCGTACGCATCGCTGCTCTTTGACAACTGTGCGCCCCTAAATCATTCAATTGAAACCCAGAAACGAACACGGACCCAAATCGGTGAAAGAGGGGGTGCGAGTGGGAGAGAGGAGCTTACGTTAAGGGGGGGAAGGCCTCAGCTGGAAACGTGTTTCTGTGAATGTGCTGTGTTGTGTTTTTTGTCCATTTTGTGGCATTTACCTTGGAAAATATTTTCACATGCTGCCGCCAGCGGGCGCCCTCGGTCTCCATTTCCGCTCCAGCGAGCTGCTACAACTTTGGCAACAACAACAAGCAGTGACATTCAGAAAAACAAGACGCGCGTGCCGTTCCAGCCAGAGGAGCCGAGACCTGGAACCGGGAACAAACCCAGGGACCCAGGCTGTCTCGTCCTCAACTCCCAAACTCGAGTTCGAGTTCGAAGCTCGCAAATCGGGCAAATAAGTCAACCTGCTGCAGAAGCAACAACAGCAGCAACAACAACAACAGCTGCAACAGCCAGCAAAAGTGATCGATGAAGTCGAGCACCAAATTTACGACGTGAAACTTTGAATTGTTTCGCATGTCGCTTCGATTTTGCCTTTGGAATGGAGACGCCGCCCTTGCACCTTTATTTCTCGTTCTCTATCTATCTTGTTCTCTTTCTGACTCTCTCTCTCTCTCTCACTGACTTGTATTTATGATTTGTTTTGTTTTTTAAGATTTTAATTTGGACTTTTTGAATTAACATTTATTCTTTTTAAAATATTAACGGATTGGCAAAATATTGTTTAAGATTAAATCAAAAACTAATTTATTTAAGTTTACAGGATAAATATTTTATTATTTAATTGATTATAAATAATGGTTTTAAGTATAACAGTTGAATTAAATTTCCAGCCAAAATACTTGTTCATATATTGTATTTTACATTCGTTTTTTTAATGTGATATTCTTAAACAAGTGGAAATGTTGCAGTCGGACGCAACCGACTGCGATATACTCGATACTAGTATTAAAACCGGTAAAAAAAAGGCCTGATTGGAAAGGGGTACGGATGCGGCAGGGGTGTACGCTGCATCAAAGATTGTCAGATACAGATGGGGATGCCAGTAGCTACCTACCAAATTTGGTAACTCTAACTGTCAGGGTGTACGGAATAGGTAGATTTATCGACTTTGAGCTATCGAATTTATCGATTTGCCAGCCCCCCAGTTATCGTAGAACCCCAATCTTGACACTTTATCTGTCCCGGCAAAGTTTCAAGTCTCTAGCTTGAAGGGTGTCGAAAAAAGTTGCGTTCATACAGACAGACAGACGGACAGACACCATGACGGACATTGCACAAACCCAATATACTCTTTACCTTCGGTATCGAGTATAAAAATGTTAATGCGAATGACATATTTTTACAATTATCAATAAACTTAAAAAACTCAACATAAATTGTAACAAAAAATCACTATTTTCGATTTTATTATTACACAAACACCATACTATGCATATTTAATAAAAAGCATTCCATCCTATTACTGCCAAGTCAATTTGAAGCAGGGGTATTCGGATTTCCCGAGTGCAGCAATTGAACATTTTGTCGTACGTTTTTATTTGACAATTGTTCTGAATGAAGTTGAAGTTGTCATTGTTATTGTTGTTTGCTGATGTAGTCGTTTGTATTTTTGTTTTGCTGTTGTTGTTTTTTCTTTTTTGTGACCAAACGTGCATGCAAACGAATAATCAGTCAACTTGATCAGGTGAGTCAATAAATAAGCCCGCCAACTGAATGGCGCACGGTAGCTGCCACCACCAACAACAACAAGTGTAGGGAGGGGCAGAGAAAGAGAGAGAGAGAGAGAGAGAGTGGGAGACATATGTGTACATATGACAACATTTTAATGGTCGTTTATCATAATTTGTCTTTGAATTGCGCTAATGTTAACATCAATTGCTTACTTTCTGCAATGCACACACTGACAGTGGGCGTGGCAGGGGCGTTATTGTTGCTATTGCCAATGTCAACAGTTTTTGATTAAGTTCGTTTGGCGCAACAAAACATTAAATGTGACAAACGAGAGTAATGTCAACTGTGATGTGTTGCAATAACACGAATCACATCAAATCTCACATATCCATTCATAACAATTTGAGTGGAAAAACAAAGCAGCTACTCAATTTGCATATGAAGTTTGAATAATGATGTGACTCAGATTAAAGGTGATGGGAATAAAGATTTAAATAAGAAAAACATTTTTTATTTTTCAATACTATTTACTCACAATATACTATTAAATACATCTTTTACTATCGTTTACAATGTTTTAGTTCATATTTATTTGTTTATTATCTTATCATCTTGAAAATTCCCCAAGGCATACAACAACTAAATCCGTTAGGTGCAACTAATGATATTATTATGAAAAATATTAGACAAACTGTGTGAGTGAAAATAAAATATGACTACGCCCCAAACAAATATATAAGCGTGTGTATTCGAGGTACTATAAGTATGTATGTTGTATGTTCATATCTATTGTATCGAAAGCAAATGCGTGAGCGCCATTAAAATGAAAGAAGCGAAACGCCTACAACTCGTATGGTTTTCCCTACACATATGTACGTATGTAGGTGGAAAGGTTTGCGCTCTTTTGCTGAGGGTGGTTAAATACGATGTGGCAACACCCTACGGGCGCCACTAACAGCTCACACACACACACACATAGACTCTCCCGTTGCGAATGCCTCTCCCTGGACACGCACGCAAGGCAACGCACGCACGCACTCGACACATGGCGCTATCGGCGCTTCCGGTGCGTGCCTGGGACCCCATCCCCAGAATCCTTACCCACCCGAACGTCCCGCAAAAGTTTCCAAGGTTTTTCGCACTAACTTGAAGCAGGCTCGCCGAAGGCCCACGGCAGTAGGGGCAGATGAAAAAAAATCTAAAACGCAATAACTTTGGGGTGAAAATAGCCGAAAATATCGATGGAGGAGGACAACAACGACAGCAACAACAGAAACAACAAGCAGAAGATGAAGAAAAAAAAAAAAAAAATTACAAGCAAAATGAGAGACCGAAAAATGCCAAAATAGAAATAAATTCCTTTGTGTGCTCTTATCTATATGATTTGTGTTTCTGGGTGTCGTCAATTTTTGTTGTTGTGTTGTTGTTGTTATTGTTGTTGCCGCCACTGACAATGAGTGGGCCCGAATTTGGTAAGTGGGTGGTGGGTTTGGATGGTGGGCTGGATGGTGGGTGGCTGCAACAGTAACCGCAGCCAGAAGGCTCAAAAGCAACTTGGCCCATTTAATGGAATTTTTCGACATTTTTGCTGGCTGTCTCAAGGATGCGCTGGAAGGAGTCGCTTGCCATGTGGCGACTGCCATAAGGAGCTGTTTCTTCTGTTGCCGCTTGTATCAACGATATTTCGTACATAAATACGCTAGCTGGGACAATCTATCTTGTGCCACCCGCAAGTTAAATGCGCCTTCTACTTCTTTTGTCCATGCCGCAAAGTCTGCAATCAAAATGAGCATTTTTCAGCCAGTTGTCCCCCTCGTCGTGGGCCGTGGTCAGCCAGGCGGTCCATAATGAAATATACATAAGTAAGTGTTTAGAGGAGAATGCCAAAAAGATAGAAATACTACGTATGAATAATATCTCATAATGTCGTGCAGTATCTGTAAATGTGCACAGAACAGCGAAAAAGTAAGGGCAGGCAGGTGTGCCTTGTTGCCAGGACATGTTTTCCTACATGGAACACTGGTTGAAGGCGGGCGTGAAACATTTCGCATCCGTATATTATAATAATGCGGATAAAGAGATACAATTTCATTGATATCGTCTGAATGTCCAATATACACTAAGATTTATGGCCAGCGGACGGCCGGTCAAAAAACAAGAAGAAAAAATACCAAGCAAACTTGAAGATGATCCCCTCCAGTTTGAGCTGCCACACAACAGCCTCAAGAGACTTCAGTTCAGTGCTTCTTCTCTTCTCTGGATTTTTGTCGCTTTTGTTTTGGCTGGAACAAAAAAAGATTCATGGCCAAGATACATAACAAAATTATCAAATACTCGCACATACCATATACATATATATTTTTTATGTGTGTCGCTGCGGATGCAAACATACAACTAAGATACAAGATACATGCCTTTTGACGCGCACAAATGTGTGTGCTAATAACAAATGATTTTTGATAAATGTGCCTCATTACATTTTTCATTATGAGCCATAATATTTATTTATTTTGCATTGTGGCCAAAATACCAGAACTTTTTAATTTTAACATTACCTTTTACAAGGACATTATTCATTTTATTCTTTATTGTCACAGCAATACAAAGGTAATTTTGTATAATTTTTTTGAAAATTCATAAACACAAGAAACAAATAAATAATTGGTATTAATTTATTCATCTTTGTCTCTCGTTAAATTTGAACAAATTAAACCTACAAAATTTGCAGAAAGTATATAATATAATTAGTGTCATTTCGTAAATTAATATTTGGGAATGTTTTGTAGTTTTTCTCCAATACATTCCAATACATACAGCAACAAGATTTAAATATTATGTTATATGGGAATTACTTGCTAAAATTTATTTCTTCTATTATTTATTCTATATCACAAGTTAACATATTTTTTGAGATCATTTTGCATTTCTTCGATGTCATCTTTAGGTACTTATAATCTGTTCATAAGTAGTCTAATTTACCTTATCTTTTTTCACCTTAAGTTAATTTTCGTTCAGCGTTTAATTATTTCTACTGTTGAGAATCGGCAAGCATGAAAGCGAAAGTAAGCGATTTGTTTAGACCACAGCAGGAAAAAAGACAACCACATGGCCATGAAATAATTGCAACTCGACGCGCCAAGTCATGAGGTCAGAAAAAGGCAGCAAGTGGAAGGTTAGAATGCTGGAAAGGTGCACAACGTTGTCGAATCGCTGCATGTTGAGCATTAGGAATTTTCAACAGTCGCATAATCAGGTTGTGGTGGTGGCACACTAATTACTCTGGCATCAGTGTGTGTTTGTGTGTGTGTGCGAGTGTAATAATGCATAAGAACCAAATTGAAGTTGGCAGCTATAAAATGCAATAATTGTTGCAATTGCGCCGGCAGTGGCAGGCGTGCGGCCTCGAATTCTGTGTTACAAGGTCAGGAACGGAGCGCAGTTGTGAGGAATCAAGGTTAATTGTCCATTAAGCGTGCAGGAGAAAGTGCAAGTGTCTGGAAATGCCACCACCAAAGTGCCATGAAGTGCCACAGGCATAGCCAAACCAACAGTCAGAATCAAAGTCGCAGCCATGGTCAGCAGCAGCGGCGACTGGACTGAAATGCATCTTAACCCAATTGCACAGAACGGAACTGGGTGTGCACGTGTGTGTGTGTGTATGAGTTTGTGTGTGTTTGTGTGTGTGTGATTGTAGCGGTAATTTATGAGGTCAATGTCTAAGCCAATGGACAACCGACCGACTGCTTTTCAAATATGCGTGGAAGGTCTAGGCAAATAACATGGCCATTGGTATACAAATTACTTTTGATCTAATAAAGTTAGATGATACAGAAAAATTTGAGATTCAGCCGCATTAAACGGAGATCAATACATTAACTTTTTTGTAATATTTGGTTCATTCTATTTTATTTGTTTCAATTTTAATTTTATTTATTTTAATAATTCCCATTCTCTCAATTCTGATATTGACCAAAGTATTTGTTTATAAGTGTCTCAATAATGATTTAAAGAAAATATCAACCCAATACAACACAAATATTTTTTAAGAACGAAGGCCAAAACTTTTTACACCCACTGTAATGAATTCAAAATCACTTCCGATTTGTCGATTGAATGAAATGACTATAATAAATTTGCACGCACGCTCAGGCGCTGGGTAATCCCCTCGAACTTGGGCATAACAAGTGAAAAAAGATTGGCACCACTTAAAAGAAATTGCCAATGATAATGATAAAATAAACAACAACAAGCAACATCAGCAAACGAATGCCAGACAGCAGTAACCGCAATGAAAGGGGCCGACCAACTGGGAGTCTTGTTCGTTGTTCCTGCTTACTGCTTTTGCCCACATACAGCAGCAACAGCAACTCAAATAAACAAAATGCCTACGAAAAGTTTTCGTGAATTTCCATAAGAGAAAAAAAAAGATAAAACAGAAACAGAAATACACAACAAGCTTTCGAAGGAGGAGCCGTACTTGGGTTGAGTGGGTGGAGAAGGAAAACAGTGAAAAACCGTAACCGAAACCACATTTTCTTCATTTCGACGATTGTGGGCTGGCATTGCTTTGAGGTTCCTGCTATCCGATAATTCCACGACTTTTTGGCCTTGCCTGACAACAAAACTTTTAGCACAAGATACAAACGTACAGTTGGCATATGAATCCTGTGGGAAATCGGGTTTCACTCAATTTCTAAAATGCTTTGCCGTTTCAAAAATATCAACACATTCTCACAACCAACAGCAAAACACCCTCTTAAATGTAGCTAGTTCATATGAAGCTGGTGTTTCGCCCGTGTGCTCTGCCAATTTTCCCGAGAGACCAACAAACCTAATCGCTTATGACCGCCTGGTGAAGACTCATCGGGGAGTCAGTCGCCCGGCTCATTGATTGGACCAAGCTGTGTAGCTACCCCAACGTAGAATTTTGCTAGATGCAAATCAGACAGATGTCAATCTGCAGTTTGTCTGATTGCCACTTTGATTTGTACCAGGGTGAGATCTGTGTGCGAAACCCTCTCTGAATGCACAGACTGTAGGCCAAATCTATATGTAAGTACTGGCATGCTTTCATTTGCGTTTGGTGCTTTTCTCTCCTACTTGGCATGCGTTACATGGAATCCTCAATTAGTCTGGCTTTTTGGGTATTTCAAGTGAATTTTGCAAATGTGGCTGATGCAATCGTTCAATCGAACATTCATCGGTTAGATAGGAGAGAAGGAGGAAGTGTGTTCGTTGAAATGCATTGTTGACCATTGGTTGGCAATTGCAGGCAATATAATGGCAGCCAAAAAGGGGCACAAATCCCCAAACAAATCGTGCAGCAATTATTTGATTGAAAGTCAAGTATGGCCAATCATTTGCTATAGATTACGGTTGGACATGAATTCTTATGAGAATTAAAAAATAAAATAAAATTTTTAGAAAAGACCAATTTATAAATCGGTGAAGATAAATATATTAAAAGAAATATAAAGATGTATGTAGACATCATATCTAAATATAAATTATTCTCTCCAAACAAGGAAGATAAGTAAAAAAAAATCGGTTACTCATCTTTAAGCCTTAAGAGATAATGTTGTACATATTTCCTAGAGCAGTCAATATTTGATGTTTATAGTTTCAGTGAATCAATGTATTATTTTTTTTTTTCCACATAACATTTCCTTATGGAGGCATCTTTTTATATTCTTAACACAAGATGACATAAACATGTCAAGACGATAATTTTTTATAGTTCTAAAGTACGCAAATAGAAACAAAAGCAAACTCATAAAGGCTGTCATAATCGAGTGCATATTTGCATTTCAAATCCCAAAACGTGTCAGGTATTTTAAAATACAAAGTAAATTTAAAATGCCTATTCTACACAAACTACTAAAATTATATAATGCACAGTAATTGGCAGCAGAACGCGGAACGCTGTCTGGTTGTGCAATTGATGATGAAATCTTTAGATCAAAGATCAAAGCTCGCAGAACTTGCTGCTGTGCGGTAGGTCTAGCGCAAGTATATGTTTGATATGTACAATACATATGTGTGTGCAAGTCAGAAAAAAAGTAAAAAAAAAAACAACTATAAAAATTCCAAAGCATTTTTGCAATTTGGTTGGGCAGGTAGAAAAAAAAAGAGAAAACAACAACAACTGCGTCTCCAAAAACTGAACGTTACGTGTCAACAAACAAGCAACGCAATCCAGCATGAAAATCCATTAAACAAAAACATACACATGGTCAAAGGCTGCCAAACTGCAACTGCAACTGCAACTATACAAGTGCAACTCGGAGACGCAACGACTGCAAATTGCATTCATTTCGTTGCACTTAGGGCAAGGCTGAGGGAGGTGGGCAGCTGAGAGGGGGTGTATGTCGTTGTGTCAGGTGCCAGAAGCGTTGAATTGTAATATGCCATCAACAATGATGAGCAGATTTACATGCAAGTGCAGCACACTGCCGGACGGCAAACGGCTACAAACGGACTACCTGCCCTCGACCCGGGCATCACTTCTCCGCTCATTAAAAAAAAAAACCAGGCAACAGTAACAACAACAACAACGACGACGAATTGCAACGTTGATGGCAAACTCCGACGACGACTTAATTAAAACGTGAGCTAAATGCACCATGAAAATAATGAAAAACTGACCGAGTTGTGTGTGTGCTGCAGGTGGAAACGCAACGCCCCAAGGCATACAGGCAGCCAGGTGAAATGATACAAATGGTGGGTTGCAGGAAGTCTCAGGCCTATGCAATTCCAGTTATAATTAGTGTCAACAACCACATTACCATGTGCGTGTTTGAGACTCAATTTTTTGTTGTGTAACACGGCAATCAATGCCGAAATCGTTGGCGAAATCGTCATTAAACGGTGGCCATAGAAAGCGTTTTGCTCAATTCATAGCCAAAGAGAGAGAGATATTAGAAGACGCCATCAGCTTGCCAAGAACTGCAATATTGCAAAAATTTGTTCGACACTTGCGCCAGACTGCAAGCCTATTCAAAATGTTTTGGTTTATTGTAAATTCTCATCACGATCTGCGTCGCTTTCGCTACATTTTACAAACAGCTTAGTTAGTGTGGGACGTGAAATGAGCAGCGACAAAAAGCAACGCATTTGGTTCTTTTTATTGCACCTTAGGGCTATGAGTCCTAAATTCAAAGTGGGCATTGTAGTTGCGTTTCTTATTTACATGTTAAAAACTTACATGGTAACTAACTAAAAATAAAATAAGCGAGATATTGGTTATCCACAAAAGTTTCTTTATGTCAAAAGCATTCAAATTGGAAATAGATTAAGGTACATTATTTATTAAGAAGTCTGCTTGAGAAGCGGAAGTACGGAATGGGCGTGGCGTTTGAGAATAGTTTAATGCAGATCTTTTGGGGGAATCGCCACCGAATTTGGTGACGGTAGCGCAGAAAGTTGAAAAGATATTTGGCTTGCCGATTATTAAAGGCAGGCTGCATGTTTGGTCGTGCCCTCCACATTATGTTCTTTGTGGGAAGTCACTAGCAACATTGTCACCAAATTCGGTGACTCTTGCTTAAAAACTGTGCTACATATATGTGTTTTTGCCAGAAGCTATCTCACTCAAAAGCCCACTCTATGTTACGAATTTTCTCTATAAAAAAGATTTCCTTGTCCCCTTTAGATTTATTAGAAGTTCGACTGTATTTGCAATATTTCAAGTCTCTAGATTCAAGGGTGTCGAAGAAACACGCGTTCATACAGAAGGACAGACACCATTTCGGAAATTGCACAAAACCAATATGTTCTTGCCCTTCGGTATCAGAGTTAAGAAAAAATAAGCAACTACACAAATAATAAAGTTCTTAACTTATTGGCAAGTAATCACAATGCGAATTTTTACTTCAGAGAGGTATGGAAACAGTGTAAGGAAGTCTTAAATTTCGGCAAATGTGACAAGAGTTTGTAATTTGACAAAACCCTATAAGTTACATATAATAATTTAGGTTTTATTTGCATTAACAATCATAGAAATTTAAGTCAAAATTTGGTTACGTACTTAAAGATTTATTTACTTTTTCGTGCCATGGACCATCTTGGTGTGTGTTTGGTAATCGCTAGTTTATTAGTTAAGGCCAATGGATCGTCGAATTTTAGGCCATTTGTGGAAAATGACTGTGGCTTTGCTGATAGGGAAGAACTGATATATATGTGTAAGGGTGAGATTAGCCAGAGATTTGAAACTGACTGGATTAAGGTTGCTCCGCCAGAAGGAACTTTTTTTTCGATTTGGCAATCATCTCATGATCTGATTTTATTGGCCGCATTCTATGACACTACACTTAGTGCATATTCCGCAATCATGCTTGACCCATCCGGAGCTCGAATCGAAGGTAAACATGGCGATGGGGACTATAGCATTGTAAATTTACCTCACGCGCAAGTCTTCTGCTATAACACAGAATTACCGATGGTAAGCGCTCTCTTGCACGAGTGCCTAGGACCAGATCATGCTCTAAATAAACCAAGACATTCAATACTCCATTATTCATCACCCGAAGCCGAAAGCAATAAGGCCGCCAATATACTCACCAGTGTAATGTTGATGATCATACTGACTACGATCTCAGTAGCTTTTATATTGTATTACCAATGCGTACTCTAAATTTAAGTTTGTTATAAACTTTAATCAAAGTGATAAAAAAAAACTGATGATATCAATAAGTAATTAATAAGTTTTCGAATTCCTTAAATAGTCCAATTATATGCAGTCATTACAAGAGAGATTAGAGATATATGAATCAATTTAATTGCTTAGGAATGATCGTCTTGAACACGCAGAGCACGACTGCAGAAATTTGTTTCTATTATAAAGACCGCTTTGAACTTGTTGTCCATTCATTTTAAAAATACTTTTTGTATTTTTCTTATAAGTTGGAATATTTAAAGCAAAATTCAAAAACATGCCATCAAACCATATTTTGATGGTATTGCTATACTTAAGTGTCCTGTCAAGAGCTGTCAAAATTTACCGAATCAGATTTCGCTTATTTTACAAATAGCGGAAACTGCACCTATATCGTTGGACATAAGCTACATTGGGTTTTACAAGGAACGTTACTGAAAACCATAAGACACGTTCTGATGACGGACGAGTAGAAATGGGTTTTAGCTTTACATTGTGGCAGTCTAATATAGAAGACGATTTTCTTGTCCTAGCTTCGTTCTACACTGAAAGCTTAGAGTGTGATTCAATATAAGTGGCGCCCAAATATAAAGGTACAGGTACAAACAAAGATATTGTGGTTTTCGAACACTCGGATATGCCCTGCTTTCAATATGGTATAGGATATCTTGGCAATCTGTTGGATTATTGCAATGGCCAAGGGTTCGATCTTAAAAAAAAGGCGATATTTATCCATATTTTGACTATGAAGATGAAGATGATTATGAAAATAATAAAAGAGATGATGTCGGAAATAGAATATCCAGCCTGAGAAATTTAGTTCTCACTTTTGTAGTATACACATATATCCAGTGTACACTGTACACACTTCAGCAACACTTTGTTGTTGTCTAAACATTAAACAGAGCAACGACACTGTCGTTGCATAAACAATAAACGCGTCAGCGTTCTCACGCTTTGACCATTTACAAAATGTATGAGTACACTCGCTCTCCCTCTCTTTGTAGCTGTTAATTAATAACAGCATAAGTTTCATGTTTGTTAACAATAGGCTAAGATCATTTTGATTAAAATAAAGAACATTGATAAAACCGACAAAGATGGAGGCACATGTGCCCTCCGGAGTTATTGTCAACAATAAGAGGCTATCATTACACTGAATTGATCTTAAGTTTCACGTTTTGAACAAATTACAAAATAATTGGTAGGAAAAGTAACGATAAATTTAATGTGGAATATGAAAACTCGAACAAACCTTCAACCTGGAATATCTATCCCATCTGCGAGTAAGTTGAATGAACAATGCTTTTGCAATATTTCCGTTGAACGCAAAAGAGAAAAAAAATACATTTTCAGTCGCATTATTTATCCGCTCCACAAAGGTGCGAAGTACTTTAACTGCTAATGAAATTTGCTGAACTTTTGCTATCTGTTTGTGTATGCACTTAAGAGCTGATTGATTTGATGTTTTTTTGCCCCACCCTCGCGCTCCATACTTTTGCTAGTGCGTTTAGGTGGCGACAAAGCGCATGTACAAATCGATCATAAGCAAAATGGTAGTGCTGGAAAGACCCTTTGGTTCTTCTTTAAGTGCTGACTTAAAAACAAATCAACAATAAATTTGACTGACGCCGGCTGGCGCAATACAAATTGTGCAGCGAAGATCAGAGAATAATAATAATAAATAATTTAATAAGTTATTTTGAAAAGATTGTTACATGTAAGACCGAATGTATAAAAATTAAATCAGGATATATTTTGGATCAACTTCAGAAGGAGTATTTTAAATTCTTTGAGATTTTTGTCAATAAATTATATTTCGAAAAAGAAATCGTGTTATGAAGCTGTATATGCTATTCTTTTTAAATTCAAGCCTTTGGCTGGGAGTAGTCGGTGCTAAAGCATATACTGATTTTGCAGTAGATACTGGGGATTGTGCATTTGCCAAAGATTTGGATCTAAGATTTGTTTGCCAGAGTGAGGTCAGCAAGGACTTGAGATACCGTTGGCTTGATAAACGCGTAAGGAGCGGTGTTCCCTACACAGTCTGGAAATCATCATCAGGAAATCAAAATAATGAAACTCATTTAGTGTCATTTTACAGTTCAAGAATTCAAGGCGCTAAAGTCGTTCAGATTGAACCATCTAGTTACAGGATATTGTCGCAACAGAACAGTGATATTTTTCGCAAAACCGGATTTGATCATTCGGATATGCATTGCTTTAAGATTAGGATACGCTACTTAAACGAGCTAATAAACAATTGTCGCGACGAGAGCATCAATCCGAATGAAGAAATTTTGCCAAATCCAATATTACATTATGCCGAAAGACGTATCCATCCTATGGCTGGATCAATAAACACAGTGCATCCGATTGTTATAGTAGCGACTTTAATAATCGTTTTCATCAACTCAATATAGTTCGAATAAGAGTATTATTCTTTTAAGATGTATAATTACAGCACAGGGCTGTTAAAAAATAAGAAATAATCTTTTGTAGGGACTGCTAAAAATTTAACCAAATGATTTTTTAATAAAAAACATTCCCAGTTAAATAACTTGTTAAGTAACGTTACTGAAACCACTTGTATTAAGTAAAAAAAATAATTAATTAATATGCATTTGATTGTTTGAATTGTAATTTTTTTAAATTTGTAAGATCTTATACATATTTATTTATTCATGGTGCTATAAATGTATATTGATACATCAATTCAGAACGTCACTGCCGACTTGCCAGTTAAAGTTATGAAAACCACTTGGGAAGATAGTTAAAATACAATTATGTTTTCCAAATACCAACATGGTGTTTATATAAATGTATGCAAACAGGCTAAAGAAGTTTGGAAGCAGAAACTTATGCCTCATATTAACTTTGGATTTTATTATGTTTTCTTACTTCATAGAGTGAGCATAATAAGATATTACTCTATTGATCGAATGTTAAATAATTTTTTTAAATTTGGAACAAATTTTCTAGTCAGTTGCTTGAATCAGTGGGCCTGAGTTTTTGGGAAGTGCGTTCGTTATTAAGAGCAACAGGATCAGCAGCAGCCAATTACTTCCAGTCGTTTCCTACATTACTTTATCTGCTTTCGTATTCAAGTGTGAAGTGCCCGGCAAATGTACACGCAATTTAAATGAGCAAAAACAGCCCGTCCACAGTTGCCACTCAACCTTTAAGCGGCAAATGAGTTTTTCCTTATTTCTTTCTTTCTGCCAGTGCTCATCTATATGTGTGTGTGTGTGTATGTGTGTGTGTGCAGACACCGTTTCGTTTTTCACCCACACCACAACCGCACACCTTTAATCAGCATCTGCTGCTCACATCTTCAAGTTGCCACAAAATGCTTTATTGCATTTTGTTGTGTTATATTACCCTCGTGTATCCACCAGACAAAGCTAGAGCACCAGCAACAGCAGAAGCAGCAGCTACCATTGCTTGGCTGTCAGTTTGTGTCGGCTTCAGGTCCTGTGGCTGTGGTCCTGCCTGCCAGCCAACCATCCCAACCAAACCAAATTCCAGGCCCAGGACAAAGTAGCAATGGCAGCACAAATGTCCTTTTCTTGTTCCATCCAAAACTCGTCCCCTGCCCACACCCACAGCTCAACTCGGCTCTTTGCTGTGTGAGTGTGTGTGAGTGTTCTTTTTTGTTTTTCTTTTATTTTCATTTTGCTGCTGCGTTTTCTTTTGGCATTTTTCGAAATTAGTTTTTGCTCGGTGCGAGTTGAGTTGACTCGAGTCGAGTCGGTTTTAATATATAGCATCCCATACATATTTATAGAGCTGCGGCACATTCATCTTCAGACAGTCCCCCTTTCCGCTACACCCCCCACCATCACACACACACTAACTGCCACTCCAAACCCGATCACCCACCTCCCCCTATTGTGTGGGGAGGCGAAGGCTCTTCACCCACTTAAGTTGGCATAAAGTAGGAAAAATGGTTGTTATTGTCAGCCATTGGCAAACATCATCAGCATCGTTACCTCATTCGAACCCGCGTCAAAGTAAATACTTCAAAGTGCGAGATAGCAAAAATAGAATGGTTACTAATTTCTAAATGTTACTGCGGGAGTATAGTTGTATATTCTATGTGTGTGGGTTGCGGATTGTACTTTGGCTACTTAAATATTTTCAGTTTATTTTTCAGCCTACTAGCTATGACTAGTGGACAATAGCTGCATACTTTATAGCTACCAGGCTGACGCAACGAACTACTAAAGTGAAGAGACGTTAGGTTATACTAACTTAAATAAATAATGCGCCATAAGCAAAAGAAATAATTATTTTGTTGTCTTGTTTTGTGATATTACTTGTATTTATTTATTTACTAAAAAGAACTTAACTTTAAATTCAAAATATATGTAAATCAAAATAAATATTTAATTCGTTTTCATGTCATATTCATTATGTGATATATAATATTTCTTTTGTTTCAGCTATTATATATATTAAAATACAGAGATACGCTGATTTGGGCTTAGATGAGGGTAGCTCAAAACCATTGCATAAGAAACTTAAATCTTCTCTTCCCTTACAAAGGATATACACACCCAATATCCTTTATTCGCACTTTCGCATGGGTTTCGCTGTCACTCCAGTCTCACCCCGCTCGTTTCCGACGGATGCGCACGCAATTTGCTTGGCAAAGTCGAAAAAAAGACAAAAAAAAAAAATGTATACAAATAAAATAAAGAAGCAGCAACAACAGCAGGGAAAAGAAGGAAAACAAGAAGAACAAATAAAACATTTTATATAATCTTAGGAAATATATCACACTTAGCGCGCGAGTTTCTTCCCTTTCTCCCACACTCACTCACAGTCCCTCTGCCCCCTTTCTGCCCTTCATCTACAAGCAGGCATCTCTCCATCTTCATCTGCATTCACAGTGTGGAGCGAGACTAAGAATCCGAATCCAAATGCGATGCGTTTTTGTATTTCTCCTTTTCCGTCTTGTTTTCGTTCTTGGCCATTGTCTGCTCGTCCAGCTGTCGGTTCGCTCGGTTCGCGTCCTTCGTCTTGTTCCAGCAGGCACCATCTTGCGCTGCTGTTCTTGGTGGTGTTGGCGTTGTTGCTGCCACTACTGCTGGTGGTGGTGGTGGTGGGTGTTGTTCATCTTTGCTACGTGCGAGAAAAATACCCTCGAACATATTAAATTGCGAAACCTGAAAATGCTTTATGGCTTTTCAGTTAGATTTATTTCCATTTTGTATGTTTTATTTATTTATATTCGACTTTGCTGCTCTCTCGCTACTCCCCCTCCAATACTCCACACACACACACACACACACACTCTCACATGCTTGCTACCCTAACCTTCTTCCTACACTTTGTTCTTGAGGGGTGAGTTTTTGTGTTTTGGGTTTGTTTTCAGTTTCGGTTTCAGATGCGCCAAATACATATTGCTGCTATTGTTGCTGTTGTTGTTTTTTGTTATGGCTGCTTCTCGTTTTGTTATTGTTGTTGTTGCCAAAGAATGATAGCGAAACTAATCGAAAAATAATTGGAAGTTGCCAGTGCCATCGCTAGCCACGTTCTGCCTTTTCTTTTGCTTTCCTTTTCAAATTTTTCGTTGTTTTTAAAGTGAAAAAAGTTTGGTTTCCCAGCCACTTGCATTGAATTCCCCAATGCATCGTAATGTTTTAACAATTTAAAGCCGACAGCATTTGGCTTTCATTTTGACAGCAGCATCTGCCAAATGTGCTCAACTCTCTTCCCTTCATAAAAATAAGTTTAAAAGCTAAATTTATATATGCAAAAGTTCTAACTGAATTATCTAATGATATGGAAGAAGTATTTGAAAAGCTGTCTGTTCCACCGAAAATTAAAACAAACAATAAATAAACTAAAACAATAAAAAACGGTGAGTTTTTTATTGCGCCAAAACTCTTTTGACTTCTTTTGTTATAAATGCTCAGATACTAGTTCAATAAAATTCAAATTTATAAAATGTTAACGCAATGCAGATAATTAAAACCCATAAAGTCCATGAGCTCTCTTATAATTAACTGATTGCATCTGCAAACTACAAAGATTTTAACATCGTTTAGCAGCAGGAACATTAAAATCGCAGACATTCGCTTTAAATAATCAAATTTATCATGACCGATGTCCAGCAGAGAATTTATGCATTAAGTGCAGCGGCGACATCATTCTCACTCTCACTCTCTCTCTCTCTCTCTCTTTATATATATTCTTCTGTTTTCCCCTGTTAGTCGAGTCGCGTTTTCATGCTGGATCTCTGTTTAATTGAAATGAAGCAGCGCAGTGCGGACATGAAAAACAACAAACCAGAACTAAACTCAACTCAACTGAACGGACAGCAATGGCTTTAGCTGTAGGGCTGGCCTGCTGGCTCCAATGTCCAACATAATCATGTCCTGCTGCTGATGTTGGTCCTTGTCCAGCTCCACTCGTTCGTTGTCTCTTGCATTGCACAAAACACAAAAGGAGAACGCGCAGCACGCAATGGATACCAAATTAATTTGGAAGACAAAATGCTCGATTGCAAGTAGCACAAAAATGGCTCGCGAGCACCATTAGTGGTTGCCAAGGGGCACAGAGTGGTGGGGGTGGGGGGGGGGGGGGGTGGAGGTTTGTTGATGCAACTGCAGGGACATGGCCTGAACAAGCTGTGGCTGCAATTCTGTGCCGAAACGTGACACGCTAAGCTGCGAATTGTGTTATTCGATTTTTGGTTTCTTAAAGTTGAATGTTGTGTGAAGTATTTTGAATGCAATCAGCTTACATATTTTATGTACTCTCTCTTGCAGTAATGTGTTTGCAAATTAAAACAATACGCCACATAAATGTTCATGGAACCGCACTTCCAACAGCCATTGTTGACGCAGTTTCCTGGGCTGGAACCGCGAACCGCAGGATCGTTGCACCATGCCATCCAATGGAAAACCACCCAAACTGCATACTTAACCCAACATTCATTGTCTATTCAAATGTAAATTTTGCATGAGCATTTCACATTGGCAATGAAATGTTGCGCTCTGACATTTCTGGAGTCTGGAGTTTTGATTTTATTTGAGTTTTTTTTATGTGCGAGGCGTTTGCTTGTAAAATGCACACAAAACGAATTGCCTGCCATATCCTTCCGCGTATTAATTTTTAACCACACGGCCACACAAATACAAAAAACCACGCTGCTCTGACTGCAGTCCTGTGCCCTGCCATCATCCGTGCAATCAAAACTCAGCCAGACGCAGCTGACAGGATGCGGCCGGAGAAAGAGAGAGAGGGAGAGCGAAGCGAACAATTGGCGGCCTGTTGCCAGACGAAATGCCGAGCTCGATTCTTGATTCAGTTCCAGTTCCTCACATCCGCGTTCCCCACGCTTGTAATTGTCGCGGCTGCTGCCATCAACGCTCTGTGTGGAATTGTTTTAATAATTATTTAAATTATTCTTGTTGAAATGATTATGGCGGTTGTAAGTGTCGCGCCCGTTGAGCCCCTTCCTTCATCATCGCAGACTCCCTCCCTCTCTCTCTCTCGCTCTCTCTCTATTTTCATTCTGTGCTCTCCATTCGTTCTCGGCTCACGATCCCTTCTCTGAATTATACTTCTCATAAATCTTTTGGTGGTTTTCACAGTCGATGAATTGTCGATTTGGCTACGGAGAAAAGCCGCGTCATTGTCTTTGGAATCTATTATTATGATTATTATTGGGCTTTGTGGTTGGGGACTTTCATGTTCTGCTTTGTTTTGAATATAGATGTCTTATACAATTCCATTGCTGAAAAAACTACTCTTATCTCATAAATTTTTATTCAATATCATTTCGTGTCCACAATCTGTAGGAAAACCCCTTTGCATGAACTTGGAAAACAAATTCATGAATAAATTACATCCGCATGTATATTTGTGTAACTATTTAACCTCTTTAGAGGTTGCACAAAGACAACTCACATTAAAGGCACTCAAATCTTTCAGGCACTAGCAAAAACGAACTACTCTTTAGCCACACACACACACACACACATACATACACTGCCAGCCAGTTGCATACGCAGTCGTAATGAAATCCTTCGCTTTATTACCATGCAATATTCATAAATTTCTGCACAACATTGCTGAGGACTGCAGCAACAGCAGCAGCAACAGCAACAGCAGCAGCAACAACTGCAACTACAACAACGAGCAACAGTAGAAGCTAACAACAATGCGAACAGAACGCAACAATAGCAAAAGTGCAGCCAAACTCCCCCGCACCCATAACCCATCACCCTTTTTTTTGACTTTGGTTCGTTACTTGTTGAGAGAGGTGTTGAAACTGTTGGAATATAATAAATAATAGCGCTAAGTACTACTTTAAGAATTTACATGCGGCAATTGCAGCAGCCCGCGGCACCAACACCAAATCCAAAAGCTAAAACAGGCGGATAGCCTAGAGGAGCTGAGGCTCGGAGAGAAAAGGGAATAGGAGCACTCACTGACGCCAACATGGCTGCGAGGATTTGCAAAGCACACACACACACACATATGCAAGGTTGTGACTTGCATTTTGAATAATCGTCGGACAACATGAGGCAAAGGCAATGGCAGAGGGTGTGCAAGGGTTAAGGGAAAAGGAACATGTCGAGAAGCTTTTGCATTGTGCGGCGGCTGCGAATCTTTTGGGTGCGCCTTTTGTCTCGTTCTGCATGTGTGTGTGTGTGAGTGTGTGACTTAATCCTTTTGAGTTTTGCCGCATAAGGAATGCTGGAGTACAACAGCAGAGGGAGGCTGGTGAGCGGGGTCGATGCAAACACAGTGAATGTGTGTGTGTGTGTGTGTCGCATTAATGGAGCCACTAGATGAACGAACGGAGGGCGAAGGCGAGGGTAAGTGTGATAAATAAACCGCCATCAATAATGTCTAAAATAAATGTTGGCTTATTAAATCCCATTTCCCTGCATCAACTTACAGTTACCAACAAAATGAGAAATGTGACCAAAGCTATTTGGCCAATGTGGTTTTTAGGCACTCCCCTCGCGCGCCTCTTAAGAAGCGAGTGTCCTGTGAGAGAGACGCAAAGAGGCAACGTCATCATCAGCAGCAGCGGCAGCGGCAGTGTCAGATAAAAAAATCCATTAAAATAAAAATACGATAAGGTTTGCCGTCTTGTAGTGAAAGCGTGAAAAAAAGAGCCAGCGTCTAAATTTATGCGGCTTTGCCATAAATTTGGCAGGCTATAAGGATATCATTAAAGCGCACCAACACACACAACATCTTGGCACGGCTTTCACTTTCATACAATCTCCGCAAGTTCGTGTGTGCGGCTTAAGATTGTCCTTTAAATTGTTATGTACTACAATGGAGGAAAAATTCAATTAGATTCATTAAAATTAACCGAAAAAGCAACTAAAGCTAATTTTTAAGTGTATTAAGAGCTTTTTAAAGCTTGTTGCAGATTCAGAGAGGTAAATAGAGATAGATATATATATCGAGAAAGAGAGAGATAGAGAAAGGAATAGAGTAAAGAATAAACAAAAAGAGCTTCTACAAGTTTAATTTACAAATTCAGAAATTCAGAAAGCTAGGAGTCAAAAAAGTTTAAGAACTCTTAATGAACATTAAACAGATCAACAAAAGAAAATATCTTAATAAGCTAGAAGCTTTCTGTTTCTTAAATTCATATCTTGTGCCTTGCTCCTTAGAGATCGCTTATGAGTTTAATAATCTTGCATAGCTGATTTGTAACTTAATTATATAAAAGTTAAAATCTATAAAAGGTGTGTCTAAAATTATTGAGAAAGCTTATTCTTTCAAATAGTATTTACAAAATATTATACAATTTTATGTTTCCAATTTTCATTTTCATTTACATTTTTTAACTTCAAAGCACTATATGGGTTCTTTATTTGTACGAAGTATTACAACTAAGTAAACTCTTACAATTAACAATAAAATCGATTTGTATGCACATTAAGCACTCTTATGCCATTGTGCGTTAAGCTCAAAAAAGCTCAGTCAACAAAGACTTTCTTGACTTTCTGACTGGCTGCTGGCTTAGAAACATCACGGCACATTAATAATAATTTTCGATATTTATGACGGGAAACATCTACCATATACAATGTGAACTGGAACTGTGATTACAAATGCTGCTAACCGCCATCCCAACCTTCAAATTAATGGCCATTGATTATGTGCAGAACGTTAGAAGATAAGCAACATGGGGTTAGAGCATTGAAAGTTCGGCATTTGCATTGGCTTGTTTGGATGGTTTGTCTTTGAGAGTATGTATTTGTGTTTTTCTTGCCAAATTGCTTCGCGGGGGGACCCCATTCGTAGAAAGTTTTTATTTGTTCGCTATAGTCGGCGAAAAATAAGCAGCTGAAAAAGGCGCAGAAAAAAAAAGAATAGAAGAATTTCATTTATATCGAAATAAACAACCACTGGAAACCCTCTGTTTTGGGGCGCACTCCAACGTTATTTATGATGTCATCCATCATTTTTATCGTGAAAAAACATTTTCCTGTCTCAGCCTGCGCCTGAGCCCAGCTCCCAGCTTCCGCCTCCTTACTCTTCTTTGCCATTGCGGCTGTGGCTGTCATTGGCCAAGGACTTTTTGTGTCGTTGTGTCGCTGATGCGAAAGTTCTCCCCTTGGCCCTTGGTAAGAAGTGAGCATATATGTGGCTGGCAGGATCCTTGAAGAAATTAGAGAAGGTCTTCGCCAAGAAAGGACGTAAATTTTCAAGGCACGACTATGCTCAACGACTCTAATGATGCATCCCACCCACCTCTTACCACCCGCTTCTCACACCACAACAGCCGCCTGGTTAGCAGCCATTGAAGCGCACCCAAAACCAAACTGTTACTTTCGTTGGGAAAGCAAGCATGGGGATGTTAATGAAGTGTATGCGAATGAAATACGGAAAATTACAAATTGCTTTAGCTAGGCAAAAATCTGGGGGACAACTACAAAAACAACAACAACAATGACAAAAACAAGAAAAACTGCAAATGTTGTTTACGATGTTCAAGGTTTCCTTTCAATTTCTTTGGCAATTTATGGTGGTGGGCAATTTTCGGCAGGGTAACATTAGCTTCGGTTTTCAGATTGGTCTTTAAAGCTCAAGTGCCATTATTTTAGTCAAAGACTCACACATTTCCAACGGTTGTCAGAGCCATTAATTAACACTTAATGGCGAATTGATTGATATACCATTGATTTTTATAAATTAATCAATTGGCATCCTATGAATTCCTATAAGTTTCAGATCTACAAACACTATTAGCTATGATTTTTACTATTTGGAGACTTTCTAACTCATGTCAATACCAAAAATTAATTTATGATACAGTGTCAATTTCAATGAATAAGTACATGCTGACTGAAATTAACCAAAGCCTTTTACTTTCTCTTATGATGAACTCTTTAGCCGATATAGCTGTCCACAGTGTATTACATAGTACAGCTATATTATATTATATTATCAAAGATCAGTGAAGAATATCAAAAAATCTCGTTTCCTGCATCTCTCTCTCTCATATTTGCTTGTGAACAATTCTTAATTCACATTGTAATGCAACATATCCTGGTGTAGCTTGCCAAGTACTTGTAAAATATACACAAGTTTATAATGTACGCAGGAGGCACATAAATTAAAACGTATTTCACTTGGAAGACAAAAAATTCACGGCGTATATAACAAATAGCATTCAAAATTTGTAAGACGCATACACAAAAAAAATAAAAATCGCACACACATCGTACATAATTCAAATTGGAGACAAAAATAAAGAAAAATCTAGTGTCTCGACAGCTAGACGATATAAGGTTTATTTTAGACAGAGACGATTGCGAATCGAATCTGATTTAATATTTTGTATACTAAAATCCATAATTTATTTCAAAGCTATATTCAATGTATTTTCAAATTAAAGCTGTATTCTTGCAACATTTCTTTAACTCTAGTCAAAAGAATTTATTTGTTTAGGCTAAGTATGCTTTATTCATTTGTCTTGTAGTCACATCTGCAGTTTATTTGCAGTCAGCCATCGACGTTGCTGCTCTTTTTTCATTTCTGGCTTTGTCAACTTGAGTACAAATGTGTGTGTTTGTATTTGTTTGCTCGACGCCATAACTCAAGTTGCGGCACAATGTGATCATTGGATCGCATGATTTGGATTTATTCCCGACGCTCCATTGGACATATTGCCGGCATGTGTTCCACTCATGTCGTTTAAGCAATGGAAATTAAATTAACATAATCGAAAAGCGATTACATTCGCCCCCTTTTGCATATTTTGTGCCACGTCAATTTCTGTTTGCAGCAAATGACGCTGACAGAATTTATTATTTCGCCACATAAATTCCTGTCAATTTCTGTCTTTCTGGCCATGGTGACAACTCTGTGCTGGAAACGCTTATTCACATACAATTATTTTGAACTTATCGCAGATTTTTAAAAAAATATACAGATGTTTGTACTTGAAGTGGAATAAAGTTGTTATAGAAATATTTTTAAGAGATATTTAAATCTTCTCTTTTAGAACTTGACAGAAATGGTTGTTGGGTGGTTAGTTTTGCTTTGCTTATACGTTAATACTATTTAAAAACTCATCTGTATGGCTTGTTTATTTTCGCTATGAATTTTATTTATTTATTTGACTACAATTAAATAACATAAAACTATTTACATTGTTTTGATGTAAAAATTAATGCTATGAACTTATTTATATGCATACTAGTGGTCCTGACCACGCGCTGCTGTGGTGATTTTTAGCGTCTGCTCTATGAATAGAGAAGACATGGTTTTCTCGTTGATTGTCTGTTCCTCCTCTCAAATATTCACATGATTTCTTTGCTTTTGATGTTTTTCTCGCAATCGATGAGTTTTTTGGAGCCATTTTAAAAAATATCTTTAAAGCGGCTCAGGTTTAGTCAACTGCGGCAAAACTACTTTACCGTTTAAACAACACATTCCTGGTGATTCCTTTGCAAACTTTAAGGCTCGACAATGCAAACAAACTTTATTCATCGGTCCAGTGTCAACATCGTCTTGATTTTTGTAGTCATAATTATATGCCGTTGTTGTTTACATTAAAATGTTGACATTACTCAAGAAAGCGTCGACTGATTTCGTGCAAACATAGAAATCTACACGACCATACAAACAAACTCTAAAAATTTCAGCGAATTCGGTTGGATCGTTCGTGAGTTATAAAGTCACAACACTCTTTGCAACATATTTATATATATATACTGACACTGTTTATTGTAAAAGCTTCATGTTTCATACGATTTTCTCACATATCAACAGCAAGTGGAATGCCATCTCCAATGCGAATAGTGCATTGAGCCATAAGTAACTTATTAAATGTAAGTCCGAAGCGACCCACAGGACTTTCTGAAGCATGCCCACAAACAATAACAACAACAACAATAATAATAATAGCTCAAAAATGCAAAGCCAAATTAGAGCCAACCTTATTGAAACTTTAATGCCCTCAACAAACAAAGCAAAGCTGCTTCTGCTGCTGCTGCAGCAGCTAAGGAGTCGAAAAGAAGAGTGACAAAGAGGATGCGGGGTTAGTCATGCGGAACCACTTACAAATCCATAAATGTGAATATTATTACTAAAAATTGTTGTTGCTGTTGTTGTTATTATTGGTGTTGCTGTCGTTGGCATTGTGCAAAGTCTGCCGCATGCCCCGTGGGGACCTGTGTTGACTCCAGGGGCAATTTGTGTGTTTGTGTGTGGGGCATGGGCAAAAACACCGCAATGACTTTAGCAAATAGTCAAGCAGCATCGAGAGACAACATCAACAACAAAAACAAGCAACATACAAACAACAACTATGTTTGCACTTTGGTTTTGCGATTTGCAGTTGCTGTTGCTGTATTTCAGTTTCTGTGTTTGTTGTTCGAACGAAAATAAATTCCAGTAGCTTTGATAGCCAGCAGCCGGAAACAAACGATTTTATTGGTAGTACTATGTACTGCTACAGCAATTTTTGTTGTAATTGTTGTTGCATGTAAGCGACTGCTTGTTGTTGTTGCTGTTGTCGTATAACATGTCGTATTATTTGCGATTTTGGTTATTTGGCTTTTGTTTCAGCCAAACCAAAGCAGCTAGCAATGCGTTTATGGTCAACTCCCCATTTCTTCTGTTCCCTCCGGCAATTGATTTTATTTTATTTATTGT
The DNA here is from genome assembly GCA_018901835.1 of Scaptomyza graminum. NCBI lineage: Eukaryota > Metazoa > Arthropoda > Insecta > Diptera > Drosophilidae > Scaptomyza > Scaptomyza graminum. Next base: position 1,056,888 of record JAEIFL010000302.1, read on the forward strand.
TTTGCGTTAAACTATTAAAATATTGTCGTATGGTTATTTTTTGTGCAGTTCAGCTCGCATGATCTCGGTTTCCAGCTCTTTATATTTTTTGCAGCCTTTCTGTTCTGTTCGGCCAAATGAATAATATTTGTGGCGTCGTTCTGCTGTTGACTCAAGTTTGGCAAATAATTTGATTTGCAAAACGATAAATTTTGTAAATATATAAATTATACTTATTCGAGCTTAAAACAACATTTTTAAGGGATTATACAAAAAGACAAGCACTGGTTATAGTTGAAGTTTTTTTTCTCAAACAAACAAACAAATAGCATACTAAAGTATAGGAATAAAATACAAAAATATAAATAAATAAATAAAACTCTGTTAAATTTCAATGTTCAAACTGAATTAAAAACGTTAACCTAAAAACCATCGTCAGTAATTATCATAATGCCAATTTGATTTATTTTTAAATATGTATATAGCCTAACTCAAATGTTTTTTTATATTAAATATTTATTTTCTACAACTTTTTTTATCGTATAATTATTTGTGCTTTAGAAAACAAAGTATGTTATATATCTCGTTTTGTCATGTTTGTTATTCTTTTTTTTTGTGGCACCATTAAAGGAAAGTAAATAAATTAAGCCTCAAACTAGGGAAAAATAAGCAGGAAAGGCGGAACTTTCGCATAAATTAGCCGTTTGCATTTGAAAATTCGAAACTTCCTCAACTGAAATCAATTCAATACTTTTCAACAAAAAAAAAAAAAAAAAAAAAGTACAGATTCAGTTCGCGTTTGTGCTGCTGAAAGCTTAAAAGTTTGTTTTGCCATTTTTCATTGCTTACTACAGAAAGTTTTAAGTAAAAAATAAATTTTAGCCAAAAAAAAAAAGGAAACTGGCACAAACAAGCTGAGTTGACAGAAAAAAATACAAAAAGATATATATATTTAAAAAAAAAAAACAGTTCTATATTGGTAAATAATTTTGGCGCAAATATTTTGCGCCTTGATTGTTTGCTTGCCATTTCCTCGCTGGTTCTACTACTAGTGACTATATAGTATATATGTGGCTTGGGCCAAAAGGGTGTAGCATACAGTCAAAGAGTCAGACAGACTCCCAGACGAGAGTCACTTAGAAATACGCAGTCATGCCCAACTTATTTTGTGCTTCAGACGAAGCAGTTGTCTTCGCTATGAGGCGCGCCGCATCAAATCTAAAACTTTTTTAGAATTTATTGGAACGCATCCAAAAATTATAAGTTTTGCCCTCATTTCAATTCTGCTGCATACAGACACTATGGCTGGCGCACACCACAGATCTAAAGGTTCAGGCTTTGTATATTTTTAAGTATTCCTGCCCTCAACTTTCGTCATGGAATTTCCACTCTATTGGGCGGTGCTCTCCAGTTCTATTTTATAGTGGCCAAGCAATAAAAGAGCAACTATTTTAATGGAAACAATATTTCAGGTCAAATAACTGAATCGTTGCCTTGGCTTTTGGATCGCCCTTTATATTTTGAGTTCACAGTTAATGAAACTTTGTTTATGAATATTGTTTTTTAAGGATGTCAATGTCTGCTAAGAGTTTATTTTTGGCAAATTAGTTGCCCAAGCTGCAGTTTGGATAAAACTGTGCGCTTGTGTTTTTTTTTTCTCTCTCTGTTTTTAATGGTAAGCCAGAACATGAAATACATATACTTTTTGTTCGATTTAACAGTATATTAAAAGCTTTTCACATATAACGTAACAGAACAATATTTTATTCATTTTTTAATTAAATCAAGCTAAATATTTAATAATTTTTTTAAGTAATGTGATGTAATGTATTGTAGAATAATATGTATTTATTTTAGATAGTTTAAGGTCTGCCATATATTTTGTTCATTTCTTATAATATAGTGCTTGTATAGATTTTTTTTGTTAATTTTTTATAATAAGTATAGTGCTTGTATAGATTTTTTGTTAGTTAGATTCTCATTGTTATTCATATGAACTTTTCGAATTCACTTGCAACGTTCTTAAAGCTCTAAATATAAGTAATATTTATGACGCGTTCTTCTTTTAGCCAACTCTCAACTCTCGAGTGAAATCCTTTGCCAAATCCTGGACAGCGTGTTGTGCCGCAATGAAGCAATCAATCACCGCACAAATCGCTTTGGTGTCGCAAAGCACCGCTGGGCAAAGACTTTTCGCCTTAGGAATAATATCCATCATTGCAGTCGCCGTAATCGTCTTCATTTTGCATCCAGTTCATGCCGCGTCGGAGACGCCTTTGAAGCACCAGCGACCCAGCCAGACTCCATGACTCACAGATCGACGGCAAAATGAAGGAAGAAGGGGTGAAGAGAAGGGCCTGAAAATGCGCTGTCTGCTTATGTGTTTGTGTGTGTGTGTAAGAGTCTCGTCTTCATGTCCATTCCCAACTGCATCTACATTTGCCGAGCTAAGCAGCGTGCCTGCAATCTCTCGCTGCGTAATCACATTCGAGTGCTCGACTGCCTATCCTTCGCCTGCGCCTCCCTTCGTTGGGCTCCACATGTGAGTCGAGGCGACGCCGAAGCTGGGCCGCATATAAATGTTTGATTTATGCATCCAAATGCTTGAATCGCAGCCAAAAAGTCTTTGCCATTGCCATTGCAGCTGTTGTTGTTGTTGTTGTTGCTGTTTGCTCTTGCTGCAGTTGTTCCTTTTGCAGCTCTTGGAGTCTTCTTCGGAGTCGTTTCCCACTGTAATAATGGCGGCACTTTTGAGCTCACTGAGAAAAACCACCGACACAAGCAGCTTATCCTATCGGTGCATTCAGTGCATCGACAATGATGCTGACACTGACGACGAGCACATTATCATTATCAGCAGCGGCACCACCAACACTACTACCTCAAACACCACCACCAGCACCACCACTACCACCACCTCCCCAAAGTCTTTTGGGCCCCTGTTCGCACTCAGTTATAAATCCATTCATTGCGGCTTTATGGCGAAGGTGTGTTTAATGCCAATGCCTTCTCTTTGACTTGGATGTGTGCGTATCTTATGGATGCATTTGCCATCTGCCAGATACAATTTTCCTCAAAAGGTGTATCCACGTTTCGTGTAATTTTGCCAGTTGCATGCAGTGGCGGTCGCTGCGACTATTGCGCCATTTATGGCTCGTTAAGTGCTAAACAACTTATTCAACACTTTGATAGCCAGTCGAAGCTGGCCCTCACCATGGTCAAGCTTAAGAAGACTTACGATTAGAGAGCTTCAAAAAGGTTTCCTGAGAAGGAGAGCTATATAAAATAATAAGTCTTTATTAAGAGTTTCGCATTTTTAAAATAATTAGCTGTGACTATAACAAACTGTATATATTTGTTCCTCTATTTAAATACTTTTGACATACTTTATATGAATCAAATGCTTATATAAAATATTTGTCTTCCCGAAGTTTCAAAAGGTTTAACTGAATAAAGGACTTCCATGAGTTGTATAGAAAGTATAAGAAGTTTAAGCATTTTTATTGACATTAAAACAAAATTATAAAACTTGTAGCAAGCCAAGGCTGTACAAATGTAGCCCAGCTCTTAAAACCGATTTGCTATCTAAAATAGTTTACTTGAGAATCAAACCAAATATATATCTGTATGATCAAATAATTCATATGCAACTAAGCAACTTTATATTCCATAGAACACACAATACAAAACACACACTACTTTATAGAGCGTTAGCAATTTGGCCAAACTCAGCTGAATGGACTCATGAATAATGCATATAAAATAGTGGCCAACGGGAGTCGAGTCGACTTCATTGAATGAATACAATTACAAAACTTGCGTATGCGATGTCCGTTGAAAGTTTTCAAAGTTTTTGCTTAATAAATTTACGAGCACAAGTTTTCACCCAGGGCTTTGAATCTGCTCAGCAAAAAGTAATCACTTAACTTTGCGTTGTACTATAGTCGGTTACAAGAATGGTGAGTGGGATATAGTCCGGGGATAGTCCAAAAGTCACTGACTTAATCATCACACGCTGATATCTTAGACAAGAGCAGAAAGAATTCATTATGCTGCTGCCCACTAAACTCAACAGAAAAAAGGCAACAATATCAGCAAATCCAGGGAATTGGTAGCTTACAAAACTACTGAAACTCATTTGCCAACCTATCGGCGGATCTGCTAAGAAACACCCAACTTAACTTAACCCATCTTGCCAGCTGCCTATTTTTCTGTTGGCAGTTGCCAGTTAGCCACCCGCGTGGAAAGCAATAAAACAGCAGCAACAGAAAAAAGACAGAAATAATAAACAAAATGCACTCGTTATTTATATTCGCGAGTAAAAGAAATAAAAATCATGGAAACAATCTGTTAAACAAAAAAAAATATATAAATTCATACAGGGTAACAATATAATGTTAAAATTTATTAATTATCTAATCCATTCAAAGACTACAATTATTTCAGTCAAGCAAATGAGTTTGTTACTTTTTAAATAAAGCAATGTTACCATTTTTATTAACAAATAAGTAATTTATTTTTTACACCTATCTTCTTAGAGTTTTAGGTGATGGCTTAAAGTATAAGTGTAAGTGTTCTGGCTATAAAATAACTTTTGAATTTAAACAGTTTTAAGGCTGTGTCAAAACCCATTTTTGATTTTACACAATCAAGCTTAATAGTTCAATTTTGTAAAAAATTAATTAATAATGACATTCTACACTTAGTTTGTGCTGCTGCTGCCTTGATTTGGATCACCCTGTAATCAAGTACTGAAATATGCTTAAAGTTTTTCCTGCCACCAGACAGTAGACGCAAGCAAGAAAAGCGCATTAATTTTTTGCTGCTTTGTTTCGTCTATTGTCTTCTTTGTTTTTGCCTGCGCGTCTTCTGCACGCACTTAAAAATTAATTTAATATTCTTGTATATCCTTTCTCGCATGTTCCTGCGTTCCTCGACGACAGCAACCGGTGCTGCCAGGCTGTTGCCTTTTTGGGTGTTGGAGCATCCCGCCCCAAAGTACAAAACGCCACAGTACATCATAAAATCCTCCTTTTCCCAAACTTCCACCAGAACGATTGTTAAACCCTGCCGAGGAACAGTTTCCTGCGTCCTTGTTGTTGTTCTTGTCGTTGAGCTCGCATGGCGGCTGTAAATATAATTACGTCGGGAAAATCCGATCCTTGAAGGATTAATTAGCGCGCATTATGAGACGCACTGACAACGACTAGAACAACAACAGCAAAAATGGGGAAACACGAACTGACTAATTTGGTGCCTTGTACGGTAGATAGGTGGGGCTTAAGTATCCAGGGAGGGGTGTTAACTAGCTCGTAGCGTTATACCTCTGTGTATACATGTACGTGAACGTGCAAAAAAGAAAAAAAACCAAATGGGATACATTTGCTGCTAATTAAGAATCCATGTTTAAAATATGCTCCTCGTTTTCAGTTTTCGTGTGTGTGCCGAGAGGTGAACATCTGAGTCTATGGAACCCATTTCACTTGTGTGTGTGTGTGTGTGTGTATGTGTGCCTGTGTTATTGCTTAAGTGGTTGTGGTTTTGAATTGCAAGAAGCGGCCATAAAAATATAAGTAGAACATGGCACATAAATGTTCTAACCAGCGGGTGGGTGGTGTGGTTGGCAAGCAGTCAGGCGAATTAAATGACAGCACCACCTCAATTTCATCTCCTAGACAATGATTTAAGGTGAGCGCTTCAAATTACCAGAAATTCAATCTATTCACAAACTAGAAACAAATTAACCATGGCTGCAAATAATGATTTAATAATGTTATGCTGTTCAATTTTTAGGCTTAGGATTATTTAAGACAAATTGAACTTTGATTTGATATTAAAAGATTCATTTAAAACAGATAAAGCTTATTATTTAAAAGTATTTTGCATTATTTTATTTCAAACTAACAACTTGTAATTTACAAGGAACCACGAAGATATATTTAAATATGCGTTAATTTATGTTGATTATTGTTGAAAACATGAGAATACAATGAATTCAAGGTGACAAACATGGAATAATTGTTTTATTGTTCTTCATATCAAATTTATCCATACCAAACAATAATTTGAGGTGGCTTAGAAGTATTTTTCACACCTCTTTAATTTATTTATATTTGCTGTGCAAATGGAATGAATGCAAGGACAGAGTGTGATTAATTAAACCATTGTAACAAGTGAGGAAGCACCCATAAAAATTAAATAAACAATGAGCTTCAAATTAGAAGCTAACTGAACAACCAGGCGAAACTCGTTAAGGTCATAAATAGCGCAATAACAATAAAAATTCCGGTTGCAAATAAAGCTTACAACTTTCGAGTTGACTTGCCGAGATTTCCAAACCCAAAACCCCATTTCCATTCCCAGTTTAAGTCAGTTCCTGCCTGAACATGTTCATAAAATTGAAGAGCCTGTTGCCTGCTGAAGCAGACAACCAACTGTTGAGCGGATTTTACGAGGCGAGTAATGACGTCATAAAAATTAACAACTTCATGGCTAGCGTATCTTTTACTTTTTTTTATGCTCTTTTTCTTTATCACTATTTTGTGCTATTTGCCATTTGCATTGAAATCATTTGAATGTGTGCCAGCCACACTTTCAACTCAAGTCATGACAAAGAGGTTTCCGAAAGGGGGGAACGGGGTAACATCAAAACGGAGGCGACAATCATTAGCCGGCAATCAAGGGGCACGAGTCGTCGCTTTGCATCGCATCGTGCCAAATGTGAGGGCAAATCCAATATGAAAAGCAAAGGCGGGAAATTAAAATACAATCAGGCGGGTTCCAAAACTTTGCTACACGGTTTTTGGCCAATATTTATGCTGCGTGCCAACAATAACAAAACCCATGAAACGTATATGCAAAAAGGTAGAGTCGGATTCAGTTTGGGAAAATTGCGTCGGAAAATTTACCGTTTAAACGATACGGCCAAACAATGCACATACGAATACTCCACACACACTCTGCACATGTATGTGTGTGTGTGTGCTTGTGTGGAAGAGAGTTGTTCGAATTGCCAACCGAATATAATTTATTCGATCTGTGATAGCAGCGGCCTCTGTCCGGCATGTCTCATAAAAATTGCAGTTTAATTACTCCATCGACAGTATCAATTTAGCGAAATCTTTTATTAGTGCGTTCGCAGATGGATTGCCATCGTGTTAAAACGCCATCTGAAGTCAGTTAAAGGTAAAGGATTGCTTTACGAACGATCCCTTACATATGGTTTGAATGGTCGCAAAAAGCTTAAGTTTAACCTTAAAACTTAAAAGGTTAAGATGGTTATTTTATTGCATTGTAAACGTAAAACATGTCTTTAAAAGTAAATATTGCAATTGGAATTCTCCTAAGTAACTTACGATTAAAAATGAACATAGGTAAGGACTTTTGTCAATTTAAAGTTCTGTTGCTTTTTAGCACTTTTCGTAGACTTTCGTTTAATATATTAATATAAGAAACTAAACGGTTTTTTAATTTTTCATTAAATTATGTAACCGTTAACTGAATTGAAGTTAGTGGACTCTTTGATATTCTGTCAAAAAGAACACCCAGTCCATTTCCATTGCTAGGATGCTCGTTTGCTCGATCCAATAGCCAAACAATTTCCAATACGACGCACAGCTGCTGCTGCTGCTGATGCTGATTCTGCTACTTCTGCTGACCCCCAATCCGAGCAAGCAACCCCACTTCGGGCCAGCCCACTTTTGGGCCGCACGCTCATCCACAAGATTTATGTATCTCAAATATGTGAGTGCGAGTACAAATGCGAATGCCTATGCAGGCAGGCAATGCCAGCTGTAGTCAGGCCACAGTCAGCTAGCCAGGTCCAGAGAGCAACTCTCCTTCAATTACTCCAGCTCCCAGTTTCGTTGACTCCACAAAATCCAGCCGCAGCTGTAAACTGTATTTGTATACTGTGTGCTGTAGTATATCTGTGTATTTGTAAATAAGCGGAGCAAATGTTTTGTGATTGCACCGCGCGCGCGCGCTCTTTTTAAATTTACGTGCGGCAAATGCAACATACTTCACTTACGGAATTTGCGTTAATGTGCATTTGCAGACCACTTCAGTTTGGGCCAGGCAAACTGACCAACCTCCCCCCTCTTCCATTTGGTGAACTGCCTTCATTTTGCATTTGCATGCCGCCAACGCAATGCCTCCTATTTTTTTTCCTTCTTCGTCAAAAGGGAGTTGGGGTTTTGTGGCTCTCGATGTGCGAATGCCAATGCAATGCTGCACTTGTGCCCCGGCATTGAGTTTATACAAATGCATAGCATGAGTGCATGCTGTTGTTGTTTGTTGTTGCTGCATCGGCATCTGCAAGCCCAATGTCAGATACAAGGTACATTTTTGTCGGTGTCTGTTGCCATTGCAGATGCAGACGGAGTTTTCAAACCTCATACCTCACGAATGCTCTGCTGTACGTGTGTTTGTGAGTTTGAAATGTATGTCCGTACGCAAATGCAGCCATGATTTATGATCTGAAACAATATTGAGCGCCCGAAAATTTATGGAGTGCTCCGCTTTGCAAATAAAACGAAATAAACTTTTTGTCAGTTGTATTTTTCGCTTCAATATTTTTGCTTTTCGTAAGTTGCCAGTTGTTGTTGCTGCTATCGTTGTTGTTGCTTTTGTTATTGTTTTTTATGCCTTGCCTTCAAATTGACCATTCATTTCGCTCTCGATTTATTTCGTTTCCGTGTTTGTGTGTGTAAAAAGCGTTTCGTAGAAGTCAACACTGCATTTTTTTCATAGAACCTACCAGATAAACAGAAGTAAAATAATATAATAGCTCTGGTGGCCAAATTTTAAGTTTAAAATCAACTTAAAGCACTTTTAAATATCACTTTTGCCAATATAAATTATTTGTAAGCGCACATTTTATTATATTTTGTATGTTAAATGAGAGGTTTTTTTAAATATTGATAAAATATGGCAAAAAAAGTTTCGACGCAAAAATCTTTTGCTAGCCTTACATCAAATATAAATATATATTAAACAGCAATCTTAGCTGGGAAACATTAGTAATTTTTTCAGGCATCATTTGGAAATGTGTACGAAATGTTTCAAGAACAAGTAAACTCAGCTTTAAAAACCATCATTGGACAGTTATAGGCAGATAGTAAACTTGTACATCTATTGGGGCCGAGAAATTGGCTACCAATCGAGACATAATCGATCAACGAGTCGATGAGGGATTGGCCATTATACGCATCTTTCACAACATGATGACGAAGCTGATTCGAGATCGCGAAGCCAACCATCTGATTCCTAACACCTTGCAAGAATGTAATGCGTGATCATCTTTTGCAAATTGATCATGCTATCATCACCCACCAAAGATCCGAACACTTACCTATGAGCTTAATAATCTTAAAGAAAAATTTAAACACAGTCGTTAATTTCTGTTATCGCGGTATCTGGGCCTTTCACTTTATTAAGGTTGGCGTTTTCCAATCAAGAAATGAAATATAGTGTAGGCTTTCTATTCAGTTAATTATTGTGTTATCAATATCTTTCCTGACCAACTCTCTTTTCTGTGATTAATTTTCTTTGAAATTCAGATAGTAGGTAAAGAACGCATGATTTAATTTAAGATATTAGATAAGTTTGAACTGGGTTTTTTTTTTTTCATTATTTCCCCCGCTCGACTGATCCTCTGTTCCATTTGAGTGGTATTTTCGGTTTAGTAACGAAACAAATCGAATGCTCTAGTTGTTGTTGTTGTTGTTGAGTTGTATTCATTTGCAACTGACAACTGCTATAAAGGAGGATAACAAGCACATTTATCATGTTGCACACGCAGTAAGCATTCTGGCAATCGATTTGTGCTCGATTCAGCCTTATCAGCAGCAGCAAAGCAGGGCGCCCCTGTGCCACTTAGAGAGAGGGGGAGGATGATGACTGAACAGGGGCGTCTCAGCATGCACAATTGAATGCCGTTACGCCAGTCAGCCATCCAGCTCAACTCAAAATGGCAGCATCTGAGGCTTAGTTAGGCAAACACTTCCTGCCAGAAGGACAACGATACCACAGCAGCATGCGAGAAAATTGGGTTGTCTGCAATGCATATCTATCAACAGCAGCACTCTCAATTGAAGAGAAAATCCAAAATTCGAACTTGTGGCGGCTTCACCCACATGTGAATGCCAACCGGCTGACAGACGCCATTTTGTTTTGGATGCAGACATATGGCTGCAGACGCATAGATCTTCTGATGAGGGGGGCAGTCAAATGAAGCTACTAGGAGCATTCATTCATATTCTATTTTAATATGACAAACATGCATAAAACTGAGCACAACGCACGTGACTTTTGACAAATTTCCAACCAAACCCCCAGCACGCACAAAGGTTGTGAAATATTTTAAACTGTAAGAAGAACAAAGCAATTTGATTTTCGACATTTTATATGTCGACATGAAAAATTGGATTCAAAAAGTCATCAAATTAATATTTTATTTATAAATATTTATAAAGTTTTTTAAGTAATTTATTTTTATTTTGTAGTTTTTTATTAATTTACATAGCCAAAAGCTAAATTTGTTATATGAAAATAATTAAATATTCTGTTGATGTTAACAAAATCGACTGCTGATAACTTTAAGAAAATGTAACAAAATGTTAATATCAAACTTAAGATTGACAAGTTGCCAAACATTTCTCAAGCTTTAGAAATCATATTTTTCTAATTTTCAGATAAAAACAACCAACAAAACAACCAACACGAGAATAATGAAACAATGATAAAATGGTAACATATGCCTTGACGTATCGATCTGAATATATTCATATCGCTTGCCACATTTTGTAAGTGTGTCTCATATGCTAAGTTTTGTGCTGTGTTGCTTGCCACACTAGTCGCTGTCTAAGCATCCTGCGCCGTATGCCCATAAATCATAAAAGCAGACAAAATATTTGCCAGGCAAAAGGCAACGCAAAATGAAAAAACTGAAAAACACGCTCGAAATTATGTTTTGCTCCAGATATGTCGCTGAGCGAGCAACCGTTACTTGGCAAGCAGCAAAAATTTCGAGGCACAGGACTTGCAAAATGTTGCACGTGAAGTATTTTGTGTTTGTTTTGTGTGTGTGTGTGTGTGTGTGTGTGTGTGTGAGTGTGTGTAGCTTGCATATGCGGGAGAAGACGCATCATAAAACAACAAGGACAACGCACCAAAAATATTTACAAAAAAATTACGCTTAAATGCAATTTTTGTCATCTTTTTCTCTTTGCGTTTCGTTTTTTCAAGACTCATATGCATGCGGCGCTTGTGATTTATGATGAGGCAAACGGAACTCGAGCAAAGTACTCCAAACCAGCAGGACGAAGTGCAGCAGCCATCGGAGAAGATACACTTCCAGCTAGGAGTGCGCTCTATCCGACTCGACGCACCGCGGTGGGCAATTAAATGACGATGCAATAAAACCACCAAAGTGCAATTCATACATCGTTAAAGTTGGGTAACATTCATTGAGATTTCTACACACAACACACCAGCGCAGCTAATTTATTATTAATTGAATTGAACAGAGCCCAACTGGAGCTCTGATAGACACACACACACACACACACAGGGGAAACTTGTGATGGGAGTTTTATGTTCTATTTATGTTGTGCAAACGATGCCCCATAATCGTAAAAATATCAAAACAAATCGTTAAAATCGATCGTCGTTGTCGCTGCTTCCTCAATTCACATGCACATTCACAGTCACAGTAACATTCACATTCACAATCCAAATTCAGATTCAATGAATGCTTTGAACAAGCATTTGAACGGCTTCATTTGCAGAGAGTTTTGGTGGAGTTTGTTGTTGGTGGGAAACTCAGCTCCATGGGTAAGTGACGTGTGGGGCATGTGGGGGTCGACGCGTGTCAATTGAGTTGCTCGCGCTCCCGCACATATTTGTATTCGATATTGAAAGTGGCTAAGCGTGTGTTTGTTTGTGTGTGTGCCCATAATCATCGTCGTGGCAGCCAAAGGAGCTCATAAATTTTGTGACTTAATTAAGTTGGCATCACTTGAAAATTGTTTAAATGTATTTATTTTTTCTCTTCGAGAGTGCTGTTTGAAGTGTGTTTAGTTTTAATTTACAGATAATAATTGTAAGAGCCCATTATTGTATTCAATTTGATTTATAATTGTTGGATTGGTTCAAGGGCAAACAGGAAGAGGTGGAGGGATAGGAAATAACACTGAAATTAGACGAGATTAGTTTTGAAGAACTTAAAGGAAACCACACAAAAGTTTTTAATAAAAGATTTTACTGTACATTAAATATATATTGGAATTATTTTATTTTTAATTAATTCTTGATTGAAACAAAAAAGTACTGCCAAGATATTTCCTTTAAAATACCCAATGAACTTTCTTGTGTCTAAAAATGTTTCAGTTATTTTGTAAGTAAATAACTAACCACACAATTTTAAATTTTGATGTCGTGTTTATTTGTTTAGCGTTTGAAAATCTTCAAAAACAAAAACATATGTGGAAATATTCGCAGCATGTTTCAAACACCGAAAACACAGAGACCCAAAAGCAAGAGAGAGGTGCCACACGATATGTGTGTGTGCGTTGAGGGGCGCTCGAAGGCGCCGTTTGTTTATCCAAAGGGGGTCGACACTTGGGGCCAGCCACACATGCCACATGCCCTGTGCTATTTGTTTTTATAGACTCATTTTATGTGCTCCTCCCGTACGAACAAAAAAACTTTAGTAGTAGTGTTTGTTTATTTGATCTACGATTTCTCAACACTTGTTGAGGCTGGGCCATGTTTATGAGTCCACTGCAACTTACGCCTGCGAATCTGAGTTAAGTAGAGGCAAGTACATTTGGTGGGATTGCTCACACAAACAAACACACATTTTAATAACCATAATAATAAGAATTAACTTGCTCAGTATCTGACAACACAAAAGATTTGGGATTGAGAGTGTTTCAGGGACTGACGCTGGGCAGACAAAAGCCTCATAAAGACATCATAACTCACAGCCAGCTGAAAGGATAAAATGGACACGCACAGATATTCCTGCTGCCTCTTTCCTGGGCGCAATAATTAAGTAGTTTTCTATGCAAAATTAGAACAAAGTCGGCAAGCAAAGAGTTACTTTTGCTCATTCTCTCTACCTCGTGCAACTTCACAGGTAGTATCCTGGTTAAATTAAAATCACCCTCTGTGCACGGCAAGTGCCCAAGACATTGTCACACATTATCCAAGCAAAGAGTATGGACTTCCAACTCAACTCGTAGCGAACTTCTTCGAAACAAAGGCTGCCACGACTTAAAGGGGTGGCAAGGACCACAACTGAAAGACAAACTTTTGCGCAATTTCTGCTTCTTGGCAGGGGTTGGTGGGATGGGGGAATGGATGGCGTCGTCGCAGCTGCTGCCGCTACTCTCGGCTCAATTGCAATTACGGCAAATTACTTTATTACATCCGTAATTGTGTGACCATCGAGCGTGCCATTTTTCGGGCAGTGAAATTAGTAAAGCGCCACAAGTGGTTGTGACACGCCTCCACCCCTCACTACTCCTCCCATGCTTCAGCTTAGCCCACTTCGATGTACATGCCTCCTCAGCCCTTCAATTGGTTAATGACGCCGACGGTTGCAAGCCCGACGGCAATTGACGAGCCAGTTGATATCAAGGTAAGATGGTAAGTATGGTTATTCGTTATCATTTTAAAATAATGCTTTTAAAAACAGAGTAAAAAGCGTTTCTTATATTAATTTAAAAAAAATGTTTTAATATGTATTAATAAATACTAAACCTTAAGCACCTCAATTTATATCAACAAAATAACCAATCTAATCATTTTATTCAGGGAAGTATCGGAAGTTTTTATCATTAATGAGTTTGAGTATGAGAATTTTAAAATTATACTTATGTATTTCTATCAGGAACATGTTAAATATGTTTTATAGTATTTATACAATAAATTATTACAATTCTGTTGTAATTGCCAATTAATCCATACCTTTTTTGAGACGAGTGAAGTTTTTCACAAATAAGTTTTCATCTTTATTAGCGTTAAATGTCAAAACTTGTTGTAAATGTCATTTGTAATTGCCGCTAATCGTGTTCATTTATGATCGCTGGCCTCTGACGTCACTTGTGCTGTGCAAATTTAGTATTGGATTTGAGAACTCGCGCCAAAACTCGGTTGCTGGTCTACCACGCAGACTCGGCTCTCGCAGCTCAGCCATATTTATTTATGATGTAAACAAACCATTAACCGGGAGAATTACGAGCGCAGTCGCAGTCTGCGCTCTGCCCGACCATAATGGCTGCGACGCGACGCAGTGCTGCAGCGCAGCGGCAGAGCAGTCGCAGTGCAGCAATGCAATATAAATCACGCACACGCGCACAAATTTACGATGTCGGTGCCTCTCTCAGCTTGTTTGCCGCGTCTCCCTTGCACGCGCTCGGTTGGTATACAGCTCTCTCGCTCGCAATGGTTTATAGCTGCCGGGTATGGTTTATTGCTGGCATCTTCATCTTCTGCTGCCAGCGCTGCCACTGCGCACTCTCTCTGAGCGTCAGAGAGCAAGAGCGAAAGAGAGAGAGAGCAGCTGTTTCTGTGTCAAGCATATGCTTGTGTTGTTGTTGTTGTTGCTGCTGTTGGTGCTGTTGTTGATGATGGCAGACAGAAAGGGAAGCAATTAAACTGGCAAAATTGCGATGGTGTGAGCGAGGCGGCCATTCAGTCTCCGCCCATTTTTCGTGTTGTGTAGCGTCACAAAAACCGCAGGAAATACAAAAAAAGTGCCAAAATACGACAAACATTTAACATTTCTTTGCCAACCTGGAATCGATTCATGTAAATGTTGATACAATTCTGCAGCAAACTGGCAGTTTATCGTTTACCAGCACTGTCCTAATGAGAAACCTGTTAGAGGAGCGCGCGCAAGAACTGGTTCAGAGCGTGGTCCAAAATTTATGGCTACACGTGGCTTTCATTGAGAAACTGATTCTGCGGCGCTGGGCAAATTGCTTTGTTTATGGGCGTTTACTTTTGCAGCACACACACACAAACACCAAATTTACGAGCTCTTGAGTTTTCACTCAAGTTGACTTTTGAGCGCATTGTCGTTGTCGCAGCCGTCGCTATTTTTGAGTGTTTTGTGTGTTTGCAACACACGTCTTGCACCCGGAGCTCATTTATGCGCTTTATGTTGGATTTGAACTTGAAAATTGCTTTATTAATCATTAAGGAATAAGCGCGTCTATTAGGTGTCATTTATCATTCTTGCAGTTAGCAAGTCGGATGACTGAGTGGTATATACTATTTGCATCTAAGTTGACGACATTTGTGAACCATTTAATAACATTAACATACAGAGAAACATTTAATTTGTTGTTTGAATTACATTCAGAATTTGTGTATTTATATAAGAATCACATATTTTACATTGAAAAAAGACAATAAAACTGGTGTATCTAAATGTTACCTATATAAATTAAATATTAATAAATTTAATTACGATATTTAATTCAAAGTTATCTCAGCTTATCCAATTATTATTGATAAATTGCATTAATTTATAGTTGAAAATTATGAATTGATCGGCTAAACATGATAGTTTTAGTTGAATTTAATTTTATTACTTGTACTTATTTTTTATGTATGTATATATTTTTTGCCATCTTACCTGATGCCTTGCCCTTTTCGGCAATAAAGTATACATACATATATGTATATAGATAATTTCTATGTATAGAAAAGATGAATTTAAGATTCTAAGCAAGTCTTTGCTTTGACTACATGTTGCGTGGAACATGTGGCCAACTTAAGAGTTACCGCAACTTGAAACTGGCCTTTGTGAACAAACATTTGATATCTATCTTATTGCAAGGAAGTTGAGTGTGAAATTAACCCGGAGCGTGCAGACGGATTACCAAAAAAACAGACGGACAAGCAGACAACCGCATGAGCAAGCAGCTCAAATTTATAAACTTGCACATAAAACTTGAACATGACCGAAAAGAAGAAGAATAGAGGCAACTGGAACCGCATGAACACAAGCAGAAACAGCAGCAAAAGGACACGAGTATATAAAGAAAAACCACTTTTGAGTAAAGTAAGAAAACACACAAGCACAAGCTGAAGTTTCTCAAGCTGAAGCTGAGGCAACCAAAAGCCAAAGAAACCACAAGGAGCAAAGTTTTCATTTTTGGCCTAATGAAAAAGGAGGCGGCTGGTGATGGGGAAGTTGGTGGTGGAGCAAGAGCAGGAGCTGCTCGTGTGTTGCGCTTTTTTTCTCGCTCACTGTGTGTGTGACAAACTATCTTAATGGCTTTTCGCAGCTTGGCGGCTCTTAAATGCGATTTTAATTAATTGGACACTTAAGTTAACGACATTTCTTTGGCCGCTCTCGTTTGACTGACTCCGACGACTGCACACGGCGACGATTTTGATTAATTGGCCAACAGCGCACACGGACTCCACAGGCAGCCAACGTAAACTGAGCCAACTCAAGGTGTTGCTGGATGCTGCATCAATATAATTGATGGGCCACACTCTCAAAAATAAAAGACTACCCGACTTGGCAAATTGTCAGCAGCAGACAAAATGGCGTTGCAATCGGAACTCTGAATTCTGGTGTCAAATAAAAATAAAAAATATATATCACGTAAATAAATATGGTTTTTAGATAAACAGCTCTGACGACAAGTTTACCATATAAATTGACAAATGCAAATTGTTTTTTAAATTGCCTAAACACTTGTTAAACGTACAATAGTTCAAGGTGTTATCATAAGACTTTTGCGATTTTACTTCTGTAACACTTAACCCTCTAACCGGCAAGCGTGCCTCAAGGTTTGCTTTGAAGAAATTCACCGTTATGCCAATATACCGTTGTTTTTGTAAAACTGTAAGAACAGAACAATAAATAACAAAGCATATCATCTTTTTGTAGAAGGCTATCAATTGTTTCAACTCTTTGTTTTTGTGCGAGAACTTTCATTTTTAGTGCGAATATTTTTTGAAATAAATTATGATTTTTCAATACATTTTTAAAAGTTTCTTACAACGAATTGAACTAAATAATATTTTTTTTGAAAAAGTAAAGGGCTTTTTATTTGAAATATAGATTCTCCAAGTAATTTATACGTAAGTATTGGGTTTTAAAAGCAAAAAAGTGAACAGTGCCTGAAGGCACTGTTGCCGGTTGCAGTGTAAATTTATCCCCCATATTAACTTAACGTTTTTTAGTTCTTGTGTATAGAATACCGTAAAAATGGAATTTAATTCAAATGAGCGATTGAGGTTATCAGCTTTGAGTGATGAACAGCAAGAAAAATTAAAAAAAAATTAAACTCTCAAACGCAATGTGTTTGCTCCAAATGCAATATCCAGCAAGAAACACATTTTAACAGTTTGGCCGTTTAGAGGGTTGATAAAATATAAATATTTTGAGGTACATATAAAGATTTAAGTTTAAAAACCCTGTTTTAACAGATTTTAAACTGGGTTTTTAAACTGGATTAGAGCTTTATTAATCGTAGCTGAAATAACTTAAAATAATTCAAAACTATGTCGAACAATAGATGCACACTCCCAACACAATACAGAAACCGAAAACCATCAAAAAAGACTTTAAGGATATTCTGACTACAGTCCAAAAACTAATTTGCTGCCGTTGCGATGTCGACTCACATTCATTAATTTAGTTGAGAAAACATTTTTTGAATTGTTTTGTAGTTTTAATGCGAGCACAGTTAAATTTATGTACTCAAGCAGCTGAGTTTTCTCAAGTCTCCAGTCTTGTGGGATACCCCAAAAGTGCACTGGCAACAGAGGACAGAGCACAAAACAAAGCAAAACGCAAGCAAGTTTCAGTTGCAGGACAAGTCCGAAAGCAAAACATTTGCCAGTTTTCTTTTTAATTTATTTTGCGGCAAGACAATTTATTTGCTCCTGTTCAAATGTGAGCGCTTATCAAATAATTGCCGGGCCAGCAAATGTTGCACAATTAAGCGGTATAAAGGTTGAGGCCAGATCGTCCGCCGAGGGCTTGACCGCACACCCAAACACTAGCCCTTATCCCAGCACAACACACACCCACACATACACACCCATTCAACACCCAGTCACAGTAAGATGAGCTGAATTTTTTATTTGCAGCTGTGCAAATGTTTGTTTG
This sequence comes from Scaptomyza graminum, assembly GCA_018901835.1. Lineage (NCBI taxonomy): Eukaryota > Metazoa > Arthropoda > Insecta > Diptera > Drosophilidae > Scaptomyza > Scaptomyza graminum. Next base: position 1,075,012 of record JAEIFL010000302.1, read on the forward strand.
TTGTCTCCCTGTTTTTTATTTTTCCTACGGCATGTGTGAGTCCTTTTTTTAAGCAGGACAATTGCTAAGGCACTTGTGACCGCTTGTTGCGCTCTCACCTCGCAAACGTTTTTTAATATGCTCCATTTTCAGCTTATCTTTATTGTCTCGTTTAGTGGACACTCAAATGAATGATGGGCACATTTGCTGGTCTTTGCTTTGCTTTTTACTTTTGGCTCTTAGCTGGGAAACAGTTTTTAAAAATATTTAAAGGTATTTGATATAATAAACTAAAGTAAACTTTTGCAACTCTTTAAATAGACACATGGTTAATTAAACCCATTCTAGATATAATTATACACCGATTCCCTAGCATCGATATTTATCGATTGCTTTGGCTAGACTGTTTACTAGAATAGTAATTGGCTGCTGTAAGCAAACTAAGTCAAAAGCACAAATGCAAGCATTAAAATTTAGTTTCGAAATCAAATATCGGTAATCGATTATTATCGATGTCTTTGACTAGACTATTTACTCATCTAAATATAGTACTTTCTGGTAATAACTTTTAACTGGTAAAATGTATTAACAAATATTTATTGATATTTATGATAGCGGTAAGCGATGTCTAGAAGATATCTGAAGTAGCGAGATTAACTCGACGTTTGATGATCGCCGCTAAGAGTTTTTACCTTAAGAAAAGTAAAATGCCTTTTTATAAATCTTTAATACTCTATAGCAATTAAAAAGGGTATAAACTACTCAAGCTTACAAAAACTTGAATCTTCTCCTTAGTAATATATTTTTTTGTGCGAGATAAAAGATGCGTAAGAATTAGTGCGAAACTTGTCTAGGTGATAAACGAATGACATATGTGTGCAGTGTGTGTGTGTGTTTGTGTGTGTATATGTTGAGCTTGAACCTTCGCCACAGGGCCAAAAAGCCACACGGTCTCTGGCAGCCAGCTGCAATCGATCATTTTGAGCGCGTGTGCAGTCTTTGGAACCTGATGCCACACGGCAAGGTCTCAGCTCGATGGAGACGCACCAACGGGTACCAGTTTGTCACACACACAGAGTGTGGACCAGAGGTTCGTGGAAGAGATCAAAACGCCATGCGGAAAGTGGAGAGCGGAGAGAGAGAGAAAGAGAGAGAAGAGGCAGAACAGCAAGTGGAGGGCCGTCTTCTAAGTGCCGGCCATCTTGCGCTATGGACCAGTCCAGCATATGGGGCCCGAGGTGTGTCACATCTCTTTTGTGTCGCACATTTGTCAGAAATTAATCATGAGCTTGTTCCTATAGATACATATATGTTTGTGTATGAGGCAGAGCTGCAACATTCTTAGCGCATTTTGATAAATTAGCCGTCGTGGAGCAGCCGTTGGAGTAAGGTGCGAGTTTGTTGTCTGGCCTTAAAGTCGCTGTTGGCCAGCGTCTGTAAAATGCAATTAAATGCGACCAAAACACACGACTTTGGTGGCGCAATTAATTTTCATTAAAAGCACACGAACTTGAGAAACTACAGCGATCTCGAGTGATCTCAGATATGGCTTGATCGGAACATGAGTTATTCAACGAGTGCGAATTGGCCCGAAAGTCAAGTCAAGCCATCGATTGACGCTAATTGATATGCTTATCGGCAATCGATAAGATTAAGTTTGCGATAACTCAGCACGCAGTTGTTTGCTTGCAGTTCAATCCACTTTCAATTTGACAGCAGCGACAGACAGGTGACAACCCATAACTCACCAGCATTGTTCCAATGAAATATATATGGACTTATGTACTTATGTAAACAACCGATCCTTACTCCATGTCCGCTTCTTTAGTTATGCATGGTTGCGTGGCGCGTATGCAAGACACGAATCGTTGCAATAGTAGCACCGTGAATTATGCCAAGTTGTCGGCGGGTTTTGCTTATAGTTTGGAATTCTCAAATTCTTTTGCATGCAAAAGAAGAATCCGCGTCATCGGCCAGCGATTCATTTTTCTTTTCATGCTAATAAGATAATTAATGATATTGTCTTTTAATTCGTTGCATGCAGCGTGCCTTGCATGTCAAATATAAATGCGTTGGCATATTCAATGAAGATATTATTCATCATTTGACACTAAATTGCAATTTTTTAAAGTAAGCAAACAAAAAATACAAATTGAAAGAGTACATATACGATAAATCGAATCTGTTTTGGATCAAAACTTATCCCATTTCTCTTTAATCTTTCATTTGCCACGCTTAAAAATCGACAACGAAAGCGACAAGTAAAAAGTCAGTTAAGGGGATTTTGAGAAAGGATTTCACCTTTGGAGCAAAACAAATTAGAGATTTCAAAATGTTATTTACGACCAAAATGGTTGATCTATGATGGGTATTAAGGGTTTTCCATGGCGTCGTTGCCTTTTCTCATGCTTCTTGTTCTTGCCGCCACTCAACTCAAATGTATTCCTCTAATGGGGGTGGAAATGCACACGCACACAGACACACACTGAACGTTATAAGCACACACACCTTTCCCATGTTTTCTACTGCTAATATGAGGCTGTTTACACACCCTGTATGTTTCAAGCAGTGGTGAATGAAGGAAAAATAAGATAACAAAAATTTACTTAAAGTAAGTAATTACGAAATTATAAGAATAGCATAGAACATTAAAAAAATAACCAATTTACATAAAATATAAGAGATAAGTAATAAATAAATAAGAATATTCCACCAAAATTAAATAAAGCTATCAAAACATTTAGCTACGATGTAAATTAAAAAAAAAAAACATAGTTCTGGGAAATCAAAATCGATTAAAGTTTCAATATAGAGTGAAATTTGATTTAAGTAAGTTGGTTTTATATGGTACAAATTCCAGACTCTGTATATACTTATGTTAATAGTCTGCACACTTGGCGTTAAAATAGTTTCTACAATATTTTATATCTGAGAAATACATGTATATTTTATGTGGGTTCATTCCATTATACTTTTTCTTACATAAAAATAAAATGCATATTTTACATATGAGTGAGTTTCCTAAACGAAAGTATAAACATGCTTAAGAACCGATCTGATGCACTTTCAACAAGGGTATTCCAAAGTCATTTACCCTCTGTCAAATCACGTAACTAAAGATGTGTAAAAGATTATTCACAACTGAAGCAACAAACTTGGCTAGCTAGTTTTTCAATGTTTTTTTTTTAGTTTTTGGTATTTGTTTTGGATTTTTTTTTTTTTTTTGTTTGTCCAAACAAGCGACGGCAAAAGACGGCCAAGAGCCGCCCGGTCGCCATTTGTGCCATTCATCTTGTTTTGCCGCCTGCCGTCTGCTTATACGAGTACTGCATCAAGAAATCTGCTGCAAAACGGGAAAATAAATCAGCGCACTGAGGCAAGCGTTTGTTTGTGGCAAGTGGTATGGGGTGTTGGCGGAGGGAACACACACGCGGACACAACTCGTACACTCGTTACTCGTATGTCAAGTGTATTTTTGGTCCTCTACGCTGACCCCGCAATACACCCCTCGCTGCCCACCGTTGCACCTAAATGTCGTGGAGCTAGCGACAACTCTTTCACTTGGCGTCTCTTTTGCTTTCTTCTGATTTCCTTCGCTTTAACAGGACAGGCATCCTTAGCGCCGAGATTTATGACATTTTAGTTGGCAATGTCCACATATCTTATCGAATTGTTGGCATCGTATTCTCTGCGTATAAAAGCGCATCGGCGGCCCTCGTGTCTCAGTTCCACTTGCAATGCATATCTTCGGCATGACCTCACCGTACGGTCACAGCCCGCATCATTGAACGAAAATCTGTTTTATTGCCTCTCAATGAGCTCGAGCATTCAAAATGTTGTGCGACACTTTACGGCCTTGCCTTGGGTTTTTGGAGGTGTCGTACATTGTTTTATGGCCATATTAGTGTAACAACTACCTGTGCAAGCAAGAGCCGAAAGTAAAAGTGCGTTGACTGTGACCTAATAACGCGTAATGTCTACAATTTCTAACGGACAACGAAGCTGGCAATGAGCATCGTTACTTGCCATTAAGGTCAAGTTCACTCACAGATGGTTTTCATTGCTTTTGAAATGTTTCACCTGTTCAGTTTGCAGTCCTTCATAATTGCTTATTTTTTAGGAATGGTAGAAAAGCATTATTTGTTCAATATATTTTGAGATTACATATTACTAAAAATAAATAAATATATATAATATTTAATATAATAATAGATAAAAATTATCTTGCAGTTTTATTAATATAATTCCCGTCGAATTTATAAAAACTCTTCAAAGATCACTATAACACATTAATGCCAATCTCACCTTTTTTGATGTTGTTGCAAGGATTGCTTAAAATGTTAAATATTTTATCGTCGTAATGTTACTGTTTATATCTAAAGGTTTAAAGTTCAAATTTTGTACTGAACACAGTGGCAAATAAACTAACAATAAAATTTGAATTCAGCACATGCATTGATATTGATTTATCTCTATGAAGGACATACATCTTACCAATTTTACGTATGCCACACATTTCTTTTACCATCCGCCCACAATGAATAAACTTTCGCAATTTCAAATAATCGCAAGCACCATAATGAGGCCTTCGAGCACACACACACACACACAAACCGAAAAAACCACCCTAGACACAAGACCCGGTTTGCCAGTCTCAGTCCCCTTAGAGGAGGGTCAAGTGGGACCTAAACAAAGCCAATGCAGACCCAAAGAAAAGAAAAACTTTCTTATTGCCAAAACTGCCAAAGTCGAAAAACTCCCCAATCCCTAACCAAGAATCCCGAACCCCAATCCCCGATCTCTTCCCTCCCGCACTGGAGCCCGTCTGTGGCAGCGGTGGCAAAGTCGACAGCGGCAGCCAAGACGACGCGGCGATAGCATGAGGGATTACAGCGCGTGATTTATATGGGATTCCGAAGAAATATGGGCGAAATGTGTCGGCAATTTTTATTGGACATTTTAAAAAGCAAGTAAGATGTTCTCTAAGCGCACACACACACAATTCTCTCCTTTCTGCCCCCACCACTTCACTGCTGCTTCTAATGTTGTTCTCTGTTTGTTGTTGTTGCTAATGCTGTTGTTGTCGTTGTTGGTGGTGGTGGCAGGGACCCTGCTGCCACTGCTACTGCCGCGGCTCCTGGGAATAAGAAATAAGAAACTGCGGCAAGAAAGTTGCGCCCAGCTCTGGCCACACATATTTTCGACTGCTACTGCAGCAGCTGCTGCCGCAGCAGCAGCAACATTTTCCTCACTTGATTTTCACCGTGCGTAGTTAGTAAGAAAGTCGCGTCCGCGTCCGTTCGTTCGCAGCCTCTCTAACGAGCACCAGCGAATATTTATGATCCACCGCCCAGCCCCCCTATCCGTCTGTTTTTAGAAGGGGCAGTAGACGAGAGGCAGCAAGCGGCCGATGGCAAAGTTTTTGGGCCCCAACTTTGCCATTTTCAGCGGTTTTGCATTAATTTAAATTTCGAATGCAAATGAGCCAATTTCACTGAGTGCCACGTTTTGGTCCGAAAAGAAGCTGCTTAGTTTTTTTGTTGCTGTTTTTTTTGTGTGTGTGTGCTCTGCTGCATCCCCTTCCCCCAAATAAGCCCCATCAAAGTGCGGCCAATTCCCGCACTTGACAAATTACCCAAAAGCCCGCTATCCATGCTGCCAACTTTTCACTCTTCTTTCACTTTCCATTCTCTCTCTCTTTCTCTCTTTCTCTCTCTCTCTTACTCTCTCCTATTGTCGCAAAACACGAATTTTTGTGTGAATTGTGACGCGCTCAGCGAATGGCGTCAAAATGATTTAGTTTGTCTCCCTGCCAGTGCAATTGTTAATGCGCCACTTAATTTAATCGCCTCCAGTCAGACCCACCCCCCCTTAACACACTCACACACACACACACATATGGGTGGTTTTGGATTTTTGTCGCGCGTTTTTTATATATTATTTTTGGTGCGTTGCAAATTTGCAACTCGTGGCACGTTGTAATGGAAATTAATTAGGCAACTTCAACTGCCTTGTGAGCTGGCAGCGTCGGCGGCGGCACTTTTATTTGCCACCCGCGGCATCGTTTATATCATTTTTAATTTAGTGGGTGTCCCGACTCGGGCATTTTGTTGTAATTTATATCGTCAACGCTTGAATTAACGATCCCAATTCGTAGCTAGTTCACTTTAAGGCTTAATAGTCGCTGGTATGCATTTTCTTTGTTTTATTTTCGGGGTTAAAATTATTGTCTTAAAGTGGAACGATTGTTTGAAAATTGCCCAAAATAACAACATCATTTATATATAAATTTCCATTCACTTTCTTGGCCTTAGTAAGATTACGTTATCGTGCGTGTCAAAGACCTCTGAATATATATATTTTTCATTCACATTCGATAGGTTTTTAATTTGCTGTTGGTATTAAATAAATAAAGTAAATTAAATAAGGAATTAAAATTCATTTAACTAATTAAAAATAAACCAAAAATATTTATGCCACGCCAAATAGACAATAAACCTTTTCATTTTATTTATATCATTTAACAAAATGATTTATAAATCAACCCGAACAAGTTTGTTGTAAACTAATGTCTAATTGAAAATTAAGCGAGGATGCTGGAGGGGCAACGAACTCTCTTTCCGCAAGGAGCTGATGCTGCTGCTTGCTGCTTAATTATGGAATAGCGGCAACAACGATGCATCATCTGTATGAGAAAAGAGGCTGCAGGGGCTACGCTGGTGCTGATGCTGCTTCAGTTGCTAATGTGGCGCCCCATTTTGCAACAGCAACAGTAACAAACCAAAAAACGCGATGCGACTCCGCGCTTTATGAACTCTACACACAGCCATGCATCCCATGTGTGTGTGTGTGTGTGTGTGCGTGTTGCTATCAACAGCAAATAAATGTACGAAACACGCGAGAATAATGCGCGCATATTGTCCAAATTTGTTCTCTATAAATTTTATAAACATAACACAAAAAACAACAAGAAAAAGGGAACGAAAAAAGAAGTGAACACCAACTGGAAATGAAATTTGCGCAGCTTGTTTACCGGAGAAGTAACGCAGGACAGGAACGATTCCGGATATGCACGGACTTGAAAGTGGCTCGGTTTTCAGAACAGGGCTCGATGTTGGTAACGTTGGATGGTTGGTTTGTTGGATGAATGTTGGCGGCTGGTGGAGTGTTACTGATGCTGCCGAAAGAGAAAGAGGCAAAAGAACTATGTTTGGCGAGAGATAAAGCAATAAATTCTGTCAGAAATTTAATTTGATAATAAATCTTTGGTTCTAGAGCTACGGAATTTATTTAGCTCGCACTCACGCACACACATACATATACACACAAGTGTGTGTGTACATATATATATACAACATACATGTATTGTGTATATATATATAGAAATTCGTGCACATAATAAAACAAAAAGGGCGCAAAAAACGTGCGTGCACGCCAAGGATGAATGAGGATACCGAACATGACACTTATGGATGTTACAGCACACACACACACACACACACACGTGTGCTTTAGGGATATCGCAGACAACGACATTTGTCGGGCATGTCTCTTTATCCCTTTTCGAAATAACACCTACACCTATGCAGGACAATAACGCGTTAATGTGTGTGTGTGTGTTTAAACCACTCGTTGCCACATAAAATGGCATCTAATCCGTTTAAGGGCCAAAAACCACTCACCCTTTCGTCTACTGCTATTTGGCCTTATCACATGGAAATTGCCTCAAGAGCTGAAAAGTTTTTAAGCAGCTTGTCTATTTTTCATTCACATATACACACAATAATGGGGCTCAGTTCTAACTACAACATCGAGTCTTGAGTATCTTTCACTCTTTCAATAAATGTTCGACGCTAACAATAGTTAGCCGGCGCGCCCAATTGGGCAGAATCAATAGAAGAAAAGGACACAAAGGGGTTCTCCGCTACCCCGTATGCCTTAATAAAAATCAGAGGAAAAAATAAATATTCGAAATAATACAGTAGTTTGTTATTTTTATGAGAATAAATGTATGTTTATTGCCTACTTTTCGGTGAATCGATGAAGCACCAGCCATGACTTGGGTGTTATTAGTCAGCTGTAAGGTATGCTACAGAAAATTGTTTGGAAATGTTTCGAAATAAAATGTCAGATTGATTATTATTATTATTATTATTGTCAGATTATTAAATAATATCAAAGCCTAATGAAGACTATTTTATTAGATCAATTTGCTCTTTAAGGGACTAAAACCTCTTTAAGTTTTTAGCATTATTAAAATTAAGGTAAAACATGTGTTGGAGAACAACGGGAGATATCCAGCTTCTTATAGTCATGTTGTAACTGCAAAACATGAAAATGTGATTTAAATTCACAGCTCATAACATTTAATCATATGTCCTACTTACTCTTTTGGTATGAGGCTTATGAGCTTTGATCTAGCTATCCAAGATCAATGATATGAAGAAATTGCGTATTTGTCATAATTGAACTTTTGATAATATTCAAAATACTCCTTTAATAAATTGTTTGTATTATTAGGGCATATTTGCATCTTTGCCAGTCCCAGTTCCACAGTTCCACCTGTAGAGCGATAAACAAAATAGTAATTTTATACTTATTCAACATTAAAAACTTTAGCTTACGCCCAAAATCTGGATTAATAGTATTTTGCATATAATGTACAGATGGCAATAAATGTTTCATTTGCAGGAAATAAATAACCATCAATGAATGATGATGACTACGAAGGTCAGTATTCAGTTGAAGGCTCTTTGCTCTGTCCCGGAGATAGTGGACCATATAACCTAACAAATAAAACCAGAATGGACCGTGAGTATCAAAGTTTTTTAAAGAAAACTTTATCTTACCAATCGGCTGCAGATCAAACATATAATTGGCAAGCTGATCATTTGAAGCAGACGCTTTTTTAGAGAAATTAATATCAACTGTGATTTTGGTTGAAATGTGAGTCAAGCATATGATGGGAACTCTGGTGAAACAATTGTGCTTAATAATTCCCAGTTGTGATTTTCTTCCTTGTGTAACACATTAGCTGTCTTGTAAAGTTGTTGTTTTCAAAGGGGTTTATCCCTAGGAATCGAATCTGCAAAAACACTTGATTTAAAGTGGCCGGATATCTTATTATTTCCTTGGAACTTACCAATGTTGGCAAATATATCCAAATCAGAATTCTCGTTGCTAACTCCAGCTACACGCGAGCCAAAGAAATGAATACTAGCTGTCTTATTCGGGAATGCTTGATTTAGTGCCAGCAGCAGATCATGTTCAATCGATTGTAGGTTTGCTGAAAATCTCAATTGTTTTCAAGTCTCAACTTTGTGTTCCAGCTGCTTCCAGTAAGCGTTAAAGTTATCGAAACCAAGAATGCGTTTTAAGCCCATGTCATATTGAGACTTTACCTTGGTGACATCTGATTCGTTTGAAAGCTACATGTTGATTGGTTTTTGAATGTATGTATGTATATATTAACAAAATACCACTCACTATGACGCCTTTGGCAAGTGCTAGCATAGCTAACAAATAGTTAATCCATAGAAATATCATTTACATTCATTCATTTTTCATATAACAAACGCCACGCGTCTATGACTCTATCCACAAAACGACCAAAACTGAATGACAAGTGCGTCGGTCGGGGAAGCTGAAGCTTGATTGAGTTAATTATACTAAACTCGATTGATAACAAGTCGAGCATTCTAACTTTCTTTGTATGATAATCGGCTTAATTATTAGACTGCTTTTTAAATATTTATATTCATCAAATAACAACATCAAATTGCATAGTCGGTTTCAAAATAAATATTCAATTCGTAAAAAATGTATTTATTAATTCAAGAAAATCCTATATATATGTTACAAATATTCTCTAAAATCAAAATCGAATGAGTCCAATTGATCAACTTAGATAAATCAAAAGTTTCCGGGAACAATTATTTAAATTTTATTGAAAATTTTTCAACTATTGACCAAGCAATGCATAAAAAACATTATTTTGAGTTAAAGAAAACCTGGTTATATGAGTATGTGTGTGTTTTATTTGCGTTTTCTGTTGCTTACTTTTGGTTGTCACTTTGCTGAGTCAACAAACAGCTAGAGAGCGAGAAAGAGTGAGAGAGAGAGAACCATAGCTGAAAAACTATTGGCGTCATCGTGTTGTCGGTGGCACAACATTCATCTTCCTCGCGCCGGAAGCGCCTTTGGAAAACTCAGCAGTAGCTTCAAGCTCTAGACTGACTGCAGAAAAGTCTGTGTGCTAGCGCACTCTGTGTGCTGTTTTTCGCTTGAATTTAAATAAAAAGAGAATTTCTCATTTCGATGCAGCAGAAGTCGCAGAGAGTCAGTGACTGATGGTGGGTGCTTGCTTGTTCACAGATTGAATGGAGTGCTTCCGACTTCCGGTTGTTGGGTTCAAATGCGAGCGCTGCACTTTCGTCTGGAAAACTGCAATGCACCGCAAAAGCTTGACAACCGTTGCGCAAAAACATTGCCACCACCACCACCCACTACGTGGATTGAGTTTGACTTGGCCAAGTTTCTCCTCTCTGACAACTTTTTGCTTTATTCTTGCCAAAGTTTTAGCTTTTCACAATTGGCGAGCAGCAGCTTTCTCGCTCTCGCTATCTATCTGTTTCTCTGTTTCTTACTGTCTTGATTGAGCTTACGCAGTTCTTGTTCTTGAAGGCTGACCAAACCGCAGACACTTTGTCGGCCACCCAGCCATAAATCTAAGCGCGCGCGTCCTGTTCTCCTTGCTTTGTGTATATAGAAAATTAAATGATTGCAAGACATCAAAGTGTTGGAGTTCACAGTGCGCCAGCTGAGAGTAATGTCTTCTCTGTTTTTCATATTTTTGTGTTTCGCTGAAAAGCTCGCACGCAGCATTAGCGTTCCCAAATACCAGCAGCTGGCACCCCTTTAAACTTAAAGTCGGGTCGCAGCCGGAAACCAAATGGGAAGTGTATTAGCTGGCAAGGCGGAAACGTATTTACTGATCGCATATCTTTGGGCAATGGTCAGCATCATCGTCACCGAGTGCAACAACAACAACAACAACAACAAAAGCAACAACATAGGTATTGCTGGCTGCAGCAGGATGCAGAGCTTTGGCTGCCCGCCCGTCTGACCATCTGCCTTGGAGTTGCTCCCTCTTCCAGCTATGGCCCAGCATTCAGACTGGCAAAGGATGCTCTTAATTTATGACATTGAACTTTTATTGGGCGAATTTCTGTTCATTTCCATGCGTGTATTAAGAATAATGGCCGCATGTGCCGGAAGTGCTTCATTTTAAAAAGGGTGAATCGGTCGCCATTTTACCCAATACATATTTACACAAGTATACGTTTGTAAGTATATATGTTATATGTATTATGTATGTGTTTTTTAGCTTGAATAGGCTTTTTAACTGAATACGACTATCTATCCTAAAGAATTCACAAACTATTTTTTTACTTCTATAAATTAATCTTGAATATTTTACGATTTAAAATTAGTTGGGTGAACGAAAAAAGCATTAGAATACTTATTTAACTCAATAATAAATCTAACATAAATAAAAACAACATTTTTGAGTAACTACATATGTTTAATCAATCATTTCAATTGGAAATTGTAAGAAGGAAATATTCTGCATTTTTATAATTTTTTTAATTCAGTTAATTTTAAAAGATTTTATAGAAGCATTTTTAACAAGTTGAAACGTTGCATTCGGACGCAACCGACTGCGATATACTCGATACCAGTAATAAAACCGGTAAAGAGATTGCAAAGGGGTACGGATGCGGCAGGGGTGTACGCTGCATCAAAGATTTTCTGATACAGATGGGGATGCCACCAGCTATCGTCCTTTCAAATTTGGTGACACTAGCTCAAAGTTTGTTAAAGGTGGGGGAAGGGGGGCTGGGGGCGTTTTGGGTGGGCGTGGCATCCAAGTTTTTGATGCAGATCTTTGTGGAATGCTAATTGCTATCTTCGTACCAATTTTGGTGATTCTAGCTCAAAGTTTGCAAAAGGTTGGGGGAGGGGGTTGTGGGCGGTATGGATGGGCGTGGCATCTAAATTGTTCCTGCAGATCTTTTTGGGATGTCAAATGCTATCTTCCTACCAAATTTGGTGACTCTAGCTCAAAGTTTGTATAAGGTTGGGGATGGGGGGCTGGGGGCAGTATGGGTGGGCGTGGCAACCAAAGTTTTGATGCAGTTTTTGGGGGATCGTCATCACCTATCTTGGCGCAAAATTTGGTGGCTCCAGCCCAAAAACTAAGGAAGATATAGGCGTTTCGGGTTTAAAATTTCGGGGGGGCTGGGGGCGGAATAGGTGGGCGTGGCAGTAGCTATCTTCCTACCAAATTTGGTAACTCTAACTGTCAGGGTGTGCGAAATAGGTGGATTTATTGATTTTGAGCTATCGAATTTATCGATTTGCCTACCTCCCAGTTATCGTAGAACCCCAATCTTGACACTTTATCTGTCCCGGCAAAGTTTCAAGTCTCTAGCTTGAAGGGTGTCGAAAAAAGTTGCGTTCATACGGACGGACAGACGGACAGACACCATGACGGACATTGCACAAACCCAATATACTCTTTACCTTCGGTATCGAGTATAAAAATGTTTTTAGTTTTAATAAATTACAAAATATTCTACAGGTATATATATATATATTTATATATATATTTTTTGACAATTTTGCGACTTTATTAATTTCATTGACATTCATATATCATGAGAGCATTTTTCTGAATGCCATACAAATGTGCAAACAATGCAATGTTGGGGTCAAAATCGAGGTTAAACATACTCTCGACTGTAGTTCATTTATTAAAATTAATTGCAATTAAAATATTTAAGTTTAAAAGAAAAACAAAAGAGATAAATATCAAGAATGCTTTAAAAGCATCAAAAGTAATTAATTTGTCACTCCCCCGATAATATTAATTTTTAAGTTCATATCTAACATTAATCAATTGAAAATATATCTAGATTAAAACTTTTTTTCTCGCTTTGCTTAAATAAAAAAAAATCTCAGTAGATGGTGGAAGGGGAAGGAGGTTTGGGATGAGCGTGCATTTTTGCCACCATGTGACCGCTAGGCGTTGCAAGTGCGTTTATGGTTTGATGATTTACAGTCACAGTCATAAATATTCGCACGGCCAGTGCGCACATTATTCGCGATTTATGCTGCGCCGACCATTATTCATGCAACAGCACATGTAAAATTTATGCAATTATTAATTTAACACTCCCCCGCATCCATACGTGCCACACACACAATATCTCCCCATCCATTCCCCCACACCCCTCCGTGACACTTATTATCAGTTAAAAACTGGACGCAAAAGCAGATCTAATCTAGAAACAGCTAAGCGTTTTCGCCGGACAAACCAATTTGGTGCGACACAATGCAACAAATGAACTGTTGGCAGTTGGGGCGTCAACAGTGGTACTCTCTCTCTCTCTCTCATTGTCTCCCCCCACCTCCTGTTCACACACCCAGCAGCTGGCCATAGCGCCATAATTTACCCGACGAGCAAAAACACTCACGAAAATAATAAATGTCCAATATGTTAGCCCGGCTGGCAACATGGCAAAGTCGGCAAAAGAAACCAACACCCACCATATCGACAGCAGCAACTACAGAACAGAACAGAAAAAACAAACTGAAATTCATTCATTTGGCATGTGTGAAACAAACAGCAGCAGCTCCAAAGCATCTCGCTACTCTGAGGTGAGGTCAAATGGGGCCCATGGTCCAGTGATGGGTTCTGCCTGACGCTCTTAATGCTGGGCCACCTGCTAGGCTCGAGTAAAGAAGTGGTGTGGTGGGCGAGAGAGGGGTGGTCGCGGACAGGCGGAGTTTGTTTGGCTCGAACATGGACAGCATGTCGCTCCATTAATTTGCCATAAAACAGAAGTGGACTAAAATTTGTTTGCCAGTTGTTCTTGTTGTTGGTGTTCTTTGTGCAGGAAAAAAAAATTACGAATGGCTTCAAGCGCTAAATCGAATAGTTCCAGCAATGAAGCAAAAGAAAGAGGGGAAGGAGGAGAAAAAGAGTCTACTAGGGTTAGCTAATTTATGAACCTAACAGCTTTGATGTTTTGTAAAATGACCACAATGACACATTGAGAACAGGACGCAAAGACATGTTACGAAAAATGAAGACGAACATAAAGGTATTAAAAAGAAATATAAATTTGATGCCAACAATTCACTGAATGTTCATCGAATGAAGCACAAAAATATAAAAATTATTGTTTTAAGACCTCCATTTAATATTTTTTATTTTTTATTAAAACAGTTGCACTTTGGAATACACAAAACTTTTAGCATCAAAACACATTTTTGCAAGCAAAAGTTAGATTTATGTTTTAGTTTATTAATGGCATCTGACTGGAATGTATTACCTAACATTATTCCTTTTGAGAAAAGGAAGGCATCAAATAAAAATGTTTTCTATTCGAATATCTATAATATTATTTAGAATCTTTATAATTAAGCTAGTTTGCTTACATATGTTTATACTTAAGCATTGCTGACTTAGGATCTAGTGTCTATACTTTTTTTGATGGCTTTTTTGATCATATCCTCAAAGTATTGTATGTTGGTAAGTGTTGTCAAGCTCTGGGCACACTGACCCGCATTCGGAGCACTGCTAATCACGCCATAAAGAAAATGGCGACTTGTATCCCTCGAAAAGTATTGAGTTTGCCGTTGGGCCGTAAAGCCTCCACCGCTATCACCTTGACAGGCTAAGGACTTGCCCTGCGTGTACATACAGAACTTATCGGCACCTATATCCCTTAACTGGGCAACACACACTGAGTTCATTTTCGATTCAGCCGGCACAAACTGCAATTCACGCTTATCCTCAAAGTTCCAGCCGGCAAACTGACCTCTCACCTCATTATTGATGATCTCCTTTTCGGAAAAATCGGAGAAGGATATACAAACTGGCCGAATGGTGTTACTTAGCTCGTAGGGAACCTCCAACATGATTATGGCCAAATCGTTTAAAAAATTATTCTCACGTCCCTTATAGCGACTGTAAGAGAAATAAATGTAATTTAATCTAGATTTGAATATTAAATTATTTAAACTAGACTACTTACGGTTCGACTATAATATCCCGAACCTGCTGTCTGCGATCCTCATTGGTGACATCATTGTAGCCTCTGTATAACTTGGCGGCAACCACGCGAAAAGTATCGAAGCTATAGGTGTTCAAAGTCACCTCACTCCACACACAATGGGCAGCTGTAATGACCACATCGGGCGTAAGCAAAGATCCTCCACACACAAAGTTATAGTTCCGCTCATCGTGCCACGTATAGAGGCCAACATGCCAGGGAACCACCGTGTTGTTAATGGAGTATCCATTAGCTGAGAACTGTTTGATTGGTGTCGCTATCTGGCCACACTCCTGATCACAGCGTTCACGTTCACGACTCCAGTGTCCACTCGGCAGACACTTGATGTCCGGCAGTGTGGTCTTCAGAGTCTGAAAGCCAGTAGCGCACACAAACTTGACCTCAGTGCCTGGGGGATGGTAGCGTTGGGCGCAGTTTACCTGCTGTCCATTAAAAACACATGTGGCCCGAGTCGAATAGCCGTTAAAGAGATCTCTGGACTGACCGTTCGAGTCACGCATGGAGTCACAGTATTCTGTAAGATTAAATAGATTTTAAAAAAGAAATTTATTACCACATAGAAATTAAGGAATACTGTGTCAGCTCTTATAAGTATTCCCAATACCAATAGATTTGTGGGAGTCAACTTTATAAATCTGACAAGGCTCTATATTTCTTGTTTCAATGTAATTTCTTTTTATAAGTAAAATATATTCAAAAATACACTCACTCACGCATTTGGGCACAATAGGCAGGCTCCATTTGCGATTGGCACAGGGGCTGCTTTCAGGGCCCTCGAGCACATAGCCGGGATTGCAGGAGAAGTAAACAGTTGACCTGATAATGGGCGGTGTCAAAAGTGTGCCACGATTATCCTTTAGTATGGGACGTTCATCACCCAATGGCAATGGGCAACCCAACTGATCCGTGGGAAGCACAATTGGTGTATGTTTCATTGGATTTGAGGTAGTGTTGCAAAGCAGCGGTGCCTCATCGGAACCATCGAAGCAATCGTTCTTATTGTCGCACGTCAGTTGGCTGGAAATGCAAGCGCCAGTGGCACACTTGAAGGCGTAGCCCGGACAATCGAGATGTCCACAAAGTGTGACAGACTCGTCGAAGCCGCTGCCATCGCCACAATCATCCTGGCCATCGCACAGGATGGTCCTATCAATGCATATGCCAGATAGACACTTGATCTCGTTTTTCCTGCAATAAATTTATGTTAAAATATATCTACTAAAGCTTTAAAATTAATAGGTTACGCACTGACAGTTACCCTGCAGTTTGCGATCAAAGTCACGTATATCGTCATCATTACCACAACGCAGTACCGTCTCATCTGAACCATCGGCGCACTCCTCGACTCCATTACAACCAGCCGTGCCTATCACACATGCCCCATAGCTGCATTGGAAGAAGGGCTTGGAGCAGTGCTGCCTCTGGGATACACAAGTCATGCCCGTTTCATCGGATCCATCAGGACAGTTCTTGACTCCATCGCACACCTCAAACACTGAAATGCAGTTGCCATTGTCACACTCAAACTTTGAAGAGCCACAAGCGCCATCAACTGAGCCTATTTGTTAACCATATACGATTGAAAAATGTATTATTATTTGTTATTAATTGTAGTTTTGAGTATTCAATACTCGATAAGCAATATTATCAGAAATGTTTTGATTGCTTGACATTTAAATAAAATATGTATTCTCAGAATTCGATTTGTACTAACTTTATCTGATTTAGTTTACTGCACTTAAAAATACCCTGCACATTTATACCACAATAAATATATATTAATACTATATCAAGCGGATAAAAAAACTTGGTTATAAAGAAAATTCGTTATATAGAATTGCTTTTTGATTGAATCAAATTGAAGGAAAACATTGTTGCGCGGAAGCTCGTAATGGACATTTTCAACTGTACACATTTACTTATTTATAAGCAAATTTATTTATTGTAACTAAATAATATTAATAAGGTACTTGGCATCCATTAAGTAAACAGATATACATAATTCAAATTAAGGTCAAATTCTTAGCTTTTGAGATTAGAAAGAGCAGTAAACTTTATATGAAGGTCGGTATTGATAACAAACATTTATGCTAATGAAACGGATTTCCCAAATAAATAAAGTAAACATAAGTTAATATTCAATAACTAATAAATCTAAAACCATTGAATCGTATACAAAAAACATAAATTTACCGACTATGTTTATTTATTAATGTACGTATAAAAATAATCATATTCGTGAGAAACTGTTTAGCTGTTTAGTTTAAATGCTCAACTATTAGTCGGATGATAGAAAGAGTTTGTTTACTATGTTTTTACTATAGCTAAACAGCGTTTCTTGTTATCTATTTTTATTTTTAATAATGCTTCTCATTTAGAACCGACACTTACAAAAACAATAACAGAGAGCTCATTCGCTTCTAAACTCTTAATCTCTCTCTTAATCTATCTTAACCTCTCTCGCCCTCTCTCTCTATCTCTCTTTTCTCATCTCACCGTTGTTCGGAGCCGAGATGTTTTTAATGCTGGCTCAAATCAAGTTTACGGCATTATTTCTCACCATCGCACAAATGCACATACACAAGTTTGTAAGGTATTTATTTTTAGATCCAATTTTATTGATGTTCTGGACTTTACTTACTTGCATTGAAGTTTAACAAAATCAGGCAGATGCACAGTGAATGTGTTGCAGTATATTTGAATTTCATATTTTCTGCTCTACTGTTTAAGCACTTTCAGAAATGTTATTTGTGTGCATGTAAATGCATCGGTAATTTTATTAATTTATGTATTAATCCGACATTAAAACTTAGTTTTTTACGCTTTCAGGAAACACTTGCAATCACTCCGATCGACAGCACAAACCGAACTGACTTGAAACATATTAAAACAGCTCTTGATATGCATGAGAACATTTTCGACGTGACGATGTGGAAATACCCTGTATTACAGTTAGTAATCGCATTACTTTTATGTTAAGATGTAATATTCATATATATCGGTGTTTATGTAAGATCGCGATTTCTGAATGTTAATGTAAGATGGTTTGCTCTTAATCAATCTTGATCTATTATGATATGGATAAATATAGTGGAAGCTCGTGCAAAAGAGGGTATCAAAAACACTGGGAATGTTAAATGCTAAAACAAGTCTTAAGAGTGCAAACATATAGAACAACCGCGTTAAAGAGTAAATGCATAAGAGTATAATGATATTACTTAAATGATTTATTTAGAATTGCATTTAACATAACCATTTATTTAACATTTAATATAAAGTTAACATTAACGGAACATGTATTACCGTTAATGAGTTATAAATATTAAATTTATCAGAAAAGTTGATACAGTCTTACGGAGAGACAGGGGCACACAGTTACTAAAGTGAATTGCCAAAGCAATTGTTAAAATTATAAAAGGACACCCTAAATTAATTTATAGTCAACAAACCTCCGTGTACGAATTTGATTCTATTTTTGTCGGGTGGCAGGGCATGGCTATTCTGCCAAGATTGTATACTTAGTCTGCTATTCTTTGGGATAGCTCGTACATGCACCAGTATCTACAATTAGGTTGCTGCATTCGATAAATTATCATCATGAACAAAATGCAGCATACTTTTAGGATCGTAATGCCGAAGACATGTGATTTTATGCCTTTTACTCCACCCCTGGCATACAGATACAACATCAATTACCCACGCTTACGAGCTGCAACTAAGGAGTGTGTTACAGCTAGAGACACTGCAATTTGTCAAAATATTAATTACACACTGCGTCGCAAGTCGATCAAACACGATGATTGTTAATCGAAGGTAAACGTCATCAAATGTTGTTTTTTTTCTAATGTTGTTTTTTTTGTAATGTAGCAGACACAGGGTGAGCAGTGCTTTGTATGGCGCCATCTATCAGCCAATAGCTCGACTAAAAGCATGCGACTATGACAGCCAGCTTTGTGTCAGTGGGCTGTTTAGTGCATGTAACGAGCTACAGATGGCGCTGCCGTGTGGTGACCTCCGTGTTTCAGAAATAAAATTCAACATCCGTTTGAGTTTTTAGTTCAAGATTTTATTTGTTTTACTTTTTACCACACTTCTCTCTCACTGGTTGTTTTTGTTTCCTTTTATTCATATTACGTATAGTTTTTATATTGATAATTTACAACTTACGGTGCTAACATAGAATGGCGTTAAATTAGAATTACTGTAGTAGTATACGAGAGTATAAACGATTTGTCTACCCTACACAAATATAGCGAAATGTTGCTTGGTTCGTCAAACATTTCGCGGGATGAAGGGGAAGCTTATCGTGTTTTAATCATTGCATCGTTTATACATGAGTGTTAAGGATTAGAAAAAAACATTATGAATGTCAATTAGGTTGTTGTTGAGGCTGTGTTGTGGGTTAAGGTAAAGAAAAGCCACAAGAATGTACACAAATACAATTAATTAATGCGTACATGTGTATTCTGTATGCAAGTAGTTTATAGTACTAGGTAAGTTTTGTAGAATGTAGAATTAATTCTAACGCCTACGCGCTCCGTTTCACTTCTTTTCATTTTACGTATATCCGTTTGCTATTAAGACAATTCACATTTAAATCATTAGGTATTGTATAGCTTCGTTTTCATTCAAGAGAGGAGGGGGTAGAGTGGTGCTGGACCTTTTTAGCCACATATTCTACACATCTTTGTATGTATATATATTTACGTATGTATATGTTTCATTTCATTTCATTTCTTGATTTCGATTAGAATCTATAACATTTAAATTAATCTCCTCTTACGTACTTTTCTCTGCTTATACGTCGTTGCAAATATTTTCTCTTATTGTTGTTGTTGTTCATGTAAAATACATAAATATAAATATAGAGATTTGTGTACACAATATATATATATAGTTTAATCTGTTGAACCTTATGCGCTAATTACGTATACATCTTGTGAAGGTTTGCTTGGTTAGCCCTTAAGTAAATTCCAACTGAAATTAATCATGCATCTTGGAGCTTGATTCGAGCACAGCTCGTTGCTAGATGCATTTACCATTCTATCGATAACAATGATATCGTTTAAGGGTATCTCTCTCATCTCTATGGATATCATATAGCACAACTTACGAACAATCAACGAATCGAGATCAAAAGCAATTTCGCATGCACAAACCATTATAATAATAATAATAATAATAAAAACACATCGACGATTTCAAGCTCTAATTCAATATACCTAAGTATGTTTGTGTGGCGGGACAGAAACGAAACAACAAAAATTGCAACTAAAATATAATAATAACACAAATATTTCATTCGTTTTTCTTTGATTTTTTTTTTTTTGTAGATTTTTTCAAAACCAATAATTTATTTGTTTTGCCGTGGCAAAGTTTTTCTTTTGTTTTGTTTTCTGCTCGTTTGTTGTCAGATAATCTCATAAACGCTTTTCATTAAACTAAACATAATAAAATTAGGATTTAATTTAGTTTAGAAAACTTTAAAAATTACTTAAAGAAAACAGCTTCACTTGTGTTGTTGTTGTTTTTTGTTGTGTGCACGCTTAAAAGCCTAAGACAAAAACTAAACAAATTAATTTAAAATTAAACAGAGTTAACTAAAATTGCATTAAGTTTTAGCACGAACTGTACACATTTTTGTATTATATATTCATTTTTGTATTGTATTGTTTTTTTGTTGTTGTTAGTTTTCTAAAAATGTTTTTTTTTTTTTTTTTTTTTTAATATATATACTTTTACTTTGCTAACAAATTCTATTTATGTTTAAGTTAAATTTTCAATAGTTTTGATTTTAACTTCTCTTTTTACGTAATGTTCTTTTATTTCAATTGGTTTAAAAACTCGTCTTACAAAAATTAATATCAACAGAATTTAAATTTAATCCGTTTAACATTTCTTGTTTGAGTAGTTTTTGTTTTTTAATTTTTCTTATCTTGAAAATAATAATTTTAACATAGCAGTAAGCAACAAAGGGAAAGGGAATTTTTTGGGGTGTAGGAGATTGAGGGGCAGAGCAGGGCAGGGTTTGTAAACAACATTTAAAACTGAATATTTGGGAATCAACAAAACTTGGCTCGTTTTAAACATAAATCTTACGCGGGCAAACAATTTTTAGATTTTTTTAATTCTATCTCTCTCGCTTCTTGTGGAATTTGAAATTATATAGTATTTGCATTTGTAATTTTTTTGTGTTCATATTTTTTGTTTAACATTTAATATGTATTTACGTATTTATTTATGTATCTAGGGTAAGTAGATTCTGTGTTCTGTTTGCTACACTTTGTATTTTAATTTTTTTGTATTATTTTATTTTCCATTCGCTTTATTCAATTGTTACTTACGAGTCTAGGAAATTTATTTGTAAGTTTTTGTTGCTGTTTGCGACTTTTTTTATACGTATTTTCGGTTTGCTTTTCAAACAATTTGAAATAGTTCATTTATGTTACCATACAATATCAATATTATAATAATATTAATATATATATATATATATATTTATATATTAATTAATCAATTATTCATTTAAGTTAAGTAAATGGTTTATTTGTTACAATCTTCTTGCTCTGCATGCATACTAAATGAATGCATTGTTTACACATAATTCAACCTAATTCTGATCTAAATGCCCCCCTTGCACCGCCGCTGCCGCCGCAGCTGCTGCCGCCGCCTTTTGCGCCTGTGCCTGTTTCTCCTGCTCGTTAAGCTCCTTGATCGCCTGAATCTCCTTTTTCAATTTCATTCGCCGATTCTGGAACCAGATCTTGATCTGCCGCTCTGTCAAACACAGCGCGTGTGCCATCTCAATTCTCCTTCTGCGGGTCAGATAATGATTCGTATGGAACTCCTTCTCCAGCTCCAGTGTCTGGTAGCGGGTATATGTTTGTCGGCCCCGTCGCCTCAGACCATTTGTGCCTAAAAAGTAAAGACTCAAGTTAGAAAAGCGTATAAAATTTGATTAAGTCATAAGTATCACATTAGCTTCCAATGGCATTTAAACTTAATTCAATATATAATTTGCCATTTTCAGCTGTTGTCATAAGATTATTGTGGGGGATTATATATTTGACAAAGTAAGACAGCGCGTGTGGGTTCAATTGCCACATTTGCATTCGTTTATAAACATTTCAACAAGCGCATTAAGTTGAAAAATCATTTTGCGAAATTTGCTTTACTTTTTATTGTCGTTGTCAAAAAAAAGAAAAACACAACATAAATATAAATTTTTCAGCAACATTTTGACGTAGGCAGGCTACAACAAGAGTAAAGCCAGGACGATAAAAAAAAACATTTCATTTTAATAATCATGGGCAGTGGCTTGAAGTTGGCTAGAAGTAACAGTTTGGTTTTTGTTTTGAATCTGTATCTTTTGGCGAGTAGATCGTTACTTTGGTTTGAATGTTTGCTGCTGTGCCGTCAGTCGTTGCACCACGTTGTAGCATTTCACGTAGCATGTTGCGCCGTGTGCCACTTAAATTGCAGTTATGCCATTGTAATGCAACTTTAATTGGCCAGTCACAAAAGTCGACAACAACCTGGAATGTGACTTCAACAATTGAGAAGTCTACTCAGTTATATCTTTCTCTTTCGCTCTTGTATTCTCTGCCGTGTGTTAATCTCTGATTTTAAATATTTATGAAGTTTAATTTGCCTCAAGTGCAATAACTCAATTTTATGTGCACACACAAACACAGACACACACATACACATGCTCATGCACTCAACTGCATTATGCAGAAGAGAGCTGCAGAGAGATTTTATCATCATAATAATGCTTCCCCCGCTTTACTCCGCTCTTGGCTTCCTTGGCTGCTGCTGCTGCTGCTGCTGCCAATGAACACAATGTTTAAGTAACTTTCGCATTTTATTGGGGCGACTCTCGCAATTTGAGTCTGAGGCCTGGGTCTCTGTCCGTCTGCCTGTATGTCTGTCTGCCCATGGCCTGGCAAAATGTTAAGTTAAATATTATGAGCATTTATTATGTTATAAATTTGGCCTAAAGGTATTAACAAATTTATGCCGACACGAAAGTCATAAAGTGAAAACGCATTTATCTTTCACATTTACTCTCATACAAGTATTTTCAACATGGCTGTATGTATGTATGTGTGTGTGTGTATGTATATTTACTTGTGCATTTTCACATCAGAAACACATTAAATAAATGGCGAGAAAATTTTATAGACAATAAAAGCGATATGAAAATACAATTTTTCACCATACAACAAAGAAATAATTATTTACTTATGAAAAATATACAAAATTATGTTTGTATGTTCATGTTTTTTCAAAACATTTGTGTATTTGTATTTATTTAATTGCTAGCAAAGCTAAATTCTACATACAAACAACTGATTTAATGTGTCAGAAAATTGTTTGAAATTAGTGACTTTTGCTTTTGTCAGATGCATTTTAGCTGATAAGCCGTCTGAAATGATGAATAGCTGCATGGCTGTGAAATATGCTTGTTATATTACACCATTTGTACATATGTCTTATTACTATTTGGTATAAATCAAACCAGGTTGAGCTATCTCTAGTTTATATCAGGTGTTTTTAACATGAGTAAAGATGCTAAAGACCTGAACGAAAGCAATCATTTTGAATGATATTTATAGGATTGTTTAATTGTACAACTACAAATAAATACTTATACTCATTACAAATACTTATTGAAATATATGGCTAGTGAGTATCTTTTACACAGAGACCCATAACTTTTATCCTTATCTATGCAATACAAATGAAATGGCAAGCCAGCATAAATACATTTATTTAGCACTAAACCTGTTTTGCTGATTAACTTAAATCTCAGCGCTTCACTTGGCCAACCCCTGCCCTCTCTTTTACACTCTTCCTTGCTAGCTCGTTCGCACGCATTGAGGCAATATCCTGGCGCATGTCCTGTGCCATTGGAATACATCACGCAGAGGTTGGTAAAAGTTTCATTTTATTTAGGAGGCAACTCGGCAAAGAAGCGGTTTCTCCAAGCAGCAGGAGTTGAAGTACGCAGTACGTGTGTTGAGCTCAACAATTTTAAATGGAATTTGTCACGCGCCTGCCACAGCTTTGCTCCTCTTACCGCCTGCATCTCACTTCTGCTGCCAGCTGCTATACACAGTAATACTAGAGATATGTATGCAAAAATAAACTTTTTACCAAACTTTGCTTCTCTATATACATATATTTTTTGTTTTCCAGCTTTGGTTTATTTTCTATTTTATTTTACTTTTTTTTTCATTATTCGGGGCTCAGTTTTTTTTCTAGAGCTGGCCAAGTTTTAAATTTATTATGCGAAAAAGTGCGAAATTCATTTTGCTGCCTTGCTCTTCTTCTTTTGCCATATCTCCTGCTGCGTCGCGCCATTTTCTTTTGTACACTTTTCGGTAGAATTTTTGTGTATTTCTAAGTACATAATTTAGGTGCTGGTATGTGTGGCAAAAAAAAGAGACGAGAGCGGAAGAAAGGCTTTAACTAGACAATAATAAAACTTTCTATGGCAAGGCGCGATTTATAAATTTTTAGATTATTTAGACGAGGGGGGAAATTAGGAGATGGGTAAGGTTTGAGGCTCTTCTAGAATCTTTTGCAGTAAGCCCATACATCTATCTTTGCCCTGCTGCTTGCCTTTTTGAGATACACTTTTGAAGGTTCTTTATGTCTACACTGTTGACGGCTGATTCCTATTTTTTTTTTTATTTAAGCGGGGGAAAGAAAGTGCTTCTTGCAGCAGCTGCAGCCCCCGAGAACGCGCAGAGTACGTGTTGTATTTTATTTTATTTTTTAACTTAAATTCCTGCGGGATTTAAAGTTTTGACAGTTTACGTGTTTGCTTTTGCAACGAACTTTGAACCAAAACCGGAGCCCCCCAAAAAAAAATAAAATAAAGAAGAACAAAGGCACAAAACAAAGTAGACCCACATCTTTGGCCAACTGCCACACCAAAGTAGTCTTATCTCACTCACTCTGTGACTGACTCTCTCTCCCTTTCTCCCCTCTCACTCATATTGACTCACCCTTAGGCAAGGGCGTTGCCAATAAATCTCTAGGTGACGGTGACTCCATGTTGCATGCGGCGCATCGTGTGATCTATGCTTATACTACAACTATTTATATACACACAGAAACACAGATACACAAATACAACACTCGCCCCAATAATGCGCATGTGTGTATCTGATACAGTTATGGTACGCAGTCTGGCAGAGCCAACTACTTATATTTAATTCGATTTCCTCGAACAATTTCCCCAATTCCCATGCCTACATTTTTCCTAAAACGCTACCTTAGCTGCCTTTACACGCCCCACTTCCCAAACTCTGCTCTTATTTATGTTTTGTTTTGTCGTCACTGTTGCCGGCACATAAAAATGTCACGCACGCGCCCGCAACTGGGCCCAAAATTCAAAAAAATAAAAACCGAGAAGAATTCATCGTAAAACACTTTTTGAAGTAAGATGGAAATACACTTTGATAATCAGGCAACAATTTTGTTTGTAATTCGTTGGAATTACTTAAAGCGCTTAGCTGGAAATAAAAAAGGGGTGACAAGATTCAGAGACAGAGAAAGTATTAGTACAATTAAGTATCTTACTTAGAGATCGACAATAATGTTATGAATTATCTCATCTTAAGTAGAAAACAGTTAATCTTTAGATTGTTAAAAAGTTGCATGATTAGTTTAACTCTAGATGGGTATTGTCCGTGTTCCACAGTCAAAACTGTTTATTTCACTTGAACTTAAGTATTAAACTTATGGCTCCTTTCTACTATGACTTCCAATCAAGGCCGAAGGCGCAAAAGCTGCGCGGAAATCGCTCAACCGGAAATTATTTGACAGAGCAACACTTTCTGGCCAGAAGCCAAAACAAACACATATACACACACACAGACACACAACAAATGTACAACAAAATCAATATGAAATCGATTAATTGAGTGTGTGATAGGTTCCCTTCCCAGCTCGCCCACATTTGCCTTTTGTTTTACTCCCACAACGCACGCAATTTGTTCGCAATTTAATTAAATCTATTTTCATGCGTGCGGCTTGTGGGCGTGTGTCTTTCACCTTATGTTGTCAGGGGGGCGGGTCGGCAAAGGCAACCACACGGAAATACGTATTTATATATAGTACAAATAGTACGAATTCAAGTTGTTGTTGTTGTTGTTGGAGAGTGTCGATAAAACAATTAAAATGCGCCTGAGAGACGTACGCAGATGATAGTCAAGCCGACTGAAGTCTGATTGCGGAGACGGAAAACTAATTTTCCGCACTGCCAATCGAGCCGCACTAAATCTGTCAATTAAATTGGCCGCAGGGAGACAGTGCGATTCCCAGTGCGTATACCAAAGGAGGGTGGGAGAGCGTTGCGGAGGCGCGCTGTTTCCTCAGACGTGATTATGGTCGATGCCTATGCCTCTCTCGATTGCTGTCTATGCTTCGAATATTGATGCTTGCGGTGGCAAATGCGCAATTGAGTTGCAATTGCGAACACGAACACGAACGCACCTTTCCAGATATAATCATGTGTATATGTTTGTGTGCTGCACTTTTCATGTGTGTGTGTGTGTGCAAATTTTGAGCTACACGTTTTGGGTGTGCACAGCTGCACAAACACACTCACACACACATATGTACATAGTCGTACACCTTTTGAATTGCATCTTGCAGACAAACATTTGGAATTTCAATTTTTCTCAAACTCACATCCTTGTTAGCAATTGCAATCAGCTTTTAATTGCACACACACACACAATATATACACCCTGAAATGTGTGTGTGTGCTTGTGTTTCTGGAGGGAGATGTTTGGTACCATTCTTCTCTCTCTCTCTCTCTCTCTCTCTCTCTCTTTCTCACTCTGGTGACACTTTGGTAATTGACTTTGTTTGAGTTTTTACGATTTATGCCACAACTGAACAACCGATTGCCAGTTTACAATCTCCAATCCCGTTTCCCGTTCCCAATCCCAATCGTGTGCCTCTCTGTTCTGATTCTCATGAGCCCAACTAAAATGATGTGCCAAAGATGATTAAGCGAACATATAAGCGTATTAACTGTACGAAACTTTTCGTGGCTTGCTCAACCTTTCAAATTATCCCCAAAAAAGCGAACTTCAATATAATTATGTTCCCAAAAATTCACTTTGTTGATGGGGCCACGCTATGACCAGTAATATGAGAGGCATGACCAATATTTCAATGCATCATTCTACACTCTAGTGAAATTGCTGCATCGATAAAATCAGCTTAACGAAGGCTCAGCATTTATTTTTTTGTTTATTTTTTTTTTATTTTGGGGCAGCTCATGTGACTCGCACGCAGTTTTTGTATGTGGTTAATTTAAAGGTGCAAGCGCAACGCTCAATGGCCGCCAGTTGAACAGAGAAGAGTCGGGGGCAACTGTTACGGAAACTGGTTTTTATGGCATGGCGGCAACTCTGCTCAGCTCACGCATGCGCAGGACAACAACAGAACACTGAAGATGAGCACATTTTGCTCGTCATTAAAATAATTCATTGCTCGAGCTGCCGTCGTTGCAGCAACAGGTAGCCTCCTCCTGTACATGAAGTGATCACTGAACACTAATCAGTGATCTTTGATCTGTGGCAAAAGGGAAAAAGGGTGCAAGGGAGTCGACGCAAGAGAAGTGCAGCCCTGCATTTATATTTTGAGTTATGCGTTGAAGCTGCTACGGTACACTGCAATTTAATGGAGTTCGTTTTGTTTAAATAAAGTGAAAGAAGAGAAAAGCAATGAATTTATACGAGTTTAATATGTAATATGATATTATATAAAATATTTATTCAATGCAAAATCTTTTACTTTCTCTTAAGGATTGCAAACACTCAGCTGTTTAATAATCAAGTTTATAGAGGTAACTCAGCTTTACTGCAAATCAAGTTCGTTTTTTATGTTATGTTAGTAATTATATACTTTTATGTTAATTTCAATTGAGATATAAAGAATAAAAATAAAACTTCTTAAATCGGTAGGTTATTATTATTATAGAGAGACTTTTTAAATATACAGATTAGATTTTGTTCGTTGTTATATTTGATAACCATTAATTATTCAATCTTTAATCCTTTTACTTAAGACAACTTATAAAAAATTGTACTTAACTTGAATCAATCTGTCGGGAGCAGCCGTCAGTTCATCATAAACATCAATATTAATGCTGTACAACTACATGCGCCACCACTGTTAATCTTGCATTTCTTATATTATATTAAAGTCAACAGTCTAACGTTCGCGTCGGCTGCGCATGCTTATTACTTTTGGCTATTATATTTAGTTGTTGTTAATCTCTTTTTACATACGGTAGCGCGATTCTGTATTTTGGACGAAGCTGACAGCCAGTTATACATATACATAAATAGTTACATATATTCATGTGTGCTAATAAACAATAAAGTGTAATTTACATTGAGTATGTCTTGTTATCATTTCAAACAATTATAGTTGCCAAAAAAGCTTGGCATCTCAACACAATCATTTCATCTTTTGCCTTATTTTCTAAAGTCTGCAGCTCAATTTTAAAACACTTTCAAGCTAATTTATGCGAAAATGTGTACATAACGTTATAGGTTTCACTTTCATGTGAGATGCGGAATTGAAAACGATACTCGAACCCAAAATGAATTGGAATTGTCTGAAAGGTCACGGCAATTTAAACAACATTTGGGTGAAATGCAATGAATACATCACAAATTTATTGTTACTGTCTCTGCTTGAATGAAAGTGTGAGTTTTTTTGGGTTTGTGTATAATAATTCCGTCATTGGCTGACTGACGCTCCAGATGAAGACTGACCCAGTGGCCCAAGCTGTAGCTTGAAATGCTTCAAAGCGTTGAAGCTGAACAAAAAATAAAAAAAATACGCTGCGGGTTTATCTTAATAGCTCAATTAATGAGCACCATGAACGCCCCAACAAAATACAAACATATATACAAAACAGAAACAAAAAACAAAAAGAATACAACACGCAACACGCCATTTCCATATTGCCATAGACAAAGTTAAAGATAGTGAAACAAGAGCTACAAACATACCTCGAAATAGATGGAGATGCTATGAATGTAAGTATGTGTGAGTGCGTGGAACGCCTTCTTTTTTTTTGTTGGTCGTGCCTTTATTTAAATAATCAACGACTCTATTTTGGCTCGATTCCATCTATGGACAAATGCGACAGCTGGCGGGACGAGATACAAATACGAGAGACAGAGAAACTTTGCTAACAGCTCAAAAGCAAAAGCAAAAGCATTTTTAGAGAAGAAGACGCGACTCTTAAATGAAGTTATTCCAGTCAGCCAGTCAGCAAGGCAAGCGCCAAATCCAAGACCGAAAGTCGATGTTGGACATTATAAATAAATAAATAAGTGGCACGATGTCAAGCTGTTTCATATCGTGGGGCAGCATCAGCAGCTGTAGAGGATGAGCTGAGAGCGGTAGGAAGGGACAGCAAGCGGAAGCAGTCCGATACAATCGATGATGATGATGATGTTGATGTGGACAGTGGCCAGTTTTGTCAGTCGTTTTATATAAATTTTCAATTTCAGAGTTCATTAGACAACAACTGAAAAACATAACAAATATATATTGTTGCTGACGTCATCAGCTAAAGCTCTGCTTCTTACTTACGATAACTATCTGGAGAAGTTATGTGGCAACTAGAAACGGAAATGTGCAACATTTCCTGCAGGCTCTTCAAATCGTGTTGCTCAATAAAAGCCAACGCAAGTGTCAAACATAAATAACACTACGCAACAAAAATGGCGGGGCTCCCAAAACTGATAAGCCAGTAGATGCGACGATTATTTATGGACTGAACAGGGTGGAGAGTTGGCTGTGTGCTGTGGGGGGTGGGGGGTACGCAATCTTTGAGATACACCAGTGAGTATCTGTATCTTTTAATTGCATTTGAGAGCGCCCAACTGATTTGACACGCCCACTCGTTTAGCTTTGCTGCTGTTGCTGTTCTCGCTTGTTTTTTTTATTCTTTTGCATTGTTTCTTATCGTTTTAGGCGAATCGCGTAGAATGCGTTTTTAATTGCTTTTTCAATGGTGTGTTGTGTGGCAGCTGTGTCAGCCATTTGCACAGCGACTCTGTTTTGCGATACGGCCCCATTCTCTGCATTTCTCATTCGAGATTGATCCCAACGAGAACCTTTTCTTTTCTGCGCGTCAAGTTTCTCATAAACATGAGATTAACCAACTACTAAACACTTCAACTAACGTTGTGTGTGATTGTGTGTATAAATGTCAAGTTGCAACTTCATTAAGGGCGCATAAAAGCAAACAAGCTAAAAGTGTCGGAATTTCACACGTAATTGGCACTTGAAGTTTTATTTTTATTTTTATTTTTGTTTCCCTCCAAAAAGTAAACGACAAACTTATGGTCCAACTCTGTGTGGGAAGCAAGAGAGAAAAAGGGAAGGGTGTGTTGCTTCGGTTTTGGTTTTGGGTAAAGAGCAGCTGCTCCCTGGCAAATGCCAAACATTTACTTCGTATATTTTTTCTATTGTTTCTCTTTCTCTTCTTCTCTCTGTACAAAAGTGAAAGTTTAGTGCAACATTTCTTTTAGGTTTTTTCTCTCTAGAATTCTCCTCTTGTTTTATGTTGCCATTTTCTGGCTGCTAGAACGTGTGAAACTAGCAGTTAATTTCGAAGGCAGCCGGTTGCCTCGTTCATATTCCTATTGCTCTCTACCCATACCGAACCCCATGCTCATTCCCAGACCAATTCCGATTCCTGCCTCGTCCATTTTCGATAGTTCGAGTCCACATTGACTCCATTGTGTGTGTGTGTGTGTAGCAGTATGTGTATGTTAGCTAGTGTGCAGGCAAGTTTGTCGTTTGGGAGATTTATGCTCAAATTGCTTTTGCTCAAAATCAACCAAAACATTGCAGTTCACAGTGGAAGAAATTTAATAAAAAAAAACCCAACCCTCACTAATTTTTTGTTTAGATTAAATTCTAACTAAAGCCCCTAATCAAAACTGAGGTGTTATCTTTAACTACAAAGCTTACTTTAATAGATATTTTTGAGGAAAAGATTAGTGTTTGCAACATTTTCAGAGTTTCATTCAAAGGCGTTAATTTTTGTGTTTAAATATAAAGTTATTATTAATCTAGGACTATTTCAAATAATGTATTTTCGTATATTTATGCCACATAATATATATTTATTTTGTTTTCGAAATTTCAACCATCTCACCCACTGTTCCGCACAGTGCACTTGCACAGTGGACGCAGTTGTTGGCTGGCTTCTTTTTTTTTGTTGTCATCGTATTTTGTGTGTGTTTTGTAATCAATAACATTTTTGCAAGTGAATTACTTGCTATTGTTTCGTTCTGTTACTGTTTCTGTTTTGTGCTCATCCCTCAGAATTGTGCGCGCAGCTTACACACGTTTGCGACAATGCCTCTCCTTCCCCAAAAAAGGAAAAAGTGTCAAAGTTCAAAATTGTATTCGAAAGTGAATTTCATTCCTTGGCACTGCTCTGCTGTTCTCTTTCCCTCTGTCTCGTTCTCTTATAGATTTATGATGCTTTATAATGAACTTGTAAAGTAATTATGCGCTGCGACGCGTTCACAGCTCGTGTGCATCGTACCACCTTCAACTCCTCACACCACCCAGCACCATAACTCAGTGGCACAACCCTTTTCAGAAAAATGGTTGTCGTCTTTTTCGCGCGCGCTCGAGTATGTGAAATCAAGCAAGTACAATAGCAAGTAGCAAAGCAACACCCAAGCCACCCACCGATGCGTCTTTTGGGCCGTCGCTTACGCTTGTAATTACACGCTTTATTGTTGGCCTCTGTGTGCGAGGACGAAGGAGGTGAGTCAACTGAAAGGATGGGGCTCTCTATTTTCATGTTGTTTCGTCGCCTCACTTTGGTGTCGTATTTCTCGTTTCTAATTGGGTTTCGTTGTGCGCTGAGCGCGCTAATGTCAACTTTGTTGTCTTGGCTCCGTTGTCCCCTCCATCCCAAAAGGCTGTCTTACGCTCAGACTCAGTCTCGAGATTCACTTAGCTCATGCACATGCAAAACAAAACGTACTCCAACTCCTGCAGGCATGCCAAGCAGTGCCATTAAAAGTGGCCGCCTAGTGGGTGGGTGGGTTGTTTGTGTATGTGTGTGTGCTCAAGTTTTGTATGCTGCTTGAGCATAAAGGAAACGGAAACGTTAAGCTTCGTCGCTTCTTTGGGCTGCTCTGTCGCCAGTTGGAGTCTACGTCTTTGTGTGTGTGTTTGTGTGTGTGGCAAGAAGCTGCCAGTGTTGCCAGCTGAATTATGTTGCATGCTTTTAGGTGATTTAGCACAAGCTTGTATGCAAAAACCGTCTGCAATGTTATTTAAAGTTTATGTTTTGTTTAACTAATATTTTATGAAATCTCTTGCTTCGAATTATGAACTATCTGCACTCTCCCTCTCTATCTTTCTCTCTCACTCTCCCTGCTTGTCTAGCTGGTGAGCTAGCCACGAGGCAGAAAAAAGTTTCTTTATTTTGCTGCTTGCCAATTTCACACTCTGCCAAACGCTGCTGGGCCAGCCGTAAGTTACAGCCAATAGCTGTCCCGGAAAAGGGGTCAGACAGGAGAGGGCCAAAAGTCTGGCAACTGCAAGACATTAAAGAAAAAACAAAAGCTCAAAAAACTACAAAACAGCCCTAGTAGTGGACACACTATTGGAAAAAAAGCACAACAAACTTTGTTATATTTATCGGTAGTTAACACAAAAGATCGAAAATTTGGTAGCATGTAGTCTTAGCTGACCTGTTCTGAGCCATCTGTTAATGAAAACATAAGTATTCAAAATATCATAGGATTCGTTGTTCAAACTTTCTTATTATCTAAACAAAGTAAATTTATATTTTTATCTTTCTCCAACCTTTCTAACTTTTGCTACGCTCTGCTCAAAGGCAGAACCCAACCTATGTGCCTTTCCAAGCACCTAATCCGTTAAATTGTGTTTATTTTTTAGAAATTATTGTTGCAACGTCTGCCACGCTTATTAACTAAAGCGGCTGTCAGTTATAAATCAAAGTCATTGTCGGCAGACTGAGGAGGCCCAAGAGTTGCGACAGTTTTCAGTTCAACTGAAGACTCTTTTCACATATTAAAAAATCCCTACAACGTTTTGCATAAAAAATAAAGCACATACATACATATGTGTCTGTCTTTGGGTGTGTGCGTATGTGTGTGTGACATCATATCGTATATTGTCGCATGAATTTACGTGACCA
Source organism: Scaptomyza graminum (assembly GCA_018901835.1). Classification (NCBI taxonomy): domain Eukaryota; kingdom Metazoa; phylum Arthropoda; class Insecta; order Diptera; family Drosophilidae; genus Scaptomyza; species Scaptomyza graminum. The sequence goes on from JAEIFL010000302.1 coordinate 1,108,381, forward strand.
TATGTTGTCGCTGGAGCGCATAAATTCCAAGGGGCCACAGACTGGGCGACGGCTTTGGCGTTAAACTCTCAAGTGGAGCCCTTCTCTCACACACCCCCTCCTTTTAACAACCCTTGCAAGTGTTGACATTTCGCAGAAACTTTTTTTTTTATTTCTGCATATGAAAAAAATTTATTGAATTTAATTTGAAATTGCACAACAGTTGGCGACAGCTGGCACTACGATATTCCGTTACTTATGTTCGCCACACAAGTCCTACTAGTATATCATTGGAGTTTAGCCACCAATTCATTGACTATACGTAATCCTGCATATGAATATTTAAACTCGCATTTGGCCGCATCCAAAAGCCTAATGAAGCCAAGCTGCGCGAGGGCGAAATTCGTTTTTAATTGCGCCCTAAAAAGTCCCGAAGATGGCGGCCAGAAAAATTTGCTTTTAATTGCTGGCAAAGAGGCTGGCAGCAGCCCGAACCACGACTTCAGCTACAGTATAGAGTACCCTGGCGTTCTGGCTGGCTGGCTGGCACTTGTGTTTTTTAACTACCAAACTCGATTTCGCCAGCTAATGGATGACAGGGGCCAAACTGTTGGCCTGAGTCTGGGTCTGGGTCTGGGCTTGGGGTTTGTTCAAGTGGGAGTTGGAGCTCGAGTCGGCATCGGCACAGCAGCCAATTAAAGGCATGACATAAATCCAGATGTGACTTGTATTGGGTGTTTCCGCCTGCGGCCCACATTCTCTCTTTTTGTACCAGGCAGCAAGCAGTAACAAAAAGACAGCGCCAAAAAATGTTCAAGATTGTTGCGAACAAAACAAAAAGTCGAGAAAAACTTGGCAACAACAACAACAATAGCAGCAACTACAACAAAAAAAGGGGGCTCAACCAACCCAAACAAACCCAAGCAAACCAACCAATGGATCGGCATTCGCTTGCTTTTCATGCTCACGCCCGTCGTTGTTTCAGTTTACAATGTAATTTTTTTTCCTTACAATTTTTTTTATTTTTCTGTTTGTATTATTGCATTGTACGAGTATTTTTCTACTTGAGTTGGCAGCACCGCCTGCCCCAGCCACAGGTTTCTCGATTGTTGTTGTTGTTCTTGCTTCATTTTCAACATGCACTTCACTTGCTGGCCGAAAGAAGAAACCGCAGCTTATGTTAGCTGTATCTCTGCCATTGCCTCAATGTTACTGGTACCGTTGGGCACCCAAAAAAAAACTGTACAACAACTGAATGTTTCCCCGCTCTTTCTCTTTGGGGAATACTGAGCGCCGATACATTAAAATTCTTCCCAGCCAAGACCGAGACTGAGACTTTGGGTCTGAGTTTGAGACCGATTCCGAGTCCAAGTTAACTAATTTATGTCGGACGACTTGGAATTAATGAATAAATGGCGGGGGCGCTTAGACGAATGGCCAGGCCATGCTTGCAAATATGTAAATTTCTTGGCAAAAAACAAAAAAAAAAAAGAAGAACTTCATGAAAAATAACAGAAACGGCAACAACAACAACAAGAAATTGTTTACACAAACATGCAAGAAATGCCACACGCAATCTTTCGAGGGCAATGTAAAGTTTTCTATGCCTCGCATACCATTTATAAAGTGCAAATTACTAAGGGTTCGTTTTGAGTCTCAACCAGCTGCGAATGTCTTTAAGGTATTTAAATGCGAGATTTCTCGTTTTAAATTTTAAAGCTTTACACTCAGCTTAACATTCGAAGTGTATCAAGAGATTACTTAAATAAACAGAATAATGAAATTTTTAAAGAGATGTCGTAAAGTCCCAAGAGATATATGTTTACAATTATGAAGATTATCAGAAAGAGCTTGAGGAAGTTATTTAGGGGATTTTAAAGAATATAAGATTTATTGTTAGTTTGAGTTAAATTAATATTTAAGAAAAGATTTAATTTCTTTATACAGTCGAACTTCCAATCAACAAATCTTAGCCGGACAAGAAAAAACTTCGCTATAGAGAAGATTCGTAATATAGAATGGGTTTTTGATTGATCCAATTTGCAGTGTTCAGGGAATGATTTCATTACATAAAAAACGTCGTTATACGGAATTTTTGTTGTATGGCAGTTCGACTTAATTCCTAATGACTTAATATCATACTTGAATACTTTATTCCTAACAATCAAAGCCTTATGTTACATCCCACTACTATTATAATAATTATTAATACGGTGGCATCTTCTGCTGGCAGCAACAACAGAAACAACAACAGTAGCAGATGATACCAATAAAATTAATAATCATAATTAATATGATTTCTTCTTATCGAGGCGGGCAATTAAATTTTGTCAGACATAAATCGAGACAACGGCCAGGGACAGTGCCATATTAAAAATGCCCGCATTTCTGACCCCGGGAAAGAAAAAGTTCGGCAATTAAATTGGCCCAACACATGACGACAATGGGGTAAAGTGCAAGCCAGCAAGTGGAGAAAGAAAGAGAGACAGAGAAAGAGAGATATATATATATAAATGGGGGGAAGAACTCTGTACTTTGTACTTGTGTAAGATAAGTGGGCTGACAAGAAGACGCAGTCACAATTTAGCATTGAAGCATTATTATCTGTGGGCAAACAGACATGAGACAGCGAGTGGGGGAACAAATAATAAATCGCATAAAATATAATTATGAAATTTGTAGCTTGTTTGCTCTTCCACTCTCTCTCTCTCTCTCACTCACTTTCTCTGTCTTAAACAGGGGCGGGCCATGTGGCCTAGTGTTGTGGGTGTGAGCAGGGCTTCCTATTCAATGCACTGAGTTAATTCGCGACTGTAATTAACTTATGATTTATTGGTTTAAGTTTTTAGCTCTAGAGCGAGACGCTTCATTGGAAGCGGCCGGCCTTTCTTTTATTTACCATTCTTTTCTTTTCTTTTCCTTTTCTTTTGCACTTGTCGCGCTTTGGTTTCTGCTTCTGCTTCATTTTGTAAACTTTCTCCACTGGCGCTGCGTTGCTTTATTCGCAACAAAATGTCTTAGAAGTAAAGCTAATTTATAAGTAGTAGCTGCCCACCAAACGCACCACCCAACCAACCACCAGCCCCCCGCCCACCATTAATATTAAATGTTACACCAGGGACACATTTCGATGAAATATTTCGTAAAAAGTGTCTACGAGCAGGAAAAATGCTAGCTCCTATTCTCTCAGCCAACCAGCCAGTCAGCCAGCTTCACCTTTTTGGCCAACGTCGACGTCTTCGGTGTTTTTTGGACTTCTTGAGTTGCGTTTTTTTTGCTGGCCGGGCACACAAAACTTTCTCCTTGCGGCATTCATGAGCTTCATAAGCTCTACACCCCGCTCTCACGCACGTGGCAGAACGAGAGGATGTGCGGCAGAAGATGCTGTTGCCTTCTACTGTTTTTGCTTTTGTTTTAACGCCCGCATGCTTCTTGTTTTGTCAAGACGTGCCACAGTACACAGAAAGAATGAAAGAGAGCGGGAGAAAGTGAGAGAGAGACAGAGAATGGGGGGTGGCATGGCACAAGAATTATTACCGACCAAATAAGCGATATTTCTCGAGGGATGAATGTGCTTTGGTGCGTGTTTTATTTTATTTCGTTGAGTTACAACCCGCCAGCTAACGGTGCACGCTTCTCCCTTTTTGCCTAGGGGTGAGAGGGGGTGGTGTTTATGTGTAAGTATACTAGTTGTATCTTGGTACGCATGGCTGCCACGGCCAACAAAAGAGGCGCCTCTGCTTTGGTGCATTGCCGGGAAAATGTCGAATGCGAAATTAAGAAAACATGGCAGTAAAATTGGGTAATAAATCATTGGGGGGGGCCTCAAAGTGTTGCCTGCCTTATACACCCACGCACATACACGTACACATAGATATACACACTGCGGCACACAGTTGAAATTTGTTGCGCTACAAATTATATAGATTTTGCGACATTTTATTCAAGTACGCTTTGGGAAGGAGCATAGACGAGCCATGTAATAGAGGTCCCAGCTGCGACGTAACCAAGATCTTAATCTTATTCAAATAATTGTCTTTAAGAGGCTAATAAGCTATAAGGTATTTAATATTATAAGCAAAGGTTTATAAATAAAATAAATTAAAAGCGTTGTTTATCATAATGTTAATAGTATGACAAAATCTCTTACAGAATTGGAACTGTTTAGAAACTAGCTTTAAAATATATTTAACTTAAATTGAGTATTTCTTTATACTCAAAGCTCGTGTTTGCTTTTAATACGCTATTTAAAATCTATAGCATCATCGACTTATTATGATCATTTAACCATTGCACCTTTCTGTATCTGTATATTTTTTTTTTGGCATCTCTTTTCGGACGCATTCTTTGTTCACAGTTAGTTTGCTTTTGCAGTCGATAGCAATTCCCATAATCCCCATATACATACATACTCTCATACTCCATTGCTTGTGTGTGATTAAAATGGCGATATGAATGCATAATAATATCAGAGTTATGAGTGTAAGGCCCGAAAAGAATAAAAAAAAAGCCCATCACACCATACCACGTCCACCAGACTCAGAGCTGAGCAGGCCAAAACCAAATGAAACCATGGCATAAAACTGCACTGAACTAAGCGGCAGGCGCAAAGTGCAGCTACCCCTGCCAACCCTCATGCCCCTTTATTCCCCTACACCTCCCTGGATACGGCCATCAACGCCGGGTGAGTAAGTGAGCTGAACTTTGATGCCGCCACATTCTATTCGCATTTGCGCTCCACAACTACGAGTACCTATGTCCATATATCTACACTGGCCGGACTAGGACTGCTATTTCTTCTCTTCTTCGACTATTTTTTGTGCAGCCCACTGCGAGAGTCCGAAGCCGAAAAGCCGTAAAGCCAACGGCAAGGAGGAGGCGAACGGGGATCTGGCTGACTGGCTGGGCGCACTGGCAAAGACTGCCGCCGTTGCCTCTGGAAGATTTATGCAGTTCATATTCACATTTTCCAAACGCCGCATACCAGCAGCGCAGCATTCGAACGCAGCCGTTGAGGAGCAGCAACCCCTGCCTCCCCCTCCTCTCACATATACACACATGGACGCACGGACATTGTAAACGTGCCTAAATGTGTGAGAGAGTAAGAGAGCAGGGAATGTTGGGAGTGGAAGGCTAGTCGCAGTTGTTGAAGCATTTTTGGGTTGAGCATTGCAGTTCGATGTTGCTGTTGTTGTTATGGTTGTTGTTGTTGGTTCTGCTGCTATTGCTAGCCTCAAAAACATTGCCACCTCACAGTGGGGCAATGTGCACACAATATGCAAAGCCCCGAAGGATATTGATAAATGAAAATAAATCAAATTTCTATCTTGTTGAACTTGTAAAACTTTTAATGGTCAAACATAAAAAATTGTATAAAAGAACATTTTTTTCAAATAAAATAGTATAATTTGAAGTCCTCAGTTACTTTGACTACATCATTGCACTTATGAAATTAATTCTCCAGTACAATTAAATAATAATTATTGTTTTTTTTTTTATAAGTTCAATTTTTTGTTCTTAAGATTTTTGATTTTTTAACGTGCAATACAATATCAATGTCATGTTTTTAGTTTTTCATTTGATTAATTTCGAATTCAATAATTTCATTTCATAAATTAAATATTTAATATATTTAATACTATTTATGAAATTATTTATATAAAAATTAATATTTCTATAATAATTTTTTCCCCTACATACGCTCCACTGTGCTGCCTGCTGCCCCTGATCAAGTGTTGCTAAAGGGGGCGTTGTTGGGGAGGGAGGACTAGAGTTTGTGCTTGTATTGGTTGCCTTGTGGTACTGGTGGGGCTGGTGGTGGTGGTGGGTCAGCTGCTGGATGACTGCAGGCAGGCTCGTGCAAGCGTTTGGAACACACTGCATATTAAGTTATTGTATATTAGGTGTTAAATCAGATAAATTTTCGCATAATACCGCATACAGCACTCGGATTTTCAAAGATTAACGTGGCGCACACACACACTTTTAGTTGTTGGTCAGTAGTTGTTGTTGCATGTGTGTGTGTATTTGTGTGTATGAGTTAAGCTGTGTGCTTGGGCTTGTGGCTGCAGCATTTTGGAGCTGTTTTAATCATTTGAATGCTGCACATTGTTTTTAAGCCAACATCCTCCCTCTTCATGCTCCAGCAACCCGCTGTGTTGTCCAGTGTAGGCTCTAAACACTGTTGCACTTTATTAGCTGACTCTATGTGTGAGTGTGTGTGTGTGTGCGTGTGAGAGTGTGCTGTTACTGATAAACATTATTGAACTTTGTATTGCATAGATATCGACTTTTCTTTGATCATTTGCCACAGCAGCAGCCATGCAAATGCCAAACTGCAATCCAAATTGCATTGTTAACAGATTATTAAAAATGAAAATATATTTATGCAAATTTATAGTTGAGAGGAAAAAACGAGATAGAAAACAAAAAATCTAAGTGCATGAGATTTGTCCGTTCGGCGGCTTCATTAAGGCGGAAAAATAATTGTTGTTGTTAAATAAATTGCACTGTTATTAAACAAAAGCTATTGTGTTTTATGAAAAGCGCATAAATAAAATGGCAAAAAGGCGACGCAGCGCGCTCGCTTCGAAATTTATTATGACAAGTTGCTCTGGCACTTTTATCTCTCGCCACACAAATTTTGCAGCCCGCCAACAACAAACACACAGATTTATATATACACAAATATATATATATAGTATATATGTATGTATTTGTATATTTGTTATTTATGCTGGTGTTTGTGTATTATACAATATATGTATAATAAAATAGCCACAAAACAAACTCTGCCTCAAAAGCTGGACTCTGCTTGGGCAGCAAAAACTAACTACAAGCCAACCCGTACACTATCACTCACTCACACACACACACACAGGAACACAACAAATTCTGGCTGGTAGATAAAATGGAATGACAAATAAGTTGGCAATATAATTTGCAGGCCATGAATAGCAGCAAGCAAGGTCCAGTTTAGTTTGTACTCCATATGTATAAGTTCCTTTCGCAATTAGACAATAAGTTTGTAGTTTAAGCTAGTTGGTATGATTTGTGACTACAATAGTCTACTACAAGCTTTTAAATACAAAATATATCGATGTAGGAGTCAACTAATTTACCTTACAGTCCTTGTTTTTCTCGTTTTTATAAATTACTTATTCTTTTCTTTAAGATAAATGCATAAGTTTTCTCTAATGATCTCATCTGCACGAAATCGAATATATCTAAAGTAATCAAGAATATTTTCTGAAGATTAATTATTAACTAGGAGAAATTATTTACTAGCAGGACTCATAACGCGTTAAGTACGTGCTAAGATTGAGCACGCAAGACGAGAGAACGATGTGCAAATAAATTTACAGATTACGCACATAAATAAGAGACGAAAAGAAATTTAAAGATTCTGAATGCAATTGCAATTATTTGAAGTGCATATTTAATTCAATTTATTAACATGCAGCAGATGCAAGACATTTGATAATCTCGATCATGCTTGATTAAATGCTATTTATTATAATTTTTTTTTTCGCTGCTGTTACAAGCATTTAAGCTTCGACGAAAGGCAGCCGCAACTTGATTGCACTCAAACAATTTAGATTCCATCCTCCCTGAATGCAACTGACACTGCAACTTAGATGGGATATCGGGGTATGGAAAATCAGGCCCACGGCCAGGGACACGTTCCACAAAGTTAAGAGTTGGAAAGCAAGAGACTCTGACTGGTCAGCAGGTTGCTGGCTGTTGATTTGTTTTGTTTTGGCCAGTTGTAGTTTTTGTTGTTGTTGTTCGAAATTGCCCGTTGAACGTTCGCCGGGTGAGTAAAACGATTACCCGCCGGCTAGGCCTGCTTTTGGTTAGTGTGCTCTCGTATGTGTTGGAACAACTATTATTAAGCGCGTTTAGTTGTTGTTGTTGTTGCGGCCATTGTTCTGCTTTGGCTGGAAATTATTATTCGCATGCCAAAATGAATTGAGCTTGGCCGAGACGTTGGCAAAGAGGCTCGACTCCGTTGGCATGCAACACGTTTAGTTTATTCATAAACTCACACACACACACACATACACACCTATGAGTGTGTGTTGTCGTTGTTGTTGTTTTTGGGGTGTGAGTGCGTCGACGTCGTCGTCGTCGGCAACATTCAAAAGTAGCTGCATTAAATGAACGGCCTCAGCGCTCACTCAAATTGCCGAGTTATTAAGTAAATTGATTTTAAGTACATTTTGAAATTATTTGCTTCTAAATGTTTTGTTTGCCTTTTTCCCCCCTCGCTCTCTCTCTCCCTAAATGTTCTTTACTGTAGCCTAACTTGTTGTTGGTTTCACAGGAGCTAGTGAACGGTTTTTTTTTTATTTTGTGTCGCGATAAGAACCGGAACTATATTATGTAGTATGTAGTGTAGTAAATTAACTTTGGAGACCAAGTTGAGCATAAAAATTGATTGTTAACATTGCCAAAGCAAATTGCTACTGATATCCATTAAGATAAGGCAACGTTAAAAGTGCGGAATAATATGTTAAAAGCCTTGAACAACAATTACGAGCATGTGACGTAAAATTCAAGGAAATGATGAAAACACTGGAAAAAATATGATTTATATTTGTTATGCGGATTATTTAAACCATATTAGTTTAGAAAGTTGCCTGGCATTTTAATGATATATTTTCCTTATCCATTTTGCATAATTTTTTAAATGTTCTTGATTAAATATAGTTCTTGTTGCTGATGTAAAGCTAAAAAATATATATAAGTACTATATTTGTTGCCCGCCCCCCACTAGATTACATATATTAAATGCGGTGTAAGTAAATGAAGTTTTCTATTAGCTCTGACGCTAAATTTAATTTAATTTAACAACACACGCGCACACACACACACACATCCAAAACATGGCCAAATGAGCGCAACGCATGCAAAATGCAAAAAGAACAACAACAACAAAATTGTTAAATGATAATCAGCAAGTGCGCTGGCCAGCTGCAGACACTTGTTGTTGTTGTTTGGTTACTAGTCAATGAAAACGCTTCATAAACAGCGCAATTAAACTAATGACTGTGCAGGCTACCACGATGCTTGATGGGCTGCACCACTCAGCGCATAGAAAATATTATATATGTACATACTATATATATATATATATATATGATCGGGCCACACACGAAGAAGACAACACCGGTTCTTTTACTTGTCTTCGTCTTTTGGCACTTGCGCATATGATTAACCTGAAGAAGAAGAAGAGCAAGGAGAGGAGGGTGTTTGCGGCTGTTGCTGTTAATACGTGATCCAAAACGCAGCCACGTGCATGTGCGCAAAGTGGTTTGGCCTCCTGATGAAATGTGAGCGATTGTCTAATGGGTCGCCAAATGGGCAAGCGGCGAGCTCCTTCTTCTTCTTCATCTTCTGCCTCAGTTTGCAAACTGTATGAGCAGTGAGCTGATGTATTGTCTTGGTACCCATTGCTGTTGCATCTTCTGTTTCTTTTTTCCGTGACTATTGGTTGCCATGGCAGCAGAAGTAGCAAGAGCGAACCGGTTTTTGAATTTTATCTTAAAAACTCGACTGAGCTCAGGTAAAAAAGCAACTGTAGCAACAGCAGCCGGTTCCGAATGGTCGCCTACTGTGCTACAACCTCTTCGTTTTCGTCGTCGTCGTTGTTGTTGTTATTGTTGGTGTTGTCGTATGTTTGGTGGTGGCTTTAATGGCTTCCGCCAACGGATCATAGGAGTGAAATAAATGGCCAGACGGAACCAATAAACGTCGCGCGCGTTGTGCGTTCATCGCTCGTTCCAAAGCCAAAATGAGTTAAGAACTGTGGACAGTTTTTCTGCAGTCGTTGACTCATTGCGATTTATGGCCAAAAGTAGAAGAGGCAGAGGCAAGAGACAACCAAGTAGAGTAGAGGCGGCCAACTACAGTATTAAAATGGTACAAAGTATAGTTGCAACGCCCACGGAAAAAGTTGCTGAACAAAAATATGAAAATGCCTTGACTGCCATTTACTTGTAATAATACATTTTGCATTATAATAATATCAGGCTATACTTTTCGAAAACTACACTACGTCGATATATAAATAAAATTGCCTAGACAGTCATCAATCAGTCGGGGCTCAAAAGGAATTGACCTGCACCCTTCCTGCACACTCCGCAACTCCTGCTGGCTTCGGGGTGAATGTGAAGGTGAAGCTTTAGTTTCAGCTATAGCTTTGGCCAAGACAACCGCTTGTCCGGTTGAATATAATAAAAGTAATTGCGTCTTTACCCTTTAGGGTTAGCGAGTGAAGCAAATTGCAACTTGAATGCGCTTTGCGCTTTTCTATAAGCATAAAAATTGCTATAATTTGCTGAAGATTGCGTTTTATCCATAACCATAACAATGGTGGTCAACTAACCACCCCATCCTCCTCTTCCAATCACCCTTCAACCCACTAAGCTAGCAATTTATTTTCCCTGAAGTGCATTTAATCAATATAGACAATATGGCCAACCTCGACCTAACTATTTATTATAAATGATGGATTGCTTTGAAACCGCTTTTTGTGAAAATAGTGAAGGGCAGTCTAGAAGATAAATATTAAATTATTATTTTTTGAAACAACAAGATTGTGAGACACCCTGCAGCTAAGCTTACAATGAGCTGAGGACCCAAAATATAATTTAAATATGTTTATTTTAATATTTATATATAAGTATATTTTCAATCTTATTTATTTTTGAACAAAGAAGTTTTAAATACATATTAAAATATTTAAAAAAAAAATTATCCATGATCTATTTAATTTAAAAATTTAACGTATAAAACATTTTAACAAAAATCTCAAAAGTATGTTTGAACATTTAATTTATATGCAATGAAAAAATACTCAATACTCTGGGATTGTGTTGAACCAAAAATGAGGGTTATTGGTTTAATAGGTTCAGGCCGACAAATGAAAACTATTTGAACAATTTGCACTTTATAACGAACTTGCCCAATGAGCCAAACATCGTTCTCTGGCGCCACATGGCTGCCTCATTGTTGTTGCCACTTCTCCTGCTCCATCTTTTGATGTTGTTGTTGCTTGTTTGCTATTGGATTTTGGCCTGCTGGTTTGCTGCTTGGTTGCTGGCAGCGCCACAAAGCAGATAACAAATATTTGCAGGAAACCATGAGCCCCTTAATTAGTGTAAAGAAGCTCTCTCTCTCTCTCTCTCTTGAGCTGCCCTGTGGCAAGAGGTTGGGTAGTGGTGGTGGTGGGAGGTTTTGAACTCATAAAATGCCAGCAAGGAAGCAATTTATCAAAGTTTTGTTGCTTAATTGTCGTCCATGCGGTGTTGTTGGCAAGTGAAAGTTTTGCCGTTTACCCAAGTCCTGTGTGTGTGTGCGGGGGCAGGTTCGGAGAAGAGGCAAGAATAGGCAAAAAAGGGGCGTGTGCGACTGTTCATTTGCCAGTAAGCATGAGATTGAGAGAGGTGAGTAAAATTTTAATGATAAATTCCAAAGGACATTTTTACCCCACACATCAAAAACCATCATCGATTTTGCCTGGCTGCAGTTTTCAAGATATTTTCCACATCATAAATACTTAAGTACGCAAAACCAAGAAGCAAAAGGAGAGAGGGAATAAAGTAATGGAAGCTGAGTGTAAACACACGGATCTTGAGCTTCTCCGTGGATGTGTGTGTGTGTGTGTGTTGCCATCGCATTTATAACAATTTAAAATTGCACGAAAAAAATGGCAATAAAATCCCACAGACAAACGAAATTACGTGACCAATGTGTTTTATTACGATTTTATTGCGAAAATGCGAAGAAGTCAGGCAGCCACAAGGGGACACGCAGTGGGTGTAGCGGCGAGTGGAAGAGGCAACCGCAAATATGACTGCGTCTGGGAAAGCGCTTTATTATTTATCTTTCGGCTGAAATCGGCACAGAAGCCAGCAAACAGAAACCAGAGCAGCAGCAGAAGGTGGGAGTTGGGAGTTGTGGGGTGGGCTTTCGGAGCAGTTGCTGCCACTTGCGGCACGTGAGCGTCTCAAATGCGAGGGTTGCAACGAGTATAGCTGCCTTGTTCATCTTATTTATGGCTCTGGATTTCTCACGTGTCAGGTTAATGCGAAATTTATGTGCCACTGAACAACCAACTACAAAACAACACCCAAATTGTAACAAACCCCCTTCTGAGAACAGGTTCATCATTTCGTTTCGTTTTTTTTTTTTTTCATCCTTCTCAAAACTGTGTCACGCAAATGTGATTTAACCACCAAACGCAACGGGGGCTGCAAACACTCGTCAAAGGGGTGGTTGCTGCCCTTAAAAGACCATAAATGGCCATCGAAAAACCCGCCCCTTACAACAGAAAGCTGACCAAAGCTGGTCAGAATGCGACGCATAAAGGCAATGTTTCCGTATTGGTCTATTGAAATTGTATTTAGTTTGTTGTTGTCAACATTTTATTAAGTAATTTGCATAAATTCTCACAACAACAGCATATGCTGTTCAAAAAACAAAGATAAAAGGGTGGCTAGGTGTGGAAATAAAAAGCTGATTATAGCTGTAATAAAGGATTTTGTTCATCCGTTTAATATGTATAACAATTTAAAGTGTTCATCTATGGGGGATAACTAAATTGACACAATTTGTAATGTGTTTTAGAAAAGTTTGTGATATTTTTTTTTCTGGAAAGCTGGAGTTAATTTGGTAATAAAAGAAATCAATTATAATAATAATAATCTGAGCTAAACTATTTAAGGATTATTTATTTTAGTTTAACTTTAAACTTATTTAACTGACTTTTTGAATGCTTTCAAATTTGCACTTTAATTCATATGCCAGTCATATTGAGCTGTGCCAACAAAAAAATTAAAGAAGATACATAAATGTATGGAACTTTTCGATGCTCTCAAAGCAGTGTTGTTTTTGAAGCAAAATCTTACGCCAATAAAAATGATAAAGATTTGAGCTCAGTTTTTTTTTTTTTGTTTGCGGATATATAAAATTGAATTATTGCATGCAATTTAAAAACCAACAAAAGCTGACAGCAGTCAAGCTAAAAGCCAAGCAGCAACAACAATAACAACAACCAAAAAAAAGGCATTGCCAAAAAATTTGTCAAAATAATGGCGTCATTCTGCAGTGGCCGCCAAAAAGAAGGTTGAGGGCGATCGGTTAGGTGGGTGGTGAGTGGGTGTGTGGCAGTCGTGGCGAGCCGACAAAGATGCCATAAGGCACCAAGGACCCGCCAGGATGAAAACATACACACAGACAAATAAGCATGCTGCTAGTGCTGCTACTGGCGACGCTATGGTTTATCTTTTTATCCTTTATCCTTATGCTTTTTTGCACATTATTTGCTTTTGCAATTCAAAGCGATTAAGTGCGACGACGACGACGACGACTCGACTCGACTCGGGGGTCATTAAGGACGACATAAAACATGTTTTTGTTGCAATAGCAATAAGTATCTGTATCTGTGTATCTGCAATAGTATGCGGGTTTAGTATATATGTATATGTATATGTATATAGAAAATATTGCATGCCTAATGGCTAAGCGAAAGTCGTATAACTCAATGCAAGCGCGTTCCCCAAAAACCCTAACTCTATCTCTAAACACTAACCCTAGACAGTTTGCAGCTAACTTGCCATTAGCACAAACGGTTGCAGCCCCAAACACACACACAAACAGTAAAAAAAGGGAGTTTTTCGAAAGTGAGCCCATTTAATAGAGCAATTATGACCAGTTGAAAGTCGAGAGAATTAAAATAAAAAACAGAATTGAAGCAAACTCAAGCGTCGCGCGGCCATATTTCAAAAGTGTTTTGCCCGTAACTAATTAAGCAATTAATTTTCGAGCAGTGGTCGCTGTTAGAGATACACACAAACTCACAAGCACGCATACATATACTCTTCTTTTGAGGCAATACATATGAAATTAAATAAAACAGAACAAAGTTCAGCAAACTTTTCTCGAAAATATAATTTACAGACTGCTGCTGCTTTCAAACAATTTATGCCACAACGCTTCCCATCTACAACCAATTGCTAGCGCAATCCTTTTTTTCTTTGCCCTATGCGTGCGCCGCGATGTATGCAACACTTGTTCCCAAGCCTACTCTACTTCTCATTGCGCTGTCATAAAATATGTTTAACGCCCGAATTGCCCGGCGGGTGTGAAAACTTGAATCAAAAACCAAAAGCAAAAGCACGCTGAATATTTATGATGCGATTAGCATACCTTTTGTTGTTGTTGTAGTTGCCTTTGAGCAGGTTGCAATGAGTCGAATTTTACGTTTGGCCACATAAGTAAAATGGCACTCGAGCCCAGTCAGAGGCAACGCTGCCAATTAAGCTGGGAGTGTGCCGCATGAATATGTAAATAAAAGCAGCTAATAAGTGGGTGTTTAATAACCGGATGGCCAACAACAACCAAAACGGCCAGAAAACGACCCAGCCAGAGGGCCCAAAAAAATATGTATGTGTAAAAGAACGCAGTTTGTCAAGCGACAAAGGTAAAAAAGGCAAGGGGCTGTGCTACAAGCCCAAGGGGGCTGGTATAACAGAGAGCGAGAGAGAGTGAGCGAGAGAGAGAGAAAGACAAAAAAAAGGTAGCATGTTTAATTTGCGTGGCATTTGCAGCTGCCTGCGGCAAAAAGATAACGAAATAAAACGTTTGTCGGCATGAGGCATGAACCAGGAGGAACAATCAAGGGGAAGAGAAGTTAAAGTACAAAAAACCAGAAAAAAGGCATCCCAAAAATATGGCTTGAAGCGCAGTGTAAACTAATTAAAGTGTCGCATGTGTAGTTAAATAAATACAAATATATTAAAATACTCATATATATATGTTTTTTTATTCCGCAAAACGGCAATAAACGCTGCCGTTAAAATTATGATTAAAATTTAATTTAGCAAAAATAATCAGAGACCTGACTCTTGATAAACTCCAAATGAGCGCGCATTTAAATCAAAAAATTCAAATAAAAAAAACCAGCAAATAATCGAATGAAAAAAAAGGCACTCAAAAAGCACGCCCCATGAATTTTATTAAAATTCAATTAAAATCATGAAATTTAACAATGAACAGCGCATAAAAGCTAATAATAATTGCGAGTGTTAATGGGCGCGCTCACAAGCGCTGCCTGGCGTTCAGTTGCAGCAGCATCACGCCTTTCCCCTCTCCCCTTTGATAAATGTGTATGATCTCTTTTACTGTATGGATGATTGTAGTGTGTGATTTTGGGGCTAGGAAAAGCATTTATTCATTCATTATATGCAGACAATTAAGTACCAGGAATTTCGTAGCAACATAAATTGCTGAGACCCCCTTTCCTCACTGCCCCGCGTGGGGAAATCGTCAGGTCAGCTGAAAATCTACATATGCACTGACCAAACAACTATTAAACTATGTGTGGGTGCACACCCACACAAACAAAGATATACTACCACTACTACTAACTACTACTACTAATGGTCACATCAACACAGTTTTGGAAAATTTTCAATTTGCCAGGCCAAACGGCCATTTTGCATTTGGTTGCGAGCAATAAAAACAGCCCCCGAAATGCGCCTACTACTATAGTGTAAGGGTGGCTAAGCTGAAAGGCGGTTAATTGAAAATTCTTTAAATCATGTTGAAAACTGATTGCTCCTCACTAGACTCTAAAAATGGAAAATTAAACAAAGGACACGTTTCGTGAGTATTTAATGTTCGTGCTATCTAATGCCGGAAATGAAGAAAGAGATAATACTTTTAATTGTATTTGGTAGAAGATAATTTCTAAAATCAACTAATTTGATTCTGATTTGTAAAGAAACCTATTAATTAATACACATTTAAATATAAAATCTTAATCGAAATTAATACTCATTAATAGGAAAACTTTTCCAAACCTTTTCTCAGTCCTTAATTTAATTTTTTTATTTTGCAAGTCGTATATCACTGATTCGGAAAATTTAACTCGTGATGTGTCGTTTACGTCGGCTTACTTTTCTAACTTACACTATGTGTGTGAGTGTGTGTGTGTAAGTCTGCAAGTGTGTGCCTCACACAAGACATAAAATTACCATCGTATGCAAATCAGCGGCTTTTCTACAGACTTTTTTTCCTTAGCCAAGCGACGCCCGCCCGCCCCAAACAACGTCGATTGTTTTTTTTGTTTTTTTGCACGCCCAAGTGGCAACATTTTCAGACAGTCGGACAGACAGTGAGTTCTAGAGATAGCAGACACGGCATTTGATCGGCACCAAATTTATCTCAATGATATGCAGATAAAACTAACAAGTACCAAGTTTCGTTATTTCTTTTTCCGTAGCAGAGCTGTTTCCCCCGCTTTTTTCAACATCTCCCTCTCTCTCTTTTTTCCCACCATTCCCAGCACTTTGGTGCTGCACTTCTTCTTCGACATGTAGCAAAAAGAGGAGAAGACGAAAAAAAAACTACATTAGCAAATAAATTTATTTAGCATTACAAAAAATGAGGTAGCTGAGTGGCTTTAAAAGGCAGAAAGAGGATGGCTGTGTAAGGGGGTGTGTGTGTGTGTCTGGGTGTGTGTTTGTGTGCGGGCGCCATGAATTTATTTAAGATGCTTATTGATTGGATTTGATTTTATGCTATGGGAAAGTAAATTTGCGCAAATAAATTTAAATGAGGGCGTTGAGTTAGCCGAGGTTTTTTTTTAGCCCCACTTGTGTGGCAGGCAGCTAGCAAAAAAGAAGAAGAGCTTCTTCTTGTTTTTTACAAAAACTAATCCCACATGTGTGTATGGGCTGTGACTGGGTTGGGTCTCGAGCCTGAAACACACGCATGAGTAATTTTCCAATTTTGTTTCGCATTTGCAGCTAATCTGGAAAATGGTTTTTTTCTTTCGAGTTGGGAGCTGGGAGGTTTTCTTCTTTTTAAAAGTTTTATATTTATTTACTTACTTTAATCTGCATTTCTTTACTTTGTCAATGTTTTTTTTTTTGTTTTGTTTGGTTAAGTTATACACGTGTTGGAGTTGTTAATAAAACACAACACTTACCTGAAAGCATAAGAAAGAGAGAAAAAAAAATATAATTTGTTATGAATTATATATATTTTATTATATTATTTTTATTTATTTAATTTATGAATGTATTAATTAAAGTTAATAGTAAAACTATTTATAAGTAGAAAGTTTCACTATTTTATTATAATAAAATACATAAATATTTGTTAAACATCTAAAAATAAAATCAACAGCAATGTGTTAGTTATATCACCTTAAGCATGCATTTTTATTACAACTATAAAGTTTACATAATTTAAAAATGAATGTAAAAAGGTCAAAGTGCAACACTTTTATGGCTTGAGTTTTAATTTTTGTTGTGCCCCATATTTTCTGTGGCGTAATTGAGTAAAATGAAATAATTAAAATGCCACGAATAAAGTAACTTAAAATACTTTAACGACCTTTTGTTAATAACGCAAAGTGCGAATATTCTCTGTTGCACTCCTTTGCTGATTGTGTGTAGCAGGTTGCACGTTGCACATTTGTTGCCGATGTCCTTTCGGTCATTTACATGCGTTATGTAACAACTGCAGCAATGCGTGTGCGGCACACAGGCAATTTTCATTTGCTGCTGTTATTAAGTGATAATTGAATTTTTATGCCAGCGCCAACAGGCAACACAAAATAAACTTCAGAGTCATTTGCAAATTACCAAAGAGAGAGAATCAACTCAAAAATAAAAACAGTTAAGATGACTTACAGAAAAGTTTAAGAGAGAAAACGTTAAAAGATGACTCACTTGGTAATAGAAAAAAACAATTCGTTTGGTTTTTAAATATTTTGTAACATTTTTAATAAACTTAAGCATTTTTCTTATGCGTTTTTTATTTAATCGTGTAACCGTACTTGCAGCTGTGCCGCAACTGCACTCTGTTCTTGCACTAAATTGTGCTACCAACTTTCTAAATGACCAAAAGTCATAAATCAAAACGATGCTATACGCTAGATTTCAATTTCGGGCATGAAACGCACTTTCTAAACATCCAGAGAGCTCTAAAAAAAACAGTCCAACTGTTTTGTCGGATCGCTTGACAATTGTTATGAAAATGTATCAGGACAAAAAACAAAGTGCAGAAAAAATTCGCACTGCAGCTGTTTTATGACAGTTCAGAAGGGACGAGAAAAACTTGCGTCGATTTCAGCCGGAAACCGCAAACGGTGCAAAAATTATGAAAATTCATATTGCCGGCACGCACTTGGCGGCAAAAATACGGGTGCAGGTATTTTCGTCTGTTGTTTTATTTTCCTTTTTTAGGCTGTCACGACGGGTGGTGGGCGTGAAATTTGCATGCGTCAATGGAATATGAAAATTTAGAAACTGTTGCAATTTTCAGTTTTTGCCGTTTTGCTGGGCATTTTGCGTTGATTTACGGCCAGTTGCAGGGAACGATCATAAATCTCTGCCGCTTTGTGTGCATGTGTGTGTGTGTGGCAAATATTTTGGTTGCAGCGATTTCATGCCCCGCAGACGGCAATTGCATTGCACTTGGGCCCTTTTAATTTGTGCACAACAACAACAGCAACAAAAAAACCCTGACTTCCAAAAAAAAATAAGAAAACAAGTCGCACACATTTCATGCGGCTTCCACAAAAGGTAAGAGTCGACCCAAAACCCCTTGTCCAAAAGAGGTCCAAAAGGACAACAACGAAAAGCAATTTACGAAAAGCACGCAGCGTTTAGATCAAAAGCAAAGACGACAGTCGCCATTGGCAGGACATGAGGACATGGAGACTGAAGGAGGCGGCGAAGAGGAGTAAGGAGACAGCCGCACAAACGATGCTATACAACGCAAAACACATCATTAAGTATAAAATTCTTAAAATGGAATTTTAAATCATTAAAGAAACGCTGCACAAAAAAACTCAAGCGCGCTTTTGTCGACGAGGAATTTGCAATGCGTTTGCTTTATTTGGCAGTGGCTCGTTGGAAGCTGCAACAGCAACAGCCACATGCAACCAATGCCCAGTTGCTTGTGTCCAAAATGGTTGAGGCACCAACAACAGCAGCAACTACAGCGTGCAGCATTTTTTGCTCTGTTGCTGTTTTGTTTTTTTTTATTAATTTTTTTTTTTTGTACACGCCAGGCCAAACAGCTTGAATGGAAGTAATGATGCTGGCTCCAACGTTGTCCAAGTCTTGAGAAAGGCGCGCAGTTGTTGCATTTGCAATGAGTTGACGTTGCTGTTGTCGCTGCTGCTTGCTTGGTTGCAATGGCAATCAGCAACATGGCCGCCTGGGCAGCCAAACGAAGCTGAACTGCCAAAGTCGCGACGTCGCTCGTTGTTGCTTTAATCGGCGTTTTAGCTCTTTTTTTCTTCCTATAAATGCATCAGTCCGCGGCCTCTGTTGTTGCGCTTTTCGGTTAACATGTTGCCGCTGCACGAATTCTATGTTGCACTCGGAATTTGAAGTAAATAATTCTTTGGCTGTTCGTTTGGCTTGCAACATTTTTCTTTTTGTTGTTTTTTTTTTTCTGTTTTCTTCATCTGCAAGTGCTTCGTGCTCGTTAAGCATTTTGGTGTATGCGATTTCTTTTCTTTTGTTGCTCGATGTTGCTGCTGCTGTTGTTGCTCATAATGCGCCACCAAAAAATAAATGTATGTACATATAAAAATGAAATAAAAAGGGCGCGCCAGCTGCGAAAAGTGGTTCCGTTTCGTTTATCGCATGTTTTTTTTTTTTTGGGTGCGTTCTGCAAAATTCCCTTTTAATATACAAATACATTTACCATAAAACGCTGAGTGAAGTTAAGTTAAGTAAGTGACTCTTTGGTGGAATAATGACGTCAGTGAATGGTGGCGAGATAGCTAATGAAGGATTAATGATACTAACATTTGACTGCACGTTAAAGCAACAAGCTCTTAAGACAGAAAGTCTGATTTAAGTTACAGAAGAAGTACAAATTTTGTTAAATATTGAAATAAACATGAATTATTTAAAAAGAGAAATAAATATTATTGCCAAAACATTAATGACGCAGTAAAATACACTATATCAAAGCAAAGATTGATTTTAACTTAGTGTAAATTATTTACGGGTTATAAACGTTAAAAGAAACTTAAGTTGAGAAAATTTGAAAATTTGGTTAAATCAAGTAGTTTAAGGGTAATGTAACTGCGAAATAAGTTTAAAATAGTTTCATATATGTTATAAGCACTTTAAGTGAATTTCTTCATATTTTTAAAAAGAAAATTAATTTTCAAGAGTATTTATATTTCTGTATTGCTTAATAGCTTTTAATAGTTTTCAACTAAATAATGTTTATGCGAATAACATAAAATCTATTTCCAATAGATAATGAATGGCTCTTAATTCTTTTCCAGACAAAAATATTTCTCACAAGCAAATCTAACTTCATTTTACGTAGCCAAACAATTGTGATTCCACAAACTTCCTGATGAAATCGACTTGTCTGCATTTTTGCAGCTATGGCCAAAATACTCCACATAGCTGGCAATCAGAGAAACCGCAGCTCTGTAAGCCATTAAAAACTCAACTGGTTCTGTATTGGTATTTGTCTTCCTTTTTTTCTGCCTTTTCATCTTATGGACATTGGCTTGGCGACGTTTTCAAGCAAATAAATTCAATTTGCTGCTAGTCGGCAAACTGCGACAGGTTTTTGCCGCATTTATCATCGCATCAACATCAGAGAGACATAACACAGCGACTACAACGACGATGACTTCGACAACGATGACGACAAGGGAGCAGAGTCGAGAAGTAGAGAGACAAGAACAACACACACACACATGAGATGCCAGCTTCAAATGAAACGCCATTTACCAATTTATTTATTTATATAAGGCGAATATATTTTATAACCCGCAGCAAATGCAGCCAAGCGCAGAGGGCAAAAAAAACTTAGCAAAAGAAAAACAACAAAAATCTGGTATGGAAGGTACAACAACAAAACCAAAATAAAAAAAAATGTTGTATGAAGTGACCAAACTAGTTCGTTAAAATAAATTCGAGAACCACTAACAATGTTGAGCGGACAGACGAACAGACAAACAGACGGACGGACGAATGAGCAACATGCAACGGCTGCCGCTGTAAAAAGACTCGGAGTCTCCTTAGTTTCCAGGTTCCAGTTTTGGCTCCATGTCGATGGATGCGGCAGGGCGAAGATGTATTCCTTTTGGGATGTTTTTAATTTTTCTTTAAAGTCGTTAAGCGTCGTTTTTTTTGCGCCTGCTGCCTTGCTCTGGCTTGGGCTTCGGCCTTAGCCTTTTGTATTGCCTTCTGTTCGTTAGCTTCCAGCAATGGAGTCGAAGTGGAGAGTTGGAGCTGGAGTCGAAGCTGGGAGCTCTTGAAGCTGGAGCGCGCCATTTGCCATTTGGGCTGCTGCGTGCCGCCGCGTTGCCTTTCTAATGGAGTTTTGTAGATAACACACAGGCGAACGACAACAGCAACAAGGAAGGCAGCTTCTACTTACTACACCATTCCCTCAATCTGCCCGGCCTCTCTCAGCAGCTGCTAAGCATAAACACACACTTACACGTACTTGAGGCAATGGAATGAAATGAAATTAAACCCTTTTTGGTGCGACTGCCGGCACCGAAGAGCAACGAAGCAAAGCAACAACAACAGGAGGGAATGGCAATGGGTCTGGCAAATAGTTGCAAAAAATTAACATTATTGCAATTTCGCGAAACCTTAAAGAACGGGCTGTGCGCGACTGACTAACAAGCAATGCCCCAGGGACGCAAGCTCCTGCCTTACCGTACCATACCTTACCTGAAATCCTCTTCTATATAGAGACGCATATAATTGAAGATCTTGACTGTGCATGGGCACATAAATTGAAAATCGTTTAGAAAATTAAAGAAATGGGAGACTCTGTAGATGGAAGTTTGCTTTTGGCCTATGGCTCAACTCTCGGCTCGTATTTCTATTTACTTTTAAGTTGGGCAAAATGGCAATGCCGACAGTTGCAAGCCAAACACAGCACAAACACAACAGCCCTAGACAAGTGGAGCAAAACAAAGAAAAATGGCAATAAGAACTTTTCTTGCTATGTATTTCTCTACGACAACAGGCAGCATATGCAAATTTCTGCGCTCAGCTAAAGTTATGCTAACAACAAAAAAAGTTCAAGAAAAGGAATCGAGAGTTATAAGAGAAAGAAACAGCACTCCTTGAAGAAAATGCCGGGAGCTTGCCTTTCATTTGTGGCGCGTTCAAATAATTTACACAAGTCAGAGGTAGCACGAAGTTTCCTACTGCAATTTTACGAAATGTTTCAAATCATGTGCTAAGTTTTCTAAGACAATGTTAAGGACAACGTTGAAGTCTTCTGTTATTAAGTTCGTAATGAAATTTGTTTGTAATCTTTGAGCTAAAATTCTGATGGAATAATTTAGTCTTGGTTAGTTAATGGAACCTATAAAAAAAGACCTCTTCTTACTCTTGATTAGAGTCCAATGTGTAGTTTTCACTTGAACTCTTAAACAGATCTGCAGCTGGTATTCTTTTCAGCTAAAAACAACGTCCTCCGTGTATGTATGTATGTACATATGCATGTGTGTACATCCACTCATATCGCCCCCAAACATTCAATTGTAGTTTTGATTTCAAATCGAGTGCCTTTGAGCCTGAACTGCACTGTTTCCCGCTGCGTTTTGCAATGATAACAGCCATTCCCAATCCCACAACAACAAGCTCATACAGCTGGAGCAACAGCAGCAGTTGGGAGTCAATTCTAGAAATCGCAGTTGGAGCCGCCTAAAACTCCAACTCCAAATAAAAAAAACGCGCGCGCAAAATTGCTGGCGGATTTCTAATCTGTCTTCGCGTGCTGTTCTCGCTCGCATGCGACTGAATTGCAAAACACGACGAACATGCAATGCAATGGCAGCTGACTGCCGTCTCATACCCTTTACCTCCTTAAGCCCTATCATCAAAACGGCAGCAACATCAACAACAAGCCTGCCACATGCTGTGCCTCGCTTTGTCTCTCTTTCTCCCACTTTTGCACGCATACACACCAACATGGCGAAGTACTATTCACATACATATTTATGCAAATGTCGGGCCCACCATCATAAAATTGGATTTGGCAGCTGATTCGGCCGGGCTATTTTAAGCCACTTTTTTTTATCTTGCGCACAAAATTTTTAAATTAAAATTTTGGCGTGCAATATAGAAATTAAAATTAATTTTAGCCACCGTTTCGTTTGCGACCATTGCCGTCTATTTATACATTTATTTTTAGTTTTTTTTTGTTTCTTATTTTGTTTGGTTTTCTGCGTCGCAGCATTTTTGTTCTAGGATTTTTGGCTTTATTTTTAGTCGCATTTTTGTCGCATTGCGAATCTCTCTGTGTTGAGCTCGAATTCTACGTTGCGTTTTGTTGGTATCTTTGTCTGTGAGTCTGTCTGCGGGCCGACTAAATAAATTTAGTTTTAAGCGTTTTTGCCACACTCCATATACAAAAAGGAGTTGCGGGAGCAGGAGCAGGAGCTGGAGCCGCGGCCAAATAGCCAACGATAATAAAATAAACAAAAGGTTTGCCGCCAGCTTTGGCCAGCGCTTAAAACCTAAAGAAAACGCAGCCAAGTAGCCGAGTAGCTGAGATGAACCCACTGTAAAGGGGACGAAGAGGTTATGTGGCTGCAAAGGTGAGTCGCAGTTGCTGCAGGTTTGCTATGGTTTTATTTGTGTGTTTTATTGTGGGCATATCTCAAAAGAGAATCTTTAGTTTCGGCGAGGCGAAACTGCGACGAGAAACAGATAAAAGAGGGCTGTTATAGAAGTGGAAGAAGTCAAGGAAGCAGATGCAGAAGCAAGGAATCGATTGAAGAAGCAACACATGAAGCAAACCCAACAAGCACACAAACAAAAGCACAACAAATATATAACTAAAAAGCTGAGAGCGAACAATGAAAAACTCTCTGGAATAAAAATCAATAGAAATATAAAAGTTGAGTAAATTTTTAGATACCTTGTAATTTACCACAAAGTACTTTTTCTACAAATCATTTAAAATAAAATCATTCTTCATTTTCAACCAAATAAAACGGAGAAATATGATTAAATTGTATTAAAATTAATTAACACGTCAAACTTATTATAAATGTTTTTAAATTCAAGCAACATTTTTAACTAAAAACATTTTCTTTAAATTCATTTCATGATTTTTAATAAATTTTAATTTATTTTAGCACTCTTGCAAAAGTCGCTGGCAAGTCGCTCACAAAATCGGCTCAAAAACGCTCGCAAAGCGCCCCAATTTGTTGGTTGGACTCTTTGGCCACAGACTGGGTGCATTCAGCTATCGCCCAGCAAAAGCAGCAGCAGACTGCCTCTTCCAGTGGTTGCAACTGTCTACGGGTGGATTGCATTTTATGCTGGCGGCAACAAGGCGCTGCTCCTCATCTCCCCGCCCCCCTCAAGCACCTCCCGCGCACATATGCAAATGTTACAACATGCGGCGCAACATGCGACTTGAAGCTGCTGCCACGCTGCACGCTTCGTTCGCCAACTTGGCTCCCAGTTTGCAGACAGACAGCCAAACAGACAGCAGGACAGCAGGCCCTATCCCAAGCAGTTGTCGGGGATGCATCCGCATCCTCAGCTGCCGTTCGTGTATCGAAGATGAATAAGGAGCTATTTTTACTTTTAAATCTTAAACAAGCAGTTGCTTCTCCCTCCCTGACCTTCTCATGGATTTTTTTCGATATTTTTTTTCCTTTTCTGCAGATGCCGATCTTTTGTGGCACTTTAGCACTGGCGGTGGCAAGTATCTCAGGCCCCCAAACAGAAAGAAACACACACGCATCTTGATGATGTTGTTCATTGTTGTAAGTTGTTGCTGTATGTACTTGTCTCATGTTGTTTTGTGGCAATGTCATCGAACTATTGGCATGTTTTTTATTTGTGCCGCCGCTGCATAGAAGACAAAACAATTTGGACACGTAATCTATAATCCAAACATTTATTAAGCTCACTGTAGCTTATGATATTCAGAATAAAAAATAGTTCAGCTATTGCGGTTACTCGAACCGACTGCCAAAAGATACTCGTCTCAAGGTAATTTAGTGGCCCATGTCTAAGGTATCTACTTTTTGCTGTTGTGGCTAACTAGTTGGCTTTCGAAGTCTTAGCCAGTCTGCATTTATTTAGACAGTCAGCCAGTTCTTGCCACAAATTTAATCACACACAAAGACCCAAAAATGCTTGCCAAACTATTCAAAGCCACAACTACAACTAGTGCTAAGCAAGTGAGCATAGCTAAATTGTACTACATGCATATACAATTTTTGAGTGTTGTTGCATGAAGTCAGGGATAAGGGGTAAAATGCCAGACGACTGAAATCCTCATGTGATTTATGCAATTAGCACTCAACTAAGTCTGCTTAATGAACGACATGCTGCTGGCAATGCTCTAGCAACAACGCTGCTGCTGGCAACGCTGTATCCCAGGCGACGGACCGTGGCGCCAATGGACGCTCAGACACCTCCCTCAAAAATCAAATTATAGCTATACAACGCGAGAGAGATAGAGAAAAAAAGGGAGAGAGAGAGGGAGAGCGGGTACCAAGCATCATCGAATTTCCACGAAATATATATGTTCTCCACATAATGTGCTGGGTAATTCGACATGGCAGCATTGCCAGATCGAGTTCTAGTTTATGACCTGCCAATTGGTAGGCAATTTTAATGCATATTTCATTGTGCAACTAAACTTGGCCCTGAATAACTCCCGATGCTTGTTAAACTCTCTCACTCTCTCTCCCTCTGCCGTTTTTGGGTGAGGGAGTTGTACTCCATATTGAATTATGATTTATGTTTGGAACATGCTGTAGCTGGCGCAAGGGTACTTACAATATCTACGTGCGCATGTTTGTGTATCTGTAACTGTGTGTATGTATTGGTATCTGTAAAATGTGCGCATATGCGCTAGTTAACGAAACATTTGCTGCAGTTCAACGGAGTAGAGGAGTTCAAAGATTTGAAGTGGTTGTCAGACCAAAAATAGCGACATTTGTGCGCGGGACACTTGAGAAAAAAATTAAAACCTGCGCCATGTTGGCGTAACAAGGTACAAAGATGTTTCCATTTCGCATTTTCTTTTCTGAAATCAATTGTATAACAAGTCAATGCATTGTTATTGGAGCTGCAATGCTTGGGAATGGCCACAAAATTATCGCATTATTCCATTCAGAGACATTAACAGGATGTTTAAAAAAAAACTCACTTTACAAGTTAGATCTTGAGATTATGTGTTAATGCATAATAAGATATATCTAAGTGTAGCATTTAAGGTTATGAATGGTATATAAAATTTTTAGATTAAGATTAAAGTGGCCACAACTGTTATGTTTCTATAAAATAAAGTACGCATACTATTAACCTAACTATTTGAACAATAAAATTTTAAACAAAAATGTAGCATTCAAATGAAATCTTTGTTAGGATTGGTTTGGGGTCTGCCTTTAGTTGAAATATATTTAATCGACCTTAAAATTATCCCAAAGTTATTCGTCTTAAAAGAATTTTGAAAGCTTTTTCTTCAGTAGACATTCAAAACGATCCTATTTATAAGCAAGTTAGCATTGCTTTCGTTTAGTACAATTCCCTGCTGGCTGTTGTCTAATCACCAGAACTGTCAGCAACACTCATTCGATGCCGACAATGAGTAGCGAGTGAAGCCATTCAAGTGTCGTTGTATTTTAACACGTGAGTGACTTTTATACGTGGCCATTGTGTGTGTATGGGGCTGAGTCGTTTTAAAATTCCAGCCCAGGCACAGGGAAAATTCACACATAAGCGAATGGGGTACAACAAAAAAAGAAAAAACGAAAGGGTTTAGTGGAGTGGAGTCGTTCTCTTAGGACCGCATAAAAATGCCATATAAATGTGACACTTTAAATGCCAACGACCAAAATAGTTTTGAATGGCAGGCAAGAGAGAAATGAGACAATTGCATGGTAAGGGGAGGACGGGAGGGGCGTTTACTTCACGTGACGAATTCGTGACGTGACAAAACACAGGCAAAAAACAACAAAAAAAAACGCAGTGAGGAAATAAAAATGAAAATGGCCAACTTACATTTATTTGCATTTTCAAGTCGCTGGACAGTGTGCGCAAAGTGTACGTTTTTTTTTCTGCCACAGACATTTGAATTTTGTTACGTTTTGCGCTGGTTTTTTTCTATTTGGTTAGAAAGCACTCGACTTGCTGGGGACATTCCTCATTTCAATTTAGTTTGTGTCGTTTCGTTTCGTTTTGGTTTTGGTTTGGTTTCGTTTGCCCAGTTTCCTTCCTTCCGTTCTACGGTTCTCTTCACACGACATTTTCCACAAGAATGAGTCCAGCGGAGTTGCCGACATTTGCATACATGCATGTAAGTATCTATGTGTGTGTGTGTGTGAACTGTCAACGCGCCATAGAACTGTCAACTTGATGGTAATACTGAACAAAGCAAATGAAAAGCTAGCAACAGGATGAGACGAAGGGTTTGAGTCTTCGCTTTCACTTGTCGTCGCGTCATTGTCTGTTTTTTTTTTTTTTTTTAGATAATTTCATTTTTTTTTTTGGTGTTGGCCAAGACAAAGGCGCTGATGGATTCATTCAAATAAAATGGCATGCTTTACTCTATTTCGACACAGACAATTTCTCATTTAAAATGCATTGCAAACATGGCGTATTTATGAGGCAGTCACACTCTCCCTCACAAACACACACTCTCTTCCAACCACACTCCACAACATTTAGGGGTGACTGGCAATTAGTGGCAATGTCGGGGCGGCATTTCCGCTGCATCTTGAGTGCCACATCCGATGGAGATACAGCCAACAGCACACATGACATGAAATACGCACGGCAGCGGTAGAGATTTAGCTATAATTATAAATCAAATGCTGACAAATGGAGGAGACTACTCTAAATTTATGTCATAATTCCCAAGAGATTCGATTGCTCATTATAAACTGTGGAAAAACTCGCATCTTTCTATGAGTTCTTATCAGCTAGCTCATTTCCATTTTTTTCGCAACTGAACCTCATCTATTTTGTGCCTATCAACGCTCTTCATTATTGCTTTTATTTTTTGTCGTTTGAATTTGATTTTTTTGTTGCATTAAAAGAAAATAAACTAATTTATTTTATATTCATGCGTGTCATAAATCTAGAAGATTTATGCTTATTGCCAATTTATTGGCAGTTTCACAACGCAAAAAATAAATAAAAAACAAAAAAGAGAAAGAAAAATTGTCAGCCAAGCGCCCAGCAAAGTTCAAACAATCAACGCCATTGTCCGGGCTATGGGTATTGGGGACAGAGGGGGTATAATGGGTTCAGTTTGCTGTTCATTTTGTCTACATTTCACAGTTTTCCATATATGTATGTATATCGATATATTCGCAATTTACTATCAGCAAAAAACCTGCAACAAGAACAACGCAACAAAAAATACATATACACACACACACACACACACTCATATGCATTATGAAGTCCCAAAGCTGCACTTCAATTAAAATGCATTTTCGCAGTTTATGAGCTTAATCTCATAAACAATTTTTGCATTGTTGCAAAATTCTTTTTGTTTGTCGCGAGTTTTTGACTGTCAGCAGAAGGTTTAAATTTTTTTTGAACGTGTGTTAAATAGAGCGAAAAATATTTCATAAAAGGTGGAATTGAGCTTCAAACCGGGAGATTTAAAGTCTATTTATGCTTTCAAATATTTATCTATGTCTGTCTGTCTGTCTTTAAACTTAAAACATTTTGCTTCACACATTTTTTACTTCACATATATTTATGCGAGAGTAATAAAAGATTTTGATTTTTAATTACATATTAGTCAAATGTATGTATTTATATACTAAAAATATTTTTTTAGATTACAAATATTTGATGAAATTATGAAAAATAGTTCACAAAATGGAGCAATTTTAACTGACTTTTTACAGTCAAATTGAAGTTTAATGCAATAACTCATTTATTTAATATTGATATTGGAGCTTAAAAGCTACAATAACAAGTAGGAAATAGCACTGGCTACTTGGGCCTTCGGCTATGTACATTTGTATATACTGTACTTAAGTCTAGTTATTATGGTTATGTTTTAAATGTAATTCTATATGAAGTTTAATTTGTATAGAGTTAGTAGTATATGTGTACATTCCAATACATGTGTAGTTTTATTAGGTTAAATAAGGTTAAACAGTTGTGCTTTTTTTAAATAATTGAGTAATTTTTTTATATTGTTTTCTGAGGGTTCTGCAATTATATCTAGTGGGTTTTCCTTGTCGAATATTGAATAACTCATTTATGTTAATTCACTTTTCCTGATCATTTATCGCTTATAATTTAAATGTCAACTTAGTTTTTACTAACATTATTTAGTATTTATTGTTCATTTATCACTTGAATTAAGCATTTAATTTATTTATTGTTCTTTTGGTATATGTATATACATTTATTTAACCAGCTCTAAAATTAATGTTCATTAACTAAAGAGTTTCTATAAATGTATTTTTAATCGCCTACTAAAATAAAATTGTCTCTCAACAACCAGTCTCGCCTTCTCAGCTCAGGTAACAATTTTCAAAGTCCCGACTCCCCTTCACCCCAATTTCTCCTCTCTTTACTATACCTCTTCAACCTGTTCCGGCTGCTCTGTTATCGCTTTATGCCATTTTGTTGCTGTTGTAGTTGTTGTTTTGCTGTGTTTTGTCTTTTAATAACTTTATAATGGCGTGTTGTATCACGCGCTCGAGCTTCGCGTGGACACGCCCACAAAAAAAAAAAAAAAGCCAGTGAGATCTCTGCTTGCAACACAACCCCCACTTCCTCACTCTCTCATTGTCTCTCTTTTTCTGTGTGCCTAACAAACCAAACAACAACTGCAAACTGCTGCTAGTTGTTGCTGTATTTGTTTGTTGTTGTTGCAGTTCGTGCGATTCTTTTTTCGGTTATCGACAATTTTCAATCTATGCGCATAACTCAAGTGTCGGCGCAACAACGACAACAACAACAACAGCAACAACAATGCCCAATACCCAACACCCTAAAAGCCCGCATAACAGTTTGCAAACCCGTTGATCCCCCCGTTGGCCCCTTTTGTTGTTCGTGGCATATGTGCAACTTCCGTGCAGAACAGCTCTTAACTGATGCTGTTTCTGTGTGTGTTTTGGGCCTGGTATTCTACGTTCTGCGGGTTCAGTTCGCATCAAAGTTGGCAATAGGCACAAAGCAAAAAAATACCAAAAAAAAAAAAAACGGGCAATAGAACAGCGAAATAATATTGGCAGCATTTTATTGCACTGTGACCTAGAGCATCTGTGGCAGCCACTGTTGCTGTTGTTGTTGTCGCTGATGTTTTTGCTTCTCGTGAACCTGCTTAAATTTGACTACAACTGGAGTGGACCTATCGCAGCAGCGTCATCTCATTGGGTCCAGTCCAGCCGCCACCTCCTTATCGCTAACGTCAATAACAAGCCACCCGACGACATTCATTCTTTACCCTACATCCCACCCCCTATCATCCTTTAACATCCTTATGCGTCTCGCATTGCTGGCAAAATTTACATCCTGTTCGGCTGATGGTCGTTTTACTGTTTCCGTGCCGGACTGGGAGCCGGAGCCGGAGCCGGACCCGGCTGCCCGTAGTTGGAGTCGGGGCTTCTCTGCAACGCATATGAATATTTTGCAGCCAGGCAACAATAAAATCCATGACATCATAAATATCGATGCGTTGCCCATTTGCGAACCATTTTTCGGTGCGGGCTTAGCGCAGCGAGAAGAGACCAGAGCACAGCACAGAGAATACAGCAACGCCAGGGTCATACATTTTGTTTGGTAAGGCGAGGGGTCGTTGGGTCATGGCAACAACACCCGCAGCAAGGCGCCGCGCGATAACTCGATAATTATGTCCGCTTTTGTTTATTTCGCACATCGATTACAATTTCGACTGTGTGTTGCATGCGAGTTTTGGGGCCATTTTGTATTGGCCAATTGGGTACGGCCAGTCAAAGGGTCAGAGTACAGAGGTGCTGGATGTTGTAGGGTGTAGGGTATACATCATAGTCTCAACACTTGCGATATTTACAAACTTAACCTGTCCAATGAGAAAGAAAGGGAGAGAAAAAGAGTCTGAAGTGCATCAGTTGCTCCCAAAACGGTAGACGTAAGCTGCCCCACAGGTAAAACCTAGGCAGCTGAGGAGTTGAAAGAGGGGTAGAGTGTATGTGTGTTTGTCTGGCGTCGCCTGCTGCTGCTCATAAGTAAAACGTTGTGAGCAAAGTTTTATAAATTATCCTTGTGAGAATCCTTATTTATGGAGCGTGTGCAATTTTCATTTTATCGCAGTAAAAGCAAAGTTAAGTTAAGCTGCCCTCCAGCAACACCCGCCCCTCTCCCAATCCCGTCAACTGCAACTTTGCCAGCAAATAGAGGCGTTGCAACAACAACAATAATAGCAACAACATCAGCAACCCAAGCATCTCTTTCTCTCTCTCTCTCTCTCTTCCCCCACTCTTTTTCTCGCTCTTTCTACTATCTGGTGCTCATTTTTTATATTTGCCCCGGCGAACTTCAATTGTTCAGCAGCAAACACAAATACACACACAAAACTCAACACGACTCTGACTCCGATTCCAACTCTCAAACGAAACCAACTCGTATATTGCACAAATGTCTGTCCAAGCATCGAGTGTTGCAAAACGCACATTGCAAATGTTTTTAGTCAATTGAGAACTAAAACGGTTGAAAAATACAATCCTAGAAATACTAGAAATGCATATAAAGTGGATTTAGATAATATTTTGATAAAAACCGATTATCAAACTGGAATATTGTTATTATAGCTTCAAGGGAATGAAGTAAAAAAAATGTATTAATAAATAATTAATTGGGAACAGTGTTTTGTTTATGATATAATATTTTCCTTAAACGTTTTATATTTTTAGCTAGACATTTTGAGACACATATAATTCTATCCATTTTTTAACATTTCAAAATGTTTGTTCAAAGATTTCTAGTCAAACTATAACTAACTAATATATTTGATTCATAATGTATAATATATTCAACAAAAGTTGGAATTTTCTCTTTATAATATTTCTCTGTATGCACCGTAAATTATAAGATTTCATTTCATACCATTGTACAAACGCTTGCCAGAAGCTTTGTGGTGCTTGGCGGGTGGGCTTTGAGGTAGGGTGGAAGTGCAGCAAGAATATGAAGAAGAAGCGCCAGTCAACGACGAAGAAGAAGAAGAAGAGGAAGAAGAAGAAGATCTCTCGTTGAGCTGCCAAAGTTTTTTATGGCCTGCATATGAATATTATGCGCTCGAGTATAAAATGTTGTTGGCCACACTTCCTACATTTCACTTCCTGCACTCGACTCGAGACTCAAGTCTCGAGACTTGAGAGCGAACACATCTTAAGCACACATGCATATCTGAAATGTACGACTAGGAGATGGAGTTGAAGCACACAAGTATATACATACATCTATCTGTTTCTATAGCCTCGAAGCTAACAATGCACAATACACAAAAACAACAACGCTTTAAGAGACGCCTTTAACTCTGAGATTCCCGACCAAAAAGAGCTAGAAAAAAGAGCCAGAAATCCCCGCTATAGTTTTGTATTTGTCTAAAGTTTTCTTTGTTTTCCCTTGTCGTATTTCTCTCTTTCTCTATCTCTATCTGTGTTTGTGTGCAAAAAATATTTAGCTTGCAAAGTTTTATTGGCAAAATCTGTTTATGGCTTTTGAATTTTAATTAGTTTACATTATGTCGAAATGTTGCTGCCTTGCCTTGCCCCCTCACTAACCCCAACTTTTGCTGCTTCAGCAATGAGACGACAGCCACACAATGGAGCCAGCAAGCTGAAGAAGAACTAGTATCCTGGGTAGCTGGCTGGCTGCCTGGCTGGATTGCTGGAGAGAAGAGTTTCATTACTATTTGTCTGCTGCCTTTCCGCACAGCAGCCGCAGCCGCATTTTATGCGCAGGATACAAACGTACATGAATATCTAAGCAAGGGGCAAAGAGTCGACTTGGTTACGTATGCTGCAGCAGCCTTGACAGCGATTGAGAGGAGGAAGGGTTTTCTGTTTGCCTGCGGCCTGTGCTTGCGGCAGGATCAGCGCCAAAAACTTTGGCGGCTAACTGCGAACGTGCCACACGTTGCAAATTTTAATTCGACAAAAACATGCATCTGAAATTGTTATTGGTTATTTGGTAACTGCTGCTTGCTGCCGCTGCCGCTGTTGTTGCAGCTGCCTGCCACTTACAACTTGGCCCAAATGTAAAATTCTACAATGCGATTTGTTTAGGTTTGTTTAGATTTGTATTATTTTCATGGCATATATATTAAGGCTTATATTTTGTTAACATAGATTTAATTGCGGTTTCTTAGTGCTTTCTTTGCGATAAAAAATTACTTTCTGTGTAAAAACTATTACACAAAACTTACTTACTTACTTTAAAAAGTTCAGCATATAATTTATTAGACATTTAAAAACAACTTCAAAATTCTTTTTTGCGATCTTCTTTAAAAAGATTCATTAAAAAAAAAAAATTAATTTTAAAGTAGTTTCTTGTTATGTTTATGCAAATATTTTATTATCTCTTGGGTAATATATAACATTCAAGTTCACCTTAGTCAGAGAGCTTATCTCCTTAGGGCCTAAGCGTTTTCAACATTTTTCCCAATTATATATTTAGCCACATAAACTGCAATAACTTTATACTTTTAATTGAGTAACTTTTCAGCTAATGAACGCCTGCTGCAACTCTTAAAGAGCCAAAAATAGGTAAGAAAAACTTTTCAATTTATTTTAATGATTGACTGCAGTTGCTCAAAGAAACAAGCAAACATACATATATGGCAACGACTAATTAACGAGGTTGCATGCAACTGTTGAAGCTGCAACTAAAAACTCAAAATGGCGACAATTGAGAGACTTGCTGCTGCTTGATGTATTTATCAATTTATGTATGTGGCAAGCTAAAAGCGAGTCACAAAAAAATAAAGTTAAGCAAAATAAATTTGAAAACCTTTTCTGCAATGCAGACAGCCGCATGCTGCCAAATTTGATGCAGTGCAACGAAGCGGCGACAACAACAACAGCACCAACAACAAAGAATCGAGTCAAGTTTTTTTTGCTACTGTTTTCAGCTCATTTTCAAATCGTTTCGTTTGTTTTGTGTGCATTTTTATTTAATTCATTTTTCACGTTTTTGCTGCTGCTGCTGCTGTTGTTGTTGATGTTGCTGATGTTGTTTAAGTTGTTGTTGCTGCTGTTGTCGTTGTCGTTTGGGGGCTGCAAATGTGCAATTAAAGAAACAGGTTACACGCCCATAAATCTTGAAATGCTGGCGACTTCGACGTTGTTGTCTCAGCGAATGCAACAAAAACAGCAGCAAGAGCAGCAGCAACAGTTGCTGCTGTTGCAAATGTATTCGTATTCACATGTCTTAATGTTGACAGCATTTTTGTGATTGTCTGATTTATTGCCAGCCAATTGATGACAAATAAATTACGTTGCAATTTTTTTGTGTTGTTGCCATTTGCTTTTTCTTGCATTTTAGTTTTGCCGTTTTTCCTTTTAGCCGTCTTTTGCCCGTTTTTGGTATCGCGTTTCGAGGCCGATTGCCTTTTTTTTTTTTGGTATTTTTATGCTGCTGCGTTAATGGCTGTGGTAATTACTTTTAATTGCCATTGTAAAGTTTTTTTTTCGCATCGCACCAAAAATGGCAGCGCGCCTTTGAGCAACTTGGCCACAACCCGATTGGCCCTGACCACTTCCCATGACTGGACGGTCTAAAAGTCCTCGGTAACAATGTAAGCGGCGCCATTTGTATGCCCTCATTTATCATGATAAATTGAAAATAATTCAGTATTTGTTATTTAAGTGTGTTAAAAAAGGGTTAAATATTGATAACATTTCAATTCAAAATAAGTTTGGTTTTGGCTTTAACAATTAGTTTGAAAGTTACCTATAACAATAACTTACATTTTAAAACCTTGCATTAAGAAACAACTCTGTATAAAACTTAAATCTTTCTCCAACACTGTGTTATTAACTTCTCAAGAAAATTTGTATACAAAGAGATTAAGTAAAGTGTAGTAAATAAATAAAAAATATATGAAAATAACTTGAATTTGTTTTCATATAAAGCATTATCTCTTAATTCCACGTGATTTATAATCAAAAAAATTAAACGGGTTCCCTTCTTAATTTAATTGCATTTATTAATTTAAACGGCGTTTTTATATTTAAAGCTCAAGTACACACATTAAATGTGATAATAAAAATTTGTTTATCACGACTGTTTTATTAACTTGTTATAAGCTTAATTTATAATAACTTTATAAACACTAATTTTTAGCCGCACATCCCTCTGAAGAAATTCATATACATATATCGAAAATACATACAACTCAATTGCCGCTTGTTGTTTTGATGTTCTGTTCCGCCCTTTTGCTCCCCCTTCTTGCCATGAATTATTATATATAAATTTTAATTATGCGCCTCACGATTTTCTACACAATTTGAATTGGGTTGACAGCGCGTCCCCAACAACCGAAATTTCTGTGTTTTGTTTTTTGTAGTATCTTTATTGAGTTGCTGCTGCTCAGGTAAAACGCGTAGCTCACCAAAATGTATACCTTAAATATTTATATATATATGTATATATAAATATATGTTTATAAATGTAACCAAACTTGCAGACGACATCTTTATAAATTGATCCAACATAAATCAAACAAGATTTTTTTCGATTTTGCTCTTTTATGTTTTTTGTGAGTGTGGAAATTCTGCGGGCGTGCAGCGATTGAAATCGGCATTAAGCTGCTGCTGTGACCAGGCCATCTTAGGCTTAGGTGTCCCGTTGTGCTTTTGGCCATTTGCTTAAAGATTTGGAGTTGAAATTCGAATGTTCAAATGTTCGAATTGAACATTGCGCTCTCGTAGCTCACGAAATGTTTTATATCTCTCGCGCATATTTAAACAATTTCGGCTCGTTAGGTAACCAAAAAAAAAAGGCGAAAGACTAAACATGGCCAGACAATCATAGCAAAAATCACGAAGTGTCCTTCTTAGCACACAGAGGGGCCACAGCCAAATGCGGCAAAGGAAATGATTGCATTTAAAATTCAAACTCGCGTTGTCGGAAAAACAGCTGAACTAGGCAACGTTCTCACACACACACACACACAGACACAGAGGGGCCTGGCCTGGTCGGGTCGCGGACAGGGCTAAGAGTCTTTGAGCTGCGTCAGCCATTTAGGCCGCGCCATTCAAACGAAAAACTTACAATACAAAAGGTAGCAGCTAGCAAAAAAAAAAAAAATAGAGAGAGAGGCAAACAGAAGAAAAAAAAAAAACCAACAGTCAACAACTGAATAAAAAACATTTTCGAATACAAATGTTGGCATTGCATAACAAACGTTTTCTAAATGAGGCTAACTAAGCAGGCAGTAGTGGCGCAGGGGTGGGTAAGAGGGGGGCAGGAGGAGGTGTGCATATGTTTGAATTGCCGATGACGATGACTATTTTCCTCTCCTTGTATGTTAGTTTGTGCACCCCGCCATTGTGCCTCTGCCTCCCTAGCCCACCTCCTCCTTTTGGCCTGGTCTTTTTTTTAACTGTTTCGTGTTTGGTTTTTGTGTCGTGGCTCTTTGCTTGACTTGGCTTGGCATGGGCCTGCGCTTGGTGGTGGTCCGACTCTGACTGCTGACTTTTTGCATAATAAGACCACAAAACTAACGGTTAAATGCTGGTCTTCCTTGTGCCCTCATCGCCCCCTTACCTTCTCGAACAACTTAAGCCGTTCTGTCCAGGCACACCAGGCAAATATTTGATTTGGTCTAAAGGTCTTTTTTCCTTCTCTTTTTAGGTATTGCTTTTTTTAGTTCTGGGTTTTGTCGACATTTCTATGACTGATTTAATCAGCAGACTTTGACAAGAGCCAGGAAGTCGCCCATCCACTGCCTGACTAACCCCACTGACCACCCTCCCTTACCCTTTCTCTCGCTCAGCATTTGTGTCGACTCAGCTCAGTTAACGGTTAAGGCACACGGCGCAAAATTAAATTAATTAGAAATCTGATAAGCGGCTTTTTACTCGAATTGCGCCTCAGTTAATTTGCAAAAACTGTCAAGTTCTGTTTTGTTTAGCTTCTCAAGAGAAAGAGAGAGAAAGAGGGAGGATGGAGGGATAGAGAGCAAGTAGAAGTTAAAGGTTAGCTTTAATGCAGATAGTAAACTGTAAACTAAATTCTAATTACTATTTGTTTTGTGGCTAGCATAGTAATCATTACTTTATATAATTGGAATAGCCAATGTAATCACAATATAAGCTGTTTCACATTTTAAACACAACTATAATTTAAGAACAACTTATAATTGTTGGGTAAGCCAATTACTTAAAAGTTCAATGACATTTTTAAATCAGCTAGACAATTTTTTTGTTCAACGTCAATTTAAAGTGTAATTTGTTAAAAATATTTTTGGATTCAATTATTAATTTCATTGTTTAACTGTTCAACGAAAGTTTTAATAATAGTTTTTTAAGCAATTAATAGATGATGGTACAAAAGTAAAATGACTTTTTTATTCGTGTTTTGTAAATGTCAACATTTTAAATACTCAATATTCAAATTATTCAATATTCTTGTTATTATTGGTTTGATATAAAATTTAACTTTGATAATTGAATTAGTTTATGGTAGTTACTCTGTTGCACTTAGTATATTTTTTTTGAATAAATAAAGTATTTTTTAGACTCCTCAACAATTTTGCTTTCTTTCAACTAATGTTTGTTTGGTAATTGTAAATTCCAATATTTTTCAAAAATGTGCATTCATTGAAATAAGAATCAAGAATTTCAAGAAAGTTAATGAAAATCACTGACTTGAGAAACACAATTTTGTTTAAAGTATTTACCTGCTATTTGCTATCTTTTTGCTTCTTTTTTCTGCTCCTGGCAGTTGGCAGAGATTTGCTGGCCACTTAATAAAAAATAATGACAAATGTCAGGGACATTTGCGGCCTATCTACCTAAGTGGCAAATGCCAAAACACGAAAAGTTGTGTGTGTGTGTGTGTGTGTGTGTGTATGTGTGTTTGTATCCTGTGTGCTGTCTGACAGCATCCTGCGAGCGAATTTTCAACGGAAGCGCAAATTAGCAGAGCTGCCGCCGTTTGTGAGGCGCGCGTTTTGTTTATTGCTCTTAGAATTGCTCTTTTTATGGCTTAAGGATCTTTAAAAAAAAATTAGAGAAAAGTCAGTTTAAAAAGTGGCCTTCCAGGACCTTGACCTTGACTAAAAAGTTAATTATCAATCATAAAAATAAAACAAATAAGCTGTTGTTCATGTGTTTCTCTGTCTTCTGAGTAAAAAAATGTGTAGAGTGAATAAAAAACCAGATAAAAAGGGACTCAAGTCTCAAGGATAACTCCAACAATATGTTGTTGTAGTTGTAGTTGTGTCTTTCCGTCTATTTGCACTTCGTGCCGCATGCGATTTACGACAGTTTCCCCGGCCGAAATGCACTGAAATAACGTGGCATGAACAACATTTCTCATTCGCTTGGAGTTTTCGGCACGAAATTCTTGTCATGATTCGATCGACTCGAAGAGGACACAAAACACGATGTGACCAACAACAACTAAAACAACTACAGCTGCAACAACAACAACAACAACAACAACAGCAGCAGCAGCAGCAGCAAGAAAAACAACAACCAGCAACGTTCACATGTTGCACTTCGGGGGTCAACAAAGTTCAACCCAAAGTCGTGGTTCAGATAAATAAAAAGAAAAAATAAATAAAAAAATAGCAGCGTTGAAAGCAACTTACAATCAATGATGAGAGAATTGTCAACTTGGTACATAAAAATAACAAAAACTAACTGATCGAAGCAGCAAAAACCAATTAAATTTAAAATGAAAAAGTGAGTATAATTATTTTTGTAATTTTGCTTCAACAGTCTTGAAACGAACTCAAAAATAATGACAATTTTTTTATTGATAATTGTCTACAGTAAATTAGTTTATTTTAGCTAGCAATTCATAAGGAATATGAACATTTTCGTAGGAACATATATTTATTTACTTCATTTGAAAACTGAGGCTTTGCCAAGCTTGTGGTCTAAATATATTTTTAAGCGTATTAATGCGATTAAGCTTAAACAAAAATAAATTGATTACAAACATTTCTAATCCATTGATTAAATGCTTATCCAGAAGCTTAGCTAAAACCCTTTAAAAATATCACCCCGTTTAGATATCTTTTGATTCTGATACACTTCATTGGAGCCATACGAAAATGTATGTAATAAATCAGGCAAAAGTGACAGAAATTTTGATAAAAACAACAAAAAAAAAACAGCGTTGATAAATAAAATGAATAAAAGGGCAGACACAAAAAAAAATATAACAGAGCTGGACAACAGCTAGGCAGAAAAGGGGGAAAAGGGTAAAAAAAGAACATACAACAAACTCGTATAACATTTTAATAAAGACTCATAAATTTACAAAAGAGACGACGGCAAAAATAAAGAAAAGACAACACTAAGACTAAGAAGAATAAGAACAACAACAAGAACGACAAAAGCGACTTGGAAGATGAGCGCTAAAAATAAATAAAACTATTAATCAGTGGAATGTTGCAGGCGAAGACGGGGCAAAAGATTTTTCCCTTCGAGCTGCAGGGAAAATGAACAGCGCCAGCTTTTGTGGCCATAAACAATTTTTAAAACAACTCTTTTTGCCAACTTTTGCGAGCAAAGATGAAGATGAAGAAACAGCGCAAGAAGAAGAGGAAGCAAATGCAACGACGCTTTGCCAATTGTGGCGCGGTTTTTCAACTGCTGCCAAGAAAAGCCAAGAGGAAAAGTGCAGCAGCAACAACAGCTATAGAAATGACAGCAGCAACAGGAAAACATTTGAACAAAAACAAAGCAGAGAGAGAGCATAAGAATGCGACACTGTTTGCAAGTGTGTGTGTGTGTTTGTTTGAGTGAAAAAGGGGGCGGGCTTGGCCGACGGCATAAGAAATGCCACTTGCGAATATTGTGTGCCAACGATAAACACTTCACTTCGGCCATTAAAATCAGCCAAAGAGAGAGAGAGAGAGCGAGCGAGCGAACAAACGCATACCGATACACACACAAGGGCCGCAGTTGCAGAGAGAGCGAATGAGTGCCCAGACGACTGGCCCAAAAATGAACATGAGCGAGCGTGAGTGAAAGAGAGCGAGCGCAAGACAACACACAGCCTAAATGAATAATAGCGTTGCCGCAAGACAAATAACCCAGCCTTTTCTTCATATGCGCTCGCTCGCTCTCGCACATGGTGAGCGCGTATGGGCGACGAGCATGTGCGCGCGCCTGCTTTGACTTATGGCAAATAAATCAGGCAGACATTGTATGCGCTTGCTTGCGACTATGTTTGTGTGTGTGTGTTTGGAGGGGAAATAAAATTCCAGCACTTGCTCACTGAGACTCGAACTGAGTGACAAAACGTTGAGACCTCTTCACACGTACTTAATGTTTAGTTGTAGTTGGCTTGTTTATTTTAATAGTTAATTATACATATATGTGATATTCATGTTTATTGCTTACACAATTGTTCCCACAATACGCGTTCTGTTGCAAACGATTTACGAGCAACAATCACTCAATTTTTGATGTGCACATAAACAATTTAAGTTGGTTTTGAAATGGCGATAAATGCGCATAAAATAAAATTAAGCACGTCTTGCGCCTCTAAATTTATGTGCGAATGTTTCCAGCACGCAGTAACAGCAACAGAAACAATAATAATACAACACAAAGC
Organism: Scaptomyza graminum; assembly: GCA_018901835.1. Classification (NCBI taxonomy): domain Eukaryota; kingdom Metazoa; phylum Arthropoda; class Insecta; order Diptera; family Drosophilidae; genus Scaptomyza; species Scaptomyza graminum. Next base: position 1,149,171 of record JAEIFL010000302.1, read on the forward strand.
ACTCTTGCTCGCATTTAAAATACAATTTGATATACAATAAATAAAATTAATTTGCAACACACGCGACGCGGCGGCGGCTACTGCATCTTCTTCTTCTTCTACGCGTTCTGCTTTATCTTCATCGTTTTGCGGCATTGCCTTTTGCGCATGTTCCGTAAATAAACACCAACGAAAATTACTCAACTGCAAGTCGAATGTTTTATGGCCGCAGGGCTGCAAAATTTATCGCACTTGCCGCGCTTTCTTATGCGCCGCCATAAATTCCATACACGCCGAATGAACGAGAGAGAGAGAGAGAGCGTGAGCATGGGAGAGTGAAGCTTCAAGCGAGACTTTTAAATGTTTGGCACTCAATAGTATTTATTTATAGATTACTTACTAAAACCGACGACTACACTTGACACTTAATGAGTGCGAATTGCAGCAACAACAAATCAATGAACAAAATATTGCAAACTCACGGCGAGACGCGAAACAGCGACAACACAGCTCGAGTGCTCATCGATTTATTTATGTGTGCGCGCCGAAATATAAAAAGAGCTCAGACTGTGCACAGACACACACACAGGCACAGCCAGGCATCGAAGAGAGCGAGAGCATTCGCCTTGAGCTTGAGCACTTTTATGTTGCTTTTTTTTGCATAAGCTGCTGCTGCTGCCGCCGGTCAAATAAAGCACTCATTTATTGCCTCGCTTCATCATCATCATCAGCAGCAGCAGTCGTCGCTGGAAAGGCAGAGCATTCGATTGTAATATGGGTCAATTCCAATGGGAATTGTATGGTTGTTTAGCAGCAGCCTAGATGCCGTCGGCATTATATAATAATGCCATTTAAAATTCACTTTAAGATTTTGTTTTCGTTTGTTGACGTTGTCATTTAAATTACAGTCAACACCTCATCAAAACGAATGTTTTTCCACCAGTCTCGAACGCATGTAATGCATTTCAATTAAATATACACTACGAATCGTGAGTGTTTTTTGTTTTTTTGGTTGAGAGGATGTTGTGCTTGTGTATGGTTCGAAACGATTTATGTTCGATTCGATTTTGCAAGAGATTCAACGATCAAGCAAAGCTTGCGCTATAATACATATTTCAAGCTTTAACTGTTCGACCCTTTTCCCAGTTGCCGCTAATGCCCAACAGATGGCAGTGCGTGGCAGCTTGACTCATTCATGTATCGTTCGTCTCTGCGTCTAACTTTTGCTCAATGATTGTTTGAGTTGTTGTTGTTATTGTTGCTGAATGAGCGACGGGCCAAGCCTTTTAAAGTTATTTTTGGGCTACACTACACGCACAAATCGTCATCGTGTGTGAGTGGATCCAAAATGGGTTGAACCCAAAGCGTGGAACTGACTGGCAATTTCGAACAACGAACATCGAAACTTGCGCCGGCGCTGAGAAGTTTACGAGTTCGCCAAGGTGAAACAAGTGAGTGCGAAACATAAAGCATTCACAATGTGAATAAAAAAGCGGAAACTGACGATATGTGAACATAATTTGTGGATCACTTTTGCTTTTTCACGCTTTGTCAAGTAAATGAGAATTTTTTACAAGCATAGTTACTATTAATGTACGTACTATTTTAATTTTAGCTTATAGTCTTGACCTTCCCAATGTCAGCGCCTGTCACATTTCAATTTAAATGCTGATAAGCAATGTTAATTTATGACAGAAACATTTTTTTTTTTTTCAACAGCGATATGGCTTTAAGGTCTGTAGGGAATTCAATATGCGGCAATGCGGTTCCAATCTACACAAAAGAAGCAAGAAAAATAAAAATAAAAATACTTAATAGAAATATTTTAGTTTGACGTACCAATTTCGTACCTATATTTATTTAATATGATCATTAAAACACACGGAAAATGTTTGAAAAAGTCACTCAAGCAATTTAATGATTAATTTCTGCAAGTGTACAACTTGGTGGGTGGAACTGTTGTCTGCGAGTATCTAACTGTGAACGTGTGTGTGTGTCGTTTAGTGTGCGTGAGTATGTGTGTATGGGTGTAGCTGAAGGCACAATGATAAATGTGGTAAGCAAAAACGAACAGAGAAAAAAGAAATTGGGTGAATAAATAGCCCAGATTCCGTTGAGCAAGCAGAAAAAAAGAAGAAGGAAGAACACACAAAAAGGAGGACCACAGAGAAAGAGAGACGAACAGAGGGGGTGTGGTTGGGGGAGAAAGCAACGCAAGTGGAAACAGAAACAAACAAAACTTTGCTTTTGCCGATTTTTGGCCGACTGGCGAAAAAGACAAACTGCTTAAAACGATGTGCGAAAAGCGCAAAGCAAACAACCTAATGAAAGGAGCACATAAAAAGAAGAAGAAGACTACGAATTAGTGATAGAAAGAACAGGAATAATGGGAGAGCAACAACAAGCCGTGCTCCAAATGCCATTTATCAATGGCTAAGGAATTTGGAATAAAATGTCAAAATTATTTTGAAGGGAAATAAAAAAAATTGTTAAAGGAGAAGTCCTGGAAGAAACTATACAATCTTAAATTTAGAAGAAACAGTTCACAAGCTCTGTTGATTTGTAATGATTGTTTGGGATTGTTTCTAAATTTCCCATAGGTTTATTATGCCATGTGCTTCAGGCTTTTTACTTATAGGGTTGCGAGCACTTCTCGAAAGGAATAAAGGTTAAGTGTGGTTTGTTGTTTTATGTGAAACATCCCTTGTAGTAAAGCAGCATTAAAAGGGTGTAATTGTATTGATCTGGTAAGTGTAAGTAACTAATAAGAAGATTAGCTAACGAAATGTTATTATATATAATATACAAGATATTAAGTCAAAAACTAGGTGGATTAGTATTGTGTATAGATGAAGATACAATGTTTATTATTCCTAAAAATCAGCAGAAGATGACAATATATATGTATATACGTATTAACATTATTAAAAAGAAGTTTTTATCGCGAACTTTTCTATCTTTAAAATAGGTTTGAAAGCTGACATGTCCTTACCAAATAAACCTCACTTATGATTTTGTATATGATGTTATAATGTATAAATATAATACTTCTAAGCATGCGATCACTCTTTTAATGAGTGGATAAGTTGAATAAACAGATTTAAGGTTATACACATATATTAAAGGTTTTGTCTTTATAGAGGAACATTCCTCATTAAATATGCACGTATTTGGATATATGTGGAATTTTTAAATTAATCTATACAAACATGCTTAGTATACCTCATAAATAATATTAGATTAGTTTGCATTTGACATTATTTACCTACAAATCTATGACCGATTTTTTAACCCACACACTCACACACAAACACCCTGCACACATTCCACACGCAATCAAAATATAAAAAAGACATTTGAGTAAAGCCAGTGACACAAATAAATAATTTTGTGTATGCCCGCTTCTTATGTATGTATGTGTTTTCTATGTATAAATATATGTACACATATATATATATTTATGTGCAGGATATGCGAAACAAGGATAACATGACTGATTATGTAAGCAAATGTGTGTGTGTGTGTGTGTGGAGAGGCCGGGGAATGCAAGGAGGAGGAGCGGGGTGGGTGTGTAAAAAAGCACAGTTCGCCCTTTTCCCACCCAACCACGCCTCCTTTCTCTCTCTCTTTCTATCTCTGCCCCCAAGCCTTGGTTTTTCTGCTTGGCCTGCCCTTTTTTTTCGGCAGTTTGCCGCAGCAGGTTGATTTCCACGATGTCATGCGTACATACACACAGATACACACACACACACCCACACACACACACACTTGAATTGTTGTGCGTGTTTTTGAGAAAGTGGCACAATTTTTATTTTACGAACGCCTAATGTAATAAAGCCCGCCCATCCCGCAAAGAAAGAAATGCCAAAGGCTGACTGAAAATGTATTGCTTGCGCTTAGCATTTTCTGGGCGATAAAAGGACGAAAGACCAGCAGCAGGACTCTTACACGCACACACACACATACTCTGACACAGAAGCGCCAGCAGCTCCCGTAACAAATCTGAGGTTGCCAACCTTGGCGCAAATTTTCAACTGGGGCGGGGGCTCATGGGTAGCCATGTGTGCTACTGTCAGGAGGAAGGGGGTGGGGTAGATGCGAATGTGTTGCCGGGAGCGGGGTCAACGGGCATAAATCAAACCGAAAATTACACGCATTCATCTGCTGAGCTGGCAAAAGAACAAGAACAAAAATATATATACATATATCTGCCACATTGGCCTGGTGGCAAGGGGGCGGAGATGCGGTGTGTGCGGGGGTGCTACTGAATTTTTTGGGGGTTAGTATGCGCACCAATTGGGCAAATGGCGGAAAATATGGGTAACTGTGCAAAATTTAATGGCGTACAAAAATCAATAAAGGACGAACGTTAAAATTGCGGCTTCTTCAAACTAAAAGCACAGGTAGACATAAGTTTTTTCTCTTTCTCATTGTTATTTTTCAAAATACATAGATATACATATATTGTTTGTATGTATTATGTATTTTAATTATATTGCATTTCTTTCATTGAAATTTTAGTTTGATTGACAAAAAGCAAAGAAATGTTCAATAACAAGTTAAAGTTATCAGAATTTTTAAAAACATATAGATCTAATCCTTTGTGAGCGGAGAATATTTTTTTTTGTATCACTTTTTGAATGTATTCAATCTTTTGGATAAATGTCTTTTCGCTGATTAGGTAAGATCCTTAAATGTACTCTCTACAAAAAAAAAATGAAATACTAGTAGGTTAAGATAAGGCTATGATATAAGAGTTAAGTAAAAAAACTTAGTTGATAATGTACACAAACTTGTGCAGATATCACACATACACAGTAACATGTGCATGCAGTTCTCTTGTGAGCTCGTTTAGATTGTCTTTTAGGGAAGTACTTCTACTTGCCACTTAGAGCGTCCCCACAATAAACTGGCCGCCAATTAACTAATTTGCCAAGCTTCTCGAAGGGGCAATTAAAATGGATATACGGACATTGCGTTGTTTAGCGACATATGTGTGTGTGAGTGTGTGTGAAATGTGCATTTACAATTGAAATGCACACTCAACACACATAGAAACACACACACACACACAAGGTACAATGGTCGACAATTTACTTGGATCGTTGCTAGTTTCACCTGCAAATGGTCAAATGTCAAACGAACTGATAATTTTGAAAATTGTTTATCGCAATAACAACAGGTAGAAAACTAAACACAAAATACCGGAAATTCCATCACTTTTTTTCTTGTTTTTGTTTCCTTGTGGAACATTAGCTTGAGAGTCCAAAGTAACTAAAAAACAAAACCACATGATTATGACACAAAACTAAATACCTTAAAATCAAAGAAAACATTGAGCACAATTTGGCACAAGCTTATAATATTATTTTCCACTTCAAAGCTATGGCCGGGAACAGCTGAAGAGAGTGGGGGTCGGTGGCTGGTCGTTTCACCAATTGCTTTGTTTCATGTTGTTTTTTCTCCCACAAAGTGGCGCCAAAGTTTATCAACAATTCAACAAATTTCGATAGTTTATTGCACATTATTATGCTCTTATTGTGAATTGCCACCACCCCTTAGCATCTTCCGACGGCCCGACAAGATACGAGACATTTGCTCTTCTTCTTATTGTTGGTTGTATAAATAGCCGCATTGTTGTAATTACAAATTGTATAACTTCCCAGTTCCCGTGTGTGCAAACATATGGCCGCAAGACCACAAGGAAAACACAAAACTTAGATCACGTGGTATAATAATTTAAATATGTAGGTATATGTATAATTTATTTCGAGGGCATATTATAAATAGGATTGATAATACTTATGATTATGGCGCTTGTTTGATTTTTAATTGTTCAATCGATTTACAATCATGTAAACAAGTTTTTAAAAGCGTTATTAACTTGTGTTATTGGTCTATATTAAAGCGTTATTAACTAGTGTAATTGCTCTAAAATAAATATTGTTTTAATTATACACTTTTATGTATGTATGCAAAGGAAGAAAAATATATGTATTGTTCGAAGTAATGCTTTCGGCTTTTGTATTTTTAAGCTACAAGTATCATTGGCAAGTATGTATATTTGCTTTTTAACAATAAATATATATATTCAAAATACCACAATATTAATTGTATTATATAAGTGCATGAAAAACGAAGAAATCCACATCTAAGTCAATAAAATATATTCTTAAAGCCCTTTATATTGTAATATAAATAAAGGGGAATCGGATTTTTCTTTAAGTGTGTATGTTTTACTTAAAAATTATTATTTATGTACATATGTTTTGTTATATTTTATTTGAGTACATGCAATGTATGTGCTTTATATACAATATTAGAATCAGTTTTGTGAAGTTACAAGGAAACCTTTAGCTAAGAACATTCTCTCATAACGTTTACCCCAAGGAAATGTATATCGAAACATTATCCAGACAAGCAATCATTTTAATCAATTTAATTTCATTCTAGTAGAGCACTCACTCTAGCCACGCGTTTTACCACAATCTTCACTCTCAGCCAATCTTTCGATTGTAACCACATTTATATATACACACAAACGCACTTACATAACAGTAAGTAAGTATATTTGTATGGGCTCTTTATTAATTTTCTAATGGATTTTACGTTTTCTGCATTCGAAGATTTCAACAATTCAGATAAATATTTATGCGCCGTCGTTTCGTTTACGGGGTGCAGATACAGATAAAGATACGGATACGGATGCTGAATTGATGTTGACTTGAGTTTGTCTGTCTGCGACAGAGTCTTTAAGAGTGTGTGTGTGTGTGTGTGTTTTTTGGTCCTTTTTTTATAGACAAACACAAACACATTCACAGAGAGACACAGACACTATATGAGAATTGATTACGATTGGCAAGTGGCATTTAGTGAGCAAAAGTTTGTTTATGCATTTTTCTTTTGTTTTTTTTCTTTTAGTTGTCAGTATCTCAGTAATGCGAGTGTGTGTTAGTAATTTATGCGTTTGTATAAATTGCCAATAAACAGACAACATTTAGACATGGCGGAAAACTGCAAAGGTTGCATATATTCGAGAGGAGCTGGCCAATTATGCCCCAAACACACTTTCTCAAACAAAAAATCAGTTTGCAGCCTGACACTGACACACTAACAAAACACTTTGGGCATGGTTAACACAACTAAAAACACAAATTTAACAACAATTAACACTTTCGAATTGTTTGGACTTGTTTTATACGAAAGTCGAGTGTTGTTATCTCAATTGCATTTAATTGGTTACGGCATATACTACATATGAGTGTGCTATAGATTACATGCGAGTGGTGGTTGGTGGTTTGGGTGGTGCAGCTGACGCTGCGTGCCTTCTTAGCGTTTACTGTAAAGTGCAGCATGCTGAAAAATTGCTAACAAAATGATACGCTTTGTAAATTGTGGCTCTTTCGCCAATTTTCTCACTCGCTTTTCTTTTGCGTGCCAAGTGATACTTTTACAAACGAATGAAAAAAAACCAACAAATCGAGAAAAATTCACCCGTTTTGTGGGCGGTTTTAATTGTGTGCAAAGCAAAAATACCTTTTCAAGCAATCGTCTGTAAATGTATGAATGTGTGTGTGTGTGTGTTTGCTGGTTGACAAACTGAATAATTGCCAATTATTTGGCAAGTTTTATGAGCTGATAATTTCACATATTATATTGTTGAATTCATATCGAAAAACACCTTTGCAGTAAATTTACTCTTGCTGAATCACTCTTTCTCTCTCTCTTTCTGTGTGTGTCTTGGAACATGCACATGCTAAACTTTATTTACAGTATATATGTATATATATATATATGTATATACATAATAAAAATGTTGGGCAAATGCGTACAACACTTACAATTTATTTTTGGTATTTTTTGAGTATATTTGATTTGGGTTTACCTCTCTTTGGGGGACTGTGGGGCGCGCTCCTTTGACTGACACACTGGACACAAATGAAGAGGATGCAATATGCAGCAACAACAACAAGAACAACAAAATACAAAATCAAAAACACAAATATTGAAGAAGCATTTTTGAAAGGTTTCAGATGGATCAAATGAAAGAATTTTTGGGTTACGAGTTGAAACGGTTTTTAGATTTCGGCTGTTTAAAGTTTTATTTCGAATTGGGATATAGGGTATTTTTGGTTCTTTTGGGCACTCTTTGAAAACAAAATTCAAATATTTCTGAGCGCTGCAGTTTTGGAGAGCAACTTATAAAAAATTCCACAAAAAAATCAAAATGGAAATCGTTTAAAATTGTAAAAAAAAAAGAGATTGTAAAATAAATTTAAGACAAAAATCAAATCAAAATATATCCGTAAAGTAAAAGCTTAACAAAATAATATTAAAGAAATCGCACTTACCTAGCCAGTCTGGTAGAAGTGATCCCGCAAGAGATTCTGAGTATCTCTTACCTGAAAAATAATAGAGAAAGCAATTTTTAGTTTGATGTGTTTAAATTGTAAGATGTGCCTGTATGTTTGTGTATTAGTATAAAAGTGCATGGAAAGAAAATATGTAAGCTATAACCAAAGCAAAATGAATTAACCGAATATATATATTATTAGATGATCATACAAAATTATTTTAAACTAATTGAAAATTAAGTAAATTCATAAATTTGGTAATAATTATGCAAGTAAAACTTTTAACTAATTCAAAATAGTCGTAAAGAAAATGGAAGAAATTATAATTGATAAGTAAAACATCAAAAATGTTTAAAAATAAAATTAAATGATACAAATGATTTTTAAAAAATATATATTTTAACAATTTTGTACAATATTTACGAAAGATATTTGTAATTTTTAAAATTGTAATTACAAAAAAAATTATGGTGGGTTTGTTGTATGATTTATGAACATTTAAATAAATGCAATGGGTTTTTGATTGAAAATTTCCACATAAGTTGTTTAACCAAACAAAAAAGTAACAAAGCAAACCAATTTAAAGTATCCCCCTGGTTGGCTAATAATTTCCGAAATTTCGGAGAGGGGCACTATAAAAAGCACATGACTGTCCAAAAGTGCGGCAACTTTTCATAAATTTTTGCGCCAAGGTGGCGGCATTATCTATTTCCTCTATATGCATGTAAATAACATCGGCTAAATCATAATTTTAAGCTTAGCGAACCCAAACACACACACATAGAACAATAACAACAAGGACTCTCTGCTCTTGTCCCTAATGCTAATCTAATAACTTTAGCCGTCTACAATTTATTTGTCCTAACAGCAGCGCACAAAATTATGCGCACAGCACGCCATACAGCACACAGTACAGTCTCATTTTCCGTCTTCGTCTCCTTTTGCGTCTTCATCTCCAGCCGTAATCCGTAATCCAGGTGCTGGTAAGGAGCTGAGGCAGTAAGACATTGAAGCGCGTCAGGTGCGCGCATTAAAAGAGAAGTTCCCCTGAGTCTGTCCCTACTCTAGATGTACTAAATTTCGCCTAAAGTTTTAAATAATCGAAAACGACTCGACGCACTTGGCGAAAAGTTGAAACATGCAAAATTTGCATAAATAACAACTAAATGCAACTTGACGCAACGCAAAATGGCGCCACATGATGGATTGGGTAGATGATGCTAATGGGTCGAAAGGAGGGCTGCATCAGCCGAAGTCTAAATAGAGGTTTTTCTATTCAGGGGTTGGGTAAAGTACTTAAGTGTGGGTGGCAATTAAGTAGCATCTCCTAGGAAATCTTATAGATACCTGTGTTTGGAATAATTTGTGAGCAGCTATGAGATGGGTGGAATGTATATTGGGATTTATTATTTGGTACAAACAAGTGTTGCAGTCAAATTTATATTAATTGGTTAATTTTAAAGATAGTTGATGGTTTTTTAACTATGTATATTAAGCTTTTAGTTGAGGGCTGTTTTCTTAAATCACTCAAAAATTTACAAATTTATCTCATACTTTTGAAATCAATTATTAATTTCGAAGACTAACGAAAGCCTATTGTATTTTAATAAAGTCATAGAATTTTGTTTTATTTTCTAAGATATTAAAACCAAATAAATACAAATTTTTAAACTAAACATTTTACATTGCGCACTACAAAAATTTGCAATTTCAATCAAAGCTCACTTTTTTCCATCATAACATTTTGTTTTATGATTTTAGAATGTATTTTTTATTAACTCTCAAATCTGTATATATGTACATATGTATATATTCACCACACCTTTCCCTACTTCATTTGGCAACTGCAACCAGCCCCACAGCCAACTTCTCCCAGCGCCATCAAAAGCTGGCGTCAAAAATGGGCGTTACATATGCAGTTAGTTGTGTTGCTGTTGTTGTTTGCTATTTTTTATGCACGTCTGCGCTTTTGTATGCAAATAAATCAGCGGCGCTGCGTCACATGTCGCATTTTAGCGTTAGCTTGCCTAGAGGGGAGGAAAGAGTGGGCGTGACTGTAGAGGCTGTGTGTGTGTGTGTTGGTTGGTTGCACAGTGCGCAAAAAACATATCTCACACTATTTGTCACACGAGATACTTTTATTTTAAAATAAATTGTAAACTCTTTTGCGACTTTTGTTTTTGCTTTTTACTGCATTTCCATATTCGTTCGGCTCGCACACACAAACACTGGAGATATATTTTATAATGAAAATCCTCGCTTGACATACGTGTTGGTGTTTGTGTGTGTATGTTTGTTTGTTTGTTTGTTTGTATAAGCTGCATGCGCCAAAATGCACACACAAATTTTCACATTTGACTAAATTTATCACACAGAGCACAGGCACAGTTCGGGATTTGCGCCAATGAAACAGCAGCCAATAAATAAACTTAATTAATGGCAGTGTTCTTTGCTTTTTTTGTTTTCGTTTTAATGTATTTTATTTCGTAACATCCATTCCTAGCACAGCTCTCCGCTTCTGTGTCAAGGGTTAAATGCCATCTTCTTTGACTGTTTATAAAATTAGCTTAATCTACGCATTTTTCTGGCCATTGGGCTATTAGCTAACAATACTCCATCTCCCCTTATAAAACTCTTCTTCTTCTCTCCTATCACATGCCCCCACCACCCCTAGCCAACGCTAAATGTGTGTGTTGCCAAGCGTGAGAGAGTAAAGTCTCTTTGTTGGATTTATTATTTTTACAAGATAAATGCAACATTTTACATTGGAATTTACGGGCGTGTGGCGAAAAATACAACAAAAACAACAACAGCAACAATGACAAAGTCAAATGTCGCCGCACAGTGGTTGCAAAGGTCAGAAAACTTTACAAAAACTGGTTCATTTAACTCAATACCAAAATTTAAAGTTAAGCTTTTGACCGGTACAAATAACAATTTCTAGATTTAGTTTTTACCTAAGAATTGTGTGTTTGAGCATGGAAAGCTTTTGACACTTGGTATTAATATTAATGGAGAATGTTTCAGAGACTCATACAAAGAAAATATTCAAAGAAACTACTGTGTTGTTTAACTTGTATTAAAAATCAACACATTTTGTACCACTGTATCGGGCTTAAATAAATTTCATGTCGCTACCATTTGGCCATTTTCGATAAAGCACATTTAAACAAATGAAAATCCTTTAAACAAGGATAACAGAGAGGAAGATAAAGAGCGAGAGAGGGAGCAAAGAGAGAGAGAGAGAGGCCGACCGGTGTGCGTCGAGCCAGCTAGCCAGAGCAGGGTCAGTGGGAGGAAAGTGGGCGATAGATGCCACACAGAGACCTCAGCACATTTAACCCCACAAATTTTAACTCCTTTCGTGAGCCCTCCCTCGAACTCACTTGAGTGTGTAATTGTGTATTTATTTGCGTTATTTGACAAAATATCAACAAGCACAATCAATCCTCAGCAGTTGCTGGACAGACTGCTCTTCCCTGCCAGTTGCCCCAACGGGAGTCGAGAGTCAATCCTTGCCCCGCCTCTCGCACTTACTCCTTGGCTGGAAATTGCGAATGCTGCCATATGTCTGCCATGGTTGCCATGCCAGGGAAATCCATTTAAATTAAAGCTGAGCTGCATTCGAAAAGGCATAAATATCGAGTACTGAACAAGAGAGGGGTTCAAGGGAAAGAAAGGGTATTACTGTGCATATATGTATGTATATCCATATATATTTGTATGTGTTGGTTGCTTTTTGCTAACTTTCAATTTGAGCTGAATTCAAATTTAGACCCCGGCAAACAACCCAGGCCAAAAGCAATAAACTCTATGACTTTTTTTTTGCAGCTGTAGTTTCCTTTCTTCTTCTTTTTTTCGTTGAACTTTGGCTCAATTTTCGAACAAATTTACAGAGTGCAGGCAGAGGCCATGGACTTGCAATTGTATCTTATGCAAATTTACGTAAATTAAACAAAATCTTTGGAAAACAGAAAAATAAGTTTTCGATATTTATAGTGTATGCAGCAACTTGTGTATCGAACTTAACTTATTAAGACGCTGCTCTAAAGGACTGCAAGAGTTTGGCTAAACTACAATAGCTAATAGCCCAGCGGGAAATGTGCCCCAAATAAAATGCATGATATTTAAGATGCTTGTTGCTTAAGTGTTTGTTTTGTGTGTGAATGATCGTGTTCTTTACCTAATAATTGCTTTGAGAAAACTTTCTAAATAGTATAAGAAAATATTTTATCCAGTTTCTATAGGCAATTAATTTTTTATCGCGATATCCATTAAATCCATTTTCAATATATGCCAAAAAACAAGTTTTCATAATTAAAATATTTGTTTAACCTTTTGTTCTAATCCAAAACACATTTTTGTTTTTTAAAACTCTAACAGCCGTTAATTCACATTGATTCTAACTATTCCACATACTCTATCAAGTTCGTTCGCAAAATTTCCTACTGGGCTGTCGTGTCAACACAAAGATAGAGTTTACAGTCGCATATGCATGTGTTCACATGTGCTCGTATGTTATAGTCTCTTATGTGTTAGAGTGTGTATGTGTGTGTGTGTGTGTGTGTACAATGCGGCAAAGACTTATGGTTTCAGTGCCGGAATTAGAAGCTTTCTGCCTGCATTTGCACTGAACTGCACTTGTTGTTGTTGTTGTTGTTGCTACTGCTGCTGTCGTTGGAACATTTGTCGTCCTTGTTGCTGCTGCTGTTGCTGTTACCTCTACCACCCCGCCCCTGCTTCTGCCACCCATGTATCGCCAAATATATTGCAAATAATTCTCAATATATCGTAAAATGTCTGTTGCTAGTACAGTAAATATGCAAAGCTCGTTTAGCGGTGTAAATAAAGGGTAAGTCCGAGCGGAGAGTGGAGGGTTGGCATTTGAAAAGAGGATGGGGAAGGTGAGCATGTTATTTGCAACGTCGGCTTGGGCAATGTGGCTGTGAGTCGAGGACTCTTTTGGCGGCATAAACATAGTTGAATCAGTTGAATAATGTTAAATATTCTTGAATCTAAAGTATATATTGTTTAAAGACAATGCGCACAGCTCAGTTCAACTAATTAAGAACACATGCGACTTAAACACACACAGTCATCAATATAATTGTTTATGTGTGTGTGTGTGTGTGTGTGTAGAACATATGGCGTAGAAGTAAATTGACGATGGGTCGCACACTTTGACAGTTAATTTTGCAATTGTATTTCAATAACAATAAATTTTGCACGTACGACATGAAATACGATGTCGAGTGTGTACGTGTTTGTGTGTTTGTGTGTGATTCACACGCAATGCAGATGGTGAGTGTGGCCACACCCTCTACCTACATACATACATAAATGCACATTTATATATTTGGTATATCTGTTTGTGTGTTTGACCAAAATGCATTTGGCGCATACAAATACAAATAATGCATCTAATTAAATTTTAGCTGCAGTGCACAAACACACACACACACACACACACAAGCATGCATACAGTAGAGCCCCCCTACAAGGGGCAACAACAACTGTGCATACTTTCTGTGCATACACATTGATCAATTAACAGACAATATTTTCATTTGTCAATGGGTTAATTTATAAGCAAATCAATGGCGCTGCATTAAGCTCAACCCAACCCCTTTTTTGGGGTGTACGGGGGGTGGGTTTGCGAAAATGTTCATGACATTTGTTCCTCATTTCCTCAATAAGGCGAGCGTGCCGCAGCGTAGCCAACCATATTGTTAATGGTGCAAAATCCGGAGGGCAAACACACATATGCAGCACATACAAACACACACACACACACACAAGTCTGTGGCATGGCCGACAGGTGCTGCAATGGCCGTCTGTCTGCGCTCTCTCTGTACGTGTGTGTGTGTGTGTGGGTCAACACTCATCCCCTTTTTTGTTGAACTGTTGCAGAGGGTTGCAGACATTATGTGCGCTCTCTCGCTCACACTTCGCAACTGTTTCACTCTAGTTGGAATCCCATTGATAGTTGATGTTGGTTGTTGTTGTTGCTGTTGCTGCTGTTTGGTGTGTCCTGGCATTCCATGGCAGACAGCAAAGGAATGCCAAAAGTGCATTGCAACTGTATAAGTGTGTGTGTAGCTGTGTATGTTACTGTGTATGTGTGTATGTGTGTGTGTGGCCTGCAATTGTTTTCAAAGAAGTCCCCGAACCGTGTGCTAAATGTCAAGTTCAAATGCCAAAGTTCTTCAAATGAAATGATGCTTCCTCAGCTTCCTTGTTGTTGTTGTTTCTGTTGCTGCTGGTTTGTGTCTTGTTGCAGCGTCAACTTTATGATCTGTGAATTTGTTGGCAATTTGCAGTTGTTGCTTTAACCGTTTAGTTAATTTGGCGCGCTAAAAACTTTTACTTGGCCAAACAACATATTTTCGAAGGTTAGTTAAGCTTGAGCTAACTTTAAAGACAATGCTTGTTTGTTGAGGCTGTAATTAATTCAATTGGGATATTTGTAATACTTTTATTGTTCTTTATTATTGGCTGTTCGATTTTAATATATGTACATTTTTTTAATTTCTCCTAATCTATCCTTTTTGTTTTTGTGTTTTTTGATGTTGTTTGGCTTTGTTTCTTTTATTTTTTTATTATTTTTTTAAATTTTTAATTCTAATATGAGAAGAATTTTTAAAAATACATAATTAAATTTATTATATGCATTTTTAATTGTCGTTTCCAAACAAAAATCTGCAGCTGACAAGCAGTTTAAAAGCAAGCAGTGCAAGAAATTCACGTGCTTCCCTGTAAGGAAATAAAAACTTTATTCGTGCCGTACAGAATTGAAATAAATGTTTTCTATGCCCCAGCTCGTTTGTATGTATGTGAGTAGCTTATAGCATATGTATGTTTGAATATATATATATATATATATATATATCTTACTATGCTTGTATTTGTGTCTCTTCTAGTTGGGCGCGTGTGTTAAGCTTCACTTGAATGTGATTTATGTGATCCGTTTCAAATTTATTGCCACAAGTTTTGTTAGTACGCACACACACACACATACTGTTACATGTGTGCTTTCATTGTTGAATTACCGCGTGGTTCGCTGCGCTCCCCAAGTTACTACAAATGTTTTTGTTGTTGTTGTCATTGCGCCCAGCAACTGCCAAGTGACACAAACAAACGAAAGTACATGCAACACAAAAAAGTAACACAAAAACAACAATAACAACGGAAAATATGTAAAGAAAATGCCAAGAAATGACACAAGTCCCATGGCAACAATGTGGTAAGGGGCAAAAGAGAGGGACAGAGAGAGAGAGAGGGAGGTGCAGTCTATTCAAAGCACTTTGTATTTGCGATTGCAAGTCCGCAATTTTCCGGCTCTAATGTTGATGGCCCAATGTGGGCCATGGCATTAAATGATTGAATTGCCAACTCTATATCATTTGGCTTCCTTTAGGCCACTTTGTTGGCGGCGCTGCCCTAGCGCCTATTTAGACTTCGACTCAGCTCTGAGGCACAACTCCCAACTCTCTTCTCTACTCCGGTCCCAGTTATGGTTGCTTGCCTGGCGTTTAGAGGGCAAAACGTGACAGGCATTAAAAAATGTGAGTATTCTTATTTCACACTGCCTTAGTTGTCAGGTAAAGCTCAAAACAAATCTGCGCCTGCCTCCACTAACGCCCCCCCCGACACGTCTCGCATACATGCTTAATAAAGTTATGAAATTGCAATGCGTGCGACGAGTTTCTGCAACTTTAAGTGACATTTGTGTGACAGACATGAGCGCGTGCATCCGTGAGTCCGTTTGTCGTGTCACGCACGCAACTGTCACAAAGTTGTCGCAAATATTGCTGTGGTAGAGGAGACGGATTAAGCGGTAGGTTGTGCATAATGCATAACTATATGTTAGAGTGAAAGATTGCATTGTAAACATACATAGTTAGAAAAGTGGATTATGTATTTTTAACTAGTTCTCTGCTTTAATGATATTCAATTTATACAATTTTTTAACTAAATACATACATACGTCAAAGAATTCATAATACATTTTTGTTATATGTAAATATTTGTTGTTTCTAATTTCTCATTTTAAATGCACAAATCATCTCTTAGAGCTTCCTGGGCAGAAAATATTATCTGTTTTTTTTAGCACTTTAATGCAAATGTTTTCAATGCGAAGGTCGAGTGATTTTGTTTATGAGCCCGCCACGCACAACGGTTAGCAATTTGTTGTGACATATGTAAGCGGCACGCCAGCAACAGTAACAGCAACAGCAACAGCAATAGCAACAACAAAAGGCGACAACAACAACTCATTAACCCATGCTGAACTCTCCAACTAACCAACCAGAGCCGCAAAGGAGAAGGAGATAAAGGTGTAGTGAACAGGAACCAACTGACAGCTACAAAATTGAGTTAGTTAACAGTTTTATACGCAAGCTCGCAGATTTTGCGTGTTGTGTGCGAGGCGAGGAATGCAGCCAAACAGCGAGATGACCAAACGAAACTGAAGACGGTCGACGGGACAGATAACACCACAAAGACTTGCAAGATCCCCAAGCTCCAACAGCAACAACAAAGCAGCCAAGTGACACTCACAAAATCTGACAGAGTCAGCCGGCTTTACTTGCTTCTTATTGTTGTTGTTGCTAGTGTAGCTGGTGTTGCTGCTGTTATTCGTGCTGTTTGCTGGTTGCTGAGTGACTTGAGCGCATGCGCAGCCGTTTTGCTTTATTACAAGGAGACAGAGTAAGATAAGAGAGGAAGAGAGACGCGGAATGGGAGACTACACTGGGCAGGCAGGCGTGCGCAGGCGCGCCAAGTGACACATGAAAACGAAATGAAAATGACAGCAGCAAGTGACAGCATCGCCATCAGAGGCAGACGTTGCGCATTGTGCACAAATGACACTTGCCTAAAGTTAGTAGATAATTGTACAAAAAAAAAATGAATTGTATATAAACATTTCATTTCATAAATTAACACTCAAACATTAGAATTTAAATCTTAACTGGGTTTGAAAGTTGATTGTAAAGCTAGCGGATATTGAATGCAATTTTATTAAAATATCTCTCACTTTATCTTTGTTAATGCTTTTGTTTATTTCGTACGTCATAAATAAATAAATATGAACAAGTAACATTGAAAAGTCAGCCTAAATTTATTAAATTTAATAAAAATTATACTCAAACCTAATAAACCAGTCTACCTGAAGCTCGAAATATATATAATTTTTCACACTTTTTGCTGTTTAGCATTTTTTTGTTCGTCTTGGTTTCAGCTCGTGTCATTGGCTAATTTTAAGCTGGATGCAACTGCTGGCGACTTGACCATTGTAATTTAATTTGTAATTAGCTGAATGCGGTCTGCGGCCTGAGTCGCATCTCAAATGGCACAGTGGGCCGCACTGGGCCAAAAAGTAAAGCTAAGTGCCAAAAAAAAATTGAATCAAATGTTGTAGTTGCTGCTGTTGTTCAGCTGTTGTTGTTGCTGTTGCTCAGTTGTTGTTGCCTGAGTTTCGGTGCGACATTTTGGTGCGCCGTATGCCATATTTTATTTCCATTGCCAAAAGTGTCATGTTACAGAGATTTATGTGCGCTGTCACCACGGAAGACGACGATGCTGCTGCTGCTGCCTTTTGAGCCATGTTTGTTGTTGTTTGAGTGAGTGTGTGTTAGTGTGTTCACGCCCAAAATGTTGTCATGTTGTCTGTGACGTAGAGAGAATTTTTATATTGTATATAGTATAAATAAAAATAAAATGCGTTGTCTACCAATTCAAATGCACGATAAGCAGCAACAGCTTGTAAAATGCTTGACTCCTCAGTTGGTTATCAGCACACACAACACACACACAACACACACATACGTACTGACACACACACGTATTTTAGTTATGCATCCAATCAGTGATTTATGCTCAAACGAATTCATTGGAAAGTGTTGGAGGTATTTAAAACCATTTGGTTCTATACCTGTTCAAAAGGCCCTCGTAGTGTCTCTCTCTCTCTCCTTCTCTTTCTGGAAGACTGCTGACACTTTCTTTTTCTTTTACCTCATTTGCAATACCAACAACAGCAACAACAAGAAAAACAACATCAATAACTACAACAGCAGCAGATATTGGCGCCAGAGACTTTGGCTTCGATTCTGTTTGGGTTTTGGTCTGGACTCAGGTGTCAATACACTCGCATTTGGTAGCCGCAGAGGCGGAAATTCGACATGCCCTTGTACACCATTCCCCGTACTGCCCCTACCTCTACCCCTACCCCTATCACTACCTCTACCCCAGTCCCGATTCAAATCCCAAATGCCCAAGTCACAGAGCCAAACACTGACAATGACATATTTGGCTAGCACTTTCATCGCACGTCCATGTTAATATGCTCAAGATTTATTGCCTCTCTCGCTTTTCTCGCTCTCACTCTCTTTTCTCTCTCTCTCTCTCTCTCTCTCTCTATCTCTTTTTCTTGGTGACAAAGGAATGGTATTGCATGTCAACTGTTCTCATTGTAGTAGTAGTTGTTACCCATGTGGGCACCATTTTGTAGTTGCTGGTTGAGAAGTTGCATAATTTTTATGGTCGCTCGTTAATAGATCATCAATTGAGATTGGAAACAAAAACCATTTCGATTAGCTGTGCGCTGGGTCGCATCTGAGTTCGTTTGATCTCCTAAAAACGTTTTGGAATGTCGTTTCGATACTGGTTGCTAACTGAAAAATGTGTTTTGCTATGTGATGTGAACTTAACTCTAGAAGCATAGAAGTATATACGCATACTTATGCTTTTTACTTACAATGACTGACTTTTGATTATGAAAAAAGCCGTACAAGTTGTTGTTTAAAAATAGTTATTATACAAAAAATATAGCTTGGGTACATAAAATCTAATGGATTCCGATAAAAACGGGACTAATCAATAACTTAACATTTATAAGTTTAAGCCTGCACTATTTGTATTAATTAAACTTTAATCAAACATTAATTAATACACAAATTATAGAGATTTAGCTCATAAATTTCATTTTCACTATGCAACAGAATTTAACTGTTAGTCTGTTTGACATTTTAAAACCTATCGTTTATTGGCCGCAAAGAAAAGCTGCATGCTACAAAATCATTTTCATAGCCAAATGAACTAATCAGATTATGTTAGATTTCATATTTGATCCAGGTGTAAATTGCCCTTGTATAACACTTTTGAACCTTGCTTCGATCTTCCTTCTAACATCAAACGCAACTCCAAACAGAGTTCGTTGCGAATATCGTTTACGATCAACATGAATCCAACTAGCCAACACAAATGTTCCAATTCGAATTAATTTAAAAGGTGAGATTCATTCAGTCGCAACGCTGAGCGCACATAAATTAAAAGAAAACCGGCTGTGGCTGAGCGAAAAAAAAAGATGATCAATCACCTCACACACAGAGAGCAAAAGAGAGGGATGGAACGAGAGAGAATAATAATGTGCGCGAGAGAGAGAGAGAGAGAGGTACAGTAACTGAGAGAGCGCAGCAAGGCATACCTGTGCTCTCAGCAAAGCCAAAGTTGTTATTGTTGTTGCTGTTGCTTAGGTGATGTTTGTGTTTTGTATAGCTTTGATTTCATATTTTGTTTTTGTATTTCTGTATTTCTGTACCTGTAATTCAAAATGGGTTCGCACACAGATACACAAATACAGTTGAACATATTTTAGACAGGTTGCAGTTGAGATGTGACTGATGGCCTCTGCACTTGGCTAGCGGACATGGCGGTGACATGACGTGTTTGGTTTTGAGTGTGTTTGTTTGTCTCTCAGTGATCCGTGATCAGTGATCAGCTGTTTTGCCATGATGGCCGCGGCTCCCCAAAAAAAGCAGGTTTGCGCTTTGGAGCGTTATTCATCATTAGCACGCACATTAGGCGAGTGAGAAAGGGAGAGAAAGAGAGAGGACAAGAGCACGTGAAGCATTTGATAACTTGAAAAAAAAAATATATATTATTTTGATTTTGAGCTGTAAATTTATGGGCAGAAATACAAGCCGACGGTTGCCACTGCAAGACATGCACAAAAGTCATATATTTATTTATGTATCGTTAATTGACCTAGAAAATTTGGCTAGCAGTAGCTGCGATTCGTATCTGCAAGATACACACAAAACAAAAAACAACAACAAAAGAACAGACTCACGCACTTCCGCTGCCAAGGGGCTGAACCCGCTGCCTGAACCCATAAATTATCTGCAACGCGTTCTACTTTTTTTATTTTTTCGTTGTTCGGTAAGCTTCAGCATCGAGAGCTAAGCAAACTTCCCTGCAAAAATTCATATACAACATAAACACGTTCAATGAAATATCCACCGTGAAACCAAAAGTTAACAATCGCCAACTTTTGTAGAATTCCTTCATTTGCCATCTGACCGCCGTCAGACCGAGAACGTGAACTGATCGGTGAACCGGCTACCAACTACCAACAAGCAGTCACTGACGGTATCGCTATTTATTTTTAAAGGCCTATCGCAATCGCTATCAAAGACAGACCCAGTTTCAGTCTGAGTTTCAGTTTCGGCATCGATTTACCGCCGGCATTTCGCAAAATCTCGCGCGATTCTCTAGCTCCGTGTGTGTGTGTAAATATTTTGATATGAGGCAAATTGCTTTTTGGCGGTTAATAAATTTTCAATTAATTGACTAATTGCATACCTGCAGCGTCGACAGAGCAGGGATCCCAAGCAAAAAATGTAAAAAGATACGATACAAAAATGTATCTCAAGCAAGTGCATTTTCAACGTTGATTTCTTATCGACATATTGTGTTTTTTTCACTGAGCAAATAATGGATTATCGTACGTTCGTAATAGCAGCTCTAATGTCACAATTACCAGTTACACTGATATGAAAAAAAAAAAAACCAATGGCTGCCGGTTCCATAACATGTACACAAACAAATCCAACGCATGTAAAAGTAGGAGTGCCGCACTCTAAAGATACTTGTACGGATAATACGAGTAGAGTACTACAAGTACAACCATTCATTAGGAGCCGTAAACAAATGAAGCGAATGCAACCCTCAAAAGCAAAGTTAATAATATAATACCAAGTTTAGGCTATGGTTGGCCACCAGTGTGGCACATATAATTACAACAACAAAAAGAATCAACGATTTAAAAGTATTAATGCTTTTAATGAATCCACAATGAATTCCCTAAGTGAAGTCAACGACACACTGATACAAAGGGTCATAAAAGACAATTCGATACCATGAAAAAAACAAACTCTCAAGAGAATGATTTGAATAAAAGTGAATTATCATTCACATATATGTAGTATGGTGGTAGATACTATTATTGTTGTTTTGACTTGTAGTTAAAAGAATTCCAATGTGTATTTGGTAGATAGAACAAGCACTTAAAGCAGCTCTAGCTTGAACTCTATTACTTCGACCTTTATTACCACCAGTAACATAATAACATTAACACAAACCATCAACTATTCAATACGAAGTTTGTGTCCAAGTGTTCATTATAGCAATGAAGTCGAAATTACTAATTCATTAATTGAAACCCGGTGGCCCAACTTTAGCTGTACGTTGTCAACTTTCACATGTGGCATCCCTTCTATTGGCTGTACATATCTCTCGCCCGTCTCTCTATATGTATCCAACTCTTATCCATGTCCATCCACGTGTTGCAGATGCGAAACAGTAAAAACGAAAGTGCCGTGTGCCATTTTATGAAGTGTTTGTATTTCAGTTTCAGTTTGCTATTCAAGAGGACCAGGACAACATTTACCACATTGCCAAACTGCAAAATGCTCCCTAGCTAATAATTTCAAAGTGTGTGTTTGTATGTGTAAAATCAAATGTGACACGTTGAATGTGCGTTTGTATCTATGAAATACTTTAACTTAGTTCAGTAACTGATTATGATGATGATCATTCATGTTGATATGCTGTTGATTTTGCTGCTGTCTGTCTCTGGGCATAAATTAATTATGATATTTGCATTACAAAGGTCATCAAGCATAAGTTATGCATAAACAACTATCTCTTACTATATCTTTGCTATATATCTCTTTCCTTAAACCATTCTGAAATATTTTATGCCCAGCTACTCTCCGCTTAAGGTTTATATTCTATTTTTTGCCTGTTCCCTTTCCATTTTGGCCAAAAGCATATGTGAAATTTTTGCACTTTGGCCGCATTTACACTTTGCAGATTTTTTTTTTGTGCTCTATTTTTTTGTGTCTTTTTTCCCGACCGTTAGGACAGACATTTATCTGTATTGCAGGTGCAGGTACGCTACCAGTCGCGACAGCTCCTCGGCTTGTGTGTTTGTTTGTCTGTTATGTCTATGAATATGAATTATGGAAATGACACAACAACAGCAGCATGACAAGGACAACGGCCAACAAACAGTTGCAAAGGACACAAACACAATTACATTTGTTGCTACAGAGAACTCGAGTTCGCTCGTTTATGTTCATCGATGCAATTTTTTGTTGTTGTGTGTTTGTTTGTTGTCACTTGGGGGGGATTATTATGGAGGTCGTTGGTACAGTGACCAAATTTTTTTGGGGCGCCCAACAATTGACACAGAAACGTTTTTAAACCAAATTCAATTCAATGCAGTTAAACAATTTTCCCATAGCCCACCCAAGAATGTGTTAAAATCGCATAAATTTAATTAACTAGATACAAAGCAGGAATTTTTGCACTGCCTGCGGTCACGCCTCCGCCACATTTGCCCAGCCAGCCGACATTTACATTTAATGCTTGCAAATTTAACAAATAATATTCAATTAACAATTTGAATATGAATTTATTACAGGGAGGCCGACACCGCTTTCAAAGTGGTAACAAGTTCGAGACATCGACATGTGTATGAGCGAGGGTTGTACATACAAACATATAAGTGTATGATGAGAGGGAGCGAGGAAGCAAAGGGGTGGTAACGAGTTGCCAGGCCAAGTGGCCGACTTGTTTACCCTGCCACTGGCAACGGCAGCCGAAGACGTAACGAAAAGCAACAAAAAAATAAAAAAAAATATAAAAAAGAGCGAAAAAACAACAACTGAAAAGTTATGTGAAAAAGGTGGGAAAATGCAAGCATTGTTAGTCTTTTGCTCAGCAGCAGCAGCAGCAGCAAACAACAGCACACAACAGCCACTAAAACAGAGCTTAAAGGTAACGATGCATGCAACATTGCCGACGCTGACGCTGACGGAAGCCGCGCAGGAAGCACAAGGAGCACGAGCACAATTCCTGGCGGCCACACATTTCAATAATTATTAACTGCAACATGCAACATGGAGTAGCAGTAGCAGTAGCAGCAGCAGCAGCAGCAGCAACAACACACGCACATATCATGCAACACACAGTGTACTTTGTGGTACGTGCAACATGCAGCACAGTAGCTCTGCTTGCCACAATGCGAACGCGACTCTGCAACTCGGCCGCGCCTGCAATTATCAAAACTTGTCCAAATTGACATTTTTTGTGCTCTGTTTTTTTTTTTTCGTTGTTGTTGGTTGCTTTTGACC
This sequence comes from Scaptomyza graminum, assembly GCA_018901835.1. Taxonomy (NCBI): domain Eukaryota; kingdom Metazoa; phylum Arthropoda; class Insecta; order Diptera; family Drosophilidae; genus Scaptomyza; species Scaptomyza graminum. The sequence goes on from JAEIFL010000302.1 coordinate 1,172,983, forward strand.
AAACTGGCGAACCGCATCGGAACTCTGGATGGAAAAGGGGTGAACAGGAGCATGAAGGTAGGGGGGTCATAAGAGGGAGGTAGGGTTAACGGCCATTGGCATTTGGCACGTTTTGGATTTTGAAATGCAAACACGGCATTTAATTCTATTAAGCCCGCAATTTAATTATCTCTTTGGGGGAAAATGTCATGTTCAATGTCAGCAGCATTTCGAATACCTGGCCACGCCCACTAAATGTATACACTCCATCCTCCCATTGCTCTCTTCTCCCCACAGTTTAGCTGTTGGGTTTTGAGTTCGCGTTGGAGTTCAGGTTGGATTGTTTTCCTGTTTTGGTTGAAATGAGTGAGAAGTGACAGCAAAATTATGAGATTTTTACCTGTATGGCCTAAAATATCAGAAAGGTTTTTACTATGGAGGGTATTTAGTAAGTAAAAGGAAATATTTATGATGATTTGGTAAATGGATTAAAAATGAATATTAAAGTTTTATTTTGTGTGATAAAACATAAAACTATCTTTTAAGGTTTTGTTGAATAAGGGAAACTATTTTCTATAAAAGGATCTGTCTTGATTCATAATTAATATTAATAATTTTATAACTTCTATATAGATCAACAATTAAATTATAAGTTTTTAACTTTTAATTCATCGAGCTAGTTAGGTTCCGAAACTGTTTCAGAGACATTATTACGCTTTATAGGTGGCCCGAAAATGACGAGGCGTGATTTATTGTTAAAAGCTTGTAAAAACCAAGCATAAAATCTAAATAAAATCCATCCATAATCATATCTTACTTAACTAGATCCCCATCAACAGATCGCAGCTCGTAATTCCCACTCATTTCACACTCCCAAAGTGGTAGCCTCTCTTCGGTGGCATCTCGCCTGCCAATTTCAATCTAAATCTTTAATCTTATCTACGCGGATGAAGTGAGCTGCCAAAAGAGCTGCCCACCATAGCATTGAGGCATCACATTGAGGATGCCTCTTTTTGCCCAAGGAAAATCTCTTTCTCTCTCTCTCTCTCTGGATATAGAAAAGAAAAACACGCTCACGCTTTATGCTGAAAGCTGCCCACTTGTTGCGTCCGTGTGCCAATATTATTTAGCTACCGATTTGCACGAGATAATCAATTGAATATTGTAAATAATAAGCAAAGCAACACTCAGAAGCGGCAAAAGGGAGGGAGGGGGCATCGGTCTGGGTGGCGCGTCCCAATAATTTTGCGCCTCAATTCATGCCTTGCGCCATCGATTCATGTAATTTGAGTGGAGTAGAGTGAAGTGGAGTGCGCTGCTTGCAACAAACAACAAGCGCTGATCAGTCTTCGCTCAGTTGCTCACGCTGTCAGTCTGTCAGTCTGGCAATCTGTGCAAGTAATTGGATTTTAAGAAGTAGAAGCAACAACGACGACGACGCACTGATTGATAACCTTGTGTTGCAAAAGGTTCCAGTAAAAATAATGAAACGCCTCCAGTGGCTTTTGGACCAAAGAACTTGCCGCCTTGCAGATAGCAGCAACCGAAGTAGGCAGAGCTTAGCTTGCAACATTGTTAGGCAGCTACTTGAGTCTTTTTTTGAAGCCAACATTTATTGCGTTAACCACATTGCGTGATAGTTGGCTTAATCAGCTGCTAGACTGCATGAAGTCAAGTTATCAATCAGTTCCACACACGATCCATTTCTTTTATGGGGCTGGCACATTTGACGCCCCAATTGATGCATAAAGCTTACAGTAACCAACACCTTTTCTAACGTTTTAACTAATTTATAATATTAGTAGACAAACTCTACGATATTAAAAACTGTTTCGCTGCACCAATGCATAAAAAGTAATATAATAAAAGAGTAAACAAATAAAAAATGTGGAAATTTTCTTACCCATGTCTGTTGATATGCCGCCGTATTGTGTTAAATCAGATCTTATCTTACCTGAAAATGTAGAAGACCAGAGAAGAGAAACGTTTAAAAAATGCTAAAAAATTGTTAACTCTCCAACACACAGCACTACCACCAGCAACACAGAGGTGTGTGGCACGAGGGGCATGCGAGTAGTGAGGGAAGAGAGCTTTCGTATGAAGTATTAACGCTTAAGCAGCCGCACGTGTTCTGTTGGGGCTAACTTGGATATAAATTGAAACTAAGCTTTGTTGTTGTTCTTGTTATTGCATTTGCCAGAGTGCAGCTAAGTTGCAAGAGTTTTGTAGATTGAGAAGAGGGGTAAGAGAAGTGGCTAACTAAGTGCTGTTTGTACAGTAGCCGATTAAAAACACGTTAGTTTGATCTTTAACCTATGCTACTTACTAACTGATCATTTAATTGTGAGACAAGACTTTTAGTTTTACTTGTTTGAACAACTTCAACAACGAAGCATTAGAGCCGCCAAAATATACATTTAAAATGAAGTTGCTAAAAATGTCAAAGAAGCTTCTTCTAAATCTTTTAAATAAAAGTGAAGCATAAAAAGCTATTTCGAAAAAATATATTTCATCTTTTTTAATTAATTTAAAATAACGTTACAAAAACTCAAATATTTTGTACCTTAAAAAGTCAACTTTATAAATGAATAATTTGTTCTTAATTTTGTACTTTCAGTTAAGAGCCTCTACAATTTGTTTCTTTTGTTCATAATTTCAACCCATCTGAACTGTATCTATTAACTATAATATTTAAAACTTCACATTTTGTTCAACAATCGAAGTGATTCGCCTGCACCCTGAACTAAACCCGTTGCAGACCAGCCCACCCATTACCCCTTACCTCCTGCGCATGCACTTCAAACGGGACACCTTTTCTGACTCGATCTCGTATTTCTATTTTATTTATATTTTTTTTTCACAATATTTAGCGCCAGTTGTTTGTTTACGCCGTGAAAGTGCAAAATGTAAACAATCAAAATGCCAACGCGCCCCAATAGAGGATCGGGATTGGGGAAGAGGGGGCTTGTGGAAGTTGTTTTAAGGTGGCACAGCGCAAAAAGGTAAAGTATAAAAATATGATTTAATGGCAGCGATAAAACACGTGTGTATTTAAATATGCGCGCCTGGCGCCTGAGTAAACGTAATTTTCCAGCTGAAAAGTACACAGAGATAGAAAGAGAGAGCACTAAAGAGAAACAAGTGGTCTGATGGTAAGGGGGGCAGGTTGGGTAAGGGTGGCACCCAGACGGACAACCAGATGCAGACAGCACAGACACACACAGTGTGCTCCCAAAAAAAAAAAAGAAACAACAAAGAAAAATATTAAATTAAAAAGAAAAGGCAACACAACTATGCAGATAGGAGTTGGGGCTTAGAGGGTGGGCGCCATCTAAAGTAAACGGAAAATTTGACAAACGTTTCGCTTTTTTATTTTGCATCAAGAGCAATGAAAATTATGAAAATTTTACTAAAGCGAGAGAGGAAAGGGGTCAGAAAAAAAGGGCAGCCACTTTAGACAAATTCAAACAAATGGCTGGCGGCTCGCCGGAGCGTCGGCAGACAGTTGAAAGTGGGGCGAGTTGGGGGGTAAGGTTAGTGTTTACAAGCATCTGAAAATTACACATTTTTAGTTTGTGGCTTGAACTGTGGCAAGCAGTTCGTCAAGTCGAAAATATCCCTCCTCTAACCCATAAAACCCGTTTGCCTGCTGGGTGTTTTTTTTTTTATTTCACACCTTTTTTTGTTTTTAGTGCGCATTTAGCTGATTTTTATGACTCTTTAAAGGCGGCGCACGCTCTTGACAAAAACCCAGCCGCATAAATGAGCTAGCTGCAACATAGATAAAGAGAAAGCGAGAGAGGGAGATAGAGAGAGAGAAAAAGAGGGGCAGCACTATGTTTGCACTTCTGTCTGCAGCGTCTTTTGCTCTTTTTATTGCCCCATCAAAAGGCAGCTGATATAAATCTTAATTGCCGACCCAAATAAATAGACGACGCATTCGAGCACATGTCAGCCAGAAAGAATAAACATACATACATGCATATATAGTACTATATTATCCAATATCATAACCATATTATAGCTAAGAAAAGCGGTAGCTCTCCCAAATTTAAAGTTGCAGACTTTTCGGTTGGAAATTCACTTTCGTGGGGAAAACTCGTTAGCTATTTAGCATAAACACTTTCCAAGCCAAGCGACAAGTTTGACCAGCAACTGATAAGAACTACAACAACAATAACAACAGCAACAGCAAAAGGCAAACAAGTTGCAACGAAAGAAGTCATTAAGGAAACATTAAATTGACATTAATGTGGCAAGGCTGAGGCGAAGGCAGGGAGCGGTAGCTTGAGCTGGATAGGAGTCCCCACTGGTCACAACCGGACCTTAACCAAAATTAGGTGTATTGTTGTAAAAGGCGCTAGTGGCGGGCTCTTTAAGGCCCAGCTGAGTGCTGAGTTCAATGTACGGCCGTTAATCAAAATAGTTTGTCTATAACTCATTGGTGGAGCAAAAGCTTTGGCATATATCACATCGTTTCGCTTTTACCAAATATTTAAATTGGTATAACAGTTACCCAGTTTTGCAGCGGGAACTCGTAAATCACAAAATCGAAGAGCTCGGCAAACATCGGGGGGGCTACTGTTCAAGCATAGCATTAAAGTTATAATGGGTGGGAAGCAAGAAAGACAACAATTAGTCGGTTGTAAAATGCTCTTACTCAAAAACTTAGCAAGGAAAAAGTTTAGAAGACAATCATTTTATGATTGTTGTTATCAGTTTTGAACTATAAAAAAAGTTAAATCTTTTTGATGTACATATTTTAATTATGACATATAACATCCAAAAATTTTAGGCATTTTTAGAATTGTTAAAAAAATATTTTTTATAAAATAAAAGCTTATTTCGTAGTGCCACCATAAAAATGAACCAAAAATAATTTCCATATCAAACTGGTTTGAGGAATATACTCAAAACTAACGAAAGAATAATTAATTCCATAGCCAAATATAGGTGATTCACTTGGCTGACTATACGTTAAATAAATGAAATGTGATCTGCAAACTCTTTACAAATTTTCCAAGCATTGTTTCCTTGTGAGTTGTTTGTTTGAGTTAAAACATTGGGTTTTTGTGAACTTTGCTATTAACTATTTAACTGGTACTAAACTAAGTCTCTGTCTTTCGAAGTTTTTGTTCATTTAGTCAAGTGCCTCAAGGTAGTCACTGCATAATTGTGAACCTATAAATCTTAGTCTCTTTTGTTTTTCAAGATTTCTATCTTAATTGAAGCTCATTATAATATGCGTTTCCTACACACACATCCACAACTTGCGTTTACTCAACAAAATAGCCCAGATGGGCTAATACTACTTTTGCCCATTCATGGACTTGAAACTCAAGTCGAACTGTATACAAATGGCAACCTGGCTGAAGATCGAGTTTATGTTTTGCTCTGGCAGAAGCTGCTTGGTAGCTCTCATGGTGGCTGCCTCTGAGAGATCAGATCGCAATCAGCACACAGTACAAATCCAATCCGATCTTGGTGAGGGAGCCCACCACCAATGAATTATTAATAATAAATAAATCATTATTAAAATCAAAATAATACGCAAATATGCATATTATACGACATCACAATACACAAACACACACACCAATACTCATATTCGGATACAGCCCATAGATGGCCATATCCCAAAAAAAAAAAAATACCATCTTCATGGCGTTGGCAACTTGTGTTTCTTTTCATGTTTACGCCACTTTCTCATATGCACATACCCATACATATGTGTGTTAGTGTGTATATATCTGTACACACAAGTGGTTATAATGAATGATTTGTTGTTTTATAATAAACACGACGCCGAACGGCGTCGTAGCCAACGTCGACTACGGCGTCAACATAGGCGGCTATGACGTATGTTGGCGACCTGGGTCCAAACGTATTTCGTGTGCGTGTATGTGTGTGTGTTGGCCACTGCGGCGCTCACTGCCCTTATAGCCATGGCTATAGCAACCCTAACTCCCTGCCTCACTCTTTACTTTTCCCCATCTCCGATTGACCCTTGTGCATGGCGCGTTTTCGTTGCATTTTGGTTCGTGTGTGTGTATGCAAGAGAGAGGGATATAGAGTTTGTGCCTCTTGCCGGAGTTGTGTTGTTGTTTTTATTAGGTATCAAAAACACCTCAAAACATGATTTTGCAACTGCCAAGAAATGGTCAAGAAACAATGGCATAAAATGAAACAGATTGAAGAAAATTCAAACGAAATTGAACATGCATTTTTTAATGTGTTTTAATTTATGAAAATAGTGGAAAAAGCTTTTAAAAGTCTCATTAAATCCTCTCTGAATTTTTAGAATTCCTTGCTTTTATATATTTAATTTGTATTATAGTAAATTAGTTTTTGCAGTAAATAAATTTTAAAAATCTATAGACGTATTTGTAATTCTATATATTTTATATAGTGGTAACAAAAATTTGTTGATATACATACATACATATATTAATAGAAAGCGTCTTTCCTATTATTTGTATGAATCACTTTGAGATATTTAATATTAATCATATGAATAACATATAAAGATTGAGGAAACTTTAACTTTAACTTTTTATTTTATTTTAACACCTTTTGAATAGAATTTTAGCACAAATGTTTATTCGATGATTTTATTAACTTAACTTAAAGACAGATAATTCCATCCATAAAATTCAATCATATTGTTATGAAAATTTTTATTTTTAACTTTATTTTTACATCATTTTAATTGCTTACACAATTTTTATTTCATATTTGCTTATTTTTCCACTGTGTGTACTGTGTTTATAACCAAAAATTGCTTTTCGCCCTGCAGTCTTTTTGGATATTTTCTTACTCTTTTTTTTTTTGGGCCGTGTGTGTCTGGGCCACTTTGCGTTGTCGACATCGTCGTCGCCGTCACCGTTGCCGTTGCCGTTGCCGTCTTCGTTGTTTTTGTTGTTGTCTGCGTTCGAGTCGTTGTCCGACGGTCCGCCAAGGTGCTTATTAAATTCCTTATTTAAAAATACATTAAAAAATGCAAGAAGCTGCCCCAGCACACATTCACACACTCAGACACACACACACACAAACCAATCCCCAAATGCGCAAAGACTCATCAGCTGCTCAGTTGCAGCAGCAGCAGCAGCAACAGGAGGCGACATCAGCAGCATCCGTTGCAAGCTGTTAACCAATTTTTCAATTGATTTGATTTGCTTTTGATTTTGCTTTTTGCTAAATCTGAATAAAAGCGTGCGTTGAAAATGTTTTCCGCTGCTAACATAATCATCGGATAGAGTGTTTTTTTTTTTTTTTTTATAAGTGGGGGAGATGCGTGCCACTTGTGGCCTATTAATTGCATGTTGCAGTTGCAATTGCTGTTGTGTAATTGTTGGCGGTTCCTGTTGCATGTTAAATATCCAAATGTTTGCAGTACATTGGCATTTGAACTATATGTAAATGGTGAGTTATGAGTTATGGTTATGTCCAAAAATGTTGCCAAGAATATTAACCTTGACTCCAAATTGAAATCAGAACTCAACGTGCCTTTAAACATTGTACGTGTGAACCACAATTGCATTGAACTGCAACTAATTGACAGACAGTTTCGAAACAATCAAGAGAAAGGTCGACTTTGAGTCTCTACCTGACCTCAAGGCAACAATGAACATTGATAATTGCACCCATTTGCAGACGCAGCGTGGAAGCTGGTCCAAAAAAAAATATGAATTATGATTGCACAGGACGTGTCAATTGCAGGACTCAGAAGACATATTTTCAAGGTCATTTTGTGCCAAAAAAAAAGAGAAGAGACCAAGCGAAACATGTGCGTCTGTCGTCTTTGATATGAATCTTGGCGTGGGTGCTGATACAACTAAAAAAATTAGCCAAACAAATTTTAGCCCCAAACAACGACATGTCAGACAAACACACACAGTCTTTGTGTGTGTGTGTGGGGCCCAGGCAAATAAAGCAAATTTACGAATTTATGTTGAAATTTATCGATAATGACTTAAAAGCCTTCAGGACAATGATTTAATGGCTCCACGCTCAACGTGTTCACACATAACACATACACACACACACACACACAGCCACACAAATCGCCAACACACAAGAGCCAAAGAGCCAACAAAACTGAAGTAGGTTCTCAAATCTTAAACCATGTTTAGATACGATAAAAACGGAATTTTTCATTATATTTCTTGATGTGATTTTTTGTTGTTGTTTTGCATGGCTTTTGGAGGCCGCTGCAAAATGATCGATGATCGCTGGAAGTGTGCGGCGATTTATTTATGGCTTGATTTTGGTTTTTCCCTCTACGCGAAATATTTGTGCGATGGAATCAGTTGCTTCAGTGGCTTACAGCCAAAAAGCGCTCCATATAAAGATTATTGTTCACATTACAAATTGTTCTGGAATGCCTGAATAAATCAAAAGTGCAAACAAAAATTGTTTAAATATTGATTTTGATAGAGATTTGTGGGCTAATCTACACAACAAATCATAATTTAAAATTAATAGATTAAAGATTTTGTAAAGATTTTAATCTAGTTGTCATAAATTAAAACAGAGCTAATAAAATATTTAGATATTTATATATTCATTGCAAATATTCACCAGACCTAAACTCACCAAGTGGTGAGTAGTATGCTCATATCGTATTCTGATTGGATGCACATCTGCAATCTCATCTAATAAACACAGGTAAAAATGGATTTATTTTCAGTCTTGAAGTCTTGTTTGAAATATAGTTTCTCAAAGTTGCATAACAGCCAGCCTTTGAGTGACTGTCTAGATATAAAACTTTGCAGCAACACCCTGTATAGAGACTTTAGTTGTGGCAATGCATCATCATCAGCATTTCACGTTTACCAGAGCATAAATTTCATTACGATCATCTCTCTGCGTCTTATATCAGAATCAATTGATTGAGATTGAGCCCAACAGGCGAATAAAAAACGCAGATACTTGGACTGAACCAGTTACGCAGCGAAAGAAAAAAAACCTGTCGCCAAAGCGTATGGATGTATGTACCTACAGTATTTAGTTCAACTTTAATTGTTTTTTAACCAGCAGGTAGCCCATCTTGCTCTGTGGTGCCAAGTTTGTAATTATCGATAGCCCAAGTGAAATTTGATTGATTTTTGCAAACTTCTCCGAACCCTTATATATATTCAGTTGTTGTTTGGCCCCGCGGCTCGAAGTGCCTCATAAATGTTGCACAGTTAACGCGTTCAACATGCGAAACACAATTTATGTTTGCCCGCTGACCACCTACATGAAGGCGGTCATAAATTTCACTTGGTCAGCATTTTGGTTTACTTTTATTTTTTGGAAGTCTTGAAATTCATTTTGCCGTATTGAAATTGATTTCGAAATGGAATTTTACTTAAAGTTTATTTAATATTGAAGGTGTTAGGGTTATGCGCTGTGTGCGCTGTTTTTGCTTATCAGTTAAATGAACTAAACAACCGCTGATAAGGTTGTTAGGAGGTAACCTGTCGACTTGGCTCGGCTAGTTGGGTTGAGTATCGCTCGAAAGGGCTGTCGACGTTCTCCTGAACGTGCTGTACACATAATTACATAATGGCGTTGTTAACTGTAATAAGCGCGACTTCTGCTCAAATCGGCCGACGTGCGGTGCTCAGTGTGTGTCCTGGCAGAAAAGGATTTCTTCATGCTGCTGCTGCCGTTTTGCTATTTTTGCAGCTCTTTTAGCCATGGCATGGCCATAATTTACTGCCACTGTTGGCTGCCGCAGCGACTGCTCTTGTTGCACAAATTGCAGCTTACTTTTGTTGCCACTTTGCCGCCAACGTTGTCGTCGTTGTTGCAACAATTACTGACAACGACGACGGCGACGCCGCTGAGCATCATTAAAACCAAAGGTGACAAAAATTAGTAAACAAAGTGTTGAAAATTATGAGCCAGCCAGCGCCAAGAGTGCTGCAAGGCGTGTGGCAGCAGCAGCGAAAATTAAGGAAGAACTAACTACCAGGTGCAGCTACCCAATGGTTGCAGCTAGACTGCCTGACTAGGTGGTTGAGTGTTTCGAGTTTGGTTTATGAGTCTGTTGAGCTGTCTCGCTTTCTTTGAGCGAACTTTTTGCGTTGCGCTCAAGTGAATTGACTTAAAAGTAATAGACTGATTTTATAATATTTTTAATTAAGATAATTATATAGAAAATGTCGATGAACTGTAAGAGTTTCAAATAGTATTTTGACTAAGTCCTAAGTGACTAAGTCCTTATAGGCAAATATCTAATAATAATATTTTTAGATGTCAAAAAATTGAAATACAGCTTCAGTCTGATAATATTTCTTAGCGATCCATAAAACATATTCCAATACATTAAAATTCATTTAATGTGAACAAATTTTTCTTGGGCAACTTTTTTGTTCATGGAATTTATATAGTTCAGGGAAATAGACGAGTCTTTTTTCACGCATATTTAATTTGACTAAAATAAAACTTGAATAGTTTTATTTTTTAAGTCAAAGTAGAATTTATGAAATTTTGAATGTAAATGAACTACAAGTATGAGATTAATATTTTGATTATGAAGTCAATTTATTAATGTTGACGCCAACATTTTAATGATAAATCATGTCACACTTGATTGAAAAATATTAAAGGGTTGTTTTAGACAAATATTATTATGTATATTAAAACATTATTGTTTTGTTAAACTGTTGTTACTACGTTTCAGACACATTTCTCAGTTTACAAATATTACTCACATAAATAAAGAAATTATTTGTATTATGTGTTTTTCATTTAGCAAATGGTTGTCTTCTTATGGATCATCACTTGACCAGACAGAAACCAACTATCAAAACAGACGAGGAACAGACATCACGTACCGGCAACCGCAACAATAACAACAAATCACTTAACTTGGCTAATACAAAAAAAAACCGAGCAAACTGAAAGAAACACAAAACGAATCAACAACTGAAACTTAAGCTAATGTTTGTGTTCGATTCGAAAATTGGACTGAGAGAGAGTTGGAAACTCACTTTTGGTTGGATCTGCCGTGGACTCACCTGCGATTGCCATCCAGGGGTAGAAAGTGTGATTGCTGGCCTGGTGTAAACTGCTAGCAGCCGCTGTTTGTGCTGCCGCAGCGCCAGAGATGGTACAATTGGCATTCCAGGCGGTGGCCGCGCCTACACCGCCGCCGCCCACGCCGCTACCGGTATTCTGTGGTACAACGCCGGCGGTGCCATTGCCGCCACCAGCGCTGCCGCCACCACGATGGCTAACTGGGCTGCCGCCTGATGTGTCCAAGTAGCCGCCGACGCGGGAGTCCGGCGTGCAGGCGGAGGGGCGTACGGGCATGCCGCCACCGCCGCCTCCACCGCCGGCATTGTTCTGTCCATTGGCAGCATTGGGCGCCTGGGAGCCGTTGGAGGTGTTGCCAGCGGTGGCACCACCACCGCCACCTCCGCCATTGGCGCCACCCGTATTCCAGATATCCTTATAGCCATTGACAGCGTCCGCTTTAATGTTGAGACAGTCCTGCTTGTAGGCGCTGCCCGCATCGCCGTAGATCTTGTTGCAGGCAGCCGTTATGCTCGCATCGTACGGCGAGTCCTGTGTGGTGCGCTGCAGATGGTGGTTCGCATACGGCGACATACCCAGCGACAGTGGGAAGCCTCTGTATGCCGCTGCGGCCGCACTGGCCGTCGTCTGATCGTGATGTCCGCCCGTGCCCATGGACATGCCTGTTGCCTGGTGCGGATGGCCATAGAAGCCGGAGGCCTGTTCGAAGTAGGAGTTCATGTTGTGATGACTGTTGCTGGTGAGAATTTTGGCGGTTAACTGGCTGCAACAGCAGCTACTGAAAGTAACTGCACGCGGCACTCAACACTCGTATACAAATTTGTAAATTTCTTATATGCTTAATAGCACAATTTAAATATAAATGTTTTTAAAACTACACTTGGTTTTCAGTTTTATATGTATATATTTATTAAAATTTATTTTAAATATTATTGCACTTTTGCCGGCTCGCAATTTAGTTGTAGAATTCTATAAAATATGTTTTATAATTTTTATTTTTGAAGTTTCGTATACTTGATTTTGGTTTCGTTTATTCCAATTGCACTGGTAAATTTAATTCACTTGCCACTTAATTTATTTGTTTGTTAATGAGTAAATATTGATTTGTTGTATTTAAAGTGGCGCCTATTGAATCACTTTTGAATTCAATGACACATTTAACATTCAAAGCGTTATCATTATTGTTATTACAAACTATTATTATTATTATGATTATTATTGCTGTTGTTATTGTTATTATAATTATTATTACTATTGTTATTAGCGCTGACCGAAAACACGACCGACGACGGCGACGAGCGCGCGCTTAACGTTCAACTGACGCTTAGAACAATCAAATTCAGTGTTTCAAATTGAAATGCGAATTGAGATTCAGATTCAGAATTCACTAGCCACTGGACGAGTACGAGTTCAGAGCGCGAGGGCCATACAACATTAAAATTGAGCGTACAATGCCAATAACAATAATGCCGCTGATAATGTGGGATAATAAAACAAAGCGCGCGCCTGTTATCCAAACCGTTGCCATCGAACGAATGTGCCACCAAATCGCAGTTGGTTGTGTTTTGACTGAGACTCAACTAAACTCAACTGAATGGCAACGGGCCGGGCCACAAGCAGCGAACGAAAACGACGGCAGCGTTTTGCCTGTAGAGCTCCCCCGATACGCAGCAGCAGCAGCGACGTTAGCAGCACCAGTATATGAAGAAGAAGCAGCCAAAACAGAGAGGCGCAACACACCAAATGAATGAGCGAAACTGAAACAGAATGAGCCAACAACAACACACACTCTTGTTGTGCGCTCAGCACAGTGATAAGGGCTACTCAAACCAAAGCCAAAGCAACGGACAACAACTCTTGCTCACTCTCTCAACACACAAGCGCTGTGTGCGTTCATTCGGTGAGTGTGTTCGAGCGCGTTCATTCGAACATGTTTGAGCGTTCGTTCGTCTGGTTTGTTTGCTCTGAGTGGAGAAGTTCATCATCATTTGCGCGTGTGGAAAATGTGCTCTTGTTCGTGGAAATTCATCATGGAGGAGGGCTGATTTTTCTTATAGGCCAGGCCATTCAGCGTACACATTGCACTCAAATGAATTTGCGCTACTTTGCACTCACAATTTGACAAGAGCTCGATGGTCGCCAGTTGGCAGTCGACTGTTGCCAGTTGCACGCAGCGCGCTGCAGATACAAACATTAACCATTTAGATACAAATATACTTTATTATGTATTAATGATTTTTGACCGCAGCATTTTTGAGAAAAGTATTTCGTTAAAATACGTATTTATTATAGTGAATATTTAGATGTTACAAAGAATCTAACATATAAGTGAGAGCAAAAAACATACACACAGTTTTATATTGAGTCCCAAGTAGTAATATATAAATTTTATTTGTTCATTCACTTAACACATTTATTAGTGCCTTTACTAAATAAAGATTTTCACAGCAGTAAATTTTTACAATATAATCTGCACTATAATTACTTTAAATAGCAACTTTGTTGTAACAGATTCAATAAAGCTTTTGTACTCTATGTCCATTCATATAATAAATGTGATAAATGTAAGTGCACACATAAAAATACCTCTTTGCCATTTTTATTGCATGGCTATTTTAATGTTACAATGTTTCAAAAAGTAATAACTTAAAACTAATCAGGTGCTATAGATTGAATAAAGTCTACAGTGTAAATATCAAACTAGCATAAATATGGAAATTTGTATTCATATCAGTTGACATCTTCAAATACAATTTTATTAAGTAGCTGCAGCTATCTTAATGGACCGCAATTTATATTGTTAGAAAAATGTATTTGCGTGAACAAATTTATACCAATATCATAACTATTTGCTCTTTCTTAATTTTAAGAATTTAGCTGTCACTTCTTAATAATTATAAATAATTAATTTACTACAGTATTTGTAGTATTTTTTCTGTTATAACTCATTTTTGTTGTCTAAGTATGTTGCAATAAAATGTAACAACGATATCAAATTTTCCAGCTCAAATTTATTTTGTTTTTAAATTTTTTTTGTCTATTTTTCATTTTGATTTTTTTTATTCACATTTCTATTAAGAATTCGTGCTAAGTAGAATTTTATAGTTCTTACTAACAATAAAGATTTATTTATATTACATTTGACCATAAGACATTGCTTGACTTCTTGAATATTAATTTTATTTTGATTGTTAATTTCACTTTTATCGCATATTCACAACATTAAATAGATAATTTAAATTCCTTTTAAGTAAGATATCTCAAATATGCATTTAACTAAATGCCGTTTGACGTCAATAACAATGATGGCCTTCTGGCTGTTTTTTAGTATACCACAAATACCATATCCATGTTTGAAATGCGTTATTAATGCGTCCTTAAATTGATGGTAATAAATTCATATGCATAATGCAAGGAGATCGGGGACGCTCTTAGCTCTCCGTTCTCACAGTTTGTGAAACTTTTGCAAATATTTGTCAAAGTTTGCACATTCGCAGAAACGGCTCGTAGATTAGACGGCCAAAACCGACGAGCGAACAAACAAAGTTGCTTGCCACAAGTGTTTGCAAAATAAACTTATTATACGAAGAAATTTACTTTTGTGCACCCGCACCAGCATCAGCACCCACAACCAGCTCCTCGTCTTCTCATTCGTTGCCAAGTCTCTAAAATCAACAACATGCGAAAGATACAAAAACTTGTGCACGGATATTCACACACACAAACACACACACTCGCACAGACAGACGGCGACATTTTGGCCAAATATGCGAGGACCAACAACAAGCGGAAAGCCAAGCAAAAAAAAAAATGTTGCAAAATAGCAAAAGCAAACGAAACGAAACGAAAAACGTAAAGAACACCAGCCAAAAGTAAAAATCGCAGTCGCAACTGCAAACTAAATATCGTGAGTCCTTCTGCCGGCAACCAGGACGATGAGTGCGAAACGCGGTCGAGCAGGACGCCTTAGTGAGGCAAGGGACACACACACAGAGATAGAGACAGCGGGAGAGAGAGACGAAAGACAGACAGAGAATAGCCTCATAACCATTTGAAGCCATTCGAAGGCGCATAAAAGGATCACAACAATCGCCGAAATGAGCCATAATGAGCTCGTAAAAATTTTGCTACCTAATATACTCAGGAATCTTACGAGTATATTCAAACTTGGTTCGTTATGTGGCTGCTACACTTGTTGTTGCTGCTGCTGTTGCTGCTGCTGTTGTCGGGATGCGATATGACTGCTGTGTATGTTAGCGCCAGTGTGTTCAGTGGATGCTGCCCCAAATCGATGATTGCTGTTTCTTCTCTTGTTGTTGTTGTTTTGGTTGTGGCTCCCTGCTTGGGCGCCAGTTGGAAGCACAATTGACTCTGCATAAGTTTTATAGGGCCCTGATTGCTGTCTTATAAATGCATCAAAATAAAGAATTCAATTGATTACTTGCAAATAAATAAAGTGAAGCACATTAATATTATGACTTTGAGATTTATAAACATGTTTATTAAAACAAAGTATTTAAATTGTCCTTATTTTAATAACAATTTGTTTGAACATAAGAACAATTGCTTTTAGTGATAATATGTATATACAACAAGTTTAGAAAACATTTTATAAAGCTATGTTAAATAAATAAGATATTATTATCTAAGCTGCTTTATGTGGTGTAAAGTACTTTAAAAATAAGTCTAAGGCTAAAACATGGCTTAGGGCTTAGATACTTGAATTAAGTTGGTATCAAGTCAACTATTTAATACTTTTATTTTTTACTACAATCAGCTCAGATATTATTATGTATTGAAAGAAGTGCAATTTATTGAGTATGTTAGATATATTTGAAGACAAAGAACTAAAGTTTATTTAAATTAAAAAAATAAAATATTTTCATGGTCATGAAATGTTTATTAACAACATTAAGTTACTACATTTTCACCAGTTTTATAACTTAAAAAACTTATCATACAATATTATAGCTTAACTGAAGTTGTATTTCATTAAAATTTACACTTGTTCAAATTATTCATTTCGTTTCTAACAAGGCGCCTAAACATTATCATATCATTGTTATTTCATCCTATACAATCAATATAAACTCAGCATGAGACCACTTGAGGTGTGATTAGGGACCAACTCTAATGGCAATGCATCAAATTCGCTCGATTGTCGGCCCATAAAAATGTCGACAGTGGCGGCCGCATCAAAGCCAACAAAGCTAAAAAGTATTGACTTTGAAACAAAAGCTGAACGATTGCTGAAAATGAAATAAATCTGTATCTGGCAGCGATAACAAGCGCCCTTCAAAACATCCAACAGGTGACGAGTGGGTCAAACTATAGCGCCAGCAGCAGTCGAAATTTCCAAAAACAATCTTTATAGACAGAGGAACACACACATAAACAAAGAGGCGAGCGATCGCAGCGATCGAGTGTTTTGTACATGCAATGAGTTGTTTTTTTCTTCTATTCTTTTGTAAATAAACCTCCGCACATTTGGCGTTTGATCTTAGGATAGGGTGGTGCAGGGTGGTGCGAGGCAGTGCTGTGTTTGCCTTTTGATGTTTGTTTGCGTTGGCAGCGGCGTCAGCTGCCAAATTGCTGCTTTATTAGCTGCGTAAGTGGCAGTCACAGCATAGCTCGAACAAAAAGCCCCCATCCAACCAAACGCAGATACATTTATACACAGATTCAGATACATGTGCGTCGAGACAAGTGCGTTTATGTCTACGCTTTAACTATAAAGCTTTATCAAATAGGCGTCTGTATCGAATGTACCCAACAATCAGCGGCGATGCTCGTTTTGAGCGATTATGGGCCAATTAAACCGCGGGTGGGAGTGGTAATTTAATTAGCTGTCTAATTGCACTGCGAGCTAAGCATAAGGGCTTTGCATTAAATTGCCATTCATCATCAGGTGTGGCGCTCAGCTGCAACAGGCAAAGGTGGTCAGCCAAATAGACATCCTCTTTAAAAATTGCCTCAAACTAAACGCAAATTCTCTCAATCTCTTTATGTACATATATGTGTATATATCTCCCTGTTGTATCTGAGCGGGAACCTATCGTAAATTTCATACTTGGCTACCGTTGACAGTCAGTGCAGGGCAGCGGTTGAAATGGTAATGAGTTTGCTTTTGTATGCAAATCCGTGGCAGCAAATACTTATATCGGAAGAATCGCTGAATTGCCATGGAAAAACAAACATTTGGGATGCAATCTTCCAAAATGCATCTTTAAATAGCAGTTTTTTTTTCAAGCTAAATTAAATATTTTTTTTATACCATTAACTAAGCATTTTTAGCCGAATGAGTAATGTAAGGTATTTTTTTTAACATAACACGAGTCCTAAAGATTTTGAAGCAAAAAATTAGTGAACGTCAAAAAATTTAATTTCCTAACCAAATTGGCATTTTTTTAATTTTAATACCAGCAAAAGGACTTTAATTTTTTTTAGAATAATCTGTTACAAATAAATACAAGCCATATGAATTTCTGAACAAAAGTTTTTGAGCTAGCCGTGTAAATGCTTATTTCTTTGACAGCGGAGTCGGTTAACTCTTATTTTCAAATCATCATTCCATCTAAATTGATTCAATATGATACAAAACAGGGTTTCTGTCATATTATTATCAGACCGTTTCCAACCAATCTTATATTGGGCTCAACAAAAATAAAAGAAGGAATCACAAAAATGCTGAAATGAAATCAGTTTGGTTTAAACAATGTGAGCGGTGCCTCACTTCCTTTCGACAGTTTCATATGGATTGTGGAAATGGGAGCATAATGTACGCATGGATTAACCAATTACATTGCAATTTTAATTTCGCAGTGGCACGAAATTTTATTGCGAAATTGCTGGGCGCGTAAAATGAAATGAAATCAGCACTGTGAATATGAAATGCATTGATAAGGAAATCCTCAGCAAGGAGGCCATGCAAAAAGAGCGAACAGAGCAAAACAGAGTGACAAAAAAAAAAGAAATTGTGAAAATGGAGAATACAAAATGCAACCCAACGGATTTAAGTTCTTTATTAACACTAAATAAATCATAGAGCAGCAGGCAGCATTCGCTGAGACGGAGTTGGAGACGAAAGCCACCTTCTCCTTTTCCAGCTCGTCCTCTCTCTATCTCTCGGTTGACGTGTTTCGTAAGGGAAGTGAATGGTCATAAAAACTAGCGCCAATGCCGTAGCCCAGTGCTGTAAATGTTTGTCCATTCATTCATTTGTCCAAGTGTCAAACTGGCCAAGTGTCTGGCTGTCTGACGCTATCTGCCACACTGCGACAGTGTCAAGCATAAATCCTCATCATAATTCATAGCATTGATCATCGCTGCAATTCCCCCTCAGCAACACTACACCCTTCTGGCAACTGCTGCGAAAAAAAATGACAAATTGTTTGGCGCTCGATTGGCGCAGGAATTGGACGCCACATCCACGTCGCCGGGATTGGAGTTGGCTATTGGCATTGCAGTTGCCGTTGCCGTTGCCGTTCGAATGTGGCGCCTGTATTTTGCACGTACATTGCCTACTGCTGCTGCTGCTCGGCACTTGCAACGTGCCACATTGTTTCATTGCAGCGTGTGTGTAGCGGGCAGCACAATAAAATACTCGTAAAATGCTGCGGCCCACAAAAGGTAGGCACAAAAATTTCCTCTTTCATTTTTAAATGAAAGTTTATTATTGTTTTTGTTTTCGTTGATGTTGTTATTGCTGTTGTTTTTGTGTGACAAGATAAGGTAAAAGTCGTAAAATTTTATTATGTATTTATGCATTAAACATTCTACATTATGAATTTAATACGGATTTATAAATATTTACGGATTTAAACTTAACGCCGATTTGTGTACGCGAATATACCAATTCGAACAATTTATTATTTTATATGAGCCAATTATTTGTAAACTTAAAGTTTAATTTTGAGTATTAAATACTAGATATGCAGTTGTAAATCGAAAATCTATTCTCAGTAGCTGGTAAATATATCACATAATTGAATTCTTTGTTACAGAAAAAACATCATTGCTGAAGTGAAAATATAGTTATTGTTATAAACTAAATCAAAAAAAGCAACAACTCCTTTAGGATTCCTTTGTTTGTTCTAAAATTCATGTCAATATTAAGTTAACTTTGTCTATCTTGATGTGCATTATGGTTCTTCATATGTAATATATATGTTAATATGGTTTTCTTTTCACATATAATAATTGTTTATTTTCCTGTGTAGCTCTCATACATTTAAAGTCATATTGTGCATTTTTAAGAATTTTTTGACAAGATGTTTCAGGTTTCCTATCTTTGACATCAATTTATTGGGATGAAATTATTAATTGGATAGGGATAGTCGACGGGTGATCGATATCGTTTCGACTTGCTAATATTTATTTTGTATAGTTCTGTATTCAATAAATTAAATATGTGTTACTAACTTACTTAAATTAATACATTCAACTTATTGCGCCCAAAAATATTCAAACATAAGCACTGCTTGTAAATTGCTATGAAACACATGTAAATTATATACGATCTCTAAATACTTTCTCAGGCTCAACTGACAGCCAACTGTTGATTTTCGAATTGTAAAAACTACTATTAAGATAGAAATTTAGCATTCTAAATGTGCTGTTAGCTTAATGTGAGTTGTTTCGCGAACGGGACACCAGTAGCATTTTTCTTCATTAGACTGTGAAAAATCAATAAGCCGTAGGGGTTTCAGCAACACGCAGGCCAGTGCCAAGAGGAAGACTCAAGGAAAATATGTTGGACCTGGACAAGTGGTGGAAGGGGAGGAGGGAACATGACTAAAGACGGACGAGACATACAAATTTTCCAATTAAGCAAAACACGTTTTCTAACGATTATTTTATGCAATCGAAACGAAGAAACGAAGCCAATTAAGACTATCAACGATTCAACGGCGAATGCGACTCTGCATCGCAAATAAATCGTTGGTGTAATGCCAACAGTCAGAGTGGAGGGGGTAGGGGAGGGGAAAAAAGTACGGGGGCATTTTGATGAATTAATGAATAAGTTTGACGTGCCACTGACTGCAGCAACGATCGACTGTCAATTGGATGTGCAACAATTGGGCGTGCATTCGTTAGGAGTCGCCGAGCTAGGAGCTAGAAGCTAGCTTTGAGGCTTGCCACCAACGTTGCGCCATACGTAATTGCCAACCTGCATGAATCAGACGTGAGGGCGTGCGGCAAAACGGGGCGTGGCCATGCAAGGAGCATAGTACAGTCGCCCTGGAGATGCCACGCGCTGCTTGCCCCCAAGTTGTTGTTGCCAGCTATTTGCTGCCTGCCTCGCTGATTTCTTGACGAGCTGTGCATCGTTTAAAATATTTGTGAGATTGCATGCGAGTGATACGAATCGACTCCACTCAACTGCACTCGGCCTGGCTCAACAATTGTTCAGCGCTATTTTCAGTTTTATGCCTCAGATTTTCCACAATTCAAATTTGCACACAAAGTGGCAATTTGGCCAAAAAAAATAACCGTTGCGAGTGCGCCTTTTATGGAGCTATGGTTTGTTATATTTTCATTCCAGTTGCCGTTAAAAGGGTGAAGTGTGTCAGGGTTGGAAACGTGGGGGTCAGTTTGCGCATAATTGAATTGAAGCGTTCGTTTGCGTTGCGTTTCTTCAAATGAACGTCAATTAAAAATGCATAATAAACGCCCACTGCAACCATTTCATAAACGCTGCCTTAATTTATGCTCTCAACTGAAACTGCTGCTGCTGCTGCTTGCAGCTCCATTGAGAGTTGAGTTGAGGTGCACTGCTTCCAGCTCCATCATCGCCATTATGGCCATAAAGCAAACCAGAACCACACAGCAACAATACCAGTTGGCAGCAGTCGTCAGGTTGGCAATGCGAGCCAGCTACTAATTGCTGCACGCTGTTATGTTGGTGTTGGTCTTGTGGCAACAGCAACAACAATTCGTGCCACCCGGCGCATATTCAATTCAGTTGTTGCATTTACGAGATGATTGCCAGTTGGATTGATAGATGACTATCAGAGCTTAACCATAAGCAAATTAATCACAATTTAATAAACCAAACAAGAAGCAAGCGGTTTGTGCAAATGTTGTAAAAACAATAATTTAATTGTCAATGGTAACTTGGTAAAGTAAAGACGACTAAAAACCCTTGAAAAATCTAGCATATAGGTATAAAAAGTCGATACAAATCGCTTTGTCAGTTCTAGATGTTGTTTACAATTATTTTGAATTTTTTCGGCAAGCACAACAAAAACATGATTTGCGGAAACGCCAAAATGTTATCAAAAACAAATTGTAAAATTCAAAAATTTAGACTGATCAAACTAACTTTTTTGTCATACTGAATGATATTTTTTACTCAACTATTATTAACTTAACACTTAATAACTGATAATATGAAAAGTAAATTCTCTGATCTAAGAGCAGGATATTTTTTACTCAGCATTTTTTTGGTACATACTATGTATATTTCTATAAGAATTTTTAATTTAAAAATTACAATGCTTATCAATTGATCAATTATGAACTTTCAAAGAGTCTTAGCATTTGTTTTTTATTTAAAACTTTTTATTTTGTTTACCACTAAAAAGTTTAAAAATTCATCCTTTCGACTTGAATAAAATTTTTGTAAACCTCTTGCTCAAATTTCATCTGCTCGAAATGCTAATTGATTGGTAACGCCTCAACTCTGACAGCAGTATTATTATTGGCTGTGTTCAAGAGACCGCTCAGATGATGTCTTAATCCCGCAAAAACTATTAACAGGCACACAAACTGTGCAGTCGGCGCAGCCGCAAACGGCTCATTACGAGGTCAAGAATCAATAGCAGTCCAGTTGAGAGCAAACACCACAACCGAAAGGTGAAACAAAATCCAAACCTAACCGCCTTCTTATGCAAACTACTAAATGGAAAGACAAAAGAACCATCGAGCGAGGGTGCAATAGAGACAGAAAGCAAAGAAATGAGAGAGCAACAGTCTGCTTACTGAATGAAGACATTCATTTCAATTTGAATAACCAATTCACAGTAGCACTCTATAATCCTGAGCCTGCCAATGAACCCTTTTGACTTTCCATCAAGCATTTGGCAGCATTTTGCTTTTGCAAACGTTTTTTGTTGCCTGCTCGGCCTTTGCCTGCTCATCAAATCCGGTAAAATAGCAGTGAGTCCTTTTGGACTAATTGAGCATTTTTCGTTGACTGCGATAGCTCACGGTTTCTGCCTGCTTGTTAGTTAGCTGGCTTAGCCAAGACCGCCCACAATTGTTAAATAATAGTAGAGCCACTGTTACATTGTGGGTAAGTGTAGGCAAAGTAAGTGGTGGTGGGAAGTAGCACAAGCTGAAAATCCTTTTTTCACTTTCCATGACCAGGGCGCTGTGCGCTTTGCGAAAACGTGCAAAGTGGGTGTAAACGGATCGCGATGATGATTGTTTATTGTAATTTTTATGACTGCTTTGCACACAAACACGCCAAGGCGCCGATGATGATGATGATGACTGCAGTCAGAATGCCTTACTTCCGCCCCGCCTGCCACCTGCCGCCACCTGTTTTTTGCCTTCTTAACTACAAACAGAGGGTGGCTAGTTGGCTTGAACGGGTAATTCCGTGTCACAGCACTTACCCAAGTTTAAATCATCTTGAAGCACTCGAAGACTTTCTAATTAAGATATGTCAATAACAGAAATGATGAAATTTGGCCATCAATTGAGGATTCTTTTTGCAATAACTTAAAATTATAAGCTGGTGAATTGTGTAAAATAAAAAATAAATATATTGCTATTTTAAATAGAAACTAATGTAAATTTGTTTAGAGAAGTGTAATTTATTTTGTTTTTAAGTCATTTAAAAGCTGGTTTACAGATATCAATAAAGTAAATAATCAAAATGTCTTATTTATGTGTTATTTATTATTTAAATGTTATTATTATTTAATTAATTTATTAAAGAACCATAATTTTGAATTAATTGAAAAATATTTTATATGTTATACTTATAGTATATTAAAAATTTAACGATTTTAATATTTCATACATTTTTCAGATTTAGCTATATATTTCACATATCTTATTTCATAATTCGAATAAAGATTCAATGAATCAATTGCTTAATAGCTTATTTATCACTGGATTAACGACATAATCTGTGATATATTTCAAACAAATCTTTAAAAAGCAACCTGTTGTTGTGACGAACGTTTCCTCTCCAGCATATTCGAAATGAGACCATTTAAATTGTCGTAAAAATGAATTTTATTAGGTTTGGCCACTTTGTGTGCTCGTAAAAAGTAAGAAAAAAAAATATCAACAAAAATTCCGGCAGCCGACAATTAAATGCCAAGCTGAATAGAACAAGCTAAAATGGCATTTTAACAACTATATAAACAAATTGTGGTTAATACCACAGCACAGTCCCAAATTTTATGGCCCGTTTTTACGACTTGACGCCACTTGAGCAAACGACGCTCTCACAAAATCTGTTCGGCACGGGAATTCAGCTCGACAACATTCACTCAAAACAAGGCAAACGATCCTTCAGCATCCTGTGCGCCGGTTTGAGTGTGTCCTTAAAGAGATGAGAGCTGAATCTGATCCTATTCATTTGAGAGCGTTCATTTGCTTTTGAGTGTCTTTGCGAGTGTTTGGCCCCTGCGCTATGGGTTTTAACGACTTTTTTACGATCTGTTAGTGTGACATGATGACAATCAATATAAAAGACATAAAAACCAAGTTCCGTGACGTATGGTATAATTATTGTGATACCAACTCATCTCATCTCAGGCTGCTGCGTAGGGAGTGCAACTTCTTTCGTGTATCCATCAGATACTTTTCTCCTTTTTTTGACATCATAGACATCGTTACATTTATGAGGTGGCTCGGATGTTACTGCCGTTAGTTTGATGTTGATGATGTTTGAGGAAACGATGGTAAAATTTTATTCGAATGCATTTGCTTCTTCCTGCATATGGGCTTCTTCTGTTTGTTTTTTATGGCATTTTAACGATTTGTTTTGACTGCGGATTTGGCCAGCATCTTGATGAGCTACAGCTCGTTGGCTCCTTGATTTACAGCCTGGGCACTGCTTCTGCTATCTGTAATAAAACACATAACAATATATGTTAATAAACTAAGCAAGTGTTGGATGTTTTGTTCATTTCGATTTGTGAGTAAATATAATAAATAATTTATGATACATTTTGTGGTATTCTACGAATTGGAAATAATTCAATGCTTGCTTTGCGCTTGTCAAGGTTCAGTTTTCAAGATGGCAGCTCTTTTTGAGCTCTCAAATGCTTGAATTAAAACATATGTGGAACGTCTGCACTTGGGCTCCGTCTCGAACTCCGTTTCCGAATTTAACTCGAGGAGGCTGCGTCTTAAGTGCCGCCTGCACAATATGCGGTCACATTAAATCATCTGCTCGTAGTATATCATGGAGAAAGAGAAGGAGGCACTAGCACAAGTACAGGCCTGACAAATGTACACCATATATACAGCATTTAATATGCATGCATGCTTGCACAAACATATTTGTGTACTGTGTAATGAAGTCATTGTCATCATCCAATGAGAGGAACAAATGCGATGCGCATTTGACTCTAACAAACCCTACAAAATATGTATGTCTGAATTAAGATGTGTTCGGCTTGTGTATTTAAAGTAATGCTGCAATTAATTCTCGCTGGATGCATTATGTATGATTTATTTATTGAGATTATATGAAAAAAGAATTTGTAAATTTTCTTCCAAAAATATAAAAAAAAATATGTTTCTAATTATCTATTAAAATCATGGTCAACATTTTTATTATGAATTATTATTATTGTCATTATTTATTTAAAATCCAAGCAGACAAACAATGAAGAAACATTATTAAAAATGATCTAAAAATCTATAAGTAACTACGCCAGTCATTGTTAACTTTATTGTGAATGCTTGTACAGAAGTGATTACATAAGTTAAAGATGTGCATGTTAGATTTAAAAAATGGTTTTTTATAATCTATATTTATCGTGACATAAACGAACTTTTCAAATCTCTTTGAACATTGCTTATTTACTATTAACTTGTTTTTAAAAAGTTAATAAATAAACTTAGGGCCATTGACACTCAACACAAACAAAAAGAAAACATATTCTGGCGCCTCTTGTCGACAGCAAAACAAACACTAATGTTTTTTTTATTTTTGTGTGTGTATGTGTGTTAGGCAAATAAATCAAAATTCATGTTTGGCAATGCAAAAACCCGTCACAGAAAGTGGATAAGAGGAGAACAAAATGAGCCTGAATGCGGCCCAAATCATGCACTACTACGATGAGGCAAAAGAGAAAGTTGTTGGCCCTTTTGTTTTTCTGCCAGTGGTTTTGTTATCAGATGCTCGAGGGCGCGATCACCACAGCAACAGAATCAGCCCCGTGACAGACCCAAATCCAAACCAAACTACAGATAGATAGAGATAGAAGAGAGAGAGAGAGAGAGAGAGAGAGAGAGAACACCACCGGCAATTTTACAGATATTTCACAATTTCACCGTGTAACGAGCGAGGACCAGACGACGATCGGTATAAAACCGTCGGATTTTGGGCAAACTGAAACATATTTTTATGATTTATTACCGGGCCGGCAATAATCGAACAACCATTGAGGACAATGCCTGCATGTATATGAGTGTGTGTGTGTGTGTCCTTTATGCTTGCAGCGGTAATATGTCTAAGCTAAAGTCAGATAACAAGCCTCAGCCGGGAGTCAAAACAAATCTCTGGATCTAAGGTCAGCCTAAAAAGTGTCTTTCGCCTTGAGCATTTTTTTATGTTTCGAGGACATGTTGAAAGGCAGCTTCATAGTTTACTAGATCTTATGCGTCTTTCCATTTTTTTTTTTTTATTACACATTTTTATGATTTATGAATTGTTTTGGTTTCTAGACGACATATTTTAACGCTGATCGTTCCATTGTTTTTGTTTTTGGTTTTTTTATTTCTTAAGCCCAGCCTTCAGAGTCTCTGGTAGGGCCTGGCTTTAAAAACGTTTAGCAGCCAAAGTTGGCATTGTGATTAACCTTTGTTAATATTTTTCTATTTTCTATTCGTGTAATTGGGCGTTTTGATGTGACTTTTAGGAACATTTTGTGATTAGATTGTTTTCGGGAAATAGGAATACAAAATTCTCAGAATACTGTTAACGACACTTTAAAGTGAATGAATACTTTAAAAATTTAAATAAAGGTTCAGGAATTAGGAATATTTGTCAAGAGATGCTTAAAAGAAAGCTCAGAGGATTTTTTATGTGAATAAATTTTAATTTCAACAGTATGATTTGCATTTTAAAACTTCAAAAGCTACTTGATTTTAACAGTTAATTTTGAAACTCAAAAACTTCCGCACAATTATGAAATAGAAAAAACAAGACATGCTTCCAACGACAATGGCGTAGCTATGCTAGGAAATCTCTAGTGTTTACATTGAGCAAAACAATTGAAATCATAACAATAAAATCAAATTCGTAAATTTGTGAGTACGCGAAACGAGGCAAAACCGCTTAAGCGGGCAACATGGCCAACTTGCAACTTGGCAGTGGGCAATCGGCAACAAGTTGCGTCAGAGCCACAAAGAGAAAAAAAAGAGGCACACAGAGGGAGACTGAGTGGGCAATGTGAGAAAATGTCTTGAACAAGCCAAAATATAAAAAAAAAAAAATAAAAGAAAAGAAGGTGTAAAGGTAAATGGGTGAAATGCTTAAGAAAATCAACTCGACGAGCAGCCAGAGAATGGCAATGGAACAACAACAACAAACAGCAATTCTTGAGTGCGGCAAAGACAACGGTGCAAGCAATGGCCATAAA
This sequence comes from Scaptomyza graminum, assembly GCA_018901835.1. Lineage (NCBI taxonomy): Eukaryota > Metazoa > Arthropoda > Insecta > Diptera > Drosophilidae > Scaptomyza > Scaptomyza graminum. The sequence goes on from JAEIFL010000302.1 coordinate 1,199,826, forward strand.
CTTAAGCCAAACGGCTGCAGTGCAGGGTTGGCGGGAAGGTGGTAGGGATAAGCGGGCTAGCTGGCGAACTGGCGAGCAGGCTGACTGGAGGCAGACCCAACCAACCAGTTCGACAACGCGAACTCCGAACTTAATCGAAACATCAAAGGAGTCCACACAGTTAAGAAGAAAGGCAACAGAAAACAGCAAAACAACAACCAGAAAACTTATTAAAAACAACAAGTGCAGCTCAGCTTGGGAGCACTAAGATTGTAGCGAGAGAGGGAAAGAGGAGGCAACTGTTTGTGCAGTGGCAGCACGTCTCAGTCTCCGTCTCAGTTGGACATCGCTGCACTGAGCGAAACGAGAATATCAGTTAATGCCAGCTGAGAATCAACAGCAGCAACTACGGCAACGGCAAAAGCAACAGCAACAGCACTCAAAATGGGCACTTTCGGTCGCAATAACCACGACATTTACGATTATTTTACGGCCACTAAAAATCAAAAGTGTAATTTACGGAACCAAAGCATAACAGAACAGAAGACACCCAAAACTGGCACTCACACACAGAAGCACACCAAATACAATACGAAAAGGAGAAAGAAATATGTAGAGTCAGAGAGGGGTAGAGGAGTAAAGGTGAACTGCCAGGAACTAAATCGATGCAGCTTTGATGATAACGCTTTTGGCCGAATGAGCTGTTAGTTGTGGGTGATATGGAGTAGGGTGAGTAAGCCAAAAAGAAGTCAATCTGCAAAAGGCGTCAGGCATGAGCCGAAAGGGTTAGCAATGCTAACAAACTCTTATTCAAATGTTTAGAAAATAATAACAAACAAGAACTTACAGATTTTATAACTATATTAATGATGACCAAAAGTAATTGTTGCACAAAATAAATGCATCTAGTTGTAAGTATGTCTTAAGCTATCCTGTATCAAACAACAGTTTGAGGATGCATTTGCAACAATATAAGTCTTGTAATAAAAATTATAGAAAGATCCACCATCTCCTTGTAGATTCTCTGTACTTTTGAATCAAATGTATCAATGTATCAATCCAAATATTTATTTTCATAATAGTTTGAATATTTTGTAAAGTTCTTATGTGCTCCAAAATTCGCTGAACATTTACGAGGAATCAATAAAGTTCTCAAATATTATTTTTAAGCAAAGAAGGTTAAGATACAAAATTAAAATTTTTAGAAAAATTCAAAGCCGTTGCACACACATAAGAAATTTGATGTATTAATTATTATTGCGTTTATTTTCTTAGTGAAATTGTATATGAGTACACACATACGAAAACATTTTCCAGCCATGCTGCCATTACAAACGTAGGTCGAAGAGGGCGGCACATTGTCCAGAAAACCAGTTACTTTTGGCGTTGGGTTTTTCGGTTGAGAGCCAACTGCTCCGCCATGTCGTTGAGGTGCTCGCGTGCAGCGCATTTGTGGACAACGTTGCTGGCAGCAAAATGTAAAGCTGAAATACAAGTATATCGAAGTGAAGCGCAAATGGTTGAAGACATCTCAAACCCAAGTCTCATTTTTAGTTAACGTATTCAGTTTGCCTTTTTTGCACTTGTTGTTTTTAGTTGGAAGAGGCAGTGAGAGAGAGGTAGAACAGCCACATGTGCATCCAACAAACAGTATTCAGCACCCAGGCACCCAGCATTCTACCAGGGCCTCCATTGAATGCAAGCGCAACGCGTTGAAAGATGATTTTCATGTTTTTGCTCAGTAGGTGCCCTCAACCCGTTCGTTGGCCACATTTATTGCTGCATGGACTCTCGGGTCCTATCGGTGCCTGGGTTGCAATCTCGTTGTCTTAACCGCGTTTACTGACATCTTGATGCTTCGATTGCTTGGATTGATCCGAATTTGATTTTCGAAATGGTTGTCCACGTTGCAATCACCAGCTTTTTAGTTTTATGCCCTATTTCCAATATTGTGACAAGAGAACGAAATTGAATTGAAATCGTTGATTGGCAATATGCTGTACAGTTGTCGCTCCCCTTTACAAGATGTTTGGATTAACGGTGCTTGATTTTATGAACTCATCAACAATCAAATCAATTTAAATTGATCGAGCTACTATGCTTTATTGAGTTCACACTGTCTAAAGTTTTGAAGTATTGTTTTGGGAATAGTTTATTAAAAAAAAAATAATAAATATGTTGAATCCATGTTTATCCATAGATTATAAATGAATAAACATATTGTTATTATAAATATTCCAAATAAATACTGAATTTTATATAATAACTATAATAACAAATTTCTAAAAAGGACTTTGAATATGCTTCTTAAACAATTAAAAAAATAACTTTAAAATTTTGTTTCATTATTTAGTTTTGATTCTACTATTTCTGTAGCTGTATTGTATTTTCTTGTGTCTTACGTAATTTAAATGGAGCTTATTCAAGTCATACTTAATAAATTTAATTAAAAATAACTCAACAAGTACAGGTTGCCGAACGAAAAAAACATGTTAAGCTTGCAACAGGCAAAGAGCATTAATTATTAATAACATTAAGTTGTCTCTGGCAACAGGAACAAAGAAATTTACTGCTGTTATTTAACAGAGCAACTCCTTAGGAGTAACAATGACTGTAAAACCTGCTCAAAGCAGTGACTCTTAGACCAACATTAAAATGGGCTCATAACGACCAATAGATGGCGGGTGCAACATGCTGCTGCCATCTATTGCATAACAGCTGCAACAGTTGCAAATGTATTGTGGGAAACAGAATAAGTACTTCACATATTATTATTGTTTTTCTTTGTTATAATTTGTTGTCTGAATTAATAAATTTTCATATTTATTTTATTATTTGACTTTGTTCATGTTTAATTTTTATTTAATTTATTGCTTGTACAATTTTTTTTCTCTCGTTTTTAGTCTGACGGTTTGAGAAAAGATGTGTATGCCTAATATATAATTTAATATTGATATATTTTATTTTAGTGTATGCATAACATATTTTTTTAATGTTTTTTTCTTTAGTTATTTATTGTTTGTATTATATTAATTATATTTAAGTGCTTCTTCGACTCGAACTCACTTAACTGCCCGTCCGTCAGTCTGTCCAAAAACAATATGTATCAAAGGTCTCCACCGTTGCTGGGTGTCGACGTCTGCGCCGCTGCGAGTCTCAACTGAAAATGTTTGGTGGTTGAACAAGTCAGAAAAATTCAACAACATTTTATCAAAACGGGTTCGGACAGGGGCACACTGACAGAAAAAATAAGTTCAAAATGGTTTTCTTCACAGTGAAAAATTCTTTCACAGAACAAATGTATTAAATAAATAAAAACAATAATTAAAATAGAGTGCATAAGCTGAAATTTAAATCTTTGTTCTTTTAAACTCCAAATATTGAAGATTTTTACTGTCATTTCTCTTAGTGTAGGGGTAGCAGCAGAAACCAGCGCCTAACAAAATGGGCTTGGCCTGCGCGCAATCGAGTGAGAGGATTTCTGCTGCTCATTTAGCTCTGTCTCATTCTCCATCTCCATCTCTGTCGTTTGTTCACTTTGTGTGTGAGTTGTTTTTGGGTGGGTTTTTTTTTGGTTCACTTCTCTATATTTAGCAATTGCTTCTTGTGGCACTCACTTAAATCGCATTTCTATGGCTTTTCGATGTTTAAATTAACTTAATTGATTTCCTACAGGCTTGTGAATGCACTCGCTCAGATTTGTTTTCTAATTCACTATGAATCTTTATTTGGAACTCAGTAAAAACAGAAAACAGAATGGAATTTGTTAAGAAATCGAGAAATATTAATTAAGTATTGATTAAGTTTTAAACTGTACTCTTTTATATATAACTATTGATATCTTGACACCAAATGCTTATACTTTTACACAAAGATCGCTTCTAATGTGCGTTTATTATTTCAAGTAAAACTTGAGCTCTTTGCTCTTAGCGCGATAGGCAGCAGAAATTTGACCAATCCATCTAAGATTCTACTGAGTTCATCTAATATATGCACATATGTATATAAATCGTGTTTGTTTTGTTATTGTATTCCGTGTTGCAATAGTTGCTTATGGGTTTGTCGCACAACTTAATTAAATTCATAGAGCAAAACTCGCACTCTTCTTAAAACTGAATGCTTGTGTGAACGTAGAAAAGCCCCGGGGGACTCTAAAGAACAGAGAATGAGTAGTGGGCTTTATAGTGAACGATATATGTATATGTATGTTTTGGTTGTTCTATTATCGTGTTAGTTCAAGTTAGGTAGAGAGAGAGAGAGAGAGAGAGAAAAACATTTTATTTGAATATAATTCCGGGTGTTTCTAATTTCTACATGAATTATGAATTCCCGCAGTATAAAGCATTTTGTGTGGGGTAAGTGTGCATACATAGATGTAGCCAAAAGACGGGTTCTCGAAAATGAAGTTGTCAGCTATGGTCCATGGATTAATTGAATTTCACGCTGCCTGAAATGAAGTGCGCAATTCTGGACCCGAACGATTAACTGACTGATCGACCTTGCCACCAGGGCAGCGTTCACACAATGGAGAACGAGAGACCGAGACGAAAACCAGTGATAAATATTTCAAGGAATTTGCTTTGCCATTGGATGAATCAAGTTTGCGTACAAATTTTATATTTATTTCTATATCATATGTACCACAAAACGGGCCCAAGACACTGAACAATTGCTTCGCGATATTAAATGGAAGAAAAGGTATGAAAGAATAGCAATAGTAAACGAGAAAGGGAAAGGCAACGGGAATGGGAATGGTTGAGCACAAAGCGCACCCCAGGAGCGTCTTCATCTGCCCCTGCGTCGTGGTGATTATGGCCTGGGGTAAAAAAAACAGGCGAAGGGCAGATAAGTTATTGTAACGAGTGAACAACCCCTGCAAAGGGCCTAGGCCTGTAAAAATAGGACAAGTTCACGCACACACACACTCACACTTATATACAAATATATTGTGGAGGGTGCGCCGTTAAAATGAGTTACGAGCTCTGCCATTTTAAATTAAAATAGCAGGCAGACAGCATCCATTGCGGCAGGCAAGATGAAAATAGCAACAACAAAAAAAACAAGATGAGAAAAACGAGAAACGAAAAAGGTCAAAGGCCATTTCCACCCCAAGTCGCTTGTGTCTACAAAATGGTCATGTTGACAGAAGTAAATCTTTTGAATTATCGCATTAGAATGCCACATTCTCATGGATACGATATTTCCTGCGAGCTGCCCAATGAAGCTATGCCATTAATAATGCCAATGTCACTTGGGTATTATAAAAGATTTTCAGTTCTTCTGGCATCCTCATCGCATTCGTATTGTTTACTCAAGCATTACATTTCTACCCCACAATTCCTTTCAAGTTAAATCGTTTCGATCTGAACAAATAATAAACTTAAAACATAAATGCGCCTAAACAAAAAGATATTCCTTATAAGTATACAGTTTTCCAAATTGATTTATTTAAAATCCAAACACACACACACATAGTTAGTTTAATACTTGTTTCTTATTGCAACACAGTTATTGTAAACATTTCTTCCGGAGCAACAAGATACTCTGATTTGCGTGACTGCACGCGCAGGTAGCATAGCTTGTTGGTCGGATCAAGATCCCTGACGGCGCTCTGCACGATTCCAACTAGGACGCCATTCATGTGCTTCACTATGCCCTGGGCGCTTGTGTTGTCAAAAGATGTGGCAGCCACATTGCCAGTGGTATTATCAGACACCACATACCCCAAAGTATTCTCTGCCGTAATACGTTCGGTATTGGCGGCGTTGTTTTGGATCACAGTTTCAAGCAAACGATTCATTGTTTGATTTGTTATAATTCACTGGACTTTAGTTTGGAATTTGCTGTTAAATAATTTTAAATATTCCTGATATTATTTTCAACTAGAGGTCTGAAGTTAGAATAAAGTTGTCGAAAGTTAGAAAGTGAATTCCCAAGCCAACTGAGGTTTTTAATAACCGAATATAAAGTTTTTATAAAGGTTATTTAATTTTTGTATATTCAATTAACGATTTCTGTTAATGATTTTTTTCCCGTTTTGATATTATTATTTAGAAAAAACTGATTAAATATTTTTTCATTCACAGCATTTCAAATAGTAGCATCTCTTCTTATCGCACAAGTTCTTTTTCTGTATTTTTATTAATTCAATTCATTTATCTGTCTTTCATTTAATGATGCATGTAAATGCCATTGAACTTGTCTGGGCTGCTCTGAGGTCAGTTGAAATTACTGCATGGCGGCTCAAGTGGTCGCGTGTCTTCGACTTTCCACAGTGTGTTTTTTTTCAGACCGCGCCCCCTCGTATCATTTGTGTGTGTTGAGTTCGCCTCAACAAGCGTTTCTCATTTTCAGTTTCATGCGCATTTAATGGCGTCTGTTATGGACTTTTAACTAGATTTCCACTTCAGCCCGACCGCCAACTCCATTGCGTTTTTCAATGTACATCTATTTTTAGACTACGGCACGGTCAAAGTTCCGCTCATCATCAGTAGCTAATTGAGTTTTTGACTTTGAACTGCTAATGATTGGCCCAGGTCATTGACATGGCTCAAAGCGAGTTTAATTGCGTTTAGCTTAAAGTCAAGTGAAGTATTCTTCAAGCAGCGCACATAAATCAAATGCCTGCTATTCGCAAAAAGCCATATTTAGTTAGTTCACGCTTTAAACCGGGCCAAAGCTCATCTGTATTCAGGGTTCTATACGTTTTACCCGGCCAAGTGCTTGTCGGACAAGAACCGCAAGAGCATATGCAGGTCTTCCTCCACTCTTCTCCTTTTAACCGCTCCCTCCTACTGACAGCAAGCCCAAAATGGCCACTTGAGCACCCACAACGACCATAAAACACTTTTGGACATGTTGTTGTGCCAGCAACAATAACAACAACATTAGCACAACTGTGTTTTTCTCAGTTTCGGTCAATAAAATGTGCATACATTTTGTTGCCATTCAACGGCCAACTGAAACCGAACTGGAAGTTTGGCCAGCACGTTGCACGTTCTATAAAGTCACTCATTTAACGGCTGGCAGCCAGGACCAAACTCGTTCCAGATCTATAAATAGAATACCATGGAGAAAATACAAATAAATGATTTAATAAAATACCTAAGAAATAAAATAATGTACAAACAGTTTAATCAATACTAGAATTTTTATAAAACTATTTAGGTTTTTTAAAAATATTTCGATGACTGAATCTTGTCCAAATGTATTTGGGAAAACTTGTTTTGGCATGTTTGTGATTATTAGGTAAACAAAAAAATATAGTAACTATTAAAAATATACAAATCTTACATGAAAGAGTATCTTGATAAACATTTTGTTATGCAGTCGAACTTTCATGTGACGAATCTCAAGGAAGTTCGATAAATGAAAGTTCGACTGTATATATTTTACATAATTTCCTTTAAAAACACGAGCTAAAACAGAATATTTCCAATCGTAAACATTTTAATAATGAGGAATTCTATTTAAATCTTGTATGTTATATAAATTTTTCGCAGCACTGCTGGAATCTTCAATCCCATAGTACTTTAAGCCGCTCTCTTTGGTTAGCTTTTTGGGGAGGCCTGTGTTGACCCGCTGGGGATATGATATACGACCGCCAAATGCAAAACGGCAGATTTGTATGCCGTTGTGCGATGCTTTGGATTTTGGTTAGTTGAGCCTGGCAAAATGAATTGTGTTTTGGGTTTGAATTTGTGTTGAAGCACGAGTCTAACAGCCATTTGAAACTATGCAAAATGCGAGCTCATAAATTGCCAAAACTGCAGCAGCAGCAAGAATATCTCTCTCGCCCACTCTCTTGCTCTGTCTCTCATGAAATGTGCTTATCTGTGTGCATCTATTCAGACAGAAACGAAACCCGCTTATCCGAGGCCCAAATAGTTGAACAACATTATGTAGTGTGTGGGTCGTAAATCATTTAATTAGATAGCTATCCAAGCAGAGTGTATAACTCATACGCCAAGGCAGCCACTCGGATAGCGATAGGTCAAAAGGTTTGGTAATGGCGGCAGTAAATACATCCACATAAATAACAAATAACGCCGCACGAAATTCTTTTGTTAATTAGAAAAAACTTCAACATACACGACAGACACACAAAAAAAAAAAACAAAAATGAAACGAAGTCACTTTTCCTGTGGGCCAACAGCACTTTCCCTGTTACAGTTACCGTGTTTGCCCAATATGCAAATTAGACTTTGAGTATTTCATGCCGCCCGCTTTGGTTCGAGATTCGTGCCAGCCCTGAGCCCGGTCAAGGGACAGCGGTCAGCGAGAGTTTGTCCGTTCGCACTTCACCTATATTTTGTGTTTGTATCTCATTCTCTGCTTGCTTCTTGTTTTTTGGGCTTCCATTTTGTACCACACACATGGCACAAATTGGACGTGGCACGTCCGCTTTTTGTCCCAAATATCCTTCATTTCTCTTTTGACCCCCGCACTGGAACACTGACATACATCCAAGCTGTGCCAGTTATGGGCTTCCAACTCCACATATTATCAACGCACCACTCAACAACAGAGTCCAGTTTCATTAAAAACACTGACACTCACACACACATAGTATTATGTATGAAGAGCATATATAAGGAGATACATTCACATTTATTCATATGTGGACAGACTAACGTTCATATGTTGTAAATTTTTTCTGACTGCTCCATAATTTTCACAGAGGGTAGAAATCCAATTGCATCTGTTATTAGTTACGTACATACATACATCATTGGAAATGTATGTTGTATGTATTCTGTAATTGGAAAATGAAGTAGTAAGCTGTTAAATTATCACAAGGTTTAAGAGCGAAATAATTAAATATTAATTATTAATAGAATATGCATACAGAAAGTATTTTATTAAACTTCATGCAAGCATATAAAGAATCGCATTAAAATAAGTAAATACTGATTTATGTGAAAATTGAAATTACAATGACATTAATACCTCTAAGAATTCAATGAATATTTTCTGAGGCACTTCTCTAAAATAGTTTACATAACTTAGTTTTTATAATACTCATACTTGTATTGCCTGCAATCATTTATTTTCAGTTTTAATTGCTATTTGATTGGATTACAATTAATTTAAATTAATCCTCTATTGATATTCAGCTCTTTCACACGTTGATATAATATTTATGAACTAACTTTATATAGTTTCCATTCGAAATTTGTAAGTAAGGTTTCTTGATTCAATGCCACTTCTCACGCATTATTTCACACAATAAAAACAAATTATTTATTCAGCTGATCAGACGTCAATTTATAAAACATCATTCGATTGTGTACAATATTCGATCTTTAAAAAAAGATTTCAATTCATGGACTTCACTAAAATCGTTTATCGTCGTTTAAATGTGTGTTTCCAAATTGTTATGAGCACCTGGGCAGTATTTGTGTTGATCCAACTGATTTGCCATTAGCACATAATTTGAACATTTTATTGACTAAATTTTGCATGAATCGCCTATAAAACCAATTGGATGCCATAAAAACTGTAAAAATATTGCAGCTACCAAACGAAAATCCCATTGACAAATGGCATTATTTGCACCGCAGATTTATTTAACGGTCTTCTAAATAACAACTAATTTAAGGCAATTATTTTGAAGACGCGCAATTTCGTATGCAAATTTTGTGTTAGTCTCACATCCCCCCTTTACCTTATAGAGCTCCACGACAACTCTGATTTGGAATCGCCTATAAATTGCGGCTGGAAGACAATCACTTTGAGAGGTGCAAAGTAGCGCGTGTAAATAAATCTTATAAATTAAATTCAGCAACTTGAGTGAGACTTGTTTCGCGCATGCCAAATGGCTGCAAAGTGAACACAGAATAAATTAAAATTTATTAAGAATGATTTTTTGATAAAATCTAAGAATTATATTATAAAAACATGAGACAAAAAGTTAAAGTAAATTCAAACGTATTTTAATTTTATTTGGCAGAAGGTGAGATATTTTAATAAATAGTACATATATACATAAGTAAGTATATATATCTTTCATCATTTTTTTCTTACTTTTTGTGTTGTTGTAAACACAATGACGACTAACAATACAAAGCCAAGAACAAAGAGAAACACAAAATGGAAAAAAGTAAGAGAGACGCATTCAAAAGATAAATTTCTTAATTTAAATTCAGACCCCAACGCTGAGTTGGCAACGAGTCGAGTTTTTGGGGTTTTGTCGACGCAGCACCTCCTCAACAACAATACTCTCTGAGATAGTATATGTAGGGAAAAAAAGGGAAAAAAGGGAGACGAAAAAAAATGGTTTTTATTTCTGTTACAAATGTTTTCAATTTGGTTGGAGATGGGTATAACAGAAAAAAATGAGAAACCCGAAATTCAATTTTCAAACGATTTATTTCGACAACATTTTGATTTAGTCGCACAATTTTCTGTGTTTGTTGTGTTTCGCTTTGAATATTTTACGCATTTGTCTTTCGATATTTTATATAGATTCTTTTATTCCCACTTCACGCTCTTGTATCTATGAAATATTTATTATTTAAATTTGGACTCTGGCATGGCACCCAAATCATGCGACAGGCTCACTCATGCGATACAGCACTCCTACAAGATACACAGATACAGATACACACATATAGATACACTCGCCTGCAGTAGGAGTCAGTTGTTCTGGCATCTCTTTCTTTATATGTGTTCGTCGCATGATTTAGACGCAGTCATAAATTTAAATTTTTAAGCTTTTTCGGTATTTCATTTCGTTTCATTTGAACTCACTGCCCCGGGTCCAGTTCGGTCGCAGTTTGGGCCAACATAAACACTTGACAACGTGCTAAGGCCAACAACTGGCAACGAGATAAGCGCATAAATAAAGCGCCAGCAATAAATTCAACGTCACTTCTGGCACTTCCAACGCCATTGCCGACGCCATTGCAACAAAGAGAGACTCCAACAACTGTTAAAATGGCCCCTCGACCAATCCAACTAACTGTACAAGTTGTCAACTTGATGGCTGGCTAAGGGTCATAAATGTGATGACTGTACTTGGCTTTCAAAAAGCCATTTATTTTCGGCTTTGAATTGGAAATCTTAATAAAATATTAAAAATATTTAAACTAAAAGTAGCTAAAAATATTTTATACTTATTACTGTTGTGTGAAAAGCATTTGATGTTCATCTTTTTTTTAAATTTAAGTTCTCTCTATTATTTGTTTGACAACAGTGAAAACAATTTTAAAGTCAGAACTATAATGCAGGCTATTGTTCTCATAATCTTTTTTGTTAAATATTTATTTTAAATACTTGTGTAAAATTAGCCCATTCATTTTAAACCTTTATGTGGAGTTAATGACCGCAAAGAATCTGACAGCTGGTCAACTGGTCAGCTGCTGTCCAACTGCTCTTACAATGTTCCATAATTGCATGACAGGACACACACTCACACACACCGGAGAAAGAAATTATGACGTGCCTGTGACGAGGGCAACAAAAGAGAAAAGCAGAGAAAACGACTAAATGGAAAACCGTCGGAAAAAGGATGAAAATCATGCGGCAGCTATTCACGGCAATCAAACGGCGTGGAACATGAGTGCAACGTAAAAGGTTTCGTTAAAGGATGCGATGCGCAGTGTGAGTGTGTAAAGTCCATTAAAAGGACATTCCACGTATTCCGATCCGTGCGGCACTTGGTGTAGCAAATGGACTCTCACTGCAGGCAGGCAGCGCCACATGCGGCCGCAACAACAGCAACAACAAGGATGAGTACATGAACCGGCTGTCCTGTTTGTTTTTCAGCATTTTCTGCTGTTTTTTTTTCGCTGCTGCTGCTTTCATAATTTTTAAAAAAATTAAACTCGGACAGCACAGTTCGTCCCGCCGCGTTCAGTTTGGCGACTCCTCGCTGGCTGCGCCTTGCAACTGCGACGGCATTGCGTACAATAATGCACAAGCCTGTGCCACACATAAATTGCATCCTTTTTGAACAGCCTTTTACGCGCGGCATGCCAAAGGAGTTACTACAACCAATAGGTGGGGGGTCCTCGGAGTGTCATGCGGCATGTTGCATGTGCTGCACACGCGAATTCCTGTTGCAGCCGCATATAAGTAGCTGGCAATGGCAACATTTCATGTCGTGTTTACACTCACTTCCCGTCCAACCCATCCACAGCCCAGAAAGAGGGCAAGCATATTAAAAATAAACTTCAATTAATGCAAAAACGTCCCGGTACTGGCAATTACAATGTTGTGTAGCCGGCCGTTCAGCTTCTCGTTGCGACAAGTTGCAGCGCGACTGATTATTTATATTATTAAGTTTCTTCTTTCGTTTATTTTTTATAATATACCAATTTATCTCTTCCTGTACGTGAGTGCAGGCAATTATTCGTTAACATAATATCGAAAGACGTTGAAAACACTTGAGTTGAAACTTTCAACATTTAAAAAAAAAAACATATTTTGAAGCTAAAAATATTGACAAACTGGAACAGCTACATATTTACAATGTAAAAAAAAACAAGTGAGCTTAATAAATTCTGATTAGTACATATTTATATATTTTCTCTTGGCATAAGAATATAATTACATTATTATTAACCTTTTTTTAAATTATTTTTATTCTTATATTCGACGACTTCTCTTTTACATAAGCATTTTTCCCTTATTTTTCAAACCCTAGGGAATATAGTTCCAGTTAAAATTATGCCGGGTTATTATAATACTTATTTTATTTTTAATGGCTCCCTTATCTTTCTCTAGCCCAAATCTTAACCAGATCTGACTCAAGATGTGTTTTGTTTTTCCTCAATTTTTTGACCCAATTCAAATGCATATGGGATTTTTTGTGGTAGTTTCCGAATTTGAATTTTGCCAATTAAATGTTTATCGGGCTAATTACCGTAGCGAGCGGCAAGCGGCGACGCCAACGCCCCAGACAACAAGCACCGAAAACAACAACAACAATAAGCATAACAAACCAAAAAGCCGACGCCGGCGGCTGCTTGGGCATTATTCAATTAAAAGTTGCTGGTGTTTTTGTTGCTGTATTTTTTCTTGCGTTTTTGGCACGCACTAAGCCCCATAAAAGTCATAAAGACCCGCATAAAAACCATTAAATGAAAATGAAAAGAATCTTTAAAAACCAACCCACAGACAAAAAAAAAACAACAACAGAGTAACGAGAAATAATGAATAATAGTAAAATGGAGTAAGAGAGAACGGAACACTAGCGTAGAGCATAAACAAGTTTAAGGTGTTATTTAGGTGGCACTTCAACAAAAGCATTGATTGATCTCAAGTGAAAACGAAAAAAATAGAGAGAGAAGTCTGTCAATGGGGAGCCCAACACTCGCAACATGTTTGGGTCCCGGAAAAGAAATGAACCCAACTCGCGCGCCCGCAACGAATTTCACTCAAAGAAAAGTCGAGTGAAAACGTGTACGAAATGAACACTGGCTGGGGCGGGAAAACTCTCGTGCGATTTTCTTGGGATCCCGCTTCTGCTGCTGCTGCTGCTGCTGCTGCTACTGCTTATTTCAATCAGTGCACAACAACAATGATTTTTATTTTTATGCGCCAACGTAACGATCTCGTTTCCACTTACTTAAATCTACATTTTAACTGCCTGGCACATTTTATGTCCCATTCTGGCAGCCGTGCAAAGTCGGAAGATGCGCACGCGAGAGCTTTTAACTCAGTTGCTGTTGTTGTTGTTGTTAGAGCAGCAGCAAAATGCGCCCCCGAAAAAAAGCGCCAAGGAGAGCGAGAGACAAACGCGACTTTGAGTGTGTGTCAGTGAAAGAGAGAGAGAGAGAGAAAGAAAGAGAGAGAGAGAGAGAGTAAGAGCAAGAGTGAAGTGCAAGTTTTGGTCAGTGCTGGACACTAATTAAATCAATACTAATTAATGCGAGCAAACATCATTAGGTAGCATTGGCAAACAAACATGCAAATGCCCAAGGGCACAAGGGGAGGTAGAGAAAGAGAGAGCGAGGGAGAGAGAGAGATATGACCCTGGGGAGAACTGGCATAGCTCGAGAAGAGCACGCCGTTGGTAACTGCAAACAATTGAGCAACATTCAGCAAACGATTATGAGGCCATCTCAGTCGCACTTAAAACGGCCATAAACGACGACAGTTATGGCTGCAACAACACAATAACAACAACACAACAGAGCCACTTCGCCGGCCGACGTCGGCGCGCTGCCGAAGAGTCGAAGAGCGTGAGAAAAGCAATTCTCACGAATGAAATCAGAACGAGCTACGTATCGATAATGCTCAACTGGCGAATTACTTGTTTTAATGCGAGAGACACGTGGCCCCGGCACAGGTTCGTTTTCCCAAAGAAAGAGAGCAACAGCCGCAGCCGCAGCAGCAGCACTAGCAGAAGCAGAAGCAGAGGTAGCGACAGCAATCCAGTCAGCGCTTAATGCGCACCCTAATGGCTGCGCAGTTTGGCTCTCTCACATCGCAGCGCAGCATATACGCGCTCGCTCTTTCTCTCTGTTAGTCGGCTCTATCTATCTGTCCCACTTGCGCACGCCATTTGCCTTGAGTTATCGTTATGGCCGTTATGGCTTCCGTATGCGCGTCGTCATTGTCGGCAGCGCTGTCGCAGCGGAGGCGTGGCCTAAAGTAGCAGTAGCGCTTTGCACTGGGGTTTTATGTCCGTTTTATGGCTCATTTTGGTTGTCCGTCGGAGCAACAGTAACTGTAACTGAGCTCTGAGCGTTGCCATTGCTGTTGCCGTCGCTTTGGCGTCGGTAAAATTGTTTGTTTGGATAATTATTTGGATTGTTATTAGATTGTTGCAACAACTATAAAAATGCTATAAAAAATATTTTTATTTCTCTTTAAATGATTTTTAGTAGCCATTTGCCTGCCGTCGCTCGTTGTGTGGTGACAAATTGCCCCAAGATGATGCGTCTAATCACCGACATGGCCCATCAAGGAGCTAAGTGGCCTTTTTTCCTTCGTTTTTGTGCGATGTGTTTGGCCTCATTGAATCAATTGACGATTTGTCTATGTCTTTTGATGGCTTGTCAGTCGCATTGTTGATGAATCGTTAAAATATTAGGGGAGAGAGAGGTGCTCTTTATAATCTGAGATTTGCTTGTGTGTGTCTCAAGTTACATATGGGAAACAATTAATTGTGAGTTAAATTATATTAGGTATTGGTAACTGAATTAAATGACTGCTTTGATAATTATACTCAAATCTATATACATAATATATATGTATATATCAAACATAATTCTTTATCATGTCAGAACTACATATAAATGAAAATTAATTAGTTCTTAAGGAAAATATAATATTTATTTCTTTTCTTGTTTTGTCTTGCTTGTTTCTTCACGGATATTCGAGCACATTTTTCATTCAAGATATAAGTGCTAGATTAAAACAATACTTAACGATGCACTTAATCACAGTTTTATTTTTTTTTTTTTTTTTTGTTTGTTTATTAACTTCTTAAAACATTTTTTAAGAGAATCTTTCCATGAAATTATATTTAAAGAAATTTTAGTCGGCTCTATCATCCTAAATTTTAATTTCAATTTCTATACTTTTAGTCATCCCAAGCACATATGTTTTTATTTGTTGGTTTTCCATACACCAAACATAATTCTTTAGCTTCAAAAAAATACTGAAATCAAATGAAATAGAAAGAAAATTAAGCAAAAAGCATTTTAACGAAACAGTCACGACTGCGAACGAAAATTCCGTGATTGGATTGTCCAATAAATGTTTATCGAACGGGCCACAAATGTGCATCTATCTCTATGAATGTTTGGCATGTCTGTCTGTCTGTGCGCGCTCAATTGTGAGTTTTTATAAAGAAAACATTCCGCTACCATTCCGTTCCCAGTTGTCAGCTTCGCTTGCCTCCCACCCCCTCCCGAGTAACCCACCAGCTTTCAGCCCGGTTCGTGGCGCAGCTGTGCAACGAAACAAAAGACACGTTTTCTATAAGGGACATTAACGAAGAAAAACAAGCAAAGAGAAAAAAAAATATAGAAAAAATGGCTGCAAAGTTATTTTTATGAAATTAATATTGACTGGCCAAAGTGCCAGCTGAGCTTGTCAGTCCGCATGGAATTGGTAATTAAAATAATAAAAGCATTTTTTGTTGCCTGTCGCCTCTGGAATTTAAATGAAAAAGTCGCATTTGTCGTGCTGTCTTATAAATTCAGCATCGCCGACAATTTCAATGGACTTGGGGAATGTTTTTGTAAACAATTATCAAAAAAATATGTTTTAAAAAATGGGTTTTTAAGTATTTGCCGCGCTCCCTTTACCCGATCAATTTCTTTTTAATTGACTTCTCGGTGAGTTGCTTTTGACTAATTTGGGAATGCATTGCCATCAAAATAAACATACATATACACATGTACATTCATACATACATACATACATACAATACATAAGTCCATCAGCAAGAAGACCTCTTCCATTGCCACTGGCAGCTGTTCAACTTCGGCTTCCTCCTCTTCACTTTTTCCAAATTTTGTCGACGTCTGTTTTCACAATTTATGTTCATTTCCCAATGTTTTCTTTATTTTTTGTAATTTCTTTTGATAATGTGCGACTTGTCATTCAACAAATTCCCGCTCCCACCCTCACCATTCCGTTGCATCCCGTTGTCGTTCGTTGTCATGTCATTCCACTCACCGGTCGCCATTTGGCCATTTTCATCATCTTCATCTGCTACTTGCCTTAATTGTCTGTTTTTTCAATGCCATTTTTTATGTTGCACCTTTTTTGATTTGTGTCACCTTGTCACGATGTTTTGCTTTTGTATCTCTTATTTGCTTTTTTGTTTTAATGGTACATGTCATACCTGTTTTTTCTTTTTGGTGTGGTATTTTTTTCCGTTCATTTTTTTTTTTTTTGGTGTCGCGTCATTTACGTTCAACTGTTGCCACTTTTCAAGGTTATTTCGGTCGTGTTGATTACTTGCATAGACGATGATGCGTATTTACGATGAAAAATAATCGTTTAAACTCTTTGGGTTCCTTTAAAAGATTTATTTGCAAATACAATTACAAAGGTTCGACACATGGCGCGACTTAAATAGTATAGCTTTTGCCTAACTTCCACATCAATCTACTTGTTAGTAACTGTAATTAAAATCATTTGTATATGATTTTCTAATTTTTTTTTTTTAAAATCGCAAAATCTATTGATTGAATCTTCTTACCTGAAGTTCTTAGGCAACAGAACAAATAAAGGGCTTATTTTATTATACATTTAATTAACTTCCATATTTATTCTAGTATCAGCACAACAGAACAAATAAAGAACATTAGCTTGCATATTTATTCTTGCATCTCTTCCAATTAAGTGCATTTAAAACGAATCTCAAGATCAACAAATTACAGGTATTTCTGGGAGATGGGCTGCACTGAGAGCGCCACAGCGGCAAACTTTCCTCAACTCAAGCTGCAGACTGGGGGTAAGGTCAGTGGCCAAGAGGACGGTGTGGTATGAATGAGCTGCCCGTTGGCAAAATGGTCCGTACGCCATTAAAGTCATTAAAGCCATTTTTCGAAGAGTAAAACGTTTAAATAAAAATGCATCTTTTCTCGAAGAGATTGGACGCTGTTATGAACAAACGGCATACGCACACATGAGTAAGTAAAAAATTTGAAATGGTAAGGGAAGGTGGTAGGGCGAATGGAATACGGTTCTTCATTTTCTTACTGTTCTTCGATCTTGCGTGTGTTATTACGCGCATTTTAGCAAAAAAAGTTGCAATCGAGTTGATTTAAAAAAAAACTTTTACATGTTTTTGTTTAAAATGTATATGAAGCAACAGGCTTAGGGAAGAGACTGGGAGAGAGGCGGGGTGACCTGCACACATGCTATAATTTGGTCAATTCTGGTGCTCAACGCGAACATTTGCTTAAATGGAATTATCGTTCAGTACCCCATTGTTGTTGCTGTTGTGGCATGCACCATCGATAATGGCTGACCACGTAGTACATGAGCTGCACTAACACATGCCTCCCCAAACCGTATTTTACGCAACATAATCCATTTGACTAAAGACAGATACCAGAGTATGAGCCCAGGAGCCTGCAGGAAGTTGGGCTCCACAGACACGAAAGTAAGCGTCAGGTGTTCGTGTTAAAATGGCAACTAATTTCAGTGTTTTGGCCAAATGCTGATGGCCAGTGCTTGCTTCCCTGCCAGCCGGCTAGCCATTTAATCAATGGTGAGTAAACTATCGATGCTTTTTTGGGGCTACAAAATGAAAACAAAACCATTAAATACTTAATACGAGTTTTTAAGCACAAAAACTTGTCGCAGGAAGTCAATGACAGCACTTAGTTTGAGGTAGAGCGGAGTGCAGGCGGGCGTTGCCGGACATTTTGTCCATCGTCAGATCGAGTATATGCATCTAAGCATTGACCAAGATTGCACACGTTTTGTCCCTCTTTTCCATTTCTCCGTTTTGCCCCTACCCGTGTTGCGCTTAGTCAGCACAACGAATGTCAACGAATTTAATTCATTGCAGTTGTCATTGTTGTTGTTGTTGTTACTGTTGCTGTTGTTGTTAGCGCGACAGGAACACAGCGAGAGTGGGTGTAGGTAACGCTGTGTATGCCCAACTGTCTGTTTGTTTGCGTTGTTTGCCTGCGATTCGCTTAAATTATGATACTCGACCATGATAAAGTGGCAACAAAAGTCACCAGGCCAACTCACAATTGTTGTTGTTCATTTTGTTGACGTACATTTAACGCCTCCGCATCCAACGTCTTGCTCTGACCCAGCGGCAGTTGCAGCCAAAAACATTAGCCCTGCTGCGGAGCCTGGACAATGAAAATGCGACCATGAGTCGCCAAAACTTTTGACATGGTCATTGAGAAATTGTTATTCAAATGAAAACAAAGAAATGTTTAAGGAAACTTAGTGGTATATAACTTATTATGTATTGTTTATTACTGCTAGTTTCTTGTGCTCAAATATTATTTTTTTAATGAACATCTTCATCAAACTCATTTCTAAATAGCTCTGTCTATGTATCGACTCTCTTAAATTTTTTTTGTATTGTATTTTTTTTTCGTAGTGTCCTTTAAGAGCCGTTCATTCTTATTCTTATATTTAATATCAATATCTTTTTTAGAATGAACAAACAAAAAACCTTGCCTAAGCCGTTACAAATCTAACAACGTTTCTTACTGTTTGTTTATCAGCCACCCACAGAGTTCCACAAAAATTATCTCCCACAAGTAGAATTTTATGAAATATTGCGCATACGCCCACGATAACAATGCCAATAAACAAAAGGAGGAGAAAAAAAACTTCACAAAGATTTGAAATAATTTTGCTTTTATCTGCCACACAAAATCTTACAAAAAGCTTTTAATGTTTTGTTTGTGGCGCCTCAAAGCAAAAATAAAAAACAAACAAAATGCTACTCAATAAAATATTACGTAAAGTAGGTTGTAGTTGAAACAATCCAATTCAAAATTAAGAGTCCATCCCAGCTCGCGCCCATCTAATAAATAATTACCAGTAAATCAATGCTCAGCAAAAAAAAAATATAAAAACAAAAAAAAAAAATGAAAAACAATAAAAAACAAAACACAATAAAAAAAGTTCACAGGCCGCTTCTTATCTTTTTGAATTGCGGCGCATTATTTAAAATCGCATAAATAAACAATAATAAAATTGAGTAAGACAACGGCAAAAACAATAACAACGAACATTAATAAAAGCCAAATAAAAAGCAACATTAACGACCAATTGGATGGGCCCATTAAGAAGGCTCCCTTGGCGTCGCCGTCTGTACGGGATCGGATCGGAACTGGAAACAGCTCCGGAGAACTGTCTTAACCATTAAGGCGTACGCAACGAGGTGAGATCGACGCCAAAACGATCCAGCTATAAACAGAAAACATATACATACAGAAACAGAGGCGAAAAATTTAATTCACTGTTGAGGCTTTATATTCATGCGCTTTGCATATCATTTGGACTCGCAGCAAGTTGACCGAAAATTTATAATTTCATTGAGTGGCTGTGGTGTGGTAGTGGTAGTGTGGTTTGAGGGACAAGGCGTTGAGTCGGTCCGTTTCATTATTGGAATTAAGCAATTTGGCGTAATTTAACAACACTTTCAATGCATAAGTCTCGACCGTTGCCATTCCGCACCGATATGATAACAATGAGCCAGCCAGACGATATAGCTTTGGAGCCGTCTGACCGAGTACGAATGGCATAAGTAAAATGAACAAAAGACGGACAGACCATCAGACCATCAGACAGACAGACAGTCAGACCGATGCCGACTGCACATAGTCACGTCATTAGTTCAATTGTTCTCTGTCTGGTCGTGTCTGTTTTACGTGGATCCGTGTGTTGGGTTTCTGGCTGGGGTCTGTGTCTGCGCTTACGTTTGCGTATGCGATTGGGGACTGGCCACTGGCGACTGGCATTACTTATCAACACGTCTTCAGTTGGCTTAATAATGGAGCTCATACACGTTATAGATACGGATATGGATATGCTGCTTTGTTGTCTTTTGAGTTTGACTCTGACCATAATTAGACGCAAAATGCACTCGAGTTTGTCCTTTATTAAAGTTTATTAAGCATTCATAACAAAAAATTTTGCAACTTTTTGTTATGGCTTTTTGTTATTTATTTGAATTTTTATTAATTTTGTTTTCTATTATTGTTCCGATTATTTGCTGTGGTGGTTTGTGAGATAGGTAGACAAGGGGAATGATAGTTAAGTAATACTTATTTAATTACGAAAAAACACTTTAAAGGGTTGTTTAAGTTCTGGAAGTTATCTTTCTTTCTTTCTCTTAGTTATTTTAAAAAATATAAACAAATTGCTTAACAAAATTTAAAAGATATGAATCTTAACATTTTTTAATAGATGCAATAAATCCTGGAATCTGCTTTAAGCTTTTAAGCATTGTTAAAATCTTAACTAAATCTTATGATCAATTGAGCTGACACACCTTTTAACCGTATTTGCTAAGATTGACTGCAAGTGCTTTAATGACGTAAGTATTATGTGCCTTAGTAAATCAGAATGTATACAAAGCAACACAAAACAAATAATTTGTCGAATGGCGTTTGTCTTGTTTCGCCTCCTTAGGCAAATAAGAACAACACTTTTGTTTATAGCCGTTTTAACGGCTCTTTCAGGCATTAGCTGAAGTTTTTACGATGGCGCACTTGCACTTGAGCCCAATCAGCAGCAAGGGTTCAAAGGGACACCGAAGCGGACTTCAAGACTCCAAGACTGGATGATGACAAGTGTTGTTGTTGGCTGCCCCTGCGCTGTTTGCCATTTAACACATCATAAAATCAACGGCCTTGTGTTGTTTGTTAGTGCTGCTTTTACGATCTATAAAACGAACATAAATTTCTGTGGTGCGGTTGGATCGGGAAGAGCTGCCAGCTGCACTTGGCATTTAATTGCCGGTGGCACAAACCAATGCATAGCCTAGAAGGAGGACAAGATAGTATTTGGTGGGTGGGTGGATCACAATGTTAGACGGAAACGGAGCTGGCTCGTGTGGCATCAAACAAATCGACTACGGCGGCATTTTGTTTACGACTTTTCGAGTTGTAAAAATGAGTCGTAAACCAAATTGTTATGAATTGCGGTAAATTAAATAAACATCAAATGCCAAATACTCGTGTGTCTGTCAGTTTGTTTACGTGTGTGTGTTTGTTGTTGTTGTTGCTTATTGAAATTTTATGCGGAGCACTGAGTTACAAGTGTTTAAAATGTCGTTAATCTGTTGACTGCAAGCGAGCCTGCCCTAAGGACTATCTGGTAATTATGTTCTGGCTTAACGGTTTGAGGCTAGTTTAATAGCCTGCAACTTGGCAGCCATAACTCAAGTGTGTGCGTGCCGCTTATCAGCCATTGCGATGAAGACGCTGCGAAGGTAAGGGAAAAACTTCTTTCTTTTCAGCTTTTACCTGCAAAGCACGAAAATTGTGACCCCAAAAAAACAAAAACGAAGCAAGCGACGACGACGCCAAGAAAAATCTGGCTGCAATCACAGATACAGGTAAAAGGTACGAAAAGAAGCCATAAAGGAGACAAACAACAAAAGGCCAGCAAAGCCAAGAACCCAAAAGCTGCCCAAGGAGCATACAGTATTGGAGCTGACTGTGTATTATTTCTACCTAAGTAACATGGGCCATGGGTCTGGGTCTCGGTTAAAGGCCTGGGCATGGCAATGCCAAGCCTTTAAACTGCCCTGGCTTAAAATCGTTGTTTTTGTTGTTGTTGCTACATTCCAGCATAGCAATGACCGCAGCAGACATTGAGTTTTGTTGGTGGTAGTATTGTGATAGTGTGTTGGTCGTAATACAGCACAACAAAACACAGCCAACTCAAAAGAAATGTTCAAAGCAACAACAACAAAAGCAAGCAACGTTCCGTAATGGCTGCGACATTCATTCGCATTCGTATCTGTATCTGTTGCGGTGCCCTGCAAGTTGCAAGATTTAAGATTGTCAACCATGTTGTTTATTGGTCTCTTAAGATTTTTCTTTAGTTTCTGTTCCTTATGTCTTTTTTTTTTTCTTCTTCAGATTTCTTTAGCTGCCTGAAAGTATTCATGGCAACGTCGGCTGCGTATTCCGCGGAATTACTCAAAACCCAGTGAACGCCTCTGGAGAAAAAAACAACAACATAAGAATGAGAATGCGAGTTGAGCATCGAGATGAATCTGCTACCTCTGTGATTTATTACAGGACTCCACATTTTTCTTCGAGTTCCTGTTTTCAGTGAAACTTTGTTGCAGTTAATTTTATACAGAAGAAAGGCTTTAAATGCCGTTCGAAAGAAGAATTGCGGAGTTATTAAACTGTTGGATATTTTAAACTAATGTGAGCATAGCTATCTTAATTTTTGATTTTTTCAAGTCAATTTCTTTTCATTTCTCATATAGTACATGAAACTACATACTGTTTTGCCTGGCTCATGCTAACAATTTGTATCAGTGTATATGAACTTCCTACAATATTTACATATCAATGCAATAGAAAAGAATTTTATTGACTCAAAACCAATCAAAGTGTTCTATCTGAAATCTATATTTCAACTGAACATAAAAAATTTAAATACATATATATTTCATTATTCAAAACTAACCAAGTAAAGTTAACTCTTAGCAAATTTGTTTTGTATAATAATATCCCAATTATTTGTTATCCGTTAGTAATAGAATTGGTTAACTGGTCACTTTTCAATGTTGTTCAACTTTATGTTGCAAATCAAATTCACAGCTGGAGAAATAAAATATTTTGTACAGCATTTCAAACACGCCATTCACATATGCACATCAGACGGATTATTTAATACTTTTCTCCATATGTTTTTTAATATTTTCCATATTTTGTGCACAACCGAACCGTTTTTTAACTCATTTTGTTTTTTTGGTGTGTATTGCCGACGCGTGTTTTTCGTTTAGTTAATCCGCGACGTCCAAGCAGCCGGATACTGGGATTCATACTGAGTGTTTACAAAACAGCAGTCGCCGATCCCTAAACCGATCCTGTGCCCTGTTGCCGATCAAAGATCTTTGCCTGTTGGCTAAAGGGTCACGGACATCATCATAAATCATAAATTTCCAGAGGTTGCAGCTAAAAAACCAAATCCAAAACTGTTTGCAACGCGCCTTCAAACGCGGCAGGAGTATGTTTATGTATGTTTTTTTTTTCTTTCATTTTATTATTATTTTCATACTTTTTGCCAAACGCCATAAAAAGATCATAAAAAAAACGTCTGCTTGATATTTCTGCTTAAAATTCGCACCAAGGTCATATCATTATCAACATCACCGGCGGCCATTAAATAAAGGTGCAGGCCTCACCTTTGCCAGAATGAGATAGAAATATGCTTGCTCAGCTGTTCATGGATTGTTCTATACTGCTCTTTTCGGCTGCACTTGTGCGTTTTTAATGAGCTGCAAACGCAGTTGAGAAGCTGCACTAAATTCTATGGTTAACCTTGACTTGGTTTTTTGTTTAGTCAGCGCAATAATTATGACTTTTATTCTTTGGTGTACTCATATTTTTAAGGTGTAGAGAGTTGTGCAACCTGCTCCTTTCTATTAGAGAATCTTTCAAGTCGCAATGTAGAATAATGATTATTGTCAAGGTTTTCAGCTGCATTCAATTGCCCTCCAAAGCGATTATTCTCAACAGCAACCGCCTACAGTTTCATCCTGTTTCGCCGGGGTATCGTTGTAGCCAGCCTACTTTATTTATGAAGTGCATATTCGTTTCTGGCATCAGCTGTGGCAATCATGTGTTGCAACCAAAATTCAATCTCTGTTGCAACAGCTTGACCTGTGCATTTTATAGTAGTGTCCAGACTGTGCTTGATAGCCACTCTGTCTGTGTTTCTCTTTCTCCTCCTCCGCTACAATATTAAGCATTGGATTTCATGTACGATGCTAATAAACGAGTGCAGGCGTTACACGAGCATGAATACATTTGCGTACTTAATTGAATTTTATAGGCTCGAGGTGTTTGACTAAGTTAGTTACAGCATTATAAAAGTACAAATCATTTGAAACTGCAGCTGGAAGCTGCTCAGTTTCTTATATGTAGATTTTTGTTGTTGGAGACAATTTAATTAAAATCTAACCAGAAATAAATGAAACCTAGAACATAATTTCAGGGTTTAACTTACTTAAGCTTAGACAATTATTTATGACACGAACCTATAAGTGTTAGGCTTAAATATCTAAAGAAAGACAAAATGAAATCGGTCACAATCGAAATCATTCAGTTATAGTTATGAGTGAACGTGAAACGAATTCAATGTGAAATTCAATCTATCAATATACAGAATATCAAATACTTAGAGTTAGCCTTTAACTCTGTGAATTTTCACCATTTTGTAAGCACTTATAAATGCATTATTTGCTCTATGTTTTATTTTAAGTGCATTTAAGTCGTTTAGCTTATTATAATCAGCTCACGCACATATGCTGAACTCTAGTTTGGACGTGTGGTTAATTTGTATAATGCGAGATCCACCAATCAACGCGCATTTATAACGCGGCACATAATCTGAAAATGTGGTTGGGTTTTTTGCACTTTGAAGCGCGTTATTAGCCTATCCATAACATAATTAATCCTAAACACGCAATTTGTGCCAAATAATTACATTTAATATGGCCAGGCATGGCCCATGAAACTATAGCTCTGGACCCGCAGTCGAGCAGCAGCAGGCGCTTCCTCCACCCACCCAATCCCCCTCCCTTTTTGGTATACAAGAGGCAATTTGCATTGAAATGTTTTAAGTGAAATATATGACGGTTAATTAAAATGCATTTTACATTTACGACTTTGCCGCTGTGTGGCCATAATGGCGAGTGCATTAACAATTAGCTGACCGCATTCATTATGCTCTCATTTGTGGCTCTTGCAACAGCAGCATGCAACATCCAAGTGTAAATGATTGGCTAGCAATTGTTGTTGTTCTTTGTTTTTTTTTTTACTTTTATAAATCCAACATTCTAGAGCAGCCTCTATCCTTTTTTCCAGGCACAAGCTGCGTCCGCCCACCACCATTCCTTCCTGGCACGGGCCGTTGCTATGTCCCAATTTATGTGGCCCGACAAGAGCTCGAATGCTAAATCTTTGCCCCTGCCTCAGCCTGGCAGCGTGGCAATAAACACGCGTACGCCCCAAGTCACCACACCCACCAAACAGCTAACCTCCATCACTGTCGCCCCCGCACAAAAGCTCAAGCTTGACCAGATTTCAGAATTGACTCCGAAAAAAAAGAAGGAAACTTTTCTTTAGACGACAGCGCGGCGACTTGCGTCGAAACCAACACCATCACATATATAACTACATAAATACATACATATACATATATAAATATGTAAGTTGTTGTTGTTGTTGCTGTTGTAACAAGATTTAATTTCGTAAAAAAGTTGCTCTTGCGAAATTTACGAGGAGTACATGGCGAGTGGTGGCGTGTTGTTTGTGTATTCGCATAAAGTGTTGCCAACCAGATTTATGCGTCATGAATAAACCCAAAGGGGGCTACAGGGACCGTACAACAAGACAGCAACAACAACAACAGCAATAACCAAACGACAACAAGCGTTGCCACAACATCGGCAACAACGCAAAAATACAACAAATGGAGTTCAACATTTTCCTCGGAAGTGAGACCACCAAATGGCTCACATATATCCACACTATACATACAGGACTTAGTACGTTTTTCTCATTACGAAAATGCCAGTAAATACATATCGCTTATTTGTTTTTGCTTAAATAGAAGATGCAAAAAATCGGATCATATTTATATGATTTATGTTTGGGGCGTGTTCTACATTGATTTTTCTAAATGCATTGTTAGAAAAATCAAACTGGCTGTGGATATTTAAGTTAGAGTAAGTTAAGAGTTAAAGAGCTTGTAAACTAGGCAAAAGCATCTTACTAACTTATTGTTTAAGGATTAATATTTTATAAATGCAACGTGACATTCTAGTCCTACAAAAGGTTATTTTAAACATGTCGCTTCATTACCAATAATAGATAGAATTTAATTATTGACAATTATTAAATATTTTAATAAAATTTAATTGTTTTATATTGTTGTTTTTTAAATTATATGAAATACTATAGATAAATTTCTGTCAACTCAAGCGATTCTATTTGATGTTTAGCGCAAGTTTTTCCCATTTGGAATGAACTGTACATCTCTTACAGAAATCAAATACTTGCTAGGGTCTTTGTAAATGTTCAAGCAAGTCGGATTTTTAATTGAAACTCAATGCCAGAGAATAACAAGAAAACAATTGCACGTGGGACAGAAAATTTATCGAGTTGATTAAATCAAAAGGGCTTGTTGGCAGAGCAAACCAAACTCGTACTGACATTTGGCCAGCAGCTGAATCTGGGCTGGGCTGGTCTGGACTAGCTGGCCATAATCCAGTAGAACGCCATAAAAGCTGTTTATGGTTTCGCGCTCCTTGTGCACCATAAATCGAATCGGGAAGCAGCAAGACTGCGGACCAGGGTCCAAGTCAAAAACTCGTGGGCTGTTGCAAGACGGGCGTATATAATTTAGTTATAAAAATAACAGCAACATGCAACGCTGTAAGATGAGATCACTGGCAATGGGCGGACTAAAGAGCAAGAAATATAGATAGAGAGACACTGCTGCCAAAGCTAGAGTCTAGAGTTGGAAAGAGCCTGAGGCTACCCTAGGCATAAAACATGACTGGGGCTGGACAGGGAGCTGGCAGCGGCGGCTGTGGCGGCGGCGTCATTATAAATTAAAATTAAATGAAGTGCGTGAGTTTAATTTTGTATTTTTTTCTGCTGCTTGTGTAATGGAAAAGTTTCGATTAAATTACTTATCAGTTCTTTTGCATCGCCGAATGGAATATATATATGTACACATAATTTTATATTCAAGGATTTATGCGCGGTGGCACAAAATGCCAATCGATTTTCTACCATAAAAAAAAAAAACAAGAAGAAATATATGTAAAAAGCCAATTAAATATTTTTATCAGTAGATCGCCAACGCGGATGAGTAATTGCATTATTTACGGCAAAAAAACGTAAAATGCGCACTGAAATTAAAATCGAGCTGAGTTTCAATTGGCCACGCCAACAACATGGCTCAAATGTCCCTGCTGCAACTCCACACAACTCATAAATACGTCCGGAAACCGCTGACACAATTGCACAATGCAAGGAGGTGCGTGGCGGATTGTTGGTATGCATGCAACGAGTGTGAAATAAATTTTGCCAGATTAAAAATTAAAAACGCAACCCATGACTACTACTGCTCCCCTCCCCAACCCTGCCCAATGCAGCTGATGGCGGCCATGTAAATGTGGCAAATGGAAAATGGCAAAAACCAAATGGTTTCTTCAATTGTTGACAACGCTTCATTAGAGTCCCAACTGGCGGTCCTTTGTGAGAGCTATTATTAAAAGCATTCGCAGATATTTATGGGATGCGTGACGCGTTTTCTTCTATGCTTATGCCACAGCCCCTCGACTGTCAGCCATTTGCATAATCGCTTTCGATTCCACGCACGGCGTTTGCTTTAAATGAGTTATTAGTGAGTGTCGCCGATACGATTCCAACTCGAATTATAAATCAATAAGGATATGCTCCGCATTTTAATGCGATTTATAGTTGATCAGAAGCCCCGGGTCAGGTTTCCAATCGCAGGGTGGGTTGAACGCATAATTTTATGCACACTTTTATTGCCACAGAATACGCAATTTTTATACTCGTTTTGCTTAAGTCTACGCGGATGGTATTCTAGCAGAATATATATCACTGTGATTTCTACACTTACTTATTAACTTTATATTCTTTCAGTTGAATTCAAAATGGTGAAAACTTTATATTTTGACATCGTATTATTTGTATAGAATCAAAATTGATTTCTATGTTATGCATATAATCATACTTTTCATAAGCTTGCTTGATTATTTTACTTTTCGTTCCGCTATTTCCTCCTTGACTGTAGGGATGTTTCTCAGATTTAAAACAAATTTTATTAATAAAATTTATATATTTTATATAAGTCAATTTAGAATTTGTGTGAGGATAAAAAGTTAAACATCAAAATATTTTTCATCTATAATTTAATTAAAACATTTTCAATCCCATCTGATACGTCAGAATTGTTTTGAATCAGTTTGAATGAAATGAAGCTTGAGATACATATATGAATGCAATGACATTTGGAGCTGGTAAAAAACGAGCTGCGTTACAATTTCGCTGATTGCGCACTATTGTAAAAGATACAGATACAATTTACATGCACGACGCAACCAACAACAAGAATCAGGCAATCAGCCAAGCGGGTCCTCAAATTTATAGTACACTCGCAGCGTCAAAGCCAAAGTTCATAAAGTTTCATCAAGCACATGGCAAGAGCGAAGGGTTTGCTTGGGTGAAAGATTGGATTTGAAAATTGAAAGGAGCCTCGTACGATGGCCCATCAATATTGGCAAGCAAAGCGGCGAAAGATGGCGCAAGTATATATCGAGCTCCTTAAAATATGCAAATGAAGAAATAAATTTGCATCCCTTTTTTTGTGTGATGCAAACACAAACACAAGCACAGATCTTCACTGAAAATTGCAGCCAGACACGACAGTCTCCGGGCATTCGGTTTTTAGTTTTCTCTGTTCCTCTCAACTCTCGATTATCGGCTCACGTCTGTGGCATAAATAGCACTAGCATATTCAAAGCATCGGAGGAGCACTGCTCGAGCTTGCCGCAAAGTCAAAAGATTAAGACACAAAATTCTTTATATGCTTAAATGCAAATAACATTAAATTAAGCAACTTTTTTGTGCCTTGGCGTAGTCTTCTTCTTTTTCTTATTCGGGCAGCGTCTCCATCGGCTGTTGTCTGTGTGCGCCGAAGGAGCCATCGCTCTCCAAGCTGGCAGCCAGCCCGACTTTTCGACGAGACTTGAAGTCGAGGCATGGCCAAAGTTTCTTGCGGTTTACGGCAATTTATGCATTTGGGATTTTAATTCTAAAATTGTGAGTCACAACAGGCGCGTTTCACTCTTTGCCAGCAGATATGGATACAGATACAAACGACTTGTACACCTAATGGAACTAACGGGCATACACACACATAACCTGAACGTGTTGCAATTACGACATTTCTATCTAAAACTTTTACTTCGGTTCCTGGCACGTGGAACATGGCTTTTTACTGTGGGCAATTAAGTGTACAAAACTTCTCTTTTACTCCTATGTAGATTTTGAACTTAGGACTTTTTGATATGTTCGAGAAAATGGCAAAGTGCAGGTAACCGCTAAAGATTAAATAACTAAGTTAAGCATACAATTTTTAAAATAATTAAGATTTTGAACAACACATATTAATCCATTAGTTAAAGCTTTCTTAGTATATAAAGTTTGATGCAGTTAGACGTAGCAACATTAGAAATTAGAAAAAAACAGAATCAGAAAACAGACTAAAAGTCAAGACTATAAAAATTATAATTAATTTATTTGTTTACTTTTGAGCTCTTCATTAATATGTTTTACAGATTGCTTCCACATTGTTATAAATTATAATAAATAAGCCAAATTTTTAAAGCAGATTTTCTTACTAATATTGCTTCGGTAAACCAATAACCATCAAGAAGAAGTTTTTTCCTATTTCGAATGCTTTGCTTAAAAAAATTACACAAAAAGTGACCAACACTTAGCATTGCTCGAATAATTTCCAGTCTAAGAAAATTTGTATACAAATTAGCTTAACTGTACCATAGCTTAACACAATGGACCTTTAATGCGCTTGATGTATTACCAAACATTTCAGAAGGAATGGGGTAAAGACAGGCAACAGACACAAAAAATCGAAGAAGAGGAGGCAAACAGCTTGGCCATAAACGGCAGTTAAGTAGCCGTCGGGGCAGAGAGTTATGTGCCGCCGAAACTGATTCCAATTTGCCACCAAGGATGTGACCATTAATGGAAAAGTATGCGAAATGCCCCTGCTGAGACAGACAGCGACGCATAACCCTATCACTTTCCCCCCGCACAACTTCACCACACCTGTGCCAAATTCCAGTTTCAGTTTTAGCTACGTCTCTGCTTTCCAAATGGCGTGTTGATGCTCTGCCAAATTGGCTACAACAACAACGATGGCGACTGCCAACTGGCGAATGCGTGCAAACGTCCAAATTACATTAAATCATGCATTAACCATGAGTACTGCTCAACCCCCTCCAACTGTCCTGTTCGTATCGTGTCTGTTCTGTTGGCCAAGAGCAATTTGGCAGCAATCCTTTGTTCCAAGTGGCCAACAGACGTGCTCGATGCTGGGGCAAGGCAATGTTTTATACATAGTACGCTGAGAATGAATTTTTATTTTCAAGCAACGACAATACCTTTAACCAGACAGAACGAGTACAAAAAAGAATGCAGTCAGAGTTCAAGGCTTTAACGCGATATTCAGCTCCCCACACCCCGAACTATGTATGTACTACGTATGGTTTATCTGGCAGTCCGATAATAACTTAATATGCGTTTTTAATCCGAGTGGGTGTCGTCGGCAGAGCTGCGTTGGCAAATCCACTCTGATGATTAAAAATGATAAAATTGTTTAGTGCCGTCGGCAATGAGTCTCCCGGGTGCACTAAGCTGCTATATACACATTATAAAATGGTCGCCAGGATCAACGGAAAAGGCACAGGACGTGTGTCTGATTACGGCCTACGGTCGCTATGCTCCGTCCGACCTCCCACATTCATGTGTGTGTATTTGTGTTTGTGTTCGCGTCCTTGCGACCCAAAACAAACACCAGAATGTCAAAATTAAAGCTCACCAAAAATAGAGAAAGAGGCAAAGAGCTTCTGGTCCATGAATGCTTAATTGTGTCGCTGTTGCCTTTTCCTCTTTCTCCTTGTGGGTGGGCATTTTAGCATTTCGCACCGGCTCAAAAAGGGTTGTCCCTGTGTAAAGTGTAATTAAGGCGAGCTTATAGCGGCCATTTAAGTATGTGTGTTCGTTCTTCTAATTCAAAAGGGTTGCGTGCCTTCAGCGCTTTATCGATGTTATTTGTGAGATTGGTTTTTTGGCCAGGCATTCGCCATCATTTTCCAGGGCTCATGTGGGTTTATTGCGGTCTTAGCGGTTGAACAGCCATGCACAGACACACACACCTCCCTCATTTTCATTTCATATATCAGAGAAAAGTTGAACAAATTAATTCGTACAAAAGTTAGAAACTTTGAACAATTTGGCGACGGCCCAAGAGGCTGAACTAAATTGCAAGAGTAAGTGGTCCTGACAGCACAATTCAGCACATTGCTAAAAAATCTTTTCTTGGCCAAGTTCTTGTCACAAATTAAGCTGTCAAGTTTCACATATGATTGCGGACTTTTATTAATGTGAGTACTGACCAAATCCAAAAAACTATTTTCATGAATTTACAATATTTAAGCTACCAATATTTTCTATTTTATAACTTGTTTAGATAGCAATATGTCAAATATGGAGGCTTTAAAAAGCTGACAACAAATTGTTTAAATATTTCTATAGGTTTCTTAACCAGTTTTGTCATAAGTCCTAACAATATTCATCTGTTCATTTACTCATCCGGTTTGTTTTTCATTATAGTCCATTAAAACCCAATCTTTTATTATCGATCGTATAACGCATACATCAAAATCTTTTTGCTTTTCGACTAACAAATTCGTTCACAAACAGTGCCGAAAACAATAACATTTCGTGCCCTTTTGGCGTTAATCAACCGTCAACCAGCAAACTGGCAACTGGAAAACGAGGAAAAGGTGAGCAAAAACACAAAGAGGACAAAGGCAAGAAACTGAGACGAGGAAGCGTCAAAAGGCAATGTGAAACCAAACGCCACAGAGTTGACATCATGGAGTTATGTGAATGCTGGCTGTGGGTTTTTGTTATTCCTTCTTGTTATTTTTGTTGTCATGCCGCAAAGTTTATTTTCAACTTTTCCCATGCAACCGAAAATGGCAACGGCATGCGAGAAATGCGAGCAACTTTTGTTGCTGTCTAATGGCCGTGCTTTAGGGTTTCGCCTGGGTCCGGGACACCATCCAAAAAGGACAAACGTGTTTTTAATTACTGCTACTGCCAGTTCCACAGTCCGCTTCTCTTTCGTTATTTGTAGCATTTAGTCAGAGAAACTACCGTTGAGTTTTGCTTTCACAATTTATATGTATGCCCGAGGAAAACTTTTCTTTCTCTATGTTAGAGAATGTTAGGGAGTGTTTGGTTGTTGGTTGGTTTTTAGTTGCCTCGGTTGGAGCCGTGTTGCATTTGCCAATGTCAATGTAGAAAATCGCAGCCATTTCGAAGCGTTCAATGGCGCATTAAAATCCGATTGCCCGGCGGCTCAGCGGCGCGGCTCAGCGAGGCGCATAAATTCAATTTCCGCGCCATGAATTCCAATTCCATTAATTCCACTAAATTGACCCGCGCGCCATCTAGCGGCATGTGAGTGCACCACGCGACGGTCATGGAGCAACACCCCTCGGTCTTTGTCGTTCCCTTTCCCCTTCCCTAACAAAACTTTAAAACGTGTGCTTCTGCTTGTGGATGCGAATGTTTAGTTGTGTGGATGTTGATAAAATATGCCTGTGGAACGCAAGTGGAGCTAGGGAAGCCACAAAGCAACTTACCTGACTTTGCCTGGGCTGCTCAATGTGCGCATAGAGACCCAAAACGGGTTTTTAATGCTTACAGGAGCGCAGTTTCGACTGATTAGGGTTTTGGGCGCCAAACACAATTGCTAGTAGGAAAAGTTATCAAAAATAACTTATCTCAACTAGATTTGAATATTAAGTCAAATTAAATGCAGAAATGTTTGTAATGAAATATTTGTTAACATAATTTTGATACATCATAAAATGCTATTCGTATTTATTGTAGGTTATTGCTTAACATATGCATTGATATTATATGGACACAAACACCAATAAGCAACACATTTGCCATAACAATTACGGCCATAACATAAATTCTCGCAACACCCAAAACACAATTAAAATAACTGTCATTGTATTGACATTAAATGGCAATTTAAACGAGTGCGTATCATTCACGGCCTGTACGTTTGTCTGTCTGTGTCTGTGTCTCGTCTCACGTTTTCATCTCCCCATCAGACTTTTGTTACCACCGTTGCTGCTGCTCATCCAATTTTATCATCATCATCATTGTCATCATCGCCCATGGTCTTGAGCTGAACTTCCGTTTCACTCCACGCTGGCAGCTGAGCCGCTGCATTGAATAAATATTTTCACAGTGCGTCGAACCGAAATGACGGAAATGGCCACACATTCAATAGATTTTCATCACTTGTACTGCGGAAAATTAAACAAACAACCCCAGATCCATTCCCCAACCACCAAACTCTGTTCAAATCCTAGGTTTGCTGTTGCTGCCCCGCCATGTTGCCGTGAATATCGATTTTCCATACCGTGGCCAGACCGTATCGTGAGTCGGTTTCGTACATAGCCTTTGTGGAGCCAGGAGTCTTCAATGGCAACCAGGATTTCCTCTGTTGACGGTGCAGATAGCAAAAATTGCAATGCAAACCTCTTTACCCGCTTTTTGTTTGCCTGTCAAGCATCATAGTCGATCACAGAGCTTTTGTGTACAGTACAGCGCTGTGTTTTTATATATGTTCATGATTATATGTATTATGGAAAAGAAAGAAGTCTGTGTAAAACCACATAAATATTAATCTTCGCTTATCTATATCATTATTTCTGTATGTAGATATACCACAATATTTTATTTGCATTATTATAAAAACAAAATAAAAATATTTGTAAGCAGACACTCGTTTGTCAATTTTCTGTTCGCCTACAAATTACAATTATAAATTTACATAATTTCACTACTCTACTCGATTAAAGCCAACTGTTTCTTTAGCGATATCGCTCACTGTACGGTGAGCGAGTTACTGTGAAAGGACGGCCAATGCATCCATTCAAATTCACGACTAAGCTTTATAATGGCAGCAGCCATGCTTCCTGTGTGTGGGTGGTGGGCCAACCCCCAAAAAGGGGACAGCGTGAAAGGGCAGCGGAAACGGCAGACTGAAACGAGCGGCAACAAAAGGCGCAACAAAGTCCACAATGTCGGATCATGAATCAAGCGACTGGCCATAATTCTGTCGGCAGATAAAGCTATTACCGCCAAGCCGGATAAGTGCGCAGCAGCAGTCGAGGCAGACGAGGCAAGGCGTCGCAAGTCCTGTTGCGAGTCCTGTTGTCTGCGCTGTTGTGTTCCGTTAGATTAGAATTTAAATCCGGTGGCAAGCAAACCCACAATAGCAATCACCCACCCGCCCGCTCGAAGTTGATGGCGCGTGTGAGCAAACACAAAGCAAGCGGACGCTTGACGCAGTCGTCGCTGGTTCGACGACCATTATGGATATCACCCCAAATGGTTTGAAGTTGCGCTTTTTGCTGCCACAACAGAGTCGTGATGGCCGCCAGCTAGTGTCTGCCATTGAGGGTGGGTTTGTGTTTGTGTTGTTGTTGTTGTTGGATTGCTCTGTTCTGGCACTGGTAGCTCGCGAGGACAGCGGCTTAATACAAACATTGCATAAATCTTATTCTGGCGTTTATTTTAATTTCCACGTAAACATAAACTACGAGCGCCAAGGGATGACCCACCCAGTGGGTAAGAGCTGTAGGAAGCTACGAGTCAAAAGCGTTTTATATTGAAAACGGTTGGGTTTTTTCTAATTTTCCACATAACTTCAACGGGGTATTAGTACCAAACGAAGAGTTATGATTCAAATTACCTTCGAGAATAAAGTTGAATTAGGAGTGTGCTTAAAGAAATGTTAGTAAGTATATATAAATATTTACAATTAAATTTATTATTGGGAAGGTCATCTTAGTTTGTTAGAAAAATTTTATAAATTTTCCAGATATATTTATGTAAAAAAAAAAAACAACTATAAATTTGTTACAATTTTACAAAACGTTAAACATAAGACTATGATACAAAATGATTTTTAGCTCCACTTTATTTGATTTAATTTATTTTTCTGTGCACAATTTTATCATATAATTTATTTAAATCATCCCATTCGATTACAACGCCAGTTTAACCAAATAATAATTACAAAAATAATTTGTTTGGTTATGCAGACTTTCGTAATCATAGCACAGAATCACAGCATTGAGCCACTTGTACTGATTGTCCCCAGCACGGAATCTTCTTCCCATGCATTGCCCGCGGCCAACTAAAGCCAAGTGCTACCCTAATGAACTGCTGCCACTTGAGGGTCTCTCCATTTGCGACCCAGGCTCGAGGTATACGCAGAAAAAAAAGTAAGGGAAAAAATCAGCAATTTAATGTTGCATTTTATCGCCAGGCGAAGACGCTGCCTTATCACAGTAACAGTCGAGCTTAGGGCAGAGGTGAACTTGATGAGGTGACTGCTATTGCCTGTTGTATCTATTTAGCCTGGGTTAGAAGGGAAACGGCGTGTTTCGGTGGTGGGATGTTTCTAGGTTGTGTTTCGGTTTCGTGTCTGGGTAATTTGGCAGCAGCTTTGTATACATTTTTTATAGGTAATACACTCAAGGAAACGGCACTTAGAGTCATCATTACAAGCGATCTGGCTGCAATAACAGCCCATCTTGCACATAGTTTTCGCAATTTACTTGATCCCTGGCGTACGGCCCAGAGAGAGTCCCAGGAGTCCCAAGAAACCGTATTGCGTACAAAGCTGGTAACTGCTGCCATCAAGTGCTCAAAACAGTCGATTAGACGTATTTTAGCCAACATCGAATGGCATTTTCATCATTTCCCATGGCCTATTAAAGCCACCGGCTGCCACCTGAATGAACTACATGGGAACAAATATGAAAAACTGCCACAAACTGAAGCTCAGCAAGCATCTTCGGCACTGAATCCTAATTGCTGCAGCCAATGTAGGGCGTTCAGCCGCCCCCAATGTGTCTAGACAATCCGTCGGGCATTCAATTGAGTTACTCGACTTGATTTGAACGCCCCTTTGATTTCATATAGCTTCTAATAATGCAATTGCTTTTTGATTTGCACTATTTGCGCTTCCATTTGGATACTGGACGGCGGGCCGCGAGGGCAACGTGCGCATTTCATAAATCCTTGCTTCATTTTCGCTACATTAAACGTCAAAATATGAACCCATTTCGGCAACATTTTGCACAGTGCTGCTGCCACTAGCCCATTATATCTACAACAACAACAACAACAAAGGGAGCTATTCTGAGGTCCGCATACGGCCAAACAATATAATGGCAATAACGAAAGGACGAAAAGAAAACTTACACAAAGTGCGCAAAAGAGAACGTGCACCAAGATAACAACGGAAATGGTCGAATACCGGATGCCTTACATTCTTTTGAAAACATACATAGCTGGACAGGATACATTTTTTTTAGTGTATTTTACATGGTAAGGTTAATTTATATCATGGAAATGCATCAATTTTATTTGAGCAAGCTTGACGAAATATCCAGCCTGACAAAATCGTCATCTAACAATTCTTCATTTCGCTAAAGCACCTTAAAATTCAAAGGAAAGATTCCAGAAACTTGACCAAGAAAAAAACTTTATATATATGAAAAAATCTTATTAAAAGCCCATACCACTTTTTTGAGAAAACTTAACTTCCCGTTAAAAGAGGAATACTGCAGAAAAATTAGAGTTGTGTATACTCTGTGTTAAAATTGTGTAAGACGCGCACGCGTTTTCTTAACGGTTTTTTTTTTTTTTTTTGTAGGAAAATACAGTAATGGTGCTTATATTTTACAAAAAACCCATTTAACGAGCAATAATAATAATTTGTCTACTCTTTCGTTCATGGTACATCCAGTATCCGAGTATTGTGTTACATCTTCTTGCCTTACTTTAAGAAAATGTTGAAGTCGGAAAATAAAATAAGCTAAAGCGATTCTGAATGGTTTGGTAAAAGTCTACCCTAGTAGATTATTGGCCAATGATATGCATAGAATCTTCTGTCAGGCAGCCTCGCGAAGCAATTTCTTCTTTACGAATGAATTTGAATTTTCACAGAAACGATTCCACCGAGTATCGTTCTTGTTGTCCATTGTCGATGCCACTGCGCACGTTCCACAACAACAGCAATAGCAACAACAATAACAACTCATATGGGGCATGAACCATGGGAGTTTCGAGTAGTATGGCTCCCGTTGCAATTACGAGTATTTTTTAACTGCTTATTGCGTTTTGGTCGTCGTCGTCGAATACAACACACAAACAGAATCAACCCCCTCACATCCCTGGAGACTGTATCAGCCACAGCCACAGCAATAGCAACAAGCATCGGCAACAAACTGAATTTCACTCGATTTCGATGCGAGGAGGATCTCAAAAGCTGTCCAATAAAAATTAACGACTTACGCACACACAAAGTGCGCAAAATATTGGAGCGAAAATGGGTGGGTGGGAGACATGTTGGACCTGCAGGACCGTTCAACATTCGGATTTTAAATTGAAATTTCAATGCAATTGTATTGTTATAAAAGTAATTCCCAAACTTAATTGAACATGGCTTGAAGTAAAAAGTTTTCAATATAAATATAAATTTTTAACATTCCAAATTAAAGCCAAGTAAGCTACTATCCTATTTTACTAACCTTCGTCTTTTGGTTACTTACTACAGTCGGATGTAGGTGCGTTATTTCTTATTTAATTTGAATTGCTCTAAGTGTAAAGGCGTGTCATTTTGCAGAAGTATCCTTTATATATATAATGACAAAGAAATTATTCTTCATCGTATATTAATGATTGATTCATTCATACATCCTGAGTACGTCTTATCCTTGAGTCTGGATCTTGAGCGTTATCAATTTTAACCAGGATAGAGATAGCCGTATTTAAGCAGAGTTCTTCTAAAAAGCATTCCTTCCTTTTTAAGCCTTAGAACTACATATGTGTGGAGTACTTATTACTACTTAACGGTAAAATCGAATAATTCTATTGAGTCAAGTAAAACTAAATATTTCAATTAGATCTTCATGTAACTTTTTACACATTAATTTTGATCATTGACAGACCAACTACATTAATATAAGATAAACCATTTTATGTTAAATTCTCGGACTACAAGAAGCATTAGTCGGATGTCTCCTTTGAGGGCTAAGCTCCAATACTAAAAGGTTCTATATTTTCTTATTTATATATTTTGTTCTGTTCTTTTCTTGGTTTTCCCCAAAGAAAATAATTTCCAGAGCTTATTAAATTGCTTGGCATGAAACTAATTTTCCAATTTATAAAGATCATTAATAAATATGTTTCCTTAACTTGAAATCATGTGCTGTGCACTTTTAAAAATATTGTCATCGTTTTTACAAGCAATATTGTATGATGTTGTTTTCCCATACATTGTACATGAACGGGTTAGGCACATGAAAACTGTTATCCTAGGCAATCTTGTTAGCAAAAACACAAAATCATTAAAAATCGGTGCTTCACTTTTCTCAATTAGGTGCACGAATATCGTAATTTTGCGACTAAAAACAAATTTATTTCGATGGGCGGAATCTGCCAAGGATGCAGTAAACTTACTTGGCTAGGGAGTCGGGGGGATGAGCAACAGAGGCAGCAGCAGCACTGAAGGTCGTAACAATATTTTCACGTTTTGCCTAAGTCCGGAATGAGTTTGTGCAATTTATATGGCCGACAGCCCCCCAACTGCCGTATTTGTTTCTGTTTAACGTTCCCTTTTTCTGCTACCGCTTCAGCATTTCGACCCATCCAATCCGAGAGAGCTACCAACAGGCAGCAGGCTGCCGGCAGCGAGCGGAGCTGCCAGCCATTATTTTGATACTCAAGGCTATTAACGTTAATTTTCGTTAGTTACGTAATACGTATTCGAAAGCACCTTACACACACACACACACACATGAGCATCTTCCTGACTGCAACATGTTCACATACATATCCGGTTTCATTACGCAGGCAACCCAAGCCCCAAACCCAATATGCCGGAGCTCTTCTTTTGCCCGGGGGTAAACAAGCATCTACCATGTGATTGTATGTAGTCGGACCCGGAACCAGGCTGGGGCTCCCACACATACACCTCCCCACTAGCACACCCTTCTGGTATCTCAGCTCTGGCCGGAGGCCGTTGGCATTAAAGAGATTTACGAGTACATGATTTTGCATGTTCGGTGCCCCTGATGCCATTTAGATTCGCTTAGGTACATTTTCATCCTTGCCACCCACACAAGCTTGTTTAAGCACACACACTCATATAAATGCAGTACGTGTTTGTATTTGCGTATACGCATTTAATGGCCCATTAGTGCTATCAAATACGCATAAATATTTGCACTTGCGAGAAGTTCAAGCTGCAAACAAACGGACGGATACATATACATATACATATGTGCACTTGGAGATACAGATACATCCGAGGAACTTTTAGATAAGCTGAAATATATATTTGCAGCTCTCACTTCTCTGCTGATGCGTTTTAAAAACTAAGATGGGTCTTATAGCTACTGCTCAAAAGATTATAATATTTAAAGGAAATTGTCTAAAAACATCAACAAAAAAAAATAATATAGAAAACAAAAGTCTAAATTAAAAAGTAAATAAAATGGCAAAAATCTAACAGATGAATCATTTTCAAAAGCGAAGTAGAACTGTTAAATTATTTTATGAATATTACTAACCATTAAAATGTCTCTTAATTAACCGGTTTTTAATTTATTTAACCTAACAAGGTACTTCCAATTGAAATTTAATATTAATTGAGGGATATGTATTTTATGCTCAATAATTTACCATCAATTGATATTTTACTTGAATTCTTAATTGCATTTCAATTAGCGATTGCCTCGAATTACAAATGAATTTCATGAATTTTTAATTATTTATTTTTGCCACTGCATACTCAAAAACTCATACTCATATAGATGTTCATTAATTTTCCAATTGAGTCTTGGGAATTATACATTTAAATTCAATTTGGTTTTATCATTTGCATCGTGAGCAAAGCAGCAGCAGCGATCGGAACGCATTCGTAATTAACGATCAAGGAACGCGACTCGAACATTTTAATCAGGCCTCCCAGCCCTGGGAGCAACGCACATGGCGATGTCGTGCATTTATTTATGGGCCACTGGCAACCATTCGAGGGAAAACAGCAGGCGGGGCAGGTAAACAAAATGAGAAATTTATCAAATTTATTGCCGCGCATGAATTGAGATATAATTCAAAGAAATTACAAAGACAACGAAACAAAAGGAACAAAATAAAAATGGTGGCTTAAAAAACGAATAAATAACCAGCCAGACAGAAACAATAGCAGCGGCTTTCCTGGCCAACTGCTTGCAGGCTCTACATTAATTCCCGATGCCTTCTACCATTGGCCGTTCTCCGTTCTTCGCGGTATGGTGTTCGCTGTTCCATGGAATCCATGGCTGCTGCTCAGAAGCAACGACAACTCACTCGACGGCCTCATGCTGAGCCCGTAATTAAAGGTCATAAACTATTTTTATGGTTAGTCGTATATTTGTCGCTCAGCTACGGCCACAAACTGTCAACTGTTTGGCCCTGGTCCGATTTGCATGCTGCTGCTGCTGCCGCTGCTGCCTCGGCAGCAACTCGTGGGAAGCTGTGGCTAGTTGGTTCTAAAGCAGGTACTACTTGCTCTGGGAGAGTTAGCTTAGAGACAGGTGATCGGCAGGCACATTCTTTTAATTAATTAATTAAAGCATTTTCAATGTTGCTCAAATCCACACAGTTCCAGTGTAAATTTCGATCCAGCATTTCCTTTATATTTATCTCAATGAGAGAGCAAAACAGAAGTTAACATTAATTGGACTTAATGTGCAACTAAATCATTTGGCAACATGTAAATTAATATTTATGTGATTATGCTCGATGTTCGTTTATCTGGACAATCAGTGTTGTTGTAGTTGTTTTTGCACCCGAGGCATATAAATTCATAAATGCTGCCCCATTACCCAATGCGTTTTGAGTGTGCAACCAAGCGTTATTGTTAATTACGAATTGAAAGCGTACATAATCAAGCAGTTATACAGTGAGTGTGTTTTATGTTAAACAAGTTTTTCAGCACTGCTTATAAAATGCAAAAGTAAAAAGTTTATATTTTGCTCATAACTTTTCAAATAAGTTGAGCTAACACAACATTGTATCGCAAAATCATAATGAGTAAAGGAAATATAAACACAAAAAAAAAGCATTCAATGTACGTAAATAAAAAGGCTTTAAAATATTAAAAAACTCAAAGTTATTTTGTTTGATGACATAAATAATTATAAGGGATATTCTGATATATTATTAGTTTAGTTTTCTTAAGCAAATGTAACTACAGTTAAACTCATTATGTAATTTTAAAAAGTCATTTGCATATTATTTGCGACTTCAATATTTTTGTACTTGCAAGTTCATCCGAAAGATTTTTATAAGTATGTTTATTCATTTCTTTGAGTCGACTTCATTTTGCATCAAGTTGCGTTTCATTCGCGATGGCAAAAAATGAAATCAGCTCAGGAAAAAAAAAAAAAAAAAAAACTCAAGCGGAGCGCATGTGCATAAACGCCCATCTTTGGCTTGTCCTGTCTTGGCTGAGCTTGCTCCTCTTTGGTGAAAGGGATGGCAACATGAAGAGATGGCCAACGAAGGTGAAAGCCGTTGGCTGTTGGCTGTGGCAAGCAATGACTTCGCTCTTGTCTTCGTCCTCATCCACGTCCACGTCCTCGCCCTTGTCGCTATTGTCGTCGCAGTCGTCGTATTGATTTTAGTGGGGCATTTACGCGCGATTATCGTTTAGTCGGCGATGCCCGAAGTATTACGAGAATTGTTATGGCCACCCAAATAGCGCCAACGACAAGATACCACCACGATACTACCAGCAATTGCCATTTTCCTCCCCCGCATCTGCTCTCGGATAGCATCGCCTCAGACAACAGCTGCCTTAAACTTGTTCGAAATGCATTTCCAGTTGTTGCTTACGAAAATTTGGCATCAATGAGCCGTCGGTGTTTGTCGAATAGAGTTTAAGGTCAACTTAACTCTTTAAAATGATTATACTTTATTGAACTATATCAACGTTTTACAACAGTAAAAGTCAAATATTTCACTACCTATATTTATTCATTGTCGTGTATCTGCCATTGCATGGAATGATTTTGTCAATATTTAAAGCTAAAACGTCCATGTCTAAAAAAATTATCAGCTCATAAACAAAATGTTTAGAAATAATCTCGGTATTTTTTAACTACTCTTAAAAAAGCTGTGACTTAACAACATTGGTTGAAAAACGCAAATTAATTCTTCTATTGATTTGTCTGAAACTTTAGTATTCTATCCGTCTCTGTAATGTTCTTACGGTAAATTTTAACCGGCCGAGTAACCGGAACAGGGAACGGGATGTGAAGATAAGCGAGCCAAGGGACGAGCTGGCAAAAAAACAACAACTTGCCAGTGGAAAGGATGCGGGATGAAAATTGCTTTCATATTTCAGGTGATAATGGTTTCCTTATGTGAATTTACAAAACATTAAAGCTTCTGTGTGCGGGATACACATAATTTCCCCAAAAAGCAATTCACGTTAATGGCACAAAAATCCCAAAAGGATAAGGCGGCAAGTAGCGCGTCAGCAGCAGCAAAAAGAGGAAAAAAAACACCATCCGCTTGACTTTTTCTCCCACCAATGTTGGCAAAAAGGACATCCAAAGATACGAACGCGATACGCGATGGAGCCGCCGCCTTGTTGTTTATTGTAATAGCCATTGTACCGGCGCTTCGGAGGATATATGAGATTAAGAACGTGGCTGAGACTGCGCAAAAACCGAAACGATATGCGCAAGCCAAGTAAATTTACTTGGAGCCGTGACTTGGATTCGATTTTCTCGTATTGCTCTTGTGGGAAATTTCCTCAATGTTCTCGTGTCTAGTTACTCGCCTTTCTTTTTTTTACCGTACTGCAAATGGCACGAAGAATATATGTGTTTTTGGATTCCCACTGTGGGCTGTGAGGAAGAAGAAGGTCACTTTACAAGCACTTCTATTCATCTTTTACCTGTTTGGTTTTTTTTTTTTGTATGCTGTTACAATTCGATGTGCAAAGTACGCAGCTGAAGCTAATAACCGTGAATTATGAAATGGTTTAAAGTGCTTTGTGTGTGTTTTTTTTTTTTTTTTTGGAATGTGCTTGGCAATTAACCTTGGTTGCATTTTTACTGTTTGCATTTCATTTAATAATTACTAAAAAGCACCTGGTAAATTTACAAAAAAAATGTCCTTGAAGCTGAAATTTTTTTAATGCTTTAGTGCTATAATTATAGCTGAGAAATATTTGTATGTTAATAATATGACCTTGGCTGTCAGTTTATCCATATTTCCTTCAGATTAAGATCTTTGTACCCTGTTTTCAATAATTAAAAGATCGATAGGTGAAAATACAGCGATTAAATTAATCAATATTAAGTATAGAAAATCTTTATAATGCACTACGCAAAACGCCACCTGGCGGACATCCTGCTGCGTACCAAGTGCCAAGTGCGGTACGATGAGCTTTTTACGACAATTCAAATGTTTATCTTTCGATGTGAGGCGTCATTTAACTTAAGCGAAACGTTTTCAGAATTTTTAACGACTTAAAGGCAGCAAAATTAGGCAAGCGCAACCGGCAGAAAGTAACAGCTGCAAAAAATTAAATGCAAATTAGAAAAACTTCTCAAAAAAAACAATCGCATTAGTCTCAGATGTGAGAAATGTGATATAGGAATAAGACTTCCCACAAACCCCCCTTTCATCCACACAGATACAATCTATGTTGTGTATGTGTGTGTTTGTGTAAGCGAAGTAATTTTTCTTGCGCCCAGATCCCCACATTTTCCCCCACCCTGCAGCACAGAGCATACGAAAGCAATTTAGTATGCTGCAGCTTGCCAAGTTTGAGGCCAAGTGGCGGCACGGGAAATGGAAAAGCAAACCCAATTTCCTTCCTTCTTGGGACGCAGCCCAGCCAAATGGAATCTGCTGCGGCATGCCACTTGCTACTTGCTACGTGCTCCATCCCTTCCCCCAAAATACCAAGCCCAAGACGAAGACCAAGACCAAGAAACGCGCGCGTCTTCGCAATAAATCTTCTTTACGAGCGCACACTCTGGCAACAATGGCCGTGCTCACCCTCATTCCAATCAC
Organism: Scaptomyza graminum; assembly: GCA_018901835.1. Lineage (NCBI taxonomy): Eukaryota > Metazoa > Arthropoda > Insecta > Diptera > Drosophilidae > Scaptomyza > Scaptomyza graminum. Next base: position 1,244,477 of record JAEIFL010000302.1, read on the forward strand.
AAACCCCAACCCCTAGCCCAAGCACAAACCCAATTCATGTCTTGGCCAAGGTCTTGCTCTCTCTCTCTCTCTCTCTCTCTGTCGCTGGTGTGGGGTAAAATGAACCTAAGCAAACTATTCGAATAGCATTTCGTGCCAGAGGAAGGAGCCCAAGATGCTGCAAATGCTGCTGCTGATGATGAAGAAGAAACAGTTGGAGGCAGCCCAAGAAATGCGGCAAAGCAAACAAATGGCAAACGGGGCAACAGGAGTTGCTGCTTCTTTCGAGAGGGTGGGTCATGCGGCAGGCAGCCATGTTGCTCTCGCTCTTAGCTGTTATACCACTCAGGAATTCCGCACAGTCACCCCCGGAGCAAGAGTAAAAGCAACAGCCGAAGCCGAAGTCGAAGTCGAAGCAGCTTCCGGCAAAAACGGCAGCTGTCAGAATGCGGACGCATGAAATGGAAAAAAATGGCATTTAAGAAAAGCGAAACGAGAAAAATAAGGAGCTAAATGACTTTGGAAATTCCATTTGAGCAAACAACAGAGCAGGGCACCTAAAAAGCCACCACAACCACCCACACAAGCAACCCCTAGAGTATGGAGTACGAGTTTGGGACTGTTGAATCTTCTGAGTTCGCTATATTCGTAACATCTGGTACATACATGCATATAAGAAGACGACGATTCGTGGCGCATTCAGTTGTCATATGTATAACTCCAGTGCACAAGTTGTCACTTATAGTCTACACCAAGAGATCCTACACACACCCACATGCATGCATGTCTACTTATGTATTTCGGTGTGGGGCACATAATGCAAATGCCATAAGAGACCAAGAGGCAACGGCATCCGATCCAATATTTGCGCCAATAAATAAATTTAATGTACAAACTCCGGGCATGCGAGAGAATATTAAAAACGAAAATTATATTCTACCCAGCAGCCACCATGCCACCACACACACATACACACACACAAAATCATTATGTGCATATGTACATATGTATACATACTTATTCATGGTAACTCAACTTAACTTTGTGCTACCAGCTTAATACTTATGTGTGTATGCACATTTGCATAAATATAATTATGAAACGGCAAATTCAAAATTGTATTCGTTCGAATGAAAAAAGAGCTGCGCTATTCATGCAGGAATTTAAAATATTACGCCAACCACAGTTACAATAAATAGAATATAAAGCAAAAGTTGAGACAAAGAGTTCAGAGTAAGTTTTAATCAAATTGAGATAAGTAAAAACATATCGTTTATTTTTGTTGTTTCTATATATGAGATTAGTATGTATTATCTTTCTATGTATGTACATAACAGTGTTCAAATTAACCTTACTTTGGTGGCGAGGTATAGAAAGATAAATTATTAAAAACAATGATTTTATTAAAGCATTAATATAAGTTCTTTGATCTGTGTTTGAGCACATTTAATTATTCATTAATAAACGAATTGAAATTGACTTGAGATCGTTATGTTGATGTTTGAAGAACAATTAGGAGAAATTAAAAACATTTGGTTATATCATGCACCAAAGTTAATTTGAAACTGAGTCAAAAGTTTGATAATCTTATACATTTTCTGAATCCATTAATGGCATAACTAATTTTTCAATAAATATACTGATGGAAAGATAGGAAATACTCAAAGTAAAGGTTTTTTAGCAGCTAATTTTAGGCTTAAGCCTAATATAACTCAATAGTTTTGGGAGGTGTTAAACAAAAAAAAACTACCTTTAACAGATTTTGTCTGCAGCCTATTGTGACATGTCTTATTAATAGCTTCTTTGGTCTATATAAACAAGAATTGAACATATATTTTACTTATAATAATGCACTCATGTTCCTTAAAGATATAAAAGCAAATTTCACTGGGACTCCCACATACAATCACAAAACGAATATAATACACAATATGCACATATGTTTAAGACACAATCCCATATCTTCAAAAAGTTAAAATACGATAAATGCTTATCGTATGTATTTGTATATATTCTGTATACATTCGCATGGACCGCACTTTGCAATCGGAACACGTATCGTTCATGTTTGGTGATTATAAAGTTTTAATGAATACGCAACACATTCAGAGCCACCCAACTCCTTCGAACCCACTCCTACAGAATCCAGGACCAATGGCAATTTGGAGTTGAATGCACGTTGTTTGGCTTGCTTGTTTCGATTCTCGTTCGCCTTGGGGATACAGCAACTGCAGCGGCATTTTATTTTAACAACGACATCGACAGAGAGCTGTGTGCCTGGCAGGATATTAACACGTACATGTGTACCCAGCACAGGATGTGCGAACATCTAACGTCCTTACAATGCATAAATATGAACGACTCCTGAAGAAGAAGAAAAACTGATGGCAAGCAAATCACCCCTTTTTCCCATTCCAATTCAATTGGCTTGCGTGTCGTGTTTTCCACGTTCGACCTTTACGGGGCCGTATTCATATCTGACATTCCAGAACAGTGGAAGTGTGCTCGCTATTGCCATTTGGGATCGTTAAGACGCACGCTTTTGTCTTTTGCGATTGTCATTTGCGTATTTAATATTAGCAAAACATGCTCAAATATTTGGGAAACGTTTTAAGGCCTTTTTACAAACATATAAAGCATCTTAGAATTTAAGCTGCTATTGATTCATAGCCTATGAAACTCATAGTATTAATTAAAGAACTTGTCGCACGTGTGGTCCGGTCACTCCATTAAGATAAAAGCCAAACCGCAAATTGAACGAACACAGCAAAAACAAAAGAAAGAAAGAAACAAAAATGGATTCATCAAGAAGAACGCCATTAAAAGGGACGTTGATTGGATTTATTGAAAGAAAGAAAACAAAAAACACACAAACAAAGACTTCATCGCAGTGGGGAGCGCATCGAGACAAGACAAAGAAACTCGTTTTGGGCCACTCCTCCTCCGACTCGTTGTAGCCGGGCAGCGTCATTGACCAATACCAGTGTAGAATTTGGCCATAACTTTAATTTGTCGTCGGCATACTCAGAGGTCGTAATTAACTGGTAACATGCCAGCCAATCCGCAGTGTAATTAATTTTCAACATTGCAACTTGTCGGCATTTGTTGTTGCTTGTGCTCATTAGTGGTACACACTTAACAGGTAACACTGGCTGCGAATGACAGTTATTATTATTATTATAAAGTTGACATTCAAAATATTTATCAAAAGCATGGAGAAAACTTTCAGCGGTGGGAGCGAAAAAAAACCATTATACTCAATGTTATATGTCTATCTTGCTCTGACAAGCTACGTTAAATATGTCTTTTGGAGTCTTACAACAATTTCACAAGACATTGAATTCAAAAATAGAAATACATATTTTATCTTTGAATTTAACAATAACTCGGTGATGTAATGATCTAAATCGCATCATGTCAGACAGTTGAGGATTGCAACAATATCTATGAATGGATGAGTAGATCATTAAAATCGTTGGATTCGAATATCCAAATAACGAATCTGGAGGGTACAATCAAATGGGTTTTTGATTGAACCAAGTTGCAGAGTTCTGAAAATGAATGCGCTATAGAGAAATCTTTGTTATATGCGAATATCAATCCACAACTTATAAGACTTAACACTAATTTTAAAGACTCTTTTATAAGCATACCGCATTCCATCATCATTTAAGGCAATACGACAGAAAGACAACCAACTAAACAAGGCTTGATTTCATTTTTTGAATTGCCCATTTGGCAGGACATTAGAAGGCCACCAAAAAAGATTCAACACGACATTTTCGCCATTTTCGAAATTGCCTCTCTGCGGGTTGGGTGGGTTCGGTTGCATTTGGCCTTCGTTAGCGAGTGTCCTCGAGCAAGAGTCCAAGCTAGCAACTGGATCTTGATTAGAATTCTTAAATATTTATAAAAGCAACAACATGGCCCATTGGGCATACCATACGCAAACAGGTAGGTTCGTTGGGGCTCTTACTCCCACCCCCAACTACCCAATCCCTTTTGTGTGCCCATGCCACGCCCAAGTGAGAAGCGCTGTGGCCGTATAAAATTTGCATAGAACTCAAATAAATGAAACAACAGTTAGCAGCGTACGAATCGGGCTATGAAATTAACATTTGGAGCAGCGTTTCACATTGAGCTAAAGCAACGGATACAATTGAAGTTACCCTTCCACCCCCCGTCCACCTCTGAGCCCTCTATGTTACCGTGCTGAGCAAGCATTTGCCACTTGGCCGCAACTAAAAATGCGAAAAGTCGACAAAAAGTCTAAAAAGTTTTTCGGTCTCTCCTTGCGAAACGAAATGAAATTTTCAGTTGACTTGCCACCATTCCCTCCCATCCTCCCTCCACATCCTCAATACGTACCTTATAAAGCTACCCGGAATGGAACATTCTGCTGAGTGCAGCGAAGCTGGCATCATCCGAACAGAATCTAGAACGAAGCAGTGGCATCCAGCGAGGACACAGTCGACACATTTAACGATTATTGCCGGCCATTAAAAATAACAAGCAAAAGTTTTGCGCATAAAGCCGCTTCGGGGATTCATTCAGCGAATCCAAAAGGCGAGCAAAACTCTTTTACCGAATCCAGTCTCAATTGCAATTGTTGATCCTTTTGGCAAATGTGAGCTTTTCAGCTTGTCGCTGCTCTTTTGCATTGAAATCGCAAAAAGTTTAAATTCAATTCGAGTCAAGTGAGCATTGCTTTCGATTTGCATTACCGAAATGGTGTTAGTCTTTAGATGAGTTCAAGGTTCGCTTTTGTAAGCATATTTTATGTATTCAAAGAGTTTACTGCGATAATGATACATAAGATGAATAGTAAAACCATCTGTTTAGCTATTACAGAAAATTAAATTAAATAAATTAATCTGATAATTTAATTAATAAATTAAAATTCTTCGGTTGGTTTGGGAATATGGTCTTTTCTTAAAAAAACAGCGTATAAGCATTCGTTAAAAAAAACTGAACGAAACCGTGCTTGGGCGGATACACGACGTAGCAAAGTTTGCGTGCTGCGAAAGCATCGTTTGTACATTTCAGTGACTTACTATTTTTTATTAGATTTATTTAAAATTTCAAATATATATATCGATGAGCGAGTCTTCAATGACTTTCTATATTAACCGGGGATTTTTGGAACTAGATTCAGTAAGCTCTCTCATTACTCACCACGGCTGTGTTACGATTCGGGCAATTTGCCTCTAGCGCTTCTATCGGCAGCTTCGCAAACTATCAAGAGCAGGCTATTTTGCCTGTAGCGCTTCTATCGGCAGCTTCGCAAACTATCAAGAGCAGGCTATTTTGCCTGTAGCGCTTCTATCGGCAGCTTCGCAAACTATCAAGAGCAGGCTATTTTGCCTGTAGCGCTTCTATCGGCAGCTTCGCAAACTATCAAGAGCAGGCTATTTTGCCTGTAGCGCTTTCACTAGGCCAAATACTCGATAAATGTATCAAATCAAAATAATTATGTATACAAACTGGTTTATTATATACATCAGTAGCTTAATTACATGCTTTTATTTTCTGCGCAACACAGTTTTGCATGCTTAATTATTTATAAAATGATACCATTGCTTCTCGATTATTTATTAAATTTACGTGTTCACCGTACCAATCTTAAGCACACATATCTATGCAAGCGCAGCCAACTTCACAGACGCGCAAAGAACCGCGGTTTATGGTTATACACAATTGCACAATTGGCACAATTGGAAATAGAAATACACAAAAATGAACGATAAGGAGTTGGAAGGTGACAAGTTGCCAGTGACCTCTACTGGCAGCTAAGCAAACTAATTTTACGCAGTTGGAAGGTGACAAGTATTATAGATTCTTGTTGGTGCAGACCTCTACTGGCAGCTAAGAAAACTATAACTAATCTCAAAGTTTGGCCGCTACGAATTATGCGTAACAACGAGCTTTTTGCTATGTAAGAATATACGTATACATATGAATGGCATGTTTTCGTCTTCTTCTTTATTAAGTTAACAGAAATACTCCACCGTTTAACAGACATGCTCCACCTGTTAACAATCACACTAAAATAATAGAATGTTACTTGTATTTCATTATTTGCTTGCTGGCTGTCACACTTAAAACATATTCAAAGCAAAAAAAATAAATTCAATAATTAAAATTAATAATAACAATAAGTAACAATGGATGATGTAAGAGAACTCCTGCAATTCATGCAGCCCAATCAACGTTTGGACCTCAAAGCAGTGTCGCTGTCACACGTGCTTAGTAAGTAAATCAAAGCGAAGTTAAAATGTAAACAAATGTGCGGGTACCGCAACACGTGCATGGCTACTACTTAATGAACAATAGGTTTGACTGGAAGTGCTGAAGGCAAAGAGGCCATACTCTCGCTGGATGACATGTTGATGGCAATCTTTGGGCTGACCTTTGACGCCAACGCAACAGTTTCAAAGGATGCAGTCTTCAGTTTGATAAATCTGACGGCAGAAGAAGCTGGCGCAATCAAAGTCTACGAGCTGGCCAAGCAGGTGCAGCCCGTAAGATGAACTAACAACGATTACAGAACAGCCACTAATTCTTGAATATTTTAGAGTTTTGCCATTGTGGAAATCGCTGCCAAACAGATAAACGACGAACAGGCGGAGCTTGCGGATGCCTGGAGCATGGTGCTCAGCAATTTAAGTCGCGTTGAGGCGCTTGTTCACTCTATACTTGATACATTGGAGCCAACACTGCCTCAACTGGCCAAAGCCTTTGCCAAGCTGGACTACAATCAGAAAAAATCAAAACTGCACTATTTGGCGCCCATTTTCTGCAATCTTACACAAGTGCCGCGCGGTCGGGAACTGTTCTGCCAGCCCAAGTATCATCTACTGGAGAAACTGCTACCCTTTGCCACGTTCAAGGAGAACGTGGTGCGCCGTGGCGGCACCATTGGCATCATCAAAAACATATGCTTTGATGCCGTGTATCATGATTTGATAGTAAATGGAAATGATCAGATATTGGTTGCCATACTTGAGCCGCTGTGCGGACCCGAAGAGTTCAGCGACGAGGACAATGAGATGCTGCCCATTGAGCTGCAAGTGAGTAGAACAAGAAGTTCCTGTTGCATTATATTCTTATTATTATTATTATAAGTACCTGCCCGAGAGCAAGACACGTGAACCGGATCCTGATTTGCGCAAGATGTTGCTGGAGTGCCTGCTGCAATTGTGCGCCACTCGTCATAGCCGTGAACTTTTGCGTGCCAAAGGCGTCTATGAAATACTTCGCAATTACCACAAATGGGAGACAAAAGTGGGTCGCAACAGCGATTGCTTGCTGGCGTGTGAAAACGTTGTGGATATTTTGATCAAGTAAGTTCGATCTTTACTTATTGAATATTCCAGCGAAACATTACTGATTTCAACAGGCTTGAGGATGAAATTGGACTGGACAACTACAAAAGCGTTGAAGTGCCTGTGGAGCAGGCTGAAAAGTTTTTGCAGGAAGACGCCGACTATGTTAAGACTCTATTAGATTAGTTTAACATTACTAAAATTACTCTTAAACGATTATATAAATATGTATAAAATAAGTTAAAATCGTTAGGTTTTTCTTATTTTTGCAATATATGAATGCAGTTTTTATTCAGAAATGTTTTAAAGTTGTCATGTGTGATTTGTGTTTTCTATGTTAATGAGCGCTAGAAAAAGTTGCACGCATGCATTTAAATGCAAAAGAAACAATTGTAATTTAATTCGTTTAGTTTTAATAGCATCGTTAGCTAGTTTTCGTTTTAGCGCTAGCGCTTAAATGTAAATATAAACTTCTTAAGTGCTAAATACATTTGCATTCAAAAATGTTTAGCAATTGTTTTGCCATGAAACTGTCAATGTTTTATTTTATACACTTTGTTTGGTCGTTCATTATACATATGTAATTGGATTTGTATATGTGAAAGTTTTTTTGAAAAAAGTTTTATTTATACGAGTATCGGTTACTAGTCAATCAGGTGCTAAGTTTTTTATAACTTTTGCTTTCGATTAAATACCTTTGTTGCATTCCAAGCAGCGATTTCAGCAAATTTTTTTTTTGGTAATTTATCAAAAACGTGTGCAAACATTTTAGTTATATAATTTCATATTTTTTTAAATGGTAGTTTTTTACTTTATTTGAATGCAGAAACCATTGCAAGCTCGCTTAGTGTTAAAATCAATTTAAACATAAACAGAAGACAGTTATAAATTGTAACTACATATATTATTAACAATTCTTTATAATTTATTTATAAAATGCTCTTGTTGTTCTCTTAAGCTTTGCACGTAGATGTAGCTTGGTCCTATTGGTATTTTGTTTCATTTGAGTACGTAAAATTTAGTTAGACTTTATAATTAAACGTTTAGGCTTAATGTTAATTGTTCAAGTCCAAAACAAAATGATTTCATAGCTAATTCGTTTGTTTGTTAACTTATAACTGATTTTGGTATTAAATTCCTTCATAAATAGCCAAGTCTGAGTTAACTAAGAACTGCGAAACAAACCGAAGAACGCCGGCATAATCCATGAGTGATAAATACGTTAAACAGTAGGGATAATAAAACCGAAGATAAGGCTGTCGCCAAGTTTCTTTAACAGATTATGTTTAATGTACAAAATGAACATGTTGAAAGAAATGTCTAGCGCATGAGACGTGACAGAACCTCGTACTCAAGGATCTTCACCTCCTCGGAGTTGTAGGGTATATAGAGACAGCCATGGGATGGATGTACCTTGCCAACGGTCAGACTGCCGGCATGATTGCCGCGTCCAGCATACAGTTCCTCACCATCGACAGTGCGGCCGATTGGTACGGCACCGGCTGGCACTTCACCATTTGCACCGTGAATCCACACGTAGTTTTGGCCACTAAGAGCTTCATAGTTTTCCAACTCGATCTCCTTGCCGGCGTAGGCCACGTATGCCTTGCCTTTGTTGGGAATGATTTTGGCTGGCAGCATGTCGTTGTTGTGGAAGGCACGGCCTATAAAAATAGTATCGCCATCGGAATCGTGTCCAGCGGCGACGGCATCTTGTGGCACAGCGCCAAGGCTATAATGCAACCAGCTGTGTACTGCAAAGGATCATTTGGATTGTTAGTTTGACTTCAGATGTCGCATTGTGCTTCACTGCTTACCAGACATTCTATATGGAATACAAATTGGTACTGTGAGCGTGGCAATCAGCCAATTTCGCTTTTAACATATCTTAGCTATTGATAAAGTCTTATCAGCCTTGTCGAAAAGGTGATAGTTAGCTGGTGAGTCACGCATTCTGGTCTAGGTTCTTATCACAATCATAAAATAAAAATAATCATATATAGCACCGACGCATTTTGCCCTAACAACGTGAGTTAGAATGCGCTTGGCTACATAATACAGTAGAATTAAAAGTTAATCAAGCTACGATTAGCTTTAAAGTTGATTTGAGATTAAAATTAAAAATACTTTCTGTGTTGTTTCGCAGTTTTCTACATTAGTTAACCCTATTTAAGTGGCCGGTTATTAAATGTATTTTTATATGTATGCTCGTAATTGTTAAATAATTATTTTGCCTAAAATTCAGCATTTACTAACACGTAAATAAATCTATGTATCTACAATAATCGAACAATAGTACAATACACAGGTGAGTTGTAATTCCAAAATGTAAATACCTATTTGCTAAAAATAATTGCAATTTAATTTGATTTCTCGATTTGTTTAGTTTTGATTTTTGTTTTGATATACTATGATAATTGCCTAGCAGCGCTTTGCGTTTATAGTTTAATTTTTAGTGTTTTTTTTAAATATTTTGTTTTTTATATTTCATGAATTATTGTTAAGAAGTTGTTGAATATTTATTAATAAATCACATAATTGCTTGATGAATTCCACATAAAAATATGTTTCGTTATGTTTTTGTTATGACATCCTGTGTTATCCTTGTGTGCAATTACTGTAAGGTGCGATTTTAGACACCGAGAGATTGGTTGAGAAAGCGAGACACATTGTAGCTGGTGAGTGAGACAGAGTACAGTAAAGGATAGCTGTTTATGAGTTGTGTAAAAATATTTTGCGCAGCTGAATTATATTAAATGCTTCTTCACATTCACATTCACTTTGGCTAAATCCCTTCATCTTTCATGGGATGCTACTTCCACCTATCGTTGTTACGATTTGCTGATGTTATTGCTGTTGTAGATGTTGCTGATGTTGTTGATGGTGTCACTGCTACCTTGCAGACGCCAAGACCAGCAGCAGCGCCATGCTAAGTAGAAACGACTTAACGTCCCTTGGGTGGCTGCCGTTGCAGGCATCCGCATCGCTGCAGCTCTGAAGGCAGCCGTGTACGTATCTAAAAGAGAGGACAGAATGCACAAAAAGAAAAATACATAATGTTAAATTATGTTTGCGACAATGAGATTTCTGTATTAATGTCAGCATGTTCAGCGCATACGGTAACAATGAATATTGTTAGCGCACAACTGCACACGCTTAAATACAAATAATATATGCAAGTAAAAACATGAGAGTGACATTCTAAGATGGATATAACATGAGATTTATCATACTTATGCACTTAGGCAGGATACAACATCAAACAAATGGCATGCTTTAGCTAACATTTATGCAATACGTTGCACAGCTGTGCAGCAATGATGTGCAAATGATAAGGTTTTGTTGTTCAGCGTATCATAAAGAGCGGTAAGCAAATTACTAACATATTGCTCTGATGCCAGGCAGCTGTGAATAAATGGTGATGTGTATTTTTTTGTATCTTTTAAAATAATAATCTTTCTGTTCGTTTGTTTCGTAAAACATGTTGTGCAGAAATATTAAGTTAAAGACATTAAGTTGGCTACAAGGAACATGTGATTTTATGTACATAGTATGTTGTTTTTTTGGTTTTAAAAAACATGTTATAGCACGTGGTTTATAAATCTCATAAGTGAATGACATAAATGCCCATCACGTAATTCGATCAGAGCATTAAATTTTATTAAAATTTCAAACGTGTACAATTTATGCCCTTATTCAAAGATATGTTTGTGTAAATCAGGTATTAAGATTTGTTGCAGGCGCATAAAATAAATCGTGTATGTATTTGGAATAAGCTACGTACTTGTTATCATAATAGAATTTGCCACAATGCGACATTCTTATGATCTCTGTGTCTGTTGTGAGGGTGCCACTGTCAAGAGCGCATCCTCGTACCGTTATCGTCTCACCGCCTTCATCTGTCAAATAAAATTTAACTAAGTTATAGTCTGTATAACGTATTTGCTTATCTAAATAATTACCAAAATAGCCAGCGATTTTAATGCAAGCCGTTGCGGGAAAGAGGCCATCGCGACCCTTGCGACCGCCCATACAGGGCGATTCGAGTATGGTGGTGGAGTAATTATTATGAAATGGATCATCGCAAGCCCTATTGGCGCCGTTATACGAAACGCATTTGAAACAGTCTATGCAAAAGCCTGTCATAAAATATTAAATGTACAATTCATTAGATCTCTGAATAAGGAGAACATCATTGAAGTGTTTTGCTTACCGCTGCTGATGAGCATGCCAAGCATCAGTGCCAGGCAGCTAATGATTTCCATAGACGTGTGCGCTGCCATTTTTTGGATGAGTTGAGTTACTCACAGTCTAGTGGACTTACAGAATGCTTGCTGAATGGGAACGGGGAGCAACGTTATGTGGCCCACTGCCAACTCGGGCGTTGCAACATTTTTTTGGCCTGTAATCATAAAGAAAGAAAGAAAGAGAACGAGGTGAAATACATTATAACTGATTGATTATGCGGTTTCTGTTGATGGCTAGCGAATTGAAAATGTCAAAATCAAGTCCTTGCCATATGCAAGTGTTGAGCTCATTTCCATTTTCATAATTGGCTTTTGTGCAAATCCCTGGGTAAATTTGAGTAAAGTCAGTTCAGATTTAGATTTGTCGACTTAACGCTTGAAAGCGTCATGGTCATAAAAAGGAAAAGTGCTTTCACAACTCCACCCCAACAGCCGCGGCGACCATAAAACTGCAATTCTCGGGAAGAAGACGCCCAGAAAGCCAAAAATGAAAAGGTAATAAATTTCACAGAGCCAATTTTTGACATCATTTTTGTTCAGCTTTTTTTTTTTCCTTTTTTGCTCTCTTTGTATGAACTCTAGAGGGCGAAGCGTGTGGCATATTTTTGATTGCAGGAGTGTAAATAATTGCTTTTCACTCGATTTTCGTGTCGAATGCGCGCCATATTTTTTTGGCTTTCGATTATTTTTATAGTTGTTTCTGGTAATGGCTGTTGTTGTTGTTGTTGTCGCTGGCAGTTTAATGGCCTCGAGCGATTGGCTCGAGCATATTTTTTTCTTATTCTTTGATATAACAAATTATGACAAATGGTAGTGACTTACGTGCAAAAAAAAATTAGTTGGAGCTGTAGTTAAGCCATGGACAAATAATTCATGTGATCCACGAGAGAGAGGGGATAGCAAACGATTTAACTTCTTGAGCATCTACTTAAATGCTGTCTAAACATATTAATTACATGCCATTGCATTCAGGCAATACATTATTAAATTTTAATCATTGCTAATCAAATTAAATTGCCCACTTTGATATATCACATGCGAGCACATTTAATTTCCTCGTCAAAAATATGTGTGTATGTATGTATGTATGTGAGGCCTATGATAACAAGCGACACAGTAACAACACAAACAAATATGTATTAAGTAAACACGCTGCTGGCTCATCGATGTATCGGATACATTCCACCCAAAATCCAAATGGTCAGACACTCAATACTCAGTGGAATTAAAGTATTTTTTTTTTTTTTTATTGTCAGCGGTTGCTGAAACTTTAATATTTAAATAGATTAAAATTTTACAGTCAGCTGTTAGCTTACGGTATACTGTGGCAACCCACACTTATATTCATGTTTCTATTTATTATTAATTTCGAATTGGAATCCCGATAAAGAGAACGTTTCAAAGCATGAAAATCTGTGGGGCGTACAAGTCGAATGTTTAATGCATTCACCACAATTGCTTGCATTAATTATACGCCTTGTAAATCGAGGCATATTGTGTGGTATATGGTAAACTAGTTAATGGAGTCACACAAGAAAATGAGTCCAATAAGTAATTACAATATGTCTTATCTGTCTGTTAATCTCTTGTCATTATCAGTAGTAGTACAACTTTAATAATCAATGGGGCAAACAAGCATTAATTTGTATCACAGAGCTGTAATGTTCTGTAAATGTCATCACCATCAGGCACAATAAGAAGTTGTAATTAAATTGCAAAAGCTGTTAGCCTTCTATTTTTCTCTCAACTGCCTTAATTCTATTTGCAAATTACCCACAAAGCAGTCTAACGTTCTGGCTGTGTTGCACCGCTAACTGAAAGTGTTTTGCCGGAAACGGAAGTCAGTCACATCCCACATTATAACAGCTCCATTTTCCCTTTTGATTGTATTTTCTTCTTCGACCAAATGAAGCTTTTGTATACTTGTTTCTACCTAAATAGACTTTGTGTTTGTGGTTGTCCTTTTTGTGTCATTTCCTCATAAATATATAAAACGTTGCCACTGTCTCTCACATCCTGACAACTACCAGCTCACTTCATGTCCTCGTTGGCATTGTGCTCTTTTAACCACTGTCAATGTGTTTGTTAGTTGAATCCTGAATGAAGATCCTTGTTTTTTAATTGTGTGTGTTGCAGAACTTATTAAATTTCGTGGCTTCTTTTGTTGCCTGGCAGCGGATGAGCTGCTGTGCTAACGATTATGACAAAACAGAATGTCTGTCAATGTGTCTGCCTTGTATCCTGGCAAGACTCAGCGAACTCAGTTAGATGATTTATTCATAGATGATGTTCTGGTAAGAACATGAATAAGTTTGTGGCAATAATGATAAGAATTCGGCTTTTATGTTTGCAAACTTTGCTAATCTGGCTTCAGTGGGAGGCAACTTGAACTGTCCCGTGGCGTACATTAAAAATGAAAAATTACAAAGCATTCGCAAAAAACACAAGTCAGAAACAGAATCCCCATTAATTTCTTAATCTAGGAAGAGCCGACTCTCGACGCAAAATCGTATTTATATTATGCAGATACTAATTGAGGTTGGTCATTAGGCTTAGGTTCGACATTAAGTAGGCAGTACTGGCGAGAAAAATTAGGCACATTATTATGTGGTTAACGCAGGCGTTTAAATGAGGAGGAATACAAATAAAACATCTTTATAAAGAGAAATGCAAGTTACGAAATTATTGTATTCAAAGTCTCAAATGCACTTTATGGATTGGATTATCTTGAAACAAAAAGAAAATGAATTCTGCTTAAGCCGAATGATTTATTATGATCTTAGCTTTGACAATTATATACTACGCATAAGAGCGGTTCTGCTTGAAATCGTTCCGTCTGGGCTGTAAGCAATGTGATTAAGCACAATAAAATACAATGCTCAATATTATCGGCACAGTCATCACTTCCCTTTACCCTCTCCCCAACCAACTGACAAGGGTTCACAGTTTAAGAGCCGACAAAAAAATCAATCCAAGGGCGAGTAAGCAAATTCAGGATCATAGTTTAGACAAAGGTCGCCAGTTCTACTTTCTGTTCACCTAAGCTTGTGTCATTGCGCTTTAATGGCCTGAAAGTAAATGCCACACAGTCTCCTCCTCCGCCTGCGCAGTTTTGAATTTCAATCAAAGCTGCAAAGAATTTTGCTTGCTTTCTATATATTTTTATTGGCGATTTTCTTGCTTGAATTTGAATTTTTGTCAAATTATTATTCAATTAATTCAAGTCAAAAAAGCAGAGGGAGCAGTTTGCATAGCCCAAAGTAAAAACTTTTTAATGTTCATTAAATTTGCTTTGACGAAAACTTCAACAAAACCATTTTGTTCATTTTTAGGCACTTGAATATGTTAATTTTATAATATAGGTAAAGGCATATTACTTTAATTAAATTTCCTTTAAGCGCAGTGAAAGATATGGATTAATTTCGGGCACAATGTCACTCTCGCACACATGCGATGTAAAGGCATTTGCATAAATGCAACTGTAAACGGACTTTTTGTTGTCAGTGTTAAATGGGGTACAACTGCGGATTGCATCTGCAAATAACAGTTTGCTGCTGTTGTGTGTTAGTATAAATATATTTTTTTCTTATATGAGTATGTAAATAGCGCAACTATAGCATAAAATGTCATAGTCATGAGTTACAAGCTTCTGAGTCAGTTAGTACGTTAGTTTATCGTTCTCTTATATAAATTAATTCAAATTCATCAATTGTTTGTTTAACTACTTATAATTCAATAAAATTTTTTGGCAAAGCAATCAAAATAAATGCTAAAAACGCAAATGGCAGAGTAAACATTTAAATATACCGCTTAATATAAATAAAATGGGTCAGGTTTATTCCAAAATTTTAACCGATATTTGAATACGAAAACAGGTTTAAAATAAATAAAATTTTTCCCCCCCGTTAGAAAGCCAATTAACTGTGCCCTGTTTATAACTAAATGCTCCTATCTCTAATCCTATAGCTATCAATATTTATGGGCCATGCTCTGTGGACCTTTCACGGAAAACGATTAATGGACGCACACTCAAAAATGTTGAAAGCTCACGCAACCAACTTTCCTGAGTGAATGGGACAACCAAACTAACAGGAGATTTATGTAAGGTCATGACAACGACTTAACTTAGTTTGTGTGTGTTTGTTGGTGTTTTCGGATCGGCTTATTGCCCTGCTTACCATTAGTTAAGCACTTAAGACAATTTTTTCAATCATTGTATTCTCTTGAAATGGGTTTCAAAATGCCAGATGCCAATTTGAATATGCCCAGTGCACTGCGATTTAAGGCCATTAAATCAGCATAATCCCCAACTGCGCAGTTTGCAGTTGAATAGCGTGAAATATTTGTACGGGTTAAAACGAATGCAGCCAGCAGCAGGTAACCACCATTGGCAACCGCCAAACCACCAGCAGTGCAACTACCGCACGCATAGGCCCTCAACGCATGCACTTGACTCGATGTTTGTGTAAGTCTGTATGGTATGGTGTGGCCGTAAATCAACAATGCGACATGTGGGCTATTGGCAATTCCGCGTTGCCAACCCCAAAACATTCCAATTACGCACAGACCACGGTGATAATCAAATTTTGCTGAATGCTGCACTAATTGCCGTGAAAAATTTTGCCATGATAAGGGTTCCCCCAAGGGAGATAGTGCGATAGTGGGTAATTTCCCAACTTGTGAGTGTGGCATTCTTTACAGTTCAAAGTCAAATTTTTTTTAAGGTGTTTCTTTTACTTCGACTAAAAAGCTGCAATCTGCATTAAAAAGGATTGAGAATGCATTGAACCTTGGCCATTTTAAGGCTTAGCCAGTCAAATGCCCCTTAGCACTTAAGAAGCGTCCGAAGTTCTCCCGCTCATCCTTGTATAATGCCACTCAAATGGAAGGAAACAAGAGATAAAAAAGGCTAAGAATGCTTTTAACAGATGATGAAGGGTGGAAGAGAAAGGGGCAAACGCGATAAGCAGCTTAAGAAATTTGCCTGCTGCTCGAACTACTTGCAAAACATCTCAGTCTTCAAGATCAATGCCCTTCATGTTCTCTTTTTCTCTCCTTTATTCTTGAATGAGCAACTTCTGGCTGAGCTAATTAAGAACTTAATGATGTGGCAAACTGCCTGCAAGAGCTGCATGGCGGGGCAGCTAATCTTTCGCCATTGACACTATAAGCCGTATGTTTGTGTGTGTGCGTCTGTTGTCAGTTGTGCTGTGTTCGATGACACTCGACCGCAATTCGCCAACTGACAAAAGCGACCCTTCTGAGCTCTTAGTGCTCTTAATATCCCCCTCTTCAAATCACTATTTCCATGATTCCCCAACCCCGTGCGTATTTTCCGTTTCCTGTGGCTCCGATGCTCTCACGGTTTACTGGCCAAAAGAGGTTGCTCACTTTTTGTGTGATAAACTACAAAGAGGCTACATATAAAAATTCATTTTGTGGATGTCAATTCCACGAGTTAGAAAGTTTTAACAAGTGAACAGAACAACACGAAAACAAGGTTAACCGAGTGTTTTGACTTTCTCCAGTTGCCTGGTCTGCTCACAATTAATCTAATTGTGTGGTGATTCTGTTGCTTCAGTTCGTTGCCAAGCTAAATTATTGAATTGGCTTCATTTTAAAATTTTATCGCGTTGTTAACAACAAACGTGGGGAAGACAAATGAGTAGTTGAAGGAGGGGAAGTGAGATTCCCTCGAAGCGACGTGCCTGGTACGCAAAGATGTTTGAATTAAGTTGGTCCCTCTATAAGTTTCATTTACGTGATCCCAGCTGCGGTTATCAACAAATTGACAGAATACACAAAACAATGGTAAGGGAGAACAGGAATGAGAGAGGACAATAGTGGGGATTAAGGTAAGGGCTTTCCTTTAATTAATTAAATTATGCTAGCAAACACTTTGCTTGTCCTTTTGGCTGTTCTTATTTCTACCTGGAATATTAAGAAGCTTTTTCATTAAGTCTAAGTGTCTGGCTGGGCCACAAAAGAAAGGAAACAAAATATAGAACCGAAGGAAAAAGATTTATTTTAAATTTAAACACTCCACTTCTTAATCAGTATCTTAAAACTTAAACTTAAGCAAACAGAATCTAAACAAGGTATAGGAAACTATTCAGTTTTACCTTTTGAGTTGCTAAGAAATTCTATGTTGGGATAAATATGACACTCTTTTTGACTCTGTTTGATGAAATGCGTGTAAATTAATTTGTTATAGCAACAAGAGCAACACTTGAAAGTTTTGTTTCATTGTACATTTTTAAACAATTCCATGAATAACAAAGCAGCAATCAACGAATATAGAACGCCACAACTACAGCGACCCCAGAGGCAAAGTTGTCTATTAAATTCTCCTGTATTTACTCTGAGTATGAAAAGTTTCCCAAGGAACACACAGTTTTAAATTGAGCTCTTGAGGCTGTGGCCGTGCGTATGTGTGAAAGATATGTCACAAGGGTCACATCCAGGTGAGAAACCAGATATAGCTCAGGGGGCAGACGTCACCTTACATTTTCTGAAGGTAGCAAAAAGTTGGCACCAGAATGAAAATGTAAAGTTTTCGATGGCAAAGCAGATCATGTGAATAACAAGGCAGGATAGAATATGTAAACACACATACTTCCACACACATTTCCACACCCATACACACACACAAAAGAGGCAACCTACCAACAAGGCAATTAATTTGATGCAGTCAATTCATCAGGGGCTACACGAAGTCTCCATGGGAATACAAAATGGCGGCTTAAGCTAATTAAACAGCTTATACGAAAAGCTCCTGTGTGTTGGAGTGTGCGTATGTGTGAGTGTGGATGTGTGTGAGAAAATTAAAATTTCACACATTTTAGGAAATTATGCTCAAGCACTTAAGTGTTAAAGGCTCAAACAAAAGTTCCTGTGACTGTGTATCCTTGTTTTTCTTTATCTTAGTCTGTGTCGTTGTCGTTGTGGCTGTGTTTTTTGTCACTTGATGCCACCTGCTCTTCTTCTGTATCGATTTTCATCATGCAAATATTTACAGATAATGGGACATTTTTTTCATCCGTTGTACTTGTTTCCGACCGCTTATCTGTCAAGTTGTGTGACGATGCTTTGCCTTTGGCATGTCGAGTGTTGGATGTGTACATCTATTTATGTTAACCACCTCGCGTGTGCACCACAGCATAAATGTCGTGCTTTAAAATTATGGAAAGCTATTTGAAGTAGAAGTGTGATAACAAAAACGTTAATCTATTTTGGTTAGAGAAAACACTACAGGATGTAAACAAATGCTATTTTCATACTGTAGTATATCGCTTGTTGCTATAAATACCCAAGTGAAATGAATAAAACAAGGCAAGTGATTGAACTTCAATAGGTAATCATGCTCTTAATTATTTTGTCGAATACTTCGTAGCTGTGTATTGGTAAAATATTTTAGATTTATGTTGTAGCTATAAATTGAAGCGGCATTATATGCATTCACAGCTACAATATTGTTAAGACCCAATGAAGTGTAAAGTGCCTGCATAGACCTTGTGTTCAAGACAGGACCAAAGCATTTGTTGTTGGGTAATAAATATGGTAAATAAATGAAAGTAGCTACCTCTGAAAACTCGTTTGCATTAGAAAAGGGAGAGTAGGGAGAATCATTGCAAATATTCAGATAAGTTTTAATTAAACTTTAGATAAATACCTTAAAAGCTTATTTAAATTACTCTCATACGGCAGGGTAACTATTTAAATTTCCTGTTTAAATTTAATTTAACATCCAGCCATTGCATACGATACGTATACGTAACCTGACATGTCCACAAAAATCAGTAAACGTGGGCTTTCTCTTGCGTCTACAATGACTGTTTTACTCGTTCGTCTCGAGGCGCAATGCGCCAATAATTTCTCATTATTTTTTCAGGAGGCTGATTTACAGCATTCGCCGAAGGATAAAAAAGCTATCAGTTGGTGTTATACTTGTCTTGTCTCTGCAGCTGTTTAAAGCTCTTTTTTCGTCTTTTGAGCTTTATAGTTGCTTCCATGGCCCTTATTGGCATATTCTCGCCCTAGCTGGAGTTGGCACAGTTGCTCATCAAACAAAGTGCATTTTGTCGTTATACCCAACCAACCAACCAAACAACAACAACAATGCAAGAGCAAAATACCGCAGTTCATTTTTCATATCCCACTGCATATTTCTTTTAATTTCAACCAGCGAAGCGGCACACAACAATTTCATCTCATTTCATTTTTTTCAAATACTTTTTAGTTATTTACCAAGTGCGCAAAACGCCGCAAAGTATGCAGCGGAAAACTTAAGCGAAACTGTTAAGAGTTTTAAGCCCAGCACTGAATTTTAAATGCTCTATGAAGTAAGTCAACGAGAAGAAGGGGAGGAAAGGAGTGTGTAGCTCGATACTTCTTTAGAAAGAAAACTTTTTCTGTTTCTTCACTTTCACTTTTACTTTTCTGTTTGCTGCACACAAGCCTCTTGTATTTGGCCAACTAGACATAGAGAGAACTGGAACACGAAATGGCGAAAACCGACGAGTGCGGATAAAGTTTCTGTGCCTTTGTGCAAATATTATGAACGGAAATTGTATTTGCGGTGCCGCTTGAAACAATTTTAGCATCTGCAACAATAACAACAACAATAATCGGAATAATTACGATGGCGTGATAATTAAAATTGCACGAAACTTTAGTAATACAGTCTCGAATGCAGTGCGGCGTGTTAAATGTGACAAGTACAACGGGGAACTGTGCCCAATCGCAATGAATGATTAATGAATGCAAATTAGTCAAGAATTGAATGAATAGAGAGAACAATTAATTCAAAAGATTTGTGTGAAGTCTGATGGCTTGATAAATGATGAATTTATGATTTCTTCTTTACTTTCAGTTTAACTGAAAATCATTTTAAGTTTCAACTTAAACTCAATTCTCTGTCTTCAATTCAAGATTTAAAATGCTCAAGGTACTTTTTAAAATCCTGTCATTTGCATAATACTGAACAACACGAAAACAAATTCCAAGCAGTTGAGCTCCGAGTTAAGACATTTAAAACAGGAAAAACACGATTCAATTTGCAATTGAAAGAATAATTAAGGCGCATTTGGTACACATAATAAACACTATAAAGTTTTACCAGCAGAATAAAATATCACAAAAACTGACACCCAGAAAATGCAATGAAATTATATAATGCTTAAACAAAAACAGAAAGTTGTTGCCATCACTGCCACTTAACTAAAAGTTTTCTTTAGGAACACGGAGAAGGGATCCACGCAACGACTTGCCAAAGTTTTTCAATAAGCGGCGATGCCAAAAACAAGACTCAACATGTGTTCAAGACCTGGCCATGGCGAGAGCCAGTCGAGGGGAAAGAAAGAACTACACAACTGTGAAAATGTGATGAGGCAAGTGATCACTAACTAAGCAATAAGTAAGAAATTGGCTTAGGCAGGAACAGGAGAAATATGAAAGCCAATGCCAGGGGTCATTCTAATTTATGATAAGCCAATAAACATAATTGAAATACATTAAAGGCAGGCACTGCTGAACTGAGAGTGCCAACCACACATAATACCAACTCATGTGAAGGTACAACGAACCCATCCCTATAGTTGTTGATTTATCGATTTCTGTGAGCAGAATCGAAGTGAAGTCAAGGTATTCAAGTTATGACACACAATAAAAGGCGATGCGTTAAAAAACGATACGGGAATGTCAAGGTTGAGACAGAGGTCTCAAGGCATTCTGATTGCGCCATATGCCCTGTCAAAATTATAAAAATAAAAACATTGCGAAAGTAATGCAAAAGGTGGGCTTATGTAAGTTATGAGTTATGACTAAGTGATTGTTGTTGAGTGGAAGATAAGATGTCAAATACTTTGATTTGACACTAATAAACAAGAGATCTTATGGCTTACCTGGGAATGGATCACGCAGTGTATGCGTAATGCTTTTGGAAGCAGAAATAAAGTGACTCACTACAAGTTATGAGAAAAGCCTCCTATAATATAAATTATGCCAATGACCATTCAACATCTTTTGGAATCACTCAAGAAATCTTTTTTGCTGAGACAAGGCTAGTAGCTCCAGCACAACTTTTTCAGACGTCTTAATAACGTTGGCTTTACCCACTTGCTTTACGTTTAGCACTTGAACCACATTTTCCTAGCCACAAAAAGTTGAACGCGTTAAAGTCAAAAGCTCTAGCTTTGATATTTCAGGTTGTTTGTTTGAGTTTTAACAAATATTTTCAGTTTGGCAACGCAGCTTTATCAAATAAAATACATTTCTTTTTTTACACAGCTGAAATTCAATGTTATTTTTTTTAATTCCATTCATGCAACATAATGTGTAAATTAAACCGCTCAGCAATGAATTTACGGCTGACAACAAAATATTTTTGCCACATCATCAAAAATGCACCAAATTAATACCAAAAATTTAATTTAATTTCAATTTGTGGCCCTTTTGTGGCTTTTGACAACAGCAACAACAATTTAAGCCTGATGGGAGTTGTGTTTGTTATGTGTGTATGCTTTACATAATACATAACAACAGTAAAAATAACAAAAGAAAAACATAATATTTTCATTTCATTCATTGTGCTAACAAAAACGATAATCATGATTGAGATACGGGCCTTATGATTGACACTTTTACATGCTGATGCAGTCCTGCTTGTTCCACACTTTAAGTGTAGAATGCAGCAAAAACCACAATTTTTGTTGGTTCTCCCAATCTACGATGTAACGCTGCAGTTCAAACTACTGTCGCTTGTCATATAAGCTAATGCGATGCTGACCTCTCTCACTCCATCTCCAGACAGCCCAAAAAGCACCTGGTCAGCAGATGAAGAGCAAAGTCTGACATTTAAAGCTGCCTCTGTGCTTCGAAGCGTGTCTCCTGGGCACGCAAACACAGCAACAACGCGTGCCAGCCAAACAGTTCTCCAAATTGAACAGGGCAACAAGAGAAAAGATGAGTATCCAATTGCAAGCGTGTGCTACGTTGCAAAAAGTGCTAAGCCACAGCCCGAACAAAGTGTGGTGTGTGGAGCTAGGAAAAGTTTGATTAGAAGGCTACTGCAAAATTGTGGGAGCTTGACTTGTCCCAGAGCTACAATATGGAAATTGGAAATCGAATGACACAAAGTAGATGGATTGACTTGACCAATGCAAGGAGATGGAACATTAAGTAGCTGCGAAATGCATTTTCATTTAAAGTGCAAGATCTGCAGTGGGAACATTTCATGATTGGATTAAGTTTCATCTCACTGTTGAAGTACATAGTCAAATATTATTTACTTAGACAAAATACTAATGCTTTAAATAAATAAATAAAGAACAAGTAAATCAAAAACAATTTTGAAGACATGCTTTTACTCGTATACGCTTTCTGGCATACTTTTGTAATCGATTTAAGAAAAAATTAATGAGTGTTTGAACTCACTAGCGATGTGTTAACAATTGCAAAACCATTCAAAATTACTTTTTGTTTTGCTTTTGACCGCCACCAACAGAACAACAAAGCGCGCACATGCATACGCATAAATACGCACAGACACACACAAAAACTTACAGACAAACATAGCGAACTTCTTTAATAAGTGAATGATGATACTAATTGATTAATTAATTAATATATTTAAATTATTTTTAGTAATTTCTCAATTGTTTGCTAAGCGCCAACTTATGCTTATTAAGTATGCAATTATTGCATATATATTATATAATATCCACAGGAGCATTTATATAATATTAGGGTATCTAACACTCATCATTCGTCAGTTCATTTTCTTATTATAGAAGTCCGCTATGTTTGTCTGTAAGTGTGTGTGTTTTGTGTCTGTGCATTCACGAAGAAGCAAAACAGAATTGCCTTGGACGAATGATGATTGCTGCATACCCTAACTAGCTTATTTGCTATATTTATCAATTAATCAATTAATATTATTAAACTATTTTAGTAATTTCTCAATTGTTTGCTAAGCGCCAACTTATACTAATCAAAGTATGCATTTATAGCAAATATATTATTGAAGTACATGTCCACAATAGCACTTATAATTTATTAGGGTATTCAACACTCATCATTCTTGTTGCTTAACAGCTGCATGGCTCGACCGTCCCGGGCTGGGGCTTCTCTGCTGCTGCACCAAGCACCAATACCATCATACTTATTTTGAGCAGAGAAAATGTTTTTACAACAAACACATACTATTGGCTATGCTAACGCTGCGAACATTTTTTTGAAAGCGTCGACGCTGATCTTGTGTGAGATAACGCGGTGTGAGGTTTGCATGTATTGAACCGCTTGGTTTTTGCTACCCTCGCCTATAGATGTTAAAACATCAAAAAAAAACAAGTGGATACGTTGCAGTCGGACGCAACCGACTGCGATATACTCGATACCAGTATTAAAACCGGTAAAAAGAGGCCCGATTGCAAAGCAGTACGGATGCGGGGGGTGTTAGCTGCCTTAAAAATTGTCTGATACAGATGGGGATGCCACCAGCTATCTTCCTGCCAAATTTGGTGACTCTAGCTCAAAGTTTGTTAAAGGTGGGGGAAGGGGGCTGGGGGCGTTTTGGGTGGGCGTGGCATCCAAATTTTTGATGCAGATCTTTGTGGAATGCCAATTGCAATCTTCCTACCAAATTTGGTGACTCTAGCTCAAAGTTTGTAAAAGGTTCGGGAAGGGGGGCTGGAGCAGTATGGGTGGGCGTGGCTTCAAAATATCTTTGGGGATCGTTACCAGCTATCTTCGCACCAAATTTGGCGACTCGAGCTCAAACACCACGAAAGATACACGCATTCCCGTTTTTAGCGAAGCGTTAGGTTGGTTGGCGGCGGCTAGGGCAGTATGGGTGGGCGTGGCATCCAAAGTTTTAATTAAAATTTTTGGATGTCGTTATCACTTATCATGGCACAAAATTTGGTGGCTGTAGCTCATAAACTGAGTTAGATATAGGCATTTTGATTTCCAAATGCAGGGGGCTGGGGGCGGAATGGGTGAGCGTGGTCCAAAACTTTGATGCAGATCTTTGGGGATCGTTACCAGCTATCTTCGCACCAAATTTGGCGACTCTAGCTCAAACACCACGAAAGATACACGCATTCCGTTTTTAGCGAAGCATTAGGTTGGTTGGCGCCGGCTAGGCAGTATGGGTGGGCGTGGCATCCAAAAATTTGTGCATTTTTTGGATCTCTCACCTATCTTGGCAAAATTTGGTGGCTGTAGCTCAAAAACTGAGGTAGATATAGGCGTTTCTGATTTCAAATTGCGGGAGGGCTGGGGGCGGAATGGTTGGGCGTGGCCCCAAAATTTTGATGCAATTTTTTCGGGGATGCCAGTAGCTATCTTTCTACCAAATTTGGTAGCTCTAACTGTAAGGGTGTGCGGAAACGGTGGATTTATCGATTTTGAGCTATCGAATTTATCGATTTGCCAGCCTCCCAGTTATCGTATAACCCCAATCTTGACACTTTATCTGTCCCGGCCATAGATAAAGACATTTGCAAAGTTTCAAGTCTCTAGCTTGAAGGGTGTGGAAAAAAGTTGCGTTCATACAGACGGACAGACGGACAGACACCATGACGGACATTGCACAAACCCAATATACTCTTTACCTTTGGTATCGAGTATAAAGAAAACTTTTAGAACTTTAAATACATGTATTGTCATCTGAAACACATCTTTGGTGAAAATTTCAGAGCTCTAGCTAGTCGGAAACTTGGTGAAAATTCTATTACAAGAACCCGGTACAGACATACAAGTCAAGTTAAATAAAAGCATGTAAAAATAAGTTGGTTTATTTAATATCTGCTTTAATTTACCACATCAAAACACTTAAATAAACCAAGTTGTTATTTTCGGCATCACATTTGATGGTCATACAACACAGAAAATTAAGTGAAAGATTTTAAAGAAATTTTCAAAGCACTGTGTAGTATACACTAATTTTCAAATTCAATTTTTTTTATGGTTTGTTCTTTGCCAAATACAGATAACGAAATTG
Organism: Scaptomyza graminum; assembly: GCA_018901835.1. NCBI lineage: Eukaryota > Metazoa > Arthropoda > Insecta > Diptera > Drosophilidae > Scaptomyza > Scaptomyza graminum. The sequence continues at coordinate 1,270,030 of JAEIFL010000302.1, forward strand.
GCTTTGAAAATAACAAGTATACGCGCCGCATGCAGATAGCAGCGTATGAGTTTGGCAAATAAATCCAAACTCATAAATGTTATTACTTTCCGTTTTTGTTGTCGGAGCCCTACGACAATATCCAAATTTAGGGATGGAAACATTTGCTTACTTGATATGCTTTTAACACCGCATTTTATTGACTCTGTTTAATATTGTGATTAGGCTCCATATCCCTGGGGTGTGTCACAAGTATTTTGAATTATTAATGTGAGCGAGAATGGTTAATGCTCAAATTAATTGCCGAATTAGAGGATACGAATAATTTTAGTAAGGGATTTGCGGATTCCAAACTTCATACATAAAACCGTGTGAATTCCCTCACCCAGCCAATTACCAGGAACAGCAGTCAAGTGACCAATTCAATAAATTGATAGCCAAGTTCACCTGATGGTCTGATACCCCGTGCTGAGTTGCATCAAACAAACATTCAGCAGGACATCCCCTATGGACATGCATACACATGCGGGAAGCAGGGTGAAGAGATTGTTGTGGCTGTTTTCCTTGTTGTGGGTTGTTGGTTGTCGATTTTAATGTTGCCCTATTGCCGGCTCCCTGCTACTGGTGTGAATTTAATGCAATTTAAATGGAAATTTCCTGCTTTCATTTGTTGAATACGTATTGCAACTCACACGAACAGATTGCAGCTTGAATTTGTCATATTTTCCCTGGTTGCAGCAGCAGACCAAGCTTCTAATTTGTAGCAAATAGTTGGGTTTGCACTCTTTTTGTCTCTCTCTAAATGAACACAAGATATGCTTGGCTTCTGTTGCTGACAGGCAGAAATCTGCAGAGTAAACTTACATAAGTCATTGTCATCTGTTTGACTTGGCTTGTTGTCGCACATAAGACAGACACAACACACACATAAATAAACAAAATTATATGTAATTTACTCGCTTTGTACTGTTCGCTGTGTACTGTTTACTCTAACCAGAAGAACTTTCCCGCAGCTTTAGTCTAAGATTATAAGCTGTCAATTTTATTTACCAAGACTGTCGCCTTGCTCTTTTAATGCATTCATTATCAAAGTTGGTAAGAAGGGCAATATTCCAGTATTCACACAGTGTTTGCAAAAAGAAAGCATGGGAAAGTCAAACACATTATAGGTACAAGAAGCTGGCTGCCAATCTCCATCTCTTTTCTGCAATAAACTGTCAAAATATTTATATGGAAAATTTTATAGTCGTATGGTTCCATATTTGTGTAATAAAGCCGTGTTATTGTGAAGCAGTAAAAGTCACTCAGAGTGAGTCGTTTGGAAAAAGAAAATTTAAAGTTGTTAGTGGAGAATTTTAAGGTTTTGGCGTTGACATATTTTAAGACTTTTTTTTGGCTCAAATTAATTCCCGCTTCTGTTGCTGCAGGGTAAGTGGTTGCTTGTTTTGTAGCTAAATAAATATTTACCTAGCGAATTTTTAATTTACGGATTTTCTGTGTGTTTTTGCATGAGTGCTCAGGGACCGCATCACACGCACAGGCACACGCCCACTAATGTGCCCTCAGATTGGACGAAGTAAACTAAATAAAAAATATGGTTTTAGCCATTTTGGTGATTGGTTCAGTGTTTACTTTGCGCTTTATATAAATTTTCTCATGCTGAAGCAGAATATTGTGTTCTCGGTAAAATTTCTCATCACAAATGATGGTCTATTGACATTTGTGCATAGCGCAGAACTCAGGTTTCGACTTTCCCTAATGTCTGTCCACCTTGAATGAAATTTTATAAATCAGACCTAAGATTTCCACAGCATAAATAGGTTTGCGTTTTTTATACTGCTTGACAAGTTTGGCTGCACTTCGCTCTTAAAATCGGATTTAGTTCAAGTTCATCAAGGTGAATTCATCGCAACGAAATTGAGTGAAAAGAAATTTAAATTTTTTTTTAACTTATGGCACAAATTCGCCTTCTGCTTTTTATATTAGCTGAATAACTTTTTGGCCACTAAGTGTTGTTGAAAATATTTGTACTAACTAAAATATGTTCTTAATAAAATAATTTCTTTGCATGAAAATTATTAGTTGAGGTACTAGATACAAAATAACATGAAAATTCCATTCACCGTTTTTATTTTTTACAGAATTTTGCACCCTCAACAAATACCAATAGAAACAAGAAATGAGCAAACAAAAATAAAATCCACTGAAAACCTGTAACACAAACAGACGCTAAAGTGGAAATGATTGCTCTTTTCATTTGTTTTATCTGAGAAACAATTTAAATCCGTAACAAGTTAAGCAATATATTTAAAACAGACATGACGAGTAAAATGTTGTTTAACAGGGTGGACAGCTCTTGGAGAGGAATTTATTTCACTTGTTAGCGTCTTCTATCCATGCTTTTTGTCTTGGCATATCTCAAGATTCAGTACAACCCATTAATGTTGCTGGAAATATGCAAGACAGCTACGGAAGCAATTCACACAATGCAAATTTGTAAGTCAAGTTGAGCACTTCCTTCTGTTGTTATCCATTCTCTTTGCTTTCATTACATATACGGAGAAAATACGGGAAGGCGTTTAGTCATACCTCATTCCATTCTCTCCCTCAGCCCATTTCACGCTTTGCATATAAGCAAAGTCTATTAAAGATGATTTATATCAAGGAACTTTACTAAATTGCCTGTTGTGCATAAACTTTTCTACCGATACCAAATAAATTTTTAAAAATACAACTCAGACCATCTCATTTTTCAGGTCTCAAATGGATCAACTAATTTTTCGTTTTTAATGAACTCGTCCCGTGAAATAAGCTGCAGGATTTTTTTTCGCTTACTTTGTGACTTGAACTCGAGGCTCATAGTTAATTTAAAGTAGTTTATCAAAACAGTACATGGCCTTAAGCTATGCAACTCTGTAAGTAGTCTTATTAATGACACCAATTTAAGTACTCATTATTCTTTCACCCTGACAAGGACTTTTCACTGCAACGCCTTCACTCCCACGCCATGCGGAAACGATGTTGTCACCAAATCAAATCGCTTTATAACCGCTTGAAGGGAATGACTTGGACTTGATTTGGACTCGGACTCAGCTTTCTGTTATTCGATTCACCTGCTTTGATTGGCTTTGGTTGTGTGTTGTTTACATCCCTAGCTTTCCCTTTCTTTCATTCTCAACTCTGTATTGCGATGCTCTTGCCAAGTTTCAATTATAAACACTCTGGAATTGGCTTAGTGCGCTTTCCCTCATTGTCAGGAAGTGCGTGCGATTGACAACAAACGGAAATTGACTGCAGTTACCTGTAGAGAGAAGGCATGTGTTGACGGAGTTGACAGTGGGGTAAGTGGAAGTCGAAGTGTGCAGCTATCAATTGTGCAGTGTCAGCAAGCGCCATTTTGATTACAAATCAATTACGATTAAACACAAAGATATTTATAAAAAGCGAATAGAATTCATTGCATCAAGTAATCGTTTATATATCTCAGTTTAAAATAAAAAATTCTCTTCAGCCCAATAACAGCCTTCTGTTCAACAAGAATACATACAGATGTATTCTTGTTGCTTTAAAACACAACAAATTGTAAAAGCTGCATAAGTTTTGTAATAGGGCAGTACGAGAAAATCTGGCAGGCAAGACTAAAGTTTCTAGTTGGAAAATGACAAGTCAGAATGAAAAATTGTTGTAGCTGGCTTGTGTTTTGGTCCTTTGAAACCGCACATGCACCACCTACCAAACTAACTGAACTATCAACAACACAAACACAAACAGGCAAAAAGTTTAGTCCGAAAAAGTACTACAGTGTTAAGTTTTAAATGTAGATTTTTGACTTCATCAAACACATAATTAATGTATAGTTGTGTTGCCCTTTCTCCTTTTCCAAAATCTCGCATGACCACATCGGCCATATCATTATTCATTTCTGGTTGAGCAAAATTAGTGAGCTCGACTTAGCAAAACAAAAGCAATGGCAACGGCAGCAGCTTCTGTGGTTTGTTTGAAGTGGTTTGATGAAATGAACTTGATAGAAAATGCCCGGCTAGTTGACTATACAAACTCAAAGTTGAACAAGCAGACCACACTATTACAGCTAAATGGTTATAATTTAAGAATAATTTGTTTAAGCTTTGTGTAAGCAATAATGATATGAATATGAGCATAGGGAAATTCTTGGAATTAAACACGGTAAAAAAGGAAAGATTCGAAAAGAATCGAAAAAAAACTTTAAAAAAATTAAATATTTGATTATTTTTATCCTGCATCACTCATAAACAATAGAAATTGCAAAGAAGACAAGAAAGACGACGAAACTTTTCAATTGAGTCGCACTTGTTCTCCATGATTGTGAGAAAATCGATAAATGGCATTGAAATTGGGTCACAATGAAGCAGCAAGAAACGGGCAAATTTAACTCGTAACGTAAAAGGAAAATAGAGTAGTGCTTAAATATTTTCAACACTTTTTTTTTTAGCTCATTTTAAGTTTGTTTGTTTTTTAAAATCAATTTATTTGACAATGCTTTTCAAACTAGAATGTAACGCAATCTGAAACAATATCTAAACACTTCTTAGCCCAACTCGATTCAAATTCCAAATGCCATGAGTGCGTGCTACTTCCATAAAAAAGCCAAACTCAAATCGCCTTTAAAGGTTGAAGTGCCAAAGGGATCAATCGTTGACTGCGGACTGTGGGTTGGGTGAATTGTGGATGAGTGGAAGCGTAGGTTGTGATTGCCTTTTACTAAGTTACGCGCTGGTTCTTTGTTGTCCCTGGCACGCACCATTAAGTGACTGAAAAACTCATCAAACAAAGCGATGATGATGCGGGTAAGGAGGAAAATTGCAATAGGCACAGATTCACACGCACAGGAAGCATCCAAGAATCACGGCCGCGTATACGCAATTTCCGAAGTCCATTTTTCGTTGCCACCTTTTCAACTGCAGTGATGTGCTATGACGTTCTGTGATGTTTCGTCAGTGAGTATCATTCATCCATTGAAACTGGATAAGGAATGGTGGATAAAGTGTTGCATTTTAGTTCCAAAAAAATTTAGTAGCTAAAAGGAAAAGATTACAATACAGAAAAGTAATTACTACCACTTTTACTTATTCGGTCTTGATATAGACACTTGACAATAGCAACAACATCTTTTGGGTATCAGTGAAAAATTAAATTCCATATTCATTCGCGTGAAGGATCCTGATGATAAAATGCATCACACGTTCTGACAGGCACTCTATGAGTATTATAAACTCATCCAAGAGTAGCTTTCCCACAGTGGGGCACCCCAAAAATGAAAATTACATTTACTTGCAACCATGAAACACGCTATTTTGCACGCCATCTATTTTTTATGATTGTACAGAATGTCAGGAGGGGATGGAAAGTGAACTAATGCGCGAGCAGTAGTTGCTTATCGGTACACATCATACTCACGTTATTCCATTCTTTGTCCTACTCCTACCTCCTAAATTCTTCCACTGCACATCCAACTGTCTTTCATTTGTTTGGCCCCGCTTGTTTCCCTCTGTTTGTTTTTTAGCTCAGCTTGTTGATGTTGCAGAACATACAACAACAAAAGAAGGGCAACAGAAAAGCATATTTAGAACTAACGTTGTTTGTTTTTTCTGCTAGTGAAAAGCAAACATTTGTTCTTGGCGTAAAACAGATTTGACACCATTGTAATTTTCCAGAAATATATGTGAAACATTTGCTTTGCAGTGTTGAGTGTATTTTCAGTATTTTAAACATTCTAATTTATTTTTTCATCCCATAATTGCATTGTTATGAAATATTTCTCATAAATCTATTTTTCGTTTCTGAACCGAATGTTTATATTTGTATATTATTAAAGATTTTATTTTTAAGTAATTGCTATTCTCTGATGTAATGTTTTGCATTCCTGCAACCTACAATTCGAGTTGAAGCTTATATCAATGTGTCTATGCACACTTTCTCTTGCCTATAAGTATAAAGTGGGTGTTGAAATGGAAAAAAGATTAAGGAGCTATTTTAATTTATCAATTAATTTAATCATAAATGACATATATTACAGCAATATTATCAACAGGGCATATACGGAAATAGCCAATAGCCAATGTTTGAAGAAACTTTGTGGGTCAAGCAAACAAAATTAGACAAAAGAATAGAAAGATGAAAGCAAAGACGCTTTCGATTAACCTTAGCAGTAAACGTAAACAAAAAAACACGAAACAGGGATTAAGCGAGCAACAGTTAACAACGACTAGCCTATACCCTCACTACCAGTTTGAATTTGAAAACGAAAGTTTCAGTATGAAGAGTAACATCTTTATACCTATTACACATTTATGAAACTCTTTCTTATATTAATATTCTCATAGGGAGTGCAAATGTGAAACATTTTGTTGAAATGTTGTTGAATTACTGCCCATTGCAATTCATTCAGTCTCTGGTAGTACGAATGTAATGCCATATTTCTTGTGCTACCTCCTACTTCGACCCTGCATGGAGCATGTCAATTGCATCATTAATAATGGCATTTGCTGTTCTACTCCAGACACAGTCCAGCTGCCTGCCCATACATTAGGAAACGTGCCCAAGTCTGCCTCCCCACTGTTGAGTAATGGCTCGCACATACGCCAAGAGCCAGCTTTACAGACAATGAACTTCAAGTATGCCAACTGGCAGCAACTGGCAGTTGGAGAAGGAGCTTAATCGACACAGCACTCCAAGTAAGGGAACTTTGGTTGTGCCCGCCCTAACCCTCATTGAAGTACTTAAGAAAGGAAACGTGATCTGCATTGCAAATCGGTACAGCTTTAATTCCTACTCGAACTACAACAGCTGTGCACCTTTCGATTGACCCTCTTACCACAATGCAATTAAGCTTTTATTTAATATATTGCAATTCAATTGATTTGTAGGGATCTAGCCACCTCATGATACTCGTAAGCACTTCTAATGCTAAATTTAACAAATTAGCAACTCCGTACTGCCCACCCCTCGAAATAGTGTTTACACCCTTCGCCCAAAGCATGCTAAAGTATTTGCAGGTAAAAACAGCTAAGCAAAAAAATGTAACAAAATCAGCTCTCAAGCTCAGCTCTCTATTCTATCGTTAATAACAGAAATTTACACATTATGCTGCTTAAAACACATGTTGCCTCCCCTTCCCTAAAACTGACCTCTTTCCACACACTTCACTAACAGGCACAGGCCTTAAATATGTTGATATTTGTTACGCTTTAGTGCCGGCGTTATCTGGTCGTAAGTGTGAGTGTGTTTGTGAGAGTTTGTTACACATCCTAATTAAATTTTAATGCAGAAGCATGTTGCTTTTTTTGCCAGGCCTTAAAGGAGATAGATTCTTTCACAAACTTTAATAGGATAGCTTAATATCACTCAGATGAACTGCATTATATGGCTTTGTTTAAGATTATTCTAAGGATTAATGAATGCGGAATGCTTATAGACACTTTTGACTCAAAAAGTAAAAGAGAATTTTCAATTAATGATAGGTGTGTCAACATTTTTTTTAAATCTTTTTAGATTGAGAACACAGAATTCGTAAATAACAAGAAATAAGTTTACATGTTTTTAATTACATATTACTTATTACGAATTGCAGTGAAAGTCGCACAACACTCTTGTAAAACGTGCAAAGCATACAAATTAAGCGTACCAAATTATCCTCACTCTCTTGACACGCCCCGATCCGCTACACAACAGTCAACAATTGTCCTCTTAGCAGCTAATAAGCCGCATCCAAAATTATTGTGAGAAAGTGTGCACTGAGGAACTGATGTCCCAGCCAGTGGAATGAAAATCTGGCAAAGACTTTTATTGCGGCCGGAGATTACCGCAATAGCCGGCGAGCAGCACACAATGGGGAGGTAATTGTAATTGTGAGGGAATACAGTTGTAGTTGGACTGGAATCAAGAAATGGAAGTTGGCGCTATGCCAAATGGGCCTCTCAGCTAGTGTTATTTGAGAGTTGTAGGTGACTTTTTAGCTTAATTTGAAATTTCCATTAATGTCGAACCATTTTAATATTTAAAATATCATTCGCAAGGCTAAAATAGCGCGGCCAAGAATTTTACGACCCGTATGAATAATTCAGCTTGCGACAATAATAATAGTTAGTCAGCTCTAGACTGAGCTTAGCTCCTTGAAACCTGTATCCAGGCAGAAGGCATGGATGTTGGCTTAAGTGCTTTCCATGGGAAAATCCCTTGAAAACATAATCAAGTGGAGTCGAAGGGGGAGAACTGAAATACACGTGGAGTAAACGCAGGTTAGATTTGAATGAGGTGGCAGTTGAAAGTCTTGTCGAGGAATGGGAATTGCTGCAAGGCGGCATTAAATATGCAAATTAAAGTGCAGTCATGTGAGCAGTTGGAACCAGACTCGGATTCAGAGTGATTCAGGGTCTTAGTGCAGGTGAGATTCTCTTGAATTTTAATTCTTTGGATCAAGTTGAAGGCACCCTAAAGAAAGTATTCAAATTTTGGTGCGCCACTCGCATTCATGTTGCGCATACACCACGTGTGCCCAAGGACAACATAAACAAGATTTGTGTGTGTATGGGTGTGCTGCTAAAAGACATAAATTTTGGTGGCTGAGGCACGTCGAAATTCAAATTTACTTCCTTGGCATAGAAATCATTCGTATGGCTTTCACCAGCTGGCCACAGGCAAAATCAAAAGCAAAGGATAAGCTCGCTGGAGAGACTTGCCTGTTGTTGAATTTGTTTTGTTATGTTTGTTGTGATGAAATGATTGATCTACAGGATAAAATAGGAAACGCAAACATCATAATAATTCAGACATATCAGGCAGCTAGAAGAACAAAAGACATTAAAAGACATTATTCAAACGAAGCCAAGAAAAGAAATGCAGATTATTTGGCGAACATTTTGTAGAACGAACATTTTAAGATTTTAGTTATTTAAAAAAGAAAGTTAATAAATGTTAATGCTGAAATTCTATATTTATAAACAAACGATGGCTTACTGACAGCACTTCTAACTTTCAAGTTACTTATTAATTTGATGTTTATTCATTCACTTTACTTTATGGCTTTCTATTTTAAGCTTCTTTTCAGCTTACTGTTTCACACAATGTTCAACTACTTAGAAATGCTACAAAACATTGTGTATTTGTGAGGATGTCGGATCTTCGACCTCGTGGCAAAGACCAAGCCAGTTAGTGTAGCTGATTTTAATATCCCAAGAGTGTTCAAACGATGACAATGAATCTGGTTTTTCGTCTACGCCATTATGAGACCCAACTTTCTGACCCATTTTTCTTTTAGAGTCCTCATTCTCATTTTTCGACAGCACAAAATGGCATTGCCATCAGCTTCAGTTTTCAACTTGTGACAACGAAATGTGTACAAATTAATAATTGAACATGAGCCAGAGCTAAGCCCATAATTATGCTCGTACAATGTAAATTTATAATTATATCACCAGATTTCCAGCTGTGACAAAAGTCTCAATTGAATGGAACTGAAAGTAACCTGTTATTATTTCATCTTCTACTTATCTTCATCGTCTACTTATCATCCGGCAAATCTCTTTATTGTATGCCCCGTTGAGTTCAATTGAATCCAGAAAGCCTTCTGTCACGACCCAATGTGAATGCCATTCACAATCCACAAATCACAACCGAGAAGCAAACTAAAAGACTTTTACACAATAGGCATAAATGCAATACAATCTGTTATGCGAATGTGGAAAGTGTAAGCTAAAGGTTTTCATATTCACATCGACACTGAGAAATGATTTCAATTTCTCACCTTCCTTCTTGTTGGTGTAAGTCCCTTCTATCAACATGAAAATCCAATTGACGCTGAGATGTTTGTTGAAAATAACTCACATCTTGCTACCCCCTGAGAGTTAAGTTGAGTTAAAAATTTTGTTCACAGCTGTCATCATTTCCACTTTCACTCCTCTACTGTTTAGGGAGTCTGTTGGTTAGGATTGTCCCTTGAGTATGGAAGTTTCCCTGATTCTCTTTCCTCTGATATTCAGGGACTTTGGTATTTTTTCCCAGCTACAGAGAATGAATTGTATTTTTCGTTTCGAATTCACATCAATTTTCAAATCTGATTTTTGACGTAGAATACGTCTTACCTTCCGTAAATGAGGTCTCTATCTAAAAAAGTTGTTGTTGTAATATGAGAGTTTCACAAAATCGCTTATTGCGCATGAACTAATGGATCGATTTTCCTCGAATTGATTTCATTTTAAAGCCAAGGCTTCAAACTAACAATAAAATAATACTTCTATATGTATTGATTACATTTTCTGTTAAAAAAAATGAAACCAAAAATATGTATATTTTTGCTTCATTTCGAAGGCTTTAAATTGCTCTAGCAATCTCAATAATTCATCAATTACTCTGCTTTTTGAAAAAATAAGTTGAGATGAGTTAAACAAACATTCCTACATTCAAATTTTATAAACTTTTGTCGAATATATAGCTTTTTAAGGCAAAAAAGCAGCGCAAAAATCCTTTTTTTTTAAATGCAAATTGCTTAAAAACTCTCCGATGAATATGTTTTATTTTTTTTTCATTAAAAAATAGACTTAATTTCCTTTCGTTTGACATATATGCGGTCATGATTAAGGGCTTCTAAGTGTTTAAATTTCATTAAGATATTCGGTCATAACTAAATTTTTGTCAAAAATGTGTTTTATGTGTATATTAGTTTAGTGATGTGAGCAATAAGTGTGAGCGAGTGCGAAAGCTGATAGCATGTGCATATGGATTTGTTTCACTTGCACTGCTCAGCTGAGCAAACAATCGATGGAACTATCGGACAACCGATGGTTTATGCTAATTGACAATCGATGGTCTTATACTATCGCTGGCACTATCGAGGGCAGCAGCGGCTATCATATAAAATCATGATACAAAAAAAATTGTAATAAAAGATTGAACAACTTATATTAACTCTTTTTTTTATGTAAGGCATAAATATGCATTTCAGCTTTTTTGTATGTTTAATATATTTAAATTTCAAATCATATAAATACTATGTTTACTTTCTTAATTTTTGTTGCACAAGGACAGACGTATTCTACGTTTAACCTATGCGCCCGTGTGATCTAACACAGGCTGTAATCTTTTTGTTTCCTGTTCGTTTGGGCTATTTGGGCTGGTGTTGGATGTGGTGGTTTCGTGTACTAAGGTCTTGGTGGGGCAATGGAAAAAGCATGTTTGTGAATTGTTTTTCATGAGAAATTAATGAAGAATGAGAGGCGGAAGGGATGTGGTAAATTGTTTTGCACCTTAAATTGCTTGCTATCAATCCCAAATTGCCAGTTGTTAAAATGATAAACGCTCTGTTGGGTTGATAGACTTCTTTTGCATTCAGTCTGCGCCATCGGAGCTGTTTCTGTTTGGAGATGAGTAAGAGATAGGTAGCCCATGCAACTGTTTTGTGGTTGTAGAAGGAAATTCAAATCCCCATTTCATATAAAGGCAAACTGTGTTTAAATTTAAACAGATGGTCTTTCAATGTAATATTTTAATGTAGAACTTACAAGGTCAGCGTAGAATTTAACATCGATGTGATGTACATCATTCTAAAAATATCCAAAATTTATAGGTATAATGAGTTTCATGTAAACATTGTGATGCATGTTCAAATTATAAACTGATTCGAAAAATTACTGAAAGGTATAAATTCGGTATGTGCGGCTATTTAGTATAGCAACAATTGCTAGTGCCAGCTAGATTGTGGTATATAATAGAAAAAACAATGGTAATTTTGTAATGAAATTAGTTCACGGAGCTCATTTGCAAAACTATATGGTGGACTATTTACTGAATAATGTTACCTAAGTATCTTTTCTCTAGAGTATTTTCATCTCATTTCATTAATTTGTTTGTTTGCCAATTTGCGTTGCCAGCAGCAACAACACAAAAGTCAAAATGTCTGTCGAGCAAATGTTTATCACCAACTCCTGCGGGCTGTTTATTTCAATGTTTGCTTGTTTGTTAAGCCCTTATGTGCATAAAGCCAGCAACAGCCACTACTGCATCTTTCAACTAATTGACTAATTGATGTGTGCATTTGTGTGGCCTCAAAGCAACAAAAGTAGAAAATAAATACTTAAAAATGCTATCCTCAAATCACATGCCTTTAGGTTGAGAGCAAGTTCTCTGGGAAGAGTGTCCCACATAGAATGGCAATGACTGACAGTATAGAACTCTGACACTCTGACATTCACACAAGTTCTTTTGCAGTCCCGACCCGAGGTTGACACTGAGCAATGTGCGTAAGTGTCGAGCCATCATGACTGTGTTCTTTGGATATGTGAAAGTGTCGCTCCCTACTTAGAAACCACATCATTATTACAAAACAGCCTCAGGTACTGTAGTGGCAGAAGTTATAATATTTTGGACACCACTGTAGTTTGGATCTATTTAAAAACCAAGGTTGGTGTCTCCGCTAGAAATGGGTCACCTCGATATCCCGGATAATCTCTCTCAGTAACAGTAAAGCTTAGTGAGCTACCGAGAGAACGATAGGGTGTTAGGTTTGTTGGTTCGTCTGCTTTATGCAGAATATTTGGCAGCAAGCACTTGGCTTAAGAGGCATTGAACCTCGAGGTTAGGGATTAGTACCAAAGAAACCGCATGGAGATCGCATCGCTCAAGAAGCGAAAAATATATATACATATATATAAAGAAGTGAATTTAACACGCGATTAAGCTAACCATATTGAGAGGTTATGTGCATATTAATAATTTATGCTTAAATTGGCGATTAAGTCTATTCGTCTTAAAATAATAAGGAAAGCCAGGTAAAAAGTATTTATTTTTATTTTATTAAATATAGTGCCTGGTGTGAAACAGAAGTCTCGCGGGGGAAAATTCACTAGCTTTTCTGGCAGGGGTTCGACCTGCAACACCTTCTCCACCTGGAAATAAGACTTTTTGTTTGAAGCCCAGAAGTAAAACAAGGCCAACTTCTACATCTGGAGCAACAGTTTCCGCAGCAACGAAGTCGGATAACTTTGGGGTTATTTAACAGGTGGCCGTAGAGGTCAAAAGTACAAAAGTGTAAATCAACGACCACCGATACATTGTTCACCACGACTTAGTGAAATAATATAAAGTTTAATGATTCTTTAAGAATCCAATCGATCGGGGCTTATACAAGTTCAAAATTAATATAAATATGTGCTGTGTTACCGGTGACATATAAAGTCGTATAAGCCCGGTCATCCAAAAGAAAGAGTATAGCGAGAGCGCATACATGTAACAGTGTGAGTGTTTTACACATGCATAGCACTCGCGCATTTGAGTGAGTTTTGCGGATAGTTTTTGAAAGCTTTGACATTGCTTTCACATAAATATAATGATAGTACAGTGATACAGCGATATACAGTCCATTCTTGGATAGGCATATTCTTTTATATTTATCTTTATATATTTTTAGACTTTATTACTTATGAATATTATATTGAACAAAAGTAATGCATGAATGCAAGGAGTTTTGAATATCGAAATATATTGTTGAATTTAATTGAATCGAAATGATTGCTTAGTTTATTTATTCAGTCCGGAGTACAGCATGGTCGAAATGATGGCATACGAAAATTGAAGAGTTTTCTCGATAAGGGCGAAATCAAACTACATCGTGATGCCGCATAGGTAGGGTGGGTAGAGAAGGTAAAGGGGACTCACTAACATCCGAGAACCCCACAAAAATAGTTTTTTGAATGAAGATTGGCAATCAATTTACGGGGATTTAATATTCCTTTCTTTGATTATTTTTATATGTACATTTCCTTATTTTTGTTTAGTATACCCTTTCGGTCCATGTGCACCTTAATTATTATGCGAGTGTGTCCGAGCAAGCTAAGAGCATAGCAAGAGGTGCACCCTAGGCAACAATCTCGTCATACAAGTTGGTACTAATATCAAACCGACTCAACCTGCACATTACAGTACTTAGTATGCAGCAGCGCTTGAGGCACCCCTATTTATTTCTTTTTCATGTTGTGGATGCGATTCCAGCCTTAAAGTGGTGGAGCATATTCACCGACGACAGGCAAATAACTACTGATAGTCAAATCAGATTCGTTTTGTCAGGTTTTATTTTTATCTTTTTTTTTGTTAATGATGATGACAGCACAGCAAAAGGTGTTTGCTCCCTGTTGTGTTACTGTCGACATGAACAACTTCGCCAAGTTGACATTTTCAGCGCTTCTCTGTAGCCATAAAAATGCCACGACACATATCACTCAAGGAGTCTCTTCTCTCTTTTCGTCCCATGCGAATCACTATGAAAGTCCCTGGTGGCATAGATAACCACGTGTTTGTCAGCCGTGTCAAGCGGTCGAGTGCACAGCTGGAGTGCAAAATATATATGTATATAGATATAATACTTATAATATAAATTGGAATGTGTTTTGTGAAAGCCTTTAATATGGTTTAAGATGAGTTAACAAATTCTCACAGAGTCTTTGTGTTCGTGCTTTGTTATCTTGATTTGGGTTCGTCTGCGTGTTAAGCATGACAGTTGGCAAATATTGCAAAAGGTCATTCCTACTGGAAGTTACAACTTTATATAAGATGTAAGGACATCCCATTTGGTATACATTCTACAAAGCTAAGATTTTTTTTTCCAATTTGTGTTAGTGATATGACTTTAAATTTTTGTCTTTCTGTAAGAATTTTTGCTCTATTTATAAAGGACATAACATATATAATAATATAAATAAGAAACTGTACAAAAAACAATACACAAACAAGAAAAAATACTGACACAAGAAAACATTTTTTTTTCATCAGCCAGAGTAGAAAATTTGAGATATTTTAATTTTTGGCATTTAAAGTGACGCTTGTTTAATCTTAAAGACATTGGAGCAAATCCATTTACATTTATATCAAAATGCGAGTGTAATTATCCTAAACAAAGACAACAAAAAACCAACTAGCAGAAGCTTTCTCCCTTTTTCTCGAATTAAAATATCAACAGTGACTGCAAATGGACAATGCGGGATTTAAGTGCCACAAAATTGCCATGACAATTATTATGATTGTGAATTTGCACACACAATCATACAAATGTCATGTCAGAATACGTAAAGGCTGCTTATATTCTTGTTCACTCCTTGCGTATACGTAATGTGCACTTTGACTTCAACTAAACTGAACATTTCCACAAGTCGAGTATATGTGAGGGTGTGCAATTCACCTGGCTTGCAATTTCATGCCTATTGAGTTTGTCTCTTATGGTAATATTCCTGAATCCTTTAAACGTGCCATAACTGTTGTAATTTTGTACTGCTCATAACGCTTTCATTATTATTACAACTGTGTGTGGGCTTATTTTAAATGTGCGTTTTATTGTTGCGACGTAGCCGAGGCATATATATATATACATACGTATATATATATATATATTTTAAAAAGGCAAATAAGTGAACACTGATGAATTGGCAGATAATTAAATAAGCCAAAATGCCAACTGACGGCTTTAAACAACGCAACATTTTGCATGTGGGTGTACGGTTTTAAGGTACAGTGCCAGCTGGGCACATTGGCAGAACGACAGCGAAACTAACACAGGAAGAGACAGGGACAGACAAGGCGAGAAAGAGGAGAGGAGAGAGAGAGAGAGAGAGAGAGAGACCTTTGTACACATCGAGATTTGCATATTGATTCATATGGCGATTGCTTGCTTGCAAATGAATGGCTTTCAATACAAATTTGTGACAGCTGCAAATGTTGATTGATTTCCCGGATATAAGCGACAAATACTGTCAGCTGATCAGGCGTAATAATTTCCACTTAGTCCATGTCCTTTCATTGCATATCAAGTCTAATTTAAATGGTATTAATCGGGCTTACATTACATTATGTAAAAGAAAAATATTTTTGAAAATAATATCTACAACTGGTTGGCTGATTATTTATATATATCAACTTGTTAATTATTTAGCAGCTGTCAACATTATTAGCTTGTTATTCTTAAGATTTTGTTTGGATTGACCAGCAAGCATTCGAAAAAAAAACAATAAAGAAAAACAAACAAAAATCAATTTTGTTTTCTTTTTGTTTTAACCCCAAGTACATTTTATTGTTAATTACCAGCAAAATGGATTCGATGAATTAACTATATACAGCAAGTGCTATGTAAATAAAATTTATATTGTATGTACTTACTCTTTAGTTGCCTAGGTAGAATGAATCATACAAATTCTAGTTGATTATAAAACTTAAGACAACAAAATTTGTTTATGTATCCGTTATTTGTGTGTAATTCGTTTTCGTTGTTTGTGAAAATTTCGCTGATTTTACTTATATGACCGAATTTAGAATTTCCTGGAACTGGTGCAAATTTATCTGTTAGGCAAAAACAAATTTTCAAAATTATTGCACATAGGGCAGTTTATTTATACGCCCGAAAAGCACCATCGACAGTTGCAGCCGAGTTATTAAAGCATTTAATTAGAAAATAGTTCATACGCCACGTAGCACGCGCACACATACACAATACCACGGAACAAAGGTAAAGTAGGTTAAATTCATATGCGCATAATTGTGGGTTAAAAACCCTTTAATGTGCGACCGGCGCGGCCGTTTTGACCCTTGGACTGCAATTAAAGGATGTCAAAAGCCAGGGAGCCACACGAAAAAAGAACCCGATTCGAATGAAACGGGAACAACAAAGCACGCAATTGTTATACTTAAGGTTGCGTGTGTGTGTGTGTGTATGTGAGAGGGAGTAAATGCATATATATGTTAATTTTAATAATCAAATAGCAAACATAGAGCCCAAGTAAAAACTTAGTGTTTTTGTTAAATATCGAGTTGAAATTAAATGCTTAAGACATTTTATATACCCTTACTGAAGGGTATATTACCTTGCCACGAATCGAGCTCATAAATTTGGCTTCATTAAAAATAGTTATTGTTTGATGGATTGCAACCAGTTTAGTTTATCATTCAAAACCTCGTTAAAATAATTTTTGTTTAAGAATATATTCTTGTTCATATAAAAGTATTTATTTATTAATTTTGCAACTATCAAACCAAACAAAAATAGGACACTACTCCTAGTTTATTTTTCATCACATGTCTATAGAATAACAAGTCATTGATTCTATTGTTATTCTGTGTGCTAAGAGGCCAAACGCACAGTTGTATGTAAATATGTAAATCACAGTACAAACATACACAATCACGTACCTAGGCAACACACACACACACACACGATCATACACAGTTCGTTGCCATCTTATTTATTGGCTTACTTCGATTTTTTGCTATTTTTACGCGCCTTTCATACAGGCCAAGAATTCATTAAAATGCCGAAGAATTGTTTGTTTTCGTTTTCCTTGTATTTTCTGTTGTAATTTATTGTTGTTGTTGTTGTTGAAATGCTTACGTTAATCGCGTCTCACGTTACTCAAACCCCCGTGAAAGCGATGCGTTCCGTTACGTTGTGTTGCGCACAAGAGCCGCTAAATAACTGAAACTCACAAGCAGCAGCTAACGGGAAAATGCTCGAGTCAACACAAGCAGCGACAGAAGCAGTAGCAGCGGAAGCGACTGAAGCAGCGCTGCCTTCATTTGACGTTTCCCGAGTTTGCGCAGTGTGATCAAAACAAATTTAACACTTATGTTGTGCTTTGGGCTCTAACATCGACGTTCCTGAAATTATAAAAAATAAATATATTTTTTTTTTTAGTTATACATCAAACCTTTATTAGCATTAAATTATGTATTTTGAATATCCATAGAATACAAATTTAGTTTATCAAGTCATTTATTAAAATTAAAATATTTATACAAGATTGTATATGTTTACACAAAGTATATATTATATATATATGTGATTAATAATGGAATATAAAATTTATTGTTTTTTTTTTTACCAAAAAAAACATTTGCATTGCATTGCTTTCTCTTTCGGATTTGACTACAAAACTAACATGTTTGCGCTTTAGCTTTGTTTGATTTATGTTTACGTTTGATTCGATTTTCATTCTGATGCCAGTCAGATGCTTTTTTTGATTTCTAATAGGAAAAATTCAATGTACGAGTGTCTTCTACAAAATAAAACTTACATAAATTATGATCAGCCTCATTTTATGTATCTGCAAAATATACAAATCCGATATACCATTTGAAGTCATAAATAAAACAAGTGGAAACGTTGCAGTCGGACGCAACCGACTGCGATATACTCGATACCAGTATTTAAACCGGTAAAAATGAGGCCTCATTGCAAAGAAGTACGAATGCGGGGGTGTAAGCTGCCTCAAAAATTGTCTGATACAGATGGGGATGCCACCAGCTATCTTCCTACCTAATTTGGTGACTCTAGCTCAAAGTTTGTAAAATGTTCGGGAAGGGGGGCTGGGGAAGTATGGATGGGCGTTGCTCTAAAATATATTTGGGGGTCGCACCAGTTATCTTCCTACCAAATTTGGAGGCTCTAGCTCAACAACTCTGAAAGATACACGCATTACCGTTTTTAACGAAAAGTTGGGGCGGCTGGGGTTGGCTAGGGCGGTATGGGTGGTTGTGGCATCCAAAGTTTTGATGCAGTTTTTTGGGGATCGTCATCACTTATCTTGGCGCAATTTGGTGGCTGTTGTGTAAAAACTGTGGGAGATATAGTCGTTTTTAATTTCATACCTGCGGGGGGCTGGGGGCGGATTGGGTAGGCGTGGCACCAAAATTTTAGATCCAATTTTTTTGGGGATGCCAGTAGCTATCTTCCTACCACATTTGGTAACTCTAACTGTAAAGGTGTACGGAATAGGTAGATTTATCGATTTTAAGTTATCGAATTTATCGATTTGCCAGCCCCCCAGTTATCGTATAACCCCAATCTTGACACTGTCCCGGCCATAGATAAAGACATTTGCAAAGTTTCAAGTCTCTAGCTTAAAGGGTGTCGAAATAAGTTGCGTTCATACGGACATACGGAGAGACGGACAGACACCATGACGGACATTGCACAAACCCAATACACTCTTTACCTTCGGTATCGAGTATAAAAATAAAAATAGATTACAAAAAGTTATATTTATCAGCATGTCAATTTATTTTGCCAGTGTTGCCCTTTGAAGCATGAAAAAAAATCAACATGCATGAAATGAATTTAATAAATGTCAAATGTACGATAGGTAAGCACAATTTTAGCATGCAAACATTATTTCATACTGAAAATATTTTTGCATCTCTTTCAAAACATGTCCAATTTTGTTGGGAATCGAGCTCAAATCCCTATCTGCTGCTATGAGCATGAACACCAAATACCTGCGACAATTTTCTAGCATACACACTTCAAAACATATAAGTGCTGCATTCCACATTTTCTATCTAAGTAAGTATTATATCTACCAAGCTTTGCACTCCAACTGTGCACTCGACCGCTCGACACGGCTGACAAACACGTGTCGCCTTCTGCGGTTATCAATGCCACCAGGGACTTTCACAGTGATACACATGGGACGAAAAGAGGGAAGAGACTCCTTGAGTGATATATGTCGTGGCATTTTTATGGCTACGGAGAAGCGCTGAAAATGTCAACTTGGCGAAGTTGTTCATGTCGACAGTAACACAACAGGGAGCAAACACCTTTTGCTGTGCTGTCATCATCATTAACAAAAAAAAAAAAAAATAATAAACCCTGACAAAACGTGTGCCTCAGCGAATCTGATTTGACTATCAGTAGTTATTTGCCTGTCGTCGGTGAATATGCTCCACCACTTTAAGGCTGGAATCGCATCCACAAGATGAAAAAGAAATAAATAGGGGCGCCTCAAGCGCTGCTGCATACTAAGTACCTGAGGCTTTTTTGTAATAATGATGTGGTTTCTAAGTAGGGAGCGACACTTTCACATATCCAAAGAACACAGTCATGATGGCTCGACACTTACGCACATTGCTCAGTGTCAACCTCGGGTCGGGACTGCAAAAGAACTTGTGTGAATGTCAGAGTGTCAGAGTTCTATACTGTCAGTCATTGCCATTCTATGTGGGACACTCTTCCCAGAGAACTTGCTCTCAACCTAAAGGCATGTGATTTGAGGATAGCATTTTTAAGTATTTATTTTCTACTTTTGTTGCTTTGAGGCCACACAAATGCACACATCAATTAGTCAATTAGTTGAAAGATGCAGTAGTGGCTGTTGCTGGCTTTATGCACATAAGGGCTTAACAAACAAGCAAACATTGAAATAAACAGCCCGCAGGAGTTGGTGATAAACATTTGCTCGACAGACATTTTGACTTTTGTGTTGTTGCTGCTGGCAACGCAAATTGGCAAACAAACAAATTTGAAATGAGATGAAAATACTCTAGAGAAAAGATACTTAGGTAACATTATTCAGTAAATAGTCCACCATATAGTTTTGCAAATGAGCTCCGTGAACTAATTTCATTACAAAATTACCATTGTTTTTTCTATTATATACCACAATCTAGCTGGCACTAGCAATTGTTGCTATACTAAATAGCCGCACATACCGAATTTATACCTTTCAGTAATTTTTCGAATCAGTTTATAATTTGAACATGCATCACAATGTTTACATGAAACTCATTATACCTATAAATTTTGGATATTTTTAGAATGATGTACATCACATCGATGTTAAATTCTACGCTGACCTTGTAAGTTATACATTAAACTATTACATTGAAAGACCATCTGTTTAAATTTAAACACAGTTTGCCTTTATATGAAATGGGGATTTGAATTTCCTTCTACAACCACAAAACAGTTGCATGGGCTACCTATCTCTTACTCATCTCCAAACAGAAACAGCTCCGATGGCGCAGACTGAATGCAAAAGAAGTCTATCAACCCAACAGAGCGTTTATCATTTTAACAACTGGCAATTTGGGATTGATAGCAAGCAATTTAAGGTGCAAAACAATTTACCACATCCCTTCCGCCTCTCATTCTTCATTAATTTCTCATGAAAAACAATTCACAAACATGCTTTTTCCATTGCCCCACCAAGACCTTAGTACACGAAACCACCACATCCAACACCAGCCCAATTAGAACGAACAGGAAACAAAAAATCAGATTTGGAAATTGATG
The DNA here is from genome assembly GCA_018901835.1 of Scaptomyza graminum. Taxonomy (NCBI): domain Eukaryota; kingdom Metazoa; phylum Arthropoda; class Insecta; order Diptera; family Drosophilidae; genus Scaptomyza; species Scaptomyza graminum. The sequence continues at coordinate 1,291,085 of JAEIFL010000302.1, forward strand.
TGAATTCGAAACGAAAAATACAATTCATTCTCTGTAGCTGTGAAAAAATACCAAAGTCCCTGAATATCAGAGGAAAGAGAATCAGGGAAACTTCCATACTCAAGGGACAATCCTAACCAACAGACTCCCTAAACAGTAGAGGAGTGAAAGTGGAAATGATGACAGCTGTGAACAAAATTTTTAACTCAACTTAACTCTCAGGGGGTAGCAAGATGTGAGTTATTTTCAACAAACATCTCAGCGTCAATTGGATTTTCATGTTGATAGAAGGGACTTACACCAACAAGAAGGAAGGTGAGAAATTGAAATCATTTCTCAGTGTCGATGTGAATATGAAAACCTTTAGCTTACACTTTCCACATTCGCATAACAGATTGTATTGCATTTATGCCTATTGTGTAAAAGTCTTTTAGTTTGCTTCTCGGTTGTGATTTGTGGATTGTGAATGGCATTCACATTGGGTCGTGACAGAAGGCTTTCTGGATTCAATTGAACTCAACGGGGCATACAATAAAAAGATTTGCCGGATGATAAGTAGACGATGAAGATAAGTAGGAGATGAAATAATAACAGGTTACTTTCAGTTCCATTCAATTGAGACTTTTGTCACATCTGGAAATCTGGTGATATAACTATAAATTTACATTGTACGAGCATAATTATGGGCTTAGCTCTGGCTCATGTTCAATTATTAATTTGTCCACATTTCGTTGTCACAAGTTGAAAACTGAAGCTGATGGCAATGCCATTTTGTGCTGTCGAAAAATGAGAATGAGGACTCTAAAAGAAAAATGGGTCAGAAAGTTGGGTCTCATAATGGCGTAGACGAAAAACCAGATTCATTGTCATCGTTTGAACACTCTTGGGATATTAAAATCAGCTACACTAACTGGCTTGGTCTTTGCCACGAGGTCGAAGACCCGACATCCTCACAAATACACAATGTTTTGTAGCATTTCTAAGTAGTTGAACATTGTGTGAAACAGTAAGCTGAAAAGAAGCTTAAAATAGAAAGCCATAAAGTAAAGTCAATGAATAAACATCAAATTAATAAGTAACTTAAAAGTTAGAAGTTAGTTGGCTATCGAATGAATATGTCAGATTTATTATGATGTTTGCGTTTCCTACTTTATCCTGTAGATCAATTCAAGTTTTCTGCTTATAAATTTGCATTTCATCACAACAAACAAAACAAAACAAATTCAACAACAGGCAAGTCTCTCCAGCGAGCTTATCCTTTGCTTTTGATTTTGCCTGTGGCCAGCTGGTGAAAGCCATACGAATGATTTCTATGCCAAGGAAGTAAATTTGAATTTCGACGTGCCTCAGCCACCAAAATTTATGTCTTTTAGCAGCACACCCATACACACACAAATCTTGTTTATGTTGTCCTTGGGCACACGTGGTGTATGCGCAACATGAATGCGAGTGGCGCACCAAAATTTGAATACTTTCTTTAGGGTGCCTTCAACTTGATCCAAAGAATTAAAATTCAAGAGAATCTCACCTGCACTAAGACCCTGAATCACTCTGAATCCGAGTCTGGTTCCAACTGCTCACATGACTGCACTTTAATTTGCATATTTAATGCCGCCTTGCAGCAATTCCCATTCCTCGACAAGACTTTCAACTGCCACCTCATTCAAATCTAACCTGCGTTTACTCCACGTGTATTTCAGTTCTCCCCCTTCGACTCCACTTAATTATGTTTTCAAGGGATTTTCCCATGGAAAGCACTTAAGCCAACATCCATGCCTTCTGCCTGGATACAGGTTTCAAGGAGCTAAGCTCAGTCTAGAGCTGACTAACTATTAATATTGTCGCAAGCTGAATTATTCATACGGGTCGTAAAATTCTTGGCCGCGCTATTTTAGCCTTGCGAATGATATTTTAAATATTAAAATGGTTCGACATTAATGGAAATTTCAAATTGAGCTAAAAAGTCACCTACAACTTTCGAATAACACCAGCTGAGAGGCCCATTTGGCATAGCGCCAACTTCCATTTCTTGATTCCAGTCCAACTACAACTGTATTCCCTCACAATTACAATTACCTCCCCATTGTGTGCTGCTCGCCGGCTATTGCGGTAATCTCCGGCCGCAATAAAAGTCTTTGCCAGATTCTCATTCCACTGGCTGGGACATCAGTTCCTCAGTGCACACTTTCTCACAATGATTTTGGATGCGGCTTATTGGCTGCTAAGAGGACAATTGTTGACTGTTGTGTAGCGGAACGGGGCGTGTCATGAGAGTGAGGACATTTTGGTACGCTTCATTTGTATGCCATTGCGAAATATTCTAATTTTTGATCACTGTTGTTGTTATTCTTGCCCCTGACGTTTAAAAGCGTTAAATTCAGAGAAAGTTTGCCTCAAAACTTATTTAAAGCGCTAAGTCAAAAATGTGTAAAACATTGGCAACATGGCACACATTAAACTGTCTAAAATATCTCGCTATGATATTAAAATTTGCGAAAGGATCTATCTCCTTTAATGTCTGGCAAAAATAGCAACATGCTTCTGCATTAAAATGTAATTAGGAAGTGTAACAAACTCTCACAAACATATTTATGGCCTTTGCCTGTTAGTGAAATGTGTGGAAAGAGGTCAGTGTGAGGGAAGCGGAGGCAACAGGTGTTTTTTTTATTTATTTTATTTATTGTCAGCTAAGAGCAGCTGACATTAAAATGAAATCAAAATTAATTTAAATTAAAATTAAAAAAATAGTTAAAATAATTAATTAATTAATATAGAATTATATAAAAATCTGAAAATAAAGTTTGGTAAAAAAAAAAAATTAATTAAAAAGTTAACGTTAAGGCTCTGGGAAATTCAATAAAAAATTGAGTAGTCAAACATTTGTTGCCTGGTTTTAAGCAGCATAATGTGTAAATTTCTGTTATTAACGATAGAATTGAGAGCTGAGTTTGAGAGCTGATTTTGTTACATTTTTTTGCTTAGCTGTTTTTACCTGCAAACACTTTAGCATGCTTTGAACGGTACGGAGTTGCTAATTTGTTAAATTGAGCATTAGAAGTGCTTACGAGTATCATGAGGTGGCTAGATCCCTACAAATCAATTGAATTGCAATATATTAAATAAAAGCTTATTTGCATTGTGGTAAGAGGGTCAATCGAAAGGTGCACAGCTGTTGTAGTTCCAGTTGTACCGATTTGCAATGCAGATCACGTTTCCTTTCTTAAGTACTTCAATGAGGATTAGGGCGGGCACAACCAAAGTTCCCTTACTTGGAGTGCTGTGTCGATTAAGCTCCTTCTCCAACTGCCAGTTGCTGCCAGTTGGCATACTTGAAGTTCATTGTCTGTAAAGCTGGCTCTTGGCGTATGTGCGAGCCATTACTCAACAGTGGGGAGGCAGACTTGGGCACGTTTCCTAATGTATGGGCAGGCAGCTGGACTGTGTCTGGAGTAGAACAGCAAATGCCATTATTAATGATGCAATTGACATGCTCCATGCAGGGTCGAAGTAGGAGGTAGCACAAGAAATATGGCATTACATTCGTACTACCAGAGACTGAATGAATTGCAATGGGCAGTAATTCAACAACATTTCAACAAAATGTTTCACATTTGCACTCCCTATGAGAATATTAATATAAGAAAGAGTTTCATAAATGTGTAATAGGTATAAAGATGTTACTCTTCATACTGAAACTTTCGTTTTCAAATTCAAACTGGTAGTGAGGGTATAGGCTAGTCGTTGTTAACTGTTGCTCGCTTAATCCCTGTTTCGTGTTTTTTTGTTTACGTTTCCTTTTGTCTTCATGCATTGTTTCTACACGCAAGTGTCTCGCTGTATGTGTATGTATGCTTCTTTGTTTGTGTCTGTGCCAGTTTGTGAGGAGCTCTGGTTTGACTTAGTTTGTTTTGTTTGCTTTGTTAATAGTTTTTAGCTCTTGCTTTTGTTCTCTGTTTCCTGTTGTAGGGTCCCTGGCGACCAATTCAATAAAAATTTAGTACGTGTTGCTAAGGTTAATCGAAAGCGTCTTTGCTTTCATCTTTCTATTCTTTTGTCTAATTTTGTTTGCTTGACCCACAAAGTTTCTTCAAACATTGGCTATTGGCTATTTCCGTATATATGCCCTGTTGATAAGATTGCCTTGTTGTATAATATATGTACCTAATGGACACACTCAACCTACCGCTAATGAACTAAAATCAGGTTATTAGTTGACACAAAAGGATTCCCAATAAGTGGCATGGACAAATAGCTGTGTTAACATTTTGTGATTAAATTAATTGATTTACTAAAATTGCTCTTAGATCTTGCTTTCCATTTCAACACCCAAGTATATAGTCAGCCTTAGACCTTCAAGCGTGTTTTTGCAACAGCAAGAATAGGCGTGCACAGACACAGCGATATTTGCTGCAACTGGATTTTTAAATTGCAGGAATTCAAAACAATGCATCAGAGAAAAACAAATACTAAAAAAATCCCATACAGCTTATAGATGAAGGATAAGCTCTCGCAATGTCCAGTCGAGTAGTGAAACGCTAGATCCAGTCGGCACCGTTAAAAAAGTGCGCATCTACTAGATTCCAAGCCATCAGGGCTTCAATGGCAACGAAATGGCAGACACTCTGGCCAAGCAAGGTGCAACAGGACACAACAGTGTTACTGCGGAAGTTCCGATCTCCCTGCGAACGCTACAATCCTACATGGAAATACAAGCACGGGACGCAGCAGTACTAAGGTGGACAAACACCTCTGAATGCAAAATCTCAAAAATAATGTGCAAAACCTACGACGAAAAACTAACGAAATATATGCTAAAGCTACAATGGCATGACTGCCGCAGGCTAGTGGGTCTCCTGGTACGCCACTGCCTAGTCGCAGTACACGCGAAAAAGCTAGGTATAACAAACAACGACGAATGCAGAAAATGCAAGGATCCAGGTGTCAGGGAATCGCTAGAGCACCTCCTTTGCAGCTGCCCAGCACTGGCAGCAAAAAGACTACGCTACCTCCAAGTTACCTTTCTACCTTCGCTCGAAGAAGCCAGCAAGCTGGAACCCAAAAGGCTTCTGGCGTTTGCCCGAAGCACACATACTCCGCAGGACCACACATCGAGATCGTCCTAGGACCCTTTAGCGGTCTATGTGTGGCACTCCCCTGGGAGTGTCAGCCGGTCCAACCTTACCTAACCTATTTATGAAGGAAGAATGAAATATCGTAGGGTTGTGAATTAAAAACAACTGCAATACATAAAATCTATAATAATATACAAATATTAGCATTCGGTTCAGAAACGAAAAATAGATTTATGAGAAATATTTCATAACAATACAATTATGGGATGAAAAAATAAATTAGAATGTTTAAAATACTAAAAATACACTCAACACTGCAAAGCAAATGTTTCACATATATTTCTGGAAAATTACAATGGTGTCAAATCTGTTTTACGCCAAGAACAAATGTTTGCTTTTCACTAGCAGAAAAAACAAACAACGTTAGTTCTAAATATGCTTTTCTGTTGCCCTTCTTTTGTTGTTGTATGTTCTGCAACATCAACAAGCTGAGCTAAAAAACAAACAGAGGGAAACAAGCGGGGCCAAACAAATGAAAGACAGTTGGATGTGCAGTGGAAGAATTTAGGAGGTAGGAGTAGGACAAAGAATGGAATAACGTGAGTATGATGTGTACCGATAAGCAACTACTGCTCGCGCATTAGTTCACTTTCCATCCCCTCCTGACATTCTGTACAATCATAAAAAATAGATGGCGTGCAAAATAGCGTGTTTCATGGTTGCAAGTAAATGTAATTTTCATTTTTGGGGTGCCCCACTGTGGAAAAGCAACTCTTGGATGAGTTTATAATACTCATAGAGTGCCTGTCAGAACGTGTGATGCATTTTATCATCAGGATCCTTCACGCGAATGAATATGGAATTTAATTTTTCACTGATACCCAAAAGATGTTGTTGCTATTGTCAAGTGTCTATATCAAGACCGAATAAGTAAAAGTGGCAGTAATTACTTTTCTGTATTGTAATCTTTTCCTTTAAGCTACTCAATTTTTTTGGAACTAAAATGCAACACTTTATCCACCATTCCTTATCCAGTTTCAATGGATGAATGATACTCACTGACGAAACATCACAGAACGTCATAGCACATCACTACAGTTGGTGGCAACGAAAAATGGACTTCGGAAATTGCGTATACGCGGCCGTGATTCTTGGATGCTTCCTGTGCGTGTGAATCTGTGCCTATTGCAATTTTCCTCCTTACCCGCATCATAATCGCTTTGTTTGATGAGTTTTTCAGTCACTTAATGGTGCGTGCCAGGCCAACAAAGAACCAGCGCGTAACTTAGTAAAAGGCAATCACAACCTACGCTTCCACTCATCCACAATTCACCCAACCCACAGTCCGCAGTCAACGATTGATCCCTTTGGCACTTCAACCACGTGCACACTTTTTTAAAGGCAATTTGAGTTTGGCTTTTTTATGGAAGTAGCACGCATTCATGGCATTTGGAATTTGAATCGAGTTGGGCTAAGAAGTGTTTAGATATTGTTTCAGATTGCGTTATATTCTAGTTTGAAAGGCATTGTCAAACAAATTGATTTTAAAAAACAAACAAACTTAAAATGAGCTAAAAAAAAGTGTTTAATATATTAAAGCACTACTCTATTTTTCTTTTACGTTACGAGTTAAAGTAGCCCGTTTCTTGCTGCTTCATTGTGACCCAATTTCAATGCCATTTATCGATTTTCTAACAATCATGGAGAACGATTGCGACTCAATTGAAAAGTTTCATCCTCTTTCTAAACTTTTTGTTGTTTTAATAATGGATTCCGATTCTTTTCTTAAACAAATTATTCTTTATCTAGAACCATTTAGCTGTAATAGTGTGGTCTGTTTGTTTAACTTTAAGTTTGTATAGTCAACTAACCGGGCATCCTCCAACAAGTTCATTTCGCCAAACCACTTCAATCAAACCACAGAAGCTGCTGCCGTTGCTATTACTTTTGCTCTAAGTCAAGCTCATTAATTTTGCTAAAGCAGAAATGAATAATGATATGGTCGGAGTGGTCATGCGAGAGGTTAGAAATGAGAAAAATAAACACTGTTGCAAGTACTTAGGATTTCACTTTTTCAGCTGTTTGTGTTGGTGCTGAATTGTGGTCGTTTCTGGTCAATGATAGTTCAGATAGTTTTCATATGGTGCGGCATGTTCTGTTGCAAAGCAAAGTACCAAAATACAAACAAACAAACTGCAACAATTTTTTAATTTGAGCTCGTACTATCCCGTCTTTCCTTCATAGACATTCCGTTCACTAACCACTTTTTCTCGTACGGCCCAATTACAAAACTTTTGCAACTTTTTTACACTGTGTTGTGTTTAATTCTTTTATTTTTTTGCATTTTTTGTTGATTCCCGTGCTGAATATTTATTTTGCTACTTTTTTCCTTTTTGTTTTCGGCTGGCACTTCAGCACATTTTAACTTTTTACGGTCAACTAGGGATATGAGTGTGTTGTCCCGGCTGTTTGAAGCCTTCTCTCATGCCTGTGCTGATCTATATGTTTGCCTTTTTACTTTTTTGTTGCCATTTTCTTCGTCATTTACCGCTTGACTTGACTTCGGTTTGGATTTCCTATAGAGCCAACGCCCAACTCTTTTAATAGACCCATAAACCGACCCAAGTTATTTTTCAATAAACTTTTATGCCCTGGTTTGGCTTTAGTGTCATCGTAGTTCAACCAACTTAATTATTGACTGTTTTAATTATGTGGTTTCTTCTGCTTTGTACCAACCAAGCCTCAAATTACCAGCTTTTGGTACATACGCATGCAAATTTTAGAAAACGTGTCTTAAAAGTGATTGTTTCCTTGTTTTATTTCATTTTGCATTTATTATAAGTTATCAAGGAGTTTTAGAATATTTTGACAAATCATATATTTGATGCAACAAATTTCTTTTGCTGACATGAATATCTTTAAGGTTCAATCTTAACTGATTGCGATATTGAACAAGTTTGTAATCAACTTGCTGCACATTTTACACAAGGAATACATCACACTTCGACTTCCACTTAACACACTGACAGCACCGTCAACCTTTCAAACCTACTCTCTACAGCTAACTGAAGCCAACTTCCGTTTCTTGTCAATCTCACGCACGTCTTGACCATAAGGAAAAGCGCACTACGCCAATTCCAGAGTGTTTATAATGGAAACTTGGCAAGAGCAGCGCAATACAAAGTTCAGAATGAAAGAAAGGGAAGGATGTAAGCAGCACACAACCAAAGCCAAAGCAGGTGAAACGAAAAACAGAAAGCTGAGTGAAAGACTAAGTCCAAGTCATTTCCCCTCAAGCGGATATAAAGCGATTTGACTTGGTGACAACATCATTTCCGCATCGCGTGGTAGTGAAGGCGTTGCAGTGAAAAGTCCTTGTCAGGGTGAAAGAATAATGAGTACTTAAATTGGTGTCATTAATAAGGCTACTAACAGAGTTGCACAGCTTAAGGCCATGTACCGATTTGATAAACTGTTGGAAATTGTGAAGCGCAGTGAGACAAGGCTAATCGACTTACAGCCTGTCATGATTGTAGGTAAGCAAAGCATAAGCGGTCAAGAGATGACTGCTCATTTAACGTTACGAGCTCATTAAAACTGAAAAATTATGTGTACACATGTAAAATGAGATGTTCTAAGCTAAAGTTAAGATCAATTCTTTAGCGGCAAGACAAAATCATTGAAGATAGCGAATTGCTCGTATTATCTCAAACTTATGTATACATGATTTGAATTGCGTTTCTTACAATTTAATTGGCACTGGTAGAAAACAGCCAAGAGAGTAATGATATCAACCATGTTTAATAGCCTTTATTTATATGCAAAGCGTAAAATGGGATGATGAGGTATGACTAAAACAGCTAGAAGTACTCAAGTTTACTTTAAAATTTGCATTATGGCGATGTTTTTTTTTTTCAAATTAAAGCTGTTTGCTTTCTTACGCTTAAATTGCTAAAATTAATTTACCAACCCAAACCTTATCCTTACTAATCGAAAGCCAGCTGCTCTCAAAAGTTTCAACAGTAAATTTTCAACTAATTATTTACCTTATTTATAAGAGGCCACAAAGAGATTCAGTAAATACAAATAGCAGATGGCGAATTTGTGCCATTAATTCTCAAATAAATTGTAGCAATTGGGAACTGTTTACAGCAGGTGGCGAGTGGGGAGCTGAATGTAAAGGAAGCTGCCTGAATTTTGTTCAGATGAAATCAGGAAATCAAATTTACGTGGAATTGAAGTCCCACTTCACTCAATTTCGTGGCAATGAATTCACCTTGACGATCCTGAACTAAATCTGATTTTAAGAGCGAAGTGCAGGCAAACATGTGAAGCAGTATATAAAGCACAAACCTTTTTATGCTAATCTATGTATGTTTTGTTTTATACATAAATGTCAATAGACTTTTGTTGGTGATGAAATGTTTTACCGAGAACACAATATTCTGCTTCTGCATGTGAAAATTTATATAAAGCGTGGAGTAAACACTGAACCAAGAACCCAGAAGGTTAAAGCAATCTAAACTTGGCTTTTTTATTTAGTTTACTTCGTCCGATCTAAGGGCACATTAGTGGGCGTGTGCCTGTGCGTGTGATGTGGTCCCTGAGCACTCATGCAAAAACACACAGAAAATCCTTAAATTAAAAATTCGCCAGGTAAATATTTATTTAGCTACAAAACAAGCAACCACATACCCAGCAGCAACAGAAGCGGGAATTAATTTGAGCCAAAAAAAAAAATCTTAAATTATGTCAACGGTCTATACTCATGTTCTTAAACATTCGACAAAGTAGCAAAAACCTTAAAATTCTCCACCAACAACTTTAAATTTTCATTTTTCCAAACGACCCACTCGGAGTGGCTTTTACTGCTTCACAATACAACGACTTTATTATACAAATATGGAACCATACTACTATAAAATTTTCCATTTAAATATCTTGAAAGTTTATTGCAGAAAAGAGATGGAATATTGCGCTTCTTACCAGCTTTGATAACGAATGCATTAAAAGAGCAAGGCGACAGTCTTGGTAAATATAATTGACAGATTATAATCTTAGACTAAAGCTGCGGGAAAGTTCATCTGTTAAGAGAAAACATTACACAGCGAACAGTACAAAGCGAGTATATTACATATAATATTATTTACTTAAGTGTGTAGGTGTGGGTGTCCTTATGTAAATGTGTGTGTTGTGTCTGTCATATGTACGACAACAAGCTAAGTCAAACAGATGACAATGACTTATGTCTGTTTCCTCTGCAGATTTCTGCCTGTCAGCAACAGAAGCCATGCATATCTTGTGTTCATAAAGAGAGTGCAAACTCAACTATTTGCTACAAATTGGAAGCTTGTTCTGCTGCTGCAACCATGGAACATATGACAAATTCCCGCTGCAATCTGTTCGTGTGAGTTGCAATGCGTATTCAACAAATGAAAGCAGGAAATTTCCATTTAAATTGCATTAACCTTGTCTCCGGTGATACTTTTTTATACACTTAACCGGTGCTAAGCCCTAGACTGCCTTTATGGGAAAATACACGTAAAAGTACGTTTTTTGCCAAAAATTAGTATAAAATGTGGAATATATTTATATCTGTAAATGCAGTTGTGTTTAGAATGTAAAAATCATTAAATATAATCATAGACACATATATATATACTATATATTATCTGAATAATACGTAGTATTCACATTACGTGAACTGCACCTGTTACGTATAACTAAGAGTTGCACATCAATGCAAAGATCCAGGAAAGGGGCAAAACATAATTTGTAACATGAGTTTGTAGGTGTATTTCACAAAAATAAACCGAAAACTAGCTTGAAGGGTGTCGAAAAAGGGTTCGTTTGTTCAGAAGGACGGACGGGCAGACGGACAGGCAGACGGACGGGTGGGCGGACGAACAGACTGCCAGATGGCGAGGCACATTGACGGAGATTCCACAGACCCTATATACTCTTTTTACCTAAAAGTTAGAATTTTACAAAAAATTTTCCATATGAAATGTATGGGCATGGGCAGTTAAGGGCCGATCACCGGGTTTAAGGGTATTTTTGTGTTTTCGGCCACCCCGCCCACATTCACCCGATTTCGATGATCGTTGCAGATGATTAAAGAAAAAACTCCAACGAACTATAAACTCCCTCACTAATTTTCTGTGGGCTCAGTAGTTTTAATTTTACAGCCATTTGAAAGTCACCCTGGGCATCGTATACCAATCCTACGGTTAGAAGGTTAAATTCACACCAGCAGCAGGGAGCCGGCAATAGGGCAACATTAAAATCGACAACCAACAACCTTCAACAAGGAAAACTGCCACAACAATCTCTTCACCCTGCTTCCCGCATGTGTATGCATGTCCATAGGGGATGTCCTGCTGAATGTTTGTTTGATGCAACTCAGCACGGGGTATCAGACCATCAGGTGAACTTGGCTATCAATTTATTGAATTGGTCACTTGACTGCTGTTCCTGGAAATTGGCTGGGTGAGGGAACTCACACGGTTTTATGTATGAAGTTTGGAATCCTCAAATCCCCAACTAAATTTATTCGTATCCTCTAATTCGGCAATTAATTTGAGCATTTATCATTAATAATTCAAAATCTTCTGACACACCCTAGGGATATGGAGCCTAATCTCAATATTAAACAGAGTTAATTAATTGCGCTGTTAAAAGCATATCAAGTAAGCAAATGTTTCCATCCCTCAATTAGGATATTTTCGTGGGGCTTGCACCCACTCTTCTTATTTCGCTCCGACAACACAAACGGAAAGTAATAAAATTTATGATTTTTGATTTATTTGCGAAACTCATACGCTGCTATCAGCATGCGGTACGTATACTTATTATTTTTGAAGCCAATTTTTGTTTTTCTTTATGGATTACAATAAACCACAAAAAAAGTTGAATTTGGAAAGGATTGTATTGAATTCAATTCATTAGTGTATCTACACAGCGCTTTGAAAGTTTCTTGAAAATCTTTCACTTAATTTTCTGTGATGTATGACCATCAAATGTGATGCCGAAAATAACAAGTTGGTTTGTTTATGTTGAAATATTAATATATTTGCATTATATTCGATAGTATGTAATCGATAATATTATCGATCCGGCAACACCATTCGAGAGCAATGAGTTGCCTTTCTACTTTCTTAGTTATGTAGTTTCTATAAAATACTTCTTTTTGGTATCGCCATTTGCGAGAAGGCAACAAATGCAACAGTTTAATTTAAATAATAATAAATATATTTGCATATATTTAGTATGTAATCGATATTATTATCATCCGGCAACACATTCAGCAAGGTTTTTGTATCCCACAAGGCAAGTTTATTAAATTTAAATGGGATAATTTCCTAAAAAGTTACAGATCACAAACTGATTGGGTGTTGAAAAGAAGTCGGCAAATTTTGTTAAATTGCATTAAGTCGTGAACAATTAGAAAGTTACGTGGACAATTAACAAAATGAGTGTTTCACTGCAAATAGAAAAACTTGCGGAAGACAATTACGACGTAGTGTGTGCGTAGCGTGCTCATAACGGCAGATTTGTGGTAAAACCAGAAAATGAAGCCGCAAAGTGGAACATTGCTGATCAAAAGGCATTAGCATGTTTAATTTTAAATATAAATCCGTCGCAGTTCATTCACATTCAAGCATGCAAAACATCGAAATCGGCATGGGACAAATTGCGCGATGTTCATGTGTTTGTTGGTCCAGTGAAAAGAGTACAGTTATACCATAAACTCATACGACTGGGTATGCAAAATGGTAAAGACATAGTAAAATATGTGAACTCGTTCGTGGAAATTGCAAACAAACTTGCAGAGTTAGAAATCGAATTAAAAGATGAGCTGAAAGTGATCATGATTTTATCGAGTTTGCCAAGTTCTTGGGACAATTTCGTGGTTGCGATCGAAACACGCGACAGTTTGCCAACATTCGAGAATGTACGGCTTAAACTTCTAGAAGAAGGTGCGCGAAAAGACGAAAAAGATGAACGTGATCGTGCTGTGCAATCATTACATGCACACACACACAAAAACAGTGATCAAAAAGCAAACGATAATAACGTCGGGCAAAGAGACAGCAAAAGCAAAAAGCGAAGAAAAAGAACAAATTTAACGGAAAATGCTACGATTGCGAGAAGCCCGGGCACAAATCCTTTGAATGTAAATATAGAGCGCAAAATGAGAAAGAGCGCAGCAAAAACCACGAAAAAGACGCGCAGTCAAATTGTTTGATGCATACATGCGATGCTGTGCAAAATAAAAGTAAATGGCGCTACATCACATACATATGTGTTGCGACAAACGGTTGTTTACATCATTAGCTGAGCAAAAGGAAATGATAATGCTAGCAGCAGAAAAATATGTAGAGTCGCCCGGTATCGGTACAGTTGAGTTCGTCGCGAACAAAGTGAACATAAAACTACAAAACGTAATGCATGTGCCGAATCTACATATGAATTTTTTATCAGTCAGCAAAGCGGCTGAGTATGGCAACTTTACAACATTTAACAACAAACAGGCAGTGGTTCGTTCTAAAGAAGGGTATGTGATGTTCCGCGCAGTGAAAGAAAATAACTTGTATGTGTATCAAATGGACAAAACAAATGAATTAGTACATTTAATGAAAGACGCGCTGGCGGTGAAATGGCACAATAGATTCGGGCATTTAAATTATAAAGATTTAAGTGACGGGAATAGACATAGAAAAAATGCCGGTCGTAATTAATTGTGACACTTGCAACAAAGCAAAAATATGTGCGTTGCCATTTCCGCAAAAAGCAGAGCGTGTATCGAAGACCGTTCTTGAGTTGATACATACAGAAATCCACGTGTATCTCATGACTGCAAAAAGTGAAGTTTTTAAAAAGTTCAAAGTATACAAATCGTATGTAGAGTGCCAAACGGGAAAATGCATAAAGACAATACGCAGCGATAATGGCACAGAGTATGTAAACAATGAATTTTCAAATTTCTTGAACAAGTGCGGAATAAAGAGACAGTTGACGGTTCCATATACGCCTCAGCAAAACGGAGTTGCTGAAAGGGCCAATCGCATTATAGCATATCTCCCGGCTGGGCAAAAAGCCATCGGTTCGAAATGGGTATTTCGGATTAAGAAGAATCAAGATGGAGAAATCGAGAGGTTCAAATCGCGACTTGTTGCCAAGGGCTGTCGGCAACAGTTTGGCGTGAACTACTGGGAAACATATTCTCCAGTTATCAGATATGAGACCATAAGGATGTTGTTTGCCATAGCAGTCGAAAATTAGCTATGCATGCATCAAGTGGATATCTCCAACGCATATCTGAACAGTAAGCTTCATGAAGATGTGTACATGAGGCAGCCCCAAAACATTGTGGATAAGAACAATCCAAACAAGGTTCTTAAACTGCAAAAGGCGATTTACGGGCTGAAGCAGTCTGTCCGTGTGTGGAACGATACACTCAACGAGGTGTTAAATAGCATTGGCTTCAAAAGGAGCAAACACGAGGCATGTTTGTATTTACAGCAAAAGGAGCAGGTCTTAAGCTACATTGCGGTTTATGTAGACGATCTGATTATTATCTGCCCAAACGAGATAGAAATCAGCGCGACCAAGAAAAGGATCGCAACCGCATTTGACATGCATGATGGCGGCCAACTCAGTTTTTTCCTTGGATTGGAAATCATGAGAGAGGGCAAGAAAGGCGCAATCAGGCTGCGTCAAAAGGCATACATCAAAAGCCTTTTGGAAAACTATGGGATGCAGTCCTGTCGAGCCCTTGGACCCGGGTTTTGACCCCAGTTGCAAAGACGAAAAATGTGTCAGGGTAAATATAACACATTACCAATCATTAATCGGCTCTCTCATGTACCTAGCAGTATTAAGCCGTCCGGACATTTTGCACGCAATAAGCAAATTGTCACAACGAAAAACAGATGCTCACACGGAGCATGAAGCAGCAGCAAAGCATGTGCTGCGCTATCTTTCTGGTACGATGGATCTGACCCTAGAGTATCGGAAGAACGGGGAGCCTCCAAATGGATTCGCAGATGCGGATTGGGCAAACGACAAACAGGATAGAAAGTCTTATTCAGGGTACTTTCTTTCTGGCTGGGAGCGCTTTTTCGTGGACTTCGGCAAAGCAAAGTGTCGTCGCACTGAGCAGTACGGAAGCGGAATATGTCGCTTTGTCAACAGCTGCAAGAGAAGCTGTATATATTCGCAGATTCTGAACGATATCGGATGGAAAATTCCTGGGCCGATGACAATATACGGTGACAACACAAGTTCGCATCACATTGCGAAAAATCCGATCCACTATAAGCGCACTAAACATATTGATTTAAAGTTTCATTTTATAAGAGAAAAAGTTGGAACCAATGAAATTAATATAGAATATGAATCTACAGACAAAAATGTTGCTGATATTTTGACTAAGAGCTTAAGTAAGCAAAAGCATTGTGGCTTTGTAAAATCACTTGGATTTATTTGATAATATTAAGCTTAAGCAAAAGTGTTGAAATATTAATATATTTGCATTATATTCGATAGTATAATATTATCGATCTGGCAACACCATTCGAGAGCAATGAGTTCTCTCTTCTTAGTGTGTAGTTTCTTTACTTCTTTTTGTATCGCCATCGAAGGCAAACGTTTCTTAAATAAATGTGTATAATTATTATTACACCGCGTATCAATCTCTAACAGTTTAAGTGTTTTGATGTGGTATACTATTAAAGCTGATATTGAATAAACAAACTTATTTTTCTTTGTTTATTTATTTAAAGCATTTCTTCTAAGTAAATAATATTTGACTATTTCAACAGTGAGATGAAACTATATCTAATTATTAAATGTTCTCACTGCAGATCTTGCACTTTAAATGAAAATTAATTTTGAAGCTACTTCCATCTCCTCGCTTTGATCAAGTCAATCCATCTACTGTGTCATTCGATTTCCGATTTCCATATAGCTCTGGGACAAAACAAGCTCCCACAATTTTGCAGTAGCCTTCTAATCAAACTTTTCCTAGCTCCACACACCACACTTTGTTCGGGCTGTGGCTTAGCACTTTTTGCAACGTAGCACACGCTTGCAATTGGATACTCATCTTTTCTCTTGTTGCCCTGTTCAATTTGGAGAACTGTTTGGCTGGCACGCGTTGTTGCTGTGTTTGCGTGCCCAGGAGACACGCTTCGAAGCACAGAGGCAGCTTTAAATGTCAGACTTTGCTCTTCATCTGCTGACCAGGTGCTTTTTGGGCTGTCTGGAGATGGAGTGGGAGTTGGGAAGAGGTCACCATCGCATTAGCTTATATGACAAGCGACAAAAGCTTGAACTGCAGCGTTACATCGTAGATTGGGAGAACCAACAAAAATTGTGGTTTTTGCTGCATTCTACACTTAAAGTGTGCAACAAGCAGGACTGCATCAGCATGTAAAAGTGTCAATCATACGGCCCGTATCTCAATCATTATTATCGTTTTTGTTAGCACAATGAATGAAATGAAAATATTATGTTTTTCTTTTGTTATTTTTACTGTTGTTATGTATTATGTAAAGCATATACACATAACAAACACAACTCCCATCAGGCTTTAATTGTTGCTGCTGTTGTCATAAGCCACAAAAGGACCACAAATTGAAATTAAATTACATTTTTTGTATTTATTTGGTGCATTTTTGATGATGTGGCAAAAATATTTTGTTGTCAGCCGTAAATTCATTGCTGAGCGGTTTAATTTACACATTATGTTGCATGAATGGAATTAAAAAAATAACATTGAATTTCAGCTGTTTAAAAAAAAACAAGTGGAAACGTTGCAGTCGGACGCAACCGACTGCAATATACTCGATACAAGTATTAAAACCGGTAAAAAGAGGCCTGACTGCAAAGGGGTACGGATGCGGTAGGGGTGTAAGCTGCCTCAAAAATTTTCTGATGCATATAGGGATGCCACCAGCTTTCTTCCAAATTTGATGACACTAGCTCAAAGTTTGTTAAAGGTGGGGGAATGGGGGATGGGGGCGTTATGGGTGGGCGTGGCATCCAAAGATTTGATGCAGATCTTTGTTTGATGTCAATTGCTATCTTCCTACCAAATTTGGTGACTATAGCTCAAAATTTATGAAAAGTTGGTACTAGCTCCTCAGTGGGCGGTGACGGGGGCTTGGCTCAAAAACTTTAATGCAGATCATTGGGGTTCATTACGAGCTATCTTTCTACCAAATTTAGAGACTCTAGCTCAACAACTCTGAAAGATACACGCATTCCCGTTTTTAACGAAAAGTTGGGGCGGCTGGGATTGGCTAGGGCGGAATGGGTGGGCGTGGCATCCAAAGTTGATGCCTTTTTATGGGGATCGTCATCACCTATCTTGTCGCAAAATTTATCGGCTGTAGTTCAAAAACTGAGGAAGATATAAGCGTTTTTGATATAAAACGGCGTGGCATCCAAAATTTTTTTGGGGATGCCAGTAGCTATCTTTCTACCAAATTTGGTAACTCTAACTCTGAGGGTGTGCGGAATAAGTGAACTTATCGATTTTGAGTTATCGACTTTATCGATTTGCCAGCCCCCAGTTATCGTAGAACCCCAATCTTAGAACTTGATCTGTCCCGGCCATTTGCAAAGTTTCAAGTCCATAGCTTGAAGGGTGTCGAAAAAAGTTGGGACAGACATTGCACAAACCCAATATACTCTTTACCTTCGGTATCGAGTATAAAAATGTATTTTATTTGATAAACATGCGTTGCCAAACTGAAAATATTTGTTAAAACTCAAACAAACAACCTGAAATATCAAAGCTAAAGCTTTTGACTTTAACGCGTTCAACTTTTTGTGGATAGGAAAATGTGGTTCAAGTAGTTAACAAGCTGCTTCCTAATGCTAAACGTAAAGCAAGTGGGTAAAGCCAAGTTTATTAAGACGTCTGAAAAGTTGTGCTGGAGCTACTAGCCTTGTCTCAGCAAAAAAGATTTCTTGAGTGATTCCAAAAGATGTTGAATGGTCTTCGGCATAATTCATATTATTGGAGGCTTTTCTCATAACTTGTAGTGAGTCACTTTATTTCTGCTTCCAAACGCATACACTGCGTGATCCATTCCCAGGTAAGCCTTTTGCATTACTTTCGCAATGTTTTTATTTTTATATCTTTGAGGCCTCTGTCTCAACCTTGACATTCCCGTATCGTATTTTTAACGCCTTTTATTGCGTGCCATAACTTGAATACCTTGACTTCACTTCGATTCTGCTCACAGAAATCGATAAATCAACAACTATAGGGATGGGTTCGTTGTACCTTCACATGAGTTGGTATTATGTGTGGTTGGCACTCTCAGTTCAGCAGTGCCTGCCTTTAATGTATTTCAATTATGTTTATCGGCCTATCATAAATTAGAATGACCCCTGGCATTGGCTTTCATATTTCTCCTGTTCCTGCCTAAGCCAAATTCATACTTATTGCAGTTAGTTTTCACTTGCCTCATCACATTTTCACAGTTGTGTAGTTCTTTCTTTCCCCTCGACTGGCTCTCGCCTTGGCCAGGTCTTGAACACATGTTGAGTCTTGTTTTTGGCATCGCCGCTTATTGAAAAACTTTGGCAAGTCGTTGCGTGGATCCCTTCTCCGTGTTCCTAAAGAAAACTTTTAGTTAAGTGGCAGTGATGGCAACAACTTTCTGTTTTTGTTTAAGCATTATATAATTTCATTGCATTTTCTGGGTGTCAGTTTGTGTGATATTTTATTCTGCTGTTAAAACTTTATAGTGTTTATTATGTGTACCAAATGCGCCTTAATTATTCTTTCAATTGCAAATTGAATCGTGTTTTTCCTGTTTTAAATGTCTTAACTCGGAGCTCAACTGCTTGGAATTTGTTTTCGTGTTGTTCAGTATTATGCAAATGACAGGATGTTAAAAAGTCCCTTGAGCACTTTAAATCTTGAATTGAAGACAGAGAACTGAGTTTACGTTGAAACTTAAAATGATTTTCTGTTAAACTGAAAATATAGAAGAAATCATCAATTCCTTTAAGCTCGCTTTGACTCACAATTTCATCATTTATCAAGCCATCAGACTTCACACAAATCTTTTGAATTAATTGTTCTCTCTATTCATTCATTTCTTGACTCATTTGCATTCATTAATCATTCATTGCGATTGGGCACAGTTCCCCGTTGTACTTGTCACATTAAACACGCCGCACTGCATTCGAGACTGTATTACTAAAGTTTCGTGCAATTTTAATTATCACGCCATCGTAATTATTCCGATTATTGTTGTTGTAATTGTTGCAGATGCTAAAATTGTTTCAAGCAGCACCGCAAATACAATTTCCGTTCAAAATATTTGCACAAAGGCACAGAAACTTTATCCGCACTCGTCGGTTTTCGCCATTTCGTGTTCCAGTTCTCTCTATGTCTAGTTGGCCAAATACAAGAAGCTTGTGTGCAGCAAACAGAAAAGTAAAAGTAAAAGTTAAAGTGCAGAAACAGAAAAAGTTTTCTTTCTAAAGAAGTTTTGAGCTACACACTCCTTTCCTCCCCTTCTTCTCGTTGTCTTACTTCATAGAGCATTTAAAATTCAGTGCTGGGCTTAAAACTATTAACAGTTTCGCTTAAGTTTTCCGCTGCATACTTTGCGGCGTTTTGCGCACTTGGTAAATAACTAAAAAGTATTTGAAAAAAATGAAATGAGATGAAATTGTTGTGTGCCGCTTCGCTGGTTGAAATTAAAAGAAATATGCAGTGGGATATGAAAAATGAACTGCGGTATTTTGCTCTTGCATTGTTGTTGTTGTTTGGTTGGTTGGTTGGGTATAACGACAAAATGCACTTTGTTTGATGAGCAACTATGCCAACTCCAGCTAGGGCGAGAATATGCCAATAAGGGCCATGGAAGCAACTAAAAAGCGCAACAGACACAAAAAAGAGCTTTAAACAGCTGCAGAGACAAGACAAGTATAACACCAACTGATAGCTTTTTTATCCTTCGGCGAATGCTGTAAATCAGCCTTCTGAAAAAATAATGAGAAATTATTGGCGCATTGCGCCTCGAGACGAACGAGTAAAACAGTCATTGTAGACCCAAGAGAAAGCCCACGTTTACTGATTGTTGTGGACATGTCAGGTTACGTATACGTATCGTATGCAATGGATGTTAAATTAAATTTAAACAGGAAATTTAAATAGTTACCCTGCCGTATGAGAGTAATTTAAATAAGCTTTTAAGGTATTTATCTAAAGTTTAATTTAAACTTATCTGAATATTTGCAATGATTCTCCCTACTCTCCCTTTTCTAATGCAAACGAGTTTTCAGAGGTAGCTACTTTCATTTATTTACCATATTTATTACCCATCAAAAAATGCTTTAGTCTTGTCTTGAACACTAGTTTTATGCAGGTAATTTACACTTAATCGGGTTTTAATAAAATTTCAGCTTGCAAAATGTTTATGATGCCGCTTCAGCTTATAGCTACAGGATAAATCTGAAAATATTTTATCGAATACACAGGAACGAAGTATTCGACAAAATAATTAAGAGCATGATTACCTATTGAAGTTCAATCACTTGCCTTGTTTTATTCATTTCACTTGGGTATTTATAGCAACAAGCGATATACTACAGTATGAAAATAGCATTTGTTTACATCCTGTTGTGTTTTCTCTAACCAAATTAGATTAACGTTTTTGTTATCACACTTCTACTTCAAATAGCTTTCCATAATTTTAAAGCACGACATTTATGCTGTGGTGCACACGCGAGGTGGTTAACATAAATAGATGTACACATCCAACACTCGACATGCCAAAGGCAAAGCATCGTCACACAACTTGACAGATAAGCGGTCGGAAACAAGTACAACGGATGAAAAAAATGTCCCATTATCTGTAAATATTTGCATGATGAAAAGCGATACAGAAGAAGAGGCTCAGCAGGTGGCATCAAGTGACAAAAAACACAGCCACAACGACAACGACACAGACTAAGATAAAGAAAAACAAGGATACACAGTCACAGGAACTTTTGTTTGAGCCTTTAACACTTAAGTGCTTGAGCATAATTTCCTAAAATGTGTGAAATTTTAATTTTCTCACACACATCCACACACACACATACGCACACTCCAACACACAGGAACTTTTCGTATAAGCTGTTTAATTAGCTTAAGCCGCCATTTTGTATTCCCATGGAGACTTCGTGTAGCCCCTGATGAATTGACTGCATCAAATTAATTGCCTTGTTGGTAGGTTGCCTCTTTTGTGTGTGTGTATGGGTGTGGAAATGTGTGTGGAAGTATGTGTGTTTACATATTCTATCCTGCCTTGTTATTCACATGATCTGCTTTGCCATCGAAAACTTTACATTTTCATTCTGGTGCCAACTTTTTGCTACCTTCAGAAAATGTAAGGTGACGTCTGCCCCCTGAGCTATATCTGGTTTCTCACCTGGCTGTGACCCTTGTGACATATCTTTCACACATACGCACGGCCACAGCCTCAAGAGCTCAATTTAAAACTGTGTGTTCCTTGGGAAACTTTTCATACTCAGAGTAAATACAGGAGAATTTAATAGACAACTTTGCCTCTGGGGTCGCTGTAGTTGTGGCGTTCTATATTCGTTGATTGCTGCTTTGTTATTCATGGAATTATTTGAAAATTTACAATGAAACAAAACTTTTAAGTGTTGCTCTTGTTGCTATAACAAATTAATTTACACGCATTTCATCAAACAGAGTCAAAAAGAGTGTCATATTTATCCCAACATAGCATTTCTTAGCAACTCAAAAGGTAAAACTGAATAGTTTCCTATACCTTGTTTAGATTCTGTTTGCTTAAGTTTAAGTTTTAAGATACTGATTAAGAAGTGGAGTGTTTAAATTTAAAATAAATCTTTTTCCTTCGGTTCTATATTTTGTTATGGGCCATTGTTTCCTTTCTTTTGTGGCCCAGTCAGACACTTAGACTTAATGAAAAAAGCCTCTTAAAACTCAAGGTAGAAATAAGAACAGCCAAAAGAACAAGCAAAGTGTTTGCTAGCATAATTTAATTAATTAAAGGAAAGCCCTTACCTTAATCCCCACTATTGTCCTCTCTCATTCCTGTTCTCCCTTACCATTGTTTTGTGTATTCTGTCAATTTGTTGATAACCGCAGCTGGGATCACGTAAATGAAACTTATAGAGGGACCAACTTAATTCAAACATCTTTGCGTACCAGGCACGTCGCTTCGAGGGATCTCACTTCCCCTCCTTCAACTACTCATTTGTCTTCCCCACGTTTGTTATTAACAACGCGATTAAATTTTAAAATGAAGCCAATTCAATAATTTAGCTGGGCAACGAACTGAAGCAACAGAATCACCACACAATTAGATTAATTGTGAGCAGACCAGGCAACTGGAGAAAGTCAAAACACTCGGTTAACCTTGTTTTCGTGTTGTTCTGTTCACTTGTTAAAACTTTCTAACTCGTGGAATTGACATCCACAAAATGAATTTTTAAATGTAGCCTCTTTGTAGTTTATCACACAAAAAGTGAGCAACCTCTTTTGGCCAGTAAACCGTGAGAGCATCGGAGCCACAGGAAACGGAAAATACGCACGGGGTTGGGGAATCATGGAAATAGTGATTTGAAGAGGGGGATATTAAGAGCACTAAGAGCTCAGAAGGGTCGCTTTTGTCAGTTGGCGAATTGCGGTCGAGTGTCATCGAACACAGCACAACTGACAACAGACGCACACACACAAACATACGGCTTATAGTGTCAATGGCGAAAGATTAGCTGCCCCGCCATGCAGCTCTTGCAGGCAGTTTGCCACATCATTAAGTTCTTCATTAGCTCAGCCAGAAGTTGAAGATTCAAGGAGAGAAAAAGAGAACATGAAGGGCATTGATCTTGAAGACTGAGATGTTTTGCAAGTAGTTCGAGCAGCAGGCAAATTTCGTAAGCTGCTTATCGCGTTTGCCTCTTTCTCTTCCACCCTTCATCATCTGTTAAAAGCATTCTTAGCCTTTTTTATCTCTTGTTTCCTTCCATTTGAGTGGCATTATACAAGGATGAGCGGGAGAACTTCGGACGCTTCTTAAGTGCTTAGGGGCATTTGACTGGCTAAGCCTTAAAATGGCCAAGGTTCAATGCATTCTCAATCCTTTTTAATGCAGATTGCAGCTTTTTAGTCGAAGTAAAAGAAACACCTTAAAAAAAATTTGACTTTGAACTGTAAAGAATGCCACACTCACGAGTTGGGAAAATACCCACTATCGCATTATCTCCCTTGGGGGAACCCTTATCATGGCAAAATTTTCCACGGCAATTAGTGCAGCATTCAGCAAAATTTGATTATCGCCGTGGTCTGTGCGTAATTGGAATGTTTTGGGCTTGGCAACGCGGAATTGCCAATAGCCCACATGTCGCATTGTTGATTTACGGCCACACCATACCATACAGACTTACACAAACATCGAGTCGAGTGCATGCGTTGAGGGCCTATGCGTGCGGTAGTTGCACTGCTGGTGGTTTGGCGGTTGCCAATAGTGGTTACCTGCTGCTGGCTGCATTCGTTTTAACACCCGTACAAATATTTCACGCTATTCAACTGCAAACTGCGCAGTTGGGGATTATGCCGATTTAATGGCCTCAATTCGCAGTGCACTGGGCATATTCAAATTGGCATCTGGCATTTTGAAACCCATTTCAAGAGAATACAATGATTGAAAAAATTGGCTTAAGTGCTTAACTAATGGTAAGCAGGGTAATAAGCCGATCCACAAACACCAACAAACACACACAAACTAAGTTAAGTCGTTGTCATGACCTTACATAAATCTCCCGTTAGTTCGGTTGTCCCATTCACTCAGGAAAGTCGGTTGCGTGAGCTTTCAACATTTTTGAGTGTGCGTCCATTAAACGTTTTCCGTGAAAGGTCCACAGAGCATGGCCCATAAATATTGATAGCAATAGGATTAGAGATAGGAACATTTAGTAATAAAATGGGCACAGGTAATTGACTTTCAACGTGAAAGTAAAACAGGGGATAAACTAAAAGAAGAGCGTTTAACAACAGCAGCTTGTTGGTTTATTTGGAACCTATTTTCGTTTTCAAATATTGGTTGAAATTTTTGAATAAACCTGAGACATTTAATTTATATTAAGCGGAATATTTTAATGTTTACTCTGCCATTTGCGCTTTTAGCATTTATTTCGCTTTGCCATTAAATTTTATTGAATTATAAGTATTTAAATAAATAGTTGCTGCATTTTAATTAATTTATATAAGAGAATGTTAAACCAACTGACTCAGAAGCTTTTAACTCATGACTATGACATTTTATGCTGTAGTTGCGCTATTTGCATACTCATATGAACTTGAGGGGATGAGAATATTTATACTAACACACAACAGCAAAAAACTGCAAATTGCAACTGTTATTTGCAAATGCAATCCGCAGCTGTACCCCATTTTACACTGACAACAAAAAGTCCGTTTATAGTTGCATTTATACAAATGCCGTTTCATCGCATGTGTGCGAGAGTGACATTGTGTGTGCGAAGGCGTGTGTGTGTGAACTAAGCGTGAAACTAATTCACTTATTTTACTACACTTAATGGAAATTTAATTAAAGTTACATATATGCTAATATTATATGTTTAAGCCAATGTTATAAAATTAACACATTCAAGTGCCCCATAAACCAAATTGTTTTCTTGAAGTTTTCGTCAAAGCTAATTTAATAATTGAGCATTAAAAAATTTTTACTTTGGGCTATGCAAACTGCTCTTTTTGCTTGTTTGACTTGAATTAATTGAAAAATAATTCGACAGAAATTCAAATTCGAGCACGAAAATCCCCAATGAAAAATATATAGAAAGCAAACATAATTCTTTGCAACTTTGACTGAAATTCAAAACTGCGCAGGAGGAGGAGGAGCCTGTGTGGCATTTACTTTCAGGCCATTAAAGCACAATGACACAAGCTTAGGTGAACAGAGAGTAGAACTGGCGACCTTTGGCTAAACTATGAGCCTGAATTTACTCGCCCTTGGATTGATTTTTTTGTCGGCTCTTAAACTGTGAACCCTTGTCAGTTGGTTGGGGAGAGGGTAAAGGGAAGTGATGACTGTGCCGATAATATTGAGCATTGTATTTTATTGTGCTTAATCACATTGCTTACAGCCCAGACGGAACGATTTCAAGCAGAACCCCTCTTATGCATAGATTATAATTGTCAAAGCTAAGATCATAATAAATCATTCGGCTTAAGCAGAATTCATTTTCTTTTTGTTTCAAGATAATCCAATCCATAAAGTGAATTTGAGACTTTGAATACATTAATTTCGTAACTTGCATTTCTCTTTATAAACATGTTTTATTTTAATCCCTCCTTATTTAAACACCTGCTTAAGCCACATAATAATGTGCCTAATTTGTTTCGCCGGTAATGCCTACTTAATGTCGAACCTAAGCCTAATGAAAAACCTCAATTAGAACTTGCATAATATAAATATAATACGGTTTTAAGCCGATAGTCGGCTTTTCTTAGATTTAGAAATTATTGTCTCAACATAGAGGGGGTTGCAAGATTGCTTTGTCATTTTGCATTTTTACTGTTGCCTCCCACTGAAGCCAGATTGGCCAAGTTTGCAAACAAAAAAATTCAGAATTCTTATCATTATTGCCACAAACTCATTTAGGTTTTTTCCGGATAATCATGAATAAAAAAAAACATTTAATTGAGTTTTTCTTTCCAATGTGGCTCTGAGTCTTGTCAGGAAACAAGGCAAACACATTAACAAACATATCGTTTAGTCATAAACGTTAACACAGCTGCTCATCCGCTTCCTGGTAATAAAGGTAGCCACGAAATTAAATAAGTCCTGCTACACAGACACATACACATACACACACAAATATAACTTCACTAAGGCTGCAACTAACAAGCACTTTGACAGTCGTTAAAAGAGCACAATGCCAACGGGGACAAGAATTGAACTGGTAGTTTGCCAGGATGTGAGAGACAGTGGCAACGTTTTATATTGTATATTTATGAGGAAAGGACACAAAAGGGACACAACAAGCACAAAGTCTAGTCAGGTAGAAACAAGAATACAATGCATAGAAGGTAAATTTCGTTTGGTCAAAGAAGAAAATACAATCAAAAAGGAAAACGGAGCTGTTATTATGTGGGATGTGGCTGACTTCCGTTTCCGTCAACACAGACGCTGACTGCCGTTTCCTGTGAGTAAGCGGTGCCTGTCAGCCAGAACCCTAGACTGCTTGGTGGCTAATTTGAAAATAAAATCGAGGCAGTCAACAGAGTAGAAAAGGCTAACAGCTTTTGCAATTTAATTACATCTTCTTATTGTGCCTCAAGGTGGCTACGGAAAAGGACGATTACAACACTGCAAGACGATTTAATGACCAATAATAAGCATTCGTTTGCTAAAAACCTCGGTCTTAACTCATTTATAATGCATCCAGCTTTTTCTTATTATATTATTTGAATGATTTTAATATGTTTAACCTGTCAATTTTAAATTTGCAATATTAAATTAGTTTGCATTGCCACAGTTATAGGTAAAGCTGTATAAGAACGTGGCCCGTAGAATTTTAATCTTTATAAAAAATATGGCAAAGGTTGTTATAAAAAATAAATACTGTTACAAAAAGAATTTAAATACTCTTGCTACCAACTGTATTGAAGGTTTAATGAAAACATTTTTATTGAATTGATTGACTGAATGTTGGGCTCATCCGAATGGGTTTGGAGTTATGTATGGTCATCGTTGTGCCTGCAGCGTGTTGACTTTATACATATTTGATTTTGCCTTTTGCAAATATTATTGCCATTGCGACGTTTGTTTTCATTGCCGCATGAGTAATATGGTCGGTCCGTCGTCTCTCAACTTTGCCATCGCATCAATTCATATGGACATGGATCGTGTTTGCTTGTCAAATAGCATGGCAGGCAATTCAATTTGATTGGCAGCAATGCGTTGGCTTTAGTCAGCATGCACTTTAATGGAATTGTTGATAGCCAGCATGGCGATGAAAAGTATATCGTCATTTTGCAAGCCCCTTTTAAAATGATATGGTCAATTTTTTAATACACTTGCAATGGGTATAAGAGTTATGTGGCGTTGTGTGTAGCGAGACAACTTAGATACAGTAGTTTGCAAAATATTCATATCTATTAGCTTATGGTTAATTGGAACAAATCAAATATTCTTAAATTCAACTGCAGTTTTAAATGATATTTTAGTATTTTACCATATTGCTTCTTACTTTAATAATGTTAAAGTATCGCCACGACGCAAGTAACAATTCAACAAATGTGTTTTAAGTCCTTGGATTTTTTATGACAACATTCTACGGCCCTACGGAAAATCGGCTTTAAAGCTTCAATTCTCTGTCGTTCACGCTTTTGTACTGTTACTGGTTTCTGTTTCGGAGCCAAGGGGCTCGTTTCCTGTTCAAATAGCCAAACCGAGAAAGCACGAGAGAAAAGAATGGATAACTGACCGACTGGCTGACAAGCGACTGTCAAAGGATGTTGCCTTGCCTTGGATCTGGCATTTTGTGCCACAGTTTCACCCATAAAAAAAGCGCAAATAACGCAATAATGATATTTACCAAAAGGAATTTCGAGTTTCCTTGTTATATGGTCTTTTGCTTTACTTTGGCTTTACGTCCAGGCATTCTGATAGGCATGCAAACGTTTACATTTCAAAGCCAGCTATGTGCAAAATATAAATGACTTACATATTAATATATAAAATCATAAATCACTATTGATTAGGGGCGATGAGCACGCAATTCTCAACAGACTGTAGCTTAGTCTAAAACACGAGGTGCTCAGTTTAAACATTAAGCTTATGGTTTGGTTTCAGTGGCTGCAGTCGTTTGTCATTATTTGCACAACAGGAAAAACTCTTTAAAATGGTTACAGTCAAGTACGCCCATAACGATATAGTACTCGTTTTATTTATGTAGAAAAAAAGTCATAAAATGCATGTTTGCATTTGCTTTCTTAGCAACAAATTTACATATATCAGAAATTCATTGAATGCTTTGGAATTTTTCAAAAGAATTTAATTTAATTTATAAGTTTGCTTAATACAAACTGAACTGTAAATTTTTCGTTTCACATATAACTTGATGTTATGTTTGGTATTTTTGTATACAATTCACAGAAAATTTGCACTCCGGCGAAGCATACCAGCAAGCGAACACCTGGTCGTTAAAACAAATCTATATCTGTATGTATTCTCATAAATTAACTTTGCAAATGCTGTAGATTGATTGTGGAGTAGAATAAAGAAAGGCAAAAAAAAGTATACATGATGTGAAAATGAAAATAAACTTGAGCACATTTAATTCAATTTTTGCTTGCACAACGGTTGAACTTTCATTATCCCAACATGATTTTCTTTTATGCCCTGCAACCATTAAATGAGGAAAAAACAAAAATTCAAAGCCATGGATGAAATGTATAAAAACAACAAAACATATTCACAGAAAAATTCAGACATGCTAGTCGAGCAAAAAGTAATTCTACTTTTTTTTGTTATTTAACTTTCGGTCAGTTTTCTCAGTTGTGCACAAATGTTCTTTTTATGACCACCAAATGCGTGAGTAATTATGCCTCGGACTGTGCGCGCCTTGGGCAACATTCCAGTGGGCCACTACAAATGTGGTTGACTGACCAAATGGTCGCGTGCCTGCTGTTACATACATAAACATACATATTTGTACATACATATATGCACTTCGTCGTCGCATTTTGTAGCGTGGGCTTAGTGCCATGGAATTGCCCCAACAATTATTATGATGGCTGATAAGCGACACACACACACATATACAGAGACACACGGCAAGTCACGCACACACACTAAAAGCGACGAGGCAGCATTTGCCTTGCTACGTGCCTGCTGGCCATATTCTTGTGGCAACTTTACGTATATTCGTAATGTGTGAGGGGTTAACATAATGTGTGCCGTATACGTAATGTGGCATGCTTAACACAAAAACAAAACAAAACAAAAAACTCAGCTTGCGTCGCATTTAGTTGCAATGCGAGCGAGCACATGACATTTGTGGCAACATTTGTGACCGCTCCCGTTGCCTTGGCCTTTTCAAAAGGGGCACCGTATCACTTCTGGGTGTTCGTGCGTGTGCGTGTATGTGTGTATCTTTCTGTGTTTTTTTTTTTTTTTTGTTGTAACTCACCTTGTTTCACATATGTCTGTGTGTGTGTGTGGGTGTGTGTGTTCGCTTTCATTGTCATTCCAAATATGTGACTGTAACTGTGACTGCCTCACTTGGTCATGTTTCATGCCTTTCTTCTTGCCTCTTGCCTTGTTATCTGCTACTTATTTTTGTTGTATTGTTTATTATGCTTTTATGATTATCGCAACTGTGCGTTTTTGTTTGTTTTGCCGGTGTGCTTGGCTTTATGCGGGTGCCATTATTTCAAGCAATACTAGCTGAAAATTAAACACAAAGCACACACAATACGCGCTGATGAATGGCTGGATAATTAAATATGCCAAATGGACGTGTCCCTGTGACTAACTGAAGGAGATACATTGAAAAAAGCGACATGGCAGGTGAACAGACCGAAAGATAAATGGAAGGAACATAATTCAAAAGCCAGTTGCTTGCAAAAGATCTGCGCTCAAAGGAAAAGGGTTAATAATTGATGGTAAAATTATTGAAGCTACTAAAAATTAACGCCAAAAGATAGAATAAAAAGGCATCAAATAACACATTTTTTACTTCAGCTATTAAATTTCGTATTTTGTTCAATATTTGAATTGTAGTTGATGTAGAAAATCAAACATTTAAGCCGCAACACAACTTGAAAATTTTGTTTAAAAAAAAGTAACAAAGACGAAATGTGCAACGGAGTAAAAAAAAACTTAAGCAATTAATATGGCATAATTACGTATAACATATATAATTTTCTTTAGGAAATATAAGTTAGACGTTCAGTCCGCTTACAAGGCTGCAGGTATAACACGTCTCTGAAATCCCCAATTATGAAACTTATATTAAATAGTTAACATAATTTTTTTTTTTTGGCACTTAATAAATTTATATTATCTGCTAACAAATGCCAAGCTTAAGCTCGAATTTACCTTCAAGAATAATCGCCAAGTACAGTGAGCTCTTCTTCTTAAAATTGCCAGTGATTTAGTAGTCACATTATTCATATTTTTGACAACGCATAATCGTAATAAATATGGCTTTACGGTCAACGCCTTTGTTGATTTTTCATACGCTCGAAAAATGCCAGAGTGCACAAGGATAAAAATATTGTATATGTTCTCACTTGTCGCTTAAATCATAATATTTAATGTGGCACTCTTTAAATAAGGCCACTTGGCAAGACGTCGCTTTCTGGTGCATATGAAGCGTACTTATTCCAGCTCAAATACAAGAGGATTTCTGCAGACACTGCTCGAGTTGTCTCCCATTAAATTCACAAACGCAAACTTGAGTTATTTTTCTTCAAGCATGATTATACAGGTCCCTCTCTCCGTCTCGCCCTTTCTCTTTCTGTTTCTGGGCCGGGCAAGTTGAATTTTGTTTTGGCATTTAATTAAAATATTGCGCATACGTCACGTGGCCGAACCGGCAAAATAGGTTAAATAAATGCATTCGTTATTCTGGCTTAAAAACAACTCCAAAAAAGCGCGACCACCGCCAGACGAGGCCACATCCCGAGCCGCAGCAATTACTGCCAAGCAAAGGGCGTAGTACAAAAAATCCTTATCTGAGCACGCAGAGCCAACTGCTTGTGTGTGTGCTTGTGTGCATGTGGTTTGTGTGTGGGCTATAAAAATAGTTAATTTCACTAGAACAAAAACAACAACAACAGTACAGACTACTAAAACCAAATTGCTTTTACTTTTACTTGGTTAAAGCGCCCCCCAGAAGGCTAAAATGTAATAAAGTTTTCCTTCTGTTGCTCCATTTCTTGCCGCGCACGCACACAACAAGCAACACACACTCACACACACTGTCTTGGACACGTGTACTCTGAACTTATGTTATTATTCTACTTATTATTTATTCTTATTCACCTTCAGGCTCACCCCCGATTCACTTTTAGCTATTATATTCGCACATTAATTGTATGTCGATTATATGTTTGGCTTCTCCTACGTTAAACGTTTCAATCACATCACGTAATTTATGTCTACTGGCATTCTGTTGCGCTTCGATTAACTTTGTTCCGTTGCGTTGTTTTGCATTAGAAAGCCGACAAAGAACTAAAGTGGAGTAACGGTAAATATATTGGCAACGTGTGCGCTGACAGAGACTGAGGGAGGCAGAGGCAGCGGCAGCGACTGCGACGCCAACCACATTTGACATTTGTGGAGTTTGCGCATCGACAACGCTTTCAAATCAAAACAAATTTAACCCATGACTAGTGTTTGAATCCAAATAACATAAAAATTAAGTTCATAAATTCCTTAATCAATTCGCTACGATTTATATATAATAACAAAAATGTATCAAAGTTCTCAAAAGCTGTATGAGCATCGTTTTTATTTCTGGAATACAAATTTTCGAACTATTTCAAGTTTTAGACAGCGCCATCTGTTGTCTGGCAGACTAACTGCCGTTGGCTAACGTTGCAAAGCTACCTGCTACGAGAAGCACAGTTCACATTTGAAATCGATAGGTCTGACGACGCGCATGCTTCACAGGCGAGAGCGGGACAACTATAGTTCATTACTGAGCAGGGTTGACTTAACATAATGGCGGAAAAAGAAAATAATTTAAATTTCATAAATAAAAATATTATACTTTTTGTTTACATAGTTTGGCCATTCAAAAAATTTCTCAGCTACATACACATAACAATCACCTATCACATATAACAACATTGCACCTCTTAATCACTCGTATGACTCGTACAAAAACTAAATAATAAATATGAATTTCTAACAATTATAATAAGCCCCCCTTCGCTAACTGACTGCTGGGGGAGTTATTCTCATGCGCCATGCATTTTTAATCATATCCGCCGCCTTCTCGGCAATCATGATGACAATTGCATTTGTGTGCCCAGCCGGCACATGTGGCATAATCGATGCATCTGCCACTCGCAAATGTCGAATGCCATAAACCCTCAACTCTGAATCCACAACAGCTGTGGCATCCGTCGAGGGTCCCATCTTGCAGGTGCCCGACTGGTGCTGCAAACTGGAACCGTAGAGCCGCAAACAACACCTCCAATAGTCATTGCTCGCAAAGATCAGATGCTCACAACCCGGAAAATGACGTGCATGAAATTGTGTGCCAATCTTTTGCATTGATTTAGTGCGCGCCAGTTGTAGAATCTGCAAAATAAATCCAAGCCATTAGTTGTTGCAAATTTGGGGAGTACTCAAAGTTTGTAGCTACCATTTCAATGCCCTCGATCATTGCACGCACATCGTCTGGATGATCCATAAAGTTGGACTCCATGCGTGGCCAGTGAAAGGGATTGCGACTACGCAACGAGATGCGTCCAGTGCTTTTGGGTCGCAGCAGCACCGGAACCAATCCAAAGGTTTCCTTGTGCTGCAAGTCGCTAAACATTTGCTCATAGAACTCATCCGTAATGCCGAGCAAATCCCGAAGAGTACCAAAGCGATCGCCACTCAGAGAACCAGCGCCCAAAACGATTTCCATATCAGCATAGTCCGTAGCTAAGATAAAAAAACAAATAAATATTTTTAGTTTAGTACAACTAAAGTTAAGAAAATCTTAAGTTCCAACCATAGCTGGAGCTGGGTGTGCGTACAAAGGCAAAAGCCTCAGCTCCTCCAGGTATAGTATAGGGTCCCTGGCCAGCAAATAAATAGCGGAAGATGTCCGTGGGATTGAGTAGACGTGCATCATTAACCGTCGAATCATTAACCATAAACACAAGCCCGTTAAGAGTTACATGATCCTGCAGATTGTAACCAACGGGCAAATCCTGCATCACAGGAATCTTGTGCTCCTCCAGATGCTCACGTGGACCCACGCCCGAAAGCAACAACAGCTGTGGACTGGCTATGGCACCTGCCGATAAAATAACCTCCTTGCTGGCACGCACAACAAATCGCTGACGCTGCTTGGTGAACTCCACTCCGATCGCTATCTTGGTAATTGGATTGATGAGCAGCTTGGTCACCCAGCTCTTCATCGAGATGTGCAGATTGCGTCGCTGCAACACTGGCTGAATGAAGGCCTTGCTGCTGCTGCAGCGTCTGCCATTACGCATTGTGGCCTGCGCCCGAGCAAAGCCCATCGGCTGCTCGCCGTTTGTATCCGTTATGTCGTAGCCCAGCTCGCGAGACGACTTAAGGAACGCCTTCAACTGTTGCGACTTGTAATCCGTATACTGCACATCCAGCACTCCATTGCGTCCATGATAGGGTGACTTGTAAAGCTCGGGAATGCCAATACGCTCGGATTTCTTAAAGTACGGGAGGACCTCCTCATACGACCAGCCCGTATTGTTGGCAGCTGCCCAACCATCGTAATCCCTTCGATGTCCTCGCGTGTACAGCATAAAGTTAATTAGGGAAGTGCCTCCAACTCCCCGTCCCTTGGGCCAGTTGCAGACACCATTGCGCAGACCCTGACAAGCGTTGGGCGTCGCATCCGCCTTGTAGCCCCAATTGTAGCGCGTCGTTTGGGTCAATGCTGCCGTCAAGGGCACATCGCTGATAAATGTCTCCTGATCGCCTGCCTCAAGCAGCAGCACTCGGGCCGTGCTTATCTCGCTTAGCCGATTTGCCAGCACACAACCCGCCGAGCCGGCACCAACAATGATGAAATCATACTCCGGCAGAAAGGATGTGGTGTCCGGTATGCGTGTGTTTAGCAGCGATGTCTCAAAATCGCGCACAAGATCCACCAACAGCTGACAGCGCTGGCCTCTCAGACACAAACAAAATATCAGCAGATAAGCCAAGCGCATTTTTAGCAGCTGCGAATACTAAGTACAAATATCTATACAAAAAAAAATAAGAAATGGATACAAAAAGATTTTTGTATAATACTATATATTATTTCTAGCGCGAAAGGAACCCTGCTAATTGATTGCAAATACAAATAATGTATTTACGGAACAGAGCTTAAGCAGCAAATTTTGCATTTGCATCAAAAAGAATGTTCGCACACAATAAAGTTATTAACACTTTCTACGAACATTATAGCAACCGTTTTTTTTTTTATCAAGCACATGTAAATTTTTAGCGACCTTCAATTTTAATTGTTATGCTGTAAATTCTTAGTTGACACTTTTTCGCCATGTAATTTGTTTTTATTTATTTTCTTTGTACTTCAAGTTCAACAAGTTGGCAATTACATCGATACACAAAATAAGCTGCCAATAAAAATAATGTTTATGCTTGTGAAGCAAGCAAAACAATAACAAACAAAATGTATGTTTATATGGCAAGCAAGGTATTGGTAACCGGTTCGCGATCAAAACAAAAAATCTGAAGAAGTAACCAAAGCGAAATTCACAAAAGTAGCCAAAATATTTGCCTGTTAACGTTGACCCATAAAGCGCACGCGGATGTTCGTTCATTAAAGACATTCAAGCTAAATTGAATAAAACACAAATGAAATGAAAATAATCAATTAAATAAGTATCTAACACAACAACGACCGTGTAATACGCTCACTTATTAAATCTTACCATACATCGTGTTTCTAAAACTTCATTTTAAAATTTTAAAAAATCACTTAACAATATAAATTTCTCTAGTGAATAGTGTTTATGTATTAACGTAAAAATACGTGCATTGAACTTTAATATTTAAATATATCATATATTGTACGGTTCAATTATTTATATTCAATGGGTAGCAAAACTAGTCACTTAGCTTGCAGTCCTTTCTAGAGCAATAAAACAAAATAAAATTGTGGGCGCTCTGCGATTCCGAAAAATTACATTTTATGCAAATTAATAACCCAATGTATATAAATATTTCAACATTAAAACCTTTTAAAGTCAAAAATTGCACACAATATAAATAGGTGGGAAAAATTGGCATTTCAATTAACCCCATTATGACCGGCTAACTGGTTTCTGGTGTTACACATATAGATTTGATAAACATTAACATCTTTGGCTTTGTCTTCAAACCACACAATTCTTTCTACGTGCACAGCTTTCAATATGCTTTTGTCACACACACAAACTTAATCTAAATGCACTTATTTATTCTTGAGAAGAGCCCTTTTGTATCCGGCTACAATGTTTGGTCACACTGCTACACAGAACTGCCCTACCTCAAAGATTTCAAGGGCTATAAACAATCGAAGGGCGCTGCGCTCGTAAAAGTTCTTCTTCTTCTTCAAAACAGGTTACGCCCAATTAACTATTTATAAATGTGTATCCATGTCGGTCAGAAAATGTTTTAAAAATTATCTTTATTTATAACACAATTTTACAATAGCGATAAGTGCGCCGGTTTGCCTCTTATTTGTTTTTTTGTGCTTCAGACATTCAGCTTATTTACAGTATCCAATTAGCCACGACTAACATTTTACGCCTGCTTGCGAGATGAATTATTTGTATTATTTAATTTTTATTTTATTATTAAACGATAGCATAATAATGGCATAGTTCTTTTTATTAAAACACATTTTACGGACCACAATGTGTAATTTATCACTGTAACAGATCACAATTATACTCGATTTGGTCATATCAACAGTTTTTTTTTTTGCAATCAAATTTCTAGTTATACGTTTATGTATCACTAATAATAATCACATGCTATGGACTGATTTCAACACGCGCCAAATAAACACACAATCTCAAATCCGGCTCAATGGCTGTTTTAAGTTATGAAATTCTAAACACGTTTTCGGATGCTGTTTGCATTTAGAATGCACTTACGAAATGGGGCGAATTGCCCTCCTTTGTCAAATCAACACAGCTCTTAAAAACACTTGAGCTATTTTAGTTGAGTTTTTTTATACGATAGTTTTTGCAATCAGTTGAGATTCGGCAGTTTCTGCGCTTGCGCGCGCTTTGCTATCCGCTGGCTAAATGAATCGCAGATGCCGGCTCATGCAACGACGAAGCTTATGCGGGAAGAGCCAAGACAGGTAGCCAGCCGGTTAAGCCGAACAGTTTGGCGCGCTAAGTTCGGGTCAACACGTTAGCCAGTTAGTCAGCCAGTTGATCACCCAGTCGAAAGTAGCTCGTGAAAGGAAATACAGGTTACGTTGGTTTGACTCTTTTCAAGTTCATCGCGTGAACTTGCAAAGATTGCAGGCATGTCAATACTTATATACATTTCGCTTTAAGCTATTTTTGGCATACTTGCCGATTGCCCCTTTTTCGCTAGTTTCGTATGTTTTGTGTTAGTCATAGTCATCAAGTTATGCATATTATGACTGAGGTTCGATTAGCAGCTGTTTATGCTCGTAATTTTCGCCCAGCCATAACATGCGTCAATCAAAATGTTCGGTGGTGTCCTATTAGCAGCAATAAGTTGTGAGCAAATAATACTATAATCTGTAGTGCTTCCGCTATTTGGCCACGTTAGAGCAGTGTTAACTTAGCTGTTGTTAGTGTCTCAAGTTCAATGTCAATTCAATATGCTTGTGTGAGTAACTGAGTATCTACATGTTGCAACGATTCCAAACTCTTAACTTGCATACGAACAACATTGAAGACCTATTCATTAATGGGCAAATAAACAACAGCAACAACAAAATTTACAAATACACAAGTATTCTCTCGCTCGCCAGATTTCCACTTTATGCTGCTTTTGTTGCCACTTTCATAATCAATTTTGGCACATTTGCGAAACACAAATGACCTTCAGTACCGGCATGGAAACTTGAAGCACGTAAGTACATGTATACACATACATACATCGATGTATATTTTCTATGGGTTTAATATCTGAAAACCAAACAAATTGCTTCAAATGCATTTTGTATTTAAACTTTCAAGTGTATAACGCTGATATTTGCACAGATTTTATGCACATTCATTAAGCATGACTTGGCAACTATTAAATTGACTGGTGCTTGATTTTAATCAAGTGCACAAACAGCACACGCACACTCAGCAGTCTATAGTTTAAATTGTTATTAGATCAAAAGCTGAAACAAAATGTTGCCAATTAAAATTTAAACGCTAAACAATAAAAACGAATGTTTCTGCTCTTTAATCAAGTGTAAAAAAGTGATAGTACACTTGTTGACTTGCCTTAGGCGCTATATGAATAAGCATTTTTGGTATGCGACTGAAAAATAAATTAACAAAAGACAAAAAAAAATTGCAAAAGCCTCTCTCAAAAATCGGAATTCCCCAAAAATTTGCAAAAAATATCAATAAATTAAAAAAAAAAAAGGCGTAGATATTTTATTAAAAATCGTTTTTTTTGCTAAATTTTCAGCTTATATAACTTATTATTGTTTTGTTGCATACCATTTTTGTCACGGCTTGTCGTCTCGATTGATTCAAAACTATTAAATAACATTTACATTCAACCAAGTCAATATTTAATAATCAAAAACAAATACTTGGGATTCTAAAGCTTAACAACGACGATCAGGGTTCATTTCATAATATTTTACAAGCAGAATTAATTGTTTGCACGCCTTTTTGCACTTGTTAATTTCTAAAATAAAGTGCGTAAGCTGCATTTAATTGTTAGTTTAAGCTAGATTCATTAAGTTTATTTAAATTTTTAGCTAATTTAAGTGCATTTGAAATGCAACTCTTAACATTGACAACGAATTGCCCGTGAACAGTAAGTACTGATTTAGCGCACGTAAATATTATTTATTATTTTTAGCCCACTTCAGCAATAGTATCATAGATCACAACATGAAAACAAGGGCAACTATTAATTGTCATGCTCAAATGGGAAAAACTAAGATAGCAGCTTGACAACGACCTTGTCAAGGCTAACTATAAACATCCGCTCATGTTTTCTTGTTAGCAGTTCATGAGTAACCATACAATTCACACGCACCACAATTTGCATATAAAAAAATTACAAGCACACAAACTAAATTATTTAATCACAGAAGCAATTCCAGTTCATCTTCCAAGTTTGGCCAGAGTCTGGACACTGCAGTTTGAACGATGCTTGTAAATCACGTGCCTCACACCAAATGCCATTACAGAAATAAAGACGTGAGCAGCGCACACAAAGAGCCATAATATGCACCTACTCCCAATGGCAACAAAAATCAAAATCAAAACTAATATGTAGTAACAACAACTGGAAACACAAACTCAATAAAATGTAAAACACAACAACAAATGAGGGTAATGTCAAAACGCTTTGTTTATATTTGGATATTTGGATAACTGATGAATGCTATCTGAGGCCAAAAAATAATTCACAAACCAAAGTGAAGCCAATAATCATAATCACAGAGCTGAAAGCCGCTGAATGATACTCGAAAGGCTTTTTGGCCACAAGCAGATGTCTCGCTGAGGAGCGGTTAATTGAATGAACTTGAAACAATTGAAGTGTA
The DNA here is from genome assembly GCA_018901835.1 of Scaptomyza graminum. NCBI lineage: Eukaryota > Metazoa > Arthropoda > Insecta > Diptera > Drosophilidae > Scaptomyza > Scaptomyza graminum. The sequence goes on from JAEIFL010000302.1 coordinate 1,329,643, forward strand.
ATTTCATATTGAATAGCAACAAAATGCGAAATGCTTAAGTTTTTTTGAAACGGTCTTTGAACGTTTTGATTGGTGCTATCGACGCGACCACTAAGGGGGTATTACCATAGGTTTTTTACAAACGATTGTTGTTGATGTTTCTATTGAAATTTTGCAATAAATATGTCAACAGATTTATTTTATGTTTTATTTCAATAAAAGGAAATTTATTTGAAATATGTATTATGACTATAACATTAAGGGAAGTATAAAATTAATATTAAATGTTATAGTTAAAGAAATACATGCGTTTGAATTAAGATGTATGATTTCTAATTTTGTATTACGCCCAAATCGTTTTGGTATTAATTTTTAAATTGGTAATGCATTTTAACGATCAATTGATTACGTATAGTTAAGTGTGGCTTGCTACGCTTAGTTAAGTAAACAAATTGCTTGACAATGAAATATATTTGTTAACTTAATGCAATTATTTGTATAAAGCGTAAAGCGTCATAGTTCTAAAATGATTATGCCAGTTGTAAAAATCTTTGCCACTTATTGTTATTACTTATAGATTATTAAATATGTTTTTATAAATAAGTTGTTTGATGTACAAAATGTTGAACATAAACATACTAAGTAACTACTCTAAAGTATTTCCTTCTTGACTTTTCATTATTGTTACTATAAATATTTCTGATGTACATGTATGTGTGTAATAGTTTTAATGTCTGCTTTGGCTATATATTCAAGTGTCTAACTTACATTTTGATATTGTTATAAGTGTAATCAGTACGAATTGCTCTAAACTCAATTCCGCGTGTCACAAAAATCACTCATATGACGCTAAAATAATTATTTTTCTTTTTCTAACAACTTGGATATAAATTGTTTTTCTTCACATTTTTGTTTTGCTGACTGAATGCCTTATATGTATATATTTTATTCCTTTTTCGAAAACTTTAAATTTGAATGTATATCTGTGACACATTGAAATGCGTCATTTTTTGACTGCCGCACTAAAGTATGCAGCAGATATTTAAATTATTTGTTGCTTAGTGTCGCAGCAACATGTTGCTCACTTTATTGGCAGCGTCGGTTTTGGTTGTGATTTTCTCACGAAAATGCCTATTCTCAGGATTGGCCATCACTGAGGCAATGAACTCGGATGTCTCCAGCTGCAATTGGGCTAAGCGCTTTTGTAGCAACTTATTGCGCTGCACCAGCTTGATGGTCTTAATAGCTATGGAGAGCAAGCCCTGGTTATGTGTGTGATATTGTTGCTGTTGCTGTTGCCGTTCCTGCTGTGCCAACTTAATGGGCTCGAGAGCGAACTCATAGCCACTATCATTATCGCCCTGATCCTCCTCCTCATCGTCCTCATCCATGCTTGAAATATGATTACAGCGTTTGGCTATTGTTGTCTTATTGTTTCCGTTGCCACCGCAGTTGCTGCTATTGCTGTTGGCAGTTTTTGGTTGTAATACTGTTTTAATATTGTTGCTGCTGATGATGATGCCGCTACTGCTGGAATGTGTACGCGCTATCTGCGCGTTCGTCTCGTTGTAATCGATGAACTCCATTTTATCCACTTGTTTTGTTTTTGTCTCCCTTCGGCTCTTTCCAGCTCGACTCGATGCTTGTGCTACCCGATTTGCGTGTTGTTGAAGTCTGGGCGGTAGCCTGAACCCACGTCGACGTTGCAGACGACCCGAAGAGTTCATCGAACGCTTGGCAACTGCAAGAACAAACAAGGGAAAACGTTTAACTACGGTCAAAGATCAAGCGACTCAAGGTGCACAAACAGAACATTAATCAACTGCTACTCTCACAGCGCTGCAGTATTGACAATAAATCACCTATTCAAGACACACACCAACCACAAACCTGCAAGTATGCAATATGTTATTTTGTTGCTTTAAAAATCAATCATAAGCTTGACTTTTTATTGAGCGTTTTTGATATTTAATAAAACCAATACAGATTTATTTTAATTAATATTGGCAATCAATTGTTGCTTTATATTTTTAGTTTTCAAAAATTCATTCGCTGAAGATATTATAAACAATTAGAAAAAATTAAATATCAGTTTTTTGTTAACCACAAAAAGTATCTTTTAAATTATTTAAATAAATCTAAATAAAAATGTATTTATGTTTAAAACATATCATACAAATTTAGAAATAAAAAAAATTAGTCGATTTAAAACTGAAAAACTCATTGTTTATCTTTTAGGAATCAGTCATTCTTTCTTTTGACAATGTGTTGCTAGTTTATCTGTAGTGGGTGTGTGTGTGTGTGTATATATGTGCTTGTGTTTGTGTGTGTGTTACAAAACGTGATCACAACCCGGGGACAGCTGCTGAGAAACGCAATCGGGGTATCGCTTCAATTTGCAACAATCGTATGGGAAAATCACACGGAATATATCTGATCTAATCATGGGCAACGCAAACACACAAATACATACACTCCACTTACATAACCGAATGCAATTAGAAGCACTCAAAGCAAAAAGAGAAACAAACACACCTATGGCAAGGCACTAGAATACCAACAGCAAAAACACAAGATATCATATTCCAATCAGCATTTCCTCGACTGTGCCTATGGGCAGGGTGAGTCAACAACGCACATGGCACAACACATTCGAATCCACGAAACCACCACACGTGAAAACGTTCTTTAGCACAAGGGCGTTATGCAAGAGGCAGGAAATCTAAAAATATTGCAGGAGTTCAGCAACGTGTGAGTTTTGTCTGTGTATGTGTGTGTGAAGGTGACGTATTGAATGCATTGTTCAGGGACCTGATAAATAGCACAATGAAGAACGAAAATGTGTCAGCAATTGGACACCGATTTACAAGGTGTGGATTTTCATAACTACTTTACAGTATTTAAAAGATATTTAATATTTTTTTTGAATGCTTAAATTTATTTATAAGTCTTTATTGACAATAAGTCAATTTCAGTTGTCGTTACATTCTTCTCATTTAAGTATAGTAGTATAGTCATTTTAATTTTATTTACTAATAATAAATAATTTTAGTATATTTTACTACGTGTTCTTTTAGTAGAAGACTTTTAAATCTTAAAGACTTATTTATTCAATAAGATAATGTTCTATTATTGATTGGTAAAAATGAATAATTTTTACAAACTATTTAAACAACTTTTAGGTATTGAAAAAAAAAGGTTTAAGTCAACGTTAAATATTATCGGACAATGTATGTTCTGCACCATGGTTATTTTAAAATTATGCAACAATTGAAAACCTATTTCTTTATTGTCATCAGATAACTCCCAACTAAACAATAATTAGCTTCTATTATTAAACGGCTTATGTTCTTCTTGCATAATCTGTTTGCTTAGCTCTTAACAGCAACCATATCAAGCAATAACAATCGATATCAAAGTTGTTCAGAAAACATAATCTCATAGCACAGGAAAATGCAATCCCACGCATTTGATGAAAGTCTATTTGTGTGGAGGCAGATTGCCACCCGCGGCTGCGGCTCTTGTAAATGTTGGCCATATATACTATGTGTAAGCAATTCCCAGTGCGTGTTTGTAACATGTGCAAAGTGATGCGACAATCGTAAGCGTTTCATTTAAATGCGGATATTTTCATTGTTGTTATTTTTATTGCATTTGATACTGTTGCTATTCACCACCACATATCCGCCATTGACACACCCCCAAAGGGCACCCTACCCACCCAATCACCCCAAACAGCTGCGCACTTGCGCGAAGTATATTTTCTTCAACGACATATTCTGCCCCTGTTCGTCATTGACTTATGCAAATGGTAGAGGCAACCTCCCTTTCGAAGAACTTGCATTTATCTACTTATATCTTGTCTTGTCTGGCCTTGCTTACGTGTGAAGGCCCTGAACGAGTTTGGTATGAGCTCGGTGGTGTGTGTCGGTGATGTCTGTGCCGCCAGAGTGCATACTACAGTAACCTTTGTCATCGGCAGTGTCTTCGTCATTGTCCTCGTCACTACAACGTGCTCACACGTGCCGGGACCACTTGCTATTTGTGCGTAATTAAAGCAAACGACAAAGTCTTCTAAATGCATTCCATTTATTGCCATAACAGAAGTCAACAATTACAGTTCATGCACTCTGGCACAAGACAGGTATAATTTTGTGGGCTAACCAGAGTATCAAGTTAATAGAATTTTGTAATATTTTAAATTAAACAATTAAACTAACTATTTTATTTTAAGTTAATTTGGGAGACCTTGAAGATTTAATTAATTAAGTATGCAATTAAGTTAATAATTATGACTGGCTAAACTGTAGAGAATCTGTCAAATACATCACACACTTTATTTGTTCATGCACTTAGTCAAATTCACACCTCGATTAATTAAGTTAAAATTTGAAATATATTTTTTTCAACTTTTTTAGCTCAGTGTGCAATAACCAGGTCGTTCATTACGTTGTCATTGGCCTGAGGGGACGAATGGGAGAACTGAGCTTCATAGACGCCTGCACGTGGCTTCGTCACACCCATTAAGCATTTAACTATTTAACGTGTTGCAGAAAATTAGTAGGAAACGCCAAACAAAATAAAATAAATAAATCAAGAAAGTAATCTAGTTGTTGGACTAGAAAATACCCTTTAATGAATATATTCCTTTCGTAAAATAATTTTAAAAAACTAATGAACATTTAAAAACACATTAAACGCTGTTCAGCTATTGTTATATATGTTTGTGGTGATGTAACTTAAGCGCTTTATGTTTCTAAGATAAAAAAGCTATATGATCTGCTTATTTATTAGTGTGACCGTAGGGTACCAGGGAAAAATCACTTCTAATGAATTGCACTGAATATGGGACCAATAAAACCAACAACCACAACAATAGCAGCAAACACGGCTATAAAAAGCCAAGTCGGCATAAGCAAAAAGCACAGCAAACCAATGTGGGAAAATTGTAAATAAGCTAGCAAAAGTGGCACAATCTAAGCAACAAAAACATCGACAAAAACGCCAGAAGGGGCAACAAGAAACGTGCCACATTGAATGGTAACAAAATAAAGGTTACGACACTCGCAGAAACACACACGAAATATGTCTTATGAAAACAAAATATATATGCTAGAGACTATTGTGCTCATTTAATCCATTCAACCATGCGAATGTGATTTTTGCTTACGTTGCTTTTAATTAACTTCCTAGAAATATTGAGTTCAAGTCAAGTTGGTCAATCAATCAGTGTCATATAATGAGGATTGAATGATGATGAAATTATAGATATATTAGTATTTTTATTTTTTTATATAGCTCATAATTAGGAATAAATAGTCGTTGAATATGTTGTTGCTTTTAACTGACTGATAAATGGACTTTTTTAATGTGAACTTTTTTGAATATCAGTTACCATTATCAAAGCACTTATTCAAGCACTTATTCTTTTAGAAAGCTTTTATCTATAATAGTTTCTATATATCTAGTCCAACCTATTTTTGCGCGCTCCAGCTGGTTGACGTCTAAAGCCTTGCAAGTTTCATTGAAATTTACTGAAGTTGCAGTCTACGCCAATTAGCATTAACTTATTGACTAACGGGTCATGTAGGGTTAGACCTCTTATATAAATGTTTCCAGCGGGAAACAGGCTGCATTTGCTGACGTAAATTGTTACCATAACATTGTCGCGTGCCAAAGAAAATTCACAAATGCAAAGGAAACATGTAGCAACATGAAACTGGCAACACGTGAAGCGTACACAACTTGAATACACGTGCTAGGGTTTGAGTATGTATTCCTATTGCGATAAGCTTGCAATGCTTAACCAAGTTAGCATAAATTAAATAGACAACAGTTGCAAATTAATACTTAAAAAACGAGAACAACTTTAACAACATGTAAAACCACATTGCAAAGTTCAGTTCATGTAACTTATACGCAATGTGGGACAGGAAAGAGAGAGAGAGAAAGAAAGTGATATTTTTACTCACCATAGCTTTGCACAGCGCTGCTCTGTGTGCCTCCAGCAGATGTTGATGTGTTTGCGTGTGCCACGCCTATATTGTTAATGCGTTGACGCGGCTCCTTCATGCCAGCGACGCGCACCTCTTTCTCGGGGCAGACAGTGGGTGCCATTGAAACTGCAAGCAAAGCAGAATATGCAATAATTAATTGGCTATCAAATTGATTAATTAATTGATCGATGCGATAGGATGGCCAAGTGTCAAACCCACACATAAATATGATACAAAATTAATTCAGTAACTCTGCCAAGAGTTCAATAAACTTATTTCTCTCTTTAACAATTATTGGTACAAATACTTTGAGAACCTGTACAAAGCTGTTTAACAAATGAGGAATGCGTGTTGCGCTTGAGTTTATTATTCGTAAGTATTTTCATATATTTTGAATTTATAAATGGGTTTAAGAAGTGCTCAGAAGGTATCGTTAATATTCTATTGCTTAAACACATTTTCCATAAATCACCTTAAGTGCTTTTTGAATTATTAAAAACAAATTCACTTTGTTTAAGTCTCTGCAGTCACTTTATCCAGGTATTTGAGTCGCTTATGCATTAGTTGCTAAGCCGTTTTAGGAAGGTCTTAAAGCGAATATTATATTATTATTCAGATTTTAATGTCTATGAGTTTACAAAATAAAAATAAAACAAATTATGCACGCAATTCCCAAAACTAAAGTCATTAAACCAAATTGTCTGACTGTCCCAAAAGCAGCTGAAACTCATTAGCAACGCCTCGAAATGGAGCAAATGCCTTTGCCAAGACTGTGTATTATTTTCACGCGCATTTGCTGGCGGGCCAATTGCGCAAAAAGGTACACATTCTAGCCCTAGTCACAGTCCCAGTCGGTAATACATGAAGTATACCCAAGAGATACATATATATATGTATATACTTTTGATGGGCAACATTTTTGGCGCGTTGTTGTTGTCGTTTTCTGCCTTTGCTGTGCTGCTTGTCATGCAGATGAGCCCTAGGCAGTCTCTGCCACCAGTCAGCCAGTCAGCTAGTCAAATTCAAATTCAAATTGAAAACATTTTTACAACAACATCAAGTAGAATAAGAAGAAATAAAAAAAAGAGGGGAGAAGACAACGGAAATGCTATTGTCGGCACGTGTATCTCTTGGGTGTAATTACATTTGGAAAGTGTGCGACCAAGAAGCATTGTCATTTTAAATACTTGTGGGTCTGAGGAGGTTGTTGTGAGCTTGGCATCTATTAAGCGGATTTTACAAAATGCCAGCAGCCTTACAGTTGTCATTGTGGCAACAAGCATAGCTAAAAGTACATTTTAGTATTAAGGTGTTCCACAGCATTCCGACATCCGGCCAAAAAGTATACGCAATATGTACTATATACATTTCCTTAGCCCTATGGCCCGTCGGCGAAGCCATCAAACAAAGCCACAGCCCCGAACAAAAACCGTGAAGCGTAACTTATGCCAGGCTAAGCCAACAAACAGCGATTGGCCCCTGTGGCATATTTTGGGTGCACGCGCCATTTCCTACCTCATCTTTGGACAATAGAAGGGGGTCGGGCAGGCAGACTGAAACCCATTCATAAGGCAAACTGAAAGTGAGATTTTGAGCCAAACTGAGTCATGTTCCCACAAGCCATAAACAAATGAACCCTCCATTGCGAAATAGAGACTTTATATATATATTTTTTTTTTATATTGAAGATTTTAATTTAAGGATACGTAAAGCTACATTCAATAGTTTTCTAACAAATGTATCAAAAAATATTGGCTTGCCATTTTATTTATTTATTACCAACTATGAACAGCCGACAATTAGTTCTTTCATAAATATAAAATATATTAATATAAATGAAAAAGTTGCAAATAAAATACCCAGGCGGATTCCCCTTCCAAAATTGGCTTGATTTAAGCTTGTCTCGAACTGAACACAAAAAAAAGCAACACGTGCCGCTGCTGGACAAAAAAAATATGTAAAAGTAAAAATAAAAAATAAAACTTTGACTCATGCAAAATCACATGTTTATAACACTACATATGTATGTATGTGTGTGTGTGTGCATTTCGTACATAAGTCAGTTGTTTTGCAAACAATTTGAAACACGTTAAGGCTTTCACCTCTAGCTATATAGCCGACTGGGGAGCTGGAGGTCATGTCAATCAATGACTATATTGAAAGTTGCCACTGCGTGCGCATAAAATTAGCCAAATAATTATTAGACACGACACGCCGGCTGTCAGGTCAGCTCGAAATAAAGCAAAAGACCGTCTGGGCTCAGCTCATTGACTTTCGAGACTTTGAGACAAAGCCGAGAAACACGTTGGCTGCGTTGCTCGAATTGTGTTGTGGTGCTTCTGGCAAATTAATTTAGGTAAGCCAGGCAGCCAAAACAGTCAGACTCGCCCATATAAATATTATATATATACACGCATTAAATTTGTTTTGTCATCGCTTTAAAGAATTACACAAACGTAAGAGATACAACAAAAACGAGTTCAAGAAACTCTCGCCGCTTAAGTGGCTATTGTTGGCGTTGTCAGATTGAAGTTTACTTGGCGTACATGTTACGCTGTTTCGCAGCTTGGGGTACCTTTTAAAATAACAACAACGATCGCAATCATACATTGTCATGCTAATAATATGATATTCTGTGACGTCTGAAACACACACACATACACAGCTCGAACTGCCGTCTGCCTCACTTGTTTATGGAGAACAAGCCAGTCATGAAAAGCGGTGTATATTGCACTTGGGCATCATTTGTTTTAAATGTTGCCAGCAATTCCCGTAACGCATTAGCCATTTAAATTATTTAAGCATGTAATAACTTAACTCTCATTAGCGGCATACGCATACGCTTCCAGTGCATTGTATAGGAATTTTACAAACATTACGCATACGCAACGTATACTTTCATAATATAAATTAGATACCTAAAACTACATGCTAGCCTATATTAATATCAATTATTTTACGGTCCTTTTTACTGTTTTTCTTGGCCCCAAAGTGTCATCTTTATTTGATTTAACACTTCTACACGTGTCGAGTACCACAGGCAACAACAACAGCAATTACAACACTACTTTATTTGAAGCCGCCGCTGCTTACTCAAATATTTAACAATTTCGAACAATAAAAAATGATACAAAAGAAACCTAGAAACGAAAACTTTCCATGCATATTTCCCATTAAAGTTGGTTTGTTTTATTTGCTTGGGATTTATAGTTAGGCTCGCATGCTCGTTGCTGGTTTCATGGTCGGACAGTGGGTAATTTAGTGCTTAGAAACGAGGTAGAATGTGTAGAAAAACTGAGATAGAAAGTACACTCAGCCTATATAATATATCTGCTGTCAATGCAAGATGATTTTGTGTATCTTTTCTTTACATACAAAATTAGATTAATGTAGTAAATTTTGACATATTTAAAGCTGCAACTTTGTTGCTCATTTATCTAGTTTCACTATAGCTAAGTGCTAATTATCATGTTATCTCAATTTTAAATGCTAATGACCCTGTAAGGAAGAGAATAACTACAATGTATTATGCAAATACATGGTGTGCGTTGCACTTAAAAGATAATAAAAGATGACTTTGTAATTCAATTTGTATCTGAAAATAGACTTTACGTCATGTCGACATCAGAAGATAAACAGGGCTATGTGACAGAAAACGAGTAGTCAACTTTCATTCATTTTTATAGCAACTTATCAATACAAAATGAATAAGCAATTGAGAGAGATAGAGAGTCGCAAATGAGAACTTTAAGGGGAAGGGAGAGACGTTAACGTTATTAGTTTTGGTAAGTGTGCAGTATTGCCAATTGAATTGCCAAGGCTACACGATTAAAATTTATGATGGCAAGGCAAACATAAAATAAAAAAAAAACATTAAACGAGCCACACGTGTGCCAAACGATGACCCAATTGCTTTGCTAATGGCAAACAAAGGCCAGCCACGCGCAACTTTCTGCTCAGCACACAAATACACATAGACACAAATACACACACAATACAAAATAAACACTAATACGAAAGGTTCCACAAACAGCAGGTCGTTTAAGAGCCAAAGTGAAGTCAATTACCCCGAAAAATTAAATAAAAATAGAATGTACAGCAGCAATGCTATTAACTAGGCTTGGGTCTTATTAACTCACTAAACGACCACGTCAAAAAGTTAAATAAATCACTATTTTAGCATATAATTATGCCGCGGCTGATCACGTTCTCATAACGACTAAAGTTGGAAGAGTTCCATATTGTAATAGTTACGTTATTAGGATTGGCTTACTCCTGCTCTTAATCAGCATTACAACTGTTCTTTTCATGACCATGTTATTGTATATTTGCAAGGTCAGCTCGAAAGTTTTCGCTGATTGCTTGAAATTTTAATAAACAAAAACAGTTTCAACAAAGAAATCGTTTATTTGTACAGAGAGAGGGAGAGAGAGAGAGAATGACTTGGCAACACAATGAAGCAATTATAATGCGCCGTTTTTGGGACAGCACATGGCATACAATAAACGGTAAAATAACCCAAAATTGCCATTGTTCGGCGTTAGGTTGAACGAGTTCCCGCAAACCATAAAGCAAAAATTTTAAACATCACACAAAATGCGTCACCTAACGATGAATATATTTCCGCCGAGCCACTCTGCATATTAGCTAAGCTGATTTTATTCACAAAGCCTCAGCAGGGGTTTTGGAGCATTCATGTCTTTAATTGTTGTTGCCTTTTGATATATTATATGTATTATATTATTTCTCTGCATAGCATTTTGTTTATATTTTGTTTACTAATTTGAGGTTGTTAACGTTTATTCTTTGGGGCCAGTAAATGCATTTAATGGCGACTACGTTATGCTTGAAATAACTTGAATCTTAATTTTTCGCTATTTGTGTGGACACAAGCACATCGATTAATTGGCACATCATTAAATGCGAAACGTTAAACGTTATTAATTAGTTGCGCATATGCTATACAAACACACACACAAACACATTTTGTATATTCTTTTTCAGACACGTGTATCGCCCGCTGTGTTTCGGGGCGTATACTTGATGACGCATTACTTCCGCCTGTGGCGCACCTAATAGTGCTGGCAATAGTTTGTTATATTAAACAATGTTGAGCAAGTGCAACAATTTCACAAATCTAACCATAAGGTAATACTTTAAATTTATCATCTCTGGCAACATGCTTTTCAGCTTACCCCATTTAAAAAGTAAACTAAAAACAGCTCTAATTATAGCTGTCATGGGTTTCCGCTTAATAATATCTGCGTCTATTAATATCTTAAAATATACAAACAGCAAAAAATTAACCAGCTGCACAAATAAAATTGCAAAAATCCAAAAACAGATCAAAAAATTGTGCCGTTATTTGCATGTGTCTCGATTTAAACAATGATAATAATTTGGAATCAAAAATACATACATATTCGATTTATATTTTAAAAACAACACATAAAAATACATAGAGCGTTGATTTTTTTAAAATAACATTGTAACTGATAAGTTTTCTTGACAGTTCGAGTATAAAACACAAATAGATAAGGTTCATTACAAAAGTTACTTGAAGCACAAAAGATAAATAAAAACAGGCAAACACATTTATTTGATAGCATCACTGTTGAGATTCCAAGAATTCCAAATAGGTTCAAATTCTGGGTAATGGTAGAAAATATGAATTTGCCACATACTTATTGAATATACTATAAATGCTGCCTGTCAAAACCAAGAACAGGGGTGTGTCTATTCTATTTATGTTTAGCAAAAACACGTTGAGGGCTAAGCTTCACCTCTGCGTGACTAAACTATTTTTAAATATCAAATAAAAAAAATCATCCATATACATATATGAGCATTATTTGTAAGCAAAAAATGATGTTTCTGACTTCCCGTGGCTTGATAAGTCAGTCAGCTGTTAAAATTTACAAAACATTCACGAACAGGCAAAGGGTCGCCCAGTCCGTTTGACTACGTCCTATGTTATTTTGGCCCAAGAGCATATGCTGGCCAAATGAGTGCTGCAGCTGAACCATCCACATAAAAAGAGAATAGCCCAGACAAAGAGACACTGCTATAGATAAAGATAGACACAAGCCGCAGACCATAGCGAAAACAAAAGGCAGCCACAAACGGCGCGTGTGTTTGTTTTTATTATTGTTTGCTCATTATTATAATCATCATGCTCGTCATCATTATTACTGCCGTCATTAAGGGCAAATGGATACGGTGAGCTGGAAGTTCGTCTGTTTAATTTATGTATGCCTTAACTCTGCTCCAAACAACAGCACAAATATGCAGAATGCAAGCTAATCGACTACTTTATGACCTATTTATAATTAGTACTTCTTTTTTATCGATTTTCATAGATAGGTTAAGTTTACCTCTAATGTATTTGTTTTCAGTAGTTTCATTTCCATTATCTTATTTTGAATTTAAATTTAAAAATTCAACAGCAATATGAAAAATCAAAAAAAAAATATCATTTGACTGTAAACCTAGATACCCACTACAAAATTGTGCAGGGTACTGACAATGATCAAAGACTGCTTGGCTTTCCATGATACATACATAGTACATCCGTCTATTGTCACAACAAAATTGCCGCACGTGTGACACTTAATGACCGACGCGTCAGTTATCACAATGCGCCAGCTTTGTTCGCAGAGCTCCCATGAAGGAGAAGTGTTGGTGTTGAGCAGTGTGTAGATAGAGACATTGAACTTGCTTACCCTAATGACCCTCACTCGCTCACTCGCTCTCAGAGATACACACACTTGGCAAAAAACTCGCGCGTGTGGCAATTTACAGTTACATACGGCATGGCGTGTGACTCGCATTATTGGGTCAGCAATTAGCGCGACTGGTTATCGTTGCTTGTTGTTGTACATATTGGTGCTACTTGCCGTTAATAAATACATATGCCAACGTTCTGTGTATGCCCTACAATATAAACTTGTATAAGGGGAGCAAATTTCATCAACGTTTAATAGTCAGATAAATTTAGTTGTTTCCTTTTTTATTTAAGCGTATCGTAAAAGCATCTAACAATAATGCATTGAACAACCCGCATAAGTTATATTTGAGCGTGTCGAATACTTATTCATATGTCGGGCTCTACCGAGACGGTTATGCGTTTAATATTCTAAAAGTCACGCTCAAAGTACACATGACTCAGACAGAAAACTATTTTTTATTTTTTCATAAAGGACTGTTTGCAATATTAAAAGCATATAATCTCTGTTATCAAGTAACTTATATAAAAATATTTAAATTATATAAGGTTAATAACGTAGTGAATTATTATTAGATTACATTAGATAAGAATATTAAATGTAAGCCTCAAGAGTTATTGCCCTATATTTGTATAAGATTCCTCCGATATAATAACTAAAAAGTTTTAATATCTGTGTTTTTTTTTTTTTTTTTTTTAAGTCAACTGCATTAGCAATGAAACGACAGGCATAAATTGTTTTCATATCCCACACACAAAAAGCGGATTAAAAATCATTTAACTAAGCTTCCTAATATGTCAATTAAATACGACAAATTAATTTTTGTCATTGAAAATTAGCCAAATTTTATTATTATTGCTACCGTTTGTCAGACTACGTATTCAACATTAATGGCCCCTTAGCCGTCGTTTGTCACATTTTAAAACGAGCTCAACACACACACACACGCCCATATATATGCAAATACTGATAAAGCGATTGCATACACGTGTGGGCCCAAAGCCGCTAAAAATAGTATACAGCAACAAAAAGCTATAACGAAAAAGCGAATCAATTTGTAGTTGCTTGCATAAATTATAAATACTACTTTGTCATAAAATCGCAGTAAGAGTCGCGCTCGCGACAGCGAAATGGTGATAATTTTGTTGATACGAGCAGCGCGCAGACAAACGTACTATTAGCAGGCGCTCATGTATGTGTGTGTGACAAAAATTGCTTGTTAAAAGAGCACAACACAAGGTCACAAAGACCTGCCAAAAGAATGCCAAAATTCATGTACACACATGTAGATTCCCTTCATACAAAAGTCCCACTGGGTTAAATCACATTTTCAAAGGTATTCACAAAAACTAACGCAAACTCACACAAATAATAAGCTCTTACACTGTGCTAATGAATTTCTATGCTGCCGTCTCTGATGTGTGCATGTTTGTTTGTTGCTTTTATTGATTTAATGGCGCACGTGTTGCGACTGGGGTAGCCGAACTGGCAGCTCAACTCTCCCCCTAGGTACTAGGTCCTAACAATTTAGAGCAGCGAATCACAAATTGTATGTGCTGCAATTGTTTATGTCTTTTTTTTTGTATGCGGTACTGTTTGTTTATACAGCTGAAGGCTTGTTTATTAATGTTCATACAGAAATGTTCGTGTGTAGGTTTTTTATGTGTATTTTTTGATAAACATTCGATTTGCGCGTAAGCATCAATTATTAATCTCTAATTATGGCAGCCATGGTGTGTCATTTGTGGGGCGGCAGACCAATTGCAGTTTTAATTTCAAACGAAAAACAGCTTATGCATGCTCTTTCTAAGGATTGTTGGAATATTCAATGAATTTCCGGTTGATAAGATAACTATACATAAATATTATGTATACGCCAGCGGACATTGAACTACAATTGGACTTGACTGATCGGATATTTATTTTATTTTTAAAGTAACGATACAGTTGAGAATATTTAGAAAAAGTTGAATATTAACAAATAAAATAATTGTCTTGTATTTAATTCAATAGTTTCTTTTAATTTCTTTCAATTATTTTTCTTTGTAAAGTCAAAGTCGAAGCCAAACCAAGGCTTTAATTCACCAACATAGGTAAATAAAAAGCTGTCACTCAGCGGGTTGAATATGTTGGTAAAGTCACAGCTTGATTTGCTTTTTCTGCTGAACCCACCATAAGTGCAACATAATTCCAGAATTGTATAAATAGAGCAGTAGTATTATTTATGTGTTTAACAAACAGGAAACAATTTAAGATTGTTAATATCATTTTGTAAATATTACCAATAATAATCAAAATGGTGATCTCTATTTTTAAAAAATATTTCTCAATTATTTATAATTTTAGCACACGCTTGCACATTTTTGCGTAACCTATTTTAAGACTATGTTGCATTACGAAATCAATATTGCGTATGCGCCATGTGCCCCAGTTGCATTGTGCACAATACTGCAAATAAAAGGCCAAAGGGCAAAAATGATGCGTCAGCAACCAAGAAACAAGACCACACGCTCTCACACTCATACACACACACCCTCACCACCACCATTCGTCCTTGAGAAGATGAAGGGCACAAAAATGTTGATTAGGGTCCTTGCTGCATAGCATTAAAGTAAGAAGGCAAGAGCAACAAGAGAATGCGCGTCAAAGGCACATAGTTCTTTAATGTATGCTTCCACGAACACACACACCCACACACTTACACAGCGTTGTTCAATAATGATGGCAGCAAAGAGCGAGATAGGCAGCTAATGTCAGAGTGGGAGGAAGAGGCCGAAAACGCGAGCTAAAAGCTCTCTGATATATTCAACGCTGACTGTGACATTCAATTTAAACAGCCGACACGTGTGGCGTTAAGGCATTTTTTTCGTATTTTTTTTATTTTTTTTGCGCCTCAAGCAAGAAGATTTATGGGCCAATTTATGCGTTAACCAAACTTACTCGTTGCTGATTTAACTTAAAAGCGTTGAGCAGTAAATGTTCCAGGAATGTTTGGCGATTTTCGCAGTTGTTTGTGTTCTATGTAGCAGCTGTTTGCTACTATTACTTTGTTGCTGTTGAACACTTAAACACTCACACAGAGACAGTGAGACACAGCATAAACACGTTTTTATTTAATTTATTGCGAGCTCATTGAAACTAATAAGCATTTTTTTTGTATGCTGTATTCACACGCTTTTAATCTTTTACTTTATATGTGGGTAGTCTTAGCGCCAACGACAAAAACAACAACAACAACAACAATGAAGAATGCGACGCTAACTGCGAAGTGTGCGCAACTATTGGACAACAGATGTCGCCGTCGACGCTGCTGTTAGCAACACGCGCGCAAATACAAACTTTCGCTTTCGTTACGCGTTTAGACACGAGCACTTAACACAAACGCACACCAACAGCGCCTATCACACACACATACACACACGTACACTCAGAGAGAGCGAGACACAAAGTTCGTTAATGCTAAAGTGCCTTTGTAGCTTGATAGAGCGGACGTTTCTTTCTTTGGCGATGCGCATGGAACGACAGCGCAAAGTTGAATGAAACGGCGCTGGCTGCTACTTGTCGTTTAAATCCGCTAGCAGTAGACAAATGCTGTACACCCGACACAAATGTCGAAAGTGCTTTTGATATAGGAAGTGAGTACTCGACATATTGAGAGTGTGAACCGAGCAAAGTTAATTTTTATTTAATATACTTAATTATTAATTGTTTTTATCAACTGAATGTACATATGTTGTATCCAGTTAACATCCAATTTTTTTTATATCGATTACTCTTCTATTTTGTTTAAATAAACTTAATAAATTATTTTAGTTAGTTCTCAACACTTATTTAGCTGCAACCCTAACAATTTTATAAATAAACATAATCGCGGCTCATATCAATTTATTGCTTATTTATTGATGTCAGAAACGTACAGCGTGTCAAGCATTAACTCAAATTAATTACCATAACAAAACAGTGTAACCAAATGAACACGAAGAAAAATAAGATGGCAACCATTAACTACATATTTTTAACTATAATTAAAAATATTGGCAACATTTCAGCTACACAGCCCACTAATTTACTTGTTTTATGCTGCCTGACAAAACCAACAATAACAAACAAAATGTGTCTAGCAACAAATGTTGCTGCAACATTTAGATGCGAAACACGAGATGTAATCATTTTGTTTCAGGCCTTCTTCTCGTTCATGTACTTTGCTTTCTCTTCTTCTCTGTCTTTCGCTTTGGTTCGCTGCCCTCGCCTTGTTTTCTTGCCTTCCCGCTCTTTAAGTCAATTTTGCCGCTCGTGTCACAAATTTTGTTACAGCCGATTGCTTTTTTCTATGGTGTGCTGTGTGTGTTTGTGTATCTGCTGTGTATTTGTTTGTGGGTGTTACAGCCTGCTGCGCGTGTCAATGGAAATGTAATTCAATGCCCTAGGCCAAGGGGGCACTCAGGTGACGCTTGCTGAAACAACGGTAAAAGCAGAGACCCGCTGTCTGATTTCCGGTTTTTGACAAAGCTAAAAACTTTACTAAGGCACAAGCAAAAACGCAATAAAAAAGCGTAGCGTCAGTAGAAATTAACATAACACATGAGTTGTTGAACAGTCATCAGCTGTCGCCCTCTTCTACTATCTCTACCTCTCGACCATCGGTCTCCTTTCCAGTGTTGCGGCTTCCGCTTTTTCCCGTCAGAAAAATTTTTTTATATCGCGATTGTTGAAAAAATTTTTAATAATGCGGGAAACGGGAATTTTGGATATTATTCAAACCGCTTTATTTTGCTCTTTAATCTGTTTGGTTTTTTCTTGATTTTGTGAGAAGCTATTTTTTTTAAATTCTTATTCAGGCATGATCATAACGTTGTTCCATTTTTATAAAAAAAAAAGCATCAGTATTCACTCTTATCACATAAGCTTCCACTTTTACAAGCTCTATCACTAGCATTCAGGTGAAAAAATAAAAATTGGAAAATTTTTTGATTCTAAGGAAATTGCTTACGTTATACGTATGTAATAAGTTATTGCTTACGTTGAACGCAATTAAATTTTAAATTAAATAAAATATAATATTTTTTAAAAAGAATTATAATAAACTGCTATATTTAACTTATTTATTATTTTTGATTTTGCTTTTTTTATTGATCTAGCTTTTTAAGCTGTTGAAAAAGTGGCAGCACTGCTTCTTACTCACTGACTGTTAAGTGTGTGTGATTTAAATGGGCTTGTTTGTGTTTTGTTTCTCTCTACCTTTAGCACATTTCAGTTTCAATTGCCAACACGTGTGAGCGAACGAATAAAAAAATATACGGTCAAACAAAGCAATTGCTATGCGATGTAGATAGGTGTTTGGGTGGGGGGGGGGTGTAGTGGAGGGAATGTTTATTCGATCAACAGCAACGATAGCGATGCTCATTTACAGTGCGTATGCTAAAAAGGTGCCAAAAAATTATTTATTTGTTTTTCTTTTGGCAAGCTTAATCAAACACGCGCCGATCCCAAAACAGCTAACTCACGCCCCCTTTTCGATGTGTTTTTATATATTTTTTTTGCGCTTAAGCAAATACAAACTGGAAAGTATCCACATGAGCGAACGAACGAAGATTGAATGCTTTACAAGTTGAGAGCAAAAATAGTTTTTTTTCCATATGAAGGTACATATTTTTAAACTATTATCAACAATGTCATTAAAGAGTAGCAACGATATTTAATTGAGATTTAATCGCCCAGTTCGAAAGATCAACATGAAAGTTCGCTTATTAAAGTTGGTAAGTTCGTAGGGATAGATTTTTGAATTATTCTTTTAACATAAAGGTTAATAAAATATATTTCACAAAAAATTAAATGAATTAATAAAAATATAGGCTTAAATTAATTAAATACGAAAACAGTTCTACTTTTAAAGCAAGATGTTTAACAAGATGTTTAATGCATTCAAGCTTTTGGTCTTATCAGACCCGGCCAGATGAGATCACTCCACCGGCTAAAGGAAAGTTCTGGTCAGAACTTTAAAAAACAATTTCTTTCTCAAAACAAATACCAAAAGCATTGTTTCGTTTGTTATAATTCGTCCAATAGATTAAAAAAAAAGTTTATATACACTTAAAAGCTTCAAAACAAACAAAAATAAAATACATTCATATTATTATGATTATAATAAAGCAACGCTGCGCTTTCTGCAAAATAAAACCTCGACACGTGGCCAGCTCTATAAAACACACATAAACATATATAAAATTATATGAATATATTTGTGTGAATCGATTATGATTCGCAGCTTGCCAAAAAAAAAATTAATATAATAATGTCAACAACATGGCCCGACAGCCAACGATATATGGTTATCAATAGATGTCCGTCGAAGATATTTTTAGAAAACAATATCAATAATAAAATAAAAAAATAAGTACACATGTATGCATATTTTAAACCGGTTTTTTCCGGCATGCTTCGATGTTTAATGGGTGTTTTAGCTATATTTTGACAGCTTTTATTGTTGATATTTGTTATTTCCCCTAATTTGTTAAACACTGCAGTCACTTCTACACGCGCAATGTCAAGGTCACTCTTAAATGCGCAAATAGTATATAAAATTGCTCAAAGTAGAACAATCATACATATAAGTATAAACACAAACTCAAATTTGGTTATCGAAATAAAATAAAAACGAAAAATAATATTTAAACAAAACATTTTTTCAATTTCTGTTGAAAGCTGTCATAGACTTATAAATTAATAATAATAAACTTAATCAATGGGCTTAAATAAACTATGGGCTGTGTATTTGCTAAAATGTGCTTTCAAAGTTGTATGGCTGCCATGCAAAAGCTCTTTGCCATAAGCAGTAGCCAAGCAGTGTTTTCAAGCAGTGACACTGAAGTAAAGCAGTGCATTGTGCCTAACGTACTTTCAACATGCATTTGAAAAGTAAATAAATAAATTGTGGAAAATCTAAATAAGTCGACCATACAAAAGCTTGAAAATTGACGAAATAAAACAGATAATTTAAAGTTTTTGACTCCATTAATCTTAACCGCACAGCCATAGTCTTTCGGCTAGCAGTAGTTTCGTGTTGTCTCACTTAGAATACATTTTAAATTAAAATTAAGAATAAAACTATTAATAGTATTAAATATAAGCTGTTTGCACTTTAACCCTTTAAACTTTAAGGACAAGTTAATGGTAAGGCAACATTGTGTGCACTTATTTTGTAAATTGTTAACAACATTGATATATGTAAATATATTTGATTATTTTCCTGTAGGTTAATTGTGTTGTTGCCCAAAACGGCGCAGCAAAAATCAATTTGCAACATTTCAATAAGCAAATGCTAACTACTTGGGGCCCCGCGTTCCAGTTCCAGACTCCACCTCAGCAAATTGAGCCTTTGCCAACGACACCCAACAAACAACAACTAAATGCCCAAAGCGAAAAACTCAAGCTGCAGCAACGAAAAAAAAATCCTATGAAAACTAATCAAAGCAGAACTCATTAAGCATAGTAAAAAATTATGCTATTGTAATAAAATGGTTAAGCCAAAGCAAAAATCGCGCAGGCAATCGAATTAAACAGCCAATGGCCAAAGGCGCTGGCAAAGCGCTGCCAAACAAATTGCCGGGGAAATCCCAAAAGAGCTACAATAGTTGGGGCCAAGTTCGACCAACCGAACAACAGAACGACCGTTCGAGCGACCGACCAGGTTAAAGCCAAGTTAGTTTTCATCGATAGCGAATTTATTATGCAAAGCAGAAGCGGTAAAAGATCAAAGCGAAGCGATAGCAGATAACACGCTCAAACTCGATGAAGAGGCCAACAGCGACGAAGATGACGAAGACGATGACGACGAACTAAAAGGCGGCCCTTTTTCTGCCCGCACAAATAGATTAGTTTCACATGGCATCGAGCCGGGGTTTTAGGGCGCCATATTGCACACTGGACCCCGCCAGCCGCCAGCCGACGGGCCGCCAGCAGAAGTTATGAAAAATTAATAATAATGTCGAATCGATTGATTTCAGCGAGTGTAGCCACAGTCGCAGCCAGCACTAACACCACCAGACTGCACCACCTAGACGGCTGGTCGTCCTCCGTTTCGGATCGAATTGACTTGGTCAAGTTTGGTCGCCCCCGGGCGCCACTGGACCACAGAGTCGACCAGTCAGCACAACAACAGTCACCACTCAACAGCAACTCTTACTCTAACCCGCTCTCTCTCTCTCTCCCTCTCTTTCTCTATATATCTATCTATTTCTTTTTCACTCTCTAGTCACAGTGCGTATGTGTGAGTAACTGTAACTAAATAGATACGATAGAAGCGAGTTGGGAACTGTAATATCCGAATCTCGGATATCCTTATGAGCGAGTTGACTTTAATAATCGTAATAAATATTCAAATTATATTTAAATGAATAAGAATTTCAAAATATTTTCAAGATAACTAAAAAAGTCATTACCTCAAATATTTTTATAAAACAGCAATTTAAGTTTTTAGCTTATATAATAATACTTCGTTGATCCTTATTTGACTGCTTTGTAATGTTCTTATATATGAATTAAAGCTTAATTTTCAGGATTGTTTTCTTAACTTAATAAAAGGCTCAGTTGTTATTATAATACATACTTTATTGATATTTTTTAAAAAATACTTTCTCAGCTAATAAAAACATAAGCGAACTTAATTTTTAATACTACTTCTTCAACGATTCTTTTGTGTTTCATATTTAGCGACATAGTTTAGAAACCCTTAAGCATAGGCATAAAAGTGCTTACATTTTTTGTGTGCACACTTATCGCCGCAAGCAAAAGTCGTACATTTTCATCACTCATCCAGGAACTAGAGAACCGAGAGCATAACCAGAGCCATATAGCCAGAGTCAAAGTTATAGACACAGACCCTAAGCCAGGACCAAATGCCATGAAGAGGCTGTCGTCTGTTGTCTGACTTAACTTTTATGGTCTGGCCGTCAGTCTGGTCTCATGGTCTCTCTCTCTCTCTCTCTCGCTCTCCCTATGCAGTTTGCCTGGGTGATGCATTTTTCATGACCTGTTTGTACGATTTCCGCAACGCAATGCGCATTTTCAAGTAATTCAATTCGGGCCGTTTTCGGTTTTTGTAGGCGCATTTTACAATTCTATTGGTTTGTTTTTTAGGGAGCAGGGTTGGGATGGGCCCACCGCTGTGCCAACGTTAACATGGACTAATGAAATACGACATTTGACTCGTGCGTCCAAATATTTATAGGCGTGGGATTGCTTTCGGCCACAAAACAGCTAACAACTGGAGCAGCAGCGGTAATATTTAAGTGTGGATGTGTCTAAGAGAGGCGTTTACATGTGCCAAGTTTTAACGTTCCAGCACTGAAATTAAATACATATACATATCTACAAATCTTTCATACAAAGCTATTCAGATCAATTGTGGAATCGTCAATCGGTGCCATCAAAGTTTTTAACCAGGCAACAACAAACGGCGCGTGCTGCCTGACTTCCGCTCGCTTCCTTAATGTGACCCAAAAGCAGACAACTGGCGACAATGTCCGCTTACCTTTTAGCCAAAAAATCGAGAATAAAAACCAGCTAGCCACACTTACTCCTAGTTAATATGCACGCTGTTGAGTCAACTGATAGCTTCGACTTGGCAGACGTGTTTGACTCATCACGTTGCGATATTTGTTATTTTTTCTTTAGGCTGCGGCACGCGTCTATAGTTCAAAGGGCATCCGATCGATTTGTATGTGATTTGTTTGCCTAAATGACTCATCATTTGTATTTTGTTCAGAAATACCCAAAAAACTAGCAAGCTTCGATTGTAAACTTAACCCTTGAATAAATAAAATAAAAATAAATTCATTGGCTTAAAGTTCTTTTAAGAAAAAAGTTGCTGAGGTTTTTTGTATTTATTTTTCACTTGCCAATAATAACTTGTGGATACAAAACAAAATTAACGAAATGATTAAAAGAAATCTGTTATGCTTAATGATTATTTAAAAATCAAATCTTTGTTTATATATACTGCTCCTTAGGATATACTGCATACAGGAATTAGAATGAACTTTGTAAATTATTTTAAACAGACAACATTAAAATATTCCTCTATATTTTGCACATCCTTTTAGCAGTTACAATATGCATATATCTAACATATTCAATTAAATGGTATAATCCCTTAGCTACCCTAGTAATCATCACATTTCACTCCTCTAAGCCCGCAATAGTTTGGCCAATTATAAGTTTAATTGGTATTCAATCGATTGCTTCTTGCTGTCTTACACCTAAATGAGTTCGAAAATCGATTGATTTGGCTAATTAAATATGCATTGCATATAGCGTCGCACATATGCACGATTTATTTAAGTACCATTTTGTTAAATGCTAATTTACTGTCGGGTATTTCATGAAAGTCCACAACATTAACCATAAAACTGACAAATATCTGAAATTCTAAGCCATCGAATGAAAGACACGAGTCCTGTTTTTAAGTCATTGACTGTGATTTTTATGTTTCATAGAACGTACGGAACGTTTTCGCAGTTGCATGTCGTGCCTCCACTAATGGGTCAGACCTATAAGTTATGCAGCAGTTTACTTAAATATTTAATGAACTAAATATTTAAATCTTAGATATATTTAAGGTACATAAATGTTGATGAACAAATTTATAATTTAATAGATTTTAAACTTTGATAAGTATATACGAGTATAATCACTAAATTAATTGTAATTTAAAAAAAAAAAACGCAAAGCAATTTCGTTTTTATTAAGTAAAATATTTCAATTTTATTAACGGGCTTAAATTGAAACTTTGCATTTCATTGAAATTTTTTTTTTTTTAAGCCATCTAGCAATGCCAAAACTATCTTTACAACTTTTTATTTGCATTTATAAGAAATTTATACAAACATATGCAAAAACCAATAAACATTCACACACTTCAGCGCCATTTTAATTATCTAATTATGGGCAATTAAAAGCCAAGTTATTACGCTAACTCAAAAACAAACACATACATATACACATGCACAAATCGAATGCGTTGCCTGATTGGCTCACACACATGTGAACAAGTTGGCTGTCTATTGTGGTGGAAAGCGAAAACAAAACAAAACGCAAAAGCATAACAACAAAACTGTAAATAGTTTTTTTTACGGAGCTTAACGAATGCTGACCAATCAGCAAGCCGCATTAAGCCAACACACACAAACACAAACGGTGAGAAACTGGGCTTGAACAGAGTTGCCAACACAACTGAAATTCAAGCAATCGCAATATGAATAATATTATTGAATCTATGCATAGTATATATGGAACTAATTGATAATTTTTTTCAATCACTTCGCATAAATAAATACTTTGTGTGGATATTTTTGGCATACAGTAGTCAGCGGCATAACAAATGCTAACTTAATTGATTTATGGCTAATTTGAATAGATTACCAGCTAATGAGTTACGAGAGCCGGCAACAACACACACTTCAAACTAACATAAATGTGTGTATTTGCCTTTGTTGGTGTAAAACGGGGCGTCAACAATTGGCTTGGTTCGCTGTTTGTATTGGTCAGTTAACTGTGTGTGTATCACTGTGAACCTGAGCAAGATCTGGCATTTACACTGCCACAAAAGAATGAATGAACATGATAAATAATTTATATTTGAATGTAAAATTCATTGAATTCATATTTGAAAGCAATAAAGCTAGTATAATAATAAATAATTAAAAATAATTGGTAAGTTTTACAAAAATATAGTGTTGTATACGATTCTTACTAATTAATAGGTCCCTACAATCGATCACTAAGCTGTGTCAATTTGATTTAATTTAAATATAGTTTTCATCCTATATTCGTGCGTCCTAACTTGAATGTATTAGTCATAATAATAACTGTTGTATTCTTATCCATAAGGTTGCTTTCTGCTTACCTTTGTTGAACATGTTTCTCTTACTCCCTTAACCCCTTCAATTAGTTCAGGTTGTTGCCTCGAATTGAGAGTTCAATATTTCTTTTCATACTTATTTAAAAATCTATGCTTTAATTGGGATATTATTTCTTTAAATGCATTGCATATACGTTAACAATTTTTAACTGCTCTTCAGACATTTAAAATATCTTTAAAATTGTTTTTCGTAATTTCGCTGAGTGCATGATCGTTGATCGCATTGGGTGAGCTCACAATAATACACACACAATGAGCTCAGCTTGTGTTTATGTGTGAGCTCTTGTGCTGAAACTGAACGAAAGCTACCTTACCTGTTTCGAAATCAAGTTTGTTGCTTCTGTGTCGCTTCGGTGATCCGCACAGAAAGGTGCACGCGCGCATTCTTTACAGTTGGCTACACAGAGCGTTTTGTTAGGCGAGTTGAACGGATTTTATAATAGCCAGTAAGGCACAAAGCGGTATCGACGACTTACAGCCGTCGGAAGTTTTAAAATTCGAAAGTTATCGTGTCATCGTAATCGTAATCGACGTGTCGGTTAACTCGGTCTATACGTTTGAACTTAACAAGTTCCACAAAACATATGAGCGAAAGTTCACAAAGTGAATCTCAGAATAGAGAAAAAGAGATGATATTAACGTCATTAGATTCGCAAATAATTATGTAAAGCTCGTCATTGTCAAAACAAATCCCATAAATCTTGTCGCGCTATAAATATATACTAATATGTACAAAGTGTTGTGAAGTCCCATGAAAATGCAATGTTCGCAATAATTTAAAAACAACAGCAACAAAATTTTATAAAAAAAATTAATAAAAAGCATTGCAAAAAAATATATTCAATTGTGCAAAATACACCATTTGAGAGTTGAGATCTTTATGCAAAATATGTCAATTGTAATTGAAATATAAATTGTTGAATATAAAGCAATAAGTTTCGATTGGCATTGCCATTAAGTGCCCCCAAACATTGTGCAAAACAAAATAAAATCAAACGATTATTATAAATTATAATTTATGCAATAAAAACCACATCAAAAACAACAAAAGTATATTTTCTGTACCTGATGAACCCAATGGATATCGCAAATTAAATCTTTCGACAAAAGGTAAGACCCCCAAGGCCTCAGTTAAAGCTCGCACCCGCACCCGAACGCACAATAATAATAATAATAATAATAATAATAAAAAAAACGCGATTTACCAATTTCATTATTAACTTTGATAGAAATCAAATAACAAAATACTTAAAAAGCCAAACCAACAGTTGCGCACAATCACATAGCAAATGTAGCCACTACAAAAGTCAACATACATACAGCACGTACACACACTCACACACACATGCGCAAACAGATGACAGACAGACAAATGTATCTTGGGGTTCTTCATTTCATTCAATGACTTTTTGGTGGTCCTTGTTGAAACAACTCCAAACAAATCAAGCACCAACTCGATGGCACTTCAAACGTCAACTCGAACAAATTTTTTCTACTCTGATAAGTTCACTTGACAATGAGTTGCAACTAAGCCAGGCCAGCCAGTCAAAGTCATAAAAATATGTACACAAACAACGTTACAGTCTACCAAAACCGGGCCTAAAAACATAAAAAACAAAAAGCAAAACACACAACAAAAGATGGTTACAGCCGGTAGTGAATATTCAAGCACAAAAATTTACAAAACTATTTTCATTGTTGCATTTTTAAGAATATTTGTAAGTAAGTGTGTATAGAGATTTTTTCTTGGCGCCACCCTAAGTGCCATTCAAAATTTTAATTTTCACATTATAACATAGAAAGTGATAGTGGTGAAGGTTACTTTTATGGCTTGAAAATATTTGATTTTTGTTTACAACAAGAAAGGCACGGAGACAGTCAAATATTTTAAAGCATAAGCAATAGCATAAAAGTAAAATGAGTAAATGCTACTATTTTATTAACGAGCTGACGACTTATACACAAAATTATTCTAAACATCTTAACAAGAATATCTTCATTTGTTACTACATACTTTATTATTAAATTGATTCTCTTAATATTTATTTTGTTAATTAATTTTTAAATAAGGTATTGAAGTCAAATGTCATTAAAAATCTATATTCATAATTAAATTGATTGCTTCGTATTTATTTTCGGTGAAGTTAATAAACAAAGTATATTTCTTTACTTAATTCAAATGCAAAAATAAGACAGATATGATGTTATTAAATTTTTTCTATTTCCTCTTTATGCATTTTATTGTCATTTATTTTACATTTAATCTTATCTTAACACTTATCAGCTATCATGCACTACAATTGTATTTTTTTTTTTTTTTTTTTTTGTAATTGTCTTTTTTTTTAGATATTTTAAAACAAATAATTGTGATTTTCATTTTATAAAATACAACTTTTTGTTTAATAAATTGATTGCCACTACTTGGGACTTTTAATAGATGATTAAAAATATATAACTTTCTTTTATTAACTCCATAAATAAAATTTTCTATGTTTATTTGTATGCACATAAAAGTTGACAAGTCCTCCATTAAGATAAAAGAAAAACTATATTTAAATTTCAATGCGTCACCAAATTAAGCTATGTCTGGTTTTTGGTGTAGCCTCTTCAACTAAGCATAAAGAGCATAGAATGTTCATTTTAAAAAAAAAAATATATAAAAAGCACGGGCCTACCAGACATCTTTTTTTTTATCAGTAAGTTGTATTAAGAGCCACTTTAAGTGACTCACATGCCACAATTTAAATATAAATTAATCTTGGCCTATGTAATCTGCTATAAGCCTCAAAGACACAAAACCCCTTTTGAGTATTTAGCTTAACTCTTGTAGCCACATTTCATTAACCTCGGCGTCAACTTAACCAACTCCATGTCGAATCACATGCCCATAAATCATTTTCCTTATGCAATCCCAGCAGAGAGCTAAATAAACTGCCAACTCATCAAAACGCAGTACATGATATAGCAGCAGTGTCAGGAGAGTACTCAATATATCTCCAATGCCACTGAGCGGTTTCAACGGCTCAATTGTTGACCGAGCAACAACAATGCAAATCAATTCTTTAGATGGCTTGCCCTCAAAATATGCTCTTTAATATGGCCACAATTCGAACAATGCCAGCTAAACTGATCCAATTTCAGCCTGTGTCTACGTGTGTGCGTGCGTGTAATTGTCTGCTACCAAAAATCAGCAATTGTTGTTTCATTTCATTAGCAACGAAAAAGTCTGCAAACTTTTATTAGGCTTAATCTTCTGATATTGTGCTTGTGATTATCATTGGTTCAAGAAGTTTACCAGATTTTAAATCAGTTTTTTATTCGTACAATTTTAGGAACTGCATAATTATTTGCAAACGTGTTCATTCCACAAAATGTATGCGGATAAACGTGGCCTAGAGAAGCCAGGCTCAGCGCTGTCAGCAGCAGCAGCGGCGGCTGCAGCTGCCGTGGCAGTCACGCATTTGGCCACGCCCACTCATGCGCTTGCCCTACAGCAACAACAGCAGCAGCAGCAACAGCAACAACATCAGCAGCAGCATCATCATGTGCTGCAGCTGCAACACCAGCAGCAACAGCAACAACAACAGCAACACTTGCAACACCAGCAACATCACATGCAGCAACATATGCACACGCATCATAACTTTCAACAGCAACAACATTTGCCAACAGCAACATTGTCACAACAGCAACACTTACAGCAACAGCAGCAAGAACAACAACAGCAACAGGCCGCACAGCAGCAACAGGCGAGCCAGCAACAGCAACAGCAGCAACAGGCAGCCGGCATGTTTACACGGTAAGTCTTAGCGCCAAGTTAAATCCCTCCCCAATCTACCTACAGCTTAAATTTTGTGGCTTATCTACTGCACATCTCGTTAGCTTTGAGGGCCAACAAATCAGCGGCAGCAACGTATCAAAAATGCGCAACATGCAAACTTTTAATTTCAATTTGTTTTCGCACGCTTCGATATTTGTCAATACAATTTCTGTATGTGTATAAAGTGTTCTAGAAACTGAAGAGCACCTACCTTTTTCTGCTCGCGCTGCTTTCAATTTCTTTAAACTGGGATTTTTTATTTTTATTTTTGTTGCCACTGCTGCTGCTGCGGTTTCGGCTGCCGGGTTTTAATGGCCTCTTGTATTGGCAACTTGTAGCTTACATTTATCTGGCACTCGTAATCTGTTCGAACACAAACTCCGGTATCCACATGGCAAATCCCGTGCGTACCCAACCACCACCACCACCAGCATCATCAGCATCAGCGCCAACGTTTCTGTCGATTCTCGCAAAAATTCACAACAGCTAAATGAAAAAAACAAGAAACAACAAGAAGCGAATGAAAAAAAAACTCGCAAAATTCACTCGTTCGCCTCCTTCGCGGCTGCTGTGCCATTTTATTTAGCTCCAATTAATTAGTGCTTCAAATGTTTTGCCATAAGTTAAACCCGCACAGTGCGATTGACATTACCACGTTGCCAATCGGACCAAGCTCCAACTCCAAGTCCAAGTCCAAGACAACGACATTGCGACGTCCAGCATCATCCACAGGATGAGAATAACCTTTGGAGGGTTTAAGCTGGCGCAACGAAATCTGGCCGCTTGCTTCTCAAATGTGTAAAACTCACGTGTGAGACTCGTTGATGGCTTCGTCTCTCAGCGAACTCGTCTACAACCCCTCCTCATGTTCCTCATGTGTCTGTCTTTTGTTTGTGTCTTGTGTGTGGGTGCTAGTTGTGGGTGTTTGTTGTTGTTGTTGTTATTGTTATTGTTCTCGTGCTATTGTTGTCGTTGTTTTTGATGTTTTTTTTTAAGCCGACCAATTGGTTAGCGGGACCCATTGGCAAAATCATCCAAAATTAGAGCATTTGGTCAGCATGCGATTTCAAATTTTACTAAATGTTAAAAACTATTAAAAGTTTGATTTTGGAAAATAATATGCTTTAAAACTTTAAGCAAGACTGCTGTTGGTTTTCTTTGTTGTCTTATTAAAGTTTAATCATGGAAGCAACACTGTATGTTAAATACTTTGTGGTAAATAATTCTTTAAATTTAATTTTCAAATATCTATAAAAAACCACTCATTTACAAGTGCCATCAGCAACGAAATGAGCTTTATATAAAATTCTCTTATTAAAAGCGAAGCTTTAAATTCCTAAGAACCTTTTTCCTACCCTTTCGACAAGTCAAGCTAAGTTCAACGCATTCATTCATGTTGAATATATTCTTGTATTTTCTGGCCTTCATTCAGGGCAACCAACCACTTAGCAAGTAAAATATTTAAGACTCCCATATCAAAATTAATCAAATTGACTGATTTTCACTGGAAAGATTTCATTGTGTATTTGTTTAAAACGGCGCGCGACTCTTTCGCACGCGCATCTCAAAAATGGAGAAAAAAAACACTGAGTGTAAATATGAGTAAAAATCTCATGTATTTCTATAAATATATTCTGCGCTTAGCAGTGAGTCAACAGCAACAACAACAAATAAGCCACGAAACCGAAACAAACAACCGTTAAGCAACTAAAACTATATCAATATGCTCTAAATAATAAAATAACACTAATTAAAGTCAAGAAATTTTTAACACATGCCACAACACTCAACCAACAAACAAATAAACAAACAGACACCAAGCTACTACTTCCAAAAGGAAACCAAATACACAACTGATGCCAATAGGAAAAAGGCAAATTTCCATTGCATTGATGTCGCTTCCTCCAGAGTGAAACTAACCGAAATGCCGTTGTTGCGTATTGTGCGGTCGACGTATTGTCCGGACGGCGAATCATGTTAATTTTGTCAATTAGCGGGCGCGCAGATACAGATACATTTGTATCTGTAACGTTGCAAGCAGCAAGCATTTTATGCTGCTAATTTCATTAACACATTTCGAATCGCTCTGTAATTTTTAGCTCCATTTCCACAACACTGCATACAGAGCTGCAGTTGCACCAGATATCCGTGTATATGTGTATATTTGTGTCTATATCTGGTGTGCGCGTCTAATTGTTTGGCCCAATATTTGATGATGCGCGTTTCAAGCTAAATGATGCGCCTTCTATGACTATGGCCAGTTGATTTTTATTTCTTTCTTAAAAAGAAATGCTGCTCGAAATGATATTGCAAAGGCAAATATGTAAGTGCGCCATGTGATAAGGGGATGGGGACGGTGGAGGCGAGAGGTTATTGCTGTTGCTGCCGTTGCCTGAAACCAAAAACTAGCCCCGCGGCGCGTCAAATTATTTAGCTGCGGCATCCTTGTGCTAATTGCCTGCCGCTACCGGTAAAGTGCAGCAGCCGAGTGGCCAACAAAGCAACCAACCATCAATCCCGAGAGTTTTCAACTGCAGAGTCCACGGCTCAGTCTGGGACTGAATTTGAGCTCTCTTGGCTAAGTTGGGTAATTTCTTGCCAAGCCACCGCCGGGCAAAAATTTGTATATATACACGGCCACAGAGCCGATGCCGATGCCAAAGCCGAAACCGAAGCCAGAACTCAAGTCATGGGAAAATTTCCGTACACACACAATTTGGGGTTTGGCTTACGCCTCAGCAGCAGTCGCAGTTGCAGTTGACGTCGACGTCGCCGTCGCTGTTGCTGAACTCAAGTTGGCAACTTCTACTACGACGGCACAAAAAAGTCAGTTTCGCACGCAAATTAAGATAATCGAAAGCAAATGCAGCAACGGTAGCAGCCCATGGTTAGCGCTACGCAAACGGGTTTACTTTACCCGGTAGCAACAAATCATAAAAATATGAAAAATTATGCGGCGGCGGCGGTGGTGGTGGCGACGACGACGACGACGTTGCCAATGATGACGTCGAAGTGTGCTTTTGGCAGTCCATCATTAAATTATGGCTAAGATTCCAATCGGACACACATATACACACACAATGAGAGCAAGAACAGCAGCACAACCAGCAGCACCAGCAGCAACAACAACAACAATCATTTGATTTCTTTCTTTCTTTTTTGCATTTTTACTTCCACATCATTTCTGCTTTGAATATTCAGGCATTGAAATTCTAGTGGCTTGCCAGTGTTGCTGTGCAGCATTTGCGTGTTTTTAGTAGTTTATATGCATGCAGCTAAAAACTAAAACAGTAGCTGGCACATTAAACGCAGCTCAACGTTGCTTTGCCTTTTTTATGCACACACTTAATTATATGGATGGTCACAATCAAACTCGTAACTTTAGTTATCTTAATTGATAGTAGCATAATGGCAACAAAAAAAAAACAGACATGGCTAAATTAAATTTATATGGTTCCCAGCAGCGAAATACAGGGTGTCATAATGATGCTGATTGTTGTTGAGGATCAGCGAGTAAAAAAAAATATATATGTATATAAAGATAGTTAAGCTAACCAATACTTTATATACTATATTTTCATACTTCAGCTGAATTGTCAAACATTTATAATATGAAAATTAAAAAATTGATATGTTAATTTTTGTTTCGCTATTATTTGGAGTTAATTTAGATATGACCCATAGATTTTAATCGATAATGTGGTATTATTTATTTGCTTAAAAAATATTTTACGTTTATTTGTTTGATCACATTTATTAAAATCCTTAGTAGAAAAAAAATTAGATATTAAAATTGTTATTGTTATTTAGTAGCATTTAAATAGTCCTTAGGTTTAGGGATCTTTGAGAACAGACATAAATCTCAAACCCATCAAAAGCATATTAACAGAATAAAAATAAAAAACAGACGAGTGGCAACCTTTGAACACATACTTAATAAACCTAAGCGCTACACCTTGGGCTGTTGCTGCGCTTTTGTGGCTGGCCATATAATTTGGCTAAAAGCCGTAGTATAGCGCAAAAAAAAAAAACAACAACATCAGCCAGCACCCCATGGTTATTAGATGGCCAACATAAACGTGGCAAGGATCGTTTTCGATTTCATTTTTTTTTTTCCGTTTTTCTGTTATTTTTTTTTTGCATGCTAAACGTCGCCGATGTTAATCTGCGTGAAGCTGGAGCGGCATTCTGGCACAGCAAGGTATCGATTACTGCCACCGGGTTACGCAGACACAGAAAATGAAATGCGTTGGGTTTTTTTTTGTGCAGACAATAAGCCACGCAAACAGACAAAGAGACTAAGAGAGAGCGAGAGAGAGATAGTGGAAGATGAAGGGCCGACAAGTGTTTCCCAGGAATTCCAAGAAGTTTTCGGGGGCCGAACCAGAAAAGCATTGTGCGGCGCCTGGCAATTAATTGTGCGCCAACTTGGCGGTGGTCGGGCGTGGGTTCAACACAGTTCGTTTGCTCAAATCATATAGGGTTACCAAACCAGCTACGTAGCACATACCTTCACCACTGTCTGTCAGTTGAATCTATCAGTCCGTCAGGAACTTTAAATCTTGAACGCGCGTTCATTATGTGCCGTTTTGCACTATTTTCCGCACAGAAAATCATTAGAGCTGCCCGCAGCGTTGAGCTGGACCAAACTATATCGTGGGAATATGGCAAATAAACTTGTCCAAATTACAGACACACATAGAGAGCGAGAGCGAGAGAGAGAGAAAGAGAAATAGAAATAGAGAAAAGGGTAGATGTAGTGCGAGTGCCTAGCCAATTCGAAAACCACAGTCGCTTCAGGAAAAGTGCAATAAAAATTTGCGCAAATTTCGTGTTTCTGTTGGCCTGCAATTGCTATTGACTTGGCCTATCCATTGCCTGGCTGACTGACGCCCCGTGCATATTAAAAGTTGGCTTAGATTGATACCAGTCAGTAAGTGTGTGTATGTAAGTGTGTTTGTGTGTTGCAGATGAGATACAGATACATTTCCGATACGTTCTACAGTTACAGCTGGTTGCCCTGGGCGCCTGTGATTTATTTGCTGCGAATTTTTACGATGGCGCTGAGCAAAAGCAATAAAATTTAAAAGATCAGCCCATAGTCGCGCATTCAAAATGCATTTTAGACTTAATAGTTTGGCATTATGTTTAAGCTTTATGTGCTAATTAGTGGGCCCAACGGCTTAACTACTATTTCAAGCTCAAGTCTCCTAATTCCCAAACAAGCTGCAGGCGTATTGCATTTGCTTATTATGATAATGACTACAACAAGTAAAAGGGCTCGAATCGGATATGTTTGACTGGAAGATATCCTGTTGTCAGCATTAACAATGGTTTAAGTACAACTTAACTCTCATAGTATTTGCTTGCTTCATCATTGACCATTATCATAGTTATAACAGCTTCAGCATACCTTTTCTAGCCAGTTGTAAGGCTTAAAGGGTATACACAAGATTTGTGCCTAATTTCTGTGGAGCACGTAAACTTTGTTGGATATCTGTAGCTGTGAAACGTAAAACAAACTGCAGGCCAAGTAGCTTGATTAAGATCTTGACTGCCACACTAAGATTAAACATGTGGCAGCCAGTACCAATACCAGTACCAGCAAAACAGTACCATTGCCTCCGGCTATGAGGGAGGCAAAAGATTTTAACTTTAAGTTAGCTCTTACGCCCGCCTTCTACACAGGGGCACAGGTTGGCCCGCTGACGCCTCGCTAAGAATCGTGTTTATGCTTTTAATTAGCAACAACAACTTGAGTACAGCAACTGCAAGCAACTTGGTGCTACTTAAAGCTGATTTCAAGGTACCGATAGATATATTAAGAAATGACATGACATGTCTCGCTCACTCCTCATCCACAAGCCTCATCCTCAGCCACTGAGTTGCTCAGATAAATTTTGATGTAGATTGCAAGCCAAAGATGCGCGGGAGTTTTCTTCCTTCCATACTTGTAAATCTTACAAGCTCAGATTTACTTTGTTGTTTTTGTTATTTTTGCTGTTGTTGTTATGGCTATTAACACGTTTTGGTCTTTTTGGGCCGTGCATTACGAAGGATGAGAGCATTATTATCATATTATCGCCCGACCCAGGCATCTTTTTTATGATAAATATTTCAAAAACTTATTAATTATGCCACAAAGAGGCAGCCCGAATGGCCAACTAGTTGGCATTTTACTCAGCTAATTGGGAATTGCTCACAGACTGCCTTGGCATGCGTTTCATCTAACGAGTGTGGGAGGATGAGTCGCCTATATGGCAGATAGATTTTAAGCAGCTGATATAGAATATAAGCACACAAAATACAAACCATGCTCATGCATATTTATTTAAAGACCCAGCAAACTTTTATATAAAATATTGTATTCACTTGAAATTCAAATATTTGCTTAAGCAATTCTGATGATTATGATCATTAATGCATTAAATTGGTGGTTCATATTTTCTTAAATAACAATTTAAATGTTTTTACGTTTACATTGTTTAAGGTTCAGTCTTTAGTTAATAAAATTCGAAAGCATAAGTTTTTAGTACTCCTTTTCGAAAACACGCTTCGCAGTGCCACGTCTTCTTGATCCTTCTGCGTGGCAAGAGCGACGGCCCAAATTTGACATTCTGCGAGGCATTATTTCACTCACGTATTTTACTTTTTACTTTGACCGTTAAAAAAAATCAATTTGCGACAATTTTGAAATTTATTTTAGTTGGTCTTTTATTAAAGAAATTTTTTTTGGAAATTTATTTTAGCTCCACTCACAATGAACTGGCTAGACTGAATGTTAGAATTTCAAACTACACTTTAGTGTAGTAGATCAAAACAATCCTGAATGCGGATTATATATAATGCTAAAATTTCATCAAAATCGGTTTAGCGGTTTTTGAGATCTTGAAGCGTACATAAACCAACGTAACATTTGTATGTATATAGATAACAATGATTCTTTTCTAAACTTTTTCTAAAGAATGAAGGATCACATTTTAAATAAGTCAATACATATACAGATATTAATATATAATAATATATATAAAGAAACTTTCAATCAAAACAAGCAAGCAAAAATAAAGCAGTTCAAGTACAAACTTTAGACAAAAATCTGTCACCCAATTGACATGTGTGACCCTTCACCAAACTGTTAAACGACCACGCCTACCAACTTGTTAATGTTTTGGTATCCAGTATGCGATTGGAAGTCGAAAGTTGGAGCTCTAGCAACTTTATCGCTGCATTAAAATCAATATTCATTTTAATTGTACAAATCACCTTGACTTAATTGTGATTGTGTGTGCGAGTGTGTTTGTCTTGAGGCCCCCCCTTGAGCCGACTACTCGATTCGGATCAAATCTGTTCTATTATGGGCAGCAGTTGGTAAAAAAAATGACGTCGCTGCCGCCTGCCGGCAAAGGCGATCGGATGCAGGCTATGAACAAAAAAAAAAACAGACGGTTCCCTGGCCGTGGCGCTCGTTTTGCATTGCATGTGGCAACAGTATGCTGCATGCAACGCGCACACACACACACATGTGAACAGTGTATCAAAGAGAGATACATGTGTGTGATTGTTTTAAATGTTAACATGGCCATTTAGAGGCAATAACAGGCGGCAAAATGGCAGTCGACTGACTGAGAAAGCCTGAAAGGCGCGGGCACTTGCTGTTATTACAACAATATTACCAATATTTATCAAGCGCTTTGCCAACAATGGCAACAACGTCAGCATAAATATAAAAACTACACCAAAAATAAAACAACAACAACAACAGCAACCAAAATGCTTATACGCCGCATGCGCCGCTGCATAAAGAGACAAATTTATGATTTATGAATTCAACCTTGTAAATAATATGCTCACAAAAGTACACACGGACAGATCGCCAAACGCTTGCGTTGCTTCCACCTCCTTCATCACCTCCTCCTCTCTGGCCAAGCAGTCGATTGCAACTAAACAATCCAGCCGACAACCTACCAAACAAAACTGACCAACCTACTTGAACAATTTTCCGCACAAGGCATGTGGCAAGTGTGCCCCACATCGACTAAGCGGTGAAACAATAACAACAACAACATCTACAACAGCAAGAACCACTATGCACATTCAACAACTAGCTGCTAGTTGCATGATTTTTAAAAGCGCGATGAGTTATTTATGCATATCGCATGCACTTTTGGTATGTGCTAGCTTAACTTAACCCTTAGAAAGGAACAACTTTTATTAAAGCGAATTAAAAAATTCGAATATGATAAAGTTCAGTTAAGCTCTAAAAACAAAGAAACAATAAAACTTATGTTGATAAACTATAAATCCCATAAAAAACATTTTATTGTATTTTGTTCACCGCTTAACAGATTAACTTCTGGATAATAATTCTTACGATTTTTTCATTAAGTAAACGAATATTATTATACTGAGCTATAAATTATTCATATATTTTCCTATTGCAAATCTTTAAAATAATACTATAATTCCGTTAAGTAATTATTTTCAAAAGTAATAATATTTATTCAATTCAATTTCATAAATCTATGAATTCTTGTAACATGTAATTTGCTGCACAGTTGAATGCCATGGGTTAAACTTACACACACAGACAGACTAACAACAAGTTGGAGGCTGTGAAAACATATGCGCCTGTGGCCAGTGTTGGTGCTGTCCATTATTAAGCTGTAGCTGCGTTTTATGCTTTTTTTTGCGTTTTATGTTTTTGTTCGCTTACCTGTTTGTTAGTTGTGTTTGTTGTTGTAACTATCGTTTGATTATTGTCTTTGCAGATTCGATGCGAACAAATCGACAAAGGGTGCCTCGAAGATGCGACGCGATCTTATAAATGCAGAGATAGCCAATCTGCGAGACCTGCTGCCGTTGCCGCAATCGACGCGCCAGCGACTGTCGCAGCTGCAGCTGATGGCCCTGGTCTGTGTCTATGTGCGCAAAGCCAACTACTTTCAACAAGGTGAGTGGAGGGTTGGGTTGGGTTTGCAGCTTGATGCATATATGCATGATGATAATTGGCTGCACGTTGATTGAATATGCATGAGTCATGCTGTTAGTTTTGCTATGGGACCCCACACCGCCAAACATTCGTTTAGTCCGTTTAGAAAAATACAAATAATAATAATATAAAACAACCGCTAAGTCTGAGCAAAGAGTACTGAGCAGTACCGAGTAGTAGTTGTTCTTTTTTGTGGGGATACCAACCACATCATTCATATGTCTATGTCTCCGTCTCTGAAAATTGTTTTCGGCCAAGTAATTGGCTAAGCGTCTAGGCACGCACCCAGGCTGCAAATTGCCAGTACCGCTCTCTCTCTCTCTCTCTCTCTCTCTCTCTCTCTCCATTTCCCTCTAACTCTACCTATCTTACTCGTTTGGTATGTTCATCCTCCTTTAATGCGCATGCGCACAGGTCAATGCGCAGGCGCAACTGAACGAGATCAAGTCAGGCATTGCGCGCTCTTTATTTTTTGTTTTGTGGATAATTACGAAAATTGTTTTTCAAATTAGCGTTGTGCGGTACATAAGGCCCATAGATAACACACACACACACACACACACCCTGTCTATGCACTATGCTGCATAGTTGTTGGCCTGGCTCTTAACTTGGCTAGCATCTTTGGCTAGGCATGTGAACTCGGTCCCAGGCCCAAGTTGCCTCAGCTGACTCAGCGCTCCCCTTTACCAGTTAAGGCAATTTCACAATTGCAATGGTAACAACAAAGTCTGCCTTGCATTGCTATAAATATTGCGATAAATCAAAATGTGCGATTTATGTGTTCTACAAATTGCAAAAAATTAAACTTAAGTACTGTTTCTTTTTCATCTTCTTCTTGCATCTCTCTTTAGCTTACTTTTTTTACTAATTTTTTTTTTTTTTTTGGACCACTAAGTGTGAGAAATTGTCGGCGTTTGTTGGCTTGTCGTTTGCTCTGGGTGTGTATGTGTGTGTTGTTGTTGTTTTTGTTATTGTTCATTGTCATTGCACCGTTTATAAGCATTTATAATCACAAATTGTGTTAATATTGGCACGCTATCGAATCTCGTTGGAGCCTCTGAACACACGAGGCTTATCTTCAAGTTCAGGGCATTATGGGTTTTTTTTTTGTGGGTGTGGGTGTGGGTCGATCTGTGGGTGTGGCTCTATCTTTGGGGCGTTGCATTGAGATATGCGATTAATGAAATATTTATAAACCAAATTGAGTTTTCACAAACAATTATTAATGCACATCGTTTTGGGCAGATTAGCCGACGGCTTGAATTGCATTGTGAACACAAAAATACTTGTTAGGTATATTATCATATAAATAATACCGGGGTAAACTGTGAAAGTAACGATAACGTGTTTATGAACAACTTTTTACATAAAAAAGAATTTAGTCGGAAAAGCATTTCCAACTGATAAAATCACGACAGCAATATTAAAACAAATGCGTTTTGTATGCAAATTCGAAATTTACAGCTAATTCAATTGATAATATAATAAATTTATAGGATCGAAAAATTTAATTTGATTATTATAGATCCACAAGTAAAATAATTTTTATATTGAAATGACACGAATTATCTGGAAATGTTCAGCTAAAAGGTAACCAATACTAGTCTGCTTATTTTTGAGAAATTCACACAACACTTGATTAAATTTTCTTTTGGCAATCGCCTAGATTAGTTTTCAAGTAATTTTTCAAACCACCAACTGTTAAACACGCCCATTGTTTGAATGCCCTAACCTAGCTAACAATCGATTCAAAAAATTGTTTGAGCAAACGGAATTCTTGGTATTGTTATAATATTAAAACACTGCAAAAATCTGACTGTATTCATGGCCTTTCCGTTCAAGTTCAATGAAATTACCAGTTGCGGTTGCTGCTGCCGCAGTGATTGTTGCTGTTGCTGGTTGCTGGTTGCTGACGCTGCTGCTGTTGCTGTTGCTGTGACTGTTTCTGTATTCGCCTGTTTTTGCCAGGTGCGGGAGTATCT
This sequence comes from Scaptomyza graminum, assembly GCA_018901835.1. Classification (NCBI taxonomy): domain Eukaryota; kingdom Metazoa; phylum Arthropoda; class Insecta; order Diptera; family Drosophilidae; genus Scaptomyza; species Scaptomyza graminum. The sequence continues at coordinate 1,369,051 of JAEIFL010000302.1, forward strand.
CGTAGTGTTTTAAAAATAATTGATCTTGATGGTGGCTGCGCCGCAGCTGCAAACTGCTAACTGCAATTGCACTCAGTGATCGCAGTTGATTTTCGTTTTGTTGCTGCTATTGTTGATGCTGTTTCAGTTGATGCTGCTGCTGTTGCTGTTGCCATCGTCGCAGTGACAATGACACATTTTCTTTTTGTGATTCACTTGTTTTTGTAATGCAAGATCATCGCCGTTGCTTATTGTATGTAGAATATAATCAATGAATTTACAATCAATGGCAATCTAACAATTGCCGTCAGAGACAAAGTCTATTATTAACAGATACTTTTTAATAAGCTTCGCAAACATGTAGTATGCATACAAATTGCACACTAAGAGCTATGGGAAAATACTGAGTTAGTCTAAGCGATTTACCTCTAACTTAAGGCGGATGTTCAGGTTTGAGGATGTAAATAGGCGCGGCTGTTAAAAAGACATTAAAGGTCAATAGTAGAAAGCAAACTGAAATACATAATGTTTTTTTTTTTTTGTATTTTCTTGCAGTATTTAAGCGCCACAGTGCGCTGCATCAACACCATCAGACAGCAACACCAAATATTGGCTTTTCGAAGGTAAGAATATTAAAAATATATTGTATAATCATCTTTAAAAAACTATGTTTATAAATCAAGATATTTTATGAAGAAATAAAGCTTGTTTTGTAATAATTTCTAAACTTATCAATCAATTAAATCATTGCCTTGATCACATACCAATTTTAAGAAAAAAAAAGATTTAAAAGATTTTAAGAGATAAAAAAAAAGTATATAAAACCTTAAATTAAATAAAAAGATATATATAGTTTTCCCAACATAATCATACTTTGGATTTAAGCCTATCTATTATTTATATTTGAGAAAGGCAAGGTAATCGCAATTAAAGATGTTCTGGATTTGTAGATGCACCAAACAGTGCGTTGCCAACTCAATTAACTATTTTCTGGTAAACGTTGAGGCGGTTGTGCTGTTGTACTGTTGCAAGCAACTCAATTTAAGTGAGGCGCGTTGACAACTCAACTAGTGAGCCGAAAGTTCCAGGGAAAACAACTCTATTAATGGCAACAACTGTGGCATATCATAAGCCAGAAATCATTTAGCCACCGCCACTTGCTGCGCCAAAAACAAGAAATAAACAAAAAAAGAAAACAATAAATACTGCTTTGAACCAATAGCAACAACAACAACAACAGTTAAAAAAGAAGCAGACAGTAGTCAGTAGTCAGTCAAGTTGGGCTGCAACTGCCACTGGCTGCTGTGACTCTGCGATGCTCGGCTGATTGATCTACATACCTGTGCGCACTCGTGACTGAATTAAATACAAATACATATATATGTATATATTTGTGTAGATCTGGATATTTGTTTGTCTATATGTTTATATATCACAACAGACCGCAGTCAATTTTCAGTTGTCAACTCCGGCAAACTTCTTTGGGCTAACAATTTATTAGTGCGCAGACGCGAAAATGAATTTGCATTTTCAACACAATTGTCAATAGCCAACTCAATAGAGGGTGTTTCTTTTACAAAGTGCCTTTATTTCAGTTTTCTCGATCAACTTTCGACAGATAGGCGTTTTTAATTGAGCGGGATACACAAGTGACAAAAAAGAAGTCTGATATCCTGCTTATTCAATTTGAATCTATTATTTTTTAATGATCAGCTTTCATTTTTTAGCTTACCGACTTAACTCAAACTTTTAGCAACAGTTATAACTTATTTTGATGTGTTTAATCACACGGTGCTCATTAAACATATGCATAAACAAAATTTGGTAATATGTAAGACATATCATAAGTAAAATTTCTTTACAGAATTTTAAACATGGTATTGTTTTTACTAAGTCAAAGTCATGTTTATTTTCAGCCTTAGGCTCTAGTCTTTTTAAAATATACATTGTAGACCCCTTAAGAGCTCTATTAAGACACCCTCTATGACCAGCTATTCTTTTCTATTATTGCGTTCAATTTTAAGATTGCCAGACAATTTGTAAACACAATTTATGTCCAGCCAGTTAACATTCATATTTGTCTTTCAGGCACTTTCGGGCTTTCTTATGATGCTCACACAAAATGGCAAATTGCTCTACATATCGGATAATGCTGCCGAGTACCTGGGACATTCAATGGTAAGTACATTGATTTTACTTGGTTTTTCTTTTTTTTGTTATTTCTTTTTCATTTGCAATTCGCTTCGTTTTCGTTGGCTAAATGATTTGCGCGAATAATTAGAAAAGCGCTGGCTATGAAAGTTTTCGGCTAAAATTGCTACAGCCGTTGATACAAATCTCTGACAAGCGACAACAGGCAAACAGACGAGAACAACAACAGCAACATCGATGTCGACCCAACAACAGCAACAACAAATATTTGTTGCACTTTTTATGTTTGTTGTTTTTGGTGGTTTTGCTTTACGACTAGCTGGCTGGCTGGCTGCTCCCGTTGACAAGTCAGCAACAACTGACTGCCACAGACTCGATTCATTGAGCTTACATAAATCTGCTGCTTGTACTACACAAAAGTTCCTTAAATCTGTTGCAAGCAGCTCAACTTTGTAGCTGCTGCTGCCTGATGCAGTTGTTTCTGTTGTTATTACTGCTGTTGTTTTTGTTGTTGTTTTGTTTTGCTGTAGTGACTGTTTCAAGTTTTGTTTATCGCACGTTTACGCTGCTTAAATAGCAAGGTTATACATACATCGTAGCCTTTCACTTTGCATTTGAAGTACTAAAGCTAAATAAATGTGCCTGTGCTGCATATATAAATGCAGCACATGTGACATATCTCCGTTCTACATAACGAATAAGAATATGAATACGATTGCCAGTCCGAATGCAGTTACATCTAAAACAAACAAGCCACAAGACATTAACAAAGGTACTGTTTAAAACTCAGACTTTTACACATATACCAATAGTTGTTTTTGGGTTTTTTTTTGCCGGGAGATTGTTGTATGTTGATGTGCTTCGCTGGTTTTATTTAGTCTCCAATCTTGCACTGGCTCAGGAGGCGTATGAGTTTTTTTTTTTTGGCGTTGCAACTGCAGAAACTGTCAAAAAAGTTGTGAGAAATCGCAGCCTTTTTCCGATTAATCAAATTCTTGTCTGTCCTAGTTTAAAGATACATTTTTCATATTGCGCAGTTTTTTTTGCTGTATTCTTGTATAGCGTTTTCTGATTCCTGCATAAAATAAAGTATTTAAGCTCCTTTAAAGTTTTTCAAACTGACCTTTTAACAACCTAATATATATGTATTTGACGTATAACGAAAAGAGAAGTGGCCCGGAAAACATAATATAGTTTACTCATAACAGTTTGCAAACAAAGTTTATCATTCGTTGTAAGGAGTTTATTAAATATATTTCATTTGAATTATAAATCATAAGTGTTTAAAAATCCATATGTTTCGTTTATATCCGACTTGTGTTCCTCCATTAACAGTTATCGTTAGAGTATAATATTACAGTACATATTTGATTATTACGTCAAAGCTAAATTCAAGCAGCTATAGATTTCCGGCAGGCTTAAGCCAAAGCAAAGCCAGTTGTATAAGACTCGACTAACTTTCATATCGAATAGACATGGGGGCCAATATTGTGGCTACACTTTTAAGGCCTGTCAAAAGCGAGTGTAGCTTAGAGCCCACACACACAGACACACACAGTCACAGACACTTTAAGAATAAGGCAGGCTGGCAGGCCAATTGGCTAGCAAGACACTTGACAGCCTTTGGCCTTTGGGCCAGGCCTTATCAGGGGACACCCACAACAATAGCAACTAAATGGTCAAGAGAGTTCATAAACTGTTCGTATGTGCCATGTGCTGGCATAATTACGGCACAATAGCTGTGTGCACATGAGCGGGCCCAAAAGTGGATTGCCCAACCTTTTAATTTGTGGCAGGCAGCAAGCCAAGCTCTCAGTTAGTTAATGGCCAAAACGGCAGCAGCAACAACAACAACAAGTAAAGTTAATTAACAAACTGCCAAAAATGTCAATGAAGCTTGTTGCTGCAGTTGTTGTTACCTACTGTAGTTGTTCTTGTTGTTGCTGTTATTGTTGCTTGGGCATCATAATTCCAATTCGATTTTTGCATATTGCCATAACAAGTTGCCATTGTCATGTGTCATGTAGCGACAGCGGCCATAAATAAATTACAAATGCAACAACATGGCTTTTGTTGCATAGAAACCGATCGCTTTTGGTCTTAGCTAAGCTCGCTCAGTGTTGGCCATTGTCAACAACAATAAAAAGCACATGCTAAGCCAAAAAGTTGATGACCGTGCGAAAGTAGCACTGCACTTAACTGACACATCATTAACAAATTAAGTATGTCATCCTAATAGATTTTAAATAAAATGGAGATGCTATCAAGAAATAAACTACTTTGTTCAAAATTATCTAATTTATCTAAAATTTAATAAATCATTTTTAAGATGTATTTATATTAAAATAAAATTAATAAGTTTATTAATTGCCTCAAGCGTTAAGGTGCGGCTCCAGCACAATAAAAAATTCCTGGCAGGAATGTGTGTTATATTTTGGAAGCGTGGGCACAAGAATTTATTGTGTGACCATAGTCAACTAATTTGTGGTAAAAATATGGCATTTTGCCTTATATAGTTTAGGAGATACATGGTCACACTGAGGTCACATGGTCTGACCATGATGGTCATATGCAAAAAGTAAACAAACCCACAAACACAAAATAAAAAGAAAAAATAAAATCAAAATGTTTTTTGTATGTCAACTTCCAAAGGCATAGTCGGGACTCTACAGATTAAATTAGCAAAATCTTCCCCTCGTGGGTAAAATTTTCCACACGTTTTTTAGTTTCCCTTTCCATTTTGCTATTCGTTTTCCTGTAGTCGGCACAAAAAGATATACGTTTTGGTATTTCCTGTGCCCAGCGCCAGTGTGTACTTATTGTATAAAATCGATACTATCGATAACAGTTTAGTATTTTTTGCTACGTTGCTGGGTACCTAGAACACACGTAGACAACAACAAAAAATTCCCGCTGCGACGATTTAATATGGAAAAAATTTTTTTTCGCTTTGCTGGATACCTACCTTTAAAATAAAAATCAATAGTCATCATTTAAAAATCACTTTTAAATGCCAACAATTACTTGGAAAATGATTTTCATTCCATAAACCGATAGTTTAACCCCAAATAAATTTGCATAAAACAAAAATAAATTAATTTTATCGAACAAATATTATCAGATAAAAGTATTTAATAAACATTATACAGAAAGTTATAACATAAATCGACACGTGCTTATCATATTATGCATTCCTTCATTTTCTTTTCTTTCAGGAGGATTTACTGATACATGGTGACTCCGTTTACGATATTATTGACAAACAGGATCACGCAACCATACAGGCCGAACTAAATCGGAACGTGCCACCGCAACCAGGTGGCAGCAACAGCAGCAGCATTGGCGTCGGTATTGGCGTTGGCGATTCGACAAGCAGCAATGGAACTGGCGGCGCCTCCAGTCTGGAGGGGGAGCATCGCATGTTTCTCTGTCGCATGAATGTGAGCCGCAATGCGCGACGACAAATGCGTTTCGGTGATCAGAAGGTGAGTGCAGCACCAACACACACAAACACACATGCTTACGTCGATGTGAATGTGTATGAGTAAGCGCGTGTAGTCTCTGACAGAAATTGATGAATGAATCACCTGGGAGCGTGTTGCGTGTAACACTTGGAAACCAGCGAGTCTCGACTCGCCAGCAGTTACAGCAACAACAGCAGTAACAGCATTGCAATGAATTATGCATGAGCCGGGCGCATGCGTCGTCTGCCAACCGGCTGCCCAGACTGCGGCTGGTCATACATCTCGCCAAGCAAACCCAAGCCAAGCCAGATAGCTAGCTAGCCAGACTCTCTCAGCCAGCCCATTCGCTTTAACTATAAGCTGACAAACGATGACAGTTGATGTGAAACGGGTGGGTGCCGCGTTTTGTTTTCTGTTGACTGCTCTGATTGGCCGCCTCTTCTTTGATCATCATCATCACAATGATGATGTGAAAAATAGCAAGAATGCACTGATATACATATCAAGCTGAAGATGACATACTCTAACATGTAATGTTTAATATGTTATGATGCATGGAGCATATTATTATGTTTCTCAGATCTTACAAGATCCCAAAAAACAAATAACAGAAAATAGATTGGCTTAAATTTACAATGCGTAACCGGCATATATAACTTATATTTCCTCATGCGCTACACATTTTATAACAAAATGATAATACCCTCTGCAAGAAAGGCAAATAAAAGACACAAAAAAGCCGCAACAATATAAATGATTGTGAGCACAATATGAAGTTGTCAGCCAGTCAGCCAGCCAACCAAGTCAGCCAAGTACTTCACACAGCAGGCAGGCAGACTGGCTGGTTGGCAGCGAGGCAGGTTGAAGCTGGCAAGACCAAATCTGTCAACGTGTTGAGAACGCGACGGAGACGCGTTGAAATGATGTGAATGCTACCGTGTGTAGCGCGTCACAATCTTGTGGGCGGTCGCTGGTCTTTTATGCATATCTCGACATGCTTCTTTTTTTTGCGCTCGTATTTTTTGCTTGTTGTCTTCTTCATTTTTGTTGTTGTTGTGCTTGAAGTGCGCAGATGTGCGCGGCGAGTTATGGAGATAAACCGAGGCGTTGACAGTTGGTGCAAGTTTTTAATTAAGTTGAAAGTTGGCACTTTAATAAGGTGCAGGAAGTGTTGCCTTTTTGGCTTTGCACATACATATGTGAGTATTTTTTTCTAGCTACAGCTTATGACACTACAAGTACCCACATGCATATTCATTCCGTAAGTTGAAGGGCTGTTAGGAAAACTTTAAGATTGTTGCAGCTGAATATAAAGATAGCAGACAAGTTATTCAGGTCGTTGCGATAGGCTTGCAATAACACTAGCTTAAGCACTTTAATATCTGATTGTAACCAGAGAAATGTAAATAAATATGTTAAACTATATAAGACTGAAAGAGAGAATTAAATTCCGAAAAATTTAAAAAAAAAGTTTATTCTATCCTAATTCATAAAATGAAAAACAAATAAAAATGTAAGACAGTTCTGTAATTTGTAAAACTGATTGTTTCGGACTATCCTTTTTTTATTTTGTTGGATGAGAGTTTATTTTTGCATTTTATTAGGCAAAATCAATCTATCAATATAACTTTGGTCACTCTGTAAACTCAATAATAGTTTGAAATCATTTAAGCTAATAATAGTCTATCAGTATAATTTTCTCACCCTTTAAAGTCATTAACAATATCATATCTTTTAAAATATTGAATGCTTTCAAGCAATGTTTCACTGATCTATTAATTGACAGTCTGGTCACAGTCTAAATTGTTTTACTTCAACAAAAGTATATAAAATCACACAGTTTTTAATGTGTCTTTATATCTTTCTTCTCCATTGAATTTTTGGAATTACTCATCGGGTTCCCTTGCTGATTCATAGAGTATTGTCAATAAATATATAGAACGGACTTAGGTTTCTTATTTGCATACATATCTTAAAGCAATTTAGGGATCTAACATAAAATGCTTGAGAGCTTAACATTTAGTTGCTAGAGCATATTTAGTCAGGATTGGAGACCCACATGAACTAGCAGCGATAACCCAAAGAACTGAAACTGAAATGCGGCACATTCACCCGGCACTCGTTAATATGCAATAAAAATGGACCAATAAATAATTATGAATGAGGTCAGCATAGTTCAGTGCTAGTACCCCAGCAAAGAGCATAGACAAAAGACCACAAAAAATAAAAACAGGCTGAGTAAACCAGAGTTGGCGACAGCGCTGTGGCAGTGGCGCCTGCTCCCCAGCCTAAGGTCGTCTCATTTAACCAAACCAGCGACGACAACAACAGTACCAACAACAGTGGCGTCTGCGTCATCGATGGTTTGGGATCGGGCTTCAAATCGGATTCGGATTCAGGCTGCATTTGCATTTAAGCAGAAGAAGCAGCCATAAGCTACAAAATGTTCAATTGCAATGGAAAACTAAATGCAGGCACGTTTTAATTGGGAGACAATGGCTGAGACTCTGACTGGGACTGAGACTGAGGTTGAGACTTCCAATTGAGACTGCCCGGTGTGTGTTTGTGTTTTTGGCTTTGGTTTGGTTTTTGGTTTTTGTGTGCAGGCAGGCAAGCGTCCGGCTTGCGTATGCTGGCTAAAAGCATTTCAGTGATTGCCTTTTTTAAATTATGGAATCAGAGTAAAATGTAAAATGTCTATGAGAAACCCCAAAGCATGGCAGCCCAAAAATGGCCACAACTAGCAACGACAACGTGCGCGCCAATTTTTCGTGGGATCCGCCGTCTCAAAACACACAAGAACAACAATAACGAACCTATTCTAAACTGCAGTCTGTTCTTTTTGCAGGTCGTTCTGGTACAGGGTCACTATTTGTCATTCCTGCCGCTGTGCAGTCGCAACGAGCCCGTCTTCTTAGCCACCTGCACACCCATCGCCATGCCCGAGACGCGGGAATGTGTAGTGCAGGGCGCCACCAATGTCTTTACCACCATACACTCAATGGATATGAAAATTGCACACATCGACAAGAAGTGAGTAGTAATTGCCCCTTTATAAGTACCTTACAATATACACATGCCATATGCCCATTCTTAATTATCCTTGCAGTGGCGAGTTTCATTTGGGGTATGAGAAGGAGTTACTACAAGGTACATCCTGGTACAATCTAATACACAGCGAGAATCTGCGCGAGGCTCAAAGCAAACATAGGCTTAGTAAGTCAAAAAATGTACAACCATAACTAAAAGAAAATCGCTATAAAAACACAGGAGACCTGATCTGATTCATTACATACATGTGGAAATGAAATCTAGGAATATGATTATTATAGGTTAAAAGTTACTAAGACTACTAAGCAACATAAAATATAGCTCTTTAAGCTGAAAATGTATGCAGTAGTTCTCACATAGAAACATTTCGTTTTACAAGTATAACAAACTTTAGCTATATTAATAATTATTGTGGTTAAAGAAAACATTCGCGTTTAGTAAATTTTGCATGGACTAAAATAAATTGTTTGAAATCAATAATAAATAAGTTAAATATTTACAAATAAAGTTTTTATGTAAAAGTAGTTAACAATTTAACGAAATGGTGGAAATTACATTATCTTTAGCCAGTTTTTTAAAATAGACTTTTAAAATTCATCTCCCTACAGTTACGCAATCGGAACAGGATCGTAGCTGTATACTTCTTGTGCGAATGCAGCGTTCCAGTGGCGATTACACCTGGGTACATGTTGTGCTCCAGGTGCGAGACAGTCCCGACTCCACACAACAACCTGTCATCGTATGCACCAATCAGGTGCTAAAGTAAGTATCTACTTCCAATCCAAAATAAGTTCTTTAGCTAACAGCGCGAACTTTTCTCAGTGATCGGGAAGCTTCGATAATGCTGGCCAACTCCTGGCTCTATCATTATTACACGGTTCAGTCAAAGATACAGTTTGGCATGCCACTAGACAGTGCAATGAGGGTGCCGCCAGGAAGCAGCTCCAGTTCCAGCAGCTACTACTCCACGAATCAGCAGCCGCATGGAGGTGGCGCTGGCTTGGGCATATCGGGTGGTGCAGCGGCGGGGATGTCCAGCGTGTTTTCGCATCATCATCATCATACGACGGCGGCAGCAGCAAGCTATCATCATCATCATCCGCACATGGGTGCAGCCTATGGTGGAGTCTATCATGCAGAGGGTGCTCTCGAGTTGAAAGAAGGTCAGCAGCTGTATGTGGGGGGACTTCAGCCGGGTGGTGGCCTTGAGCCCGTAGACTATAGTCAAGTGAATGGCACAACCAATAGCAATGGCACAGGCAGTCAAAAGTCGGCGCAGTCGCAGTCTTCCACATCGCCGCCGCCAAAGAAACGAGCACGAAACAAATTAGAGCCGCTATATTTGCAAACCGAACGATCACCGACGGCAGCAGCCATTACGCCGGAGCCGGACTGCTATGCACTGCATCCTGGTGGTGCTTATGCAACGTCAGTGACTGGGAGCAGTGATGCCTCCACTTCGGTGATTTATGCCACCATTGTGCCAACACGTTCACGTTTGCTGAATAAAACGCTGCCTCCGGATCCGACGGATTTTATTGAGCAGTGGAATCCAAGTCCACCTTGGTCAGAGTCAGCGCAAAAGGCATCCCTAGATAGCTTTGGATCCTCGCATGAACTAAGCCCCTGCATCACAACCACTCCACCCACTCCAACTAGCGCCACGCCCCATCATGGGGGCGTCAGTGCACAGACAATTGGTCCCGCCTTCAGTTTTGAATGGATGTCGGATCCCTTGGTACCCGTAGCCTATCAGCAATGGCCACCAGTGTCGGGTGATCATCATCAGCATCTCTCCCAGCACCTGGCAGCGGCACAGCAGCAACAACAACATCATCACCAACAGCAACATCCCCAACTCCTCCAACAGCAACATCCACAACACCAGCTGCAACATCCACACCAACAGCTACAGCATCCTCAGCTGACACTGCATGGTGTTCACGTGGCGCGTGTGGAACTTGCCGCCGAATCCATGGTGGGCACGCGTCGTGCGGATGCCACCGAACCGGTCGAGGATAGAGGTTAGTATATATTTTGATTGTCACGTTTCCATCAGTATTCAATTCGCGACCAGCTGTTAATTTATTCAATTCTCAAAAACAGAATCAGCTTCCCAAAAAATATTAACAAATTCTAAAAATCTAGAATATAACTTTTATTATTTTAAGCCTAAGTCGACATTTTAATTACTTTTGAATCTTATAGGTAAGATCACACGGTCTTTTACCTGTATGAAAACTGTTTGATATGTTTCGCTTATAATAACTCAGTAAACTTCTTAGAAAAAGTGTATTAATAGAAAAATCGAACTGATTTTGGTAATAGGAAAGTAACAACATGTCAGTCAAAAAACGATATGCATGTTTTTTTTATTGTGCTTGTTTGTCGATCGAAAGCGTTCATTAACTATTGACACTTCCGGTAGCCAAATGCATGCGTACAAATAGGACACGCTTATGAGCCTTTATCTAATAAACAATAATAATTTCATTTCTATTTACTCATTTTCAGATCCAAAAAATTAGTGACCTGCACATTATGCAAAGCTTGGAAATACCCAGCGCAGCTCGGCGTGCAACGGGCAGGTGATAATCACACTTAAATTAATTGCCACTTGTCATCTTAGCGTTTAACAAATTTTTATCTAACTCCAAACAAAAAGAAAAACAGACAAATACGCAAACACACTCACACAAGACAATAACAATAGCTATAGGCAGTATAGATATCGCTTATAGGCATTATTCACTATCTTCTAACTAACTAATTTGAGTACAAAATGCTCATATTATATTTTTCTGTGCAATTTCGTTTAGAGCCTTAAACTTAAAAAATGTATAATAATAAAAAACAATATTTAGCTTGGAAATTAGTTTTACGATAAGCACCTGAAAAAGCAGAAGAGCTCTATTAGCTGTAAACTATTTGATAAGTGGCGTTTTTAATGACTTTTCTATGAGTATTTTTTATAACGGTATTTGTATTTTTGTTTATATGTATGTATTTCTTTTAGGATTCTATTTTCTAGACAATATAGGATAATTATTTTATTTATAAAACCATAATTTATGAACAACATTTATTTCCATTTTGCTTTTTGCTTTTGCTTATATAATAAACAAACAAAAGTATTTTGAGTTGAAAATTAAAAAGAAGAAAAACGAAAAATTTGACTATTATTTAATGGAAGTTTAAATCGGTAAGTAGCAACGGAAGATACATTGGAGATTCCTAGAAAATGATTAAATCAGTGATACAAAACTGATTTAAATCATTTTGATGTACTCCAATTAAATATTTAATACTTAAATTTACCAGAAGACACTAAAACACTTTCAAGATATTGATTTATTATTCTAAAAAATCAATAAATGATTTAAATAACTTCTTAGTTGTTTATTTTAAATACCAAACAGCCGATATATCTATGCTTAATACTTTTCAATAGTCAAGCTAAGTATGCCCAAAATAGGTGAATATTAAATTATTTATGAGTAATCGTGATTATCACAATCAACTGATATGTTCGCAACTTCTTCATGTGTTCAATTCACATGTACAAATAATTCTCATTGTCTTCCGTTTATGTGCTCTCAAGGCAACTCTCTAAATTTATGATCAGTCTCTGTCTAAAACTTTGACTCAGACTTTATGGTAAATGTCATGATTTTAAGTTTCCATTAAATGCAATGCACTCTGAACCAGCCACCGAGAAACTTAAGCTCAGAGTCCAGCAGCTAAGCGCTTTCGCCTAAGAAAAAATATAAAAAAATACCTAATGCCACTCCCCAAAACCCCAATCGCCACATACTGGCTGCAAATAGCGCCAAGCTGGGGCCCAGTCATAGACAATTTTAATTTCAAACTACTCGTACCACTTCATGGTGACGACGCTGGAGCTGCTGACGCAGAACACACGGCAGTCAGAGTCGAAATTCACACACTGCAGCAGTAGCAGCAGTCAGGCTGAGGCTCCTTTATTTTTTTGGGGGCTGCAGATGCAGTTGCTGAGAGATCTGTGTTGATATCCCCACAAAAATTGTAAGCAGAATGGCCAAGCAAAGCAAGTCAAAGCAAAGCAAACAAAACACAAGTAAAACAAAACAAAACAAAACTAAAACGAGACAAAACGTAACCAAATAAAAATCCCCAAACGAAACGGAACGAAACGCTGGCAACGCAGACACCGCAGCTGGCGCGATTGAATGACTCCTCGTCGACGGCCGTCTGAGATACTGACTGGCTATAGACTTGGACTTGGACTGGACGACGAAAACGACGACACACTTACAGGCGACGACTGCAACGACGACGACGGGCCACAGCAGCATTCTCAGAAATATTGGTGTAGGTCACAGCCAGAGATAACATGCTGCGCCATCGAGTGTGTGTATTTGGCTGGCTGGCCTGGCTTGGTTCTGGCCTCATTGTATGCAAATGTGCCACGATCAGCGACGACGAGCCACCACCCGCCCAGGCCAACTGCAACTGCAACTCCCGACTCCAACTCCGATTGGATGATGCACCTCTCTTGCTCTACTCATGGGTGCCAGAATCGTTTTGTGTGCGAGTACTCACATTCGCAGTCGTATTCGTATTCGTATTCGTACTCGCATATGTTGTCGGTTTTTGAGTTGTGCGATTTTTGGCATTTTTGTATTTCCTTTGTCCTAGCACACAGGCCTTATGTAAGCTCCTTTGACCGGGTGTAAGGAGCACGGACGAGGATTGTTACATATTTGCGTCATGGCTTAACAATAAAAACCCAAAAACATTTGACGAAGCAAGTATACCCTCGATAACTTTAACTTAGACCAAAAATAATTTGAAAAATTCTTATTTACAAATTAAGATGTATGTACTATATGGGACAAAAAAAAGTTCTCTTTCTTTTATTTTTACTATCTTAAAAATGCAGAAATACGGCCTTAAGTTTTAAACAATCAAAAAACTATGTAGAACTAAATTGAGCTGTTTTGAAACAACATATTTATACATATATGTTCCTGACAATACAAGGAACAAGGACCAATAAACAAGTTTTCTCTCGACCAATATGTTATTATATTTTTTATTTTGTATTAAATAATAATTTCGTTAAGATCCATAGGAGTCTTATATCTACACAATAACACATAGCCCTCAAACAAAAAGTGAATGACAAAGTTAATATGCCACTCAAAGAGTATTTGGGCTAGCTAAAAATTAAAAAAAAATCACAAAACCAAAAAGAATTTTTAGAAATAAACGTCGACGACAATGGAAATGCTGCACACACAAAACATTTCAACAGGAACAACATGTAATTTTTGAGCAGCCCCAGACTCTCCAGACTTGCATCCCAAACCCCTTACCACAAAAAAAAAAGGAACAGCCAGATCAGACTAAAGCTAACCATATGCAATGGTTGGCGCGGCCCGTTCGGGGTCACGACACTTTTTGTGGCAAGCATGGAGGATGGCAGGCCAGCGCAGTCAAATAGTGGGAGAAGTATGGCAAAGGCATCAAGGCCTCAGGCTGCTGCTGCTGCTGCAGCAACCGCGGATTTGCCCCTGTGCCTTATTGTTGTTTGTGCAACAGCAGCAGCAGTAAACAGCGCGGCTGGACATTTTGGCCAGGGTCTGACCGATGCAATAGTGCAAACTGAAAGCTGCGACTGCCTGGCGTCAAGAGAATGCGTTGCGCTTGTTCCTTGGCTTTGATTTCGTTGCATTGTGGCCATTTCCTAGGAAAAAATGTTACATGAAATTAATAAATAGGCAAATAAATGTTAAACAGCTGCTGTTTTGTACGTGTTCTCTTGTTGATGTTGTTGTTGATGCTGCTGCTGCTGTTATTGTTGCTGTTGTTGTCATTGCACGCGCACGGTAGCCATTGTGCTGCACACAGGGTGGTGTGGTGATGTTCCTGTTCCATGGCATTTGCATAACACCAAACAGCAAACAAAACAAAACAAAACAAAAACAAGCCAAACATCCAGCACAGGATGTTTCCCAGGCTATACCAGCCAACCAACAACAGTTGCTGCTGCTGCTGCTGTTGCTGTTGCACTTCCTATCTGCCTGCCGCCTACTAGCAGTCAACTTCCCCCCTGATGCAGCCAGTGGCTATGGTAAAAACCTCTCTCACTGCTTGCCACTGCATGCCAAATCCTTTTTATGCAGTTCACAGCAATTGCTTAAGCCTTGCAAACGGGGCACAAACTAAGCGGCAGCATTAGACTTGCCACGGAACTTATACGCCTCATATACCATGGCTACAAAAAACTCTATAAACAATATATTCCGCTCCGCCCACCAAAGGCAATATTCTACAACCAACTTAACCAAAAGCAATGACAGTGCTTAGCCAAATATCAATAATGAATTGTGATTTATTAAAAAACTTTGAACACTCTTTTATTTGGCCAACATGTGAAGTTTTATGCCCCAAACCATATAACAATAAATACATTTATTTATTTATTTACTTTTTTTATTGCAGGGAAATTAAAATAATACTATACCAATTTGTAATTTTTTTTTTTTTTTATTTATATAACGAATACCCACATTTATTCATAAGGCTTTCTCTAACTAGCCCGCATACCAAAATTATTCTCGAACGTATGAATTTTAAATGGGCCACAATGGACCAAGAAATTGCCAAGTCAGACCCAGCATTGGCGCTATATTAACATGTAAGTTGCACAGGGGAGCTGAGCAAGGGGCCAACGAAAAAAAAACATAATAATTCGTCTATAATTTATACACAATTGTAAATAAAATGTGTACAAGCATAATTTACACATAAACAAGACGACGCGCCACAAAAAAAAACGACAAGAGAAAAAACCTGCAACATCATCACACGCGGATGCTGTACAGCAATAGAGAAGGAGGAGAGTGATAAAACTTGAAGCAACGGTGCTGCGATTAGAATGCAGAGCGGTCCAATCCGAGTCGAACCAAACCAAGAAGAAGATGGGCCAGACCGGGTGACTGAGAAATTGATCAACGCTGTGGCGGGACATAAACTAAAAGCTTATTTAACATTAATTTCGCCACGAAAATCACACAGCAATTTTAAACATCAGTTACATGGCGCAGGCAGCAAAAGTTGCAAGCAAAAGCAACTCAAACTGCATTGGAAGCCATCGCAACATGCGAAAATGTGCCGAAGAGATGCGCGCCCCTTCTACACTGTCTCTTTTGGTTCGCCCCCTCTTGCGTACGAGTCGTGTAATCTAAGCTGCCATTAAACAAAATACAAGAAAAACTTACGAAAACATATGCTACATATTACCGCCGATCCCAACCGAACTAAGCCACATCGAGGATGACAACGGAGGCGGAGCGAAGGCGCGTCGATTCGACTCGCACAGTGACGGAAGTAAAGAAGCAAGAGAGCGCACAGTGGAAACAATTTGACATATTCTTTGCATAATGATAAGTTAACTTTTTTTTGTTTCACAAAATATTTCCCCAAAAGGAATAAAAATATTTCCATATCAAAGATTTTTAATATCTGTTGTTTTTAATACTTTAAAAGGTACTACAGCTTAACACAAAATCAATTTTTTTCTATAAAATTCAAATTTGCGAACAGTTTTTTCAAATTTTTTCCCATTGTAGAACGTAGTTTTGACTGTCTGCTTGGTAGACGGGGCTCACTTTTAGTGGGAGAGCAGCGGCTATATGGCTGCACTGGGCAATTGCACCTGCCTGAGTCTAAGCCACAGTCTGAGTATTCAGTTTGAGCCTGCTCTGTTTTGAACTGTGGCCATGTGCGCAAGATGCCGCTACAAGCAGCAAGCATTGCAGCATGGCCCAGCAAGCTACAAAGATTTAGAGCGACATTAGAGCAGTCAATCCATCATGACTGAACATTACCATAAATTACACAGAAATAATTGATTATTACGAGTAGACACAGCGGCCAAAGACAGAGAGACAAGGCGCACTCCAGATATAGCAAAACAAGCGCCCAGTTCAAGCTGCGTGTGTATGTGTAAGTGTATTTGTGTGTGTGTGTATTTATATTTGTTGGGGGCAATGGTGCAACTGCTGCTCCGTTGCTCTACGCAGTTTAGCAAGCGCACCGATTTAGTTTAAATTACGTTGGGAAGATGCGCAAACTTGGCCTGCAACTCGTTCATGTCTTTGACCGTCTGCTAAATCCGTCGGGGCAATCAGCGTTCAGACTAAGCACTTTGAACCCTACAAACTTGCTCATCTCCACACTGCTCACTACACAAACAGACGCATACACTCACTCACGCCTATCAACCCTGAGTAATTGCAGCCACAAACCACACTAGGCATTTCCATTATTG
This sequence comes from Scaptomyza graminum, assembly GCA_018901835.1. Taxonomy (NCBI): domain Eukaryota; kingdom Metazoa; phylum Arthropoda; class Insecta; order Diptera; family Drosophilidae; genus Scaptomyza; species Scaptomyza graminum. The sequence continues at coordinate 1,386,013 of JAEIFL010000302.1, forward strand.
TAAACAAATATTTGCTTTAAAATCCAATGTGCTGAACGCCCCAATTTAAGTGCTGTAATCAGTAAACAATTAGCTAAGTTGAAAGTTTAAATAGTGCAAGCCTAACAAAGTGTTAACATTTAAAAAAAAAAAACATTTTGTTTTATTTTGACAGATAGAAACCAATGACAATTTTTATACTTTAATACTGTGGGTACAAGATCATAATAGCTATGTTCAAAGCTTCCCTTAATAAATATTGTTTTAATGAGCCAACAAAAGTAAATTAACTTTTTTATCTTTACTTTTTCTTTTTTTGTGTTTTGAAAATTTCTTTAAGTTCATATTGTGTTTCAATTTATAAAAAACTTGTAAATCAAATATGTTAGTCGTTTATATAAATTTAACTTAATTGAGAAGTTTTATCAAAGTGATTTTTCTCACAAGCTTTTAAACAAAATATTTGCATTCGCCTGAAGTGAACTTTACTATCAATACAGTATCTGGCAACTTTGTTGTGAGCCGCCTCCTTTTTATAGCTACTCAATATTATAACGAGCTTCGAATTACATATCTCTGGCCAATGATCACCACAGACAAGGGTGGCCCACCAAAGCGTTAGACGGAGTGAGACAGAAGATTATTTAATAAGGCAACTGTCGTTTGATGATGATGATAATGCTGTGAATGATTGCGAATGGCGATAATAGGCCAGGATTGTGGAGCTGGCCGTCTGTCAGTACGTCAAGTGGAAATGAAAAGACGCTTAATCGCGCTGACGCTTGAAGTTTATTACAGTGACATTTCAATTCTTCTGTTTGGGATGATTCCGGTATCAAACAATAGCCTCTATAGCCTCCCCAGCCAGCTCTGCTTTGCATCTCTGATTTCACTCTCTCTCTCTCTCTCTCTCTTTTTCTCTTCCCCCCCTCCTTTTATATCCATCCTTGTCTTACTAAGATATTGCGATGATTGTTGAAATTGATTGATCGTTGTATTTCTTATTGAGTGATTGATATAAATGCTGCTTGGCAGCAATTGCACACTGAGATCTCTTGAGCTTAAAAATGGAAACAATAGTTTCAATTACAATAGCCCCAACTAGCTGGGAGAATACGAATATACTTAAGAAATCCACCGTATCAGGGTTTTCGTTTTCTGGCCATGCAACCATATTGAAAGCAGCGCTAAAAATATTATTAGCCATTGAAATATTGTGTTGCCAAGGTGTTCGCACGCCAGCTTCGAAAACTCGAGGCACCAAACTTGGTCTTATTGCTGCCTTTTGAATGTTCTTATCAAGATGCCTTCAATGTGCCGTTTAGGATTTTCATTTGTAGCATTTAGCTGCGAAACGCTCTATAAAAAAAATAAAACACTTCAAGCAGCTCTCGTGGCCAACTTGTGGGCGCAATGTGAATTCGGATACGGATTCAGGCACTGCCTTGGAATCTAGCGGCTGGCTGTATGTTGTTTGTAACTTGGTAGAGATCTGGTGGCCTCCACTCGACTTTGGTCTACTCTGTGCTGCTCGGGTCTGCAACACGCGGCTGCTTATGCCACGTTGCCGACACTCGTAAATTACAATAAATTATGTTGAAACTGATTATTCGACACAATTTATGAGGCCCTTTAAGTGGGCGTGTGCACTTTTATTTTATTGTGAATGATGATGTAAATGATGTTGGCAGGCACATTTTCATATTGTTGTTGTTTCTGTATTCGATGCACAAAGTAAGCGACTTAGGTCAAACTATCAGGTCGAGTTGAGCGCGGGTCAAGTTTTGGGCGACAAGATGGGTGATGGGTTAATGAGCGAAACTTTTTTACGATTTGAGCTTCCTATGGTTATAATTAAGGCAAAAAGTTAGCAGCTTAATACGGAATTAATTGTTAAGTTAGTTAAATAAAAAATAAATAAATATGAGTTTAATTAATTAAGTTGATGTTGAATGCTGACAAAAAGATTAAAATCTCTTTTTTCTTACAAAATAGCAAATCCCTTTTGGAAAATATAGTCGGGCAGCAAAAATTTTAAGTAGGTCCCAGCGCTTGCAAGTACTTACCAGCTACTCCTTAAAGGGAGAAAAAAAAGAAATCACTAAAATAAATACATGAAAAAAATTTAAGAAAATGTGGGAGTGTGTTAACAACAACAACAAGAGCAACAAGCACCAAAACCCTATCGACAACGTCAAATCAGCGACTGCGTCGAAACGCTGCAACCAACTTATAAAGCACACATCATCATCATCATCAGCTGCAGCAGCAGCAATAGTCGCAGCAGCAGCGGCAGCAGCATCATCAACAGGCAATCGGGTTAAACAAGCAGGCCAAAAGGAGCAGAAGCAGCCGCTCTTGACTCTGTTGCTTGTGGAATAGCCTTGGCAGCGGCGTAGCAAAAATTTAATTAAGAAAATCAAGCCAAAAACTGCGTTGGGCGAGGAGCAGACGAGCGACGCCAACGACGACGACGGCAACGACGGCGACGACGCTCCAGCTTTCATATCTGATGGAAAAGCAAGAGCAGCGACAATGGCAACAACAACACTAACTGCAACAACAACAACTGAAAACGAGCGTTGCACAAAATTTGATGCTTTGCTTTGGCGCAGCGATTTGGATCAGTGCGACACAATGAGGACCACCACCAGGCTGGTGCTGTTGTCTCCATGGCTCCATGCGGGTGTTTGCTCTTGTCAACAGCAACTGGCAACAACAACAACAACAGCAAAACAAAAACTAAAACAACAGCAACAGCGAACGGATTTCAATGATTATTCATTGGGCATGGCGCATATAATCACACACACTTGTCTGCGACAAACAATTTCAGCAATTAGAATATCAAGCAATGCAGATCGCTCCGGCGATGCCAGCAATTGACATTACCAAGATCTCAAAACACACTGCTCTTGCACACACACACACACACCCTTAGTGTATCTGTGTGTGTGTGTGTGGCTTTAATGACATTTCTGTGGAACACCAACAACAAGAAGAACAAGAACAACAGCAACAACAGTCAAAACACAAAACGCCCCGCTTTGCTTTGTGTGTGGCAGCAAACGAAAGACTTAGGACACAAACTTGCAAATTAAAGCACATTAATTTTGCAGAACTTTAACTCTTAAACGGGTGGAGCGGGAGCTCAAAGGCAAAGAGAAATCTCTGGCGCATTGCACGCTGATTGATTACAACAGTTTGCTGCTGCTGTTGTACTGCTCTCTTGTTTTGCTGCTCTTTTGTGCCTGGGAAAAAAGTATCATAATCATAATAATGATAATAAAAATGGAAAACTTCTAGACGCCATATAAATCAGAGCAAATATGAATTGCTGTTTTGTCTGCGCATTTTGTATGCTCTGTTGTGCTGACTGTTTATTTGTTTGCTTGCTGGTTTACGTTGGCTTTTGTCAATTGCTAAAGACCCGAGTATCGTACAGTGGCGCAACACAGTATACGGATTATCCAGAACCTACGAACATTTTACATTTTTTGCGATATTTCCTGAGAAAATATCAGGATTGTAATGAGAGCAGATGAAAGACATTAAATTAAGAATTTAACTTAATGTAGAAATTGTTCATATTATAATCGAAATTAATTTTATGTTTTCTAAGAGTCTGCGCAAGAAAAAATTGTTCCATTAGAGGAATTAAATTATGAGATTCAATCTTAGCATTATTAAAACGTAGTTTAATATCCATGAACTTTAAAGAGCAGTTAAGCATCCATCTTCTAATTCAAGAAAGGCTGTTAACTACTTAATTGCTTAGAATAAGACAGTAAGATAAGCTACCACTTGGGTTAAATATCAACATATCATACATACCTGAGGACAATTTGCTTTCCATTATCGAATATATTCATTTGGCTAGTTTTGGCACTTTCACCACTGTTCAAATGGTGCTGACTGCATTCATTGTTCCATTGCGCTTGTAATTCTGTCTGGGCTGCCTTTTGTGTGCTCCACGGCATTGGTGGAGTTTTCTGCTGAAGCTAGAGATCGTAGCCGGCAGTCGTTGGCAGTTGGCAGTTGCCAGTTGTGGTTGTTGTTGTTTTCGGTTGTCGCCGCCACAGTTTTTGTATATTTTTTGAGACCCCATTGTCTGTGTGGGAAACTGGCGCGTTTGGCTTGTAAAAACTTCTGGTGAACAATGTATCCGCATCCACTGTCGCTCGTTGAATGTGTGCGCACAGTTTTCAATGCCAAATGGTTTATGCATCGGCGCATTACCAATCATAAGCATTGGGCATTGCACATTGTGCATAAGCATAAATTTAACCAAATGGCCAGCTAAAAGCTGAGAGCGATATGCATATGAGGATAGTTTAACCTAGTTAGAATGTGGCATACAAAACGGACGCGTTGCATCTTTAGTTTTTGGTGCCAATCATTATATTTTAACAGCTTGTTTGCTCGCTTGTTTTACAAATTGAAATCGCCGTTCTCGCTTCGCGGCCGTCCAACAAACAGTCAATGTTACAATAAATTTAAATGAAAACACAAGCCTTTTGCCGACAACGCTGGGTCGACAACGTTCGTCGCAATGGTGCCGTTTGCATCCTGGCCTAATCGCTGCGTTTAATTTACTTAAATTATACTAATGATCTTGAGCGCTCCTCGCGGCCAACTCTGGTCTGGGGGCTACACAAACTCTCAAGTCATTTGTTTTGGCTCGTTTGCAAGGCGGCTCAATTGATTTGGCCAAAGCAGCCGCCAAAGCAACCGCCGCCGCCGACGACGACGACCAAGTGGACGACGCTGTTTGGGGCGAGTGCGAATGCGAATTGCGAGTGTTGAAATTGAGGGCTAACAACGACTGGAACGTTGTGCGAGTGTCGCTAGATATAGCCTGACATTTAGATGAAGTGTCTGTGAATCTGAGCTGGATATAATATCTACCTCTTGCTCTCACTCTCTCTTTCTTGCTTACAACTCCAGCTGCGTTTTGTGCCTTTTGCTAAATGTTGGCGTTGTCTTAGCCGTTTTGCTTGGCTTGGCTGATCGCCGTGTAATTCCATTCATAAACAAAACTTTAATATTATTGCACATTCAAGTTGACACAGTCAGCAGTTAGCAGACACTGAGCCTCTTTGGCTCTATGCAGGCGTTGGCCGTATGGGCGTGGGTATTGGCCATCACAGTCAAGTCGGAATTGTGTACTCAAAAACGATTATAATAGAACTCAAAATGGCTCAATTAGTTATCATGGCTGTTGGCGGCGTCTTAGCTAAGTTTATTGATTGGCATTTTACAGCTTTTGCTAACAAGTTGCAGGCAGTTGTTGTAAGCAAGTTGTAAGCATTTTTGGAATGCATCTTTTGAATTTGCAAACTAAGATTTGTTGTGACTGTGGCAAGTGAGCTGCTTAGAACATAGTTTGTCATTAAAAGAAACCATGTGAACAATGTTGACGTCGCTTTCACTTGGATAAGGCATAAATCTAACTTAAAAAATTTTAGTATAAGTAATATACTAAAACCGTCTCATTACAATCCACTTTAATTTTGACATTCATTTATGAATTATAATTCCAACTATAATTTCTATGGCAGAATACAATTCTTCCGTCATTTGTCGCAGCAATAAAAAAAAGATCAATATTCCAAGCTACAACAGGACTAAATAGGTCTTGAAAGTATTCACTGTTTTATTTGTCAGCTTAGCTGCACAACGCTTTCTTTTTCTCAACATTTGTTTTCAATTTCTTTTTATGAAGTCATGTTCATGTTTTTTCCATGGCAGCAGCAGCAACTGTTAGCCAGGCAGCCATTAGCAAATAAGCAGCAATAAAAAAAATATAAATAAAATAAAATAAATAAACCTGGGCTAAACAACAACTATGCCACGCTATTTTCGCCATTGACACCCATGCGAACATTGTTAATTAATTAAAAAAGAAAAACTAATAGACGATTGCGTTGACAAGATAAAACGGCCAAATGGCTACAGCTAAGAAAACAACACACAGACACACAAGATACAACCAAATGTAATAAATTGTGACAAAAAAAAGTCTGTTTAAATATATTGGCGAAGGCGTCATTTTGCGACATTGACCTTCGATAAGGTGACTGTGTGTGTGTCTGTCTGTGTGTGCTAGTTTGTGTGTGGCGCAAATCTTTTCATGTTATCGTAACAACAACTGCAAACATTACAATTTAAAAGTGCATAAAAATGTTTATTGGCTGCGCAAAATCAAGTTCGCTTTTGGCCATGACAATAAAATACACTTAACAACCAATTGGTAAACTTTTGTGAATAACATTTTTAAGTAAAATTTAAAACGTACCTTTACCTAAAAAATATATATTAACACTTTAAATTAAATATCGAATAAACGTTTAAACTTCTGTAGAACTAACAGTATAGTACCTTGCCAATAAAATAGCAATGTTGTTTGTTTTTAAGTGTTATCAGACGGTCAGGGCCAAAGTTTGCTGCAGTTGTTGTTGTTTTGTTGATGCTGCTGCAGCTGCAGGCTTGCCACTTGCAACAGCAGCAACAACTACAACATCAACAATATAGAACACAGCTGTGTCTTAGGCAAGCTCGATCAAGCTAAATTATTACCAAGTTCTTTCTCATAATTTTGTTTTGTTTTGTTTTGTATTTCTGCTAAGCACAATTTTTGTGGCAGCAATTATTGGCAATAGAAGAAATATTTTTGATTTGCAATTTTCTCACGGCCCACAAAGAGCGGGAGAGAAAGAAAGCCTTTCACAAAATTGAGCAACCAATTGGTTTGTCAATGGCACAATTGAATCTTTCGAGCAGATTCACAATTAGCCAGCAGCAGGAACAGCAGCGTTTTGCAGCAGCAACATACTGACAGCATCAGCAACGACGATGACGACGACAACATATTGGCGCATACAAATGGTGTTAAAGCCCGAACGCAAAATGTAATTTGTTTTCACACAACATAATCAACATGATAACCCCAACCAAAACGTCTTTAGATTGAGTCTAATGATGATAAACGCTTTTACTGTGAGGTAACTACAGACTTCTGACACCGACGCAGACTCGAGAGTTGTTGGCTTGCCCACACCAACAATACCACAACCCGTAACCGGAGAGAGAGCGAGCGACTGGCAACTGTGGCAACTGGCTGCATGGCCAATAATAAGTCAACATTCCAAGGCGTGTTAAGAGATGCTCGATTAAATGCCTCAATTGTGGCTCATATTGAACACCAAGCAAGCCAGCAAGCGTTGCGACGAAGCTGAAAAAAAAAACAAAAACAAAAACCATCGACACCAACACACCACCTGTCTGCGAAAAACGCTCGAAGTAGAAGAAGAAGCAGCAGCAGCCAAATAGCACCGCCCCCACCAACGGTCAACTTTGTGCCCATTGCCAATGCTTAAAACGTTGTTGCCTGTTGGTATATTGCCCGTTGAACGTTTGCCCATTGCCCGTTGCCTGTTGCAAGTGTTGCTTGATGTTGCTTGCAGCAGTGATCCGCTTGCTTGCCTGACTTTTAGCACTGACTGTCGAACTTAACAGCGCTCCGAATGGGCGAAATCGTTTAGTGTCGTACCTAACTAAGAAAACGTATTTTCAATATCGAAATTATTATTATTAGCTGACAGCAAATCGCAGTTTTTTTCGACTGTTGTTGCATTTGCTGCCTTGGCGTTGCCGGCGCATATTGTAATAAATGGACAGGCCTGTTATTGTATGCACTTTGTACATGATATGCTAGTACTAACCCAAAACTTTACTTGCACACTCTACAATCATTGAGCATAACAAAAATGCTTGTGAAATTTAACTTAATTTAAAATGCATTAAATTTGTGCTCAGTAAAATATAATGTCTAATACCGAAATGATGTTAATAAGTCGATGATTTTTTTTTGATTTTTTTTCTGCTTCGTTTCAGACGTTTTGAAATTGGTTTTGGTAACAACTTTAGCAATTTTAAGATTTATTTTGGAGTTTGGAGAGAATATTTCAAGCAGGCTTTAAATCATATTCAAAGCAAGTTCTTTATTTTTTTATAAGGTATTTCAGTTCTTAAAAGTCCTTAAATAAAAAAATGTTGACGATAATTCTTTTAATACTTTTTAAGTGTGTTTTAATATAGTAAAAAATGTTTACAAGAATGTAAAGTATTTTTCTTAGTTCTATGATATGCAAGCATAAATTATTAATTTTTTAAATTTCATAATTTTTTAAAGATCATTTAATGCTGCAAAGACTTGTTGTACATTCGAGGTATCATAATGACCAACCCAACAAAAAGCAGATCCAACCTCTGGCATCATGATTTTTTTTGTTTTTGTTTTTTGTTTGGCTCACCATCTGCGACTGCTGGTCGGCTTCTAAAGGTGAGAAACTGGCCACATTGCTGGCGGGCAGCGCTGCACCCCCCTAGTACACATACTAAAACACAACACATACACACATACATACATACCGCAATTATATGCCATTTTAAAAATACAAGTATTTTCAATAAATATGAGCATTTCTATCGGAAATTTATGCACAAATAAGCAGGTGTTTAGTAGTGACGACTCAACCGCTGCCCCACAGCTATTGGAAAATGTTTATAAATGTTGAGCAGGAGGGCAAATCCGTGAGAGAGAGACGAGTTGAAGACTTTGTGACCATGGCTTATGGACAGTGGATTACGGGTTATGGACATTGGCTGAATGGCGATCCGTTACAGTTGTCGATCAGCTAACAAGATAATTGTTCGACACACAAATACAACAATGAGGCACAACAAACGAGAGCTGTGATAAGCAACACGTTACCCGGTATCAAATTACAGATCTTCCAATTAACTGACCAATAAGCGGCATTGCTTTTAATTTGATAATAGTGCAAACTCACGCCCAAACTCTTTGCGAGCAACTTGTTGGCAACAGCAACAACACGCAATGTGCTTGCTGCAACACACGGACGCAAACACAGACAAAAACAATAGACGCATTTGTAAGACGCCCCAACGGGGGGCTAATAAACTCAAAGCAGAACAATTGCTGAGACGACTTTTGACAGAAATATCGTATAGCACTTATACTATACGTAAAATAATAGACACAACAATACAAAAAGAAAAGTTCCCTTTAAAGGGTAAATCAAGTTGTTCAGCAAATCTTTATAATAATAGTATATTTTATGTTTCTGTTTTTTTGAAAAGTACAATTAATTATTACACGATGTAAGCTTAATTTTTACTAAATAGCTTGATTTTTGTTTATGTCCGATTTTACAACATGTTCCATCTGGCTTAATTTATTGAGTCCCGAATGTAATTTATTTTGGAAAAAAAAAATTGTTTAGTACATTTTTTCACAATTTAACTACCATTAATATTTCGAACTAAATGCAAATTTGTTAAAAACATAAAAATCGTTTAGTAATTCGCTCACCAAATAAAGTTTAGCGGAAAATAATTGAAAAGTTTTTTTTTAAGCATTAAGTACTTACTTATTTAAATATGAGCTAGGCACAAGCACTTAACATCAATCAAACACTAAACAAGAGTTTAGAACGGCAGCAACTGAGTTGCTAGTTGACATATGAGCAGCTTGCAGCAGCAACAGCAACAGTTGAAGAAGCACAAAGAAGAAAGAACATTTTGCCGCCACACCAAGCGAAGCGGCTACTACAGAAGAAACGGGTATGGAAAAACTAGGAACTGAGCATCGGGAATTGAGAATTAAGAATTGAGAACCGGGCCGCCGGCTGACTAACAAGCACAGCCGAATAGAATCAAATACCCAAAACAACCAGAAACTTAATCATTGAGAATTATGTAACACACTGCCTTCCTGCCTGGATGGATCGCAAATTTGCAAGTCAAGTCCAGGGGAATGTCACTGTTTGGATAGACAGGCTTGGACAGCTGAGCAAAGCTGCCGCCGTCGTTGAACTTAATCTGCGGGGATGATTGTGCAATATTTGTAGAGTGTCCAACAACAAAAACAACAACGACAAGGAGAAGTGCGCGCGTTGTCCTGGCAAGGTTGTTATGGACGCACCAAAATGTTTGTTTGCGCTTGTAAACACACAAACCGGAGAGATACATAGCACATACCCCAAAGCCAAAGTCAAAGACGTCAGTAGTAGCGATTCCCAGTTACAACCAAACAAACATACAGACAATGATCTCGAGACGCGACAAATTGCTGCAGCAGCCCTGGGAGCAGTTGCGCTATGCACAGCATCGCGAGAAAGTAATGTCCGCGCGGCCGGCGATTGATACAAGGACGCCCAGACAGCACGATCATGTGCAACGCAAGTGGAAGAAGCAGCAGAATGAACGGGAGCGCCAACAGCAAATCGAACGTGAAAATCTGCGTCTCATTCAGAAACTGGGCGACATCATGAGCACCAAGCGTATAAACAATCTCTGGCTGGAACCGAGACCTAAGTAAGTCTAATGAAAAATAGTAACGTGATAACACATGAATCAAAAACCTACTGATGAATACTCTACCAACTGCTGTATACATACTTATTTTTGAAGGCAGTTACAAAAGTTTTAGATTTTTCATCAATAGTTTAAGATTCGGTAACTCACACGGCAATATTATTGCCTGAAGTGCTTATATTGATTAGTTTCAAACGATGCACAAAATCAATATACCCAACATACCACTTACAACTCATTTCTATTGCAGTTTTCTACACCGTGAGAAGATGTTTCCGACGCGTCCCTACTCCAGTCTGCCACAGATTGTCACCATTTATGGGGCACAGCCGGCTGGTCCGCGACTCTATGGCATTCTGCCTAAGCCAACTGTGGTGGGTCGTTGTCCCACGTGTAATGGCAATCCGGAGCGTACACAAGTGGTCATACCGGAGCAACGAATGCCTTGGGCGCTGCCACGCAAATCCTCGAGCCGCAAACATCAGGAGCTGGAACAGCAGCAGCGTTGCTATCACTGTGGCGGTCTAAGAAACATTGAGCCCAATTTCTTTAAGGACTTTGAATATGACTATGACTTTGAATAACAGTGCAGCAGACAAATAAAAGACTATAAATTTATTAAACATATAGAACAATTAACTTTTAGGTATGTTGGGTGGCAGCGTGGCAAAGGTCAGAAAGCCCGTATGACCCGGCAACACTTGTGGATTACTTGAGGTCAAATACTTTTTGAGCTCTTTGGGTTCCTTTGTTTTGTTGTCCTCGTTTGCGTTTGTTTCAGCACTCTTAGGCGCTTTGAGAAACTCCAAATCAATAACAGGCAATGATCGAGTTTTTATTATGCTCTCCTGCTGCAGCACCTCCATGGAGCAGATCTCATTGAAGCCCAGCTTGGTTAGCTGCGCAATGCAGCGTTGCGATTGCTCAATGCAAGGAGAGAAGGAACAGAAACGACCGCCTGAAATGACACAAGGTTAATATTAAAATTTTAATAATGTTTTAGACAAAATATATATTTTTCCAAGTATCAAAAGTAAGCACAGAGATATTTATTTTTATTTAACGATTTTTTAACCACAGATCACAAAATAAATATTATCCCAAGTACCGGATTATTCTATTATCTTAACACTGCAACCAAATCGTTTTCAGAACAATCTAACCAGCTGTAATGTGAAAGAGGCCTGTTGGATTTGCTAATGAGTGACAGAGTTACCCAGCGGGATGCCTGGGCACGTCAACTGACAAAAGCGACCGCATTCAATGTCAAACACAATGAAATGGCCGCGACAGATAGACAAAACAAGAGAGCGAATGACCAAGAGAGAGTGAGTGAGAGAGAGAGACAACTGACTGACTGAGTGACTGACTGACTGACCAAGCTAGCCAGGTCTCTTGATTGCTGTTAGCCGCTGTCGGCGACGCGCCAAAGGGCGCTGACAACTTGTTGTCAAACGGTGACTGGGCAAGCAGCAACCAGCAGTCGGCGATCGGTGGCGGTTTTACTTACCCGACAACTTCAACGCCTTGAATGCATGTGGCACTGCCAAATCTGGCGCGGGCAGATCCAAAAACACTGCATCGGCCGCACCGTCCAGCTCACTGCTGAAGCCCAAATTGCATACATCTCTGTGATACACTGTTACAAAGTCACCGAGTCCATGTTGCACAAACTCCTCGCGCGCCTGATCCGCTCGCGCCTCATGGAAATCAAAGGTGTGCAGGCGCCCTGTTGGCTTTAAGGCGCGCAGAAAATAATGCGACAAGGAACCAGAACCTGTGCCAGATTCAATTACTACTGCGCCAGGACGCACCTCCAGCTGATGAAGTATCATGCTGATGTCCGGCGTGTAGATGATTTGTGTGCGATGCGGCAGTGTTTGTGTCCACATTTCAGGATTGGGCTGCAGCACATGGGCCCAGCCTTTGGAAAGCTCCACGCGGCTGCCATACTCGACGCCAATAATAGCTGGTAGAACAAAATTTTTTTTTGAATTACCCAAATACTTGAAAGTTTTCAAAATAAATACTTACTTTCTACTTTTAGGGAGCCGTATGGTGTCTGAAAAATGTGCGCTATTGTTTCGCCTTTTTTGTTTACTATTGTCGGCACCGCCTCGATTGCATGCATGGCGTTGACACTAAGATAGAGTATAACTGTGTCGCCCTGCTCTATGTGTGTTTTTGGTTTAAGAAAACTCATTGTTATTGTCGTTGTTATTGCCGGTTATGGGTTAGGATGCGGCGAGAGGAATAGAGACGCGTGGGTCAATCCTGATGTGACCAGCTAAACTTTAGTTTGAAATCGCAAATGAAAATCATTATTGGATAATTGGTACGCTGCTCCTAAATAAAAACAAACTTGATTACCACTTAACACATCATATGCCAATTTTGTATAGCTATCTCGTAAATAGTACAATATTCTTTGACATGGTAATCACGTTATTTAGCTCTCACATTGCATGCAACAGTTGAATATTATCAAAGTCTGACCAGCTTTTGCGAGGCATGAGCAATAAATACTGAATTGTTTCTGCTGTCACTTAACAACACCGTTTTGTGAGACGAGCAACCAACTTCACGCTGAAATGCTTCTTCTTTCCCTCTTTTGGTTTTTAACTACAAGTATGTAAAGCTTGCTTTTTGTGAATTTGTCAAAAAAAATCTGTAAACATCCGTAAAACGGCTGACTGGATTTTGAAACTTTTGATGCAGATTGATTGACAAATATTTGCGTTATAATGTTACAACTCACTAATGTAAATTGCATTTTTTTCTCCCATATATTTTACGCTCCCAACACAACCTTCAACCTGCGCGGAAATTTAAATCAATTGCTATTGAAATCGGCATATCTAAATGAAGCAGCCACAAAATGGTCCAGCGCTTGACTTTGAGGAGACGTCTGTCATACAACACCAGATCCAACAAGAGGCGCATGTAAGTTTATTCTTCTGTTGTTGCCTGAATTGTAGTCTAACAATAATCATCTTGTTTACAGTGTGCGTACTCCCGGCGGTCGTCTGGTTTACCAGTATGTGAAGAAGAACAAGACCGTGCCACGCTGCGGACAGTGCAAGGAGAAGCTTAAGGGTATCACCCCATCCCGCCCCAGCGAGCGTCCACGTCTGTCCAAGCGCCACAAGACAGTCTCCCGCACCTATGGTGGTGTCTTATGCCACGGCTGCCTGCGCGAGCGTATTGTGCGCGCTTTCCTCATCGAGGAGCAGAAGATTGTGAAGGCGCTGAAGAGCCAGCGCGAGGCCCTCGTCAAGCCCGTCAAAAAGGTTGAAAAGAAGCCCGTCAAGGCAGTGGTTACCAAGAAGCCCGCAGGCAAGACCGGTGGCAAAACCGCTCTCAAAACCGCATCCAAGAAGCCCGCACCCAAGGGTGGAATCAAGCCCAAGAAGAATTAAATCACAAGGGATTTTCATTGAACTAAGAATTGGACGCTTTGGAAGCATTTTGTAATAAACAAAAAATACAAGTTAAAAATATTGTTGAATTTTTGTTGGTAAAATTAATTGGGCTGTGGTTCGTGTCCTTGCTAGACGAACAGCTGAGAAAAAATTTGAGACCATTTTTGCCATTCACAGTTTTTACAGACATGAGAACATATGTAGCTTGGGCCGCTCATTAGTGAACAATATCAATTTATAATGCCACGGCAAGAGCTTGCTAGTAAACCAAATGAGTCGTACGTACAAATATAAATCTTTATAGACTTAACATATCATTAGCTTGTTTCATTGTTTTTGCAGCACAATAAAGGTGCACTTCGATACGCCGGAGCATGCCGAAATCGCCTATCGTGTATTAAGTGTTGATCAGGAACCACGTCGGAACTTTGTTCAGAAAACACTGAGCTTGGATCAGAATGCGCTAGTTGTGCATTTCAATGCTGATCAAGTAAAGAATCTGCGCACAGCCATTACCTCGTTCTTTGAAAGTCTGCTGCTCTGTCAGGATACGATTAAACTGTTTGGAGGAACGGATCAATCCCAAAAAGACAACAACAATGCCGGAACACAGTCCAGCACCGACACCGCATAGAGCAATCTATGGGTTTGCATTTTACATACTCCTCACCGTGCTGTTCTTTGTGTATGTGGCGTGGGCGTATCTGCCCGTACAGCTGGGTCTACATTCCTATTTGCCGGACAAGTATTTTGCAGTTTTTGTCCCAGTGCTGGTTCTGGTGTGTGCCTTCTTTGCCCTAATCATCTATCCGGCAATAAATCTATCAATGACACCAAATATTGATTCCATTACTACCGTAGTGGATATTAAACATTGTCTGCCCAAAGGCTCACAGTTTACATCCTGGTCCCAGCTGCAGCAGTGCCAGCAATTTAAAAGTTATCCACCCCACGATATTATGTATGCTCCAAGTCAGTGTAATCTCTGCAACACGGAGCACGTGGCTAAAAATCGTGCACCCATACCTCCACTTAGATTTATGGACTTACAAGAAGTAAACGCCACATATAACAACTAACAAATTGGCATTTTGTATTTATTGCTTTCAATCTACTTTCGACGAACTGTCGTCCAGCCATCGTCCGGCTCAACAAATTCGGCCGCCGCCTGCTGCTTGCGTGTCTGAGATCGAGTAACGCGACCGCTGCTTGTCGCCACCGCGCCCGCATCCTCTTCGTCGCTTTCATCGGCATTCATGCCCTCATCGTCGCCGTTGTCATCGTCCATTTCCTCATCGGACGAAGAGTCGCCAGCAATGGGTGTGTATGTGATTTTGACATCGGGACGCAACCAATCCTTGCCCTGTGGCAATTTACTTAGCTCCGTCTCAATCTGTGGATACTGCGAGTCCAGCGCCATCTGCTTGTAGCGCAGCAGATTGCGGCATATCTCGGGTATTGAGTGATCGTCACACAGCGTATTGAACTCCTGATCCATCAGCTCCTCTATCACCTCCTGAAGCTCGCCCTGTGTTATGTTGTCGTTGCCCACGCAGTATTCATATGTGTAGTTCATTATTTGTATGGCAACCTGCACGCGTTCTTAGGTTAGAAGTTGTAACTGATATTTGCTGGCAAATGCACTTACTTGTTGGCCATTGCGTCCCCCCATGCCATGCTCGACAGCCAGTCGCAAGTTTTGCCAATTGTTGAAGATTTTTTCAACAATTAAACGAAAATTATTTTTAAATTCTGATTGTTGTGTCGTTGTCGCTGCCATCGCGTGCAGAGCTAGTGCTGTATAATTTATAAACACACTATTGCCATTCGCATGCTAACGGGTCCATTGACAGCTGTGCCGTACCGACGCGCCATAAATTGCATACCAAAAAATGATGTCGGAAAGCGAAAATGTTGAAGAAGCTTTAATTGAGCAGGATGTCAGTGCTGAAGCAGCCCTTGCAGAAGATGACGACGACGAGGATGCAGAGCCAATAACTGCACAAAAAGTGAGCACATCAGTTAATGCAGAATCAGTCACTGTAACTTGTTGCATTTGATTAGGTTTTAGAAATATTGGAGACAGCTTGGACAAACGAAATTTTTGCACCGGAATTGCTGCAGCATCAGACGGATATGCTGGAGCTAATGCTCTCACAGGTAGCCCATATGGAGGAGCAAATGAAGGATCTCGACAAGAATGACTTTCGGTTTGTGGTGCATCAAATGGAACTCGAACGTATCCGATACATCATGGCCAGCTATTTACGCTGCCGCCTGCAAAAGATTGAGGCATTTACCCAGCACATAATCAACCAGGATGCCACACGTGAAGCGACTGATAAGCGTCTGTCACCCGAGGAGGCAAAATATGTTCAGGAGTTTGCGTCCCATGTCGATGAGTACTTTAATAAGGTTGCAACGCAGTATATGCCCAGCCAGCAGCGTGGCGAGGCAGAGCAACGCATAGTGGCGCCAAATCTCATGAGCCATGTATTTCTCAAAGCGAAAGTGGCAGGTATGTGCAGCCAGAATAATTATTAATTATGTTTTTCTTCAGCTTTTAATGTTTGTTTATTTTTAGTTTCTGGTGTTATCGTGGGCGTAGATGATGAAGAAGTTGATCTTGAACCAGGCTCGCAGCATATTATACCGTATCAACTAGTGTCCGATCTAATACAGAAAAACCAAGCGCAACTTATATAAAAGCATTAAATTTTAAATATAAATTAAGTACATATTCATTACGTTATTGGCGGGCATATTGCAGCCAGTATTGGTAAACGCACGTAACTAGCGCATTTATGTGAACAGCTGCATCGGGCGCAGTGACGTCAAAACTTCCGTTTCCACTGGAAAATATTAGATATACACCACTTAAACACACACGCAACCCAACGATTCTGCTCAGTTGTCAATGTGGCGCGCTTTTACGCGTTTAGCAAAAACTCTCGACTCCCTTAACCAAGGAGTCGCAAGGTTACCGGTGCAATTCCAACATTCCCATCAGCAGTACAACGTTTGCAAAACTATATACCTCAGCTTACACAACAAAAGCAGCAACAAAGCGACGCTCGTTAAACCCAAACACACAATGTCCAGTGAAAAGCCAAAGGTTGTTTTTGTGTTGGGTGGCCCCGGCGCTGGCAAGGGCACGCAATGTTCGAAAATTGTTGAACGCTTTCAGTTTGTACATTTGTCGGCAGGCGATTTATTGCGTGAGGAGAGAGCGCGCGAGGGCTCTGAATTCGGACAGCTTATCGAAGAATATATACGTAATGGCAAAATTGTGCCCGTTGAGGTGACCTGTTCGCTGCTGGAAAATGCAATGAAACTTTCAGGCAAATCACATTTTCTCATTGACGGCTTTCCACGCAACCAGGACAATTTAGAAGGCTGGGAGCGCCAGATGTCCGATAAGACGGATATGCAGTTTGTACTATTTTTTGACTGTACCGAAGATGTGTGCGTGATGCGTTGTTTGGGACGTGGACAGAGCGGTTCTGGACGCAGCGATGACAACATGGAGAGCCTCAAAAAGCGAATCCAAACTTACAACAATGACTCGATGCCAATTATTAAGCATTTCGAAAACGACGGCCAGGTGAAGCGAATCGATGCAAGTCCAGACGCGGCTGCCGTTTTCCAGGAGGTGGAACGTGTATTTGTGGCCAGCGGTTTCCAGTGAAACGATTTTCAACACTGAAATTTCTCACTTAACTTAATTAGTTGACGTTCTACATTTGTGCGTTTCCTTATGTGTGTATGTCTGTTACCCCCTATTCCCCATACTTAAATATATATATACGCTTGTTATGATAAAGTTTACACGATTTGCGATTACATATTCTTTTTTTTGTCAGGCATATCAAACATTTTGTATGTTATTTAGAACACACAGGCGGGGCGGGGGTAGCATATAAAACGGCAGAGGCGGAGGTGACAGCGGTGCTTAACTAATCCTTGCGCAGCTTATCCAGACGAGCCTGCAAATCGGCGTCTGCATCGGACATGGGCGTGGAGCCACCGCTGCCGCCACTTGCCCCGGCACCTGCTCCGCCGCCACCGCCACCACCTGTTGACGGACCTGGGCCGCCGCCACCACCTGCAGCAACAGCAGCAGCTGTTTTCTGTGCACCAGCACCGCCTGCTATGGACAGCGATCCGGAGGCACTTGGTAGATCGCCCAATTGTTCACCCAGCTGCAGGCCCAGTTCGTCGAGCACTTGGGAGACAACGGCATCTGTTTCTTCTTCATCACCCTCATCCTCCATGGCATCGTCGATGGCGTCATTGATCATCTCCTCTTTCATGTCCATCATTTCCGATTGCCTTTCGAAATCCGAGAGAATCTTTTGAATTTGCGGGAGATTCAATTGACGGTTCATGTTCTGCATGGCCTTGGTAACACCTGCAAATCAAGCGAAGCATTAGCTTAATGTTATTCAAACTCCCTACCCTTCACAATCAGTGACACTTACCTTTCATTGCCTGGGCCATTGTGTTTTGAGATTTGAGCGTTTGAATTTTAAGTGAGACGGCTTGAATGTTTGCCTTCATGAGCATAAACTTCTTGGAGTAGCGACGCGTGCGCACCAGATCCTTGGCCATAATCTTGACCGCATCCATTTGTCCCTCCTTGGCCATTTTCTTTATGTCGGCAATGATTTTCTTTTCTTGTTGATCCATTTTCATACGTTCACGGTCCAAATCGCGCATTGCCTTGTTAAGGGCGCGCTGATTTTTGCGCAGCATCTCATCCGGAGAGATCTTCTTGCCAAAAAGCCAATCCATTTTACCAAATTAATTACTATTTACGCCCTAATATATGAAAAACTCGGTAGGAATGCAAATCTTGAAAATTACTCATCAAAACAACAAACGACTGTCCGGCGTTGCCACCTTGCTTCTAACAGAATATTTTTCTCAGTTAACACTTAACAGCGAATGCTTAAATTTCAGCTGATATGCTGTGATTTCTAATGTAAATTTAATGATATTAGAATGAACTATTATTAATAAATTGTGAAGTCAAATTTTATCAAACACAAACAAATCGTCAGATATAAAAATTGATTGATTTTACACATTATATGAAGATTTATTTGCTCTGTGAACTCCATACCACGCCTTACGCCCCATTTGCGGCTACGTAGCGCTTACGTTAACATATGTGCAGCGTTTTGCCCACAACAATAGACGCTACGCCGTCTAATTAATTTAATTTTCCTAAGCATGGCAATGAAGGAATTCGACGATTTCAATTTTAGCGTGGATAAATGTAGGTAGTGTTGTTATGTTGCAAAGAAAAGCTGCTATAAATATTCATGTTTTATATAGACACCAAGGAGCTGACTCGAGAATGTGTGGGCGGCAGCGACTTACAGCAGCGAAAAAAAGAAATCGAGGCGTACAATGAGCAAACTTCGGCAACGCTTAAGCAGACCTGCAAAAACAACTATATGCAGTTCATACAAACGGCTAAGGAGATATCGCGTAAGTGAAAAATATGATTTCACAAAATTAATCGTTTCTAACAATGTCCTTAGATCTAGAGTCGGAAATGTATCAGCTGTCACATATACTCATCGAGCAGCGAAACATTTTGGCCATAATGACCGATGGCAAGGCGACTACACATTTGAAAGCGGACAGCGTCGAGACGGACAGCAACATTGCCGCCACCGAGGACATAGAGAACAGTCATGCCACGCGTGCAGTGAAGGAAATGGTTCAAGGATTTAATGGCAATCTGGAAGGCAAAACATTTTTGAACGAGGGCGCTCTTATCGAACTAGATGGCAATGATTATCGGCCTATTCAGCGTGTCTTCTTTTTCCTATTCAATGATGTCCTTATTGTGTGCAAAGTGAAGCATGATAAGTAAGAATCCGAATTGAAAACCTTAAATATAAATTTAACTCTAATTACATTGCAGACGTCTGGAGTTTCTCACGGAATACGACCCTAAGAAGATAGGTGTCATAAATATCAAGGATCTTGATGGTGTCAAGAATGCTATCAATATCATAACGCCGGATGGCTCCAAAATATATCAGAGCATAACAGCGGCTGGCAAAAGCGAATGGATTGAAAAACTGGAGGAGGCTTTTCGCTTTGACCAGCAAAAAAAAACAAAAAAAGGACAAGCGCCACAACCACCAAATCGCACCAAGCAACAGTCATCCCAATCGAAAAGCGCCACACCAGAAAAGCTGCCGGAACAAAGTCCCACAGACAGCCAGCCGAAATCCCTGGAGGACGAAACACCTGAGTGGGTGAGCACGTCAAGCGAGGATATTCAAACACTAATCGCTCAACGGCACTTCGAGGACGCTCAATTGCTTATTAAGCGCTCCCAAGAGTTTCTGTGCATGGCTGAGAACAAAAAAAAGCTGCTGCAGGCGAACAGCATAGAAGCCAAGTTGAAGCATCAGGAGCTTAAATTAACTAATGTGCTGTTGCAGGAGCTCTCCAACAGTCACAATCGCAACCTTCAAATTGCTCTACGCGCTGTACGACGACCACTCAAGATACTCGTCGAAATGGGACGCTCTCGGGAGGCCAGTGCCACATTGCTGACGGTCTGCACGGTTAGTTTGCGTGTGGCACAACGCGAGGCACGTCGCAACAATGCTGAAATCTCGGAGCTCTTCTTTTGCGATCTAGCACAGGTGGCCTGCGATTTTCTGAGTGCCTTTGAGCAGCAGCCGGCTTGCGTAAGCGGTGAGCTTATACTTATGGTATAAAAAAGGTGAATTATCATTAATTATCTAAATAACAGCACTCGTCGTCTGGTGCAATGCGGAGTTGCAGTACTTTGCCAGCCAACTTATAAAACACTATCTGACCAAGGGCACCTCGCTAGAGGCTGTTGCGAAATGTGTAGAGCGCGTTCGCAAGCCTGCCACAAAGCTAACCGAGATTGGTCTGGACATAAGTTATCATTTGGAGGGTCTGTTGCGCACAACACTCGAGTCGCTTATTGAGGAGTCCAAGCAGCGTCTGCTGGATGCAGTGGGACGCACGGAGGAAAGCTGGCAGCCGTATAACTTGCAAACAAAGTCAAATCTTAAGCGTTTACTTTTGGAGTTGGACACGCTGGGCATTGATGTGCGCGCCCAAACCACAGGCGATACCTGGCTGAATCTAACACAATCCACGCTCGTTTTTGTGCGTCAGTTTCTTCAGCTAACGGAGCACTGCGCCTGCTTGGCCAAAGGTGAAGCGCTGCTGCAGAGCCTAGAACAGCTGTTGCGGGATCTCTTTTTGGCACAGCATGCCCTGAAGCCACCCAGCGATATGGCTGTGGATGTAAGTTTTGCAGCTAATCAATTATATAATTTATGTTCACTATATAAATTAACTTTTGTAGCCCAACTTTGTTATCAAGAATAAAATCTTTTTGGTGGATAACTTGCTGCCCATTGCCATTGAGAAGTTTCGCAAGACATCGGGTCGCCAGTGCGAGAAACTGCGAGAACTGCATACAAAGCTATCACGACAGCACGGTGCTCCAGTGCCGCGACAGCGTAGCGTCTATACGACCGATTTGTTTTAAGAGTAGTTTACTTTTGATTACATATATAATTTTTTATTTTTCTTTTTCGTTTTGCTTCAATTATTTATAATATAATTATATACATATATAACCACAATAATAATAATAATATTTGTAAAATTAAAAATCGAAGCGTGTGCTGCACTCTATTCTCTGTTTGCTTATTACAAGTTTTCGCGGGGCGCGAGAAGTGCCCACATTTTATATAGAATACATATGCATACAAATATATTTATACATATTTGATTCATTTATATGTAAACTAATGTTTAAACAAGTTTTCTCTTGTTTCATTACTTTTTTTTTTTTTTTTTGTGTTGTTCTTGTTATATTAGCTGCACAAAACGTAGGATTTTACAAATGTGAATTTTGACAAAAAGGTTCTCATTTAATGTTTTTCAAAATTACATACAAGCAAAAGCTGGCTGCTTTGGCGCCCCCATTTGTTGAAGTGTGTATGTGTGAATGTAGATGTGGTTTTGGCGGCGCCTGCTTCGTTTTTGTTGTTGGTATTGTGTTAATTTTAAATGTAAAATGCTTAACTAAACTGCTTACTAATTATATTCATTTATATTTATATATATATATATTTATTTATATATTTACTTTTTCTGCATGCAAATGTGTTTTTGTGTGCGAAGAAGAAGGGATTGTGGGACATAGGACACCAAACAAAGTGACAAACTAAAACATTTAATTTTGCTTACATTTGCAATTGCAATCATTGATTTACGATCTGTTTTGTTTTGTTAACGAAAATAAACTTCGCTGTCGACATATAAACACATAGACAAACTAAAAGCACTCACATTTCTCACATCGTGTACTCATCTGGTATTTATAATCTCAACGCTCCAACAATGACTAACCCATGCTGGGTCCACAATTGCAAGGACCCAGCACTTAATTATTTTGATGAGCGTAGTAGGCAACGCCGATTGTTATTAACTTTTCCTTATTCATTTCTGCTGCACCTATCTTTATTTTTTTTTTATTATTAATTTTTTTTTAAATGTTCTTTACTTTGCAATTTGTGTTCAACTTTTATTGGACTTAGTCTAGGCTTAGTTGCTAAAAGTACGCTTAAATTTTTTTAGTTTTCCTTTTTGTTTTTGTTTTATTTATGTTATAGAATTTTTGCTTCGCTCGGATGCATTGCTCTGCTGCCGATTATTTGTTGTTGTTGTTGGTGTTCTTGTTATTTGCATGCTATCGCGAACAATGTGTTGTTTTTATTTATTTATACTTCTTTAGTTGTAATAAAAACCTATATGCGCTTATTACAAAATGAAAAGTTTGTGGGTTTCCTCCGGTGTTATTGTTTGTTGATTTTTAATAAATAACTTCATAGACAGTTGCTTTTTTATCGCCCGAACCCGTCACAATATACTTGTCGTCAGTTGATATGTCGCAGCTAAGTACGGATGATGTTTCCTTCGACTGCAAACGTTTTAAACAACAAAAATAAACAATTAGCAAAAATAAATTGATTATATTCATATATACAAATGTCATGTGATTGTCTCTGGTGTTTTTAATATAGCTTACATCTTGATAATAAAAAAAAAAGTGAATGGTGCCGAAGCATTGTCACTCAAATCAAAATTTAATGATTTGATGCATATATGATAAGCAAGTAGCGCAAAATGATTTGATTTGATTAATACAGATCACTCACCTGGAATATACTGGCACCGTATGGTGTTCGCCATGCGTTCAGCAGGTTGTCTTTGCCGGTGGAAACGAACCATTTGCCACAGGTGGCAAATCGCAGCGACAGAACACAGCTCTCGTGCAAATGCAGCTGATACTTGTCTGGTTTCGATGCATGCAATACTTCCACATGTGAATTCTCCATGCCCACGGCCAGCCAGTCACCTTTAAAAATAGTACACAATAAGTTAGAAATGGATGAAGGACAGTTATTTATAGGGTAGACTTACCAGTGGGACAGTAGCCAAGTGAGAATATTTGAGAACTGAAATCGTGCTGTTGCAGTTGGCGTCCCTCGCGCAGATCCCACGAGCGCACCGTGTTGTCCAGGCCGCCAGTCCATAATCGTGAGCCATCCGGACTGATGTCAATGCACGAGGCACCGTCTGTATGACCCTGGAACTGACGCACCAGGATCTCATTGTGCAGATCCCAGACGGCAATGTTGCCATCACTGCAGCACGAGAAGCACACCTTCGAATCGGGACTGATGGCGAGCGCATAACAAGCAGGCGCCGCTGAGGTTAGCTCGGCCTTAATGCGTGGCGTTGGACTGGCCAAATCCCATATCGATAGATTCGATGCTTCGCCACCGACAATTAAAGTACGTCCATCCGGCAGCAGCTTCACGGAGCGTATATAATTATCTCGCTGCAGGCAATCCAGCTGGCTAACGGGATTCTTGTTACCCGGCTGTGAGATGTCCCACACCTTGACACAGCCCTTGCCACCCGTATAAACGTATTTTGTAGGATTTGAAATGGTCACTGCGCAGACTACCTCGCCGTGCGATAACGTATTTATTTGCCGCGCATGTCTCGGTATGCCTACGCCCACCAACGCATCCGGCGGGAATGGCACCGGCTGCAAGCTACCTTCGCCGTTCATATGGAAAGAATATGCACTGTTTCGAAAAATAACGAAAGAGTTAAGTAAATAATATTTCTTATGCAAATGATAAAGTGGTGTACTTACGGCTTTCCACCTGTTAATGCCGAGGGATGTGGAATGCCGTTTGTTCGAACATGCGCATGGGGATCATACGGCAACGGCGGTCGTCCATAGGCGGGATCCGATGGTGGACGCTGATAGGGATCCGCCGGTCGCTGATACGGCGACGCTGGATACCCAGCTGGCGGTGGGCCACCTTG
This sequence comes from Scaptomyza graminum, assembly GCA_018901835.1. Taxonomy (NCBI): domain Eukaryota; kingdom Metazoa; phylum Arthropoda; class Insecta; order Diptera; family Drosophilidae; genus Scaptomyza; species Scaptomyza graminum. The sequence goes on from JAEIFL010000302.1 coordinate 1,410,240, forward strand.
TTGCATCATTTGTTTAGGATTTGCGCCCTGAGATGGTGCTGCAGCGTTTGGTGTCGGTGTGCGTGCCTTCGCGCCCGGTGTGCCCGGTTTGTCCATCTATAAAATGATGGCAATTAAAATACATGTCAGTTGATTGAAGACTTTTCTTTGTCCTACATTATCATACTCTTTGATAAGCAATTAACAACTTTGAATTTACCAAAATACTTTTGTCACTAATCTCAGAAATTTACATATGTTTTTTTTTTATAGCTTAACCGCAAACTAAGATAAGATATTAACTATGTGTATAAGAGCATTATTCTTTTAAGCAACAATCATTAAATGTGCCTTCATTTTTTAAATTCTATGTCTATTTTAAACAAACTTTTGCTGCATGATTAATAATTTGTTATGCTGATTTGCTCTTACATCTTTTGTTTTGAGGCTGGGTGTAGAACGCGACGAACTGGAGCCTGAACGGGAAGGCGGGCGCTCCTGTTTGATGCCACTGCTGCCCGGTTTATCCAGTCGCTCACCATTTAAGCTTTCGCGGTCGCGCACCTCGATGGAAACATGCTCGCCATTGGGACGTGGTGAGTGGGATTCCTGCAAAATGCCATTGAAATGTGAGTTATATTTAAAAGCTTTTGGGTTTGAGGGGGTTTTTTTTATGGGATGTTTGTTGCATGATAATCAGGGCCGGCACTCAACTCACCATTTCATTTGCAACATCTACGACTAAATCTTGATCGCTTTTCTCGCCTTCATCGTCCTGCAAAAATTTTGAAAAAAAATAAAACACAATAAAACAAAATGCGTATAACGATGACAACAACAACACAAACAGCAATTAAGATGTTTTTATTGCACAAGACTACAAATATAATTATAACTAGATTGAGTTATTTATGAAGCGCATATAGTGATATATGATTAGAGATAAACAACAACAACTACATTGGGGATAGGCTACAACATAATGTTAATACTATTATGGGTTTTTGTTATGGTGAGTTGAGAGGCAGCATCAGCTGATGACACAATGATACCACAATACTTAAAAATGTATACATTTATTAAAATTCGATACTCACTTGCAGTTTCTCATCTTTTCGACGCTTCGAATCGTTCTCAATGTCCAGTGGCGAGCGCGTGCGATACTTCTCACGATCCGCTGGCGAAACCGAATTGCGCTGTAAAATAGAGATTAAATTACTTGTTTATTTTGTTTCATATTTTATTGTTTGCGTCAGCTACTTACCAAGCGCTCTTCAGCGCCTGCTGGTCCCTCTAAGCCCATGGGTTTTATATCCGGCCTTTGATGTTCTGGCGGCGCTTTAAGCAAGCCCTGTGGCCCATGTGGCAAGCCCATTGTGGCACCCAAAGCACCAAATGGATTTAAAGCGCCCATCGGCTGTGGCGGTCCACCTGGCACCTGTTGTGCGTGTATTTGTTGCTGCAATTCAAAAGCCACAGGCGGTTAGTTAGTTGTTTAAACTTTCGCATGGTGCAGGCAGGCGCTTGAAGTTTCGGTTATTTGGCTTTGGGACGTAACAAAAGCTGTTTTGATGCAATTGTGCGCGTGTGTGCAGACAACACCAACAACATTTACATATAGAGTATTATTCAAAAACAAATATCTATATGTATGTATATAAAAACAAATATGTATATATGAACGCCTTGTGGCGGGCGATCGAGCGAGCGAGAATTTAAGCAACAAGCAAACAAACAAACGAACGAAAATTGCAAATGAAAGAAAACAGTATTTAAAACTTACTAAAAGTTGTTGTATTCCATGTTGCTGCTGATGCTGCTATAGACACACGCACAAACACATCATTTTTAAAATTAAATCATAAATTTCATATTTGAATCGGGATTGTTTGTTCGAAAACTGGATGACTGATATGTGTAAATAAAGTACGGCCCACAATCGTTAAAATGAACTGCACAATATAAAGATCTTGCAGTTTAACAAGATAAACTCCTTTTGCTAGGTAAATACAAATTTGAACTATAAACGCAATAGTGACAATTTACAGAACATTCTCATAAAATTCGCAAACAATGAAAGATTATACAATTGTTTACATATGTATGTTGCTGGCATCCAATACATTAGAAACTCTGCTTACAATCAGTTTATGTTGGTACTATAATAACTATAAATATAAATATATATATAACCAAAAATTAAATACCTCTGCACTTAAAAATTGAATTCGTTCACATTAACGAAAGTTCACTGGGCTTTTTGGCGTATTTAAAAGATATCAACTTACCCCAATGATCAGATTCAGTTCCTGCATTGTGACCTGCTTCGCGCGCTCTACTGCCTGTAGCACTTGTTGCTGATGATCGGCCTGTAGGAATGGAAGTAGCTGGTTGATCAGTGTGTTTAGACGCTTGGCAATTTCCGTTTGCTTATGCATTTCCACATTAAGGCCATAGGACATTTCATAGTACTGTATTGAAAGAGTGTGGGTGAGATTGGGATTAGAAAATATACTCAAAAGTCTCATTTATTATTTATTTTACCATAACATAATGGCGCTGCATTTCGGTCTTTTCGTTTGCCAGCTTCTCGCACTCCAATTTGATGCTGAAATTCACAGGAAAAATAATCAACAGAGCAAATTAGTTTAGTTGAAAAAAATCTCGGGCAACGCTTCCGTCGTCGTTGGCCCGCCGGTTAAAAAAAATCCTATGAGCATCGCATATGGTGCGCTGCCTGGCAAACCGGTTTATACAGCAAAAATATATATCAGGCTAAAAGGCAACAGAAACAGCCCAGCAGAACATGTGAGCATGAAAAACCTACTGCTATCAACATTCTTTTTACGTTTTCTTTGTGCATCAATGTCCTGCATTTATTTGTTCGATTAATTTTTCAGAACTTCTATAAAAGCATATACTTGTTTATCACAGTTGTTAGAGATAACTGTAGAGTTTTTCGTTAATTAATATAAATACATTAAGGTCTAAGGGTGATATCGAAAAAGATGCTCGCGATTTATTACTGCACATCAAAGTTTTTTACATTAAAAGGTTTTTTAAGCTAGAAAAGTTTTTATTTATGACTTTTTTGCTAGATGTTCTGCTGAGTTTTCTATTGGGGCGTTCAGCGTCTTTGATACTTGCCTGTGATATTGTGCCTGCAGAAAATTGAACTCCTCCTTGATGCGCTCCAATGTATCGGCAATGGTGAATTTGATTGGGCCCTGAGGTGGTGGTCCCTGGTAGATAGAGATTGACATGGGGGCGAAACACAATTAGCAAAACACTTGATTGGGTACTAATGCAATCTGTTAAATACTTACCCCGGCGGCGGGGTGACGCACCGGTGCTGGATACATTGTTGCTGTGTTGGTATTGCTGTTAGATGGTTGCCCAAAAGGGAACAACGAAATGAACAACAACAAATAAGCGTCGTTTTTAGTAAAAACGTAGGTTTATTTTTATTATATGATTTGATTTGTTCGTAGACTGCGGTTGAGTTAGTTAATTATGTTTCCTCTTCCTTTTGGCAGCGCACCGCTGCCCGCTGCTGCTGCTGGCACCCTGAGTTGAAGCTCCCCTCTGCCGAAATTAGCAGCACTAGCACCGGAGAAGCATGTATAATATATTGCAGGCGTTTAATTGCTATTGTTGTGATACTTGGTTGTATTTCGACTCGTGCGTTTCCATATTGTCTAGAGTTTTGCGGATATCCTGCAAAATGATATTTTACGTTTCTTAGTTATTGGTCGTTATTTTGCACCATTTTTTTCGATACGTAGAATCTCACGCACACACACACACAAACATGCTCGCATACACGCGCGCTCACGTATTTTTGAGCATCTCAGCAATGGCAGCCATGCCAGCAACAACGAGTGAGCACATACATATGTACACTTATACAGAGGACGACGCACGTACAAGGGTATGAGTGTGAGTGTTTACCGCCGAAAAAATCAAACGCACAGTTGCATGTGCCTGGGCGAAATGTTACGCAAAAATCAAGCATGCGGCATAAGGAAAAAACTAGTGTTCACTTTATTGGCAGTTTAAAAAGCTCTTGATAAACTATTTACACATTATTGTGGCATGTAATTTTTGCAAAAGCAATGCACGCTGGTCGCACGCTCTGCACAAACAAATGTACCCTGTTCAATACATACATATACAGATAGACTGCAATTACACAGAGTTGCCACCTCTAACTGGAACACAAATATTGACGCTTTGCAGCCAAACAAAATATTTAATTATTTAATGAAGCATTGCATTCTTCACTTTAGCACTTTGCGAAAAATCAACATTTGAACAAATACATTTTTGATACAATACAGCAGCAACCCAACAGAAAGTCTTATTTCCTGGCAACACTGTTTGCTGCGACAGCGAGTTATCCACTCACACATTCACACAAATATACAGGCAGACATATACACGCGCGCGCACCCCGTTCGAACGAGTGACCAAACTCACACACACATACAAAGCGCTCACACGAGCACAGCGCAAAAGAAAAATTGGCCCAACAAAAAATAAACAAAAGCAATTAAAAAACGGAGTAGTTGGCAGTACCAATTTACATTTGGGCCTTTAGCTTGCCACAGAATTGCACATTTTATTGCCACTTGTGTGCGCACACATACACTGCACTTATATTTGCATAAGCCGATTTTTTCAATGCAAAAAAACGTAATTTTTAACTCGAATTTTGCCCGTAAAAACTGGCCTCTTCAACCGACCGACCGACCGACTCGCTAAGTCTGACAGCCCGTCTGAGCGTCGTGTATGTGTTGTGTGGCGTTCTCGTTCTCGTCTCTATTTTTTTCGCATCTGCTTTAGCCGTCAATTTGCAAAAGGGGTTTTAGGCAACATTTAATTACGATCCGCAATGATATCATGGAGCACCCAACGTACAATTACTTGAAAAAGTTGTTAACGCCTGCTGCCGATTTGTTTATAAATCGCGAACGTGTTTTTGAAGCGTGGAAAAAATAAAAGCCGACGATATATCGACAGATATATCTCATCACTCTATTATTTAGATGTATCGACTGGCTTCCACAAACTATCGAGCGGCCACTTTGGCTCATCGCACCTGGTTTGCTATCGAGAACTCTTATTTATCGTCAATGCAACATTGTAACTCAATCATAGCAAAAGCGCGCAAAATTTAAATAACTAAATCATTGCAAGCTATTTTGTTATTGTTTTTATTTATTGTTATTAATATTATTGTTTTTGATTTTAAGTATGTTAAATATGTGCAGTTGAATTGAATAATATTTGTGGCAATAGACTAAAATATTAAGTTACCACTAAATTCTTAATTCATTTCAATTAATTGTTTCTGAAAATTTAATGAAGCAAATATTTTTAAGGCCGGTAATGAAAATTATTGACCAACGATCATATGTTATTTTTTTGTGTACATATTTATTTTAAAGATGTTATAAATTCCTGAGAAAAATAAGTATTTACTTGTTTGTGGTAGTACCTTGAGCTGAAAGTAAAAGCCATCCCTTGCCCACCATTTAGTATTAAAAAGTTAATTAATAGTTTTATGTTTCTTAATTGCATGTATTTAAATTGTTTTTATTTTCGCTATTTGTTTTGTTGCCATCACAGTTGATTATCACAGTTGCGTTGCCTTTGTCTTTTCTTAAAGCTGCCCGATAAATTACCAGGGGCGCCACAGTTTTTCCGCCTCCACTGGCATAGGCGATGGTGCAGGACTCTCGCAATCGCTGTGATAGCCGGATGAGGCGGGACTAAGCGGCGCCGTCTTGCAGTTGATACTCAGCTCCGACTCTGTTGCAGACATTGTTTGTGCCTCATGGAACTGCTGCAGGTTTTTGTAGACACGGCCCAGATGCGACATCACCGACTTGCCTAGGTCAACGCTCATGCCAGGTGTGGATGCCATAACACGTGACACCTCATTGACTGCATTCATGTACCCATTGCGAAAGTTCTCCAAAGGCAATTCAGGTAATGCTGTTGTTGTGGCTGTTGTTGCTGGTACTGATTTGCCAATCTTTTGCTGACGCATAAATACCACAGCTGATTCAAGCATCTCGGCTTTGTCCATGCGCAGAATGCCATCATCGCCGCGCAGTTCGGCGACAAGTGTCTTAAGGGTGTCCAGGCACTTGTTGATGCGCGCCCGACGCTGTCGCTCCAGCAGTGGTTTCTTCACCTTCTGGTAGATCTCAGTCTTGCTGCTGTACTCCATTTTTACGTAAGTTGTGTATATAATTTCTAGAGCGATATGTAGTAATGTAAAAATGCTCGTTGTTGCCTTGTTGCTGGCTGTATCGTGAATGATGCTTTCTGCTTGTCAAAGCCTTGCTTTTATAGTCGGGACCCAAGTTCAGAATCCACCCTCGGCAATGGCTACGCATGAGCGCACGCCCCGTCTCGTTCGCACGCGCATGCCCGAGGGCTGCATGTTCTCTCGCTCTCTATATAATTCTTTCTCTTATTCTCTCATACGCAAGCATTGCGAGCTGAGGGAACAGCTGCAATGTGCGGCTGTGCATGGAGGACAATCGGCAATCCTTGTGGCTCGTGGCGTGGGAACCGACCTGAAAGTAAGTTTCTCACACAATTTTTTCTCGTTTGTTTTCCTTTTGGCCACATGCTTCGCTTTTTTAAAGGATCAGAGCACAAAATTTTGCAGCTGTCGCTGTTTTGGGCATCGCTGTTGTTGTTGGTGCTGCTGCTGTTGTTGTTGTTGTTGCAGCCGCTGTAGTTGCTCTTTAGGCCGGTGTTATTATCCTTAATGCATACTTCACTGCCTCATCCTGTGTTCGTGTGCATGGGTCGTTCCCATTCTCATTGTTATCCTGCCATGCCATCTCGCTCGCTTATTGTTTCATCAATGTATGCAGATGATGATGGCATAATGCGGTTCCAATTCCGATTCCGATCCCGATCCCCATCCCATTGCCCCGTTGAGTGTTTATTGGACACAATTAGTGTGGCATATTGGCTTCGTTTGGCCTTGCCCTCTGTACTTTGCACTCTCGTCTCTGGCTTTGGGCGGGCGCTTAAAGCGTGGTCTGAGCTGACGGCGCGTGGGCTAACTGAGGTGATCGCTGGGTAAAACTGGGCTGCTGCTTGCATCCCCCCTCCCCTAATGTGTGGCATGCATGTTGTGCACCTATGTAGAACTTATCATTTTTCAATTGCCTCTTGCTGTTGTTGTTGTTGTTTGCTGTGGCAGCTAATTGATAAATTGATAGTTAATTATGTCTTGGGTTTGAGTTAGATACCAAAACAATTCACTTTAGATTACTGAATATAACATTGTTAATTCCATTAAATACTTGTGTATTTGTTGCACGTTTTTAGATTTCATTTAAAATAATCAGGGTGCGATCAAGAATTGTGCAAGCTCAAAATTAAACTGTTGGTTTAGAAAGTTTGAAACAATTTTAGTATAACAATCAATTAAAATTATATCTGTGAATTTATAAATATATATGTTTCTATGTTTAAGGCCTTCTGATAATCGACCTTAAATGTCTCAATAAAACCCATTTTACTGGACTGAATAGGGTTTTGCTTACCGGCAAGCATTACTGGAAATAACAAGACTTATAAAGGTTATTATCTTAAGAATATTTAAAATTTATATGAATCTATGAGTAATTTGTAATGAAAAAAGTAATTAAAGTAAAGGTTTAGCATTAGCAATCGGCTAAAATTTATTCTTTTACCAGACAGATATTCTTAAATGGAATCTTAACCCTAGAAATCATTTGATTGAGTATAATGCACTTAAATAAAATTGCCATGTGCTTCTTCTGTGATTAATGGACAAAGAAATTGCGCTAGATTGAGTGGTTTTTAAAAACTTAATATAGCTTTTGAATTTAAATGATGATTGTTTTCCTATTGCGATTTTCACGTTAAAAATAATCATTAAAATTTTAATACAAAATCAGAAAATTTAGAGACAGAAATAATTATACTATCACCCAAGTGTAACAAAATACTTTCGACACCTTAATTCCAATTAAAAATAATAGTTTTTGCTTTAATTAAAATACACATAGTAACTTCTGATATAAAAGTTGTTTTTTTCATAAAGCGACTTGTTGAACGACATTTTCGATTGGAAAACAATGTGCTAATAAGTAGCACTTAACATACAATAAACATTAATTAATGTCGATAATTGATTGTTCAATCTTTTTGATTGGAGTATCGTAATCTGAAATTGAGTAGCTGAAACTTCAAATAATGAATTAGACAATTGTTTTAATTTTTATAATTTTTGCTATGTATTTTTGTTTTCAAGTATATATTTACTTTTTTCTTAAATTATAAACATTTATATTGGCTAACAGACTTCTGGCTAATATGGTTATACATATGTACATATGTACATGTAAGAGGAGTCAATAAAACGTGCCCTATCACAGAACTAACTTATAAAATTGCGTAACACTTAACGGAAGTCAAAATGAGGATCATTGTAAAGCATTAAAAGTAAAGCTGATTAAAGTTGCATTGCGTGCTTGTCCCGATTTCAGACTTTTCGCCAAAAATTTACCATGGACGCCAGACGCTGCCGGTGTTGCTTATCTGCAGCAGGGGTTGAGCAGAAACGGGTGTGGATGAGCCTGATGAAGCGTAATCACTGTCGCTGGCGTAACCGCTGGAGACGGGACTGTAGGCGTCGCGACTACTGCTGCTGCTACTGCTGCTGCTGGTGAAGGATGAAGCGGATCCGCAGTTAATGCTGAGTGGTGTATGCATTGCCCTTGGCATTGACTGCTCCATGGGCTGTTCCAATTGGTTTAAACGCATGCCCAGATGTGTCATCAGTGTGGTGCCAAAGGCGACATCAACTTTGGGCAGTGCAGCCAAAGCACGTGAGACTTCATTTGCGGCACGAATGTAGCCGGCACGGAAACTATGTTCTGGAACGATGGCAGCGGGTGCAGGGGCGGCAATCTTGGACTTCTTGAGCTGGCGCAAATATTGTACAGTGACTTCCAAGATGTCAGCCTTTTCGAATTTGGCATCGCTAGTTTGGGCCACACACTCGGCCATCAGATCCTTGAGATCATCCAGACACTTGTTGATGCGTGCGCGACGCTTGCGTTCCAGCAGGGGCTTCATCACCTTGCGGTACTGATAAGTCTTGGATAGTTCGTATTTGGTTGCCATTATTATTTGTTTTAGTGACTTGGGTGCTGCTTGTGCTCGTTGTGTACTTCACGACGTTTGCGTTGAGAATGTTGCTGCCGTCTCCAGTTACCGCTGCTTTTATAGCTGCACGTGCCGTCAGCTTCGACGTCGACGTCAACTAGCTGCGTCTCGTGCTCAGCGCACGCAAGCACGCACGCAGAGAGCAGAGAGGAAAGCAATAACAGCAACAACACCACCTGCCGAGCAAATTACTCTGTCATTCGGTTCTGTTACTCGGCTCGCTCGTTCGCCTTGCAGCGATCCTCGTTTGCTTATGGTTTGGTGGTGGTTGGTTTTTCGCTTGTTGGCTCGGCAAACAAGTTCTGTCTTGGCAGGGGATGAAGCTGATGGTGCGTCGATGTGTGTTGGTGGTGTCTGTGGTGGTTGTTGCACATGTTCAGCATTCTGTTGCTGCTGTTGTTGTTGTTGTTGGTATTGCTGCTTTCAGCTCTTCTCTGTTTTCTTTTACATTGACGTTCGAATCGTGGGAAACACTTTGCCCTCAAGTTTCCCACAAGATTTTTCTCGCTCGTTGGTGTTATAAGTTATAATCGCTCGGTTGTCTAGGGTAAAAGAGTGAGAGAGTGAGATTGGAAAAGGAGAGCGACCGTATTGAGCCCTTATGCACATTGCACAGTGGGCATAACACATGCGATAATCCGTAAAAAGTTCTATTGAATGAGCACACTGGATATTCCCCTACGTGTTCTACTTGAAGTGTAATTTTCTGTAGTAAAGGTAAAAATCTGTTTTTGGATTTTACGTAGCCTGTCTTTGACGTGTTATGGTTAGTTTCTTCCAGTGCCTGCGCGTGGGAATGAAGTTTTCGAAAGTAAGGCAGTGTAAGGTGATTTGAGAATGGGCAAATATCTGTTTTGGATTTTACGTGGCGTGTTTCGTAGTTGATACGGTTAGTTTATGGGATTCTAGAACTGACAGTGTGACTAAAGTCTTGGAAATATTCAGAATTGTAGGTGGTAAGGTAGTGCTACAACTTGTAGGTAAAAATTGTGTGTAGATTTTACTTGACACGTATAGTTTAAGGAATTCTGAAATGCCTGTGCGTGTGAATGAAGTTTACGAAATTTGGGAAATGGCAAGTTAGGGCAAGGTGATGTTGCAAGGTCGATGTAGGATCACCTTGGGATTTTCTTTGAAAGTGTGAAAAGAACCTTTAGCTTGTTTGCAGGTTGAGTAGACAAGCGTGGGAATTGATAAAAATCAGAATATTTATGTATAAGGAATGGTTGATAAAAATTTTTAAGCGCATTTCTTAAACACTTGCGCCACTGTAAATCTGACCGTGCCCAAGATCGAGTCATGGCAAGTAGTGTGGACAGTACTACCGAAAAAAAACTACCACCTGCCTTTTATTTTTATTATTTTTTTTTTTCTTTCCATAGGTTCCTCTCTCTGCTGTCATTGCAGTCTCTGTCGCTGTAGTTGTTGTTGTTGTTGTTGTCAATTATGAATGCTGAATTGTAGCTTCTGTTGAACACTTGGGCCACGCTAAGTGGCATGCCTGGCCACGTCGTGGGACCGGGGCTCGGAGACCAGGAACCGAGTAACGAGAATGCAGGGACGCTGTAAGGGGCATGCAAACTAAATGACTGTACGGCAAATTGACACACACTAAAGATTAAATGTATCGCATTCGTTAACTATATAAACAATATACGTGGCCAGTTTGGCCACGGGCAGGAAGTGCGAGCAGCTCAACGCAGCAGCAGCGAGCGAGAGAGGGAGAGAGAGACAAGGTTATTGTGTACGTTGCAAGAGGGGGATGCGATGGCTATGGCGTGCTGAGAGTGTGCTGAACAGCAAGCCGTTACAATCTTTCGAGTGTGAGAACATTTTTTCAACTGCACAAGGCGAGCCGATCTCCGATCCCAACAGGGGCTCATTTATCCACACGCAACGGGGTTGGGGGTTGATCATCTTATTGTCAATGCAATGCTCTTGTCATCGTTGTTTTTGTATTAGTTGTTGTTGGTATTGCTGTTGCTTTTGCTTTTGCTGTGGCTGTGAGAGTAGCTTTGTGTGTAATTGAATATGTGCGCATGCTTGAACCGCGTAATAAACGCATGACAGACACACGTAAAATGACAGAAAGGGGGAGGGTGGTGAATGTGTGTTTTTGAAAGGGTGTCAAGACTGCAAGGATGCAAAAAGCTGAGCAAAGCTCCAAAACTCCAACGTAGCTATGCATTTAACTCAATTGCAAAAATTTCAACAGACAGGATGTTGTTATCAAAGTTATACGAATTTAAAATTTAAAAATGGATTTTGTTTGCTTTTTGAAATAGGATAGATATATCATTGTCATATTTTATATACTTTCGCATTTGAAATAATTCTCAATTAATTAATACAAACTGAGTAATCTATTCAACACCTTAAGAAGTTAAGTCCAGACATTCAAAGCTTCAAAATTTTAGTTACTACTTACCACAATGTAAAAACTTGCCATCAACTTATTCGCAATCTGATATTCTCTTATATCTTCGGGTTGTAGTTACATCCAACAGAGTTTATTTTTCTTCTTTTTAGGGAATTTAAAATCCATTAGTTAAAGTTGTTTTGAATAGCCAAAGTTTTGGATTAATAATGTATGAAGCTATAAAAATAATATTAAAATAGTAACAAGAGAAATACGTTTTTTGTTTTAGATTACTTTTCAAGTCATTTCTATTTATTATCTTAAAAACTAGTAAACATTTACACTACTATTGGCACTACGATCTAAGCTCTGATCGATTATGAATATTTAAGTGTAGTACATATATCACAAGGCATTTAAATTTGACTTTAATATTGGTATTAAATATTTCATTAACACCTTGCCATAGGCAAGGTTGTTGTTGATGTTGTTGGTGCTGTTGTTGTTGATTGCATTGGCAACTTATTCTCGTATTTTCTCATTTGCTGCATGCAACTAGTTTCGCATGTTGTGGCTGATTTGCTGACTCGATGGATGGATGGCTTCATTGAAGAAGTCATTTCATTCATACATTTGACCGCTTCTAACTACCGGTTTGGCTGTTGTAGTTTATTGACGTTGCTGTCGCTGTAGCTACTGTGCATGCCAATAAAAACAACCGTCTGCGGTTTCCAGGCAAAACACCAACTGATGTGTGGAAATCGCTGTCTCCTGAAGCATGCGCTCGTTGGCCTGGTTTTGAGCAATCTCCTCCAGACTCTCATAGTGTGAGAATTGCTTAACGTTATTGTTGTTGTGTTTGTTGCTGCCACACCGTTGTAACATTTTGGCAATGAGATTCTTAACTTTCGACATAGTTTTAGGAGTTTTTGTTTTAATTTTTGTCTGTTGTTAGCTCTTCGCGTTGCAAATTTGAACTGTGATGCTGGCGTGGCAAGTGTCTCGCTTTTATAGCATCATCAACCACCACCAACACCACCCAAAAATTAAAGCAGAACACCACCCAACACCACTGACAGCGACAAGTGCAACACATGCGCAACACATGTGTCCAGCACGCGGCTGTTCGATATTGCAACTTTCGAGCACAGTAACAGTAACAGCAGAAGCAGCAGCAGCCGCCCAACGCTTGCCTGCCACGCTTTCAGCGCAGGCTCATCATAATCATCAACAGCAACATAGTGAGAGAGAGCAAGCTCAACACGTGCAGGATAATCTTGTCATTCGTCCGCACCCCACATTGTCGAGGCTTCCTTTCGTTTTTTTATGTTTTTTTTTTTTCGCTTATTCAATATAACGAACGCACAAAATAAATATTGAGAGCGTCGAGCAGTTGTGGTTCCCATGGATAAGGTTCGATGGCCCTCACTCGGTTAGGGGAAAAATATCCCACGGTTCAAGTGGCAGCTGCTTGCAATTTAGGCCACAGCCCGGTTCGTGTTGCTGTTGTTGCTGCTGATGCCTCAGTAGTATTGGTGGTGGTGATAGTGGTTGTTGTTGTTGACTGCCTGACATATATTGCACTTGCTGCCCAGCGAAAGTCTCGACCTCTAAAGCCTTTGCTGCTGGACAAGTGTGGTTTCGCGTCTCTGCCTAATTGCCACGCGTTTCATTTTCAAATGCGCACACACACACACAAAAACCCCACAACTCGATAGCCGCCCCGTTGCCTTGCTTTTGCACCTGATTGATTAATGTATTTGTGTATTTTTGGTGTAAGCTCTTGTGCGCGCCAATTGCAGCCGCGTGGCAGACACACACACACACACTTGTCTCGTGCTGCGCACAGCGTGCGGGGCGTTGGGCGATCACGTGGCCGTATTGGTAAATTTGATTTTGAGCAAGGTGCGGTGCAATTGAGTTTTGTTTGATCGCCACTTGATTCAGTTTACGGACGCTTTGTGGATTATAATTTGAGTACTTTTGCAGTCAGTTTTAATCATAGCGGAATGAGTGGGGTGGGCTGTAAATGGCACGTGCCAAATTTGATTGGGGGTTGTTTAGGAAATTGCTTAATAATTTTAAGTGGTGGATTGTAATTAAAATTTTAATTATTATTCTTAAAGTGTTTGCCATATACTTATAGCATAATATTTTCTAAATGCCTACGCTTAAGATTTTTAAGGTATGCTTCACTTATTAGAATCGTAGGTGCGAAAAGTGCTGGTAGTATGATCCCACAATTTTTGGGTACGTAATAATTCGTTCTCTCAATAATGCAAAGCACAATGGTCCACTTATCGTTCAGCTAATTAACTATGCTTTAGTTCAAGTTAAAGGGCAATCCTTTTTTTTCAAGATATCTGGGAACTGTTCCTAATGCTTAAATAGGTTTGGGCATAAAAACTTTCAGTATTATCTGACTTTTTGTGTATTTTAAATAGATTGATGGTTGATAATCAATGTTTAGGAGTCAACGGTACTATTTACATCACTCCTTAGTAAACAGTCTGACTAATGTGCTTGTCTGGTTTGAAGTGGGTTGGACCTAAACTTCATTAGCTCTGCACACACATATGGGATGACATGCAGTTCTTTAAATTTTAGATTTTATTTATAATTTTTAGTTTTTATAGCATCTAATTTATTGTCTGTGCCGTTTACTTTCAATAAGCTAACATTTTCACATGCTTTTATTCAACTTGACTTGTTTGTCTGTCTCGGAATCTTGTAATTAAATTTTCACCAAGTTCCCGACTAGCTAGAGCTCTGAAATCACCAAAGATATTTTTCAAATGACAATACATGTTTTTAAATTTTTTTTATTTTTTATATTTTTTTTTTTTACACATATACATGTTTGATATTTTGGTATTGCATGGATAATGGTAAAAAAACGATTACAAATGTATGCAAGAAAGCGTATAAAAGCATGTCTTCAAAATTTTTTTTGATTTACTTGTTTTTACTATGCTTTGGACATAATACTTAAACAAATACACGTCCTCGAGTCATTAGTCCTACATAAGGTTTTCTCTTAAATCGGGTTATTTTTTAATTGGAATTCAGTTCTAGACAATTTCATATATTTTTTATTTTTGTTCTTTTAGGCTTGATGTACTTGGGCATATTCTTTCATAGTTTTTTTCCCTACCAAGGCCACACTTTGAATCCTATATGATTGCAAATCTTTAAGCTTTGCACCTGCTGCTGATTATGTTCTGAGACATGTTCAAATCGAACTGTTGCTCTTGCTTCATGACCCAATGCCCATCAATTTAAATCATCAATTGATGTCTATTGATGTTGGGCCGACAGCAGCATTTATGAATAAAAAATATATATATAAAAACTCGATTCCAATCACATCAACAGTAGCAGCAACTTTTCACCTTCGGCTTTGGCCAATCAACGTCTGTGGCTGCAACTGTTGCTGATGTTTAAGCTAAAGCAGAAGCTGTGGCTCATAAACTCCTCTGCGGTTCAATTAGCGCATGTCGTAAAGTACAAATAACTATTGCGTACAATTCTGCGGAAACCTCGAGGCAGACTTTGAGGTATAATCATTAAGCTGAAGCCAAGTAGCCGACATCGCGACGACGATTTAAATTAAACAATCGACAATGACGACGCCAGCAACAAAAACAACAGCAACAACATAATGACAACAAGAGTGAAAAACTAAACTAAAGCAGTCAGTAATCAGTCAGTCAGACAAAGAGTCAGTCGGGTCGTCATTTGAACAGTCAGACAGTAAGTCAGTCAAGTCGTCAGGGCAGCCACACGACGCTGATAATGCGCGTCGCGCCGGCGCAATAAATGTGTGCCGTCGTCAGTGAAGGCCCTCGTATTGTTGTTGTTGCTGTTGATGTTGCTGCTGTGTTTGTAATCGTAACCATATAAGCGACTTAAATGGCAGGTGTGCACATCGCGTGGGAAACACACGACGTTACTCGAGCAGTTCTCACGATACGAAAATCGAGCAAACGAACGGCTGACGACTGACGACGACTGATGAGTGACGACCAACGAGTGCCGAATGTCGAGCTGCGGGTGCCCACTTTTCGCAATGGAGCTAGATACGAATGGTACAGGTAGCCATCATTTCCCTTCTACCCTTATTCTTATAAGCATGAATGCTAACTGGAGCTCTGTAAATTGGGTATGTAAGAAGTCAACCAGAAAGTAATTAAAAATTGTGGCACTCAGTAAAGAATGAAGTTGTTTGTGTGTGCTGAGCCGGAACTGAATTAAGTGCCTTTAGGAATTTACCAGAGATATCTGAAATGATTAAATTAAATCGGGGCTCAAAAATTATTTGATTTATTATTTGCCATACGTATTTGAAAACTGTGCATTTAAATTTTAAATAGGGACCAGAAAGATTAACTGGATTATTTATGAGGAAGTGTTCATAGATCAGGGATCAAATATGAATTTACGCTCATTATTCTTAACGTAAGGATACAACAAAGTTTTAAGTTATTTAAATCTAAACCTTATTTAAATCTAAACCTTTTTAAAATGATAAATCGATGCACTTTAAGTAAATTTCCATTAATTATTAATAACTTTGCTGTCTTAAAATTATGCTGTCTAAATGTTAATAGAGCTCATCTTGATACCTATAATTTAATTATGTTAAGCCCATATTTCGTATACTTTAAATACTTTGTATACTTTGTAACAACCCTAACAAAACACAAAGTCCACTTCGAAGGACGAAGCCAAAAAAACCACATCAACCGAATCAATTCTAAAACCTTTCCATCAATTTTATTTTTTTCCTTACAAGACAAATAACTACGGTCCAGTCAATTGTCTGGCCTCTTTCACTTTTCTTGGCCAGAATTTCACAGTTTAATTGCAGCTACAATGCGTCAGACACGCAACTAGACAATCTTCTTACAGTTTTTTTGTTGCCCGGCATCTCAGTTGTTAGGGTCTATTAACGATTTCCTTTCCCACGCACAGCCCTGACAACTGAGAGTCAGAGAGATTTTTTAATTCTCTGTGCGTCGTTGTCTACCTGCAGCAGGTCCTTGTTGCAGGACCCGAACACAGTTCAGTGCAGTTCACAGCGGCTATAAAAGGCGATGCTGCAGTCGAGAAGCGCATCATTCACACAGCATCCTGCAAGCCGTGCACAACTCTCACAAATCCACAAAAATGGCCCCGCAAGCTGAAACCGCTTACGTCTCAAAGACACAACACTATCTGAAGGTGAAGAAGCCGCTGTTGGAGCGTCAGCGTCGGGCACGCATGAACAAGTGCCTGGACACACTGAAGACACTTGTTGCTGAGTTCCAGGGCGACGATGCCATTCTGCGTTTGGACAAGGCTGAAATGCTGGAGACGGCACTTGTCTTCATGCGCAAACAGCTCATCAAGCAGCAGGCGCCTGTCTCCCCAGTGCCAATGGACAGCTTTAAGAATGGCTACATGAATGCCGTTAGCGAAATCTCACGTGTGATGGCCTGCACGCCAGCAATGAGCGTTGATGTTGGCAAAACGGTGATGACACATCTGGGCATGGAGTTCCAACGCATGCTGCAATCAGATCAACCACAAGAGCAACAGCAGCAAATCAAATTGGATTCCTCGCCAATCAGCCGTCCCGGTAGTCCAGCATCTTCAGGCTACCAGAGTGATGCTGAGGGTTCAGAAGCAGCAGTCAGCCCACAGCTAGCTAGCAATTCTATGTGGCGTCCATGGTAAACCAGAAGCAAATGCCAACAACTGCAGCAATAACTACAACTTCAACTACGTATAACAACGAATCATGTCTTCCAATTGACTCGATGTAACTGTGATAAAAGAAGAGCTTTACATAGACATTAATACACATTTGGCTTATAAGAAACCAATCTTATGCTTTAATAATCTTAAGTTGTAAATTGTATCAAGATTTATATACTAACTTTAGACTTTAAGAAATCATTATATGGCTTTAATAGTAATAAAAACTAAAACTTCACAAACAAAAATTTTAAATGCGTCTATATTACTCTTAATCACTTGATTATAAAATCCTAGTAGCTTTTCCGATCTTAGCGTTGTTAAGGTAACGTTTTCAAAATAGGTATAAACAAACTACCATAAGTGCAAAAGATCGATTATACAAAATGTTATTTAATGAATATAACTAAAAATTGACCATATATTTTAGAAATTCGTTCATAGCTTTTTTATATTTATCACTTTTCTAGATTTGGAAATAAATCAGACTTGGTTTTGAATAGTTTTTATCTTTTGTAGCAGACATTGCATCGACCTTTTACATTAAAGTTTTATTTTCTATACAAAAAACTCGACGAATTATATTTCGTTTCAGTGCAGGATCGTTGCATGGCAAACTGTTGACTCAAATAACTATTTGTTGCAACTGTACCCTTGCTTCAACAAATATTCGTCTGTCTAGATCGGTTCAAAATATTGACACATTTCTTTGTCTACCGCTGCTATCAAGATCAAACTACGTGATGTGCATTGAAAATCTGTGCATTAGGCATTTAATTTGATTTTGAGTTTGTGCTGAAACCCAATCTGTGGAAAGTAAGATATCCTATTCAGCAGGGGACTGCACTTAAATCACAGACTTATCAGTATTCGTAACAGTATTCCAACGTCTTCAGTTTTGTAATTAGACTTGGAAAGGATAAAATGGGCCTAGACACGCTAACGATTAAATAAATGGATGAAAGATTTGAGAAAAAAGGGACCAAAATGAAGATATACATATTTTAATGAGTTTTCGTTCAAATTGGTTTTTTGTGGTGCATGTTTATGTTCAAGCGGCTCCCCAGAAAGTCGGATTGTAAACCAAACGTGTCGAGTGAAAGCAAAACCAGCTGTGGTGAGATCGAGGGTGAGGCAACCCGAGCTCCCTAGGGTCTCAAGTAGGAGGTCCTGCCTTTGAAGCTAGTTTTCATATGAAACCTTAGCTGCATCGATCATCAACGCCCCTAAAAACGAGTTCAAGACCTGTCCTCGCCTCCCATGCTCATCAGTTCATCAACATGCACGTGTTGTGCCATCGAATCTGCATATAACCCTACTCGGACCACTTGCTGTGGTTCGTTGGTGTCTTCAGTGTGGTTGTGGTGTGGTGTTGTTAAGGCTCGTTTTTAGGGAGGGCGGCGACACTGAGTTAAACTGTAATTACAACCCCTTTTGTACACTGCACGTGCGTTGAGTGATAAGCGGCATGAAAAAAAAAAAAAAAAAAAACAAAGCGACTTGGCTTGGTTGTCCATTGATCCTTGTCCTGAACAAACAATGTTTGCATTCTGAGAACTGTGTCCCGCATGTGCAATGTGTGCATCTCACATACTAATTTGTAAACTAAAAAGATAGTTCAACATGTCGCACAGTCTCGTGTCAAGTGCGATTTAGTTTGCCTCTACTGCATGTAATATGATGACAAAAAAGGACCCCACATGTGCGTATGAGTCTTTGTCAGTTTTTATTTTTATAACGATTTTATGAGTGTTTTGGGTTGCTATCCGTCTTTTCTGGAGTGTTATGTTCTGGTGTGTTATTTTATCATTACAATACCGCTGCGTGGGTCGCTATTTAAATGTATCTGCGATTGTTATCTTAACTGCAGTGCACTCGAAGCTATCTCTGTTGATACACAACACAAAATTATGAATCTTGGCATTTAAATTAAACTCAGAATACGAATAATTTGTTTAGCTTAATAATTGTTTACTATTTTAGTTAAGAATCCATTTGATCTTTTCATCAATTAAATTATTAAACTACAGTGTTTTTATCTTTTATTTTATAAAATAGCAACTACATATACTCAACATATAAGGTGTAACAAAGATATGTCAAAAAAGAATAAAAAATAATTCATAAAATTGCAAGCTTATAATATGTTATTAGAAGTCGTTCTACTGAAAATAATAGTGCTTAAATTAAATTGAATTTAACCTTATAACAAACTTAAATCTTTTTTATAAATCGTAGATATATGTATTTGCAAATAAATTCATTAAACCTTTCCCTTACTTTATTGGTTTAACTACACTTGCTTTAACTTCTGCTTTTTACCTTCTGGAGATAAATTTTGCTTAAATTATTTACTGTGTAGGGCTTAAATGCGATAACTGTTGCTTTAGTTGGACTAGACTAGAGTCAAGTGATTGGCTTCGTCGGTGCTTCGGTTTCATTCGGTTGAATTTTTCGCACGCCTCGTTTGAAGTTCACACTGACCGGTGAGTAGCGGAAATACCGTAACATTGGCCACATTTAGTACTGACAACGATTTTAGTGGAAAACCCGTGTCCTGTAACCGGACCTGACGATCGGCAATGATTGCTGCTAGCATTTCCCGCAACGCCACATGTGTGAAAATTCGCTGTCTACAAGTTACGCACGTACTGGACCAAGGGTAACGCATCTATGTTTAGGTTTTCTATGTTATACACTTGCTGTACATAGTACATCAACAAGACGTGTTAGTTGGCGACGCTGCTGATTTGGAAACGGCGTCGTAACACCAAACATCCCGCAGTGACAAAAACGAGGTCGCCACGTGTTCAAACAAGACGATTCACGTTCCCGAGTTTTTAAATCCAAAATCTCTCATACTCAAACCCAATCACAGTGCATGTGTGTACGCACACACTTGGGACAGGAACCTAAACACTTGCAAACAATGGCAACCAGTGAGGGGTCAGGTTGTTGTTGATACAATTGTTTTTTTATTTTTCAACTTTTTTTTTCTATTGTGCAGGTTTTTGTTTTCTGGGCTTATCTACAATTTTCTGTACCTTAAATGATCGGCATCGATAAGAAATCAGTGCACGTGTTCATCGAGTGAGCAGGTCAAGGAATTTTACTGGAAACGATTTTTTCTTGGGTCAACAAGAGAACCACGGTAGCCTATAGCCGCCACAGTGGTAGCTCCTATCAGTCCCTATCTCTGTGCCCCTGGACCCCTTGCGGGGCTATGCGAACAATCTATTTTTATATCTATTGGTTTTTTGGTTTGCCATAGAAATTTGGTTGGTATTTTATGGGCATGCACGTGGGCCATGAAATGAAAACTAGAGGAATGAGTCAACCGAAAATAGTGCCAAGGACGAAACACAATTAGAACAAACAATCGTGCATAATAATGTTATGGTAGCATGAGTCGACTAAATCAGCCAATGGCCGTTATTTGTAATTCCCTGAAACAATTCCATAAAATCTATAGAAATGGCACAACTTAAGCGAATTGAGCCACTAAAGATTTATCCTTTCTTAAAGAATACATTTCTGAAAATTTCTTTACAAAATAATCTTTTTTATACCAAAAAATTGCAGAGCTACACAAAATATTGTTGCAAAAGCAAGTCGTCAAAAAATGCTGTATTGCTTGTTGGCTAGCCAGAAAATGTCATCAATTGAAGATTGTTTTGTGGTAAATTGAGTGAAGATATTAAAGTGGGATTTCTTTTAATTGTGGCTTATAAGAAAAAACCATAAGAGTACATCTTTAAGAAATGTTTCATTAATTTATTTTATTTACTTTCAGTTAACAGATTGTAATCATATATTAATTAATTATTTAAAGCAAGTTGTGTTTAGAGAAAAGTAAAATCTGAAGGTAATGAAACATTTCACATTAGTTTATCGAATAATATTTAAATAGATATTTATATTAACTAGGTTTTTAAATTCTACACATGTTTATTTAAATGCGATCTTTAATTCGTTTATTAAAAAATTTCTTACAATTATTTTCATATTTTTTCAATTATTGATTCACATATACTTCAGATATTTCTCTTACTATAGAATCCTTCACTCACCCGTAACTGTCACTTTCTTTTTTTTTTCTTTCTATTTGACTATTTATTGCTTTACTGTGTCAACAAATCACTAGATTAAGTGTACATATAGGCCTGTTCTTTAACCTCAATAGCTAAGCTGAGCTCAGATAAAGACAAAAATCGGTTCGTCCAATCCAAGCAATAAATAGAACAAAGAGTCTAAATCGAACCCTATAATCATTTCATGCATCTAGGAACACATCAATAAGCCAACGCAATCTCTAGGTACAAACAATTTTAAGACAAACTGTTAACGCCAGCCTACAACTTCTCACCAGGACTGTCACTGCATGATTCTTAATTTGTCTCTAGATATTAAACAAAGTGTAGCTCCAAGAAGAAACGAAAAATCCAAATAAATAAAAAAGGAACTCAACATGGGTATCAGATATTTATGGCCGTGTCAAAGACAATACATTAAGTACAGGCTCGTCCCCGAAATCGTTCCCAAGGTTCCTCTGGTGCCATCCTCAACGCCTCACGCGCCATCACGTGTCCAACTTGCGACCGAAAACTAAGTCCATCAAAAAGGACAACGTGCTGTGCGTGCTGCGCTTGGCTCCTCCAGGAAGCACACAAAGTGCCCCTTAATAAGGCACAGACAGCACAGCGCAGCAGCACCAGAGAGAGAGGGAGGGGAACGAACATTTCGACTCGTCTGCTAATTGTGTGCTATCCAAAATGAAATTAAAAGCAACTCCTTTGGCTTGAGAATGCCTGACACGTTTTAAAAGGTTCCTTTTTTTCTCATATTTTTTACTTTTACTCTTCCCCATTCTTTTAATGATCCTCCTTTTTTCTCGCTCGTTTTGGGCAACGCCTCGAGCAATACAAAAATTTTTTATAAATTTCAAATTACAGCGCATTAAATGGTCCCAAGTCCACAGTCCTGTGTGTTATTGCCTATTCAACTAGTTGATCTGGGCCTCTGCTGTCAGGCCATTAATTGTTTGGGTCGTTCAAGCGTTGAAAATTGAAAATATTCTCCCACGTTTTCGGGGGACGAGGCTGCACACGTGTTCAAGACCCGAAAAAAAGGGATTTCTATGCCAACCAAAACGAGATAAGTGCATAAAGAGCTGCCAGCAACAAAAACAACAACGATAACACAACTGAGGAGCATATAAAAACCAAAAGTGATCAGCAAAAAGATTCTTTTTTTTCTCTTTGTTTTGTGTGTTGTTGTTGGTATATTCAATAGGCTCGAAAAAGGATCCTTCGAAAAACTGTGGGAACTAGTAGAAAGTCTCGCTTCTCACGATCCTGGCGCAGGATAAAATTGCTCTACACAAACAGCAGGTACGAGCAGTGCAGCCAAACATGCCGATACACTCCAACGCATGCAGGTTAATGGCGGGCAGGTCTGTCCCTACCGTCCGTTTCGAAAACACACCTGCCGTTTTTTGTGTGTATGCGTGCGTGTGTGTGCTCAGGATTTTCTCGTTTATTCGTTTACTCGTTTTGTCTGTGCACGTATCCTTGTACTTTCCCACACTCGCAGTGTATCTGGTGTATCTTTCTGCCTGCCTGCCTCTCTGCCTGTCTCTGACCTGCTGTCGGCTTGGGTTTCGTTTTTGGTCCTGTGCGGGTATATAAGACAGCCGTTTCAGAGGATCAGACATCATTCGAGCACTACGCTTCGTACAGTAAACAACTCAAGCTACACACAGAAACACAAAAATTTCAAAATGTGCCAGAACAAGAACATAACCATCAACAACAACAACAACATGAACATCAAATCCAACAAGAAGTCATACAGCGTGAAGAAACTGCTGCAGAAGATTTTCAAGCAGCAGCAACAGCAAGTCGAGGAGCAGCAAAACACACACAAGGCCAACTCATTGGAATCACTGGAGTCTATTGAGAACAGCCGCAATGCTGATCTTGAATCAATTGCCAACAAATCTTGCTGCGCCGTTTCGATTGAGTCCTACGAAAATGAAGCCAACGAGCGTCTCTCCGCCTCCTGCGAAATGGAAGACTATGAATATGAGCAAATGCCAACAGTTCCCGTTCACTTTGTGCGCACCGCTCATGGTACTTTCTTCTGGACCGCCAACTCCGATCTGCCCGCTGACAACGATCTCGTCGAGCCACTGTACTGCAACACAGCCAATGAAATAGCTGTCGCTCAGTTCCACGATCGTTGGGTTCAGGCCTAAATCCACAACAACATCGAGCACCTTAAAACATTGTCTTCCATTTGGGGCCAGCGGTTCCAGCATCCAGCTTTAAAGCGTCTTCTGTTAATTTACACAAAATAATTAACTGAAAGGCGCAACACTCAACTGAGCTTTACAAAAAATCAAAAATTGTGATAAATTTTAACTAATATTTTTACAAAAATATATATACAATTCAAAAAACAAAAAAATCTAATTTTATTTTCATTCCTAAATGATTTTCAATATTCAGCTACCATTCAAAATCAAATAGAAAAGACTACCTAATAACCTTTGCATAACTGCAGTCCATTGTAAATCAGCGTGACTCATTGCCCAGTGCCTATGTTTTGTTATGGTTTACCTGCCGTGGGTCCCTATTTTTTTCTGAGCCTGGCTTATTGTTTATGTCTTTACCTGCACACAGGTAAGAAAATCAGAGTGAAAGCAACAACTTCCAACTCAATTTTGAGGGTGGTTTTCGCAGTTCAATGCAGGTCTAACCAGTTTTTGTCTGTTTACCTGCAGCTAATCAGAAAACTAACATTGGATCATTGATCGAACATTATCCAATTTGATTTTGCATTATTTAAATAATGTTAAGCGTTAAAAAAGAAGAAGTTCTGCATTGATTACATAATTCATTCACAGATATTTCGTACATTAAACTCATATGATAGTACCTTATTATCGGCATCTATTTACAGTAGCTACAAGCTCTTAATTGGTTGTGTGTGACGGCAACTTCAGTTATGCTGGTGTACTTGTTGCATGAAATCTGGAGATGTTAAACTGATAAAAAGTAAAAGTCAACTCATATGTATCTGTCTGTCTGTCCGTGTGTGTGTGGCAGTAGATCACATTTGAAATGGAAGCACTGGAGTTGGAGACATGCGAAGATATGATTGAAAATTCATTAAATGCATACTCAGCGCATATTTGCTGTCCATGGATAAACATCTACAAGTTATAAAATATTCAAGACCTGATGCCTTACTTGAATTTGAGATATGATTAAAACGAATTATTTGTTATAAAGTTACACAATTAGTTTTGATAAATACATTAATTTAAAATATGAAATTACTCTATAAATAAAAATATACACTGTTCAAGAGTTTTGGATTGTTTAGTTACCAATATTTTCAGATCAGATAATTATTTTTTTTTTCTTGTATTTAAGTCCAGTGAAACTAAAACGTTCAAGCTTTAGTAAAAATGTGCTTAGACGACTAACAAAAATATTTTCAGTGAGAAATACAAATTTTTTTTTATCAAGTTATGTATATCACGATGCATTAAGTCGTATGACGCAAAAACTATCCAATTCAAATGATTTATTATTTTTCTGCAAATCAAGAACACTTAGTTTGTGGAATTCATTGTATTAAATCCTTCCATTAAAAAATTAAATTGGAATAGAAATTGATTTTTTTTCTTTTGAGAATTTTGTTTATTTATGTTATGTTTCTAAATTAACATTTATAAATTATTTAAAGCTTAATTTAGTTACTTCAATAACGCGCATTTACTTATAAACAACACACAATTTAAACGTCTCTTATTCTAGGAAACTTTAGCAAAATAATTAGGAAGCCAGCACATTCAAATTGCATAGAGCGGCAACGTACTTTAGTTTTATCACAGTTGAAATATACAATTTACAAACATTATCAAAATAAACTTAAAAAGTATTTAAAAACAATGCCACAGTGCACAATAAATCATAAACGATTTCAATGCGACAATTTGCTTTGGAAGACAACAGATTTTGCTGTTTTTGTTGTTGGCTGCTGCGGATATTTGCGGCAGCGAACGGTTAATAGCCATTTGGAATACTAAAGATAAGATCTAGAAATAAGATGATGTCGCCAGGCTAGCCGCCAGGCCAGCTAGTTGATTACCAAGGCCGCCAGACAGGCTCTGAGGCGCCCGATTCCTGCGAACTAACCGACGCCGTTTCGGATAGCGCCGTACCATCCACAGATGTCACATCGATCAGTTCGTCTTTGCCCGCCAGAAAGGCACTGTAACTGGCTGCGGCGGCGGTGCCATAACCGCCCATCAGCGGAAAGGCTAAGCGTCCCGATGCATAGCCGACGGCAGGCAGAGATTGTTGCTCATGTTGCTGTTGTTGTTGTTGCAACAATTGGGTTTGCAGCTCAATTAGTCGCGTCGATAGAAACTTCATTATCTTGCGGCCAATCTCATCGGTTTGCTGCGTCTGCAGCAGCACTTGTGTAATCTGATCGGCCGCATGCACATAACCAGAGCGAAAGGACTCGACGTGGGCGGCACTGGTGCTGGAGGCGGCTGCATTTCCGCCACCACTGCCTTCAACGACCGGCTGCAATGAGAGTCCGCCACGCTGTTTGAGTTTGCGCATGTGATCCACCGTTAGTTCAAGGATGTCGGCCTTCTCCAGGCGCGTTACGTGCTCACCCTCCTGCTGCAGGCACTCCACCATCAGGTCCTTGAGATCGTCCAGGCACTTGTTGATACGCGCCCGTCGCTTGCGTTCCAGTAGCGGCTTCATCACCTTGCGGTACTGATACGTCTTGGACATCTCCATGACCATGTTGTGATTCGAGGCACGCCCACAATTTCTGTTATAGTTTCAATTATATTTTGGCGTTATTAAGCCCGAACTAGACGCACATATTCGCGTATCTATCGGTTAGTTTGTTGTTTCTTTGGAGGGGACCCGGTTGCACGTGCGTCGCGCTAAGCGTTCCGTTCAACAGGCGGTACGTTTATGAAATGAGTGGCAAACAAGTTCCCAACGTTACTTTTATACGACGACGCTCTCCCAGAGCTCCCGCATGATCGCTTACACACACGCACACAATCTCACTAGCTTTGAGCGCTCTGGTGGCATTCGGGAAATCGGTCTCGGCTCGGTAGCGGCACTCGGCAGCGCGCACAAAGAGAGGCTACTGTGAAGTTCGTTGCAGGCACAGGTCTATTTGGGTTGGGGTTGTCAGTTTTGCTATCAGGCTACTGCACAGTGGGTTGATGTGTTCAACAGTTAGTCAATGCTAATAAGCTTAGTTAAAGTTTGTTAATTTGTGTAGGTAAGCTAATTGAGTACTCAAATATGGATTTTACTTTCTTTTTCATTAAATATTGTACAATAATGTATTTGTGTTATTGAATAGTAAGAAACCGTCATTTATAATTTTCCAGATGAAAATTTAAAATGTGCTATGAAAAGGTTATGTGAAATCCAAATAAATATTGCGCTGCATACTTTGTAGAGCTTTAAAGAATTGAATATATAAAAAATTATAATAACAGTAAAATTAAAAGGAGTACAAAATTTGTTTATTTAGAATATTTTGTGTAAGCCATATTTTATGGATATTCCAATTATTGTATATACTTCAGCTTAAAGTTCTTTAATTCTATACATATACTGGAAATGAACCGATTTAATTATCAAGAGTCCTAGCAAAAGGATACTATGATCCTTAAAGTATGCAATGCATATTTCAAATAATTTGTTACGAAAGTGTTTAATATAATACAAAACTAGAGATATGGCGGTCTTTTTTTTATAATAATAATAATTGTTTGAAAGGTATATCTACTTAATTAGGCAATGAATATTTGAAAATTAATTTAATAATTACGCAGACAGTTTTTATAAATCTTTGAACACTTGCCAACGAGTACATCATTCTATACATATTGTCCCACTGTGCTCTCTTTGGCGTATTGTCCCACTGCGATGAATGAGCGTGAGCGAGAGAGCGTGCCTTGTTGCGCTCTGGCGCGCGTCGTCGTCGTCTTCAAAAATTGATTGCCGAGCAGGAGCCGAAGTCGGGAATTTGGATTTGTGTAGATTTGGAATGAGAATGGCTCTGCGCGTGGCTCTCTGCTGCCACCGCTACTGCCGTTGCCGTCTCCGTCGCCGTTGCCATCGTCCATGTCATACTTATTGTCAATGATGACAGTTGCGCTGCTGCTTCAACGGCGGCTCCTATTCGTCGTAGTCGTTGTCGTCGTTGGGTCTTTGGTGCTCTCGCTTACACACACATACAAGCACACACACATGCATATGCATAAATGGGAGCCTACTAAGAGTGTCTGTTGTGTTGTGTTGTGTTGTGCCTACTTTACGAGACCGTGGGAAACAGATTTGTCGTGTGTTTCCCACACGTTGGACGGATGGCTGGATTGTGATGCGATCCGATGGATTGCTGAAATGTTTTGTTGCTTGTTGTTTTTGTTGCTGCTGCTGGTTGTTGTTGATGATTGCTGATGTTGTTGTTGTTGTTGTTGCTGCCTCTTGTTTGGGGGGCTTTAACTCGCGCAATTATGTCGCATGCTTGGCTGATGATGATGACTGCGACAACAACGACAACAACAACAACAACAATAACTGAAACTGAAACAGAAACAACATCGAGTGGCTGGCAATTCATTGGAGCGTATCGATTAGGCGTAGCAGTTCAAAGCTTTCCTTACGACTTTGGGGCTCCCGAAATAAGAAACTAAACAAATGTTTTGCTTAGCCAAAAGTATTTGCCTTTAATGTACAACGTAATAAACTTCAACATCCGGTTGTCGTGCTGAGATGATGATTTGTTTTTCTTAACGCTGATCTCGACCAAAGCTTCTGCGCTAAGCTGTGGACAGCTGTGGCCACACAAATAAACTAACACACACACTATGTGTATAAAATGTTGCCTGTATTCTTTTCTTTTGTTCGTATTTATTGCCATCCCAGCAATATGACACTTGTGCTTGGTGCGACATTTTTTTTTTGCCATCTCAAGCAATTCCCATGATGCTGTAGAATCTCTGGTTTGGTCTGTTTGTTTGTCTTTTGCCCATGACTTCCGTTAGCTGCTGTTTGTGGTTGCCTTTTTTTTGCTGACTTCGAACAGTGGCAACAATAACAACAACAACAATAAAAACAACAAGAACAATAACAATAACAACAACAGGCAGCTTTAACTTACATGCTGATTTAACTTTCAACTTTGTTGTCACACGTGTCGTATGGGCAACGCAGTTGCATCCAATCATGCCAAACACTCATAGACAAACACAAACACACTCAAACATGCATATGCATGTGTATGAAGAATCACAGCAGCCCCAAGCCGCAACCAAAAACCATTTTCAACTAACCTCAATGCACACTAATTGCTTGTCATATATATTTTTAAGCTTTGCGCTAACTTTGCGCAAAACTCGTTGCCGCATTGCCGCTTTGGTCGCCTGCCGTGTGAACCAAAAGCCAAAAGCCAATTGGATGCTTGCGGCTAAAAAAAAAGACATAAATCGCCAATACACAACGACAAAATTCGTATGCTCTTTCTTAAATGAAACTTAAATTTATTTTACTTTTAATTTTTTAAAATATCCTTGAACAACATTTTATAATTTAATTAAATAATAAATAAATTATGCTGCTTAAAATTATATTTTAGTGTCTCGAAGTCGGATCAAGTTTTGTTCCAATCAAAAATAAAAAGTTCTTTAAAAGAATTTAGGCTTAAATAACTTCATTTGTAGTTTACTGCTCGTATAAAAACACAAACTTTTTTATTTTATTGTTAACTATATGAACATCTTTGAGAATGTATTCTTACTTGGTACCATATCTTGGTAGTTTTCTTAATAGCCTATACCCATAAACAATCATTCAATAATTGTAAGCCAAACAGGCCAGCTCAAACTTGATATTATGCATTTACAATCAACCCGCAGCGATGGATAAAGAGAGTGTGTATAAAAACAGCAAAGACACTAACTTGGTATTAGTCTATAACGTCTGTCGGCCAATAAGGCGTTAAGGCAGGCGCATGCTCAGCTTGGCTTAGAGACAGAAACTGTTGGTATTGCTATTGCTGTTGTAGTCGCAGTCATAGTCAGAGATGGAGTCAAAGTCGCTTTCAATTTAGCAAACGTGCAGTTCAAAGCTAGGCGCTGATTGGGGGCAAATGTGCGGGGCAATGACAACGACAACGGCGACGACGACGACAACAACGACGTGCAGCGGAGAGTTCAAGATTAATGGCAGCTAAAGCGATGGAGCACAGCAGACGGTGGCTCGCAAGGCTGCAGGCGTGCGGTGTACACGCGATTGGCACGAGTTTGTTGCTTTTGCCCCACGGCCAGGCAAAGCAACAGGCAAACGCTCTTAACAGACTTGGCTGACTAGTTTCCAAGACTAGGCCCGGCGCTGGATGTGTTGTGTGGGAAAGAACAAAGGACTGCAGTTGGAATCAGGTCATGGCCTCATTAGATCTGCCTTTGTACAGAGCGTGTGAACAACATGTCATAATCCCCTTCGGCTAGGATCGAAACGAACGAACGAACCCACGAAACATACAAGTAAAATGAACTTATCAGCGCCGCTGTGCAGTGCCTTGATTATAAATGACAACAAACAGGCGAACAAGTAGCAATAACAGCTGCTTAATAACAACAAGAGGAGCAACAACAACGACAGCATCAACAACCAGACACCAAAAAATCACAAGAAAGGAAACAAAAATATCTGCAACAACAATAGTGCCCGAATGCCCAAAAACCCGAAACAACCCAAGTGAAATTCTTATAAGCCCTTTCCCACACTCGCAACGGTGCGCCGCCTGCGCCAGGACGGAAATGCACAGCGTCTTAGTTAACAGGGGCCAACAAAGGAACAGGTGCAGCTGCTGCTCCCAGTCTGTTGTATGTGAATAAAACAGCTACGTCACTGCGCCCAAAAACGGCTTTGGCTGGACAAGCAGCAAAACCAGCAACCGGCAACAACTACTGGGCTCTGGCTCCGTCTTCGGGTACCGTGTGAATGTGAAAACAAAGTCAGTCGTGCATAAATGACGGAACAGGCATTGCACACTGGTTGCAAAGAAATTTGTTCTTCTCCAAAATATGTGCATTTTTTTTTTATAAGTTAATAATGATACCGGAAATGTGACAAAGCTCTCAAATTTAATAGGAATAAAATGTATGGTAAATAATTTGTACTCAATAATATCTAAAATAACGAAAATAGATATAAAACTAGAATGTTTTTAGTTCCATTGACTTTGTAATGTTAAGTTCAGAACTTGATATTAATATCTTCCACTATTTTTTAAGGACATTCAATTACCTGATTTAGCTTGAGCTTAAAGTTCATTATTATGTTAATGAATTTAATTTGCACGTTTATCAAGAAAATTTGCAGAACATAGCTGAGACGACTTTTATTACGTTAAGGCGATTATTATGTTATATTTAAAGGTATTAATTATAATAAAATAATAATAATCATATTGAATAATTTATATAAATAAAATATAATTGTTTTATTAAATAACCAAAAAAAAATCCTAATGATAAATATATCTTATATCCTGCTATAGCTTATGAAATGCAATTGTAATCCAATTAGGTCTTTCAACTCTTTCTACAACACTGGCACCACTGTGCAGGCAACGTCGTCTTCATCTACCTGCAGCCAAAACTCATCAAGCGGCCCTTGTCGATTGTACGTGCATGGGAAAAGTACACACAAGCTTGTAGATTCCTGTTGGAATTTATTTGGGAAATACGCGCACATAAAAAGCAGCTCCCTCTCCCTCATCAACATCATCGATGAGAATAAGTGTGGGTATTTGTGTGTGTGTGTGCATGAGAGTGCACTCAAATTTCGAACGGTGCTCGTGAGATCAGCCGGCATACGATTTCACTCTTGACTGGCCATTGGCAGCGCTGCGACAGCGCCTCATATATAAATATGAGCGCCGGATGGCGCAGCAGCATCAGAAAACGAACGACTCTTGCGAGGTGCGCACACGCAACGCTCTCTCGCTCCTAAACCACAAAACCACGCATACACACTTGAAGCTTCACACAAAAGCTATCGCCATGTATTTGGATACTAAAAATTTGAGCGCTTGCAGCAACAACACATCAACGACAACAGCAACAACAACAGTTTTAATGGCGCCCAAATCGGGAAGACGCATGCGCAAAGTTTGGCAACCTTTGCGACGCTTGCTGACAGTGGGCAGCAAGGGCAGGCCAACGTCACAGCCTCACCCCAACAATGTGGATCTCAATAATACGCAGGTGGTGCTGCTACCACCGCTGGATTTGCTGAGCGACAGCAAAACAACAGCAGCGACAACAACAACGCCCGATGAGTCTATCAATAAGTTTGCCGCTGAGATGAGCCAGCAGCAGGTGCCGTTTGAGGATTTAACACATACTCCACCACCGCCCAACACACCCACACTGATCAGTAGTGTCTATGTGGAAAAGGTTAGCACACAGAGCTGCAATGCCTGTCAGCATGGACGCAATTGTCAGCACACACATCACAACAGTAGCAACATCAACAGCAGAACCATCAACAGCAATAGTCTACAGTGCACGCCCACGCCTTCACTTACGCCCACGCCCACATTGTGGGATTTGCAGTTACCGTTGCAGTACATTAGCACCGACAATGGCACCTTCTTCTGGGCCAATACACAGGAGCGCGTCGATGATGATCTTCTGCACGCCTGGCTCTGTCAAAGCTTTAGCCAATTGCCCGGCACGCTTTGCTAGCCTCGTAGTAAACTCCCAGTGTTGTTGTCCACAACCGCAACAATCGATAAAAGATCTCATTTTTTTTTGGGTTTCGCTCGTGACTCTATGCCTGCAGCATGACTCCAGAAAAAATAAAACAAAGTCAAGACACACCAGAGAGGCCCAAAATTCTAATAAGTTATATATGTTCACACAATTATTTATTTTCTTGCGCAATATTTACTTTGTTAATGTGATATCAATTTGCAAATAAATGAAAAACTATCGTACCACTTAAAGTTGTAAAAATTTACAAAATGATCTTTCAAATTAGTTTGTAAACAGCTATTTGGGGCGGCTACAGTTATTTGGGGAGGTTCAGAAAGTTATAAGCCCATCATACAAGACTTTCTTAAAAGTTAGTCATAAAGTCACACTTTGGAAAACAAATTATGTCGTTAAAAATAATATCAAAATATTCTTAAATTTATTTAAGATGAAAAGCTTTAAAGTAGGTCAAAGTAAAGGTTAAAGCAAAAAAAAACATTATTAAAACAAATAAAAACAAGTGTGAAAAAATTGGTTTTCGAGTAGGTATATAGAAAAAAGGTTCTGCAGAACATTTAAAGCTTCATTAGGGTCAATATATTTTAATCAAGAGGTTATAATTGTTTTAAAAAACCAATGTTTTTCAGCACTTAACATGTTTCGGGTTGAAGAACACGGAGCAGTTCAGTGGATGTCACACCAGTGGTCCTCAAGGCACAATTAAAGTTTTCCAGGGCGCACGCATTGGGCACAAGGCCACGGTACTTGCCATTGGTCACACACATGGGGCTGTAGATCATGGGGCAGGGTTTAAGGCAGCCTTCAATGTCCAGTTTGATGTTCAGTGCCTTGATCAGATCCTTAACCTCCAAAGAGCTGCACCAGGCCATATCCGTTTGGGAGAAAGCTAAACGAAAGAACATTAAAAATACAAACAAAGAGCAATGTTAGCTTCGTGACTTACTTGTCTGAGTATTGCGTTCACGGCGACAATTGCTGGCCAGCAAATTGCAGTGGCTGGCGAATTCCTTAAGATTGAACCCATCGGAACCACAGACTGGACTATAAACGTACGGACAGATTTGCGGACAATCCGTCTCGTTGTTGGACACCGTATTGGCAGCTATGCCGGACAGCAGCGCCAGACAGCAGCAGAGTGTTATGGTTTGTGATTTCATAATGCAAACTATGCTTTTTCTGGTGAAAATTTGTTTATTTTTCTGTAGTGTGACTGACTTCGTGTGGTTCTTGGTAGCTATCGTTTACAATTGCTTTGACTGTTTGGAATTTCATTGATTTTTATATATATTGCCACCACTTCAGCAGCAGTTATTGACGCTTTCTTATCAGCTGATAATGCAATCAATTAGATAGCAGAGCAACATGAAATGTTGTTTTTTTTGGTCTGCAATGTTCTTGGCTCGAACTGTGACCGTGGTGAGTAACACAAAGGTTTTTCGGCTCTTATTGACGTGTATTGACGCTCCTGTTTTATAGAATGCCATTAGCCATCAATCGATCAGCAATCAACAAGAATTAACAACATTATTGTTGTGTTTGAAGTTCGTATCTTGTTTGTCTCAGCAAAACAAAATTTTATTATCAATTTGTTGTTTTCTTTTGTCGAAAACTTCGGGGAATGATGACATCTTTTAGATGTCGCTACTAAAAATGCGATGTCATCAGCGCTTTTGTGTACCATTTATTTCTTGGGAGTCTGTTATTTACGTAAGCAAAACAAATTTTATTTGGAATTGAGATACATATTGTGCATATTTTGGCGATCCTTATCAGTCTTTTTTGTTTTGTTTACAAATTTCTTGGGAGTTGAAGTTCAAAGGAACTTTTAGTTAATTAAAAAATAAAACTCAGACTTTAGTGGGACTTTCTTCCTGGAAATATTTTACGATGCGTTTGACTCAATTTATTGCCAATTCAAATGAGTTAGTAAAACTGACAGTTATATAAGCTTAATAACAGAAATTAAATCTATTACAATGGTTCCTGTTAATTAGATGGCAGAGTTAAAGGCAGGAGCTTTGGTGTGGACTTTGAAGGATTTATTACATAACTTGTCGATAAATCTGGGCACATGCCACATAACTTCAAATCTTGTTAGGTCTGGACCCGTTTGACAGCTAAGTTAACTACACATAACACGTTTATGTACATAAACTAAGTAAATCGTTTAATATAATTCAGTCTTATGCTGTCGGAGCGTTGATGGAAATTACGAGAACAGCATCAACCAGTCTGTCATACTATATGTAAGTATTACGCTCAAAAGTAGACTTTGTAAAATTGGTAATAGTCAAAAATTAGCTAAGTTGAAATGATTATAACAATATCTGAAACGCTATATTTTAATTAAAGCAAAGAAGATACACATTCTTTAAAGATTATGAAGTCACTATTATTAATAATTGGACTTTAGTTTGTACTTTTTAACACACAACATTCTCATTTATGAATTTGAATAATTATATAACTTGCATTTCCGTGTAAATGATTTAATTTAACCTGCACATGTTTTCATCCACATACATTTGCATGATCAACATGGCTAATTAGTTTTGTTTTTTTAATGGAAAACTACCTTGACGCCTAGACCCAAGTATCTACATTTTGTATATAATATGTTTGCCCTCATTTGTTTAATGGTATCACCGCCACACACAAAGTGCTTAGATAACAACAACAGCAGCAACAACAACAACAATAAACCCGGCTCAAAGTTTCATTCCCCGCAAGTCGGGCCAAATCACCGTTTAATGTGTTCACACACTTGTTGCTCGCGGCGCCCTTAGCTAACTGGCCTGGCCAAGCATAGCATGGTCAAAGAACTGGCCAACAAAATGCGACAGAGTTGGCCAATCAATGACCGTTAAGCGCATGCCGGTCACGCACACGAAGGCCGCTGCCGCTCTCGCTGACGACGACGACAACAACTTTGTGGTTAGCTGAAATGTTAAGAATTGGGTACGTTAAACTCCAGTGTACCTGTCTCAGTCTCAGAGACAGTGCGGCGCATATATGCAAGTGTTGTAGCACTCTTCTTTACTCTTATGTAAATGCAACTGAATAGAAGTTCGAGTCGGGTTTGTAGATGCCGTATCGTGGTTGCCATTCGGCCGCTGGCAGTGCTCATCAGCAATCATCATAAGCACTATCAACATCAACATCAACAACAACCACAACAATAACGACAACGGCATTCCACATGATGGTTCTTTCTTTCAAAACTTTGCCGCTGCGCATACGAAATTAATTATGC
The DNA here is from genome assembly GCA_018901835.1 of Scaptomyza graminum. Taxonomy (NCBI): domain Eukaryota; kingdom Metazoa; phylum Arthropoda; class Insecta; order Diptera; family Drosophilidae; genus Scaptomyza; species Scaptomyza graminum. The sequence goes on from JAEIFL010000302.1 coordinate 1,445,643, forward strand.
GCTGTCGAAGCCAATTTGAACAGAAAACTTATATTGCTACTTAATTTACGTCACGGCGCTACCAGAATTTTATTCACATTTCTTTGAACGTTTTTGTGACATCAATTTGCATTTTAAGTGTAGGAGAAATGCGTTAGTGATTGATTGTGAGTAGGGGAGGGTGGGTTCTAGGGGGAGGAGGGAAGGGGGTTCAGATTGGCTGGGAACGATTATCTTTTGCGGTACTGTTTTTATGCCCAATTTCAACGTCCGCCTCGACACGCTTTGGCATGTGATTATTGTTGCGTGTGTGTTTTGTTGTTGTTGTTGTTGTTACTGGCCCGTGACTGGAAGGTGTTGACGTCTACATGTTGCATTTTAATTTTGATTTTTGATATGGGTTTTTCCTTAGCCAACTTCATCTCCTTCTTTTGTTTCTTCTTCTAGAAAAGCACATAATAAATAAATAAGTTGTACGACACGCGGCGACAAGCCCCGGTGCAAGAAATTGCCGTGAAGCTATGCACACCATCACCATATTTGGACACACAGGTGGCGGTTGCCTTAGTCCCAGCCAACCGACAACGGCAATAGTTAGTAAGAGCCTGTCCAGGTAAGTTATGCCAACTGTAAGTGAGAATATTTCATATTGGCAGGCAGCCAACTTAGGCAACAAATGCAAGCCACAGAATGCGGATAGAGTTAAGTTAGTTTAAGACAAGGTCGTTTTATAAAAGTGTACATAGTGGTCAATAGAACGATTTTTAAAGTCATTGAACTATGTTTTAAATATAAAATAAAAAGGTTTAGTTGTTACAAAAGATAATATATCTTCCTGGTGAAATAATTTGTACAGCCATAACAATAGTTATAGCATAAGAAACTCTTTTGCATTCGCCATTCCAAGATTTGTTGATGACTTTAAAATCAATACCTTATAGTATTTGTAAAATCTTATTTAATTAAGTGAATTACTAACATAACAGAATGATGGGAATTCTCATCATTTTTTTAACGGGATGTGAATCAATCAAATTCAATTAAAAAGTCAATGTTAAACAATAAATTCAACCTTATACCGACATAAAAAAATCATATAGTCTCATTTTATTATATTAATTGCTTTTATTTATATTCTTAACTTATTTCAGTTCTTCTTCCTTCAGTTCTTTAACATACCAACATCATTGTTATTGTTCGACTGTTACTAAATTAATGTCACAGAAAATTTCCAGAAAACGTATCCAGAAGCATCCATAAATGTACACACAGACCCAAAGTGTTCTTATCAGTCACGAAGACGAGGGAAAAATATTTTTTTTTATGGAGCAAAGCATAAACAGACTTACATAACATAAACAAGCTGTACCAGCTACTCAATTGGGTAGATTGCCAGACGTCATAACAATGTCTAACGAGGAATATATGAAAGATACAGATAAAAGATCTGTTTAGATCGTAAAACTGCAACCCAAACCCCAAACCAATTAGAAGACAAAGTATTTTAATCTTTTTTATATCTTTTGTATTTTGTAAAATATCATTTCAATTTTTTTAAAGCTCTCATTTTTTATCACAATAACTTAAAAACTAATGGAAGCGCTTGATTCGCTGAGTTGAGTACGATGCTGCTGCTGCTACTGCTATCACAATGTTCTATGCATTTAAAGCTTGTTGTTGAAATTTTGGCTGTGATTTTTCGATTTAGGCCTGAGCCCAACGATCCTGATACTGCATAAACGGATGCTGTTGGCTGGAGTAGCAGTAGGCAGGCTGAAGCAAATCAGCATCAACGCTGGTAACTGGCTGCAGATTTGTGGTCCAGAAGAAAGTGCCGGCTTGAGTGCGTGCAAAGCGTACTGGAACATAGATGTCCTTCTCGGCATCGAACTCTTGCTCCTTAACCAATTGAGCGAGTTTCTCATTGGCAACATTTTCATCGATTTCGGCATAGTAGACCTCCTCGACCTCAGTGTTGCGCAGATTGTCCACCGATTCAAGTGATTCTAGTGAGTTGTTCTGACGTTGTTTGTTCTGGTGTAGCTTTTGTTGCTTCTTAAAGAAGGTCTTCAAAACCTGCTTAATGCTGTAGCTGGTCTTCATTTTGTTGCTGTTGTTGTTGTTGTTGACAATAGCGACTTGTTGGCACATTTTTGAATATTTGAAATAGAAAAGCGTGCGTGTTCTGTGTGCGATTGTTTGTGTGGTGCTTGAAACGCTGACGATGTCAGAATGATTTTCCAACCGAAAGGCAACTCGCTTTTATAGCTCCGCGCAGCAGCGCAGCTAAAACACACAAAATGCATTTCCTGTGGCAGCACGAACAAGAAGGGAGAAGTCAAAGAAGGAAAGAGAGATAGAGGGAAAAAGATAGAGAGAGAGAGAGAATTGATGCGGCACAGTTAAGGAAACGTTGAAAGACCCTCCGACCGACACGCGTACGTGGTACGCACCACACCCTCATTGAAAAATGCCCTGGCAAAGAAAAAAGAGAAAAAGATAAGATTGTTAGCCAGTGAGTGAGCGAGAACCTGAAATATGAAGCCACTGAAAAAAGGCTCTCTTGGGTAAGGGCAGCAGAAGCAGCAGCAGGTAGTCCCAGAGATGAGCCTGTTTCCCCTTCGATTTTTGTGTAGGAAGTCGAACTTGGAGCGAGGAAACGTAAACGTACCCTCCGATCTATACACAAACGAAAAAAGTGCAACTGTTCGGCTATACGAAGTGTGGGAAACAATTTTTCGGTAACCTAAAATTTGTAAGGAAATACATATATATTCAAGTGGCTCTGAGTTTTGAACTGTTTAACAACAGGCAGGTGTTCCTTCGAAAAATTTCTCACGACTCGAAGGAAGGACAGGACTCAAAGATATTTGTGCATGGGATCATACGGTTAAAAGGAGTGCAAATTGTTGTCCTAATGGGCAATCAACATAAAGGCTGTCTGTTCGTACCCAAGGGGAAAAAAATAACATAAACCTGCATTCCCACGCATTGCCACAACACATATTCGTCCTGCGGTTCTGGTTATTTATATTTGTATGGGCATTTCAAATCACTTGTTAGGATATCGTATTGTTTTCGTTTTCAACTTTCCCACACGGATTGGTTGGTTTGTGGTGGAACTCGAACTCATGCACCCTGAACCCGTGAACCTCTCCAACTCCCTGACACCCTGCAGCTATAAATGTGGCTGCCACTTGTCTTCGATTTCGTTATAAATGCGCCCTTATTTTCTCGAGTGAAATCTTTTAGATATTTTAATTAATTTTGTTTCAGGTATGGAAGGGGGGGAAACAATCCAAAAGTGTGTGTGAAGCGCGTTGGGATTTGTTCTGTTGTTGTTTGTATCTTAAAGATACAGTATTTTTAATGACATTAGATGCTAGGTAGGGGGGTGTTTAATGTTGTATCGTTGTTATCGTTGCAGCTAATGGATTGAATGAGTGTGTGAAATGTTTGGTTGCCCTCCCGTCAAGTCTGTTTGAATATTTGTATCTTAAAGTGGGGGCTCTGTATTGACAGCTTGCACTTCAGCTCTTGGGGGTGCATTGAGTAAGGCTTTCTTAGTTGTTTTGTCTCTCTGTGGTAATATGATACATGCACTTGAGCCAACTGACTGAACTGCCTGAACCGACTGAAGCCTCCAAGCAGTCTCAAGATAATGGGCAACGTGCCAAGTGCTGTTCGCATGAGTATACACATATAGTACAATACCAGTATACAACATCATAAAAGCGAGACACCATTCACGAAAGAGCTGACCAAAATGTTCAGCTCGGACATAAAGGGGGAGGCGGTTGGGTTAGTGTGTGGGGCGTGCCGTGTCTTTTATGTGATCTCAGCGAGTATGTGCTGGCATCCAGCAGCCAACAGACAAGAGTCACAACCAAAGACGCAGACGCAGCCTCGCTTTGGCGGAAGGTAAACTGGTTTATTGAAGCCAAGCTACGACCATGGCTATAACTACACTCTCATACACACACACACACTTACTTACTCAACGCTTGGGGTATGACGAACAAATGTGTAAAGTATTAAAAAGGCTGAAAAAAAACCTACAAAACAAAACAGAAAAAAAAAAGTAAAAGAAAATAAAACAAAAGCGTCGACCGCATCCTAAACAGCGGCCAGAAAACGACTCGCCAAACAACAACAACAACAACAACAACAGCAACATGAAGCAACAACAGCAGCAGCGGCAACAAGCCAGCCCCAACCAATCTTTTCAAGTTGATCCCCATCAAGATATTATTTGACAGCAATGAAACGACTGGCACGAGTTTGTTTCCCACGGTCTGGCTTTGCGCATGTGTGTGTCGACTATCTGTGTGCACCAGTCCCCCCCCCCCACATCCCCCACTTACCCTGCACCATACTTACCCCCCGCACTGCCGCTCTTCATATGCCTTTTGTCGGTATGGATGGGTTGCCGTCTCTCTCTCTCTCTCTCTTTCTCTCTGCCTCTCTTTTTCTCTGTTTCTGTGTGGGTTGCTGGCGGTGTTATGGAGCTGCCAGTGTGCGGTGGGGTATCCAGGGGTATGGGTACGGGGGCAGGGGCGAGAGTCGTTGAACACATTGCTGACGCTGCTGGCTGTGGCTGCTTTTCGCGGCGCAATAAAGTTGAAAGCGCACTGTTGGATATAAATTAATTCAACAACACGCTATAGTTGTTGTCGTTGTTGTTGCTGTTGTTGTTGCTGCCCGGCTTGGTCTCTGGGCTTGGGCCTGTGCCTGTGCCTGTGCACGCTCTCGTGCTGTTTTTGCTATTGTTGTTGTTGGCCTAAAGTTGGTCGCCGGCGCAGCGGGGGCACTGAAATTCGCGCGTGCGTACGCCATCGATAAAAAAAAATAAAAATTGTTTAACAAAAATGAGAGAAGCAAAAGAGAAATAAAAAACGAAATGACCAAAGCGGGTGAAATGAGGTCTTCGTTGTGCTGTGCGTTCGGAATTGTATTTAAGTTAGTTTTGGGCGACTATGAAGAATGCGCTACGCATTTAGTTGGCATATTGCGAAATTGAATTTGATGCACAGTGCGTATGAGTCATGCTTAAATCAATTAGACCCGTGAACTGGGCTGAGCAGCAACAAAAGTCCCCTTTGAGACTGTTGCCAATTATTAACATGGCATTCTAAGTAGCTGAATGGTTTATATTGTTTCTTTTTTGATTTAACTTTTAAAAATGTATTTCAAAGGTATAATTACATAATTACAACCCATTTTGCAAGTATTGAATATATATTTAGGATTGTAGGATTTATAAAATTAAAATATATTTAGATTAAAAAATTCAGAAGAGTTTTTTAAAAGATGTTTCAATTATATATTGATGAAATAAAGTCAAAATGGATATCTTAAATTTTTTTACTGTACCTAGCTTCTTTTACATTTGACATATTAATTATTTAATCTATATTTGTTTGAATATATATTGGTATGACATATGATATTTCGGTTACCCTCAGTAAGAATTTTATTAATTTAGGTCAATCCACAGACAAGCAGCCCTCATGAAATTGAATCCAATTGCTACCCCTATATAATTGTACTTGGAAATGCTGATCGTGTTTTACAACACTAATATTAGCAATCACACACTTTTCACTACCAATCCAATTAGCCGTTTCCGGAGCAGGCAGCTTTTTGACAGCATCGCTCGCGCCTCACTTAACGGTCTAACAACAACATCAACAACAACAACAACACGTGTACGAAACCAAATTAAGATGAGACTGTTAACATTTGTAAACTGTAGCTCATTTGAAATGCGTACAAAACGCTTTTTTTTATATTTTTTTATTGTGTTGTTTGTTGTGTGGCGTTGATGATGCGCCACTTGTGTTGTCATATTCAATGTGATTTCGCCGTTGCGGCACTTCTAATTAACTATTGTGAAATTCGAGCAGTGTGAGATTGCTATTAATAGCTAGAGATATGATACATAATATGCATGTGCTATTATTGTGTGTATGGTAGACAGACAGACGGTGATGAATCACAGTTTAGAAATACAAATGTACTTAAATAAAATTTCAAATCACTCGTGACGTGACAAAAGCCTTAAAACACCCCACGAGCCGCATAGCCCATAACAACAACATTTATAGCGTGTGCTAACAACAAGCAGCAGCAACAACAACAAATCGTAGCTCACTTTCGCGCACACGTCGCAAAAAAAAAAACAAAAACAACAATCGTTTTGCCTTTTGCCCAGTCAAGCCGGTAATTGTCTACAAATGGTAGAAGTAGTCCGAGGCAGAAACAAAAAAGAAACCCAAAAATGAAAAGAAGAGGTAAAAATAAAAATGCAGAAAACCTACCGACAGATCCAAAAAGCACCGAACGTAGCAGTGGTCGCAATGGGCAATCAAGAATAATCATGTAAACGAAAAGCGTAATGCTTGGCCCACGAAGCCCACGATCCCAATCAATGATCCATAAAGCGTTAAAAAAAAAATAAAAATAAAATGCATACAACATCAAAACAAAGAGAGTGAGTGAGAAGAAAACAAAAACTGCTGCGCGATGACGATTCCACAATTATCAGCGCGCCATAAGCTACTACTGCAAGGGTGAAGGCGAAGGCGATGCCAAATCTAAAGGCACATGGCAAAGACCAAGACGAAACCAGCACAAACAGCAAAAGCGGAGAGCTCTCTGAGCTCGAGTCCAAATACCCGGCCACATACAAATGAATTGAAATGCAAACATCTTGTTATGGATGGAAGGCATGTGCTCGCTTGGCTGCCGCTCTGCCACAGTCGGAGCTCTTAAGGCGGGCCGTCAGACGGACGGACAACTCAAAAGACCCCAAGCATGCACAATCAGAAGAAGTCAGGCCAGGCAGTCAGGCAGGCAGGCAGCCGTCGTCGTGGAAATCGGCTGCGAAACAGTTTCCCACGGTATAACAATCACAACTCACACAACCGCACACATACACAAACACAAGCACACACACACAGCAAGATAGAGGCGCAGCCGCAGCTCAAGTCATTTTATTGCCCTCACCAGTAAACACACACACAGCCACTCACACACTTACACTAAGTAGTGTGAGAGAGAAAGAGAACGCGTTGAGTGAGCACACACAGCGCATACGTAAACAGAAGCCAGCAACGAGAGCAGGCGCAAGGGAGAAAGGAACTTAAAAGTTGGGTCGCGCACGAGGCAAAATGCGCATCTCGCTCGCACCCGCTGCCATAGCGAAACTCAGGCCGAGCCTATAAAAAGCACGACGCGAACTGCCAGCTGAATCATTCAAAGCAGCGACTTTGCAGCGTGCACAACGCAGGAATTATTAAGCAATCTGAGATAGACTGAAAACTGTGGATTACGCGTGATATCGTCAAGTTTTTACTACTAACCAAACAATCAACTAACATGGTGCTGGAGATGGAGATGTCCAAGACTTATCAGTACCGTAAGGTCATGAAGCCCATGCTGGAGCGCAAGCGTCGCGCCCGCATCAACAAGTGCCTGGATGAGTTGAAAGATATAATGGTGGAATGTTTGACCCAGGAGGGGGAGCACATTACACGCCTGGAGAAGGCCGACATACTCGAGCTAACTGTAGAGCACATGAAGAAGCTGCGCGCCCAAAAGCAACTTCGTCTCGGCAGCACCGGCAGCAGTGCTTCCAGTTCCAACGGTGACTCCAAGCTTAGCATTGCAGAGAGCTTTCGTGCCGGCTACGTGCATGCCGCCAATGAAGTATCCAAAACATTGGCAGCAGTTCCCGGTGTTAGTGTCGATCTGGGCACACAGCTAATGAGTCATTTGGGTCATCGACTCAACTATTTGCAAGTGGTGGTGCCCTCACTGCCGATTGGTGTCGCTATGCCTCTCCAGAATACAGATGAACACGGTAGCAGCAGCAACAGCCCAAGTCCGGCACTTGTGACACCCCCACCCTCGGAATGCGGCAGTGCAAGTGGCAGTTGCAGCCCGGCGCCCAGTGAGGCAAGCACCAGCTCCAACAGCACTGGACCCATGTGGCGTCCCTGGTGAATGGCATTGTCAAACTTGCAGCCTTGAGGCACAAGGCGATGACAACTTACTCATGACTCGGGAAGACAGCTTTCCCCACAGGCGCGCTGGACTATGGACACCGTGCGCCAACAGCTTAGGCATCAAGAGCTGTTTTCTATTCACTCGGCTAGAGCCTAGTTTATGGCTAAAGAGTGGTGCGACATTATTAAATGTACTTTACCCAAAATTAGAGAAATTAAATACAATTTATATTGAAAAGAGAAGAAACTCGAAATTTCCATCACTTTTATCATCTCAAGTTTCAGCAAAACTGATTGAATTTCATCAGGCGCCTAGCTGCGTGTCCAGCGATAAGCCAACACAATCATCAATGAAGCCCTTCCGGAGGCGGGCAACTATATAATGAGCTCCATAGAAACAGGCAAAATCAAAACCGCAGCCGGAAGTCGCTAAATATTTTCCCACACTCGCTAGCTTGGCCTCTCCAGTTTTGTTGGCCTCATTTAATGACGGTTCAGTTCTCAGTTCTCCGATTCCGACTTCATTCAGAGCTTCTACTCTCTGTGTGCCTTTTATGCGCCGGCGCTGCTGTGGCAATTAAATAATAAAAAAAACCACGTAAATAGTGTAGAGAAGCAAAATAAAAACGTATACATACATATTTTATTATATGTGTTTGTTTATATGTACATATGTATCTGTATAAAGACCAGCAACTACAAAATTCTAGGAAACGTCATTTATTAATATTTTTTTTTATAGTGTGAGAACCGCTCGACTCTGCTGTCAATGGTTCGCGTTGTTGTTGTTGTTGCTGTAGCTTTGACAGCTTTAACTGCGCTTGACCGTTTGGCACATGCGGCGGGGCCGACAGCGGGACAGACCTCCAGACATCACAAATTAAGGTCCGCGACCGAGCATTTATAACTTCGTCATGTATCGGTATTGGTACATTGGTACACTCTGGCTGGTATATGTATGCGTATATGTACATAGTATGTATGTATGAGGGTGCGGTTTAGTTACGGAACTTCAAATTGAACGCTTTTGTGTCTGGTGTGGACAACTCTGATGATGACTGCTACTCTCCACTGATGCTGATTGCTGCTAATCTTTGCCAAATGTGATTAGTCACGTAACACAGCTCTTTTTTTTGTGTATCTTTTATATTTAAGATCTCTTCTCTCGTGGCCAAGCAACAACCACACATACACACTCACACACACATACAAACAATTTGTGGAAAACAAAAACTGCAAGAGGATCATTTAAAGAACTTTGAATTGGCGGATCATTTCGCAAAAGTGCGGTCAAAAATTAGTAGGCTTGTGATGATATTTTAATGACATTTAAGTGAGGATATTATGTGAACAAAATACAAAGAGATCCCTCTTGAAACCAAGCTAAATTTTGTGCACTACCAAATGTGGTTATTATAGAAATTAACTTAATTAAGTCCAATTATGTTGGTAGTATCTGTATTAAGCTTTATTAAAATCAATTCAACTTTTAAGAAAATCGCAGCTAAAAGTTATTTTAATTATAAATCAAATAAAATATTAAAGTTCTTTAAGGTTTTCTTTGGTGAATAAGAGCTCGGAGCTTATTAAATATACATACATACATATAATGTACAAATTTATTTGTTTAATATATCATTTTATATCAACATTTTTTTTTATTTTTAATAAATTCTTTTTGCAAGAAAAAAAATATTAATTGACTATAGTATTTATTTCAAAACATTTTGCTTGCCAAATCTCTCAAGAACTTTATTTCACAATAACTTCCCAACCTAAATAATGCGATCTATAACTTCGGTACATGACAATGATGAAAATAGTTCGTTTTATTTTATGTGGGCCAATGAGTAACGGTTCGTTCGAAGCTACATCAACGGTTCATAAGCGTCTTAAGGTAGCGAATAAAAAACCGAAAATCAAAAATGAGCTTTAACAAAAATAATATGATGTACAGTACGGTACACACACATCACGTGACCTCTGAGTGCCTGGCCCCACACTAATTCCATTCCATTCCCATTCACATTCACTCAGCCTGCAACTGCTGTTGATGCTGTGCTGTTTTGCTGCTGATGTTGCCGATGTTGCTGCCCCGGGGCCAGGCAGTGCCACCTACTGCAGTCATAATACACACACGCCGCAAAATTTAATGCAGCCATATTAAAGTAAGCGCAAGACCACCACTTAATAATAAAATAAAAAATAACTATACAAAACAAGCAAAAACACAAACATAAAAATCTAACACACACACAGGAAAAAAAAAACCGGCCTGCTCGTTGGAGGGATTGAGATGAGCAGTGCGCGTTGGTTTTTATTTGACTTTTTTTTTATTTTTTGCTCCTGTGGGGTAGGGGGTGGTGTGGGGTGGCCATGCAACAACTCGTGCCAGCATCTCACACACACAAAGTGAGCTCTCTTTTGGTCAACGCTTGTCCAGTGGCAACGTGAGCGTGTGCCAATGCTGTGTAACAACATCCCATATTAAAGATATTACAGAGTCAATACCACACCATATAAGTGTGCCTCACTCACTCACTCTTTCACTACCTCTCACTCGCGCTCTCGCTCTGGCCATAAATAAAGTAAATTGAGTTCGTTCGACAAAATGCTGCGACTACGAGCTGCGAGCTGTACTCTGCGCTGCTTCGCGCATGCGCCGCACCACAGGCTGGCTGCTCCCCTCTCAACCCCTTTTCACTGTTTTCGAGTCTTAACGATCGTGTGTCCACAGTCATTACAATGTTGGCCAATGCGACGGCTTCGACGTCGACTCTTGCCGCACACTTACCGCACGCTGCTTTTCTCTTTCAAGTCGACTTTAGGCAGAGGCCGAGGCCGAGGCAGCAAGCAGCGAGCACCGATTCGTCTCCTACTCCTTCTTTCTGGCTCCTCGGTCGTGATCTTGCCCGTGAGTGGTCTTGTATCTTGAATTCAAAAAATATACGTACACAAAGGGGACAGGCACACTCACACACACACACACATACACACACACAAACACACACGCACCCTATGCACACATACATATTAAAAAGGGCAGGTGTGTCGATCGTGTGAGAACCACGTTCCAAACCATTTTCTCACGATCTTCGCTTCTGATATTTTTTGTACTATACCCTCCATCTGTCCGCGTTTCCAACGACTGTCTATTTTGTCTGTGTGTGCGTGTGCTGGGGCCCTTCAAGTGATTCGTATGCAGTTTGTGTATTGTAGATTTTTAATGACTTGGGCTTGCGTTCGAAGTTGCGACGACGCGCTCTGTGCAGATCTCTGAGCGTTTCGAAGTTTTTGGGATTCGGTTTCGGTTACGTTGCAAACACATTCGTTCATCATTCATCGGGTTTACCTTTAAGATTAAGTATCTTTTGTAACTCTGCATGCATTTCCTTTTTTCCTTCGCCTTTGCCTTTGCCGTTGAGTTTGAGTTTGTTGTTGCCTTATGCCATATTCAGCTTATTTTCCATTGTCGTCTCTGGTTGTGCATCTTGTTGTGTCGTTGTCGTTGCCATGCCACAATTATGCTGCTTAGGGATGGGTGAGTATCAATACAGAGTTGCAATATTTTTACGGTGTTTTTGTGTTAATCTTATGCAAATGTTAACCAATTTAATTGATTGAAATTGAAATAAAGTTGTACAAAAGATTTATTTATTGATAATTGAAAATATTTATGTAATTTCTGTATGCAAAATTCTGAATAACAAGAGCTCGAAATCAATGTAAATTTTGATAAATAACTTTTTGATTACATAAAAATATAATTTATTTCAAAATTGCGAATATGACATTTCTTAAAAATTTATTAAACTGGCGCACTTGGTTATAAATTTATTCGGTTTTTGGATTCAACAATTATGACTAATATGTTCTTAATAAAATAATATAATTGTTAGATTTGTGAGTGGATTAGCTTAACTATGCTTTTGAACAAAAATATATTTTTCCTATTTTCAAGGCAATAAGCAAAAGCTTAAATTTAATCTCTCCTTAGTCCCACTCTTAAGTTAAAAAGTAACTGCTATCTAAAATGTCAAGATCGATCAAGGCCACATTTATGCATCCCTTGAGGTTGCCCTCATAATTTTCATGTTCTCTGGGCTATTTTATGTGGCTGTCTTTAACTTCATTGATTGTTAACAGCTCTGGCGTTGATGCTACTGGTCTTGTTGGAGCAACAACAGCAACAGCAGCAACAACAGCAGCAACAGAGATAAGCAAATGATGCGGGCCAAACCAAAAGTGATATCCTGTCCAGGGCCCAAACAGTGGATTGCCCTAGGGCATGGCAATCATTTATATTTACCTGAATGTCAGACAGACAGCCCAAGCAATTATGTGCCTTGCCATGACTGACCATTGTGTGCACGATTTTCTAGCCGAGTGCCCGAAAAGGATGAACGTCGCTTGTTTGGTTGGAGGTTGGCCTGGAGGGTTGTACAGCGATGACTCGATCCTTTTGCTTTTGCTTTTGTTTTCGGTCCGATTCTCTTTATTTTTACACAGAGATTTTTTTCGTTTTTGGTCCTAAGGCTGAGCGACATTGTCGTAACTCGATTAGACACGCCAAACAGATATAAGTCTCTAATTTTTTATGTTGCCCCGTCTTATTGTGTGCACACGTGTTCAAGGGTGCCCCTTCTGTCCGTGGACGCGTCGGTAGCTTCGTAACGGACATCGATTTATATACAATATGTTCTTCTTTCTTTCTTTTTTCTCGGCCTTGGCATTGTTTTCGCTTTCTTTTGTTATGGGATTCGATTTCTTTTTTTTGATCAACAATCGTAGCGTTTAGAAAGAGCAGAAAATTACAACGAATTGATGCAGTTGGGATCAATTTAAATGTTGCATTAATTTAGGCTATGATTATGGCTATTTCCGCTCGCAGAACTGACTTCAAGACAAAAACGTTTGTTCGTAGAACATGGTTGACCAATTGGATGGGACCAATATTGCTCATTAATAACTGCTTTTCCAGCTAATTTGCGATTAATTGGGAATCTATTTTTGAATATATGTATTAAACAACATTATTAAATCTTTTAACTAAATGCTGAAAAGTGGGATGAATAAATAAAAACATTTGTGCATATTTAAATTTTAGCTATATAATTTATTATCACATGAACTGCGCCTCGTTTAAAGCTTTTCTTTTCTTTTCAATTCTTTTTGTTCTTTTCTTACTTTTTATAAGTAAAACTAAGTGGGCGTCAAGGAGGCATGGTTAGCAACACCTTGACTTGGAAGACTTTTTTCTAATTCTTAACTGTCAATCTCAATCTCTCTCTCTCTCTCTCTCTCTTTGTCTATTTTCTGCTCTACCAGGGCCGCCAGACATTCTCTTCGTCCTCGCTGTCCACTGCATCCTCCATTTTGATGACATCGATGCTGTGATTGCTGGAGCATGTGGTCAGCAGGGAGGCGCTGCCAATACGTTCGCTGGCCACACTCGAGTTGGGACTGCCAGCAAAGCTGGACACGGGCGAAATGGGCACCGAGTAGGCATCACGGCTGACAATGTGTACGGAGAGTGGCGTTGTCACTGGGAGCAGCTCCTTAGCTGCAGGCTGCAATTGATTCAGACGCTGGCCAAGATGTGTCATCAGCTGTGTGCCCAGGCTGACATTCATGCCGGGCAGCTGGGATAGCGAACGGGAGACCTCATTGACGGCATGTATGTAGCCAGAGCGGAATCCTTCGGCTGGTGTTAAAGTGTCATCGGAGCCATTGGCTCGCTTGTGTTGACGCTGTTGCTTCATCTTTTGCAGATGTGTAACGGTCAGTTCGAGTATGTCGGCCTTCTCCAAACGGGTCACATGTTCACCCTCCGACTCCAAAGTGGCAACCATCAGATCTTTAAGCTCGTCTAAACACTTGTTGATGCGTGCTCGTCTCTTGCGTTCCAGCAGTGGTTTCATTACCTTGCGATATTGATACGTCTTGGACATTTCGGACATATGAATCGAAGACATTTTGTAAATTTCTTGTTGTTTTTGTTGCTTTGCTGAGCTGTTGCTGCTCTGAGTGTTCAAGACGTTGTGTGTTGTTAACCCAACTGGACGCTGCCTTATATAGCCGATCGTTAAAAAACAACCCCCATGTTGAACCCTCGGTTTCTTGAATCGTTCTCGTGTTATGCTTGCTCGGCTGTGCTGGTATTTCGTATGGTATGAGGGTTGCTTTTGCTTGCTTGCCATCCGCTGGTTTCTTATTGTTCGCTCGCTTTCTTATTGTTGGCACCCTTATCATAAGCGGGCCAGGGAGCAGGATCTCTGCATTTGCCAGGATCGTTTCCTTTGTATGAGTATATGTGCTGTGTTGTAGATCGTGGGAAACACTTTCCTCCTTGGTTTCTCACACCAATATATGTGTGTATATGTTTAGGGGCTCACCTGCTCGATGGGCAACGAAGCCTGGCCATGGGAATTTTTTTTTGCAGTTTGTTGTGCGTTCTTTGAGTTTTGTGGCGCAGCTGGCATTTCTAGATTTGTGTTATGATTTGCCTATATGGGCGAGCGAAAGGATAATGAACTGCTGCACGCTTCTTCTGCCAACTCATTTGTTGCCTGTTGGCGTGGGAACGACTCAACGACTCAGGAGCAGCAATATTTTGCTGGGGCGTACCACTAAGGCGGAGCTGCCCAAAAGAGAGAGAGAGAGAGGAAGAACAGAGCACTTCCTGTTTATGTGTGCATTGGTATTTCGGCATTTCGTCTCGTCCTACACTTGTTTGATCGGGCATTGTGCCAGTTGATGATCCTGTGGGAACATTACTCGTGTGCGACGAGTGTGCTTAATGTGTGTTCCCGTTGTATCTGCAGGCGCTGCTGCTTCTCCTGCTTCTGCTGCTGCTGCTGCTGCCCCGGCCACCTTTGTTGTAAGTCGAGGTCGGACAGGGGGCAAGCGATGCTGTTCGATGCTTGCTGCTTGCTGTTACTCATGTTAAGCGCACGGTGGACACACTTCCGACTTTTGACTGTAAGTCATGCGCGTTCCAGTATCTTGTAATTGGACTGTGGAGTTGTAAGTGTGAGGTGGCATTGGGTGTACTTCACATATAAATGCAGATATGGAGCGTTGTGTATTTGTGTGAGCAATTGAATACGAATGAGAATATTAGGTATGGGAATCAGACAATATACTTTCTGCATTCTTTGTTTTAATAGATTTTAGGGTTTACATTTCAAAAAACTGAATCTTTTAGTTATTAACTATGAACTATTTCAAATGAAACAAGAGCTTGCACAATTTAATTTCTAATTATTTTTGGCTTCAGGTGGAGTTGTATTTTTTAGAATTTTTAATGGCTTGTGTTAACAAAATCGTTTCAGTAAATATTAGAAAAATATACTTACTCTTTCAGCAATTCTTGCTTTCGAATTTCTATTGCCGTTTACCTTCTAAGATTCTGGTACAAAGAAGAAGTTGAGCTCAACGCTTTGAAAAAAAATTCGTAGCCAAACTCTGACTAGTTTGTTTTGTAGATTCTTTTTTAAAATTGCCCTTTTTGAATATTCTTTGATTTTTATTAAAAGCCGCATTCGTTCTTTTGGCAATAATTCAAAACTCTTTTTTAATAATTTTTTTTTTATAAAAATCCGATAAATATTAATATATATATTCTTCTTTTTAAGTGTTTATTACTATCTACCATTTTTATGATTATTTATTTACTTTTGCCAATTAATCGAAACTCCTTAATTGTTTGTTTTAGTAAAAATCAGACAAATATATTCTTCAGTATTCAGTTTCTATTATGAATATTTTGTATATTTCGTCTTATTGTAGTTTGTATTTTTAAAGCATGTTATTAAACGTTAACACAAATTTTAAAGCTTAGGGGGTACCTGAGATTGTTTATTATTATTAATACTTGTACAGTTTAATCTAAGTGGAAGCTCAATGGGAAGCTCAAAATGTGCATATAAAAATAAATTATGTTTGTATAAGTATTATTTAGTTTCTACTGGAGATCATATGTATACAAAAATCGTACTTAAAAACTATCACAGGAACATCACATCAATAACCAACTAATAAATGGAAGCAAATGTTTACAATAAACGCTTGGAATACTTAAAACTAAAACCAAATTAATAAAGCTCTCAATGCGCAAAGTGAATAAAGCTAAAGGATAAAGGCTGTAGGGAGAATTCACCACGGTCGCCAGACTTCCTCGCCCATATCCAGATTTTCTTGAGGTGATATGGAACGCCTCTGCTTGACATCAGCCAGATTGACAGGCTCTGCTCCACCCTTGCTGGACACAGGACTGTTGAGCTGTTGCTTCATATCCTTCAGCTGATGCCCGAGTTGCTTCATCAGATGCGTGCCGAACTTAAGATCCAAGCCAGGTACCGTTGAGAATATATGGGAGACCTCATAGGCGGCCTGTGTGTAACCAGCGCGAAATTTATCAAAATTCAATGGTGTTCCAGCTGGTGTTGAAGTGGGCGTTGAAGACGACGAGGTTGGAGGCGTGTCAGCTCTGCCACCAGAAATCCGTTGCTGTTGTTGTGTCTTTAAATAGTTAACAGTCAGCTCCAGTATATCAGCCTTCTCCAGCTTGCTGACCTGCTCTCCCTGCGCATCCATGGTGTCCACAATCAGATCCTTTAGCTCGTCCAGGTAGAGATTCATGCGAGCGCGTCGCTTTCGCTCCAGCAGCGGTTTGGTCACCTTGCGATAGTGCTGCGTCTTGGTCATAAATCTGTGACTCTCCAAGGCCATTTTGCAAATTTGCTTGAGTGTTTTGGAAGTATTACGTAAATTGGTTTAAGTTAATTTATTGAACTCTGCTCCAGAACTGGCACTTGCTGCTGTTCACCGCACGGTAGTCGCTTAAGAAATGATCTTGCCGCAAGGTAAACTGATCCTTTTTGTAGCTGTAGCAGCAGCAACAGCGTCGGCGGCAGCGCGTACACTTGCAAAATCCTCCCCTAACTGCCACCACGCAACGCACAAAAAATGATCGGAGTGAAGTAAAGCAAAGCAAGGCAAAGCGGATCGGGAAAAGATGGCCCAAGACGAGCATCAATCGTGTCGTTGGTCGTTTCACTTTGGTGTGTGTTGAGCGTGCGTGTGTATGTGTGCTGCTTTGAATCTCTCTGCTTGTGGCAAGGTTCGTTTGACAGTGCTGCACGTGTGCAACATAAAAAAAAACGATGCCTTAGGTACTCAGCTACAAAATACTCTGTACTTCGGTGATCTCGATTACATTTTCTTGAGAGATTTTATCAAAACTGAAGTGGTGTTTTTTCTAAAAAAAAACTAGCTTGTTATTAAAAATATACCATTTATTTTTATAGCTTTACTAAACTAAAATGATTATTATTTTTAATCAAACGGGAAGATATTTTTTAGTTAACATTCCAATAATTTGTGTAGTCCAATTGTTTGGTTAAAATTGCGTTCTGATAAATAAAAAGCATTATAGTTAACCCAGCACATACAGACTTTAATGTACAGGGTATATTTATTACAGCAAAGGACCGAAAGCCATTTATGCTCACTGAAAAAAATTACACATGACTAAAAATATGTACATTTTCAAGTTTCGCAATTTATTTATTTATTTCCATACATTTT
The DNA here is from genome assembly GCA_018901835.1 of Scaptomyza graminum. NCBI lineage: Eukaryota > Metazoa > Arthropoda > Insecta > Diptera > Drosophilidae > Scaptomyza > Scaptomyza graminum. The sequence goes on from JAEIFL010000302.1 coordinate 1,463,222, forward strand.
CATTTCACTGCGTTCATTTTTGTTTAAAAATGTATTTAACTTGATAAGACATTATTTACGCCAAACTTGAAAAACAACCATCATGTAAAAATTTTAATGTAAAAATTTTAACAATTAAGAAAAAAAAAATCTTAATTAGCATCAGCATACTCATTGCATTAATTTATTTTTTTCTAAGTCACTTGCTGTTGATCTTCTCAGTGTCTTTTCGGAGCGGTTCTCTCTCTTTCTCTCGTGCCATTTGCCGTGCGCCTGCTCAACAGGAACATAGCCAGCCAAGACAAAGGTCGATGCAGAACAACCACCACCAGCAGCAAGTCGCACCACACCACACGCACACACGAGCTGGCTGCGTGCAACATTTAACTCAAGATCGACTGCGACAGCGACAGCGACCTGACCTCGACCTGGCTCTAGCTCTGGCTGTCTGTGCCTCGCACACTCTCTCTCTGGCAACTGTGCCCCATGCGTGCCATGCCCGTTCCCTTTAGTTGCATCCCTCGGTTATACTTTGAGTTGGGCTCAAAGCGGGTAAACTCAACGATGGCGGCATTGTTGGTTTTTCTGTTTCTTTCTTGTTGACTGTGCGTGTGCGTGTGTGTTTGCGAGTGTGTGTTTATTCGCTCTCTTTCCTTTGTCGCAGGCCAGCGCTCGAGACCCAGACCTCATTTCCTCTTTGGCGCGACATTGCGTTACACTTACCGACGAGCAACCACCGCAACCACCACCCGTACCAGTTGCCACAGCCAGTGTGCCAGCCACTTGCCAGCCGGTGCGTCGCATCGTGAGAAAGTTAACTTCAAGCATTCCCACAAGTATTGGGATTGAATTTTCGAGATTTGGCTCGGTCAGCTGTGGCACTTGCCCCGTTTTTGGCGCGTTTGAATCGGGGATTGGCCCATTCACAAAATTCACCTGCTCGACCTACGCTGAGAGGGTGAGTTAGGGTCGTTTTAATCGCATGCATGAAATCGAGAAGTTAACAAACACAACGGCACAACATTTAAGTTGATGCCACTGATTTCGTTGCATTGCTGCTTCGTGGGGGAGGGTTTTGAATCTTGAAATGGGTTGCTTGGCAAGTGCATATAGTACATATTGACTTTGGGGTTGAGCTGTTGATATTGCGAGAAAGCGAATAAATATTTGCATATGAAGAATATGGAATTTGTCTTCCGCTGTATAAATATTTATCGTTCAAATTTTAACAATTTTTCTTGTAAATTTATCTTTTAATAAAACAGGTTTGTGTATATATTTTTTTTTTAACATTTTATTGAGAGTAAATTGTACATTGATATTTTGAAACATGAACATTTGAATATATATCTTTAGCTAGCCGCATAAATACGCAAAAAGTTTTTGTTTCGTCGATTTGGGAAATAAGTTTCGATCTCATAAATATACACATATAGCAACACATACATATAGTTTTTATACTTATGTATAAGTGAAATAACGTCTCTCGGGTTTGTTAGACATGGTAGTTTCCCTTCGGATTAACCACGTTTTAGTTGCAATTGATAAATGGTAAATAAAATTCTTGTGCTTGTTTGGCTTATAGGAAAGGGAGGATTTCGGACTTAATTGTTGCGTTTGATATTTGTTAGTGAACTGTTAAATTCAAGGTACAAATGTATATTGTTTGACTCTTTAAAACTTATTTGACTTGCGTTCCTTTGTTTAAACTTAAACCTAATTTGCATTAAAAGCGGACTGGGTATTCTTGCTTAATTTATTGTTGTTATTTGGTGTTTTAAAATTCGTACTAAAAACATGTGTCAATGAAATAAATTAATTAAAAGTCTAAATGGGGGATGAACTTAAGCAATATAAAAAATAATAATATAACTATTATCAATTTACACAGTATGTATGTAGTGGAAGGAGATTCGTAAATGGTAAAAAAAAAAAATATGTAAGTATATATTGATAGCTTAATCGCATGCCAGTTTCTTAAAGCTTGTTGTTGCTGTGGTTGTTGTTGTAGTTTATGTTTAGTATTTAAAATTCTGGTGCAAATGGTGGCAATAAACCTTGGCTATGGTCTTCTCAGGAACTAGTGTGCTTGCTTTTTGATAAACTACATACATTAATATTTCAAAAACTACTCGTTTAAAATTTTAAGCTTTCATTATTCTCTGTCAAAATAGATATATGTATATGCTAACTTTCTGACTGTATTCGTGGGGTTCCTCGCGTTATGCCATCTCTTTTACCTTGCTCTATATACACATACATATACAATATTTCTTACATTTAATACATTATTTGGTTTTAAGCATCGTCAATGGATTATATATTCGTTTGTAACGCGTTTGTACATTAAGTGACTTCGCTTTATAATTTTTATATATATTTTGAGTTTCAAAAACATTTTTTAAACAGATTCAAAAAACGCATTACTTTTGCGATAAGTGTAGTACTTCTAGTGCGTGGGTTTCTTGTTGTTATTCATGCAGCTGAAAGTAAGACAGAAGAGGCAGATAAAGGTACATAAATTATGCAAAAATTAAATAAGTAAAAATACATAATAATAAATAAATGTAAATACAGTTTTGTTCTACACATTCAAACAAGTACATAAAAATATTGTGCACAAAAAGTGTATATAAAATAGTTTCTTAGATTTGTATTGTGTTTAACTAATCAAAATATGATATGCAAGATATAGGTGCATAAAATATCTCTTCGTTTAATTTAAAGCTTTTGAAAACTGAAATCTTAACGTAACTGAAATAATGTACAGGTTATTGTGCACATAGTTAAAATTCTGTTACATATGGAATATTTGCAATTTGCTTGCAGTTTAATATGCATAAGCATTAGGTACGTTATATTTGGATTATTTATATTTTTAGTCAATACGAGTAATTCCTTTAGTTTGTTTATAATAAAATACGGATAAGTTTCTAAGCTTTGTTTTTTTTTAAGCCCACCGATTGGTGAAAAACTTTAGATTGCTACCGTTAGTAAGCCAAGTGAATTCCTGCTTGATGAATATGCATGGATGCAACGAACATTAAAAACAAGAACACTACTGCATCCACTACAAGTGCTGAACTATTTGAAGTCATAGTGCATATGTAATCAAAAAACGTTTTGTAAATGCTTTAAGGTACATACTGAAAGGCAAGGGCGTAGCCAGGGGGGCAGGGGGGCAGCTGCCCCCTTGACAAAAATCAAATTAATTTTTTTTGTGAAAATTCATTATTCAAAATAAACGTAAATTAATGCTTGCATAATTTTTGTTTTTTCTACTTTTGTTAATGTAAAAAAAACGTTGGTAAAAAACGTAAATAAACACAAAACCACACTACCAATACCTTACAAGCCTTCGTTTTTTGTTTCTAAAAGAATTTTTTTGGCCTCCCCTTCCTCGGATTCTGGCTACGCCCTTGCTGAAAGATGACACCAATACAATTGTCAAATATTCAAAGAGTAAATAATAAAGTGCATTTGTGTGGTTGTGAATTCGACTTCTTTCTATACGTTTTCCGCTTGTTTGAAATGCTTACAATTTTCTGATTCAATTCGATTGTTAGTGATTTTTATATTTAGTGGCGCTTAGATATGCACTTGTACAATAGGCTCTCCATAGTACATTGTGTAGATATTAAATTTGTTTTAAGTGCTTGTGTTTATGTATAATGTGCTAAGGTTAATTTGTGTATTTGGTTTCGATTTTGATTAGTTGTTGTTTAATGTGATGGGCTGTCGTTCAATCGATGTTTGGCGCGTGATTTGCTGTGTGAGGCGCGTCGCAGAGAGCTGACGCTGCCGGAACAGTTGTCATAAAAGTCTAATGATTCCGATGAGAATGCTATATATATTGGTTAATCAATGGTGTGTTACAAAAGAAAGAGTAAATTGAAATATTTTATATCAAAATTTAGGTATACCAAAAATACGTTTCTAAAGAAATTTAAAAACAATTAAAGCAGCTACTTCAAGCAGTACAGGCGTGTTGAAAACTTACCTTTGTCTGTGGGTGAGCCCAGCGTGAGACTACTTAGGCTGGAGCTTAGGTTATAGGGACGCGGAGAGGGCGGCACTGGAAGTGTTTCATCGCCGGGCAAACATGTCTCCACCATGGCCTCCAAGCAGTTGACAAACAACTCCGACGATTCACCCATCATATTGTACTGAGGGTTATGACAAAAGTTAGCCAGTCGATTAATCAGATAACTTTTAACAACAAACCTTGGTGAAGGGACCAGCAAAACGCCAAAGTCCTCCAAAGCCGCAACTTTGCAAAAAGTGTAGCTGCTGCTGAGAGGGATCCTCGCTGGCCAACATGTTTTGAATGATGCTCTGCACGGAATTTAAAACAACTTGATCGTGGGAAACCGATAAAATGTTATTAATCTTTTGATCCAGTAGCGAGTGTCTGCAAGAGATAATATAATATATTTAAAAAAAGAATGCAACAGAAATTGCAGCACACGACTTACATGACTGGAAAAACTTTGGGAAAGACGACTGAACCCTCCGCCAAGTACTGATACAAAACTCGTGTTTCATTTTCATCCGAAGAGTATTTGACGAGGGTAGCCAAAACAGTTAGAACCAGTGCTTGTAACGATAAATCAGGCAGCACCTCGGGATCGAGTAAAACATTCGATTCGTTTGAGACAGATGAACGCGAACCACGTTCCTGTCGACGTATAGCAAAAAGTGATTATTAGTAACATGTTTTTGCTCAGTTATTAGTCAGCTAATATGAGACATTCAGATAGTTGATAAAGTCGTTTATAGAGGTGTAATACCTTAATACTTTAAAATGGAATTGATGGATCTGTTATCAAACATGCAGTGCCATGCAGAAAAGTTAAATATTAAATTATGCTAGCAAATTTGGTTGAGTATGTATATTAGAGGCTAATGGTTCATACATTATGGTGTTAGTGGATAGTCTAAGTCTAGTTAAAGAGAGAGAGAGAGAGATAGAGTTTTGTTTAAGACAATACCTGACGTTCTTCGATGCCGCTAGCATTATTCGGATCCTTAGTGGTTGGTACCGAAAATGAGCGTTGAGTTTTAAACAAAACTCGCGCATTCTACGTTTGTTTTATAAATTTGTTGTTGTTGATGTTTGTAGTAGAATTTGTATTTATTGTGATTAATAACCAAATCAAACGTTAATATGTTCATGCGTAGTATTAAATAGTAGTAGTTGTTTATGTATGTAGGTATATGTAAGTATAATCGTGAGAGTTACAAGCACCAATTAGATGTAAGAGTCGGCAGGCATATATAGTAGTAGTATATTTAGAGTATACACGAGTACGTATTGATAAATGTGTATACGTATTGATAAATGTATGGTACGTTTTTATTATTATTTTTTTAAATGTTTCAAAACAAACATAAAAAGAGATAGGAAAAAAATTTTATTAAACGATTAATTAATTAGTTATGCAAAGGCTGATTTCAAATAGAATAGTCAAAAATACTTAAGCAGAATGTATGTATATATAATAGTAATCCCAATATTACAAGTGGATAGCCAAAAGTTACTATAGCAAATGGTTATAACAACTTTTGTACAACGATTTTGCAATTAAAATTAGTTACACAATGGAATAGGATTCGGTCTATCTAATCGGCTTACCTGCAGAGTAGGAACTTTATGTTGACGCGCAAAATGCAAGGCTGACTGATCTAGAAAATCCCAGCTCTTCTGACGTCGCGACAGTGGTTGACCCATCTGAATAAATTTGTGCCGTACAATTTATTTTAGTTTATTGTATATTATTAATTTTTTCACTTACAGCCTGCATGCCATTGGTTACTTCGCCATCTACGCTGCTGCCGCTCAAGTCTGCGGGCCAACGTGGCAGCGCATGCTTCACATGACAGCGAGAGCGCACCTCCTCGGAGACAGCCACAAGAGCTGTCAAGTAGGCAACACTGTCCGGCGTCACCTCGAATTTGTCACGATGCAGTGGCTTGGCTATAATGCCCAGCAGCATTGTCAAAACGCGTGACGTTCGCGACACTGTTGTGGGTGTGGGATGTCGATAGCCCTAAAACAAATATGTAAATTAAAGACAGACTTATATTTGCTACAAAACCATTACCTTGATGAGATGTCCAACAAGTGCAAAATGGAAATTACTGCGGAAAGACAAGCCGACAGCGTGATCTAGTTGTTTGAAGTGCCACTCGAGTTGCTCGCGCGTTTTCATCATGACCTCGGCAATGGTTTCATTCTTGTCAAAGCAGCCCTGAGACTTGAGAGTGTGTAGATTCTGTTCGAGTAGTGCAAGCCCAGCGCCATAGAGTGTTATCTCGTCCAGCTGCAGCACAGAGATTGCCACCCAAAACAGTGCACGATGTATGGGTGATTCTGGGCGCAGCAGCGGTTGAATGCGTGTAAGACACATAACCAACGCTTCAATCAGTATCAGATCGTTAAATGACTCCAGTGCCTTGACTAAAATACGCAGCAGTTGCTTCACCTCATGATCCGTGACGCTCTTACTGATGCAGCCGTAGACAATAAGCGCTCTTGGCTGCAACGCCGGATTGTAGCAGAAAGCAAAGCTGCGCGCCAACGCTGTCCAAGTTTGCAGCCACTCGCTATCGGGCACGTCGCGCATACAGGCCTCCATTATTTCCAGGAGTGCATCTGTTATAACCTCTAGCGAGGGCAGCGAGAGGCGTTCGCGATCCGCAGGCAGCGCCTGTGTGACTCGCTCGTTGCCCAGCCACTTTTCGTTTGGATGGCGACAGCTGGAGCGGAAGGCGGTAACAGCTGCCGATTTGACCTTGCTAATGCCAAAGAGAAGATAGAATTTGGGCAAGGAGAATTCATCGAGTGACAGGCGTAGAACACGCTGCGCCTCCTCACCAAACGAGGGATTCGTGCAGGTACACAACGAATGTATTATATTGATGACTAGGCCATGTGTGGAGGCGCGCATGGAGAGCGATCCGGAGCAGACCAGAAATGTGATGGTATGAAACAAATATGGCACCGAGGTCGCTACATCCAGGCAATTGTTAAAAGACAACATGAGTAGATAGCGCCCCAATATGGCAATATCGTCCCACATCATATGCTGCTCCAGATATTGTGTGGGATTTGTGCACGACTTGTCCATGACGCGACACATGCGCGTTATGACCTTCTTAGACACCAACTGAACATTGGCAGAGGCCAGTGCCACAGCCGTATCAGCCATAATCTCTACTTGTGGTGAACCCAATCCATAGGAAATCGATTTGTGCAAAAAGTTGTCCAACACCATGTCAATCAGCTCTGGTATTTGTCCAATAGAACCCCAGATCTTAGCCTGCACAGATGGATACATTTCTTTTTGGTCAATAGTCAAGCAAATGAGCTTGTCAAGAATCTGCGAAACTTTAAGCTTCTTGGCATCATCATTGGACTTGCAGAACTTGGTTAGATTCTTTAACCAAGGCGTCATGTACTCCAGACACAAATGCTTTAGCTCAATGGTGCTCCGCTGAAAGCCCTGGATGGACTCTTCAAGAAACTCCAGTGTCAAATGTGGCTCATTCGTAGCCAGCTTCTCGCTGACGGATTTGATAAAGATGGTATTATTCGAGGGTATGCACAGACCCTGCGTCTCCAGCAGCTGGCCCTCAATCTTCAGATCAAATGTGGCAGTCAAAGCGCATAGCTGGTTGTAGGCTGCAGTGCGCAGATTAGGATCACATGAGCCCAGATTAAGCAGCGCCATGTTGAGCAGCGTGCCGGGCACATCCTTAGGTCGTATTTTCTGATGTACCGTCACCGAATCCGGCTGACTCAGCTCCCAGCGGTTGCGTATGTGTATAATGGCCTGCACAATGTTGTCGCAATCGTTGTGAATGAAGCTTAACTGACCGCTTTCATTAGTTATGGAAAGCGTGAACTGGTTGTCATCCACCAGGCACACCTCCTCAATTTCCGACGCATAATAGACATCGTTAAGCAGCACAGAATGTGCCAAAACTTTGGTCTTTTCCGCAGAAGTAATCTGCAGCGCTGTGGGTCCCACTTTAATGGCCACTTTTGTATCCTTGTGACTTAGTTTAAGCGCGTTGCTAAACACCTTTAGATCCTCATCTAGTGATAGTGTTGCGCCCGGCAACTTTTGCTGCTCGGCATCAATGTAATCGCACAGTTTGTTGGGCGACTCGAGAAATTGCAGCTTACGATAACCTTTAAGCGGTGCCAAGATGCGATCATGGAATTTTGTATACTCGCGCACCCATGAATTACAGTTGTAAATATAAACTGCATGCACATTATCATAAGCCACAGCGGGCAGTACGTAAAACCATTTTTGCAGAAACTCGGTGCGGAAGCGATTATCTGAGCAAGTGTGCGTAAAGTCAATTACAACCTCGAAGGGTGAGTGACAGAAGGGTTTTAGCGTCAGTATGACATGGTAAATCAATAGATCTCCATTTGTTTCACCAATTCTGTCAAATAAAACAAGCATTTTTAAAACATAATTAACAGGATCAACTTATGCAACTTACTTGTAACGCCTGGCTATGTAGTAGAAGACTGGATAACCCGACTTACTGGTACCCGCCTGATAGAAAATGTTCATGGATTTGAGTGTTTTGAATTCCTCTTTTTCGTGCATTTGATGCTTGACCATTATCTCTTCGAAATTTGTTGAGGACATATCAATGGAACTCCAGCGTGCGTACGAACTGAACATCATGTGCGAATCGACGGGTTTGTGTTCGGGTGGTCCCAAGTAGGCCAACAGTGTGGCCATCTTGTCAAAGGGTCGTCGACCAACGGCCTTGTGATCGCGACTGCTCGACAAATAGTCGCCAATCTTTTCCTGGTGTGTCCATAACAAACGATGTAGGGCCAGCACGTTGGCATCCGAAATGAAGCTCATGCTATGCGAAGTTTGATCAACAGTTTCGCAGTCGGATGCGATCTGTATGAAGAAACGTCTTCCGGCTTCAAAATGATCGCGCAAAAAGTCATTGAAACAAAGCATATGCTGTTCCTTGGAGAACTCCACATGGTTAGCAATGTTCTGCAGTATTTTTGACATAAGCATTAGACCACGCTTGGCCGAACTGGGCACCTGTTTGCCCACAATGCCTAGTTCTTGCGGCGATACTGTAAAAGTAAAAATGGATATTCAATATAGGACTGTAACCATGTTAACAAAATTAATAGCCCACCTATGGCTGGATTTATAAAGCGCAAAAAGATAACAGTGCCCACGGCACCAATGTTGTTTTGCAGCAGATTCGGAAAACGTTTACTGAGCACCTGGTATAGGCAATGGCACATAGAGCGTAGTTGCGGCGGGAAGCGATCCGATGAATTTATAATAGCATCGAATACTTTTTGGGTCAGTGCAATTAAATTATTACGATGCTCCTCAATGTCATCAGTGGGCTCCAATCGTGCTGGATCGACTTCAAAGCAAGTCTCTTCCTGTGTATCTAACAAAGGACGAATAAGCGGCTCAAGTAGCATTTGTAAATAGCTGGCGCCATAGATTTTGAAGCAAAAGGCCATGATCTTGCTGCCCAGAGAGTTGCCGCGAAAAAGCGTCTGCATGCAATCGGAGACTTCCACCTCGCGATAAAACATATTCCATAGCAGGGGAGAAAGCAAGTGCTTGGCATCGAATAGTGTTACTAGGACTCGAGCCAGTTCATCCATTTGAGCGGTAGTCACAACATTGGCCAATGCCATGGCAATGGGCAGTTCGCCCTTGTCGCTGATCATGGTCACTAGCTGGACCAGCTGCTCAAAGCGATCAGCCAGCACCGTTTCGGCCAGTGTGTCAAATTCCGTTCCTTGTTGCAGAATTTGGGTGAGAACTTCCATAAAAGCTGCACGTGTTTGCAAATCTGGATTATAGCCAAGGTCGATGGAATGCATTAGACCGGAATCAATGTTGGCACCAAGTAGATTGGACATGGCTTGTATAGTGGAATGCCTAAGGGCGGTCAACTTGCCAGCTGCCATGCGTGGACGTGGCGGCAACAAAGGAGTACTGTTAATGTCCTTTTCCGCCTCAGAGCTGTCGATGCAGTCGTTCAGGAGATTCATGAATAATGTGAAATATTTTAAAAACAATGCGCTTTTGGCATCCATGAGATCGCCACGATCCGATTCCTCAGGTTGCAATGGGAGTCCACGCAGCAGCGCAGCAACAGCCTCCATGCAAGCCTGGTCAAGATCTCGGAAAATCAATGTAGTGTTGGACATCAGCACAGCATCTGCGGAGCTCGGCGGCGCTATTTGATGTGAAGTGCCCATGACCCAATCCGTTAAATATTCTACAAGCTTATTGCGGAATTTCATTTCTTGGCGAAATGCCAAATCGTCGCGCCGTTTCATCATGACCTCTACCAGTTGGCACAGCTTCGTTTTAATGCGAATCGCATAGACATTCATGTCCAAGTGACGCACATAGCGCACAATTCCCAACATCATGCCCTCAATACTTGTCACGCCCAGATGCTCTGATGGCGGCGGCTGCTCGCTATTAGGATCTCTACTCGCCTTGGGGTCCAATATAGACTTCATGATGTAAATCGTATGCTCGATGAACTGTGTGTTTATATCAGTAACATTCACATTGACCTGGCCCTGTTGGTCGAAAAACTTTTCGACGATGGCTCTTATCTGATCAAATAGTATGGGATATAGCTGTGTGGACATTTCTTCGCCTACTAACTCCTTGACATTCTTCTGTATGTTTAAGCCAATCTTTTCATTGTTGCAAACCAGCAGACGCAGTAGCTGTCCAATGAACCTTAGGAATATTAAATAAAATTAGTGGTTGATTTAAGTCAGTTCAAATTAATGCGCACTGTGTAACTGGGCAATAGCTGCAATCTTGTGGCGGCGCTGGCGGAATGGCAGACAAAGACACTACGCTAGGATGTAGTGAGCCATGGCCAGAACTGGTCGAGCTGGAGTAAACGGAAGCCTGTGCCAGCGATGCAACAGATGCATTGTTCTGCGATTGCTGCAACAAAAGCTGACGACTGCTGTTGCGTTTCTGCAGGCAAACTCCACCCAAGGCCAGCAAAAACCATGTCATATTGGCCCATTCGTTAATTTGTTCCTCTAGATCGTGCTCGGAACTTTGGTGGCTGGCACGACGCTTGCCCATGCCGCGATGAAACATTTCCGCTTGCCCATCTTCGCCCTTCAATTTGGGATAAGTCTGCAGCACCTTGCTTAGTACCTCCCAGTTACGAAACGTTTCCTCCCAGGCGGGCTGGACACCATGCACACAATGTTCAATTTTGCGGAGAAGTGTCATGACGCGTTTTTGTAGCGTCACACGGCTTAAAACGCTGCCATGGTTGTTTTCAAAAAAGCAAACTCGATTGTCTGGGGAAGCTATCAAAGAAATAACAAAGATTTAATAACGGCTTGTAAAAAAATGTTATTTTTGCGACTTACTTGACGAAAGCTGTGCAAGCTCCTGATAGATGTGATAGTTGGGCATAATAAAGCCTACGGTTAGCTCATCGGAGCTGCAGCAAATTTCTGCTTCCTCGCAGAGCAGACCAAAACATGAGAGCGATGTGAGCACCGCATCCAAGTCCACGCTCCACAGGTACATAAAGAAAACTACTTCCATTTTGATATGCGCCTGCTTGCATATGGCTATTTGACTGCCTACATGCGCATAGTCCTTGTGCCGCTGCAGAAACGTATTGCGGCAGATGAGTATCTCACGCAGCCACTTGAGCACATCCGTATAGTTAGCTATCTGATGTTGGATAAGTTTCTGCGAGATGGAGAACAACACCTGCGAACTAACGTCCCAAAATGTGTTGATGGGCGCTTCCGGATTCCAGACTTCAATTTTATCAGGTGCATGCAGCGCTAGTAAAGCTTCCATAGCCTCTTGTGCCACATCCGGCAGAGTTGTCTGATGCACCAGGCTGACTAGACCGTTAATTAGCTCCAATGTTGAGCTTTGCACCTCATGCGCAACTTTCCCCTGCGTCTACAATAAAGGTCATATTTAAATGAGTTACAATCAAATATAATAAAGTTAGTTTACGTTCAAGAGCAGTGTCGGATCGGCATGAATGAGTCGCACAAACAGCAGCAGGAGCATTTTGTGTGCTGGTCCTTCCTCGGCACGGTTTAGACCCTTCTGTGTATCCTTTGACTTGAGCGTTAAGGACGTTATATAGCGCAATGGTGTGTGTGCTATATATCCTTGCGTTGCCTTGTTCAGTGTATCCGTAAAGAGAGCACGCAGCTCGGCGGAACGATAATGGACAACATCGGTCTGAGGCCACCAGGGCAGACGCGGCTGGTTGACAATGCGAAACGGATTCTTGTTCTGCAGCCGAAAGTCTACGTAGATATGAGCCAGGCTGAAATTTACATGAATTTCATCAACTTAAATCAATTGCAAAATTAAAATACGTTCAACTCACCGCAACAGCGAACAGACAATCACGAAATGATAGGCCTGCGGAGAGGAGAGATTGAGACACACCTTTAGGGCTTCAATGTTATGAGGACTGATACGAAAGCAGGATACCCAGCAATCAATCATAAGTTCGATATCAGCATAATTGTAGCCTTGACCGCGCGAAAACGGTTTCAACGGATTAAAAAGTAGCGCCTTTAGGTCGTTTATGTAGTACTGCACCAGTTTAAAGACCACATTGTTGGAGTCATTGTTGTTGATGTACGTAGATGCTTTGCATAGTTTAACACAGGCTATGGCCGATGATTCGGTCACCTGCTTCGACGGCGAATGCGGTCCCAAACCACGTTTAATGCTTTCAATAAATTGCCTGGCTGAGAAATCTTTGTCGCGTGATGTGGATTGTGCGGACTTTGAGGGAACCTTCTCCTTTTCTTTTTCCTTCTCTGACTGCTGCAACTCGTTGACAGTGGTTTCCAAACTGGAGGGATTTAATATAAGCAGCAGCATTTGCAGTGGCCAAACTTGAGTTTTGCTTTTTTTGTTCTCCGATTTAAAGTACTCTACAAAGTCTAAAAGTGGCTCCCAGCACCTAAAATGAAAAAAAGGATTTTATAAATTATATGTTTTAGAGATACAAATCAGATATTTTTCGTACGTAGATATATCGCGATTAGTGCCACGTTGCAAATCCTGAAACTCTTGAGGATGGTACTCAATCCAGTTCCATATCGCTTTCTCCAGCGAAAAGAGCAAAATCAACGGCGGTGCACGCTTTGAGCGAAATTTGGTAATTGTTTCTGCAATGAAGAAGCGGTTTATAATAATTGTACCAGCTTTATTGCAAAAGCCATAAATATACCCTGCAACAGCTTGGTCAGCTTAACCATGTCCATATCAATGTGCTGTATCAATTCAATATCGTTGTAGTCGGGGTTCTCTTCGGAGCAGGAGGTCAGCTCCTGAATACGCGCCGAGATCCGATTAAAAACGGCTGAGAAGTGATTTTGCGACAATGCGAAAAGCACTTTAGATGCCAGCGCCTTTAGTTGGGCCGCATTTGGATTGTTGTCGCTTTGCACATCCACAAACTGTGAAATTTCGCGTAGCAACAGTTTCACATTCATAGCCTCCTCAAAGCGTGCCGCATCCTTGCTCTGATTGGCAAGGCAACGTTCAAGTGTAGTCAATATTATGACCAGCGACTCGAAGTAACAACGTTCTGGCTCATATCGATTTTGTAGCGCCTGTTAAATTTCAATATTAAATTACATTGTTTTAGTTAATTGTTAAAATGTTTTAACTAACAGCCTCGTTGACGCGCTGCAGCATTTTCGTTAATCCGGAGATGACCAGTGAGAAACGGTAGCGCGAGATGTGTATAAGGCATGCCATCAACTGGTCTTGGCTCATGCGCGCCTGAGTTCCATAAGCTCCAATTTTGTTTGGAAGCTGCAAGTAAAACGCATTTCATTGATTATTCTGGTATGTTTACCTCCTACAAACTTTCAAAAATAATTGCATATACTATTTGAGTGTTACAATTACATATTATACACCATTTATTCAAAATTATTAGTTTTTTAAAATTAAATCAGTGAGTCCTCGCCTTAAAATAAATATGACGAAATAAATTAAATACTAATAAATTAAAGATACTAAAGCTATTTAATTAAACATTCTTTATTCAACATTATAGTTTCTTATCATGTCAATTGTTTACTCGAATTTAAAGCTAACTTCAAAAATACAAAGTTAGGTGCCCTTTCAAAGGGTATACACACATCGTTGGGCCATTAAAAACAGCTTTTCAGTTCATTCATGAAGCTTGCGCCGGCCCAGCTGCCGCCCACGCCTCCTTCCCACCCACACTCACACCAAAACAAAACCAGCAGCAGGTACATTTTTTCACTCTGCTGAAAAAGCGTCGTGATGCACAATTTAAAAGTGCTGTAAAACATTTACCTGATCTTCGAATCTAGCCAGCAGACCAGTCGCCCATTCTCCAGGCTTTTGTGAAGCCATATTGCCTAAGTATAATCAGATCTGAATGGTTTTTCACTGCATTTTATTAAATTTTTAAGAACGACACAGTTCTGTGGTGCAGAGTTGTCAAAACGATGGCTAAGTTTAAGCTGAAGGAGAACTGTATGTGTGTGGGCAGCATATGGAATAAACAGGTTGTGAAAAGATGTGCGCCAATTTATACTCTCTGCGCATGACGACACAATCCATTAGATTTTGTTAATGTAATAAGGTTTAATCAGCCGTGGTCGTTATAACATAAACAAATAAAATACAGAACGGCATAATGAATGGCATAAAATTATTCTCTTGACATAACTACTACAAGGTTGTAGGCTGTGACGTCACAGTATTTTGTGTTGCTGCACAAATTTGATGACCTTTTCAATATATTCTCTGTTAACAAAACTTATCGATAGTCGAATATTTTGAAATTAACTGGATGTGGTTGATCTAAATTCTGTTGCAAAAAACTATTGCTTAAACTTTTTCAAAGTAAGAATCACTTTCCCATGCATTTTAAGGTGTTTCGTGAATTAAATACAATTGGCAAATGCTTAAACACTCGTGCAATTTTACTCAGCTGTTTACCAGGGCTACGATGTATCTTTTCGATATTTATATGAGTACATCGATTACAACACAACAACGCTAGTGCTGCTCAACGTAAATACAATAGAATCGAATGGGTATGGCCGGAAAAGTGCGGCAAACTAACCGTTTAATTTTAAAATTAATTTCGGATTTCCTTTCAAGAGACAACAAAAATAAATTAATTGAAGATGTTTTATATGTAAGTATTTGTAGTTTATTTA
The DNA here is from genome assembly GCA_018901835.1 of Scaptomyza graminum. Lineage (NCBI taxonomy): Eukaryota > Metazoa > Arthropoda > Insecta > Diptera > Drosophilidae > Scaptomyza > Scaptomyza graminum. The sequence goes on from JAEIFL010000302.1 coordinate 1,478,475, forward strand.
ATGATCTTTTTTGTATGCATAACAAATTTTTGTATGTAATTTTTTCCTCAATTTATTGATTTTTGTCTGGTAGTGTATGTTATTTGTTGCAGCTGTTGTGTCAATCTCTTTGTGGATCGTGCAAATACATAATACGTATTTTCAAGTTACATAACACTAATTATGTACTTATATATTCTAACGTTTCGTTAATACATATTCAGCATATCGAGCGTATATAGGTCGTTATAAAACGATTTTTGTTCTAGTGTTTTGAAATTTGCATTTTAATGTGACCGTTTCAAGTTTTAATTTTCTAATATTGTACGGTATAAAGTTTAGTTTAGCTATCTAAAAAACACATGTACAGTCGCAATTAATATTTATTGAAAACTTGAGTTATTTTTTAAATAACGACGCCTTATGTGAAAAAATAATCTTTACTTATGTTTGGGATTGTTGGCTCTTGGGGAAGTGTTTCGTTTTTTCTTTTATATTATTTTTGAAAGGGAAATTATGAGGTGTATAATAACTTGTAAATTACGAGTCATAAAAACTTATTGAAATTGTTATACAATTATTGTTGTGAGCTTGAAAACAGTTATGCAAAAATTTTGTTAATTTTGCAGCTTGTATCATTTAAGTATTACTTGCATTGAATTAAGTTAAATGCAATTATTGATATTCAAAAATTTACGTATTGATTTGCTCTTGCTTGAAAGATTTGCTTATGTATATGTTGTTTGCGTATTATTTTATTTTTGTTTTTTGTACAAAGCCTTGGTATAGTATGTATGTAGATGCTCAGATATGGTATTTGCTTATTTTTTATTTTATGTTATTTTGCCTAAGCAAGGCTTAATTTAACATATTTGTAATATGTATGTATATTGTTCTATAATTTTTCTATTTTTTTATGGTTTTGTATGTCAAGTTTGCAAATGGACGTTTATGAGTATTTAAATTCCGAAATAAATACTGTTATAGTTTTATTTATTTTAATAAGCTAGCTGAATTTAACTAAAGATGATAGTCGTTGTAAATATTCATTACATACAATAATTGTAACTAATTTGCGTTGTCCCATTTTCGATTCGCTCTTAAAAACTAAACTGTTCGCTTGAAATTTAATTTCAATGCAATGCAGCAGCTCTGCCTTTGAGCAGGCCTGTCAACCCTAAGCAAGAGTCAATATAAATAACTTAATTAAGTGCTAGAACTTTCCACCCTTTCATACTCCACTCTCTCTCTCAGCTACTAGTAGTAAAGACTAAATTTAACAATTCCTTTAGGGGCTTCAGAGACTTATTGGGTTTGTCCAATTATTGGAATTTTTATTTTAGATCGTCCACACTTGCACCTTTTCGGCCACAACACACCAGCTGGCCCGCTCATAGTAGGAGCTGACAATATGCAAACTGGCCACATGATGATTAATCAGTGCATCCAGTTCACCCTCGCGGAATACATGATAGTAGCGATGATGCGTCGTTGCACCACCACCCTGCGATGGGCTGTCCAGTGAGGTGTTTGAGCTATTTGAGCGCTCCAGAGATTCGGTGGAGGTTCTCTGCTGCAGCGTCTGTGGATGCTGTGGCAGTTGCTGCGATGGTGATGGAGCCGTATCCGTCGAGCTTGATGCACTGGAGGTAACCGATTTGGTGGCACTAAAATTGCGACGACGCTGTCCATACTCGTGCATTCCCTCGCCCAACTGATCGCCACCTCGTGCCTCAATTGCCTCCGCATCCTCATCCTCCTCGGGTATGTCTAAAGGGGGAACAACGTAAAGTTTTCTATCTAGTCAAAATTTTTATCTACTTACGATAATCATCATCGCGCACATCGCTGTCGCCGTCTTCTTGGATCAAATATGCCGTTTCCGGATTGAGATTGTAGTGTCGATTGCGCTTGTATTTAAATTTGGAGATCTTGCAGTGCTCGTAGATGCCAAGTGTATAGCTACGTTCATTCTCTTCATCTTCCTCCTCCTCGCCTTCCTGATCCTCGGGTATGGTAAAGCTGCGCGTTTGCGAGGACAACGATGAGGTCGACGACGAATTGGGTGAGTGCTGCAAACTGGGCTGCGTAGAAAGATTGGCTAGCATAAGACGACGCTCGCGCAGCTCATCCCGCAGCGACATCAGATCACCACTGCATCGCTTTTTGGAGCCACCGCTCAAGAATTCGCCTATATCACCAATCCCGTCCAGACTCCGACACTCCACTCGATTGTACTTATCATCCAGTTCACGCTGCAGCTGTGCAGTTAGTTGTTCCGCAAATTCCGCGCAGTCGTGAGGCTGCTGATTCGCCTGTGCCTGGCCAGCTGCATCGCGTTTATCCGGCAACAAGGGAGCACTATCCGCATTCAGTATGATATCATTTTCATTGGGCGTTCCATTGTTAATCGGCAGCTCGCCCTTGAGATACTCCTCCTGATTATAGCTGAGTTGTTGACCCAACGCCGAGTCAGATTCATCGCTGGATTTTCCTGTGCCAGTGCCAGTGCTCATAGCCGATAGCAGCTGTGCGGAGCGAGGTGCACTTATCACGCTGTCAACAGAGTCCGGTGAGGAGGGTTCACTGGAATCACTGTCCAGATCATCGGTGGCGGGATTAAACAGCTCCAATGAAAGTAACTTACTACTGATGCTACAACTACTGCCAGTTGCTGCTGCCGATCCAGAGGCACGTCGTATAATCGGAAAGTTTTGGCGCTGAAGCTGCAACGATTGCTGCTTCCGAAATTTGGGTATCGCTGGCATCTCGCGTATCGTCTGCCGTGTTATCTTCGGAATCGTTGTCTGCTCCAGTTGCTGTTCCTGCTGCTGCTTAATGTGCGCAGCATCAAAGTTGAAACGTTCCGGTTTTGTAGCTGGCGTTAGGATAGCCATTGCTGCTGTCACTGCTGACATTGATTGTGGCGGAGATGTAACCGTGCCTTGATTGGCAGCCGGCGAGTGAGCGGGCGTTGGGGGGCAGGGCATAATCAAAGGTGATGTTGGCACTGAGTGTGTGTGCTTGTGTGTGTGCGGCAAACGTGCGCCGAGTGTGGCAATCGTTGCGGTCGTTGTGATTGTTGGCGCTCCAGCTGATCCAGCCGCGCCAGCTGCGGCTCGCGCTGCTCCATTGCTGGAACCGGAGTTGCTGCTGCTTGAGTTGGAGTTCTGATGCTGTTGCTGATAGTTCAATTGCTGCTGTGCCTGCTCCGGTTTGGGTATGAAGATGACCGAAGCAAAGCTATCCTCCGACTCAATGCTTGTATCCGATTGCAGACTGCTGTCTTTTGAGGAATCCGATCCAGATTCACGGGAGTGCCGACGTTCATTGCCCTGCTCGCTATCCGCACAGACGGCACAGTCCTGCTGATAGGCGCTGCAATGGCAAAGGTTTGCCGCACTGCAGTCCACAGTGCTGCAATAGCTCACTGGACCCGTACTAGATGTGCTGGAGAGCAGCAGATGAGCCGAAAACAGTCCACCAGCATTGCTGCCAAGATGATGATGATGGTGATGCTGATGAGGATGTGTATGTGGATGTGGATGCGTTTGTGTTGTGCTCTGCTTGTTGCTGGGCTGCTGAGGATTTGTATTGCTGGGAGGCGTTGGATAAGGTTTGATATTCTGCATAAGCTTGTTGATGCCCGTTTTCGTCACCCGCTCCAGACTGCCGGTGGAGCTCTTGATCTTGGTGGTGAAACCGTCCCGTATAATTTGCAAACGCTTGGAGAACATTGCCGAGCGACAGAGAAAGGCTTCATTGAGCGAATTTTGCTTCTGTATACGTTTTCTTACTCCCTCCTTCTCCCGCAATCTATTTCCGGCCATCAGATCCTCATTCAGCGAGCTCTGCTTGCGCAGAAAGCTAGGCATTGTGGCAGGAGCGGGTGGGTCACTGGCTTCTGTTGGTGGCGTTGAAGTTGCCGAGGCATGCTGATTTAAACTCGAGGCAAAGCAACCGGTGCGAGTATAGAGACTACTGCTGACGTCGCCATTGGAACCGTTATAGCTGCTGATCATTTGGAATTCTGTGGAATGGGATTGCTCACTGGAGTGCGCCAAGCTGTCATCCTCGTTGCACAGCGATTGCTTTTGCTTGATCAGCTTGGGCCTTCGACTTAATGTGCTGCCTGCACTAACAGTCGCCGTTGGCGAACTGCGGCCATTCTGCTGCAGTTGCGCCTCGGGAGCGCTTAAAAGCAACGCTGCTGCAGCACTCGCGTTCATCTCGCTGGGCACCAGTGGACCACCTAGGCTAGGCACACTAGAGCGCGAGCGTACAATTTGACGTGGTGGCGTTTGGAGAATGCTACCCAGGCTGCGTGATTTGAGGCTAGCGGAAAGTGGTGGATCGCAAAAGTCATCAAAATCTTCGAGGCGTCGCAGCTCTATGGGTAAATCCTTGGCATCCTCATAGTCCAGGCTGCTGTTGTTTTTTGTGTCCTTTGATGTCCACGAGTCCAGGAACCATGCATGTCGACGACCGCTTGCCAGTTTCTAAAAGCAGTGTAAAAGCAATAAAAGAATCAAATTTCCGACATTAATATATTGTATAAAAATATAATGTTTATTTTCCCAGTAAATCCCATAAGCGTAGTAACTATATCTCTGAGTAATTATGATGATTTTTATTATTACCTGTAAAGCTCGCCGCACAAAGCTGTAGCAGGATTCACCTGGCGATGATGAGCTTAAACTGGAGCTATCGCCATCGCCGGCAGATCGACTAGAGTTGGTTGAGTCCTCTGTGTAGGCGTTATACGGTGGAAGAAAGTCATCCTCATCGTCCTCATCGGAGTAGGAAAAGTTTCGATTCTTTGGCGGCTGCCATGGTATTAGCACATCCTGCGACTCGAAACGACGATGACGTTGCTCCAGCGCCCACACCGTGATGACAACGCGTCCGCCAATGCGCAGAATTCGCGCCAGTTCCCTTAGCGCGCGCACGCGGCGCTCCGTGGTGGCAAAATGGTGAACAACGGCTAGTGAGAGGACTGCATCGAAGCTGTCGTCGCGAAAGGGCAACTCCAGATTGTCGCACAGCGTCACCTGTGGGCCAACGAGAGAGGAAGAGAAAGGATAAACAACGTAATTATGACCAAGTCAGTCCCATGGGAAATATGAGTAGAGTCTTATAGCCTATTTCCATTGCTTAGTTACTGTTAAATTTAACAGTCAGTTCCGAAAGTTGTTTCCATTGCACTGTAACTGAACCTCAGTTAATGAATCAGCTGTTCGGTTTGTTTTGGTTTGGTTTGTTATAGCTAAAATTACGAATTAATCATGAAGCGAAATTTATTATTGCAAATTGTTAGTGCATTATTGTAAGTTTGATTGACATACATACATATGTACATGCTATTTCTACAAGCTTATTTGCATGTTATGAAGGAGCAATGTAATTTTATAAAAACATTGGCCACGAACATTGCAAATAGCAGAAAATAGAAGCGTCTATCTGAGTGGTCATTTGTAAGTTAAAATTAAATTGCAAGCATATTTGAAAACATTATAATATCTCTATATTTATGTTGAAAATAGCCAAGGCATGGATAGTTTCGGGAGCTGGATGTGCCACGAAATAGTGATGAGTTTATCAAGTTTTTCTCTGCATTGCCCTGAAACAAGTTCTCCATGCCTTGCTCCCAAGTTACGTAGTTTTTTTCGTAAATACATCTAAAAAAGAAGTATATTAATTAGTTTAAAAATAGAATTTAAAATTGCGCTCTCTTTTTCAACGTTTAATCAGCTGTTTTGTGAATATCGCGATAAGTGTTCAAATGAACTGGTTTCTCTTCAGTTATGCTTCAGTTAATATTTACGGTCAGTTTTACTTCAGTTAATTCTTCATGGGAGAATACATGCAAACTGAACCTCAAGTTACTGTTAACTCACTGTTAAATGAATAACTGAGCAGTGGAAATAGGCTATTAGGGTCTCTCTCTCTCTCTCTCTTTCTTCACTTGCTGAATACACAGCCAATTAAATTAAGCAAAGTTTCTTCGCCCACACGCTAATAGCGATGCAAAGAAATCACGTTGCACATCCCATGAGTAACGGATCCCATTCTCTACAAAGCTTCCTTCCCAACCTCTTCAATTCCTTTGAAAACTTTCCAAAAATCTGTGTTGAGCAATAGATGTTGAAGAATTTTATAGTTTCCTTTAATTCGTCTCGCTTAGGAAAGTTCAAAGAGCACAAAATTAAAGTAAAGTTCGTAGCAAAATAATTTACTGCCTTAATGCGATAACTTAATAAACTTGTTGTCAGTTATAGTCAGCGTTCTGCACGTACTTTAATGTACTGGATAATTCGTTCATTATAGCTGTAAATTTTGAGGAAACTTATAAAATTGTCATTCAAATATTTCAGATTTTTTCTGAATGCTGTTTTTTTACTTTTAAGGTTTTCAGGCCAACATAGCTAAGCGAATAAGTTTCTATTCTTCATAGTGAATATGTTGATATTTGACAATAGGTTGTTGAAATCTGTTGAGATGGATTGGTTACTTTTTGATATTTTCATATATTAACACAAAACATTGTGCTCTTGACTATATTTAAGCTTTTGTTAGCTAACGAATCCCGGTTAGCATGGTTGCTTTCTGCCAATTACGAACACTCAGCAAGTAAAAAAGCGATTTGTTAATGGGATGTTGTATTAAATTATAAATTGAATACTATTTATAATTATTTTCATCAGTATTTAGGTATAAATTTGCATTTAATTCCAGAATTTGCAAACATTTAACTGGTGAATAAACTTGTGCCATTTAAGAGTACAAGAGCACAAACTTATAGAGTATACTTTGTTGAAATGTACATAAGTGAAGACTTTTCAATTGGTATCAACAACGTGCAATTAAAAATTTACTTCATCAAGATGGGTTGAAAACAAAAGTTAACTCACTCGCTTGATGAAAATTGGCAGTTGGTTTAGTCAATTTGCCATGGAATACTTTAACAAACACACACAAAAGCGAGCACACACACACACATACTGAAGCTTCCAGTTAGCCCAGCTAGTTGCATTGGTTGAGCTTGTTTTTGGTTCGCTTGAATTGAATAAGTTGTGGAAGAGTTTTTCGAATGTTAGCCAGTAAACTGACCTAACCTAACTGTGTGGCAGGTGCTTGTGAATGTGTATTTTATTTGAAAATGTTTCGTTTATATTAAATTTCATGTCACGGTCAGCAATAAGAGTGTCAATAGAGCCTAATAATATAAAACGGAAATATACAAAACTTTCACACATCGTAAACGTGATGGAAAACAATAATGCAATTCGCATTTGTTGACAACACGTTTTTAAATCTGTAGTCAATCATGTCTATATCAATTTTCAATTTCCCTTTAAATGCAATATGTACAAAATAAGCCACCATCAATTGCATACGCCTTATAATAAATCATGCTACAAAAAATAAAAAATAAAACAAGTAAGAAGGCTCTAGTCGGGTGAGCCCGACTAGAAGATACCCTGAACCCAGTTGCAATAAATATATTACATTTATAAAAGACTTTGAATAAACTGACTAAAATTCAATCGCTTCAATTCGATATCTCCGGTGATTCTTAACCGATTTGAACGAAATTTTCCGAGATGTGTTATCGTTACCCATTATTTCAACCTCTATTTTTACATTTTACAATTTCGTTCTTTTTTTGTCGATACCATGCGTATATCGGAAACCAGAATAGGTATCGATAATTTGAAACAAACTTGTTCTGCTTATGGTATAGGAGAACTTATATTCAAAATCTGAAGTCTCTAGCTCTTGTAGTCTCTGAGATCGACGCGTTCATACAGACGGACAGACAGACAGACGGACAGACGGACGGACAGACGGACAGACGGACATGGCTATATCAACTCGGCAGTTGATGCTGATCAAGAATATATATACTTTATAGGGTCGGAGATGCTTCCTTCTGCCTGTTACATACTTTTGCACAAAACCGTTATACCCTTTTTACCCTTTTTATGGGTTTAGGGTAAAAATAGAATCAATGGAGAGGGAACGGATGAATCTTGCCCTCTGTTCTCCATTCAGCTGGACTATCTCTTATATATATATTCAGTGCTTTATTTTTTCTGCACGTACCACAAATATAATTTGTACGTTGCAATAACGCTGATATTGCTCCGTCTGTATTTGTGTAACTGCAAAAAACCAACAGCCTTGACCTGTTGGCGAGATACTTAGACATGTCAGAGCTAGGAGCCTATGCAACAGACGTTGCAACCTAACTTGTGTCAAAAAAGTCTTGAGCAGCAGATATAATTTAACTTAAGTGTTTATCCTCAAAGTTGTCAGCTGTAAGGTCGGGGGTTGTGCTTTAATAACAACAGTATATGATGATCTTTGGAGCTTTAAGATTATTTAACACAAAATGACTTAACTTAAATCTTATCTAAAAATCTCATTAATATTTAATTAAATTGCATCATTGCCACCTGTCTGGACAGTTTTATATTACATTTTGTGGAAGCACCGTTCGTAAAAAAAAAGTCCAACTCGGAACTTTCTATTTAAATGTACCATAGTTTGACAACCCCCAAAGATCTGCATCAAACTATCTTTAAACACAGCTCCGCCTTTGCAGGCAGACTTCTTAATACCCGTATTTTTTACTGGTATCAGAATAGTCGGTTGTGTTCGACTGCAAAGTTTTCACTTGTTTTTATGCTGTTGAAAAGAGGAACTCAAATAATATGGATATTCCTAAGATCATGAAATCAGCAATTTTTAAGAAGCATGAATAAATGTGACAAATTATTATTAACATTTCTAGAGTTTCAAATAGCTTTATGTCAATAATCTGCCTATGGCTAAATCCTGTTCACTTACGTGCGTTGCTTATACGTCTTTGACGTTTGTATGAAGCAGCTGCAAATAAAAATGACACGCATCTGGCTTTAACTTTAGTGCTTTGTCCAAGCGGCATTCAATGTTTTTTTTTTGTATTATAAACACGTGCTTATGGAGTGCCATGAATGCATACGTTGACATTTCTCTATGCTCTTTATAAATTGTATTTATAGCAGTCGCCATTTTTTATTCACACACACACGAACATGTACTGTGTACTGTGTACGCTTGCATGGTGCATGCTTTGTGGGTGTGCAATGTCACACTGGTCGGGTACATTATGGTTTTGAAATTTATGTTGACAAGTTTTCAATGCAGCTCCACTGACGCCATGAGCGTCAGGTGAAACATGTTACGCATACGCCATGTTGCACACTAATGAGGCCAAAGCGCAAAGAAGCTGAACGGACTGGCCGGGTCCGAAAGGGTGACACAAAGAGCACGAAAGAAAAACGAAAACAACTGCAATACTATATATGGTATACCTACATATATAGGGAATATCTATATAGATGCAAGTACATACATTCATATGTTCTCGTGTACAATTGTTTGGCCTTCTTGCCCCGCAGCTTATTTAAATGGTGTTTAAACGAACCACAAAAAAACACAGTCAAAAGGACTGCAGAAGTTTCGCTAGGTAGGCAGCACTCAGCTGGCACAAACATAAAAGATTTTGACTGAGTAGCGGAATAAAATGAATATCATCAAAGTGGGGCGCCGTCTTTTTTTCAATCATTTTTCTGCGGATGCGTCATTTTGGCCAGCAAAAAGAATTTATGAGTTCTTGACTGCAGCAAAATTCTGTGTGTGTTTGTTTTTTTTGCTCTATTTGCTTAATGCCTGCTGCATAGCTTGCTCCACTTGCCAGTTTATTGCTTTGCAAAATTATAGTAAATCAGGCTATGCACGACTTGTGAAATCAAACTTGCCTGACAGCAAGTGAAACTTTTCCCACAAGCAGATAGGTGCATAAGTACATATGTACGCAGAGCCAATGTGAAGTTAAATTGGGTTTATTTCGTTATTGCAAAAGCGAAAAAGAAAATCGTTGACAAGTCACGTGAGTTGCTTATGCGTATTGCATTTTAGTTTACTTAACACACACAAATTGCATATCATCAGCATGCTGTATTAAATAAAGCCAAATTTGGCATACTTTTCCTTCAATTGAATGGCACTTCAAGCTACCCAAATACAATGCTAATACTAAAGCCACAAGCATAATGGTTATGCGTACATACACATATTTGAAAGGGAATTCAGTTCACTGCTGAGTGCGCATTAAATGACTGGGTAATCATGTAACTGGGTAATCATGTAACCACATTTCAAAGATAGACCAAGTCTTAAAAGTTTTGATCATTTATATTTTTTTTGATTTCAGGATGTTCTTTTGATTAATAACTATAAAAGACAGCCTATTAGAAAATTTTTAAAACAATGGAAAATGATCTGAAATGTTGGTAGACTTATCAAATTTAATTGCTTTTAATGGTTAGCATTGAAATGTCAAGGACAGCTTGTATAGCAATCGAGCAATCATTGGCACATTGCATTGCTGTCGAGTTGAGTTGAGTCCAGATAATGATAATAGGGCTGGTTATTTAATAAATGAAACCATTTAAAGTAATATGTAAGCACTTTGCAGCGTGTGTGTGGCAGCATGTAACCGGCTAAGGTAGCAGCCCTGGCCACCACATGCACAATGCCATTGAACGGTAGTCCCTGACGCGTCGTCCTCGACGTAACCGTTAGTTGTGTCCTCGCCGTCATTACATGCGAAGTTCAATCCCACGCGATGCCAACAAATGCAATTTAAATGCGAAAAATGCCTGCAACTAAACCGAGAAGGACTAAAGAAAGCGAGAGTGCAGAGGGGCACACTATGAATTTCTTAGAAAATGGTATTTCTTGCCTGCAAGTGGCACCGTAAATAAGCGAAGCGAAACGAACCTTTTGTAATAGATTATTGCGAAAACAATTGCATACCTCCAGGAACTAAGAACTGGGAACAACTAAATGGTGGAGGGAGGTGCGGACTGCAATTTATTGTTGGCGGTTATAAAGAAAATTAAATGTTGTGGGCTTCGTTGCGACCACAACGACAATAATAACATCAAAACAATACAATGAACAACACAATGCACATTACTTAAATGGAGACTAGGAGCAAGCAAGCTACACAAATAAAGAGAAAATGCTTATTATAATAATAATTATCCATAAATAAGCAAACAAATTTTGAAAATTATCCATAATATTTTACTTGAAATAAAAGCCTGCAAATTATTATTCAACATTTTAACAACAATTTTGTTCAGCTAACTAAAAAGTTCAATAATCATGTTTAAATTTTTTGCCGACTTAAACCGAGTTGGGCCCGTCTGTTTGCCAAGTCCCAGTTGGACTCAGTATCGATTTAACTTCGTTTTGGCTGCAATTGTGCAAAACGTTGCAGCAGCAGTAGCAGAGACGGCTGCACATTATTAGTTGCTCTCTAATGACCAAAACGTTGCTCATTTTATGGCTCCATTGTTGGCAATTGCAATTATGGGAACATTAAAGCTCAGCGCTGGCTATTACATGGCAAGAGAACATGTGCAAATAATTTCAATGATAAGCATAATTTATGCGTTGCAATAAAGGCGACTGCTCGACTCGACTGGGACCGGGGCGGGGCCATTGCTAATATTTGAATAAATCCACTGTGTTTGCTCGTTCGGGCAAAATGGGTCAATTGTGTGGCCAAGAAGGGCACTCTACTGGTTCGCAGAGAAAGCACTAAAGAAAGAGAAGAACAAATGAACTATGCTTGACATGCCAAGAAATAGTAGGACACAAAACTCTTTGTATGTAAGCATATCATCCACACCTGTAATAGCCACAATGAAGTGCAAGTAATTTAACTGCACATCAATTACAATTTCATTCTATGCAAGACATTTCTCTTGTCGCCCACTCACCTCGCCACCCTTCTCGTGCGCCACCTTGCCGAGGCGGTAGCAACGATCGACGCCAATAGTGCATATAGCTGGATTGCATTGTGTAAGGTAACGCCCACTGCCGCAGCCAACATCGCAGACAACCGAGCCGGGCTCTAAGTTGCCCAGAAATTGTGCCACTCTTGGTCGCACCGGTCCCGTGGGCTCTTCACAATTCTCGTATACATCGTGGACGTAGGCACGTTCCAGAGCCGCTGAACGGCCGCTGGTATCACTTGATACACTTGTGGTTGTTGAGGCAATTGTTGTTGCTGGCTGCTTCTTTTGTAGTGTTGTCTCTGATGTTGCATCTGTTGTTGCGCAAGCTGACGTGGGCGATATAACCGTGGGCGCCAAATTAGCTGTTTGTGTTATGCTAGACGCTGCATTTGTCGCAGTTGCTGTTGTCAATTGTTTGGTCATTGTTGCTATTGTTGTTGCCGCTTCTGATGTTGCTGCTGCTCTTGGCATGCACTTTTCAAATGTTGTCGACAGGCAGGCCTCATCTGCAAAAGGAGATAAAGTGCGAACATGAAAAAGTGATTTATACATATATATTTATATAGGAATTGTTGGTAGATATGACACAATCTTAATTTTAACTTTTGCGAAGTGTTTCGCGAAGAATATATAAACGTTTTTAAACTATTTTTACAAACTTTCAAACATAAACATGTAATGTATTTAATGTATTTAAAAGCTTCAAAGCAATGAGTTTGTTTTGAATAGTTTAGAAAAAATACAACATATTTTTTTAATGGATGTTTCTAAAATATAGTAATATCGGTGCGGAGTTGAGACCACAACTACTTTGTGAGAAATATTTACTTATAAAATCATACACACATCAAAAAATCAAGTACATATATGTATGTAAATAGTTATATGTATTGCATTTATAAATAATAAAGTAAATTTATATTTGGCTTGTATAACAGTCATCAAAAGTATTATTAATAAATTTAATTAATTTATATCAATTGATGGTTGTGGCCAAAATCAACACGAAATTTCCGAGAAATACGAACTGTGTATTGTGCAACGCAATATGCAAACTGCATGGTTATTTATAACGTGCCAACAATTTGTATAATTAATGCAATTTGGGTCGCTTAATAGGAGCCATAATCTCAAAACTTGCGCCCCAATTGCATGCTCAACCAAATTTACAATTGCCAAGTGTGGGTGTTGTGGTTGTTGTTGCTCAATGCATGATATCAAGTCATAAAATCGTTACACCAACGTCAGCAAAGCTTACACTCACACACACATAAATACTCACACGCACACACACACAGAGAGAACCGTTGTCAACGCCGTCATTTGGCTACTTGCATACCGGAAATGTAGAACTAGTATGAGTTTGCATTGTTGTTGACATTTTATAACTGTATTTCCGGTGCAAGTTACCGTCAACGCTGCCCAAACCGAGTGCATGTCAATTTTTAAAACACCTTCAGGTTCGAAGAAATTGTCAGCATTATGAATTGCATTAAATGAAACGGCGCGCAAGAGGAGGAAACGTAATTGAAGAATGAGATGCTCCAAGGCATTGGCAAAGAGGCATTGCGAGATGGGGCTTGGGGGTAAAAGAGTGGCGGCTACTACTACTACAGCTACTGTGAAAGCGTAGGCGCCAAAGCGCATTAGCGTTGTAAAATGCAATTATAATTGAAATCAGATTAAAAGCAAATATAATGGCAACAATGACGCAGCGATGCAGCTTGTGGGAGAGAGCAGAAGAAAGAATGTATCCGTGTGTGTGTGTGTGCGTGGGTGTTAATGAGTGTATGCGCGGGTGTTAATAGGCACAGCAAACGAGCTGTGAATGTGTTTTACGACATTTTAATTGAATATTCTGGCTTTACGTAGCGACTGAGAAACAGAACGGATTAAAAGAAAATGGCAGCTGATCAATAAAAATCATTATATTCACGTCGAAAACATGCAACTTATGTTGTTATAAAATGCTGTATATTTATTCCTATAGCTATGAAAATATTTAAATTTGTATGACAAGGGCGAAGTAAGCCAAAGGCTATTTTTAAACTTCCAGGAATTAAGCTTTTAGATTACCTGGCAAGTTTTGTGATGCATTGAATAGATCTGACAAAAATGAAGTAATTATTATTATATAAACAAATGTTTACTTGACCAAGAAAACAACTGTATGTAAAAAGTTTAAGAGTTGGGTTAACTTTTTTTTTGGAAGTTCAAAATAAGCAAGCCCTTGATCGACTGTCAGAAAATAAGTCAAAATGTTTATTTCAGTAAAGGAAAATGTAAAAATAAGTAGATATAAATACACATACGTAAAACATATATACATTAGTTCAATCCAAACACGTAAAATATGTGCCCATAAGAAAAACAAGCTGTCAAGATTCCACAGATGCTTTAGAAAGAACATGCTTCAATTTTTCTATGTTTCAGGAATTTTATGCCTTTTCTTATTTTCACTGCTGTCGTTCGTGCCCTCAACATTTATTATAATAACATCATTATACTGCTATCTATGTCGAATCTTTTGTTACATTTTTGCGATATGACTTTAAATATTACACATACGTCTAATAGACGCGTGCACACCGTGCGTATGCATAATATTGTGCGGCTTGTAAAAGTGCTTAATTTTTTTTTGTTGTTGTTGTCGTCGTTATATGAACTCACCTTTTGTTAGGCCGTTGGTGCGCTGATAAAACGCATTCAACAATGCCGTCGACGTCAGTTCCGTTGATAACATGCGATGCGGGCAGGATGTAGGACAAGAAATGATTTTACGATATTGCGAATAGGCAGAAGCTGTTCCTGCTGCTGTTGTTGTTGATGATGTTGTTGACGTCGATGAGTTGGATAGAGCGAAAATGACTGCGACGGCGACGCGTCAGAAAATCAATGTGCATGCATAATTTAAAGTCAGTTGGCTGGTTGATAGAACCCGAAACCACGCGGCACTTGTGTTTTCTCGTTGTTTTCTTCTTTCTTACTTTGAATACGTCGTCGACTTTGAAATTGGCGTACTGTTATTTTTAGACTTTCCAACCGGGGCACGTTTTATACGATAATTTGCTCAATTTTGTCTTGAAATCTATCATTATAGCAACTACACGCGGTAATTGCTATTGTTGTTGTTGTTGCTGTTTGCTGCTGCCCTTAGCTACTTTTGTTGTCGCTACTGCTACTATGTCAAAGGGCACGGACATGGACATGGACACACGTTCGCTCACACACAAAATAGGATACACAAAATGCTTTTCACTGCTTCTGCTTTTGCTGCTAGTGTGTTTGTTGGTGTTGCTGTCAATGTGCCTGCCAAGCGACAGCCTGCCTCTGGCATATGACGTTTTCTTTGTGTGTTTGTGCGTGTTTGTGTGTGTGTTTGTGATTTTCTGCTTCGTATTGGCACTTTCCACTTGCACTTTTTTATATTCTTTTACTTTTCTTATTTGTATTAACTTGTATTTATTAATTGCAAACTTTTTATTACACGTATTATTTCTAGGCCACTCGCTCTTGGCGCTTCAATTTCTTAATACAAATACTCTTTGTGTTTGTACGGCTGTGTATTTGTAAAAATGTGCGTGTGTGTGTGTGTATGTGTGGGTATGCGCATCGTGTTTGCCGCTACGTTGTGTGTATGCCATGAGTTAACGTCGCGTACTGGTACCAAAAGCACGCGCATATCCTTTCGTTCAAGGATGTTGTTGCCATGTGGATTGTATTCAGCCAAGCTTTTGCATACAACTTGACGAAAGCTTCGGCTTACAGCTGTTGCCAGAGAGGGAAAGTGCTCGTTCAAAAATAGCTAGAATGGTAGAGAAAAGAGAGGGAGAGAGAGCGAGAATGTGAGAATGAGAGTGAGATAATGGCAAATAGAGAAAGCACTCTTAAATGATCCTTTCAATAAAGTTCATTGAAAATAACGACAAACTGTTAATGAAATAATTAAAGATGGTAAAAAGCAAGTAGACAGCTACAAAATTAACTTCATTTTCGATAACTATTTTAAACAATAAGCCTTAGATACAAGTAAATTTAATTTGCAACATTTAAAATATTGAAAAGAATACTTCAAAGAGTGTAAAAAAGGTTTGATTTATGAAGAAATTGTCATTTGCGTAATCTCTTAATGTATAAATGTACAAATTACACTAGGTTGGGTTAGGTTGTTATGAAATAAACTTATGCCGAACAATTGCATAAGTTTAAAAATATAATTTCGTGTTGTTGTTAGCTATAAATAGACAAACTCCGGGCAATAGAAATGAAAAGCTTAATCGCTTTATTTGTTTCCCAGCGACAGGCTGTCAAATTTCATGAATGAATCCCCCCTCCTGAAGCATTTGAAGACGCAGTTAAAGCACAAAACAACAAAAACCAAAAAAAAAAAAACAAAACAAAAAAGAAAACACAAATAGAAATAGAATAAGCATAAGCAGAAAAAGAACCTTCGTCAAGTTGGTAGCAGGGAGGTTGGGAGCTAGCTATCCTAAATAGTCATATAGTACTTACCCCTAGAGAAGGCAAAAAATGGCACACAATATATACACAACATTTTGCGCAGCGCAGACTCTACACTGAGTTCGACACGCTTGCACACTCCACAGGATATTACGCTCGCCCGATTATTTTTGATGAATGAAAAGCTTTATGTTTGGCTTTGCTGAGTATTACCACCCCAAAGAACCCTGCTCACTCCACCAGTCTTTGTCTATAGTTTCACGGAATGGAGATTCGACTGACGTTGTTGCTGCTGCTTTGGCTGCTCGGTGTAGTAAAAGCTAAAGCTGCTGTTGTGGGATCTAGCTTTTTGATTGGGTGGTTTGGTGGACTGGGTGGCTAACTGCCCAAGCGTCATATGGCTTTTTTTGTAAGCATGACTAATATAATCAAATGGCCAACGCGGCTGTTTAGATATGGCGTCGAAAACTTTTGGCGACATGCCAATGAGTTAAGCAAATGCGAGTTAAGCGGCCCGTCGACAGATAACCTTAAAAAAAATTTGTATGTACGTAGTATTAAGCCTCACAGCGGGGGCGTCAGCATCGCAATGTTTGTGTGTGCGTGTGTGCTGTGTTGATGTCGTCACAAAAGCCTGGTGAATCATGCAGCCGGCAAATGTTTTGCTTCTTCCGTAACGCTTTTATGGCCTGCTCTCTCTCTCTCTCTTTTGAGCATGTGACAAATGACAAGCAGACCCCTTCGAATAACAACAACATATACACTACTCAAATGTCTCAATTGTTATGGTTTTTGTTGTTGTTGTTGTTAGAGCCTGGGTATCTTCTCACTTAAAACGATATGCGTTGTAGGTTTAAATTATAAAAGTTTGCAAACAGGTTGTAGACAATAATGATAATATAATAATCGAGTTTTGCATTGGCAACAGCTGCAGTAATGTAATTAATAAGTATAGTAATATGTATGTATGTATAAATATGTACATGCATATGGCAGAGGAAGTTTTGCCATTGGCTTTTGGCCTGACACGCATGGCATTCAACGATTGTGCCATCATTAGTTGCGTTCCAGTCATAAATCATGCACACTCTGGCACAATACATACTATGAATGCACGTGGAATGGGTTAATGGGAAGATGATGATCAAGTTATATACATATATGCAGGATATGGACTGCACTTCTAATACTGTCACGTAGCCGGACTTTTGACAGGCAAGTGCCCTACACGTCATTCGCAACGTCATTTGTTGAGCCATGGGAAAATAAATAATACCAGTACAGTGAGCTCTTTATATAGTTATTGCAATTAGCAGAGCTTTGCAATTTATTTTACAAACAGATAAAGGGATGCTTAATAAAATAAAATAAATGTTATTCGTTGCGGGTTCAAGAATAATACATATCTAAATCTCTTATAGGCACATAATACTTACTCCATATTTGTATGTTAGATACAATTAAATTTTAATTAGAAAATTGTATTAAAAATTATGCAAAGCAAATACGCCATGCGAACACACTTTGCTTGTTATCTCTGATTTAAGGCAAAAGCAAATTGTGTGCAACAACAAGAAAAACAGCTCTAACAGCAGCTCGCGAATGTCCTTGCGATGCCGTTAATTCTCTATATTTGTCTTTTTCTCTCTCCCGCTATCGTTCCCTGTGTGTTTGTGTGTGTGTGTGTGTCGGCAAATGGAGTGCAAATTCCGGAAATACGCGAAATACAAGGCGCCTACCCAACCACACTCACAGTTACTGCTTATTGTAAATTTTGATGTTGTCGTGTTTTTCGCTCTCGCCCAAAAAAGTATGCAATGCAAATTTCAGGCAGCAGAACACGTACTACTTGCTGGTTGTCTGATAAAACTTGTCGGCATAACTTAACCGTGGCTTGTTTCAATGCGTCCCACTCCCGCTTATCTTCTTTATCAAATCTAATATTTGGCGCGTGGCGACAACGGTTAAAAACGACGCCATTTTGGATGGTCGTGTATTCTTGACAGCCTTGCAATGTGTTGCCAGTTCTATGTATTTTTTTTTTCGTCGGTCACTTTGCCAAAATTCACATAGCCCAAAAAAAATATATCTTATTGCGCATTCTTTCATGTTGGCTTGGTCAATGTTCGAGTGGGACGCTGAACGCCCGACGTCAGTAGCACACATACACACAATCGGCAAAAACAATGCTTACCAACTCCGCCTCGTTTCAAGGCCAAACAATGGGCACCAGCTCTAGTGTCGCGTGACGTAAAAGAATATTGAGTTTTCTTTTTCTAGTGGAGCGTCTCAAGCGAATTTCTTAAATAGCCAATTCACTAGTCACGTGTCAGGAAGGCCAATTAGAATAACCGTTCGAAAGCTTTTACGGTCCAGCTTTACAGTTAGCTAATTCACAAACCAGAAATGTCAAAAGTTACATACAACACAGGAACGGATTTTCAGTAAAAGTGGTCCAACATGAGGGCCCTGTTTAATAGCGAGTGCACTCACCATTGATACTAAACTGGATGCTGCAATGACTTAATTAAAGTCAGATTTCAGCTTTCTTATGCGATGAAAAAGGTTTCTTGAAATCGCAATCATAAAAGGTCAGAATAAAAACCCAAAACGTCTTAGCTTAATTTTAGATTTATTTATATTTAAGTCTTAGATGGCCATTAATTATTGGTTCTTCAATTGTTATTATCAATAGTTTTTAACAAAAACATAAAAGAAGAGAGATTACTGAATGCACATACTTAGCGCTTTGACTAGAGTTGGAACGGAAGTTTAGGTGTGCTGCCAAAGAATGCAGTTGCAGTAAAAATCAGATCCATTTAGAAACGAGTTATTTTGCTCTGTTCCGGCGATGGCGGTAAGGAACAAACAGATGAACGCGATGGACTTTGCTGTGGTCGAGGCGGTGGACGTTGTGGATTAATGTTGGCATTAGCCTGGCGTAAATTGGCAAAGAATTGCTGACGTCGTGGACCACCGCCGCGCAAAGGCAGTGTTGGTATCTCACTAGGCGACTGATGATGTATCTCCTCCTGCGAACAGTGACGCATTGCGGGATTCACGCACTCATAGACACTCTGCAAAAGAAAAGTATGAAATATGCTTAAGAATTTCAGATATAAGCGAACTTACCTGCTCCGAGGAGTACTGATTGTTTTGGGCAAAGGCTAGAGAGGTGAGCGAGGGCAATGCCTGGGCAATATCCGAGCGCTCAATGCCGCGCACAATAAGAAAAGTACGTGGTATAAGAATGCCTATAAGCACCGCCCAACCACTTGCCTGTAATCCCAACGGAATGGCTGCATCCCGCCACTCATCGCCGAACAGCGACAAAACAATCCACACACACCAGATAATCAGAATGAGCACGGAGCCAATCACGATAAGAATGCCCTCACGATAGTTGCGCTGTGATCGAAAAATGAATGGCACCAGACTGACTAGAGAACACAAAAGCAGGAAATCATAGGCCAGTAAGCCCCAAAGCCAGCTACCGTAGTAAATGTTCTCACAGGAGACGCTCTCCGAAGCCATGTTCATAACTACAAGCAGCTGCACGGACATGCCCAGCTGGACAAAGACACTAAACACGCAGATAACGGCCTGAATATATCCATTGACATGCGACAGAAATCCACCCTCAGAGCCAATGGAAGCCAACATCACAGCCCGGCAAAGCAGCAGCGAGAAGACAAAGCAATAGACGAGCGTCATTATGAAAACTCGCACAGCACAGAGCGTATTTAAAGTGTTCACATCCTCGAAAGTTACATGCGAGTTGAGCTGCTCACCTACATACTCCATGGAGAAGGGCACAAAGGAGCAGAAGACGAGGATAAGTGATAGTAGTAGCAATATTGATGTCACTGGATTACCCTCAAAGACATCGCCCAGAGAGATGCGCACCACAATGAACACTAGAATAGCCAGTGTGGCAATAAGACCAAGTATGGCGGCTGTCAGACCTGCTGCCACCCAAGTGGACAGTTTGATACGCCAGAACATGACGCTCTCTCCATCAAACAGAAACGGATGCCGTCGATTGTCACCGGGCGTAAACTGGCAATTAAAGACCAAACCAAACTTGGTCTTTAGCTCCAGGCTGGTGTGATTATCGCGGTTATAATGATAGTAAGTCGTCACATTTGTAACAAAATTTTGTGATGCAATCTCGCGCAGCTCCATGCGTAGCTCGCCTGTGACAACATCCACACTATTCTGCTTCTTCTGGTACATCTGAAAAGTCATCGAAGTGGACAGCTTGCGCATGCGTAACAGTTGAAGCAGCTCAACAGTATCATATTGTTGACGAAACTCCGGTGTGCGCCAGTCCTCAATGAAGTTAAGGAAATTAAAACAACTCTCCAGCACATAGAGATCCTCATCTCGCTTGCAGTGCTTAGCCAATGAGGAACGTAGCCAATTCATAAGATCCACTATTTGACTGGCAAAGGCCAGAATCCGTGATGGAAGCGCGCTCTTTCCAATAAGCACCTCGTCCAGCGTTGTGGGCATTGTGTCCAAATCAGTCGTGCGCAGTTCTATTTCATTCTCCATTAGTATAAATGCCTTGTTAGGTAATTCTGTAAGTTGATATTAAAAAATATAATATTATAAAATTATTTTAATTATAATCCTACCATTAAACTAAAGACATGCGAAATCAACCACGGGTTATTTAAAAACTAATCCAGCTTGTAGTAACGTCTTGGAACCTTTCTATAATCTTGATCTTTAAACTAACATATTTTCTTGGCTTACGGAAATCATTATTTTAAATTAAAGGGGTTGAGGTAGTATTAACATTTAGCAGTGAGTTGATTTTGTGCCATGTGTTCTCCCCATGTATAGAGTATAAAATAAAATTTTGACTGTTTTTATTTTCGAGCTTACCTTCCAAAAATACGCTATCCGTGCGCTCCGTGGGCACTGCAAAAACAGTGCCGTTTTCCTTGAAGCGATTGGCCATCTTATTGCCGAAAAGTATGTAAACATTATCGTCGCTCTTGAAGTGCATAAGGCACATGTGCTCCTGCCTGGCAGCTTCCATAAACTCATTATATATATCCAAATTTTCACTGATAATCTCCACAGAGGCAATCTTTTCGCCCCAGGGCATCTGATGTAGCAGATGTGCTACTTTAGGAAAAAGATAACCACGCGTTGAGGGTATGGGCCACACATTGTACTCCAAATCCGAGATGATTGACTCGAGATGCTTGTACAAATCATAGTCTATAAATATGCCTATCGAATATTGTGTACACTGTTGCAAATATTGAACCTCTTGTATGAGCAAATTCTCCGCCAGACTAGCATTATCCACATTGATAGCACGAATCCCTGTGGCAAAAGTATTATTGTTAAAGTTTATTTATGTTTTATTTCATCCTTAACTTACCAACTTCAAAGTCAGCTGATATTAGATTTGCCTGGTTAACGCGATTAATAACAAACAGCGCTGAAACAGGATCACTAGTCAACACGCTAAGCATAACATCTCCTTCAATGACTTGAACCAGTTCCTGCTGCCTGCGCATTACTTGCTCCCCATCCACATTCGATACGCTCAACTGCAGGCCATTAATGCAAATCTCTGGCACCAAACTTCCTGCAGCAGTTGTGCTGCTGTCATTACTGCTGCTGCTGTCAGCTAAATAGCCCTCCGTTGTGGAGGATATAAGTTGCGCCATTTGCTCATTGGTGCTGCCGGAGTTGTCATTGATTGTCGGTGGCACAGTAGTGGTGGTGGTGGTGGTGCTGCTACTGGTCGGTTGTGGCTTTGTTATGCGCAGCGATGCTGATTTTTTGGTGGGTTTCTCATCCGCTGTCGCACCTGCGCCTTCACAATGAGCTATGCAAGCTACTGTGATGAACAGGTAAAATAGCACTGGAAAAAGTATTAAAATAATACGATTTTATATATTTATTCTATCAAATATTAAATTATTTTTTCAGTGCAGGGTGTTTTAAGGGTTTATAAATTAAATATTGTAAACGTTGAAGTCGAATGAAACCGACTGCAGAATTCTCTGATACTAGTGATTAAACAGAAGG
Source organism: Scaptomyza graminum (assembly GCA_018901835.1). Classification (NCBI taxonomy): domain Eukaryota; kingdom Metazoa; phylum Arthropoda; class Insecta; order Diptera; family Drosophilidae; genus Scaptomyza; species Scaptomyza graminum. Next base: position 1,500,830 of record JAEIFL010000302.1, read on the forward strand.
TAAAAACTCAGCTAAGCTGAACGTCACTAACTATCTTTTTAACAAATTTGGTACCTCTAACTATAAGGATGTTTATTTTTTTTATACATTTTAAGTAATCGATATACCGATGTTCCAGTTTCCAGTGGGCGTTGCACACATTTCTTGGCACTTTATCTTATGGATGGATCTTGCAACAAACCAATATACTTCTCACCTTGGGTATCAGAGTATAAAAACTGAAAGTGTTTTTGAATTAAAAAAAAAAAAAAAAACTTAAAAAGTACGACCTGGATGCAACCTATTAAAATTTATACATTTGCAAAAAACGAGGGAAAATTTTATGTTGGCCACTAATTGTTGTTAAGAAGGCTCTAGTCGGGAGAGCCCGACTAGAAGATACCCTGAACCCAGTTGCCATAAATATATTAAATCTCCTTGCGCCCTAAAAGTATGCTTAGCTATTAAAAATAATAATCAATGTTTAAAAAAACAAAAAACTGACTTAACTTCAATCGATTCAATTCGATATCTCCGGTGTTTCTTAACCGATTTAAACGAAATTTTCAGAAAAGTTCTATCGTTACCCATTTTTTCAAACCCAATTTTTACATTTTTCAAAATCGATATTTTTTTTGTAATCGATACCATGTGTATAGCGGAAACCAGAATAGTTATCGATAATTTGAAACAAATTTGTTCTGCTTATGGTATAGGAGAACTTATATTCAAAATCTGAAGTCTCTAGCTCTTGTAGTCTCTGAGAGACGGACAGTCGGACATGGTTATATCGACTCGGCTGTTGATGCTGATCAAGAATATATATACTTTATGGGGTCGGAGAAAACCATTATACCCTTTTTACCCATTTTATGGGTTCAGGGTTTCCTAATCATTAAAATTCTAGTTAATCGAATAAAAGGACTTCATTTTATTCTATTTATTTTTTGAAAAACTGAGAAATTGTGGTCTTAGCACTGTTACAATTTACACTTTTCTGAACAGCTTTTTCGCAATGTGTAACGAGGGTTGCGTTGATCGCGTTGATCGTACTGGAGTTTTGATCTTACATTTATTTATTACGTAAGTTTTAGAAATGGCAATTATCTTAAAATATAATTAATTCAACGGTTTTATTAAAGTTTGCCAAAAATCATTATATATAACTGGCGATTTTTTTTAATGTCCGCTTTTCGTTGTCTACAAAAACTCACCCAGTTTGGTTGGCGATTTCCATTTGCGCTGCCGGCTACTCATGGCCTTTTACGTTGATCTTTTATAAAGTATTTAATTTAAAAAATGTTCTGTCAACAATTTGTTATATTTTTTGTCGTGTTTCTGCAGCATTCAGCATTGATGGACCATTAGTATTATTTAATTCACTCAATAAAAGCAAATAGACTAAAAAAACGAAATACTAATAAGAAAAAATAATGCTTGAAAACACAACCATCATGAGCCCGAAATGTGCTGTAAAAATTGATTTACATATTGCGTTTCTTAAACAGAATTTCCACATTTTGCATTTTGTTTTGCCTTTGGACTCTTTGGGAGAGTGTTGTACTTTAATCGCATTAAAAATTGTCACACTAGCAGAGAGAGACGCACATACACAGTGACAGACACACGTAAACCTGGACAAGCTTTGGTTTTGGCCTGGCACAGTTCTTTCCTGCTTTTCTCACTTTGCATTCGTATCGGTGCAAAGTAATGTGGCACATATATTAGTTTTTCAAATTTTTTAAATTTAATTTATAATTGGTCAGCAGAAAGAAAAACGTGAAAAGCATGAGGAAAAATCAATATGTACTACTTTCTGCACAATTTGTATTTCTCTATGCAAATAGGCTTGTTATTAGTTTCACCGTTTATCTATTGCTTCTTTTTTATAGATTTATTATTATGATTTTTCTATTGGAATTGATATTTTAACATTTTTTAAATACAATTTGTACACCGTATTCGTATAATCTGTAGCTGCCCAAAGCTTTGCTTTAACAACATAGAACAACAAAAAAAAACTCAAATGAAAAGCAAAAATTTTACGCTTCAGCAATTTTAGGGTCAATTAAACGGTTGTCGTTTTATATTTGCCCACTGAAGTACGCACTCGGAGCACAACACAAAAACTATTCGATATATGTTTCTATTTTATTCGTATACTTTTCGAGGTTCTTTATTCCAGATTGTTGTTGTTTTTTTGTTTTTTTTTTTTGCTATTTGCAGATAGACAAACAATTCGGGTTGCGACTGCCAACGGGTGCAGCTTTTTCTGCAGCTGCAACTACTGCGGCACGGCACAAATTGTTAACAAACCGAGTCGCATTGCTTTTATGTTGTATTGGTTTTCGTGTGTGTATGGTTTGTTTTATTTTTATTATATTTATTTTATACGTTTTCTTCTTGGTTCCCGAGTTTTTCTGTTTAGCCACCCTCGAGCTGCGATGTCACGATGTAAGGTATTGCACCTGTTTTGCTTGTTCTGTTTTGGCCAACTTGGCTTGGGCCGACGTATTCAGAACGTACCCGTCCGTTGTTATGGTAATGCGCTCAACCGTTGGGCTCACTCTAATTGACGCTTGAGTGAAACAATATTCCATAATTACAAATATCAACGCTTCGTGACGTGTTTGAGTAGTGTTAACCCTTTTTTGTTGGACTTGTGGCAGCAGCCGACTGAAGTTTGAAGTTCAAACATTGGTCATTACAATTAGGCAGCTGATTGAAGCAGGTTTTAAGTTACACACAAGCACGCTCAAAATGTTTGTTGGGGGATGGAAAGGGGTTGAAGTTCTTGGTAGTACTTAATTTGTAATTTTACGTTATGAAAATTTGAAACTTTGAAACTTCCTTTGGTATACTAATTGTAGCTAATTTTTTTTTCTTATCTATTTATTTAGATCTGTATTGAATCCTTTTAAATGTGTTGATACATTCGTGTTCGTGAATTTGATATCATTCCTTTCCGATTTCTTTCAAGTTGCTTTTTTTTTTTTTAATTTACTTTTTGTATAATGTATTTTATTTTGTATAATGTATTTTATTTGTATATTTGCATATAGTGTTCTAATGAAATTTTCTTTATTTGTTTCTTTTTCTTAGCAACCGAGCTAGCTGCAGTTTTAAAATCCTTGACAAATTGTCCATGACAAAGGTTAGAGCAAAACGGCTTAAAAAACCCTAATGGGCATTGACTTTGTTAACTGTTTTGACTAACGATTTTAATTAATGTCAACACATGGCAAACGAACAGCTGCCAAAAACTGCAATTGCAAAGAGTCAGATCACTTGGGAATGAGGCCAATGCCATTGCATAAGTTTAATTTAGCTGCTGTCCATCGAACCAACTGCTCTGCTGCCTGTTTGTCAAATTTCGACTTTGTGCACTTTAATTACAGTTCGGGCAAGCGTAAATGTGACTGTGGACGATTTTGGGTCAGTTTTGGGAATGATTTGTTTATGCAATATTCACCAGGGACTTGCAATATGTAATCAATTTACACTAATAATGCAAACAACACTTTGCAAGTCTTTTATTTTTACGGTTAGTCATTCAGGCGAACACGTTCACGTCCATTTCTCAACTGTTTTGGCTACAACGCTAGCATGTTCTTAAACAACCGTAAGCCCATAAAAATGCAAGAGCTCAGTTAGTAAATGTGGGTCTGAGAGTCAGGGTGAGGGTGAGGGTGAGTGCTCTGGTGCATCCACTCACGCTCACTCACTCAGCTATTCACTCATTCATTTATTTCGATTTGTAATTATGCCTAGTTTTTGTGTGTCAGCTCTTTGTGACATGTGCTTTGTGCTCAGCCCTTTAAGCGTTTGCATATTTTGCAGTCAATATAATATGCTGTGATTAGTGACACCGATGGACATCATGTTCTTAACCAGGTTGCCTGGCATTTTATATGGGTCAACTGTAAGTAGCTACTAAGCAGGCATTGTAAATGCTGTTGAAGAGACAAATGTCAAAACAAAATATTTACGTTCTATTTTGCTCATTGGATTTTCGTTTATATATATTTTTAAAAATTATTTTTACCAGTTTAGTTGTCTTTCTTCCGAAGGCAATTGAACAAAGTCACGCATTGAATCAATTTCATGCAATTAAAATAATCTAAATGGGTTTTTCTTGGTGACTTTTAAAATTTTCACGTTCCAAATAAAAGTAAGCCACAACGAATGTGGCCCTCAGAAAAAATTCAGTGTGATTGTTGTCTTGGTATTAAGTGTTTCGTGTCAGTTGTCATTGACCATCGCCGGCACCCTGGTTAATGTGCGGCTTTTGAAGCTTCACCCCTGGTGTTTCTAGTGGTGCACGTGCCGTGCTGCTGCCGCCGCCTGATGCTTCACTGCCATCATCATCATCATCGCCACTGTACAATGACATCTCATCAGAGCTATTTTCGAAATTGTCAATCTCGTCCATGCTTTCCACAGGTGTTTCTAACATCTCCATTTCGAGAGCTTCAGCTATTGAAGGAACAACTCTTGCCTTTGCACTGTTGTGGCTGTTGTTTGGCTTCTCGCATATGTTCACTTCGGAAATGCCTGCTTGTGAAGTGTATTTGGGCTGTTCATCCTTCATATCGCTAAATTGCATCTTCGTACACAAGCGTTGGATGTGTCCCATCACTTCGAGTATACCCAGCTCGGAAGACTTAACATTGACACTCTGCTCTGACGACGATGGTTGCTCCTCCGTCGGATGTGATGACTTGGAACTGCTGCGATATGCACAAGGATTTTGCTTCTTAAGACATTCATTTGCTACTTTCTTTTGGCTGCCGTGTGCAATCTTTGCTGCTGTCAGCTGTTTGCCAGATTTGGCATTACTAAAAGCAGTTGCCTGTTTGGGAACTCTAGGCGGCACTGGCGTCGGATTGGGAGTAACTGTCGGAGCTTGGGCCACTTGAGGAGTTCCTTGTTTTCCAGTTGTCAAAGTCTGTTGCTGCTGCTGCTGTTGCTGGTAAAACATTTTATCGTATTCGGATTTCATGCACAGATAGCGAAAGTGGCGTGTATTCTCCTCGCCATAGTGCGTAACCTCTGGAGAAGGACATATTCGTTAAGATCTCATACAATAGGAGTATTGTATTAGCTTACTGTTCGCAACTTCCGTATGCAGTTTGCCCAAATAATCATTAGTCTTCCTTAAGTCATTTGAAAAACGTTCCATTTTGCCAGCCAAATCACGAAAATTTCGATTAACAATCTCAGAAATTGTTGTCTGTTTGGTAAAAATGTATTTAATTAAAAAGTTGTTATACAATCTGCATATGTTACTCACTCCAACAGCCTGCTTAACAGTCTGGCGTATAAGCTCAAAGAACTCTTCGGGATCTTCATCCCTTTCTTCATCTTCGGTTACAACTGGAGGTTGCATGCCACCACGCTGACGAGCATGGGCAGAATGTAGTTGTTGTTTTTGTTGTTGTTGTTGCTGTTTTTGTTGCTGTTGATGCTTCATATTCAGATGCGAATGTTGCTGAGCATTGTTGTTGGTGTTGCTCGGATGGTCCAACTGCTGTTGCTGATGGAGCTGATGCTGCAACGGATGTGGATGTGAAATCTGATGATGTGGTTGCATATGTGCCCGACGTCTTTGCAGTTGATCCCTATCAGAGAAATCAATTTCACTGGGATCCATTGCTTCATTTGGCATATAGACAGTGCGTTGAGTCATTTGAATAGGCATCGGCATCGGCTGTCCATATTGATGAGCATGTGCATGTAAATGTTGTGGGTGACAGTGTACTTTGTTATTGTCCCCAGACACAAAGCTCACCTTTGGCTGCTGGTTGGATGGCTGCTCGAGACCCATCGGCTTAATGCGGCGACTGGACATGGGGCCATAGTTAAGAGATTGTGTGCCTGCTGTCTTACTTTGTATTGTCTTAGATTGACGACTCATAACGCCACTGGGCGCCTTGCGCATATTGGTTGCATTCACTGACGTGTTTGTTGTAATATAATAATCATTTGCAGTTACGTAATTTCGCTGGGTGCGAGAATCTCCCTTGCGAGCAGAGGCAACACGCATTGCTGCCGTTTTAGTCATGCCCGGCTGAGGAATGGGCTGTCGTCCCGGTTGGATGGCCTCTAGTTTGGTCCCATATACCTCTTCAATGTTTTTACGTCGATTTGTGCGCACCATTTTATCAATTTTTTATTAATTTCTGTTAGTGAAACTCTTACTAATCGCCAAAGATATGTTATAATAATTCACAATTTCATATGCAATACGAGATTTGTATGTCGGTTTTGCTTTTTTGACGCACAATGTGTGCTTGTTTTAATTGTACGTTTAAAGAAAAATAAATGTATGAATTTTTATTTTTTAACATTTGTATACAAACAACTGACGGTGAAATGAAATGATTTGGTTGTTTTTTGTAATGCCATTTTCAGCGCCTACTGTGAATCTTATTCTGAGATGCTTAGAAAATATCATTTAAATATTTTTGTGTGGACAAAATTCAACAAAAATAACTTTTTTTCATCAAACTATATTTTAAAATAAGCTTAAGCTCACAAACCCTTTTCCCCTTTAAGACGTATTTAAATTATTGTGAACCAAAACTTTTTTTAAACTGAAATTGAATGGTCCTCGATGCCATTCAAGTTTAAATACTTATCAATTTGAGATTTGACACATTTAAAACCATTGACATGAGTGCAGGCTCAATGTTTGTTGCCATTTCTCTCGGCGGAAATATTTGTTTGATTTAACCCAATCAAAATGTTAATGAGCTTAGCTGCTTCGGTTCAGTGTTGATTGCGATGTTTAAAGTGGTTGTTTGCTTGGTTGACTGCATGCGAATTTGCTTATACAAATAAATGTATACATACATGTACAACGCTTTTCAGATTCTTTACCTTTGAACTTTCGCGTTAAGATAAGTCAGCGGCAGATTTGGACGCCTTTAGAATTTTGTATGCCACTCTAAATGCAACAATTTCGACGTAATAGCTTTAAGGCAGCCAACAAATTCGAAAGAACACACAAAATGCCTAAGGTTACAGACGGCTTACACTTTAAGTTGGGCTGCAACTTTAGAAGAAGGTAACGTAATTGGGTCAGTTGGCTGTTGTTGGGCCAGCCGCTCCAGACTTGAGTTGCTTTTGTAATCAAAACGATGCCACATGTGGCATTTGATTCTTTGCTCATTATGCAAATTGCTCATACGATGTGTTGGCTGCTGGGCAACTGCAGGGTTCTACACTATTTCGCACATTTGCTTATAAATATACATGCTATAATGCATGGGATAAGCAAGGACATGAAACGCACACATGCATATTAAGATAAACAGTGACTTAAAGTGGAGAATAATAAAGATATTTATATGTTATGCTTTCTTTTTTATTTTTCTTACTTATACTTTAAAAATCTTGCAAAATCATATTTAGAGCTCCTTGATCTGAATGACGAATTCGCACATCACAACATCTAACTTTTGTTTTAGTATTTTTGTGATTCACATATTGTGTTTCACCACTTTTGCATATGCATCCATACATAAATAAAAATACTTTTAAATAGAAAATCCTGTTATGCACTGTCAACAACAGTCAACATTTCGATAACTTATGATGGCAGTCTGAGCGGCAGCTGTGCCGGCATTTGGTTGAATGTTAATCTGGCCTCCATACTGCAGTTGACCACAATGCCCACAGTCTGTGTATAAGTGAGCGTCTGTCCCATTGATATGAATTTGTCTGCACAATTGTTCATTTATATTGCAACGTTTTGCATATAATCATCAGCATCATAATGTTCATTAAGTGTTCTTGATTTGTTTGTAAGTGTCAGTTGCAGTTGCAAATAAGTTGTCTGTGTTTAAGTATGCATGCAGATATTGTCCTTGCAATGCAAAGTTCCTCTCACTTATTATAATCAGCTTGGGTCCTTCAAATGGATTCTTGATGTGGTTGCCTTGTGGGCATATTATCTGTTGGTGCATGATGGCCATTTAAATAGATATAACTCATAAGCACTCATAAATAAACGTTACACTTAATTTTATGTGACTAAATGGGCATTAAAGAAGCTTAATGCGCCAAAGACTCTTAATGTACTTAACATCGTTTATCCCAAGCGCATAACGCATTAATTAAACAAATGCATACAAATTGCCTTAGCACTTAATTGTCGCCCGTTAAGTCTTAAGCAAAGAATATAAATAAGAATGTCAACTAAATAGTATGTATTTATGTATGTGAGAATGTACTCGCATTATGAGCAGCCCAATTCGCTACCAGAGAAAGAGCATGATTTGCAAGTATCTCTAAGATGCAGAAATTTGTCAGCTGTCGCCAAGATCAACATATTTAACTTCGTAAAACACCTACGCCGCATGACGTCTCAAAATTATATTTAAAATAATTTTGTTTATTTTTTTTGTTTGTGGTTGGTGTTATAAAAATAATAATATGCTTTGAGCATTATTTATTGAAACATATTTTAGTTATTTATTATAATAATCTAGTTCTTAAATATACGATTAACTTTATGCATATTTTATTTATGGTCAACTAGTAAATAGTTTCACGCTTGTATGTTTGTTTAATTTAAGCACTTATTATTGTTGTTGTGCGTTTGGTTGTTGTTTAAAGCATTCCCCACTTGACAGGCGAACATGATGAGTGTTGGCACTTATCGTTGTCGTTGTAGTCGCTGAAATTGTTGTCTCATTTCTCTATGCGCTGTGCTTTATGACTAAATGCGAGTAATAAATAAATACAATAGCGATAAATTTGCCTGCAGATATTCACATCAAACAAAAAAAAAGATTCAACAACAAATCGTTTATTTATGCGATGATGCCAAAGTTTTCGAACATATTCGAATTGAGTTTAAATATAAAGAGCAGCTGTTTTTTTTTTTATTATTTTATATTCAATAACAAATTGCTCTGTTTGGCTTTGATTGTTGACGATTATTTGTTTTCTGATACTTTTTGTTATGCATTTACAATTAACAACAAAAAAAACAACAACAGCCTTAATACAACTGTAGCAGTAATTTTATTGGCTTATGCTTTGTCATGCGGTTTTTCTTGGAGATCTGTCGCCTTTTAAATGGGAATGAAATTCATTGGTATTTGGGTCAGGAAATTAACGCCACTCAAATCAATTAAACTCATATATAACCAAAAATTCAAAAACAGAACGATATTAAAAATATTGTCAACGAATTTACTCAACTATATATTGTTTACGCTTACTTTGTACGATTATGAGAGAATTATAAAACGTATTCCGAGAACATTCCCAAAATATGGTAATTAATACTGAACAATAAAATGTTTAATTTGATGGAAAAAGGTTATAAGAAAGACATACGGCATTATATAAACAAATAAAATTTTTTTCACTTCATATCGAGCTACATTGGGCATTCGCCCATAAATATAACCTTCAATTCTTGAAATTTAACAGTTGTTGTTTGTTTAGCTGCCATTTGATAAGAAAGCTTAATGTAAATGTTTGTCACAATGTTGCTATCACCAAAGCTTTCGCAAGCATTTTGTTGCTTGGCACCAAATGTTGCTGGCAACATAGACAGCTTAATTACAAGCGAGAATTATTACAAATATTAGCTCAACACTTGAGGTACTTAAGGTGGCAACCTGCATATCTATAATAAAGTGCAGTGGCAGGCACTGACGTGCAGCATTCAAGTGCAGCGGCAACATGTTAACACGCAACATGTGCACAAAACCAGTAAAGCAACATAAACAAAAAACAGCTGTTCGTGCTTCTGTTTCAGTTTCTGGTGCCGGCAAAGCTTTCTGAAGTGAAATCAAGCAGCGCAAGGCGACGTCGACGCTGCACAGTGGTCCTCTTCAAAATTTTATTTGCAGCAAATCTTCTATGTCATGAGTCATGACTTATAAATGTAACAAACAAATTAAGTCACTTTTAAAATATAAATAAATGTTTTGGGAAATTTAATAGCATGTTTTGTTTTGACAACTTTTGTTTTAAATTTTTAATGTGTTTATTAACATCATTAGTAGCTGAATTAACTTTAAGAAATAAGAAATTCAGAAATATGAAACAATTTTATAGAATAAATATTTAAATTCTTAAAATGTAGGCTTTAAAAAATAGTTAAAAGTTACATTTTAACACAGCTTTGTTACATTAAAAGTAAACCAACTGTTGGCACATGCGTATTGAACAGTTTGGAGCCAGTGTGCGTTGACGGCGGCAGCAGCAGCAGCAGCAGAACCAGCAATAGCAAACAGGAAAATCCGCACGACGATGCCACACACAAATTCAGTTCAATGCGATATTGTGAATGAGCCAGACGGCGAACTTCTTAATGCTGCGTGCGCCACAAAACGGTTCAAAAACTCTCGAAACTTAATATCGCGATGAAATATTATTGTAATCAGTGCCAAAAATAAAAAGTATTTGTGTTTTGTGTGGCACAGTTGAGTTGCCTCCCGACCTTCAATTAGTGTAAGACAGAGCCCAAGTGCAACTGTCAAGCGGAAGGACACTTGCTGAAAGCTAACTGAACATCATCAAGATCAAGATTTATGCACCAGCAATCAATTGCTACCAACTTGAAAAAATTTAACCTGTCTAAAAACAGTGTCAATTTCTAGTCATTGTGTTGAGTGTCATCTGAACAATTTGCAATACGTTGCAAGAAAAAAAGATAACTATTAATTGGCCTACTCGTGTGTGCATCTTAAACTAACAAAACTTGCGGTCGCAGACAGACCGCAGACAGATAGGTAGACAGACAGTGTGTTAATGCAGCTGCAAGTCTCAAGTGACGTCGAGTGAAATTTTCGTGCCAAATATACAAAATTGAAGTGCAAATCACAAGTTGGTCGCGCAAATTGGCGGTGCTTGTTTAACACTCTTACAACAAACTCCAACAGCAATTTCAATTTGCATTTGAATCTCAATTACACACTAAACGCAAACGCAATCCGAATTGCAATTGCAAGTTTGCAATTTAATGCCACGGCAAATATTTAAGTGAGTATTGCGCAATTATAAGCGCCATGCCTTGGACTCAGTCTGAGCGCTTAAGTATCTGTGTTATTTATACTAAATATATTCAAACAAACTTAGTTGACAGCGATTAATCTTAACATTTGAATTTGAATGCAAAGCAGCCAATTAATTAAACTTATTGCCAAATGCTTATGTATTGTGATATTTATCTCTTATGCAGTCTAAAGATACGTTTGATTCAAAAATGTATTCGCAAAGTGCGGAATGTAGTAGTAGCTTTTGGAAATGCGTTTAAATCATTTTGAATTGTTCATTGAAATTTCCATATGCATTTCAAACTTTGTGAAAACTTGCATTTGCAATTTATGCGCGGGCTATGGAAAAGTGATTGCATATTGCTTTTTTGATCAAATTCGCTTTTTGGCATGGAAATGATGATGTTATTGTTGCTGTTCATAAACGAGAGTTTGTGGAATGTGCTGCAAAATTTACAAAATAGAAAATTATAATAAAATACCAATTTAATCGAGTTTTTCATTGTTGTCATAAGTGTCTGTGCAACAAATAAATAAATTACACATATGAAAATATTTATTATCAAATTGTTGTTTTGTTATAGTCAATACATATGCAAATATTTAGAAATTGTGGTTGCTTGAGTACAAATGTATTTATTATGTCATTTATTTATTTATCAATATATCTTGCATCAATTTTTTTTGTTGCACAAAATGCGTAAGAAAAATTTAATTGAAACTTTGATTTAAACCTTTTTGAGAAATTTTACTGACCGAAACCCACAAATGGCAAAAGGCGACATGGGTAGAATGTGAGCAAGTCATGCTGAAGTTTCCCTAACTTTGTTACAAATTTCTAGTGCGTTGGGTCAATCAGAATCAAATAGTTTACAATTTGTGCCAGGAACTGTGCCAAACTGTAGCTATGGAATTTTAAGCAATTGTTCGTTTATCTTTAATCAAGCATACCGAAATTATATTCTATTGGTAAGAAAATAAACTATTGCTTCTTGGGAAATTAATTAAAAAATTGTAATTAATGGACGAAGGATGGGCTGCTTAATACCCAGAAAGTTTGACATGAGTGATAAGGGATCAATAAATACCTAGCTCAAAGCTGCAAATTACACAAACTGCACAATTTCAAGCCAAATGCATATGGCAAAGTCAAAGAGAAAAACTTTTTAACGCCACATAAAAAAAAAGAGAAATACTAACACCAAGTTCAAATGTCAGTTTTGGATACACTTTGGCTCTGGTCCATTCCCCTCCAACTGACAACCGTGTCATTTGTCTATGAGGGTCAGTTTTGGTGCCTAGATTGTGATTGATCTGCGTTTAATGCCATTTTGCTGATGAACGGAAGCGGAAAAATGATTCGCTTTTTACGATGACACGCACAAATCGCTGTCCAGAGTGATTTTCAGAGTTGGAGTTCTTATAAGGGTCTGTTGTGTGACTCTGGCAAAGAACCTTAGAGGGGTTGTTATACGATACACACGCTTGACTTATTTATGAAGATGTTAGCAGAAAAGCGATACTCACTTGCAACACGAAGCTGCCACCATATGCGAAGTTGTCCCTTAAAGTTTTTATTTTGCAGACTCCATTTGAACACACACACATACATAGCTAATCATGCGGTTTTCTACACACCACATTGCACAAGGGTCTAAAACGAGGGGGCGTGGTTGTGTGTGGTAATGTTGATAGGCCGAGCGCTGATTTACGACACATGTGAAATGCGCATAAGCAAGGCATGTTTGCGAATAAGGGACATTCCCAAAAACGTTTTCTATACAACTGCATTCTTTAGCATTCCACTTATCCCGTTTCCTTTTCACAGTCGATACCGTAATTAAAGAGTATATTGGTTTTGTGCAATGTCCGCCTGTCTGTCTGTTCATTTGTATGAACGCAACTGTTTTCGACAACCGTAAAGCAAAAGACTTTAAACTTTGCAAATATTTTGTTCTATGGTCGAGACAGATGAAGTTCCAAGATTTAATTGGGGGCTGGGAAATCGATAAACTTAAAAGCTGAAAATCGGTAAATCTCCATATTTCCCACATACCTACAGTTAGTGTTACGAAATTTGGTAAGGAAATAGCTACTGGCATCCCCCGAAAATCTGAATCAATAATTTTTGAGCCACCCATTGCAGCCACCCCCCTTTTTTAAATTCACAGTATTTGATCTAGATTTTCAAAATATTCAAAATTAATCGGGAATGTGTGTATCTTTCTCAAATTTGTTTGTCAATATAGCTGGTGGCATCCCCAAAATGAGCATCAGCCAATCTTTAAACGCAGGGGTCACCCCTGCCGCATTCGTACCCATTTGCAATCAAGCCTCGTCTTACCCGTTTTGAAATAGGTATCGAGTATACCGCAGTCGGTTGCGTACGACTGCAACGCTTCCCCTATTTTGTTTTTATTAGGGTTTGTAGAAGCAAATTTTGTACAAGGTAAATAAGCACAAACATTTTTAGGATGCCTCAAGCGCAGTCAACACTTCCTGGAACATACAAAATGATTTAATAAGCTCAATGAGCAGCCACTCAAGTTGAAAAATGTAAGCCAGCCCAGCCAAGACTCAGCAGCTGCTTAGATGTATGCAACAGAAAAAGTATCCAAATCACGTATGTCAAGTCAAAGTCCTACTCATACTCTTATACTCATATCCACGTAAAATTCATACTCATACCCATACAGAAATTGAAATACGTGCGTGATAAATTGTCAATGGCATTTCCATCTCAGTATGTTGGCATTCCTTCGTCCAGTGATTTTAAACTTTCACTGGCATGTACCTAGCATTTGTTTGGCATGCTGATTTGGTTATTCTGACTTATGTATTTGCTTACATCTTTAGCAGCTACTTATGCGGTTCATTCAAGTCATTTTTCATTTGATTCAATTTAGTTTATCTGACGTTTGTCATTTTGGCTATCCTATTTTGTATCTTCCTCCTTCCGCTACTTACGTGTGCTTATTAAAACGCATTCGTTTTGTTGTACATACTTACCAAACTTAAAATCGATAGTGGATTTCTTAAAGAACAAAAAAAATCATTTTAAAAGTCTTCGAAGCCAATATCTGGTTTTTTGTGAGTCATTCTTTGGAATCACGTGACAAATTTTACATCTAATTGACTGCACAGCTGACTGACATTAACAGGAAGTAGTCTATTAGACAACAAACATCACTCACTCGAAACACACACAAAAAGCTACAATACAAACAGGTCGCCAGACTGTCTGTCAGTTTGTATTGCTTGCAACGGCGGCTTAATCTTTCGGGAGTATTTAGAAGTGTGCTCGACTTAAATTTGTATCTAATTTCTAATACCTTATTGGCTGTTGTTATGACATTTTAAATATGGTGTTGCTCATTTTTTCATTCGAGAGAAATGGCTTACAAAATCGTGTCAAATCGAGAAACGGCATGTCATGTTAATTAATTAATCAATCAATTAACTTTACCTTAAATGTTAAGATTAAGTTACTATTAAAAACATATCTTACTTGACTTTTTCTTAAAAAGTTTGAGCTTTTGAAACGAAACATTTAGTTGGTATATTTCATTACAAAAGTTAATATTTAGTCAATTTCAATTAGTTAATTAAACCAGGCATTTCAACTGTCACTTAGCAATAGAAAGGTAGCTTTATATTGCAAGTACAAACAATTTCAATTAAATTTTGTGTAAAGTATTGTTAAAGGTCTGTCCAACAAATTGCTAATTGCTCTATAGCAGCAGCAAAATATAACTGCAAAATGTCAAATAAATGTTTCGGACCAAAACTGGGGCAACATTTTAGCAAAAGTGTGAAACATGTGGAAAAAATATGTAGCAAAATGTGTTGCAATAAGTAAAAAAAAACTAAATTGCCATTGTGATAAACAAAATCTAAAATTGAAAATGTAATCAAATGTATCTTTACCATTTCAATATTTAATTTAATACTTTATAAGTTTGAGCCAATCAAAAATGTTTAAATTAGATTTTTAAGCTCTAATGTTTAAGTTTATTTGAGTAGAGATTTAAATTTGACTTAGACAGCGTCTAAAAAGTTGTTCTCTGCTTTGCTTTACTTTCCAAGAAAACTGATATATCAAGAAATAAAGTCACGTAAAAAAAATATTGTCCCAACATTACCAAAAAAAGAGACAATAAAAGTGAAAAGAAAAACTTTGCAAGTAAAAGTAGGATAAGAGCACTGATGTGAAGACCGCCGCAAATGTGCGTGTAGATATTGCTGTTAAAGAAGCTCTACAGCAGCTGTCAATGATTTGTTTTAACAATTTTGCCTGTCGTGTCGTTAAACGCACATAAATATTGTGATTATCAATAATGTGCCGACTGTCTGGCAGTCCAATTGTCTGGCATGTCTGCAGCGTTTTTTTTTCATTAAATTTTGCTGGGTGTTTTGTGCTGTGTGCGGCACTTTTTTAATGATGCCCTCGCCACGTTGATGGGCGGTTGTCTCAGTGGGCGTTCGGTTGTGTCTTCGTCTTCTCTTTGCTGTGGTTTGCACTTTCAGGCCAACGCTTACATTCGACGGCGACAAAGACAACATGTCTTTAAGAGACATTTATGCTTGAGTTATTTAATTTTACTCTCATTACGCTTAATTTATGCGCTTTTAACGCATTCAGCTTAATTATCAACTGCATTTAAGGCCAATAATCACAGGCTGACAGTTCAATGCGTATTGAATTTTTATTGGTCATACCATTATGCATTATCGTAAATAACACTGACACTTGACATTTCAATAGTGCTATAATTTTTTATTGTTATTATATCGGCATTTTTAATGGTAATATCATGTCATTTCATATGCAAACCACATCCCAAACTCCCAAGCTACCAGTTTAAGACTGCTATTGTTATTTTTATGATTTAAAAGTTGCATTTAAAGCTTTCGGATTCCCAGTTGCTCGGCAGTTAAGTTAATCATACGTCATGTGTGCCTACCCACATAACCATTTGGCTCTGAGCAAAGATTCGTAGTCGTCATCCATCTATCTATTTATACACGAATTTTACTATGCATATCAGATGTGAACTCTCACAAATTTGAAGCGTGTTATCAGAGTGTTTCTATTTTATAATGATAATTTAGGTAAAAGATACATTTCTATTTAGTTTTCTTTAAAGTTACTTTTGGTTATTCATGTTTTCAATAAACGAATATAAAGTTTACTCCAACAAATAAAAGGCAGCTGTTGATTATAATTAAAAAATTCAAAATAATCATTTCGTAAAAGAACATGGATAGATTACAACAATTTGTGTCTATTATGTTCCTCTTCATTCACTTTGCACTTTTTTCAGTTTTATTTAAACCATGCTCCATATCCATATAGTTTTGATCAAGTGGCGTAGCCCGCATGGCCAAAACCACAAATTCAAGTTTAAATGTCTTATAAATCTTTTTATGGTAGTCAGTTGAACAAATAGCCTGGGCTTAAAACCGCAGCATATTTCACAACTTTATCGCTGCTGTGATTAAAATACTTTTGTTTGCCTAATTGTGCCATTAGTTTGGACAGCCAACCCCGATAAGCCAGATGTATGCTATAAAGGCATGTTGCCTGGGCGAACTCTGTTCTTGTTCTAGTGTTAAGCAAGCAAGCGTTGACAATAATAAGCAATGTCAGCAAAAACCAAATACAAACCAAAACAAGACAAGCAACATCAATTGGCAACCTATGTAAAAGCTTCGACATCCACTGATAAAAATGGCATGTAATTCAGCTAACAACCAGTCAGCTTACCTTATTAACGTTTTGTTTTACATTTTTGTAACTATAAAAAAAAAAATTTATTAACAATTAAAATAATAATCCAATGATAAAAAGACTCTATTTATATAAAAATTAAATATGTCAATTATTTTATTTTATAACAACAAATTAAACAAATTAAGTTAAGCTTAGCAATCGTTGATTCCTCTGGAAAAAATTTGTCTCTAAGTGTAGGCACTGTTATTTATGTGTTCCTAAAATAGAACAGATGTCACTGTTGTTGATTGCTGTTATGGGAGTCCCAAATACCATGCAGAGACAACAAAAATGTGAGCAACTGCAATACTGTTTTGATGATTTTGGTGTTATGTGCATTGCCAATATGACGTCGGCAACAGAAGCTCTTCCGAACGGAAACTTGCTAATGGAACTACAGCTTATTAACATTTTACACTTGTTTAAAGAGTGGCGCAGTCAGGCAATTATCCAATCAACCATTCAACCAGGTCACAGCAATTCAGTTAAACAGCTGCCAGTTACCCTTCAGTTACAATGCTGTACAAATACAATTTGGTTCAAAAATATTTACTCGCCCAACCTAAATATTTTTCACTTAAAAATGTTGACATTAATGCCCGTTGTCATTAGCAGCATTGGGTTCTTTTACTATAAATTATATGAGTTGTCCTAAAAAACTTAACGACTAAACATATTCAGGGGTGCCACAGAAAACGCTAGTGGAATTGAATTCCGCTCGTAGCAATTCCGCCCGAACAATTTCACGGTGGAAGTGCACTTTGATTAAATCATGCGTAAAAACAAATAAGCTTATAGCTTTCCACTCAATATTAAAATAACTATTTTATTCGAAAACATTTTTATATATTCTGAGGCACATTTAAGGTAACCTTAAAAGCATCAATAAATTAATTTGATTTTTTAATTTTAATTTTCCTCTAATAGTTAGCTCTTCTGTGAGCAATAGGCAAGTACTTAAGTATCGGAAGCTGCAACGCAAATCGAATGGCATTGCTTTCTTAAAAAAGGACACATTATAACTCACATTGCTAACGGGAAAACAGATTATGTACTGTGTTGCAATTTTAGCTGCACAGACACACAGCAATCGAGTGCAAATAAACTTTTTGCGCAAACTTATTTAAATGCTAAAAGTTTTGCTATTTATCCCTGTTCTGTGCAGTGTGGGTGGTGATATTTTTAGGTTGCAATAGTAACAGGGCAGTGGTGGATTCTTATATGATTGTGAGAGTTTGTTTACGCAGCCTTAAGCTTTTATAAACTCTTGTGCAATTAGCTGAGTGTACCTTACAGCAATCAAAAGCAACAATTTATGGTCAAATTGACTGCATTATTTTCTTTCAACGTTAAGCAATAATTGTGGACTTAGTTAATTTATGTGGCAAAAAGTAATGAAAAGTGTTGTGCTGTTTGATCTTTTATTGCAGTTACAAAACCAACAAACAATCTTTATACTTTGCTCGTTTAATGATAGTTTTATTAGTCAGCATATTTGTAGTCACGAAAACTTTTGGATTAGAAGACGAAAAATATAAAGTTGATTCACATTAATTATAGCTAACACAGCTGATTATTTTTGATTTAGGCAAATATTGAAAACAACCAGAAAATAGTATGCCAATTTCATTATATGAACCAGACTTTTGATCAGCAATAAATTGTTTTTTGATGTTAAGCTAAGGAAATCTAATATATTTATTGACATTTACGTTTATGACTTAAATTAACTTATCAAAATGAGATTGTAGACAGTGAAATTCGATAATAAAGTGCCCTATTTGAAAAAAATTTCCAAAATATTTTTGTGTTTTGTACACAAAATCATGAGCACATTTCACACGCAATTCTATTTACATCTATGTGTTTGATTGTGTCTATGCATAAAGTGGGGCAATCAGAGGCATGACACGCACTGCGGACTTGCACACACATTGCGAAGATTCGAGGTATGCAAATAAGTGCTTCAAAGTGCGCAAAGTCCATATGAAAGGAGTAAAATCCTTTTAAGGTCTCGTCGCTGTATACGTGCCAGGCAAATTTAACAGCTATAAAAAAAATAAAAAAATAGACAAGCAAAGAGTCAAAAAAAATAAGAACCATCTTATGATAAATACATTGCATCTGAAGGGTATTAGCCGCAAGCTGCAGTAGCATTAAAGAGTTGATCTATTCGCTTTTTATAGTCGCTTATAGATTCGATTGCTCACCAGCAGCAACAAGACATATAAAGTCACACCAGAGCACTTTGTGACATGTCTGGAAAAAGACGCTGCTTGCCCCAATAAAACACTTACTGTCTGAATAGCAACAATGTCAAGTTAAAAGTTAAATGTTTTTAAAAGCGTTGCCTTAACAAATTCTCAAAAGTATGCTATGAGAACTAACTGAAAATAAATTTATTAAGATGTTAAGCAAAGAACCTTTGACATAAATATTGAAATTGAAAAACATTCCATTTTGAGACCAAGAACCTATGTACTCATCCACAAAGCAAACGGTGATTTTTCTTAACGCTTGCACCTTGTGATTTACATTTTGCTCATTGCTTGTCGCCTCCCCATCACTAAACACAGGCTTGCCAAAAATGGCAGCGGTTCACAGTTGATCTGAGACACCACGTGTGGCTGTACATAGATACATATTTGGCATTGCAGATTGAAATCAATGAAATTTCTGATTCTGGCTGTAGGTGTTGAGCTCCATTTATCTCTTACTTATCAATCTTTTACTTTTCTCTTTGGCTGACTGCTGACTCTGTCTGCCGCTTGAGTTTATTTGGAGATCTTCAAGTTATTTGTTTGTTTTCAACCAAAATTGCTTTTTACAAAATTTAAATGATGACTGTGACGAGTGTAGGTGACGTTGACGATCACTGTGGTACTTCCTGGCTTAACACGTAATTCATTACTAAGCATTTAATTAAACAGCTGGCACACTCCGAATCAAGACAGTCCAATGCACTTTGATTTCCCTACACTGCTCGAAATTGTTCGCCTACAACAGCGACAAAATCGTAGCCAGGTTCATTGACCAGCAAAAGGCAGCAGCAAGCCACAGTTAGCTTCACCGCACAGAACCACAAAAATCAACAGAGGCAGCCGCTGGCAGCATTTTGATTTATTAACGCGTGACGGCCTTTTAGGTACGGACCGTGGGATGGACCTGGTTCTTGGTCTGGTCTCGTCAAAGCCACAAACGCATAAAGTCAACATTTGGCAAGTTTTGCTCGTCTAGCTGTTTTATAGCTAAACAAAAATAAGAGAAACAATAAAAGAGTTATGGAAAGCTAAGTGATTATAAAACAAAACTCACTTTGAAATTAACTAAGAAAATTTATTCAACAAGTGGAGTATTGCTTAGTTATTTAACAAGAAATCATTGCTATATTTTTTTAAGATTCCACTATAGTCAAAATTGTATGTTCGAGTAAATTTAACACTGATTGTTAAACAGTCCCCTTGGGTATCCAACTGTCACTCCTGCTTGTCTATCTGTCAGCTTACACATCTGTCTAGGTCTTTGCTTGGCATCTTTGTGCCATCTTTTAACTCGAGGCATTAGTTTCATTTACAGCCCCACTCGCTCTAAACCAGTTAATCAACCGAATTATGAACTTGTTGAATATTTAATAAGGCTGAACTTTCATATAACGAACCTCAAGGGGACATGAAAAAACTATAGAGAAAACTTAATAAAGAATAGGCTTTTGATTGAACCAAATTGCATTGTTCTTTGTTATACGGGAGTTCGTTATTTAGAAGTTCGACTGTTAATATATTCATATTAAAAACCAGCAGCAATTTACAGTCTAGGGTATGAGGATTCATTTCAACACTTAACGCTAACAACTTATTCACATAGAGAAACAATAAGATGCAAAGCATACCGTAAGTAGGCACACATAAATAATATTAATAACTTCTCGCCAGACATTAATGTAGCTCTCGTGCACATCTAGGCTAATTAATGCCAGCCTCTTTTACCTTTGGCCGATTACTTTTCTGTGCAAGGGCCTAGGCATAACTAATGCTCTCAAATATTTGTTGAAAGCAACTTAATTAATTTAAAATAGCTGTAATTGGCTTGCGGATATTGGGCAGTCAAAAGAATCCTTCTCATTATTCACTCTATCATTTATTTATTTATTCATTTTCTTCAATGAATTTAATTATTTCGCTTAAATTATGCCTTTGCTTTTGCTGCTTCTTCCAGGTGCGAAAGGTTTTTATGTAAACAGTCAATAAAAGGCACTTAATTGCCACACTCGACAGGCAGCAGTTTTATCGCATCGTGGGTACCACTGGGTGGTCCATTTAAAGAGCTTTGGTTAAGTGTAGTTAATTCTCAAATCAAGCAGACATGTCTGTGCATGGCTCAAGGCATTATCAAAGTATCAATTTACACAAGCTTGTCATTCAAATTTTCAACATATATCGCTCATACACAGGCAATTGGCCCTGAGCCGCACACTATAGCTATAGCACAAAAAAACATTAGTTGTTGACATTCTGATAGATAGGCGCCGAAAGGCACACACATACATGTATAAATGTTTGGGGATGTGTGTGAAGTGAAGTGAAAATTAAGAATAAATAAGCTACACCAGCATGTATTTATCAATTGCCACGCTGTTGTTTTTCTGTTTGCCATTTGTATTTTTGTGCGCCCTAAATATGAGCAAGCAACAACGCCCATCGTAATGCCACCCCGTAAATATCTACGCAGCTTGTCGTATACGCATTTTATTTTTAATACTTTTCTGTTGCTCCTATTTTATTGGCACTGGCGTACTTGCTTAATTAAGAGCTGTCAGCTTAGAGAGCAATATCATGCTTTTTACTTTAAGCTTGCCGCAAAATGGCATTTAGCTCAGACACGTGTTAGCAAAGCATCTTTGATTGTTTGTCCGGGCGATTGATACGACTTTAAGACTTTAAATTTAACGCTAGCCAAGACCCAATTTCGATTTTGCACAACTCATATTTATGTATATTTATTTAACTTTTGCAAATATGTAGCTACGCACATGCATAAAAAGTCTGTTTGTCGGTTATGTGCTTAAGGGAGTCACAGCCAAGCAGCCAGATGACGGAGCCCCACGCAGCCGGCGTCTGATGTGGCTTCATTTTTTTCCAAACTGTTTTACAGGTGCTACAAATTTAAATATAAATGCACAAACACCTGTGTGTAATAATAAAATAAAATGCTAGTCAATGCCGCACATCGCACGACGCGTCGCTATTTCAGCCACTGGGGACACCAAAAAGGACAAAGCATTCACACAGTGCGATGCAAAATTTTCATACAACAAGCCGTTTTTTATTCAATTTCATTTATTTGCTGTTTAAGCCACTGTGTGTATAACTATGTAAATAAAAAATTGTTTAGAGTAAAGACAATAAGCTAGAAAACTGACCTTCGTAGTTTAACAATATTTATAATAGGTTCTACATTTAATTTATATACTTAGCCGAAGGCCCAAGTAGTAGTGCTATTTCTAGCTTGGTATTGTAGTTTCTTAAGCTTCAATATCAACATTAAATAAATAAATAAACTTATACGCTATCTAGTTGTAGCATACCCTTTAAGCTTGTCCTACAGCGTATAAAAACATTTAATTTGCTTCAGTCATCGAGACAGCTAAACAAGTAGCCTCCTTAGGCTATGGCCGAAATGTAGTATTAAAATACGTGCAATCTTAAATATTCTTTGGGCTGGTGAATGGCATTACGTGCGACTATGTCTGTCTGCTTTTTATTTATATTTAAAGTTACTGGCCAATTAAGATGCGAGACAGTCGCATCAACAGCTTGTAAGCTAGACAAATTTTCGGTGTATTGTTCTGCCAGACTCTCCGGCATTAAATGATAAGATATAAAGCAATACTTAAAAAAGCTACATATAATGAACTAATTTGGATTTTAGGTAATCACAAAATATAAAGTTTATGTTAAACGTGTTCAACAATTTAAGGCAAGCATACTTACTAAATTCTGAGAAAATTCTCACGTTGAGATGCAATAATCACTCTGTGCATTGCAGATACTTTTAAGAAAGTTTCGTGTGCCTTAAATGAAATAGATTAAAGGATCTTACAGATATCTTTTAATGTCAGCTTTCAGGACATATATTTTAAATGGGTTTTTGTTTTAGTATGTTTCAAGTCTAAATGAAATCATAATATTCGTCTACAAGCTTAACAACTTGAGAAGCTCACTACGAAATTGCTTAAAAAGACAAAGAAATGGTTATCATTTTATATCTATACACAAGAAAAAGTTTAGTGTGCTTTTCTTTGACAATCCGCAAGTTGAGTACAAGGGCAAACAAAATAAATGACAGTTTTAGCTAATATGTTCATTTTTATAAAAGTGCTAGCAAGTCTCCATGGTATACTTGACGGCCAATTATCCTTTATGCACCAAGCACACATCACGCTCCATAAAATTGAAATGAAATACTCAACTTGTGTCATTATTGTGCTGATTGCCATGAACTGCAATTGCACATATGATGGCAAAAGTAATGGAATAGGATAGTGGAAAGAAGAGTCCTTGCAATGGCCCCAGCCATAAGCATAACGCAAACAACACAAAGTGAAGCATAAGCCAAACACAAAGAAAAAACGTAATAAACAAAAAAAAAGAACAACAAAGAAGATGAAAAATAATAAGTAACACAGAGATACAACGTGCAACAAACTGCTGACCCAATAAAGTTGGTGCCGCTGCTTTGGCTATTCTCATATTTTTCCAGTGAAATCAATTTTTCATTTTGTGGCAGCATGGTGTCGCCAAGCCATGTCCTGTATGCTCTCAACAATTGTCACTGGGCAGATTTCAGCCAAGCAAAGCTGTAGACAACGTATTGGCTTATATAATGGAAGTCCCAATCAAAAAGAGTAACAAAACAAAACATAAATATGAACTAAGTGGCACTAAAGTCAAGAGAAAAGCGACTGCAGCATCTGCTACTGCTCCAGTTCATACTGTATTCGAATTTTATGACGCATACGCAACGTTGCACAAAGTAACACAGCCAAAGTTGTTGCAATTTAACAAAAGGCGATAGTGTGGCTGTACTAAAGCTTGCAGATTGTCAGATTGCCAAATTTTCGGATTTGTGTTTGTTGCCTGCATTGATTACACAGTCAAGTATCTATCGCTTTTTTCTTGTCTTCCCATTTTGTGTCAGCTCGAGAAGAAATTTTTTAAAGCTGCTTATTTAAGCTGCAAAAGAATTTTTCTCCATGCACTTGAGCGGTTTTCGCACTGATCTATCCAATCAAATGCTGCTCGACACTAGCGCCAATTGTGGCAACAACAACAACAGAAACAAAAATGCCAAAAATGCATAGCCAAAAATAAAATATCGCAGCAAAAGAGAAATTTGGTTTCTTATTTTCTGAAGCTGTCTGCATGTTGGCTGACAGCTTAGTCAAAGTATGTCAATCAAGTTCAAGCCAAAGCGCACAGCAAAACAAATAAAATAATATTCTCAACGGGGTCAGGGACATGAAAAGAAGCTGAAGTTTTTAAAGTGATATTATAGATATTTTGAATGCAAATTAAATGCGCAATATTACAAGCACCAGCAGCGTTAAAGCTTAAATGTCAAGCTGCAAAGTCTAAAAGGGTTAAGACGATTATTTTGTTAGAGAGATACTGTCAATTTACTTATGTATACTTACAGAAAATATTTATTTTGAAATATATATGCATACATATCTGTGGCAGACATGAATAGGCAATTGCTTGGGCAAATTCATAAAATATATTTAAAACTTGTCTGCAAAACACATTTAGAACCGAAGCCTGTATTAAAATTCTTTTATTGCTATTATATTTATATTTTATTATGATAATAATACATTATATATGAAAAACATAGATTATTTTTCAATTGTTGTTGATAAAAATCTTTACAAATTTCAGTCAAAACAATCGTTTGATTATTTTTGGTTAAAACAAACATCAACACATCAAATTAAATCGTGATTGAATTTCCATAAAGCAGAGTTTACACAAAGCCTACTGTAAGTCCTACATGCAGTTTACAAAAATGAATTGAATTTAAATACATGCAGCATAAAGCCGCTTAACTATAAAAGCAAAAGGTTATAATTGTAGCATCAAATGGTTTTTTAATATTCAGTCAAAAAAATGTTTTCTGTGTATGTTGCAGCGTTGCGTATCCGCAATATATCATTTTGAAATGTGTTTAAAGCATTTCACTTCAAAGCGTTAACACTTAAAATTTCACTTTAGTAGCACGTTTGCAGTAATTATTTAATGCAACACACCACCCGCCAGCTTGAGGGGGCCGGGTGATAAGCGACAAGCTTGACAAGTTTAAAACATAAAACAGACGCTAGCAAAGCATTTGTTGGCTAAGTGCCAAATGCAACTATGCACATGTAAAATGCAATAAAAAATGATAAATTTATAAGCGTCGAAAGTAGCGACATGAGGGCACGCCCAAAAACGCCCCCAAGCGGCAGCAACTCGACTAAATTGAATGTGTCAAGATGAAAGAACGCAAGCCAGACACCACACACCACACACTTACATTTAAGCTGTGGTACGTGTGCATATAAATCATTACCAAAATAGTTGCGTGTTCACATTAGTTCCAAATACCTAAGCGCAAAAACTTTGTTTGCGTTTTAAAATTAAATTTATTTGGCATCTTTGTGCAGGCTGTTCGTCTGCCGTCGCCTTGTTGTGGATAATAAGTTAGCATACAGTAAGCGCTTTTAATTTCAAGTCGCTGTCAAAAGGTCATACAAAATACACACTGACACGCATTCACAGAAAAGGGGTGGGCTGGGAGTAAAAGGTAGTCAGACAGACTCAGAGTCACATATGCATGCATAAGTTTTGCGGCCATACAAAGAGTTGAGAGTTCCTTTTGTTTGGCTACACAGACGTGCGTGTCGAAAGGACATTGCCCGTATGGTTAGCACAAAGCTAATTGTTAAAGTTATTGTTATCAGCTATGAACAATTCAACAATCAGTTGCATGTCCACCGGGGTCAAGCCAGACATATGTTTATTTCAATAAGTAACATGCTCATAATCTCATCCTATACGTGCTTTTCCAACTCAACTAGCAAACAGTTATAAGTGTGAAAGAGTTTTGCATAATAAGGTTTTAAACAGCAGTCAAATGTTGTGTAAATGCTTAAGGAATTATTCGAAAATAATTCAAATGTATTCATATAAATTTAGATGGTTGTGATTTACATTTTGAGTACATAATTTTAATGAGGGTATAATAAAAAAATAAATTTTTTATTTAAAGTAAATTATAAGTAAATTTTTAAATGGAATATTATGGCATATTTTTTTTTTAGCACTCAATAGAACTTTTATCTTAATCAAAAAGTAAAAAAGAATTACTCATTTAGTTAATATATGTTTTATTAGCATTTTTTTTTTTTTACAAAAATTGCAATCTATCCAACTTAAAATAAATAGTAATTATTTCATAACTTTTTTTTTATCATTTTACTTGCGTTTTCTACACACCTGTATCCCATTAAAACATTAATGACAATAAGCATTTCTACTTAATCTAAGCAATTCGCTTCAACGCATTTCACAATTAAATAAAAGTTTGCCTCCAATTTTGTTGCCATTTCTCAACTTTGAAAGTTCATCACAAAACGAGGCTCACATTTATTTTTTACCATCCTTCAGTTTAAAAGTTTGCAGTCTACTTAAACGTCACATGCGGCGCCACAATTATGACACGGCTCAGTACACGACCTGATCCCAAATTAATCGAGCTAAACACACACCCGCTCTTTATGACAGGCAGGGGACCACAAAAACACCAATACCAGTCTCCAGACATGTAGCGTGTGGCAAGTGTTGTGAAAAGTGCTTAAAGCGCTTTATTATGCAGCTGTGGACTTATGAGTAGATTTTCATACCCAAGCTTTACAGGTCTTATTCCCAAACCAATCGTCATAGCACTTGTGGGTTTCTTTTTATTTAACTTTCGCTTTTTGTAAATAAAATGTGATTATTTTAATGTTAATTTAATTGAATTTAATTACAGCTCTAAACTGTTGGACATGGCACATACAAATACCTAAGCTTAGGCATAAATACTACAGGCAGCATGTTGCATCTAAGGCTTTTCGATAGCACGCTGGCCTCCGTGTCAACGGGCATGTTACCACACCCTCAGACTTCCAATGGCAGCAATTTGACGTTGAATGGCACAGCAGCCTCCGAGTCAATGGAGGCTGCAGTAAACATGACATATTTCACACCTTCAATCTCACATGTAATGTTAGTGCCAACGACCTCAAGCGCCGCCAACACGACAGCGGCAACAATGGCAGCAGCAGCAGCAACAACATTAGAAACATCAACAACAACGCTGCTTGGCAGCGACATTCGGGCGTCCATGGGCGACAATTCAACGATGCCATATGCGAGTGAATTGGACAACTTGAATTCGTTTTACTTTTATGAGGTGGGTAACCAGAGAAAACTAAAAAATAACATTGTTATTGTCTTCTTCTCAGGATGCGCTCATCTGCACACAGAGTGCACAAAAATAATTTATGCATTGAAAATCAAAATTTCAACTTGCTTTGCAGCTGCCCGATGGATTTTGATTCGTCTTGTTGGACTTAAATTGATTTAAAGAAAGTTACATTTTACGGGTGGCTTGAAGAAGTTCTTAAAAATTTAAAGTTGTAGAGATTTGATGCGATACAAATTTAATAGAATATTTATTATTTGGGTAACGTTTTTATATTGGAAAAGTGTTTAATAGAGGTAGAACATCATAGAAAGTGTCAAAACCAAAGTTTTTTATCGGTTACCCTTTAAGTCTATAAATATTTCACTTTAGAAAATCATTTGTCTTTGTCAAGCCCCTGACAGATTCACTTAGCGAAACAGATAGATATGAGAGTGAAGCTTATCTTTTAACTTGCCAAACCACCCACGCAAACTTTATGCTCGTGAAAGACTTTGGTTACAAAGTTTTATTTTTATTTCTATTTGCTCGCTGCAAAGTCAAACTGAAGAAAACGAAGGCAGAGCAGACAACATCCTTGGCTCATGGGGTCACAGTCACAGCTGACAGCTGTTGCCATGTTTTTTGGCACGAATTTGAATTTTGTGCGAATGAAAACCGTAAGTTACAAAATGACGACTACTACTATCAATAATAAGGCAAATGTTTGGCACAAATGACAATTGTATACTGGCTGCAAATAAGAGTTCCAAGAAAAACGAAGAAAGTGCTTTAAGTTAGATTGCATGCCACCCTTGGGCTTGACTTATCAAATGGGCAATCAATCAGCCGTAGCAAGTCGTGGCAACAGCTTCGACGGAACTAAAATTCTATCTTTGTTTTGTCCTTGCTTTTTTGATTTTTAGCGCGGTGGCCGTAAAAGTGAGCAAACCTATCGCAAGTGTGTCAAGTATTGCAATTGTAATGATGCAAAACGGAAATACATAGCCTTAAACCAAAAATTCTTTGCTTTCGACCCTTCTTTGCACATGCAGCGTAAGCCAAGTTTAAACGCGTCAATCGCTTAGGAAAATGTGTGTGGGTTTGTCTGGCGTATGACATCAATTTGGATTAATTAAAATTAATAAAATATTAAGGTCTGCTCCATTTGCACCCTGCTCGTCCGGAAAACAATGAATATGGTATAAATAATCAAAGGCATACAAATTCCACCAGCTTGTCGATTTGAGTGATAGTTTTTATGAGCCCCTACAAAGAAGAAGGGTAAGAACATAATTCATCTTCATATCAATTCAACTCTCATCAAACGTGACATTTATTTTTACAGGTATTTGATATTTGCAACATGTTGCAGCTGTCAATCAAACTAGCTCTAGCGGCTAGTATACTATAAAGTATCTTCACTTCTTTCTTTAGTTAAAGTTAGCAGTTCTAATATTCTGATAGAAATATCATGTTATATATAAGGGAAATGTTCCTATAGTGGACCGTGTACCTAAATCGGACCCCCAACCTATTTTGGCGAGTTTTGATCTCAGCACGGTCTAATTACTGTCATTGGATAGGTTTCAGTGCCGGCTTGCTTAATATGTGGTCTACAGGTGTTTATACTAAGTTTTGGAAGTTCCAGAGACAAAAAATAAAATACCGATATTTCGATCTACATTTTTTAATTTTTCAACGCATTTGTAATGTAGTTATTCCAATTTTCAGCAAGTGAAGATACATTTTTTCTTATTCGTTTTTTCATTCTCTTTCATATTCTGCAATGAAACATTTTTTTTGTTCAATACTTTCGGCTTAAAATTCAAAAATGTAAAATATAGTGGCCACCACCAATTATGAATTGTTATCGATACTTTCGATGTTTGTGTCATCTTTATTTAAAAATGAGTCCGCGACGTAAACAAACAGAAAATTTGTTGGCCGCTATTAAAAAGGGTTTTGATGGAAAAAAGATCCAAACATTATGTATCTGATGAGTTTAATATTCCTCGCACAAGCTTAATACGGTATGTGAGCAAAGTGGAGCGTGCGATACCTACCTGATATCACAGCCGCTACCGATGACGAGATATTAGATGTTCTGGACACAAGCACATCAAGAGGACCCCATTCTGTATGTTTACATGAATTGTTAACGATTTGTTTTGCGATTCTTTCTGCAATCAATTGTTCGCTTTTTCCCAGGTTTTTTCACATAATCAGGAGGAGGTATTAATGGCGTACATTTTGAAATGCAATGACTTATACTACGGCCTGAGCATTGTTGCAAATGTAACTTTTCAACAATCTACAAGCGACTCTACTTTGAGGACAGCCGTAGACAGTGTTGGACCTCTGCGTTACAGAAGTCCAAAACAAAAATCAAATCGTGGTCGCAAAGCCATGCAAAGTGCTGTTCTCACAGCACCAGAACAGGTTTCATCCTTGCGCATTCGAGCGGAAAAAAGGAGCGCCAATAATGATAAACGAATGTCGAAATCGCCAAAGAAAAAAATTACACCGGCCCAAAAATCTAAATCTTCTTCACAATCAGATAGAGATTTCTGCATTATTTGTTTGCAACTAATGCCACTGAAATGAACGAAAAATAATTCAGTTGCATGCAATGTATGCAAGCGGGTTGTCCATTTGGCCTGTGCAAACATACAAAACAGTTATTTCACATGCATTCATTGCGATTCAGATGATTCCGATTGATTTGTCAAGCCTTAATCGATTAATTTTTGCACAATGCGTTTAATTTTGATTTGATTTTTATAATAAATAACATAAACTGAATTAAAACTTTGAGCAAACATTGTTTAATTAAAATGAATTAATGTGAAAACCGTGCTTTTCCCTAATTTGGACACCCCCTATCGAACACGACTAATTGTATGTGAGCAATGTTGAGCGTGCGATACATTAATCGATACATCGCTGCATCGCTTGCGATACTTTTTATTACGAGTAATAAATTTTAATAAATTAATAAATTCGTTTGTTTTTGATTGTTTAATTGCATAAAATACAAAAACTTTAATGAAAACTATGATTTGGCATCCCATTTAGTTTATTTGGTGGATTTCACAAAAATTTAGGGGGGGTCCACATTAGGTACCCTTTTTGGAAAATCGTGATTATGACTTTTTTCACTAAATGTTATATATCTCTCAAAAAATTAATAAAATGTATATATTGCCTTATACATATCGATGCGAAATTGAATAAGCTTTCCAACGATACCAACAGTTAAGCTTTACGTTGATTTCTGACAGTTTTATGTCAAAAAAACCAATGGGGGGTCCACTATTGGAACATTTCCCTTATTGTTTTAGAGATTTGTTTTGAATTATCTTATCAAATATCATCAGAACACTAAGCTTTATGGTCAAATGAAGTCCAAGTAGAATGCTTAGTCAAATGTTTATAAAATCAGTTCAATAACCTCTATTATATCATAGGACATGGCATTCATTATCAATCGTCAACAGGGCCATTCGCACTTACGCACAAGAACACATACACTCACGCACACACACACGCCCTGGGGGCTAATAATGGCATATTGTGCTGTTGATGGGTCTGACACAGATATGCCAATTTTAACTGCAACACACACTCTCTTTATTGCTTCAAGCGGCTCCACGAAAGGTTAGACAAAGTCAAATATGGCAGCACCAGCTCACACAAAAACAGCAAGGAACTTCTGACCAAGGGTCAGCTTCAAGCAAACTGCAATGCTGTCAATATGCTAGTGTACCAGTACAAACCCATGGCTACATGTAACCAAACGTGGTCACTATTTGGGTTGCTGGGTATAAGCAAAAATTTCATTTGATGTGCATAGAGCTTTGCCAGGCTAGCTTCAGGATTTTCCACATGCTTGCTTAGCCAATAGAAGGAAACGAAAACATAGCGCAATTTTATGTTTGTTTGCTTGCAAAATCGAACAATATTATGCAGCCGAACACCCAGCGAGAGCTATTCATGTATTGATTGTGGACATATGTTAGTTTGGCTTTAAAATACACTACCCGAAACATTTTGATCAGATAATCAGTTCTTCGTAATTAGATTGTGTGTGTGTGTGGCTCTAATGACCCTGGTTAGTCCTTACTCCTTGTGCCTTGAGGCTGGTGAGCCTTCTGCGTTGCCTTTTGCGTCGCAAGGACATTAACTACTTATTTTTCACATGCCACTTTTAGTTTTAGCCAGACCATGTACATCGTCATGCTGAGCTATATGTATTTATTCTACTAATATAAGGGCACATTATTGCTACTCAGTGCTACAATGACGGCCTTTGGATAATGCGACCATCAAAAGCCAACAATAATTGAACCTTCGTCAAGCAACGGGCATTATCAACATAAACAACAAGCATTTGGAATCGCCAAAATATTTACCTGCCTGTATTCCAATGGCAGCCATTGATTATTGTTTTGCTGTGGGGTTTCACATTGACCTGTTAAGGCAAAACATTGCTTAGCATTAATATCTTTAAAAACAAATTTTGTGCTATTATTTTTGTTTTTGCGCAGTGCCATTGTGTATTTTTTTAATGGGATTTTAAAGGCATTAAGCCAATCTTGTTTTTTTTTTAAGTACTTTAAATATTTATTCACACTCAGAGGCAAACATTTGTTATTAATTAAATAATGTACCCCTTGTCTGGCAATTCAAGCAACTTGAGTTTCTGACAAAACTTTTTAATCTGGCATCATGTGTCTTAAGCTTAGTTGCCAAACAAAATTAAGCCTGTGTAAAAAGCGAAATGTTAAATATTTACATATATTGTCGAATATTTATCATGAGTCTCGACGACTACGACGGCCGCTTAGCGTTCACAAAGCGGCATCATTAACCGAAGGCTGACACTGAAAGTCAGCTCTCTGTCTCTCTGTTTTTCCTAGCTTTTAACAATTTAATTTGCCACAAGATGGCAATGCGTTGGCGATGGTGGGCAGCAGGCAGAAATTACGAGTACACAGCACTAAGCGGCTTGCAAGCAAGGACAGCAGACACGCAGTAGACGGAGACAGGCGTTGAAGCAGCATGTACATTGTATATATTTAGAGGTATTTGCTCAGCACTCGGAGCTCAAAATAAGCATATGTGTAAGAAGAAGGTGGCTTTAAGGGCGAGGCCTTAATTGCACTTGCAGCGCTCTTACGCCAAATTAAAACTAATTGCAAAAATTCTAAAAACAGACGTGCATAGTTTAAACTTTAATTGCAGTTGGCCAACACCGTTGTTAGCAAAACAAAACTCGCGGCAAGTGCTCAAATAGCTAAGGCTTAGTTTGAGAAACAGTCAAAGAGAGAGCGCTGAGAATCAAGCCCATGGGAACTGCAAAGGAGTAAGCAAAAAAGAAGTTAACAACATTATTTGCCGTAAGCCAAGTTAAGAAATGGACGCAAAATCACTTTTGTTAAGGAGGCCAAACCACACACGTGCAACACATTGTAGGGACGTGGTAACGTCAAAGGCCGCAGGGTATCTTTCGCCCAACCATAAAATTACATTTTGACAAGAGTTTTATCTTCCACGTCGCCTCTGTCGTGCTCTGCTTGTGTACGTGTGTGTGTGTGTGTGTGTGTGTGTGTGTGTGTGTGTATGTGTCCTAGTAAAGGAAATTTGTAAAGGGCTTAGGATTTGATGCCATCAAGATCTCTTCTTAAGTTATGTCCAGCTCAGCTTGTCAATTCTGTCGCTGTGCGATTATTCCGAAATGATTGCAGTTTTTCGCACATGTTCTATGAAATATTATTATTATTTACTAATTTCTTAATTTCAATGCACTTCCACGTGTGTGCGTATTGACTTGTGATAAATGGAACTTTAAAGATTGTCTGTTAAATAGCACTTAGGGGTTGGTTGCCCTTGACTTTTCAACATCGATGACTTTTGGCAGCTCATTAGCTGTGCATTAATAAGACCGTTACTCCCTTGTTCAATGCTTTTGTGCTACTTGGTTCTTGGTTCAATGTTCTCTTGTTGTAGTCATAGTCTTAGGTGACAGCCTTTATCATTTATATTTGACACCTCTTAGCTGGGGTTGTAAGCCCATTGTTCAAATTTTCAAGTATCATTTGACCAACAAAATCAATAAACGACATCTTCCAACTAATTGCAATAATTTGCGACGTGACTTTCGCAGCTACAACACCCGCTCACATAAATGATTATTAATAATAATTATAATAATTATTAAGTACAACAATAACTTCAAAATTTACTGAAAGTGTCATTTTAACAAATATTTGCGCATGGATTTCGGTTGTTGGTGGGGGGGGGGGGGGGGTTCTGATAAAAATGGCTATAAAAGTTAATTGTTGGTTGATTTGTCACGCTTGAACTTTGAACCCTTTGTTGTTGGATGGCTCATGTTCACAATTAAAAGGGGTTGCAACTTGCAACCTTTTCTATCAACCCTCGAGCAAGATGATTTAAGCTACAATAGATTGTGTGTAACAAGCTGTGACACGGGTAAAGAAAGGAGAAATACAGCAAAAAGACAAAAGGTTTTAGAAGTTATATATTAAATAACTATGTTTAGAAATTGTTAACATTAGAAAATATTAATTTAAGAATCAGATTAACTAAATGCTTTAAAAACTGAAGTGTTTTTAATTTAGAATTAACAATTATACATATTTTGTTCAATAACATTTTTTGCAATGTTAAATTTTTAAGGAAATGTTTATTTGTGTATTTATAAAGTCAAGTTTATAAATAAATTTAAACTTTTCACCTAATTCCAAACCAACTTCCGAAAGGAACTGCATTTTTGAGCCTTTTTTACTTCAATCAATCAATAACCTCGAAAGTACACAACGAAGGCCTGATAAAACCGCAAGACTTCCAGGTCTTATTTGAACAGCTCAACGAACACACTTTAACAAGAATATGTTATGTTTCTGAGCCACGAGCCGAGGCAAAGAACAAGCTAAAAGTGTAGCATACACAAAGGCGCAACTTTATATGTTGAACACACAAAGGCTGTCAGAAACTTAGTGCTCCCACTCACTGTTTATATGCATAAGCTTATACTCTACGAAAAACCTATATTGAACAAGTACAAGAAAATTTTAAAATGTAACTCCATGAAACTTTCAGCCAGCGAAATATTCGTAGAACGACTGTTGAACGCTCGATTACGGCTTAATGTTTAAGAGGAATAGCAAATGAAAATCATTTGCTCGACCAATTTTGAGAAATTTACATAGCATGCTGGTGCTTAATAGCTTCAAGTAGCGCTAAAGGCGACCAATAAAAATCAAATAAAAAGTAAACAACTAAACACATTAAAGAAAAATTCCAACTCGTTGCCATTTTATTGTCTAGCAATAAAAATGTTTAGCAATCTGTTAAGAAACTTTAAGTCAACTTTGGAGCTGTGAGTAAATCCTGGGGCAAGAGCTATAAATATTCAGGGTTCCGGAAGGTAACGCCTACGTAGCTTAGCACCTCACCACGCCCCACTGGCGTTTGCACATAATTTGTACAATAAAATACTCGAACATTGCCAAATTGGAACAAAATTAAATTGCAATAAATCAGCTTGGCGTTAATAGCGTTTCACTGATAACCATTAATGGGCTTCCAATAAGATACAGAACAGCAAATAAATAAAAAGCACGCAAACACAACTACCCACACACACACAAGCATACGTGTACATATGGCTGGATTTTTGACTATCTTGGGATTGGTTTTTTTAGGGCCCTTTGCCTAACGCCTAATTGATTTGTATTTTGCATTTTCGCCTGGGAGTGACTCCAGACGGTTAGATGGGGTGAGGAGGTAGCACAAACATCGAATTCACAAATGTTTTGGCAGCTTCTGCATTGGTATTGTAATCATTTTGGAGTGCTCAATGAATCGCAAGTATCGCCTGAAGGCATGTCTTATATACTGTCTGTTGACAAATGTACTCGAATCTTATGATTATTGATATTTGTATTTAACAAAGGGCACTGTTATAAAAATATCAAAATGCTGGGGAGCTCAGTCAAGCACTGAACGTAAATACACTAAGAAACTGTTTTTGATGTTGGCTTATAAAATAGAGCACACAAACGGAAGAAATAAATTTAAGCAGTAGAAGGAATGAAAACTAATTTTAGCTTTGTATTAAAGAAAATACAAATTTTGTATACTTCTTTGATAAAACTTTTTATTATCGTACAGAAATTATACAAAATGTATACACCCAAAACAAAGTAAGTGTAATAAAATTTCTAGCCAAAGGCTTATTTCGACTTGTATAAGCACATTTGTTTTTTGAGATAATTTCGTTCTTTGTAATCATTTCGGAAGTTGTCCTAATGAGAAATACAGACTGCTATTAGCACAATGTGCTTTAAGCGGACACAACAACAAACTGTTGCGGTAAAGCTAACACAGAACAATGGAGCTGACTATGATATCACATCCTGACACACACACTCACACACTGGCGGCACAAGGAATAATGAAGTGAAAAACAAATTTAATTTCATTTCATAAGCACTGACTGCCACTCACTTTATGTGTCAGGAGCTAACAAGCAAAACGAAAAATGTTGCACAAAAAGTGCAAAAAAATAAGAGGGAAAATCCAAGAGCCCCAACACACAATTGCATTTCAAAGCAATGACAATTCGCATGCATAAGCAGCGGCAGAAGCAAAAGCAGAGAATAAACTGCCAGGCAATAAATTTTGCATGGCTCGAGTCAATTACAGTTTTACAGCTATTCAGTGAAACCACGTTGCGTATGAGCAACATGCAAACGCGTAAGTAAAACGCCAACAAAACTGTGCTACAAGTTTTCCCGGAAACGGAAGTGCGCGCACTCGTATATACACACACACATGACGCTGTCGCCTGCTGTGTTGTCTAGGTGCATGCAGCTGTAAGAAACTTACAAACAAAACGACAGAAGGTTGTTGGAAAAAGCAAACGCGAACAAAACAAAAAAAAGTGAAAACGTGGCTTTCGGACGCAACCAACTACGAAATACTCTGATACTTGTTTAAAAAAAACGGGTGGTAAGTAGTCTGCTTGCAATGAGGATGGCAGCAGGGTAAGGCGCTGCGCTCAAAGATAGTTTGATGCACATCTTTGGGGTAAATGGTCGGACAAAGGGTTGGGCGTGGCATCAATTATTGATTCAGTTTTTTGGAGGAGGTATCTTCTTACCAATTTTGGTAGCTCTTTCCTGTAAGGATGTGTGGAAAATAATATTTTATAATTTCTTTTGTTATTGATTTAATTTATATCCCAGACTTGACAGTATATCTGACAAGCTCATAGACTAAGATATTTGCAAAGTTTGAAGTCTCTAGCTGAAAGACTGTTAAAAAAAACAGACGGTCATTGCACAAATCCTATATACTCTAAAACTTATCCGACTGAGAGTGAGGTAGAAAAAAATGAAACTGCAGACACGACCCAGGGGCACTTAAAGAATCGTAAAAAAATAGCTGCTGAAATGCGAGCGTAAGTTGTAAATTATGCAAATGGCAAAAGCTATGAAATCCGCGCCTAAGGACCGCCAGGCTAAATAATTGCAACTGAATTTTAAGTGCACTAAATTTAAGTAATACCAAATTGCATGCAAAGTGGTAAAACGGGGCAAAACGAAATGCTGAAAAGACTGCCTTTAAGTGTGTAAAAAAAGAAACGAAAAAACAATCATCCATTCATTCATCCCATCCTTGCAAGCGCGTAATGCGCTTAATGAGAAAATGTAAGGGCGACAACGAACAGTGAAATTATGTTCAGTAAATACTTGAAATACTACTACAACAACCAAACCAAGGCAAAGAACTTAAACCCGACAACGAACTTCAACTGTGAGCTGTTGCCAGCAAAATATAACCGTCAACGCCAGCCAGGGTGGAAAGTCCGGGTGGGTGCCTTTACATCTAGGTCAGCCCCAGCAGTTGACAACTCACCAAAGTATGTCATGAATTGTGGGCGCCTTAAGTTAAATTAATTTAAAGGACTTTAACAAATTTCATGATGATGGATTTTTTGGTTTTTATCACACGATACTTAGGAGTTAATGAAGTGAGCAAGGAAATTTAAATATATTTAGGGTCCAAGCAAATACTTGTCCATTAATTTGCAATGCAAAATTTTGATGGGCTTACGCAATAAATATAAATCTTTTGAGTGCTTAAAAGATACTTGATAAACATTTTTTCCATTGCAGTAAAGAAATTAAAATTTTTAATAAATATTTTATGAATGAATATAATAACATAAATAAACATTCTTTTGAATAAGCTAATATTTAATAGTCATATGTTTCTTGAAAGCTATACAATAGTTTTCAAGATAATCATCAAATAGCCTTAGCACGTCAATACTTATTACTTACTATTACAACATTTTTGTTCAGACAACAACAGCAAAAATTTCAAATATGCCAGTCTTGGCTGTTAAAATTCATTATGGAATTCGGTGTACTCGTATCTATTTTTGAGTTTCCTTTTCTCTCACAGTTACAATCATAGCTCGACACCTACTCAAATGCATACGCCAGCTACCACATCAAAGTGACGGAAGCACATGCCAAAAATAGTTTTAAAAAAAAATATATTAGGTTTGTGGGAGGGAAGTGGCACACAAAACGGAAAATGCATCAAATGTGGGAGAGAGGTACAGAGAGAAAGGCATCATTCACGCAATTCTAATAAAATTTTCACATAAACATCCCCTTTGGCAGGGGTGTAAGCTCATTGCCATTGCCATTGGAAATGGCCCGTAACTTTTTCTTATTATGAAAAAAAGACAAGCGTTGGGAATATCTGTCAGCAAACTTCTGAGCGTAGAACCTTAATAACGTCAAAATACATATTGCCAACAAGTTTTGCGGTTATTTGTTATTCGCTTTTCCTTCTAGCGTTTTTCGTTGCTTTCAGCGTTGCATTTGTCATTTGACACATAATCTACATTAATGGCAAGCTGCTTGTACTAGTTGTGACAAAGAAATGGAAACTTAAAAGCAGAATGCTGCCGGGGCGTGTAAAAGTCGCGTACGCCTCGTAGCTTTGCACGTGAGCAATGTCAAATGCACGCACACACAAACAATGTAGCAATGTGTGTGTGCATAAATGATTAAGTGCGTGCTCACATTTGGTTTGCATTGCACGTACAGTCCATGCATTTTTTCGTTTGACACAAAGCACTTTATAATGTACGCCCACACAATCAAATGTGTGCACACACACACACTCACACATGCGCTCACTAATACGACTGAGACTGCATATTGAGACATTACTTTATTTAATTCACATTTGACAGTATTTTATACAATAACTAGTGGTCCTGACCACGCGCTGCTGTGGTGCTTTTTAGCGTCTGCTCTAGGAACAAAGAACTCATGATTTTCTCGTTGATCGTCTGTTCCTCCTCTCAAATATTCACATGCTGAAGCGTGGTGTTTGAAGGGGATATTCTCGTTGTCGATCTGTTTCACCTCTTTTGGTTTTATTGCTTTCGTTTTTATACTCGATACCGAAGGTAAAGAGTATATTGGGTTTGTGCAATGTCCGTCATGGTGTCTGTCCGTCTGTCCGTCTGTCCGTCTGTATGAACGCAACTTTTTTCCACACCCTTCAAGCTAGAGACTTGAAACTTTGCAAATGTCTTTATCTATGGCCGGGACAGATAAAGTGTCAAGATTGGGGTTATACGATAACTGGGAGGCTGGCAAATCGATAAATTCGATAACTCAAAATCGATAAATCCACCGTTTCCGCACACCCTGACAGTTAGAGCTACCAAATTTGGTAGGAAGATAGCTACTGGCATCCCCGAAAAATTGCATCAAAAATTTTGGGGCCACGCCCACCCATTCCGCCCCCAGCCCCCGCAGTTTGAAATCAGAAACGCCTATATCTACCTCAGTTTTTGAGCTACAGCCACCAAATTTTACGCCAAGATAGGTGATGACGATCCCCAAAAAACTGCATCAAAACTTTGGATGCCACGCCCAGCCATACCGCCCTTGAAAACCCCAGCCGCCCCAACTTTTCGTTAAAAACGGGAATGCGTGTATCTTTCATGGTGTTTGAGCTCCAGTCTCCAAAATCGGTAGGAAGATAACTGGTCACGATCCCCAAAGATCTGCATTAAAAATTTTGGGGCCACGCCCACCCATTCCGCCCCCAGCCCCCCGCAGTTTGAAATCAGAAACGCCTATATCTACCTCAGTTTTTGAGCTACAGCCACCAAATTTTACGCCAAGATAGGTGATGACGATCCCCAAAAAACTGCTAAAACTTTGGATGCCACACCCACCCATACCGCCCTTGCCCACCTCAGCCGCCCCAACTTTTCGTTAAAAGCGGGAATGCGTGTATCTTTCATAGTGTTTGAGCTAGAGTCTCCAAACTTGGTAGGAAGATAACTGGTAGTGACCCCCAAAGATATCTTGGCGCCACGCCTACCCCAAGCCCCTCTTCCCCAACTTTTAAAAACTTTGAGCTAGAGCTACCAAATTTGGTAGGAAGATAGCTACTGGCATCCCTGAAAAAATTGCAGCAAAAATTTTGGGGCCACGCCCACCCATTCCGCCCCCAGCCCCCGCAGTTTGAAATCAGAAACGCCTATATCTACCTCAGTTTTTGAGCTACAGCCACCAAATTTTACGCCAAGATAGGTGATGACGATCCCCAAAAACTGCATCAAAACTTTGGATGCCACACCCACCCATACCGCCCTTGCCCACCTCAGCCGCCCCAACTTTTCGTTAAAAGCGGGAATGCGTGTATCTTTCATAGTGTTTGAGCTAGAGTCTCCAAACTTGGTAGGAAGATAACTGGTAGTGACCCCCAAAGATATCTTGGCGCCACGCCTACCCCAAGCCCCCCTTCCCCAACTTTTTAAAAACTTTGAGCTAGAGCTACCAAATTTGGTAGGAAGATAGCTACTGGCATCCCTGAAAAATTGCAGCAAAAATTTTGGGGCCACGCCCACCCATTCCGCCCCCAGCCCCCGCAGTTTGAAATCAGAAACGCCTATATCTACCTCAGTTTTTGAGCTACAGCCACCAAATTTTACGCCAAGATAGGTGATGACGATCCCCAAAAACTGCATCAAAACTTTGGATGCCACACCCACCCATACCGCCCTTGCCCACCTCAGCCGCCCCAACTTTTCGTTAAAAGCGGGAATGCGTGTATCTTTCTAGTGTTTGAGCTAGAGTCTCCAAACTTGGTAGGAAGATAACTGGTAGTGACCCCCAAACATATCTTGGCGCCACGCCTACCCCAAGCCCCCTTCCCAACTTTTAAAAACTTTGAGCTAGAGTCACCAAATTTGGTAGGAAGATTGCAATTGGCATTCCACAAAGATCTGCATCAAAAATTTGGATCCCCCCCCCCCAAAACGAGCCTCCTTCCCTTCCCTTAACAACTTTGAGCTAGAGTCACCAAATTTAGCAGGAAGATAGCTGGTGGCATCCCCATCTGTATCGAAATTTTTGATGCAGCGTACACCCCCCGCACCGCCCCTTCATCGGCCTTTTTACCGGTTTTAATACTGGTATCGTATATCCGTGTTGTCGCTGCCTTTCTTGTTTTTTTCCCAATTGATGATTTTTTTCAATCAAGCATTTTAATTAAATAGCTTGCTTCTTTGTGAGCTTTCTCTCTTTAAAAGAACTCATGTGTAAGTCAATAAAATTCTGTGGTTTGTAATTCCTTTCAATTATATATGTGTTTGACAATTCTTTTTTTTTTTTTTGCTTAAGCCCTAAATAAATTTAATTTATTGAACTTGAACTGATTTTAGCACGAAGAAGATTATTTTTATCACATAATTAGATTATACAACTAACATCAATCTTGAATAACATGTTAGAGTTGTTATTTTTACGTCATGTATGCGAACCCAAATTTTAGGTACTCCTTTTATCTGCTATACAAATTAAATTACGGTTTGAAATGCAAAGTTCTCTAACTATGACCAGCAAAGTGTAGTCAAACAAGGAAGCTGACTGAACAGTTTATATACATTTTAAGTACCTGACAGTATACCACAAAATCAACTATTTTGGGGGAAAACTATGAAGGCAGCGAGCCATCACGTTGCCAATCCCTCAACGACTACAAAACCGCAACAATTTGCATAACACGAACCGCCAAATCCAAACACTTTTCACTTAC
The DNA here is from genome assembly GCA_018901835.1 of Scaptomyza graminum. Classification (NCBI taxonomy): domain Eukaryota; kingdom Metazoa; phylum Arthropoda; class Insecta; order Diptera; family Drosophilidae; genus Scaptomyza; species Scaptomyza graminum. The sequence continues at coordinate 1,542,260 of JAEIFL010000302.1, forward strand.
ACACCAAATTACTTGTACTGACAGGCAGGGACGCAGCCAAGCCGAGTTAAGTCACGAGGAGGCAGGAAACACAGGGAGGCACCATTTGCGAATGGTTTGCTTTAAATTGAGTCAAAGTCAGTCGACAAGTGGCGCCCATTGCAGTTATACGGAGCATGCACTGCAGCTGAGCACCAGTAAACTGTAAAGCCAAACAAAATCAGAAATAACAACTCGGGCGTCTAGTTTTAGTTGTGACCAGGGCCACTTGACTGCCTGCGCTTTCTGAGTAGTGGATGGCCTATAGCATGCAGCCTGCAGCCAGCCGTCTATCGTCTATCCTCGGTCAATCCGTCCGAGCGTCGGTCGTGCCTAAATGTTTTGACTTGCCAACTTGTCCGAGCTGTTTCCTTGCAAAGCTGATGCATTTCCGTTAGCGTTCTTAGATATCAACATTTCTCTTTATATGTATATGGGTGTGTGTGTGTGTGTTCTCTATCTGTATTACTGTGTATCTGGTGTGTATTTGCTTATTGCGTGTTGTTGTTGTTCCGTTGGCTGCTCGCTTTTTGCCAGCTGCCAGTTGTGGAATTTCAAACTAAGAAAAGTTTATTTTTGCTGTGTGGGGCTTTTGCCACTTGTCCTTGCACAATTCTGCCGCCAGGTTCTTTAAGCTAGTCTTTAGTGGCGTTCACGTTTGATGTCCTTTAGTTAGGTGTTACTGGAGCACTAGACAGCAATTAAATTTGTAGTTCTTTACAAAGACAATTTGAGAATGACAGCCTTAAAAGAATGCAGTCACTTCTTTACGTTTGATTGATTTTTTTTGCATTTGGCAGCTTTAAGCAAAGTCTATTACGCTTTAAACTGCTTACGTTGAACTTTTTGTAAGTTGCCAAAAGTTTGACAAGAGTTTGTTATTTTGCCAGGAAATTTCTAGTCGGTGGAAAAAGATACTGGTGTTGGCGTCTAATGATGTTTAGGTTATCAAGTCAACAAAGTTTTCTTTTCTCACGCTAAAGGGTTGCTCAACCAAAAGATGTCAACAAAAATATTAATGGAAATATGCATTGATTTTCGTTAGAAAAAAAAGAAAATTGTTTATAAAAAAGAACTTAGTTGACAAACCTTAATTGTATTGACAAAATTCACGTAAATAAAGTTACTTTTTTTTCTAATTAAATTGAATATTACTGTCATAACTTTTAGTCAACTAAATATTAAGTTAACAGTTTTTAATATTGTTTTTGTGAAATATTTGCAAGAAAATAAACTTGGAAAAAATATTATGACTTAATATTTTGTACAGCATCCATTAAAGCGTATATAACGGTACATTCTAGTATATTTAAGTTGCTGTCTTAGGTTTCTCTGAGTGGTCAACATATTGTTTTACTCACTTTATTTATAGCCATATGTCTTCTGACTAGCTGGCAACATGAACGAAAGCTGAGAACTCATAAAAGTTGAGCACTTTAAAACAACTAAATGTGATGTCATGCTAAGTTAATTTGGCATACATATACTGAAAACAAGTACTTGCGTGGGTGTGTGCTGCTTATGTGTTAATTAGCACTGGGCAGCCGCAACTAGGACCCAACTCAAATTCAAATGGCAAGAAAACTATACAAATTTATGCTTGACTTAATTTGCGGTCACGATGCCTTTACAAGACTATCGTAATCAGGCATCGAGAATGCGGCAGGCTGTTGTTATTTATGCAAATGTCTCAAGCACACACACATGATGTTAGTTGGGTCATGTGTAAACCAAACCCGGCCATACCTACAATCACTACCACCTCTTTTGTCTGTCTGTATTTTATGTGTTTGTTTTGCAAAGTTCGAGGCGCGTGTTCCTATTTGTTGTTTACTTGATGTACAAATTTCACGAGAAACATATAATCAACCGATCCCTTGGTTTACTCCTGTCTGGTCAATAGGTTGTTTGTTTTTCTGTATTTGAGTAAGTTATGTTTAATTTGTTTCTATTTTTGGCAAATTTAACTTAGCTTTTATTATTTTAAGGCGCAGCACAGACGTTTAAGCGCCCATACTTTGGTGGAGGCTTCCCCTTATTCATTTGTGCTAAATTTTGCATCAAGACAGCCTTTAGCTCTGATGACCTTTACTTTCTTTTACATCTATCTATTTGTAATTCTTATATATACATATATTCATTTTTTTTGCATGCCACTTAGATTTATTCTCGACACATTTGATTAATGTATTGCGGTTTATGCTTGGGAATTCACAAGGCACTTCTGTTAAATTCTAACTTTTTCGTTTAAAATTTATGGACGTGTTTTTAAGGTCAGCTAACAAACTGGTCAGACACTTATTTGGTAAATAAATTAAGCAAAACGTGTTAATATCTTATAGCTTTAATCTAAGATTTCAGTAAAATACTGTAACAAATAGCATAAGCATATTTTATTTACGCTTACATAGATTTTTTCTTGACCTCAATAAATTCTTCACATTTTATTAAGTAACAAACCTGCCCCTAACCTGCCTATTAGTTTTTTTACCAGCACTTGGCATGCTTTCACTTATCATTGCATTGGCCATTCAAATTTCGTACCCTGAACCCATGACATGGGTAATAGGGAAATAATGGTTTTGTGCAAAAGTAGCTTAGAAATAGAAGGAAGCATCTCCAACCCCATAAACTATATAAACTCCTGATCAGCATCAACAGCCGAGTCGGCATAGCCTTGGCCGTGTTCGTCCGCCCTTATGTATCAACGGTTTGATCTCAGATACTATAAGAGCTATAGACTTTGGATTTGGCATATACGTTCTTATAAACTATAGGCAGTACAAATTTGTTTTAAAAAAAAATCGAAAAAATCCTTTAGTTTTCGATATACACAAAAGACAATAACATCTTGAATTTGCAAGTTTTAAAAATTGAAATAATTTTTATTAAAATCATTTTAGAATCACCAGACATATCGGCACTTTCTGCTTTCAAACAATGACTGAACGCGTTTAAGGCTCTTCTTGTCAGGCTTTCTCGACAAGAGCCTTCTTACTTGTTTTTCGAAACTCCTGTCATAGCAACCGCAGCAGTAGCAGCTGTGACCAGCATACTAACCAAAATTATGTTAGCCAAATTAAGGCAATTTTCCACATTTCTCTCATCTGCCGCATGAAATCTCAAGTCATTTGCTCACTTGTGCCAGTTACGCACTCAGCTGTCAAAAGTGCCGCTCAACAGTTTGTCAGCAAGTAAACAAACACGAACACCAAAACACGCACAAACAGCTTCTATCTCGCACGCACCAAAAGCTAATGTACAGTGTAGGGGAGAGATGAGGGTGGAGCGCTTTATTAATTTCAATTTGTGTCAACATCAACGCCAAATATGCGTATCCAGTGAGCCAAGCAAAATGATTTAAGCCAGCCAGATGACAAAATGTTGCCCATTAGGCAAATTAAAGCGCACTTTTTCGGGTGCTGTGGTAAACATCACTCATGTGACTAGCTCCTCCCCCTATGTTCCACGAACCACACTCAGCAAATAGTATGTGTATGGCTCATAGCGCTGGCTCTAGTGGCTTTGGCTTAAGCGTAGTTCATAAAATACAACGACTGGCCATTGTTGTCCGAAAAACAACCATTAAAACCATGATTGATGCGCACGGCTTGACCCAAATTTTTTCTGACTCTTCTCGTATTGTGTATATATGTGTATTTATATTCGGACAATATGCGATTTGTTAAATATTAAACAGCTTTCATCACACAGCTCGCGTTGGGTTCATTGAACTACTTGCGGTAAGCTGAGAAGCTGCCACTTTTCCTTTATGACAACGACATCATTTTGCTTATTATCTGACCATTCTAGTCAGCGGAGCACACTGCGTAAAAGAAGTATTTCATTCAATTTCACTTTATTCTATCATAGTACTTTACGCTAAGAGCACAATGTAATCGGTATTAATGAAAAGTGCAATAAAAATAAGCAAACGAAAAACAGTGGAGCGAAAAATTAAAAGGATACTTGTTGAAGTTGGTGCAGAGCCTGCACTGATATCAATGAAAGAAGAAACGGTCTGCAAAAACTGATTTATTCTATGCAAGAGTAAGTTATAAAACAGTTTCTTTACTTTTCAGTTACTTCATTGAATCTTCTAGATTAAAAACTTTAAAAAGTTTTTTTAGAACTCGAATAATTTTAAGAAGCTTAAGAGAAGAAATAAAATTTGGCACTAAGATTGGAACACATATTTATTTTAAATGTGCATGATTTAAATTAACTTATGTACAGTTACAGGCTTTTTAAGAATTCTTGATATGAACAACAATTTGAATTATGAAATTTCTAAGAACTTTGTTTTGTGCATAAGAAACTTAAACAAAGTCTTGGTTACAATCTCCTTAACATATTTATTTAAAATGTTAAATTCACTTATATATGGTCTAAAGTTTTATCTTAAAGGATTCTTGGTATTAACACAAATGTGAGTTGTGAAATTTCTAAGAATTTTGTTATTTGCATAAGACATTGTGGCTACAAGCTCCCTTACCAAAAAAGGTTACACAACAAAATTTAACAAACCATAATTTAACAATCATCAAAAGACAGACTCAATTTTCAAATGAGTCCGTTGTGATTTTCTGCAAAGAGTTTGTGTTCATTTTAAATAGAATACTAGGAAAAAGTTAATTGAACTAATCTGCTTGTTTTAGCTTAGCTTTTAAAAGAATTATTTACCCATGACCAACAATTACGTTCATTAAAATTAGCTTATTCAAAAACCAACTCTATGCTCAGTTGAGTGCAGAGCATGCCGTATTCTTTGTTATTTTTCATTGCAAGGTTCTTGTGTGTCAACTGCAAATATTTCCTTTTCCACGCTATTCGCAATCTTTACTGACTTGGCTACACTTGCTGATTTATATCCGCAGCATCAGCTGCAAGTGCGGAGCTATCTTCTTTATTGTTGTTGTTCTTGTTGCAATCGCCATTGCAGTAAAATGAAATTAATTTGCCATTGCTAGTGTTGCAGTGTTTCTGTGGCCACACATTTGTCTTGCTATTGTACTTTACGATTCTCAGCTGTTGAAAATTTGTCTTGTCGATTTGAAGCCACACCCTAAAGCCGCACAGAGCTCACTTAAAGTCACGTGAAGGCCACAAAATAAAAAGGGAGTGCAAGACCGCGGAAAGTGACTTAATTTTGCGGGCTATGTGGCACTTTTAAGAGCTATAGTGCCACAGCAGCCACGAACTCGAGGGCCTGGCTATTGTTATGGCTGGCACACTTAATAATGAGACATAATAGTTGTGGCGCCCAGACAAAATATGTGCGCGCTGCGCAACAGGTGGCAAGTAGTGGCTTTCGTAGGCAGTGAAGCCTGCAACAATGGGGTAAGCGTTGCCCCTTTTCACAAAATTTCCCTTTTAATAGGGACTTACAGTTGCTCGAATGGACATTGCAAATGTGGCGGTGGTCTTATTATCAGCCCATTAAACTGTTGGCCTTCCCTTTAACTCCCTTGGTTTTAAATTAAAATTCGCACTTTAATTGCGACCAAAAAAGCAATTTGCTTTAGGTGAAAAGCGAAATTGGAAAAGGCATAATGACTTGACGCAGTAAAAATAACCAACATATAAAAAGGCCAACGAATACACATACCCACAACTTGGTTGATCATTAAAAACGGCTTACAACGCGCCATTTATTACTTTTTTATAACGACAGCAGCACAAACCTTGAGTAATGTATTTCTTAAGACCCATTTCCCAATGCTATTTGGCGAATAATTTTTGAACAAATTGTGTATAAATATATTTATTTATAAATAAGTTTTACCCAAAACAAAAATATTAATAGTGAAAATGATTTAATTTTTACCTTTAACAGAATTATTTACGTTTGTAAAGCTTTAACTTCAATTACGCAAATAATGTGGAGAAAAGGTTTTCTGGAAACGTTTCTTTTTTACTTAATACAAACATATTTATGTTTATGGTAAACGTATTTAAAAACTCGCCGCAAATATTCAAAATACAAATATTTTCCCAACAGATGGCTCAACCAAAAATGCGAATACAAATTTTAAAAAGTATCCCAAAAAATGGGCTATAACAAACAAAATGTATTTTTATATGTATAAAGGAGCGGAGCGCACGTAAAATGTGCAAAGTTCCCAACAACTTTTCGCCAGAGTTCTATTTCGTGTTGCGGCTTAAGCCAAAAATTGTCAAAGTCATGCAAGAAAATTGCATCAACAGAAGCAAATACTTCAGGGCACACAGTCACAAGCACAAACAGTTCAGGACACAAAGCCAAAGGCTTTAATAAAAATGGGCAAGTCATTGGTGCTTAACTCAAAAACAAAGAAATTTATAGGAAATTTACAGCAAGTGGAAAGTTCCTAAAATACCATCAGGTCAAATACCGTGATCTAAAAATAAGCTTTTACTTTAAACAAGAACTGACCAAAGAAGACAGCCATAATGAATGAAAAACAATGCAGACAACACATACATACAAGTTTTTTTTTGTGTGTAAATAAATAACCGAAAAAAGATGTGTAAAAATAGCCGGGCTGTCTGGCTGCGTCTGCTGATTTGGCGGTTTGGTGATTTATACAGCAATTTGCGCAACATAATCAACTACCAGCATGTCAGTTTTTAAGCCAGGCAAGGGCGACTCGCGACCTGTTTTGGAATCTTAGTGCGTCAAGCATTTGGCCATAAATTTGCATAAAAATCAAGCAGAAACCACAATATAATCACATAAAAATCTGTAGCATATGCTTAGGCGTCCTCAATCTGGCATCTGGCAACAAAAATAAACATTACGAGTCGATTTTTTGGTGGCAAGTTGTTGGTGGCAAGTTCACTTTAAGCGCGTGTTGGGTCCATCTGCCTTCACCTCAATTTAGCTTCTTGAGTTAATTTAGGTGTTTATGAAAGTCAAAAATAAAATGTTTACAAAGTTCAAGGTTATTGACATTAAGTTTGTTGAAAACTTTAAATAATCTATAAAGATTTAATCTTCGACTCATCGACCACTGAACACTGAGGCTTGGCACGCAGTACAACAATACACAACCAATTGACTGCAACAACTGTGCCTGTTTGCCTGCTAGCATTACCAACGGCAATGTGTGCTGTTGTTTTTGACGTGTCTTGTTGGCTCAGCAAGTGTAAACTTCCGCTAGCACATCCTGCCCTGTGAGGCACAGACGCCTACAATGGCCTCGCCTCACATTCTTGCGACACGCCTCAGTTAGTGTCTATCATTTTTATGGGTATTTAAGAGGCATAAACAAAAGCGCGTGTGTGGTTTGTTCTATGTATGGTATGTATGTGGGAATGTGCTTTTGCTTGAAATTGCTGTGCAATATTAAATTGAGTTTTATGCGTGATTTCCGCTCTTAACACTTTGTTGACAATGAATTTTATGGTCGGTTAGTGACATGTATTAAAAGTCATAGTCAAACATTTCTCTCTCTTTTCTTTTCATTCTGACAGACGGAACAATTTGCTGTGCTGTGGATACTCTTCACCATAATTGTACTTGGCAATTCGGCGGTTTTGTTTGTCATGTTCATCAACAAGAATCGCAAATCGCGCATGAACTATTTCATCAAGCAGTTGGCGTTGGCAGGTGAGTGACCGGCCGAATTAATCAAAAATAAATGAGCCAAAAGTATGATAACTTATTAACAGATCTGTGCGTTGGACTGCTCAATGTGCTGACGGATATTATATGGCGCATCACTATTTCGTGGCGTGCCGGAAATCTGGCCTGCAAGGTCATACGATTCTCGCAGGTGTGCGTCACATACTCCTCCACATATGTTCTGGTAGCCATGAGCATTGACAGATACGATGCAATAACGCATCCCATGAACTTCTCAAAGTCGTGTAAGTCATCAGTCGTAAAAACTTTTTTAATTACGAATCTTTGACACTTGGCGTAGCAAGCAAGATGCTTATGAGTTTTTTTTTTTTTTTTTTTTTTTTTTATATGCATACTCTGTTTCACAAAGGGTAAAGTATACTACATATGCTTGTATTATGCTTGTAATAGGTAAAAAGCAATTTTCAAAAGTTCTCTCCACTCATTATTTAATATGTAGGTTAAACTATAATTATTTCTGCACCTTTTAAATATTTTTATTTGAAAATCACATTTTAAAAGTCTCAATGCTCATAAGTATACACTCCCCTTACTAGGTTGCGTTCATTAGTAACAGAGTATTTGCTTAGTCGGCTAGATTTGAATTCAAAGTTCTAACTAGCTTGATTTTTGTGTCATTTGCAGGGAAACGTGCTCGTCACTTGGTTGCCGGCGCCTGGATACTCTCAGCGATCTTCTCGCTGCCCATACTTGTGCTGTATGAGGAAAAGTTAATACAGGGTCATCCGCAGTGCTGGATTGAGTTGGGCTCACCGATGGCCTGGCAGATTTATATGTGTCTCGTATCGGCAGCTCTATTTGCAGTGCCCGCATTAATAATCTCCGCCTGCTATGCGATCATTGTGAAAACCATATGGGCCAAGGGTTCCATTTTTGTGCCAACAGGTAAGGAGAACTCAACAGTCTCATCAGTTTTTTCTCTCATATGTTCAATTTGGCTAGAACGTGTAGGTTTTGGTGCAGCGGCAACACGACGCGCCAGCTCTAGAGGCATTATACCACGTGCCAAGGTCAAGACGGTCAAGATGACGCTGACCATTGTGTTTGTGTTTATCATCTGCTGGTCTCCGTACATTATTTTTGATCTGCTGCAAGTCTTCGGCCAGATACCACACTCACAGACGAATATTGCTATTGCCACATTTATACAGAGTCTGGCACCACTCAACTCGGCTGCGAATCCACTGATCTACTGTCTATTCTCCTCGCAGGTCTTTCGAACACTCAGGTAAGCAGCATGGCACACTAACCAACCTATTAACCCCGATTCTTACTTAAATTCACGCTCTATCTATAGTCGCTTTCCGCCCTTTAAGTGGTTCACCTGCTGCTGCAAATCATATCGCAACAACTCGCAACAGAACCGTTGCCACACAGTGGGTCGGCGTCTACACAACAGTTGCGATTCCATGCGCACACTGACCACCTCACTGACCGTTTCTCGACGCTCCACCAACAAGACAAATGCTCGGGTTGTCATCTGCGAGCGGCCAAACAAGGTAATCACTGTGCCAGCGATGTCAGAAGTATGATAGCTGGCTCATTCGACACGCAAACGTTCAACGTTTGCTGTCCGTGGGCCGACATCCTTTAGTGATGCGGAGTTTCTATAATTAAATACCAGCAATGGAAGGCTATAAATGAGGCTTAGACAATAAGTGCAATAGTTGTGTTTCCAAATATTTATTGTACAGTAGTTTATTCATGTGTGCAGCTATGCTACGAATTTCCTAATGCAATTTATTTAAGTATTTATGCATTAGCTTGTTATTACTCCTATATACTTGTATTCTATTTACCAGACTGATGTTATTTATTTACATGAAAATTAAACAACTGCATTTCTTTTAAGTCCCCAACTAAATGTTAGGCCAACTAAGTATTTATATACCAACAAACATATTCTCCATATTTAATCGTATCTCCTTTCTGTCAACTACGTATAACTAATTATATGTATATCCAGCTTTTACTGTAAATACATGCCTAGATGTATTTGTTAGTACTTAAGTGTGCAAAACTTGTCTAAGCATTCAAAAACCAAAATCTTTAAACAGTTAACGCAAAACACAAGATTTAATAGAGCATAACGTTTTAGTCAATTAGGTCTAAGCTAATATTTATTTCTTAATTATGTGTAAAAAGTGTGGCAAACACAAAATAATAAAGGCCGAATGTTGCCAAAATATCAGCGAGCTCATATTTTTATTCATTTTGACATGCGCCACAAATTTCATTCTAAGGTCTCAATGCTCTAGCGCACAATGGGCTCAAGGACGAAACGGCAAGGAGCAAAGGCAACGGTACAGACCAAGACATAACTTGATGGTGGGCCAGCTCATTTTTATTCTAACTTCATTTATAATTGCTATAATGTCTGCGGCTTATGTCGTCAAAAAACAAATTGAGCCAAAGCCTTAATAAAATAATAGCTTGAAAACATATTTAAGCATTGTATTCTGGATTTTTGGAAAGCAAACAAAGTATATTTTGTCTTTAGTTCGTATTAATAGCAAATATTATTATGTATCCGATTTAATCTGACCCGGTTCTTGATTACTTTATGATTGAGCACTTAAGCATCAAGTAACTATAAATGTTGATGACATAATCCAGAAGAGCCCATATTGAAGTGTACTCTATTAAATATATTCGAAGTCGATACTAAGTGATAGGGTTGATGACAAACTCGCTTCAATAGGCAAGCGACGTGGTGTATAAGTATATTTTTAAGAAGTCAGTAAGTGCTGCAGCTTGTAAAATATTTGCAATTAGACTTTTATAATTTACTTGGCAACTTTTAATTGAAATGCTATTAGAAAGACTGTCTACTGGCACACCAAGAAGAAAGTAACGGAAACTTTGTTCATTATAAGTAGACAATTTATAAAGCAGTTGACTATCAATCAAACAAAGCATTAAATTCGACAAAAGCAACAGTTCGATGAACATTTTTGGCATTTCATGTGAATTTATTACTGGTAATGCATGTACCTTAATTCAATATTCATCAGTAGTTTTTCGCATTTATTTGGTGACAATTGTTTTTTTTATTTATCTACTGATATATGCACAAAGCTCTAATGCAACTTATAATTATAAAAAAAAACTTCTTAAGTACGTCTGATGCAGAACTGACGATAATACCGACTGACTAAATACCTCCATCAGAGGCCGTGAGATTACATTCCATTTATCATTTATCATTATTTATCAATATTAATATGCGTCTGACCTGAATATTCGATTCCCACTTGAATGCTGACACATTTTTGTGTTTCCCAGCCCGGCATTAGAGAACAACTGAATTTGTACACCTGCTTTGGATTTTCCTTCAAATTGACTAATAACTTGCAAGCAGAGCCGAAAAAATTTCCGAAATTGACAAATAGTGTAATTTAAATCGATTAAACAAAAGGAGGGTTTTACTCCACCTATTTATACAACCTATCTTTCTTATTTGTGAATACTTTTAAATCGAATCTTTAATGCGATGTACCCAAATTATTGCTTTAAAAAACCACAATCTAATTTTGGCTATGACGTAGTGTATATGCCTAAAAGCGGGTACAACAACAGCGCTAATCAATCGAATCGCGAGGAACTACTTTCCCAGTTGCGCTCTCAATTGAGGAATCCTACGAAATTGTGCTGCGATGATCTTATTGCGTTGCAGACTTTACTGAAGAGCAATGAGCAAATGGTTTCCTCCCAAAGCACTAAGCCTTCAGCAAAAACTCCGAAACGATCCGTGGAATTTCGCTTGCCTCCAGTAGAGCAGCAGGGACAACGGGAAAAAGCTGGAAACAGTTTAGCTGATAGAGGATACCATCAGAAATCCTGCCTACGCAGCGATATTACATTCAAAGCCTCCGAAGCACATTGTGAAAAGCAAGACAACTGCACAGACATTTTCGACGATATAAGCAAGAAATTGTTGGACGCTGTACAGAGCACGGTGAGCAAGCATTATGAAAAGATCATGTACAGGATAGACCAGCTGAATGATGATCTAATGGACCATCAGGAGCTTATGAAACAACTCAATAGAGACGTGGTTGGAAGTAAGTGAAAACACTTAATTTCCTGTATATTTCAATGGTAAAATATGACTTTTAAAATCTGAATATATCTAGAAATTGCTGAGCAAAATGAGGCTAGCATCAACCAGTTTAAATTCATTGCACAGATGCTCATTGACAGTCAGACGATTTATTATCGTGCGTTTAACCAACAGCACCACTCTAAACATGAAATAACTACAGAAGAAGAGGAAACGGAGGAGGACACTGAAAATGAATGTCAAAATACGCAAAACAAGCAATCAACAAAGAGCTGTAAACAAAATCCAGCACAAAAGTCAGATAGTCCTTCACAGCCAAGACAACATCTTCAGCATCAGCTGTGGCAGCAACAGAGAAACTGTCCAAGTCATCAGCATCATCAATGTCGCAAACACTTAAAAAGCAACAAGTCGTTTGCCAAATCCTCTAAGCCAACAATTATTCGAAGATCACATAAGGGTGTTTCAACTGTAAGCATGCCCGATCTGCATCTGGGCTCGTTACACTCCACAAATAGCAGTAACAACAACAAGTCTTCTCAATGGACTCAGTCAGTAACAGTCGGAGCCGAGAGAAAATGCCGCTGTCAATGCCCTTCGCATGGGAGCTAGAAAATCATGTAGTAATAGCAATGCGATGTCCAGTTTGAAAGATGAAAGAGTGCACAAATAAGCAATTATTTAATTTTATATGCCTAGGTGTCAGCTAACTTAGCTGTTTATTGTGTGGATGTTTCCAAACATTTCCACATAAAAATCAGCATCGTTGGTTGACACTTTGAAGATAATATTAACAAATTTTTAATTCTTTTAGAAATTTAATGTTTTATTTGCTTTTAAAATTCATGAGTAGAATAAAAATTTAATGTAATATAAAAAAAGTTATTTTTGTTGTAGATGTGTGTTACAACATTTGAATTATTATGTATACAATTAAAACAGAGAAATCAAGAAAGAAGAATATGTATGTTTCAGTCCGTGCTTTCCACAATTACTTTTTGCGGTTTTAGCTGAACTGTCTCATACTGTTTGCTTCTTAGTATAAAACGTTGCACAAATGGTGCCAATAGCTGGACATCTACAGAATATACATCCTGGCGTCCAAAGATGAAAGTTGCCAAGTTTGACAATATAACATTAAGTGAGGCACCTGTCAGAGTGTACAAAAGAAAGGACATGTGGTATACAGAAGAACCACTGTGTGCTTCACTGTAAATATTAAGTAGTATAAATAATTATCTTATGTTTAATATATTTTATAAACTTACTATTCCACTGTTGAGTTTAAATAGCGATTCACATCAAATTCATAATCACAATGTTCGACAGAAACTGGCAGCTTAGTATGACGAAATGAACCAGTTACATTTGCTATTTGTCCATTTATTGTAATCCAAGCCATTGTTGCAAATGATAAAATACTGCTTAGGAACATACTCTATAGGCAGATAAAGGTGTTATATATAAAATCGATTTTAGTTCACATAAGTTGTTTTACCTTCTCGCCCACCCAGGGCATTAGCATGCCCACTGTAAAGACGCCCAGCATGGGTCCATAAAGGCTTGACTGTAGCGTTGCTGAGAGCTGCAACACCATGCCCAAATGCTCCACCACGTATACCATAAAAATGGAACTAATTCCAAACACAATCACAACTAGACGCATTGTCATCGCCACTGTGTGCTCTGTCATTTGTTTGTTGCTCATGCGTGGCTTAACAAAATCCTCCAAAATTACGGCAGCCAATGAATTGAGCAGCGTTGAAAGCGAACTTAGAGCAGCACTAAATACAGCAGAGACAAAGAGTCCCGGCAAACCGGGTACAACGCCCAGAACACGCATCACTAGCAGCGGCACCAATTGATCCCGACGTCCAGCTAACTGTATTGAGTATATAGTTGTTAGAGTCAACTGTAACTTGTATATAAGACAATGGAAATATACGCACGCCTGTTGTCATTGGGTCGCAGTCATAGAAGGTGGCATAGCAAACAAGGCCCACATAGATGCAGCCCATATATAGAAGAGTTACCCCTATACTGAAGGTAAAAAGCGTTTGTTTTATATGCCTTAAGGAAGGCAGGGACATAAATCGTTGAATGGTCGCCTGATTGATGGAGGTATTTTGCAGCTTAAAGAACGTTCCGCCTAAAAACACTGAGAGAACGCTCATTCGCACTGTGGGATCCAAGCTCCACCTGTGTGGTTAAAGGAGTTCAGTAATAAATTTTAGTTAAAGTGCTCACTTACTCAGGCGTATTAAGACGGCCACCATCCAAATTCCGCTGCCACACAACACCAAATCCACCAAGATCTATAGTACCCTTAATCATGATGACCACCAGGGATCCATACATAACTACACTTTGCACAACATCCGTCCAAACAACGCCCTTAATGCCACCCACTGTGGTATAAAATGTACATATGATGATGACAATAGGCGTTATGGTATGTACCCCAATGCCACTAACTTGATTAAAGGTCAGAGCTGGCACATACACTGCAATTGGCAGCCAAATAATCTTTAAATAAATATTCGTGAAAATTATTCAAAATTAACAGGGAAGAGACAAATGAAGTTCTAACTTACCGCTTTGAGCACAAAGAGTGAGGCGCCAAATGAACGCATGCGGCGACTGAATCGTCTCTCAAAATACTAGAAGAGTGAGTAAGTATAAGTATAAGTATTAAATAGAGAATCTTACGTTTGTAACAGCTGAAGCCTAAGAGCTAAAAATTAAACAGCAAATCTTTAATTTGTATAACATTTATTTATTTATGACATAGTTAATTTCATCTTTGAATGTTTTGGGCTTATTCATGACTTTCCGGCCCTGCTTCATTTCCTCACCCCAGCTGAAAAGTGCAATTCCAACAACTTTAATCAAAGCAGACTAAATGAAGAAGTTCCCAAGTAAAATGTTAAAAGTATTTCTGTGAAAAACAGTTTCATATTAGAATGAGTTATATTAAGCATCACAAACTGACAGCGATACCGTACGCACTGCAAGAATTTTAAGTAGCTGGTTCCTCGAAGAAGTAGTTATAGTCTTTGACAGAAATACGATTCATCGAAAAGCTCTTCCACCCATCTGAGCGCAGACAACAATGTAGCATTTGAAGCTGAAATTCCAGTAAGCAAGCTCAACCTAGGAACAAGCAAGATGCTTTGCGTTAATTGCACATGTTCAATTCAAGGCCAATGAATTCTTGCTTCTAGCAAATGCCATAGCGAATGTATCGAGTGCATACAAACAAGAGCTGCACAATTGGAACACTAGCCAACTTATTCAGTTTAAGAGTTCGGTTTGCCGCTCAGCAAAAGTCCTTGTGGTCCACAACAAGAAAGTGATTAAAGTGCATTCAAAAGTGATCTGGTTGCAACGTTAAACATGATGGCAACAAACAGACACACAAGGCCAGGTATGCATCCAGAAATCACCTGATCCGTGGCAAAGAAAACGCAAGACAAGTTAACAAACACAACATTTGATACGCAAGGAATAAACTTTATACAAGAACTCAACACATAAAACAAAAATGCAGCTTTTGAATACTATTGAATACTAAAGAAAATTGAAGTTTTTCAAACAAAGAAACTGCAATTTAAAACATTCTTCTGGCTTAAATGTAAGTTAGAGTTTTATGTGACAAAAATATTCGGAATTGTTTAATAATCACCTGCTAAAACATTCGGAGAATCTGCGTAAGAGAAATAATTTTTTATAAATAAGCCTCTCACTCAGATAAGATCCACTGATGCTGCACAATAAATAAAACACATCAACACAATATTGTAGAAGAAAATTTGGATATTAAATGAAAAATGCAGTAATTGCAATTATTGTTAAAATAAAAGATCACTTTAGAAAAACAATATATGATTTTATTCATAGCTAAATTATTATTTTAGTCAAGCTCCTTTTCCCCATTTTCTGTTTGGATATCTACTCGTGCCTTACGCCTGAACAACTCCTCCAAATCGATTGCCTGATAATGTTTCTTGGGCAAAAAACGACGCATGCAAGGCGTAATTAAAGCAGGATCCATTTCAGACACATCTTGCCAACCAAACACCATACCGGCCAACAAGGCAACCACAGTGCAAATAACGCCACCCAACGCTGTGTACCAAAAGAAAGACAAATGATACAAATTACGATCCGTGGAAGGACTGCAAAAGATAAACAAGAGAGAAAGAGTTTTCATTTGATTAGTTTTTCTATCTTTTTCTAAGGATACTTACCTGTACTCGTGCAAAGTGCGCCAAACAGTGGCATTGTCATATTCATAATCACAGCCAGATACAGAGACAGGCAACTTGGGATAGCGAATCTCGCCATTCATCTGTAACAGCTGTGCCTTAATGCAGATCCATGACAAGGTTACAAATGAAACCAAGCTGCCAGTTAAAGCGCTCTGAAAATAAAATATCTGTAAGTCAAGTGTTCTTATTTGTGAACTGATTAGAACCAACCTTTGCATTAACCCAGGGCAGACAGACACCCATTGTATAGATGCCCAGTAGCGGACCCATAGAAACAGCCGAAGTGGTGGTGGCTAACGGCACCACCATGCCCAGCTTATCCACAACATTAACCATGCCCATGCAGCACAAGCCGGAAAAGACAACAATGCCACGTAGAAGAAATGCGGTTTGACGCTGCGTCAGAGGCTTTTTTAGTAGCGGACGGATCATATCCTGTGATATCACGCATGCCATTGAGTTGAGTCCAGTCGACATGGAACTTAAAGCTGCACTAAAAACACCAGCCACAAAAAGTCCTGGCAGACCAGGAAACGAGCCAAGAGTGCGCATCATCAGCAACGAAGGCAACTGATCGCTGGCCTTGGCTAGCTGGGGAAAGACATAATCAGGGTAAATAAATACTACACGCTATGCCTACAACTAACCTTGGTGCTGATAGGATCACAATCATGGTAAACAGCATAAGTAACAAGGCCCATATAACTGCAACAGCTTAGCAGAAAGATGAGAAGTATATTGAACAAAAACATTGATTGCTTGGCATGCTTATAGCTGGGCAGTGATAGGAAACGTTGTATGGACACCTGATTCACATCAGACGATTGTATTTTGTGCAAAGTGCCGCCGACAATAACAGACAGCATAGATATACGCACAGTTGGATCCCAGGTCCATCTACAAGCAGATAACAGCTTATTGTTATTCTCGAATAATCTGTTTATTTCGGAAAATCATTTACTGACTCCGGTGCATTGAGACGACCGCTTTCCTCGTTGCGTTGAAGCACAACGCCTAAGCCACCCACATCGTAGGTGCCTTTAATGCACACAGTCAAAATGGAGCCATACATGACGAAGCTCTGGATAACATCCGTCCAAATGACTGCCTTCAAACCGCCCTA
Organism: Scaptomyza graminum; assembly: GCA_018901835.1. Lineage (NCBI taxonomy): Eukaryota > Metazoa > Arthropoda > Insecta > Diptera > Drosophilidae > Scaptomyza > Scaptomyza graminum. Next base: position 1,559,362 of record JAEIFL010000302.1, read on the forward strand.
GAATTATTGTAAGCTTGCGTGTATGTGGACAATGAGGCCAGTCTTTGATTTAATTAAATCTTACCACACATGTGTAGAAAGTGCAGATTATGCAGACAATAGGCGTAATAACATGGATGCTTGTGCCAGTGACTGCAATTATTCGAATCCACAGTATTTAGAATCTTCTTAACCATAAATTAAATATAAGGCTTACCTTGATTGTAGGTGATGGCAGGCACATAAAGGGCCACTGGTAGCCAGACCATCTGCATATACAATAAGAATTAAGTGGAAAATGGGATTTCTTAACTAGAAATTTAATACTTACCGTGCCCACAATAAACAACACAGAGCCAAAGTTGCGAATGCTTGCACCATAACGTAGCCCAAAATACTAATCAAAGTTTATATAAGTTTATATAATTAACATTTAACAATTAAGGTGGAATACTTATAAATATGATTGCACATGCATTGCCAGGCCAATTATTTACAACGTATTTAGTAAAAATACATGTTAATGACAGTCCAAAATGAAAAGCTATTTACACTCCTAGATTTGACTTTAAGTCAAACACGTCGTATACTTAATAAAAAACTTTTATTACAAGCTACAAGTAAGCACATGCTAAGTTTTTTTGAATCATTTCGAAGAATCCGACTTCAAGGGAATCTCGTTGAGCTGCACACTGGCATAATTGCTTCTATAGAAGCCTCGCATACAGGGTGCCAACAGCTCAACATCCACATCCTCAGGCCCATGACGTCCGAATATGAAGCCTGAAAGATAGCCAACAATGACGCCCACGGTCGCCGAGATGAGTGTGTAGTTCATAAAAGAAATATGATAGATTTTCTGGAAAAAGCCGAGTGAACTAAGTACGAAATAATATATTATTTACAATTCACTTATTTCCTAAGCCCGTGCAAGCTACTTACGACGTCTCAGTGGCAATGTGAGAGGCATTCGCTGGCGTCACTAATAGCCGATTAAATTCGTAATTGCAGCCCTCTATGCTAACCGGTTTGCTCTCGTACCGCAATTCACCCGAATTCAAGGCCCACTGAGAATTTACGCATAGCCAGGTCATGAATAAAAATGAGCTTAAAGCACCAGCTAGAGCGCTCTGCAATTGTAAGAAATAGGTAAACAATATTATCACATTACCAAAAACAAAAATATAAATTTCTTAACAAGTCAATCTCTTGAACTGATTTAATGTTTTTATTTTTTAATTATATCACAGAGATAGTTCACGTTAAGAAGTTTTCAGTTGCTGCTTATTATTTAACACTGTGTAAAGAGACAATTTGCAAACGTTCACAACAATAATTAAATATATGAAAACAATTACATTTAGACAGAAACTAATTAAAATCAAAAACACAATAATATGAAAAGATGTGATGTAAGTTGTATCCTTCTGCCTTTTAAGTAAGCTTCCATAACTTTTTTTTGTTTTGTCATAATAAAAATTGTTTTTAAACCAAAACCATTACAAACTTTTGCATTCAGGCGTGGAAACAGCATGCCCATTACGAAGAGCGCCATCAATGAACCTTGTGTTACAGAACTAAGAGACATGAATAACTGCATCACATGTGTGCCCGTGCGTTCCACGACGAAGACGAGTCCAACGCTCACGGAACCAATTATGACTGTGCGAAGGCGCATTGTGATGGCCGTTTGACGCTCGGTTAGGGGTTTCCTGCTTAGTGGCTTGATGTAATCCTCAAGGAAAACGGCGGCAAGTGAATTCAGCGCTGTGGACAGTGAGCTAAGTGCGGCACTAAACAGACCCGCCACAAACATTCCAGATATACCGGGAAACGAACTTAGCGTATCCATGATAAGCAGTGGCACCAGCTGATCCTTGGCTTTAGCAAGCTGTAAATCAGTTAGTTGGTCATTGAATCAGATGCAAAGAAATTTCATGATAAACACACACCTTTGTTGTCACACACCTTGGGATCAAATGTAAATCTGTATAAAAATAAGAATTAATAAACCTCCTTTATTTAAAGCTATAAGAAGAGTCAGCTCTGGTGTGACCTGCCTTCAACTATGTCAAATATTAGTTACAATAATTAATAGGTTATCTACTCAGGAAACTCGAGACGTCCACTTGCCAGATTGCGCTCTATGACCACACCAACGCCGCCCACATCGATGGTGCCCTTAACAACGACGAAGATTACGGCGCCAACCATAATTACGGTTTGTATGACATCCGTCCAGACGACAGCCTTCAAGCCGCCAACAGTGGTGTAAAATATGCAAACAATACACACTGCAGGCGTGACGATATGAACATTAATTCCAGTCACTGTAAAGTAGCCAAGTCAAGAAGTGCTTCAAAAAAGCTACTGCTTTCGAACTCACCCTGGTTAAAGGCTAATGCTGGAACATAGATGACAATTGGCAACCATATCAACTAGATGGAATAGTAGTTGTTGATTATTTGGTATTTTTGGCTAAATTGTTTGGGGAACTTACTGTAGTTATTGTGAAGAGTCCCGAGGCCACAAGACGAGTGCTTTTGTTAAAGCGCAGCTCAAAGTACTGTAAATATGTTTTGCTTTGTTTTTCCCTGGTTTTTGGCACTTAACATTGATTTTCACATAAACAACACAAAACACAAAATAAAAACAGACGCACACACACACACACTCGCATAGACACATTCAATAATGTATGCCCGACAACGCTGCGCATACATAATCGAATATCACATATACGCCATGAAGCCGATATGATAGCTAGCTTATAAGCCACAGCGACCCAATTCCATTCTCAGTCCAGCAAAATAGTTGGATTTATATTTATGTAAATGGGAATATGCTCTTTGTACTGGAGCTTTCAGGCGAAACACACCCAAATATTTCACTTGATATAACTACGTATGCTGAAAACAATGCTTAGACTTCTGCAAGCAATTCTGCTAGATGACTGGCGAATAACAGGCACACATATTTGTCTGGCTTTGTTCTATGCATTGTTTAACGCATAAAACAAACCCCGGTGGAGTCTGGTTTGATTTTTAGTTGCCAACTAGCTTAAGATGGCTTACCGAGCTCAAACGAAAAATCTAAAATAACAGCTCAATAAATATGTTATTGCTATTTGGTATTGAACAGAATTTCTTCTTACACATATGCATGCAAAATAAATCACGATATACGTTTGCTGGCAACAGCAAAATATTATAATACTTAGTTATGTAACAAGTGTTATGCAGCATGCCATAAAGTTATTTAAGAAGCAAATTTTCATACTGGTTGGAAAATGCAATTGCAATTATCTGCTAGAGAATCCACAAAAAGCACACAGATTTAAAACAAAACTTAGACAGCGTTAAGCTTACCTCATAGGTGGACGTCAATTGAAGATTGCAAAAAACGGGCAAAAATATATACCACGATATAAGTCCCGATATAGCCAGTGTAATAAGAATAAAGGCATACTGAGTGCCATAAACATAAATCTCCGTTGAGGTGCCCAGCAATGAAATGCCAGAAACAAAGCTGTATAAATAAAATAAAAATAATACCTCTTTTAGAAATAAAATTTATTAAAATTTACCATTTCTTTAAATAAGCATTTTGCGTTTGGAATCATTAAAGTGAAGGTTTCCATAATTGTTTCACAATCATACTAACAATGTTATGTATAGTATCCGCAACAATCAAAATTTTTATTCATTCCCGAAAACATATGTAAAAAGTTGTTAGACAGCGAAAATTGCATTAAAGGTTCATAACAAGTTGCGATATGCAGAAGCAGGCACAGTATCCTGCACTACTCCCTAATGAATTGAATAAAACATTAAATTTACACAAAAACAATAAAATAAACATAATTTAACAACTCAACGGAATGTGAAAGCAAAAGCAGACAAATAATTGTAATTCAAAGCACGTCGGCAGAATTTGTTGCAGAAAGCAAACAACAACAAACAGAATTCACGATAACAATAAAAGGCGCACCAAACAATTGTCGCTGAGGCAAATGACCCAAAGAAAAACAACCCAGGAGAAAATCACGAGCACTCAGCTTGTAGCCCCTTTATTCCCTCTTGGCCAGTCATTAGTGCGGTGACAATAAAGCAAAGACAAAGGCAATGCTAAAGGTGCTTGACCAAACGTTTCAAATAAAACGACCCAAAAGCGTGGCACAAGCCTCAAGGTCGATGCCGAAACAAAAAAGTAATTTGACAATTATTTGAGTTTTGCGGCTGCTGCCGTAAGTTTAAATAACTTCAATCAAGCTTACTTCTCGAGCCTAACAGCGAAAAGAGCTGCTAAATTGTATTCATGCGCCAAATACAACTTAACAAAATAAAAAAAGAAGGTTTCCCAAGTTTGCCCAGAGCCTTATCAAAGAGCATTATCTGCATTTACATTGGCCATCATGAACTTGACCCTGACAGTCTATATTGTATTAAGTGTATTATGTATATGGATTTATTCTCTTGTGCTTACTCTGACAAACATTGAGTCAACAACTGCTGGGCGGGCAGTTTTATGCGATTTATCTTAGATTATGCTTACGCATGGTTAGCCGCAGGCAGCCTATCAAAAATTAAGTGAAATTGAGTGATTTTTTTTTTTTATTGATTTCTAAGCAAGCGGACAATTTCGATAGGACAAGCATTTAGTTGAGCAAGCCGAATATTTAACTGCAGTAGATTTTTAATAAGCTTAATTTTGATATATTCGTTCAGAAACTTGAACAAAAAAGCAGTTTTTTTTTAATAATTTATACGAAATTATAATTTGTATGAACTCTTAATTCAAAAACATGTTATTTGCATAGGATCAAAGAAGATAACCCTATGACAAAAACTATTTTGACCAACCAATCTACTTCAAAGACTTTAACGAATATTAAACAAATTATTTTTTGTGGAAAAACATAATTTTGCATATCTATGCTAAATTTCAAAGAGAAACATACAAAATATTAACACCCATGGGGACGATTATAAATTAAAAATTAATTTTTATTTACTCTTCGCTGGCCCGTAACCAATTTTTTTATTTCATGCATCTGAACTGTTTAAAATATTCAATTAAAGTTATTCCCATATCTATGGCATGCAGACCGCATAAACTGACACAAAATAATGGACAGAATTCGTGCGAAATTCACTTTAAGCTGGAATTACAAAACTGCTTGACCATACCAGCAGCACTTAGAAAAATCCCATTTAACGCTGCACGCTTCATTCAAAGCAATTAAATGAGCAGCGTACATCCTGTAGACCAAAAGAGCTAACCTAGCTCGCATTTACATATGGCTGCTGTTGTTTTGATATTGCTATTGCTATTGTTGTTTCTGTAACTCACCTAGCCACCAGTGACAGTGAAACCGGAAGCACTTTCATTTTGCGTCCACCCACCAAGTAATCCAATGCCTCCGAATTGCGTCGCTCTTCGATGCCAGCTGAGCCGGGGCCGTCTTTCTCATCGGTGGATACTTGGCCCTTTTGCTTTTTCTGCTTTTTTTCAATAAAGCCAAAATAGAATCCAATTACGGCACAGACCGCCAACATGGCAATGAAAACCAAATAATCAAAAATTCCAAAATGTTGCAGGGTGCTACTTAAATCGCTCACGCTGAGCTTTTCCGTCGTGCTGGATGAGGATGGTGTTTCTAATGTTGTTGTTTTTGTTGCTGCTATAGTTTTGGTACTTCCTGGAGCTGCCGCACTTGTTGTTGCTGTTGTGCTACTAATTATAGATTGGATTGTCTGAACAATCGCATTGGACATTGTGGGCGGCGCATTACCAGCCTCCGCCATTGTTGTAGCAACCTCCCCGGCTGTCGTTGACATAATTCTGTTGACCGCAAGTTGCTTTTATGTGTTTATTTTTATTGATCTCCTGCCGCGTTGCTTAAGCGCACTTTTTTCTTAAATGCCTTTAGCTTTAATTACTTTTGTATTAGTTAAGCCGCTCACAAACCGAACGCACACACATAGCAAGATAAATAAATAGCACTACATATAGTGGAGACTTCTTCGATTTTTCAATAAGTTTTTGCCGCTAGCTAAATGACAAGTACTTGCAACTTTACCATACGCTCAACTTTTGGTTGCTTAGTATGCTGACCGTGTTGCAGTTGATAGTTGCAGCTTATTTGCTGCAGAAAGATTTGTTATCTATTGGCACAAAGTTACATTACTTTATTGCGTTAAGATTCTGCTTAAGATTTGTTAAAATATAGTATATTGGACTGAAGAGTTGAATTCAAAAATGTAAGTTAATTTTCTACAGACGTTTGATTTAAGAACTGAAAGCTTCAATCTTTTATCTTTAGAGTTTACTCAATAATTTTTGTAAAGCTTATAACTTTTTAAGTTAACCAAATAGAAAGTTATTATTATACGTGTTTTTTTTAGTTTCTCACATTTAATAACCTTGCACGTCACAAATGCAAATCCTTTATTCAAAAGGACAAGAATCTCAGTTAGTTAAACGTTCACACACAAGCGACACGCATCAAGCGCAGCGAAACACTAAATTTAAATCTGACACGAACTGAGCATCTCTGTTTCATTCACATCAACAATGCTTATCAAAGAAGATCTTATAATTCATGTCACTTCATCACTTCATTGTGCCTGTCTATGTGGGAGGCTTCTTTTTTTATCAGATTTATGTCTAAGTATAAATAAATACTCAGCCCCACATGCTGGATGGCTGACGCTGCTGTGCGCGACTGATATTACTAGCATTAGCTCCTAAGCTCTTTGAGTACCGGATAAAGATAAAAGTGTAAGGCTAAAAATCTTTTTGTCAGTTTTTTTTTCTTAACATCACACTTGATACACGCAGAAGTCAGTCAAGGTGCTATGTTGACATTTCAGATAGCGTGCAGGTGCTTTTATTATATAAATATTTGTGTCCATTGTATAGTTAGTTAAAACTGGCAGCGCCAAGTGACTTCTGGTTATGCGTACATTAAACAACACATTAATAAATCATCATAAGCGCAATGTACCAAAAATTTAATTTTAAAGGTGATATGTGCTTAATCAAATTTGATTCTTTGTATAAAAATAATAACTTTATTTTTCCTGTCTTTGTATTATTAAATTAAAATATGTTAAACAGTGTAAATTTTAGATTTTTTTTTCTTTGTTTCTTAAGATCTACTTTTAATTGGTTTGATAAAAGTAAGACTTCAGAATGACTATATGTCAAATGCGCTTACAAACTGAATGTCAAACGAATGGCGTTTGCGTAATAGTTTACTTATTAAGTGAACTAAGAATAGAAATATTAACTGCATCCGACTTAAATAGTTTTAACTAAAGTGCAAGCTTTAAACAGCGCAAATAGTACTAACACCATCAAAAATATTCTGTGGTACTTATGTATGTATTTACTTGACCTATTGTTGGCTCGTTATCGCTGTGGTTGCAAACAGAGTGACTTTGATTGTGTTAAAACTAATAAACTAATGCACACTAATGGACGCACAATAGCAGATCATGAATTGTTGGATAATATGTATACATATATAAATGTGCAACAAGAACTCTGCGTAATATGTCAAACAAAATTTATTCATATGAAATGAAATGTTTGTGATAACTAATTGGTTTTTGATTGTGCGTATAAAACGGAAAGCTGAGAATTTTGTTATCCCCATTGGTCTCAACAATGTAGCTGAGAAAAGCCACACTCAATTGTGTGAGATGAAATTTCAATTTGGGAATCCACAAAGTGCTTAACGTAGCATATGCGAAATGTGTGCAACTGACAAGGGTTGAATGCAAATTTTACTACATACTAGGTTTTCAGGTGCTATATACATATATATATGACTAGGAAAACCCACTTACGCGTTGCTGTGGCGCTCTTTGATTTTTACTCTATGAACAGAAAACACAAATTAAAATGTTAAATTTTTAGATTGCAAAAATTGCCGTAGCGGACGATATTTCACGTCCTCATGGCGGGGTATTGGTTAAAGTTTTCAACTAGCAATAATCGCACCTCAGTAGAACTTCATTGGTTACGATATCGCCTCTGTTTTAAAGTTTCTTCGCAAATCTGGTCGCATTTACACGGTGAAATTGTTTCATGAAACATTTCACTGAAACTTTTTGGTAAATGCAACTCTGATTTAAATTTATGGTCGATAAACATACATCTTTGCCATCGACTGTTTTATTTGTTAAAATCTAATTGATTTGATAGAAGTAACAAGTAAATAATTTAATTTAATATTATAATTTATAAGCCACAACAATTTATTTACTATTTGCGCTAATATTTGCTTGTGCGATATTTTGTATCGATAACTTTATGATTCACATCAAACACTGTGCAACTCTGTGTTTACATGCAATCGGAATAAGGCAAAGCAAAATGAGAAAATGTTTCGCTGTTTCAGTAAACGTGAAACTTTACCTGAATCATTAACCCCTCTACACCCTTTGCCAACAAACGAATGTTTCAGTGAAATGTTTCACCGTGTAAAAGAGGTCTTTATCTTTATAAATTTTACCCTATGTGTTATTCTGATGTATAAGCTATGCTATTGTAAAGTTTCATTAAAATACATTGAGTAGTTTTAACGTGATTGAGTAACAAAAGTCCACACATACAAACTTTCCCCTTTATATATTAGTAAGATATATTTTCACGCATGATTATTGCAACCAAGCTAATTTACACCTATATATATGCAAAACTCGTCATGTTTTCACTCTAAAATTTTGTAGAACTCTTTTTAGGCTATACAAGTTAAATGGGAATGCTTATTGAAATGATGAAAGAGATAAAAATTTTACAATTGTTATCTTCAGCTTTTATAATAATAATAACGGCCATGTAATCCAAATTTAATAAAATAATGTTTTTGAATATTTACGAACCTTAATTTGGACCGCGCTGTTATTATTTACAGCTTATGACCCAAGCCCACTGACCGCAATAAAAACAGCACTAAAAAAATTTTAAGTCAGCAACTGAAAAGTCACAAATTTAAAAGATGTTTTTCCTACAAAAATACATAATAAAATTAAAAGCGGCAAGCTGATAAAAATTATGCCTCAGTTAGGCATACGCTCAGTAGTGAACACTGACAAACACTAGACCAATTTTTAAAACCCAAAAATAAATTGTATACATACATATGTATTTCTACATTTTTTTACGCCTTGCTTTCAGCTTAATGTTTTGTCTGAAAGTCCTAGTCCTAGTTTTATTTTTTGGCAAGAGCCAACAACAGGTTATTGCTTTAACAAAATGCACGTCTAAATTTATATTGACCTGCCCACACGAATTTATTAATTTGCTACTATTATCCCAAGTGGCTCCATTTCTTAGAAGCCGGAATTATTTGTATTGTTTTTGTCATTGGCTTAGTTTTCCGTTTGACTTTTTGGCAAGTTGTTTGCTGTCGTTCTTTTTGTACCTTGTTGCTAAAAATAGATTAAATTGAGAGTGCGTAATCACTTCTAAATAAATATTTCTGATTCACAAAACCAAAATCGATTATGAGTATAGCAGAATAGTCCACACAGTCATTTTTTTCTGGTACATTTAACTTCTTCTAGTCCTACACACTTCACTTAAACACTTTAAAGGGTTTTTCGGTAATGTGCACACTTGAGCTAATTTAACGCACCCGTGTGTTTTTTGCTTGCCATCCCTCGCTGGCTGTTGGTTTTGTTTACAGTTGTAAAACTGCTAAGTGCTCAAGTACACTTCGATATGCTTTGACTAGATAACTAGTACTTCAAGTAAGAACAAAACCTGTAAAAAACTCTTGAGCATTTTGTAAAGTTGACATTGTTGCTGAGCTGTTGAAATAAATTTATCAAATCAAGATCAGACAAAGCATTCACTGCTCTTGATTCTTTTGAATGGGGTGTCCTTGAACTTACCGGCCAAGGCAAAAGCGAAATAAATGCCAGAATGTTGTAATAATTTCATATGTCCGCAATGACTTAGTTTAAATTGAGCTGTTGCCATTAACATGTATTTGTGTGAACGACCATAAATTTGATTTGGGCCATTTACTTTGAGCCTTTGAGGATTAAGGACCAGAAGCCAAATGATTAAATATGTGCAATCCAAAAACTTTATTTTATGTTTGCATATTTGCCTATGGGTCATCATATTCATATTGAAAGCTTCCAACAGGATAATATATTTGGCAACCGCAAAGTTTAAAACGCTTTACAAATCTTTCTACTTTTATTCATGATGTGTGCGTCTGGAAAGTTATGGGTACCTCAAAATTATTGCACCTACTTGAAAGCTGTTTTTTTATTAAAATTATATAATATATATATAAAAATAATTATAATTATATAAAAAATATTTGAATAACTTGTTATATAAGCTGTTATTGGGTCTTAGAAATGTGTACAGTTAGGAAGGGCCAATATAAAAATATAAATTAAATAACTACCCGTACATAAATAACTTTTAGGCTATATATTAAATTGCACACCATTCTAAAAATCAATCGAAGAGCTCCCTCAACTTTGCCAGTGGTTACTACACATAATAAAACTACGATAATGGGTCACAGAATAAAGGAAACTTTTCTAATCAAATCTGTTCACAAATAAATACGCTTATTTTTAAACTAAATTCAAACAATTTTATTCGCCTCTTGTGCTTTTAAATTTCAATCACTATTTGTATGACCGGCTCAGTCAGATATTTGCGAGCTTCAAAGTTAAAGGCCTGTACGCAGCAGATGCCCGTACAGCGCCCGTACTGCCAAAACTTCATATAAAAAAAATGGTCTCGTACAGCGCCCGTACAGTAATAACTTTTTCAAGTCTGCAGTTGTACTCTCTACGAGCCGTACGATAGTGTTGGACAATGAAACTGTTAAAATCTTATGTTAAAATTGTACGACAGTAAATAGCGTTCAGGAGCTATTTACGGTAGTAAAACAGTGCAAAATGTCGGAACGCAAGTCACGCTACAAAAGAATGCCAAAAAGCGAAAGGTTGCTGAGGTTGATGACGACGACCAGTTGCTCAAGGACATGCTGGTGTCTCAAACAAAATTAGTGGAGAAATTTAAGAATCAAACTCCAAATGGAGCCGCACTTGTTGTATTGGCGGTTAATACTTTCCAAAATGGATGAAAAAGCAAGTGATAATGCTGTGGCACAAGTCACGCAGCTATTGTTAAATTTGCAAGAAGCATACAACAATAAATGAAATAATAACACATTGGTTGTTTTTAGTTTATTGGAATTTATTTTATTGCGGCACTCTCGCCGACTCGTACTGTCAGGGTACAGATCCACTCGAAGAATTTACATAGTTCTTCAATGCGTCTCTGGCGCTTTGCTTTCGCAGCGTCCCTTCTTTTTTTTAAAAGTGCCAACAGTGTTGGTTGTGCACATTATTGCTACTCAATTTTGTTGTTCACAATCCATTTTACTTTAACTTAATTGATTTGCCCAAATGTAAACAAACAACAAAACACAGTTGCATTTCCGATTTATTTACATAAAGTAATCAACCTACAACAATCTACATTCTAATTTGGTTGTTTTCAATTTTAAAGTGTAAATTTACTTTTATTTATTATGTTCTTTGTTGCGTAATTTTTGTTAAGCTAGTTGCGCGCGCTCTTCTGTTAGAACAGCTCTGTTTAACAGCTTGTAACTTAACAGTGGAGGCCTCTGTTAAAATTTGTGGTATGTAACATTAAAGCTCAATCATTTTACTATGTAAAGCCACCAACAAAATGTTAATTAAACGACTTTCAAAAAATGGGTTTTGGCCACAAAAACTGGTCAAATTACCCATAGTGCGCTGTACGGAGCATCTGCGTACAGGCCTTAAATGGATAGTCCTTGTGATCCCACAGATGATCATGCTGTAAGGCAGATGGTCAGTCAATGCAAATACATTCTCCATTGCGGCCATAATTGACTGCAGCCTTATTATACTCGTTACCGAAGGTAAAGAGTATATTGGGTTTGTCCAATGTCCGTCATGGTGTCTGTCCGTCCGTCTGTCCGTATGTTCGCAACTTTTTCCACACCCCTCAAGCTAGAGACTTGTTACTTTGCAAATATCTTTATCTATGGCCGGGACGGATCATGTTTTAAGATTGGGGTTCTACGGTAAATGGGGGCTGGCAAATCGATAAATTCGATAACTCAAAATCGATAAATCCACCTCTTACGCACATCCTTAAAGCTAGAACTACTGGTAGGAAGACAGCTGGTAGCGATCCCCAAAAATCTGCATCAATAATTTTGGGTCCACGCCCACCCATACCGCCCCCAGCCCCCTTCCTTTGAGCTAGAGTCATCCAATTTGGTAGGAAAATAGCAATTGACATCCCACAAAGATCTGCAGCAAAAATTTGGATGCCACACCCACCCCCAGGCCTCTTCCCCACCTGTAACAAACTTTGAGCTAGTGTCACCAAATTTTGAAGGAAGATAGCTGGTGGCATCCCCATCTGCATCAGACAATCTTTGAGGCAGCGTACAACCCTGCCGTATCCGTACCCCTTTGCAATCAGGCCTCTTTTCACCGGTTTTAATACTGGTAACGAGTATATCGCAGTCGGTTGCGTCCGACTGCAACGTTTCCACTTGTTTTCAATTAAAATTGATAAGTACAAGTCATATTAAGCAAAAACTTATAAGTATAGCTTGCCTTAATCACAGGCCTTCGCGAAAGTTTATCATGTGATAGTAATTTAATTTAAGATTGTGGCTTACATAGAACAACAGCAATATTATTTTCAACAAAGTGATTAATTCTATGTATTTAGAAATTGGACTTTCAAGCGATTATATAACTTTCTTAAGCGTTAATCTTTCCAATCACATTTCTTTATTGCACTCTTCAAATTCAATCATAATCTTTATGACCGGCTCATTCAAATATTTACGAACCTCCCAGTTTAAAGCGTAGTCCCCGTGATCCCACATCGGATCCTCCATGTGGTGCAGTTTCCTGTTAGGTAGACGATTTGCTAATGCCAATACATCAACTACCTCAGCCATTCTATCATTGTCCGAATACCACAAATGCAATTCGGAGCTTATATTCTCGACGGGATAATCTGGTGGCTGTTCCGATTTATACACTTCCAGATTCTTTTTAATACCGTGATCGTAAAGCCTAAAATGTCCCGACTGTTGTTCCTGAAGATAATGTAGCATTTGATTGGTGGAACATCCGGCGGGATGCGTAGCAAAGCCCTCAGGCATTGCAGTCTATAAAAGTAGAAAATCGTTAAAGTTTGCTAAGAACTGAGTGATAATACTTACCATGTTCACGCGGCCACCAGAGTAGAGGTTCTCCATAACATTCTCACAAACAGGTCTCAGCTGTTGATCCGGCTCGCATAAATTGAAGAAAAACGTCAAAAATACATTATTGTGTGGTATTATTTCTTGGCTGGAAAACAAAACCGAATAGATATTCTTATGTCCCAGATATGGACCCACTGATCGCACCAAGCTGTTTTTCATGTGTGTCATAATTGCAATCGGGGCAAACATGTGAGCCGTTCTTATCTTTTCATTGTACTCTGGACGCATGGACATTAGGGTGAAAAATACTGTAGTTCCTTGTGAATGACCAACATAGTGAATAGACTTTTGTCCCTGTCCATTGGCGTTCAAGGCATAATCAATCATGGCTGCAATATCATAGTACCCAATCTCATGCCAGCTGAAGTTCCAAAAGTAAGGATGTTGTGGGGAACGTGATGTATGATTCCTTGAGTATGTGTTGCCACGGCCATTACCCAGCCAAACATCGAAGCCAGCATCCGCAAGCAGATAAGGTAGTGCATCGTTTGGACCACTGAGTATCCAAGCGTCCGAACAACTCGTCAGACCATGCTGAATAAGTACGATTGGACGATATTTATTTTGATTTTGCAACTTGTGCGAATAAGGTATACGAAAGACGCCCACAATGTAGCCATCCTCGGTCACAATGTGATGATGTTCCGAAGGATATCCATGAGCAGCAATGCGCTCAGCCTACATTAAACCATTCCGATTTAATTCTTAGAACAACTGCGTGACAGATATTTATGGCTTACAGTTGTACGACGTTTTTGAAGACTTAAATGCGCCTCTGGATTGTCGTAAAGCTTAAAGAAGTCAATGTTTGCTGACGGTTTATTAAAAGCTGCAGACTGTTTGGAAACCAGCCAAGTTAGCACTAAGATTAAGGGTAAAACACATTGGATCTGCATTGTTCAATAACTAAACTGAAACTACGGTTAAACAAACAGTTGAACTTTACTTTTTTAGCAGCCTGTTCAAGTGGTCTTAACGTTTTAGATAAGGAATGGTAAAAAAGACTACAAAAATAAAGAACAGCGGGGAATTATTTATTGTACAACTATGTAGTATATACCTAGAATCATTTATAAATCTTTTATTTAACAATTAAAAGCAGATTAAAACCTTAATCGCGAGTGGTCGCACAGCTTATAGGTTTTGTGCAAGTTAATTACAAGCACCTTATGTGTAATTATCAATTGTATGTAGTTAGTTCCAACCAATGGCATTACTATTCGTAAAATTAACTACGTCACTTGCTTATCAAACTGAAAATTCTTACCTTATCGTTAATGCAATCTTAAATTTCCTACGTTCGCCTAAACTAAATATAGAACTGATTATTTGCCCACACACGATGGTAGTCCACAAATTATAAATATTAATTTTTGTACTCAAAAAACCAACTTTTGAGACATAAACAAACAGCAATAGAATAACACATTATTCTAAGTTAATGGTTAAATTCATATTATTAGAAGTTAGACAATTTTCAACAAAGAATCTCGTAACTACACACATTTTTTAGCGCTTGAAAAAATGACACTGATTTAGCTAGATTTCGGTCCATTCTTAGATCTTTCAAACTCTTTTAAGATATCAGTCACTGGATCATTAAGATAACGCCGAAGCTTTAAGCTCAGTGCAAAATCATCGTGACCCCACTCATTATCCTTGATACGATGCATCAATTTGTTCGGCAAACGATGTGCCACAGCAAAAACATCCTCCACTGCGGCCATAACATCATTGTCTGAATACCAAAAGTGCACAAAGCAGGTTATATTCTCGACTGGATAATCTGGTGGCTGTTCCGAATTATACACTTCTAGATTCGTTTTGGTACCGTAATCATACTGTCTAAAATGTCCCGATTGCTGTTCCTGCATATAATGAATTATTTGATTCCGGGAACAGCCAGCTGGTTGTTCACCGACTCCTTCCACTAGAGCTGTCTATTAAATAGAATATATTAGGTTTTGCAACTAGTTTTGCATTAGAATGCTCACCAAATTCCAACGACTTTTTTCGTAAAACTTTCTTATAAAACTCTGCTCAATTGATCGCACCAGTGGCGCCCATATATTAGATATAAAGGTTAACATAAGGTTGTTAAATGGTAAAAACTCCCCGTTGGAAAATAAACTCGACCATATATTCTGATGACCCAGATAGGGCGCCAATGTACGCACTAACTTGTTTTTCATATGTGCCATAATCCCAACAGGAGCAAACATGTGAGCCGTTTTTATCTTCTCATTGTACTCAGGACGTAAGGACATGAGTATGAAAAAAACGGTTGTTCCTTGGGAGTGGCCTACATAGTGTATGGATTGCTGTCCCTGCCCATTAGTTTTCATGGCATAATCAATCATGGCGGGTAAGTCATGGTAACCAATCTCGTGCCAGCTAAATTTCCAAAAGTCAGCAGAATTTGTTGAGAGTGACGTATGATTTCTTGAGTAGGTGTTGCCACGACCATTTCCCAGCCAAACATCGAACCCGGCATCTGCTAGCATATAGGGCAGAGCATTGTCTGGGCCAACGTAAATCCAAGCATCTGAACCACCCATCAAGCCATGCTGAATAAGAACAATGGGACGGTTGTCGTTTTGGTTCTGCAACTTGTGGGAATATGGTATACGAAAGACCCCGAGAATATATCCATCTTCAGTGACTATATGGTGGTGCTCCACCGGATACCCATGTTCTGCAATACGATCACGCTGATAAAACAATACAAATAAGACAAATTAAAGTCCATTAATAACACAATTACAGACTTACCGTTGTTCGTCGGTTGAGATGTTCAAGTTTGATGAAAAACTCTTTTGCAAATGGTGAAACGAATAAAGATGCAGATTGTACGTCAACTTCTGAGATAACCATTATAATTAAAGCCGAAAGTAAGTGGTTCCACATTTGACTTTGAATTTTGATGTTGCCTTTTTTAGGGTGGTCTCAGTATCCGAAATCTGTATAGGCGATACTTGCCCACACATGACGAAGGTCATGGATTGCAAATTTTAGTTTAAATAAGTGACGACTTGAAAGTGTGCCAAGTTCGTCAATCTTAATCTACACAGTTTATTTTCACACCAAAGATTTATGACAGCAAAAAACCAACAGACCCGATGATTGTTATTACATATTAATAAAAGTACATCTATGTATATACATATGTACAAAGATTGTGTGAAAATGTAGTAATGTAATGTAGTAAGTCATCAATTGAGAAAGGCTTGGCCGATTTGGGTTACATTTTTATACTCGATACCGAAGGTAAAGAGTATATTGGGTTTGTGCAATGTCCGTCATGGTGTCTGTCCGTCTGTCAGTCTGTCCGTCTGTCTGTCGGTACTTTTTTCGACACCCTTCAAGCTAGAGACTTGAAACTTTTGCAAATGTCTTTATCTATGGCCGGGACAGATAAAGTGTCAAGATTGGGGTTCTACGATTACTGGGGGGCTGGCAAATCGATAAATTCGATAACTCCAAATCGATAAATCTACCTATTCCGTACACCTTTACAGTTAGAGTTACCAAATGTGGTAGGAAGATAGCTACTGGCGACCTCAAAAAAATTGCATCAAAAATTTTGGTGCCACGCCCACCCATTCCGCCCCCAGCCCCCCGCAGGTTGAAATTAGAAACGACTATATCTCCCACAGTTTTTGAGCTACAGCCACCAAATTTTGCGCGAAGATAGATGATGACGATCCTCAAAAAACTGCATAACAATGCCGCACCCACCCATACCGCCCTTGCCCGCCTCAGCCGCCTTAACTTATCGTTAAAAGCGGGAATGCGTGTATCTCTCATAGTGTTTGAGCTAGAGTCTCCAAATTTGGTAGGAAGATAACTGGTAGTGACCCCCAAAAGATATCTTGGAGCAAAGCCTGCCGCCAGCCCCCCTGCCCCAACTTTTACAAACTTTGAGCTAAAGTCACCAAATTTGGTAGGAAGATTGCGATTGGCATTCCACAAAGATCTGCATCAAAAATTTGGATGCCACGCCCACCCAAAACGCCCCCAGCCCCCTTCCCCCACCCTTAACAAACTTTGAGCTAGAGTCACCAAATTTGGCAGGAAGATAGCTGGTGGCATCCCCATCTGTATCAGAGAATCTTTGATGCAGCGTACACCCCTGCCGCATCCGTACCCCTTTCCAATCAGGCCTCTTTTTACCGGTTTTAATACTGGTATCGAGTATATCGCAGTCGGTTGCGTCCGACTGCAACATTTCCACTTGTTTTATTTGTTTTTATTGGCCAGAAGAAGGTATATTTTAGTAAAAACCCTCCAAGAAGATGACTAAGAAACATATATATATAATTTTTTTAATTCAAAAATTATTAAGATATAAATGTCAAAAAGCAGGCACTGAAAATTTAATCTAGCAGACGGTATGCCGCAAAAATTTTAAATTTTATTTTGTAAAGAGTAAACATCAAAAGCACCACAGCAATCGCGTGGTCCGGGTCCAGTAGTATATCATAAATAGTTAATCTGCTAAAATTGATTACCACTTAAGTTAAATCAATAGAAATTTAGTGGAATTAGTAAATCACCGATGTACTAAAGTTAAACAAAACAAGATAAACTAGGCTAACGTTAATCCTCGCCAGGCGGAAGCGGTTGATTTAAGTCGCTAAGAGCGGGGGCTGGCACTATCTGTGGTGCGGGTGCAGGCACGGGCATTGGATGCAGTGAAGTCAGAACGGGCACCGTGGAGATTACGCCAAAGTCTGAAGTATCAACCAACTCCTTTTTGATGTTCTCCAGATTAATGTAGCCGCCACTTTCATCCTATTTTAAATAATAAATATAAACATTAAAAGATTTTTCGCACTTTAATCGGATTAAGCTTGCCGTAACAAAAACATCCACCGATTTGCCAGAAATAATGTCTAATATTTGCTGTGTGATGCCGCTCATAGGCTCGTCCTGTATGCTCTCGGCGTATTCAAGTAGATGTGGTCTAAGGTCTGGACACTGCTGCAGAGCATCACACAGTTGTGGTGGTGGAAGTTGCAACAGCACAGGTAACGACTGCGGCTTTAAACGCTGCACAGTTTTCAAAAAGCCTTCCCATATAACCTTTTGACGCCATACTTGCTTCAGAATTAAGCGCTGAAGCAGGTTAAGTACAAAATTTGAGAGTCGCGGACATAGGGTTAAGCTCTGAATAGTAGTGCGCATCATTAAGGTCGGCACGGGCATAATCTCAACCAACTGCTGCAGCACAGCCATAAGTACATCCTGTGTATAGATGTCGCGCTCAGCCAAGCACATGGAGGTTGCTTTAACAATTGCTTTGAGATCACACACAGTCGTATCGATGGTATGTAGAGAAACCAGCAAATCTGTAGGTGACAGCGCCATCTGCTGATGAGCAAACTCCGCGCCAATGCCGAGCAGGCGATTAAACACCTCCTTTACGACCGCCTGATTGAGTTTAATTAGCTTGGGCAGCACGGCGACTAGTTCGGAGCGCGACAAACCGCTTAAAATTGGTATAAGAACGCGCACATCCTTGACTTTGTTTTGGTAAAGTTCACGCACGCGATGCACTAGATCCGGATGTGGTGTGGGCACGCGCTCAGTTAATATATAAATAATACGTATAACCAGAGTCTCTAAGCCTTTGGGACAGTCCTCTAGCAGCTTAAGTATTGCTGGCGACTCTACGCCTAATTTCTTAATAGGTACATCCAAGCTTCGTAATATGGTGCGTTTTAGTTCCGCTGAGGTCTCAATAAACACTTGACAAATCTTTTCTAAATAAACTGGAGAAAAAAATAGCACAATGCGATGAAATAATAAAGTATAATTTACATTAAATTTGAAGCCTTTATGTGTATTTACCTTCTGGCTGGTAGGGCAACAATGTCAAAGCCAGCAGTAGACAAAGTTTGGCGGTATCTTCCTTCCATGCTGTCTCCGGCGATGGCCTGCCATAATCCGCAGAAAATATGGCCTTTGGCGGTGTCTCTGCTACCACAAATTCGAGCCACTCTATGGCGAACTCATCGATGCGTGCCGGAGCAATCTTGTGAACATGATAGATGGTAACCAGATGGGACAGAGCACGCTCGCGCAAGTCGGCCCGTTCGTGCACAGCAAAGTTAAGGATAACGCGCACAAAACGATTCTTTCGCGGCGGACGCAGCACAGTCAGATCTTTAACCATTTCCAGTCCATGCGGCATAAACTCTTCGACGAGACACAGCTGCACCAGCTGCGCAATGGCTTCTTCGGGCAGTATGGGTGCCTCTAAATAAATACGACGCAGTAGAATAATACGGTCTTTATACTCGCAACGCTCGGCAATGCCGCGAATAAGTTGATTTATTAGCTCGTTGTAGGCGTGATCCGGACGATTTTCGGTCTTTACATAGGTGTGCCGTGTAAAGCCCTGCAGAAGCGAGTATTCCTCAAAAAGCCAGGAGAAGGCAAGATCAATGCGCTGCTTGATATCTGCTAGTATGAAGTCCAAAATTCCATAGCGCACATTATCCGGAAACGTGGCTGCAATTACCGTGACCAATTTTCGTCGCTTAGCCGCCACACCGCCCATTATGCATTGGCGCTCCGAATTAAGTATGCGTATAATGGCATCCAGCAGAAACTTTTCTTTAACATTACGTGACAAAGGTTTGGTTATCTCTTGCAGCTTCAGTGTCTTGGCACGCTCCTTCATGCGCTCAATGACAGTCTGTTCGCCCTTTGACCGCTCCATGGTGTCGCGCAGCTTTTTAGTGGCCTCCTCCTTGCGCTGCAACTCCAGTTCGCTGAGTTTTTCCGGCGTTTCACCTTCATCCACATCCATTGCAGTTACTTCTGGCAATGCTTCCACTGACGTTTCAGATTGAGTCTTTGGTCGCATGTGCGGCTCCTTGGTAAAGGCTGCTGCTCCAGGTCCCAGCCGCAGCTCTGTCAGCTGCTGTCCAAATTGATGGGATATGTTGCTTACTTGCTGTGGCAGCGATAGCTGTTTAATTGGTGTATACTCCGCCAGAAATTGGGCAGGCGCCGCGTCTGGCAATGATGGTAAAAACTCGACAACAAGATCAATTACCGATTCAGTGCTGCGCAAGTGCTCTGCCAGGAACTTTTCATTCACACGTGTGCTCTTCTGACGTTGCCGTTCCAGCTCCTGTTCATCCTGTTCTGAATTGCGAGTTTGCTGATCGTGTTGTTCAAGCTCTTGTTGTTCAACAAGGCGCGCTTTTTTCGCTAAACTGTGAGCCGCGTTTTCCAGTATGCGCTTTTGTCGCCGTGCCATCTCTTGCTTGTCCATTTTGGGCAGCAGCTTTTGTATTTCATTAGTACTGGCACCCAGGTCTATAAGTATATTGCGTATGGTAGCAGCAAACTCAAAGGATCCTCTAAGCTTGAGCAACGTTTGTAACTGCAAACGCAGGCTTTTGCGTACTGAGCTAACTTGGGAGTCGGTTAATGTGGGAGGCAGGTTATTGTTAAGCTGCTTAAACGCTTCCACAACGGCACCCATTCGAACTGGTCGCATTTTGGCTACTGTGCAAAGGCTGCTCGTGCAGGCAATCAGATTCACCGAAGAGATGTGCGTGGTGCCATGAAACTGCAACATTATATCGAATATGTTTGTGCCCTCTTCCTGCAGTTTCTGGCGTCTTATTAATTTGCAATGATCAGGCACATCGGACAGCGAGAAATCGCCATCTCGCTTCATGCTGTCCTCGTCAGCATAAGTTTGCAGTATAATAACGCCTTCCAGGAACTTAATCGCATTTGTGCGTATGCCATCGTTTTCGTTGTCAATCATATCAAGAATTTGTGCCTTTATCAAACTGAGAACGTTCCACGCTTGCTCAGCACTATCTGTGGCATCAGTCAGGCTGCTTAGATATTGTAGACCGTTCCTATAGATGCTGCCGCACGCCTGAATAACACGTTTGATAACCTGGGCGGAGGCATCGCGCAACAACATCAATATCACATTTATTACATAGGGCAGCAGCTCTACTTTGACCTTGCTGTAAAAAAAGAGAGATGTCTTTACGTTGATGCAGATATAATTGCGATTAAGTACGAATTTTAGTTAAAACAAAATTTTTCCAACTGTCAGATCCAATAGTGAATAGTGAATGCAAATACTGCATATGACTGTAAAATTTCATTACCAGAGCTGCTCGACAAAGGAGACGACTTGCTTGCGCACCTCCTGATTCTGATCGTGGGCCAAAGTTAGCACCGGCTCCAGAAACTCTTCTGCCAACTCAACGCACGAGCTAAGCACAATTTCCTGCACTTTAACCAGCAGCTCGCATTTCAAAGTTGCGCTTGCTGTGGCGAATTCATTGCACCATTCCACAACCTGGAGGGAAACATGGTAAATGTTTTATATTACATCCGTATTAGACTTCCAATATACATATGCGTTTTCTAACCTTAGCACGAGCAGTGGCAGTCTTTTCATCGGTAAAGAGATTAGCTGTTTCTGAAACGAACTGACTGCGACCTATAATGCTATCCATGGTAGCATATATTTATTGAGTAAATGTGCGGAAAATTATGTTTGTAAAAACCGCGAGTGCAAAGCCAAAAGAGACAACTTTGCGATAGCCCTAGTGATGAACAACAGACAACCGATAATAACAAGAAATAATTATTATTCGATTATACATGCACAACTACGTTTAGAAGTGCTTAAAATTTTACGAATTGCTTGCTCGTACTATTTGTATTCATGGCATACTTATAATAAAAATAAATATTTCAACAGCTTTTTGATCAAAGACTAAAATCATTCAGTTGAACACTGCCTGTGACGTCACGAATGTATTGTTGGTAGGTAATCTTTTACCTGTCTTCAAAATTGCATGCTAAACATCGCGCAAACGATACATTTTCGAACCATTATCGATAGCATCGATGCATCGATTTACTCACATTTTTTTGGGTGTTTTAAAAGCGTGAAAAAAACGCCTAAACAAGCCAAAACGGCCGCTCAACTGAACCAATAAGCGCAGTTATTTAATACGCACAGCTGCTGCACTAAAAAGCGTTAACAATCGAGGACGCGCACGGCAACACATAAGGCTCAGCGTGTTATTGAACAAAGCCTGAAGAGGGGCAGAGTGCGAGTATAGTGCAAGAGAGTGTGAGACGAAGGGTGCGTGTGCGTTTGTGTATATGTGTGTATGTTAGTGTGTAGGCAGAAGTTGCGGCTGTGGAGCGGCGACGTCGGAGGCGATAGCAGCGCCCGGTTTATTTGGAGCAGGACAAACAAATCAAATTGTGACGATTCGCTGTAATAATCACTTGAGCGAGCAACAGCAATCGTATTAGTAGCAGTAACAACAACAGCAGCAGCGGTTCAACTGCTTTTGTGAGCCGACAACTCGACGACCGCGCCCCAATGTCAAATAGCCAAGCAAATGTCAGCAGCAGCGCTAGCGTCCTGGATGAAACGAATCCGAATCTGAATACGAATCCCAATCCAAATGTAATTAACCCGGCAGCGGGTAGCCCGAGTGCAGCTCCGGTCTGCTCCAGCTTGGTGCAGCCGGTGGCTACAGATGCAGCTGCCTCCAGTAGCACAATAGCAACAACTGCTACATCGACAGCAACAACAGCAATAGCCAGTGCAGGTGCGGATGGAGGCGTCACCAACTTAGCTGTTGACTCATCGCCGCGCGAGTCAGGCGATGATTCAGAGGATGAAAGTGAAATACTGGAGGAGTCACCATGTGGACGCTGGCTAAAGCGACGCGAGGAGGTAGATCAGCGGGATGTGCCCGGAATTGATTGTGTGCATCTGGCCATGGACACAGAGGAGGGTGTCGAGGTCGTTTGGAACGAGGTGCAATATGCGCAGCTGCAGGAACTCAAAACGCAGGAAGATAAGATGCGTCAGGTGTTTGACAACCTGCTACAGCTGGATCATCAGAATATTGTCAAGTTCCATCGCTACTGGACGGACACAATGCAGGCAGAACGGCCGCGCGTCATCTTCATCACGGAGTACATGTCGTCTGGTTCGCTAAAACAGTTCCTCAAGCGCACCAAGCGCAATGCCAAGCGACTGCCGCTCGAGTCCTGGCGCCGCTGGTGCACACAGATTCTGTCCGCGCTCAGCTATTTGCATTCCTGCACGCCGCCGATCATTCATGGCAACTTAACCTGTGATAGCATTTTCATACAGCACAATGGTCTGGTCAAAATTGGCTCTGTCGTCCCGGATGCGGTGCATTATAATGTGCGCCGTGCGCAGAGTCTCGACCTCGCGCTGGAGGAGCAGCCAGAACGTGAACGTGAACTGGAGCAGGACAAGGGCGAGCGTGGTGCACACTATTTCCATGCACCCGAATATGGTGCCGCCGAGCAACTGACCGCCGCGGTCGACATTTATGCCTTTGGTATGTGTGCTCTAGAAATGGCCGCTCTGGAGATACAGCCGCAGTCCAGCAATAGCGAAACGGCTGCCATCAACGAAGAGACCATACTGCGCACAATCAACAGCCTGGACAATGATCTGCAACGGGATCTGATACTCAAGTGTCTTAACCCGCAACCGCAGCATCGACCAAGTGCCAGCGATTTGCTATTTCATCCACTGCTCTTTGAGGTGAGTTCGTTAGGTCCATTCCACTAATCCTTCTTTACAGAAAAACTTATTTAAGTATTCTTTATAATATCTAAAAATAATAATTGATTGGATTTAATTCGTAGGTGCATGCACTAAAACTACTGGCTGCTCATTGTCTGGTCTTCTCGCCCGCCAATCGAACCATGTTCTCCGAAACGGCCTTCGATGGGCTGATGCAGCGCTATAATTACCCGGATGTGATTATGGCTCAGCTCAAAATGTCTGGCGGCGCTGAGCGTCAGTTTCGACTGTCGGATGTACCCGGCGCCGATAAGCTCGAGAAGTTTGTAGAAGATGTAAAATATGGTGTCTATCCACTGATTACCTACAGCGGCAAGAAGCCGCCACATTTTCGTTCACGCGCTGCTTCGCCGGAACGCGCCGATTCAGTAAAATCCGCCACGCCGGAGCCGGTGGACACTGAGTCACGTCGCATTGTGAACATGATGTGCAGCGTAAAGAAACTGAAGGAGGACAGCAACGATATACTGATGACAATACTGTTGCGCATGGACGATAAAATGAATCGACAGCTGACGTGTCAGGTGAACGAGGAAGATACGGCTGCGGATCTGACGCACGAATTGGTGCGCCTGGGCTTTGTGCATCTGGATGATCAGGACAAGATTCAAGCCCTTCTCGAGGAGACGCTGCGTGCCGGCGTCTCAAGTGATGGCGCTGGCGCAGAAAGTTCTGGTGCTGGTGTGACCACAACAGCAACAATGGCTGCCTTGGAGCAGCTGGAGCGAAACTGGTCCATTTCCGATGCGGACAAAACGATGACAAGCAGCATGTCGGTCAACACTTCGCCCAGCAGTGCTGTCATGTATGTACCCCAGGAGCAGGGCGATGCAGAGAGCACAACGATTCACAGTAGCAGCAGCAGCAACAATAACAACAACAACGGTCACAGCAATTGAGAACAATTTATAGTATTCGAGGCAAAGCCGGTGGGGTGCGCATTGTTTTTATTAATGGCAAGAACAAACAAAATTACTTCGATTTTATTGCTAATATTATTTTTGTTATTTTTATATACCTATATAAATATATATATACATATATGGCACATGGCATATGTATATATATATATTTATAAATATATATGTATTTATGTATTTGAAACAATATTTATGTATGCATATTCAAACGATGTTGTACAAGGCTTCCAGGCTAAAGTTTTCCAACGTGTATCCCACACTACTCATACTTATACACTTCACATATGCAGCGGCTGTAACTCGTTGGCCAGAGGACGAGCTTATAAAATCGAAGCATTCGCTTAGCACGACTTTCGAAAATACCGAATCGAATTCGGCATTCTCGAATATAACGCTAGAAAATTTAATCGAAAAATGAAAAATATAAAAACATTACAAAGGCGGCTGCCCCATAAATCCACAAACCCCAAAAGAAAACACGACCTATTTCAAAAATAGAATTTAGGCGCCCATTAACTAACATGTATATGATTTTGTATTGATACATATGTATGTATGTTAAATATATATTAAAAATTCTTATTAATTAAAGAGCAAGACAAAATAACAAAACGAAAATCCCCAAAGGCAGTGGAATGAATGTATTTCAACGTATTACAAATATTAGAATACACAAGCGGCCACATGAGCTGAATACATAAAGCAGCCACAACTACAAGTGAAATACACAGAACAGACATAGCGACACTATTATTAAATAAATAAATAATTACAAAATGGTAAAAGCTGACACAAGTCTCATTCATTTTCTCCATTTATTCTTGGTATTTTATCAAATTACATTGATAATACAGAAAATAACTCTAACTTAGAGGCACGGAGTGGCAACAGGTTCGGTCTCACTTGACTCTTTCTCTGGGGTGCTCAGTTTGATGCGCTTGCATTGACGCCCCCCTTCCGGTTCATCGTCTGTAAATGCTTCTGGTGTTTCTTCCGGTTTTTCTTCCTTCTGGGATGCAGTTATGCGCACTTCCAATTGCTTATCGTACAAATCCAACAGCTCGTTGCCCTCGTACAAAACAAAAGGCAGAGTGGCACACTGATAGTAATCCGGTATCAACTCCAAATTGTTTATTACCGTATCCAGCATATGGGACTTTTCGCACCATATGCCGGGCGCATCATTCCTGATCGGATTGATGTGCACATGCAAATGGTAGAACGACGGCTGATAATGGAAGTACATCCGTAGCTGATTGGGATTCAAGCCGTAGCGCTTAAGGATTTCCTGCTTGGCCGAGTGCTGCAAGTTGCGTAGCATCGGCAAATGACTGGCATTCAGATCACGCAAAGATTTTATGTCGCGCTTTTGCACTATTCCCAGTAAATATAGGTTCTCCACATTGCGGCCATCCCACTTAAGATCTGGGAGAAGAATGAATCCATTTTCGGCGTCATTGTCTTCAAACACAACGCGTTCCGTTTCTTGCTTGTGTTCCAGAATATTGTATACCCATTCCAATGAGAATTGGCTTGAGCTAATGTAAGGAAGCGTTATAGATTCATAGAGATCTGGTGTTTCATTAATGAGGTACTTCTGGCATATGGAATACTTTTCAATGTGCTTCTCTGTCGCTGGGTATATCACGGTGCTCTTCACGGCTGTTAAGGATTTTAGTTTGTTAAAAATGTTCAGAGAAAATTATTGCCACATACCGCATAGCTCCTGAGTGGGAACACACTGAAAACTTGCGTAAATATTGTTCACAAAATCCGTGCGCACTTTCAAGTCGTTGCTAAAGTAGCTGGGCTTTTGCTCTGACTCGGATTCCTTTTGCACCGGCTGTTCAGTTGCAACATCGCTTTCACGATAAGCTTAGCAAACCTGATGTAAGTATGTTTTTTTAAATGCGCGCTATTATTACTCACCATTTTTTTCGAAAACAACAATTGCTGCATCAGCTTCGGACAGATCCGGAAAAGTGCCCAGCAATGTAATGCTCTTGGATTTGCTGTTGTTATTGAGTATGCGTTTAAGACGAAACTTGGTTAAATCATAAGCGGGAGACTTTATCTCACTGCTTATATTCAGTTTTGGACTTGATTCAACTTGTTCAGGCATAATTTAATGTTTACGTTTATGCAGTTGTTTTTTCGGGCGGCAATTGTAACAGAGTGCTGCTGGTATACAAAGTAACAATGTTAAGTGTTACTGTACATTTTGAGCTAATGTTAATTTAACAGCTTCGCTCCACACCTTACGAAAGAATGTTAGGATATTTGAAACTGACGTTTTTAATACCTTTTTAATAGCTTTACTTGTATGTATGTAAACTTTTTAATAGCTTCTTATAAGGTTTAAAGGCAATTCAAATAACATTCTCATACAGTCTAGTAGTTAGGATACCGGGTTCAAATCCTTGTATTATTATTATGTATAAATGCCGTTTGAACAACACTCCCAAATAGTATAGTTGTTAGGATAACCGGCTCGCATCCGGGACGCCTTGGTTCAATTCCGAGTATTGTATTGTATGTATGTGCAAATTGATGATTTTAATGGTTTTGCCAAATTTAGTTTCTTACATTGATTTTTTTTTTTTTTTTTTTTAAGAGAACAAATCTAAAAAACGAATTTTTTTGGTTTTTTAAAACTATACTTATTTTATACTCGATTAAAAAGTAAATTGGGTTTGTGCAATGTCTGTCATGGTGTCTGCGCGTTATGACACGCACCCGTCTCTTTCACAGTATCTGAGCAAGTCATGAAATTTATTGGCAATATAACTTTTGGCATCCCCGAAAGATGTCCAACAGCCAATCCTTAACCCCAGCGTACACTCCTGAATCTTTTACCCGTTTTGAAACAGGTATCGGGTATACCACAGTCGGTTGCGTCCGACTGCAACGTTTCCACATGTTTTAAAATAAGTCTATGAAAAACTTCGGTGTGTATAAATAATTCGTTGTTAAATTTTCATTTATTGTGTATAAGCCATATTACAATATTGTTCATGAACTATAGAATACATATAAGTATATATTTAAAGTAATATATTGCAACCACACCAAGTGATTGCAAACATGTTCAAAACATTTTAATATATCAATTTTTATCAAACTCTTCGCATAAACGCTTTTAAAAACTATTATTGATCATGCGTGTGTGAGTGCGCATACAAAGCGAATTGCGTTTGTAAAATTGATATTTCCCTTGCTTGTAACTATTATACAACAACTCCCTTGGAGGGCTTAGCGCCCAATATATCCGAAAGTTTTTGCTGGTAGGAAGCCAATGAATTGGCATCAGTAATGCCGCACGCTTTGCAGGACAATTGCAAAGCATTTAGCAATTGCATCTCTGAGAACTGTGGCCCACGCTCCAGCAACGAATTGAGTATTTCCTGCAAGCAAATAAAAGTTAAGAAATTGTGCTTCAAATGTTTAAAAAACTTGGCACTTACATCTGGTTCCATAGAGAGCAACTCATAGAAATGCTTGGCCTGATCTAGAGCAACCTCTCTGGATGCCGTAATATTGCTCAACGTTTGCTGTAGCGCAATGGAATTTCTACACATGCGTTGCACAGTAATTTGATCAATGTTCTCCAAGTAATTTGACGCTTGTATAAGTATACGTGCTGCCAGATGAGCCAAGCCCTCGAAAATATACTGCAAAAAATATACATATGAGAGTTTGAATTAAACGCTAAATGCAATCGTCAATTGGATATGTACCCTCGTTTTACGCGGATGCAATGTGGTACTTAAAGCTTCATCCATTTCCGACAGCCGCTTTGTGAGCACCAACACCTGACGATCTGGCTCTAGTATATCGTCCTTTGAGCCAACATAACTGTTAGTTCTCACACTCGACTTGGAGCGCAAGTAGTGAAAACATTGGACGCGCACCTCCAAATGCAGCACCAGCAAGCATGTATTGGCCAGCTCATCGAATTCTAAGGCCAGATTTGTCATCACTTTGATGGTGCCATCTTTGATGGCCACATTTGCCGCACACTCTGCTGCTGCTGCATTTAGGCCGTTGACCAACGGGCGCCTCAGCTCATTTGCAAACTCAGAGACGCGACACGAAAACCACTCCATACTCTCCTGCAATATTGCCAGTTCTTTAAGCACACTTATATCGGCCAATATCTCCTGTTGCGTTATGCCGCCCTCGCCCAAGTTACTGGTTAACATTTCGGCTTCGCGTATATTACGCTGCTGCACCTGCAACGGGCTTTCCTCCTCAGATGGCTCAAAGTTGCTACGTTGGAGCTTGCGCGTATGCCTCGCGCGTTGACTGGAGGTCTTCAGATCCGTCCAATTGGGCAGCGATCTGCAATATTTTGAAAAAGAGTTGTTTAAACATATTTTAAGTTCACTTCAATTGTGAAATATTACTTCAAAAAACGACTGATATCCTCGTCCTTAAGCCAAGCAACGCTGTATATACGCTTATCCTCCGAATCCGGCTGCACAATACCTCTATAAGCCGTCTGGCATATCTCGCGATAAGCTTTCAGTAGAGCACACACCATCTTAAGCAGCTCTTCCGAGTAACACGGCAAATCTTCAATCAGATTTTTGGTCTCCACAAGACGACGCTCCACCATGACAGTCGACTGCAGTAGTGGCCGACTCAAATTTAGGGACTTCATTTCCTCCGGTGTTATAATAGAGCGCCAAGCGTCTTGATTCTTTGATAACGACTCAATGGTCAGCTGCAGGTTGCGATTATGACCCTTGGATAGGAATGTATCCTTTATATAGTTATCCAAAAAATCATGCAGGCTGCACGGTTGCCTGCCAAAATAAATTACCAATAAGTTTGTGATAAGGGTTGACAAATTTTTAGCTTACCCCGACTTGCACTTCATAAAGTTCTCAATTTCCTGTATGTAGCCCATCAGCGGCAGATACACTTTGGTGATCACATTTTGATCGGGCGTGCATATCAACAACTTTTCGCGTTGTTTCTTTTCATGTGGCCACAAACCAGTCATTGAGCCTTTGCCGCTACCAAGCAGGTTTCCACCCAAGTTGTCATCAACAGAGGTATCCGATGCATTGCGTCGATGCTCTTTAAATGGTTCATTCGTGCCGTTGTTGTTGCTATTCACTGTGCTGGCTATATGCGAAGACTTGTCAAACTTAAACATCGCCTTTTTTGTGCTGTAAAACCAAAATGATTTTTTAACTTTACTTGGATTGATTTTTCTGCGGTTTTACCTTGGAACTTTACGCCTTAGAAAATACAAATTGATATTGTTGATGGGCTCTACAAAGCCCGTTTGCGCACTCTCATCCGCCGAGGCATTCTGGATATCCAAATAGTCCGTAAGCAATAGTTGTAACTGTAAAAAATTTAAATGCTCAATATGCAGTACTACTTGTTTATAATTATCACTAAACATACCACAGATTGCGCCTGTGCCCAGAAGTCAGTCAGATCATATGGCTGCGGTCCAACAACGGAATACTTCTGCCCTACAGCCAGATAATTTTTCAATAGCAGCGTATGCGTTTTAGCAATGGCCTTAAACTGCTTAAATATTATCTCCAGAAGCATTAGCAGTGGATTGGTATTACCGGAAGCCGCTTGAAGCGTTCCTCCATTTGCCAGCTGATGCGTTGTCTGACGCACCACATTAAGCAGCTCCGTTTGAATTTGAACGCGCAGGGTTTCAAGCGAATCGGGCACTTTGTGCAACATGCCAAAGCACTCCACAATGATGGCAATAAAGTAGCTCATGCTAAGCTCAGTATCGATAAGATCCGCATCTTCGATCATTTCTGCCTTGTCCAGATCAAAGCCTTGTGCCATTTCACTTAGCGCCTTACGCACCCGGGCGTTTGCCTCAATACGATCCGTGGAGCGACGGGCGCCAATGCCACGGGTGAAGCTAGAGTTCAGTCGACTCGAGTTGCTGCGCTGAAAGGCTTCATTTGCACAGTTTTTGTACACTTGTGTTACAAGCTCCTCGTGTAGACGGTGATAAAGCTGTTGCCGGCGCGCTTGCAAATCAGTACGCAGATCGGCC
Source organism: Scaptomyza graminum (assembly GCA_018901835.1). Classification (NCBI taxonomy): domain Eukaryota; kingdom Metazoa; phylum Arthropoda; class Insecta; order Diptera; family Drosophilidae; genus Scaptomyza; species Scaptomyza graminum. The sequence continues at coordinate 1,590,279 of JAEIFL010000302.1, forward strand.
AGGCCCTCAACGCCCGACAATGGACCGTTGAGTGTGGCTAAAGCATCCGTCAGCGCTTTGCTGGCATGCAAATACTGACGTTTCGCCGTGTAGCTGACCACACGTTGAGGCACTTTACGCAGCTCCTGGCTGCAATCAAAAAATTTATAATAATGCGTAATATGACACTATAACCGACGTTACTTACATATGCTCCAGCATTTCCAGCACATATTTATGCTGAACTGCATCCGTCCACATTTTTTTGAGTTCATCGCGACGGCACTGCAGCAGCCGTTTGCAGGCACCCAGATTTTCCTTGACCGCATGGATTCGCTCCCGACTGGCCGTCACCTCCGTGGACACCTGACTAAACAGTGGCAGTACTTGTGTCAGTTGCTGGTCGTGGCGTGAGACCAGCTCGTTAAGACGTAGATCCGATCGTTTGAATTCTTGCTCGATTTTTTGCTTCTCTTTTTGGCGCTCTTCGGTAGTCTCGCTGAAGCCCAGTGATTTGATGACATTGACGAGAAAGCCACATCCTGCGGACTATGAGAAACAATGCGCAACAATATGAGTAAGTGTTTCCTGTACATATATTAGTATATTATTTCATTGGACGACAAATGAATGTTTCATGGGGAAAGTTTGCAGATTGAGTTACATGTACCGTTTGTCAAAAATTAACACACCGCTATTTTGATATTTGTGTTTACGGGTCAAAAACATTTAGCACATCAAAACTAATAAGTTCTTGATATTATCAAACTTAAAAGAGGGCGTGTAACAACAACAACGACAACAGCCCGCATCAGCAGCGGTGTCGTCATCAGATTAGCACAGAGCGACGATTGGCACAAAATAAGTTACGATGCACATTTTTTAGCTCTTTGAAGTATTATTCACTTTATTGTATGCAAAATATAAGGATAATTCACGATGATTTCTTGTCATGTACCTCATCCTTTCCATATTTAACGCCTCTTGGTGGCTTTGTTGGCGGCGGCGCGTCCATGTAGATGACTTTGAAGTTGAAATTATCCGAAAACGCCTTTTTTACTGTAAACGAATTAAGTTTAGTTCTTTTTTTTTGTTTTTATAATAACATTTTGTGTATTGCAAGCATGCGATGGAGCGGAAAAAAAGTACGCTACGATTAGTGATATGTGCGCTCCATTAATCGAAATTCGATAAGAACAGCTGACTGAAGCTGGGTAATTGTAAATTGTGAACAACAATGAATGAAACAAGTGGTTAAATAGACAAAATTAATGAAAACGTGGTGGTTTAAAATAGAATCACAATCGAAATTGTAAAAACCAACTGACTGACTATCTGGCAACGCTTTAATTTCAAAAGTGTCTTCTACTCGCAAGCAGTAAGAGTTGTCAACGCTTCAAACTGGCGCTAAATGCTTAAAAACGGGAGCAGAGCGCATAGCGTTCACAGATCGCTCAGATAAGTACCATTTTGCTGATCCATATCATGGAGCAAAACATCCTGGTAAACGTAAGCATTTTGTGTTGGCTCTTTTAAATTTTTTTTGTTGAATGAGTTGCTACAGAACAGATCTGGCAGCCCTAAACTCTAGTGTGACCTTAGGTGGAAAAAGCCGACAAAAATTTGCTGCAGGTTTCAAAATGAGTACATCTATTTATCTGAGATTATTATTATTATTGATCGATTCAAGAAAAAAGTCATTATTTTAAATCGACAGACCCTGCACCCTACTCACTTAACATAATGTTTAGTTAGCGTAAAATGAGTCTGTTAACGCAATGCATTGCTTCTGTTAAGAGTCTGGTTGCCATTATAACCGTTTAGTAAAAGCAATTGAAAGAAAACATTGATTTGAGAATTGGTTTTAAGTTTTAAACTTTATTGGTGACTACAACTATGCTTGAGTGCTTGGATAATTTATTTATAAAATTTGTGTTGAAGCATTTGCTTAACACATAAAAGCCAATATTGCATTCTCTGTACTACAAAAAACACCAAAAGCTTAGTTACTAACATTTTCTTTGGTTTTAATTGCATCGTTAATTGGATTAAACGCATTATATACTTAATTTGTGTGCCTGATTGGTTTCATAAATACTTTAATTAATCAGCTTAATGCTGTGGTGCTTTGAACTTACGCTATATAACAATTGTATATAATATTAATTTATTAAGACAGCATAATTCGACTGCTTAAAAATAAATGGTTCAAAAAATTTTGTGAAAACATAGTTGTAATGGTGGAGTTTTGTAGTTGCGTCAGTTTCGTTATTAATTGCTTAGGTACAGTTCACTATTCGGAGGTATTACATAGATGATTGCTTGTTCATAATATATAATGTATGTTTATATGTGTGTGTGTGTGTGTGTGTGTAAACAGTAGTTGGAAACAACATTTGACGCTAAGTTCGAACAATTGGAAGTTAAGATATGATCGATTTTTGGATTTGTTTTCACAGGTGGGTTGTTGGGAATTACATAATTCTAAATATATGTATATATTGTATATAGCCGTACGGAACATGTGTTCTCGTCGTTATTTGCATTTAATAATTATTTGTATTTTTTTTATATGTATGCAGACATTTAAAACGATTGCTAATAAAAACTTGGCTTAGAATTCATGTTGTTCATTTGGCTAAAATTAATACGATTGTATCATGAATGATTGTTTGGCCTCTAGTTTCACAGATTATAACATTTCTGTCATCTTATGCACGACATGCTACTATATTAACTAATTAATGTATCATAAATATGCGTAATGGTTAACTTAGTTTCACTACTCAACGCTGATCTGTTTTGCTGCTGTGTAGTTTTTTGTGTGTTGTTGATTACTCCTTTTTGGGCGACTCACTGTTCAATATGCTGAGCCGACGTATATTGGGCTTATCGTAGTCCTCCATTGAAATGCCACGCGATAGACGCCGCTCAAAGGAACCTGAGCTGGCAGTAGAGTAGGAGCGTCCACGATCCACACCGGGCATTACGATCGATGTTAGCAAACCTTGACCCTTGCAAAACAATAGTATGGACTGAGCTACCTTCGAGGGCTAAAAGTGTAAGCGGAAAGTTAAAGTATTGATTTTCTTGATTGTCTCATAAGAGGTTTAAACTCACTGCATCAGCCAATACATCGCCAGCACGCTCAATCTTCAAAATGGTCACACGTTCCTTCTCAACATCGCGATGCAGTTTTTCAACCATAGAGGCATAAGGGCTGAGCATGCCCGTTATCAATATGACATCGACCTTGCAACCCTTAAGCGTCAGATCCTTGCGACTGTTAATTAAGCAATATAAGTAATAAGCTCGCAAAATGCATTGCGTTTCAATGTCTTACTTCATAAAAGCCTTGACATAGAGGCCGATATTCTTGCTGTTGAGGGAGCGGTGCAAACGTTTTTGATATTCGCTCACGATCTTGTCCTTGTCTGGATTCTCGCCAACAATTTGCTATTTGTATAATTTGTTTTAGTTGTGTAATTCGTGTAAGTAAGCAGATTATTTGCATTAGAGTTTATTAAGCTTAATGGCAATTCTACACTACAGTGGAATACTACAAAACTACAGCCAAGCAAATAAAAAAAGCATGCAAAACAGAAAAAAAAAAACAAGAACTATACGCATATAAAAATTTTGGTATTTTTGTATTGGCCGATTGTTTGCTTGAGGATCTACGTACGGCGGTCTATAAGAAAAATAATAAATATAAAACACATATTAAAACACATGCTTAAATGGATCCTAAAGCTATTGATGCTTGAGAAAATTCATATAAGGTTTGAAAACATTTGAAGACTATTTAAAAGCTATAGATCGAAAGTGAGCTGCAGAGATTTGTTTATTAGACTATCAAACTGTTTACCTCCATGACCTGTTGTACCAAGTTAAAACAGTTCAAAACATAAAATAGACAAAAAATATAAGAAAACAGTAAATACAAGAAAACAATGAGATTAAACATCACACAGACACAGACAACAAACACACACACACACACACGTAACTTTACAGATTCACTGGGTCACACCTAGGTAAAGGGTGTGGCAATCCTAACAACGACTACTCACATGTCCGAACTTGTGATACATCAAAAAGCTTTCAGCCGATTGCGCCACCTCATCGCTTTTCCAGCTAATAAACTGAAAATGGTAAAGAGTAATACACAATTATATTGCAGACAAGACACTTCCAACGCTTAAGTGTACATCACACCTTATTCTTGAAGGACTGCAAAACACTTGCAGCACTGCCAGTGGCATTGATCAGGATTAAGCCGAGCGCACGACTGGGATGGGCGAGTCCGAAGCGGGCCAACACATTAGCGCCAGCACCCTCGCCCAGACCAATTACATATTTTACGTGCAGATAATCCAGCACAGTAACCAGATCTTCGCCTAGCGACTGCAGCGACGGAAATGGAAAACTATCAGACAGTGCATCAGCGTTGTCCGCATGGCCGGGCACGTCAACGTGTATGAAACATGAGCGCTCCTTTATTTCCGTCATGCATGGACTGCTCACAAATTCCTGAAATGAATTATCTGCCAATGCCGCGTATGCATAAAGTTCGCATAAATCTGATCTTATAGGTTAATTTATTAATACATACGATTGCAGCCCAAATCATGCACAGTAATAAAAACAGCACGTTTCTCTTGCTGCGACAAATCACCCTATATGTAAATACAATTTTATTAATATTTATAAAAATAAAATTCGTTAAGTCAATTATTTTACCTGCACTATGACTGTCAAATCTCCGCATTTTTCCGTGCTTATATTATATTTCTGTAGGGGGAAACAAAAAAGGATTAAATATTAGTTTAATTATTTGCTGTGCTTTTAACGCGTTAAGGCAAATTTTCAAAGCGAAAATTAAAATATACCAAAATCTAATTAAAAACAAAAAAAGGGCAACATCATTTTAATTGCTTTTAACACTAAGTCAAGCATGAAAAAGTACGGGCATGAAATGACCAAAAAAAGGGACATCAAGGAAATATGAGCATCGAAGCACAAATACCCTTATTTAGACTAGTCAATAATAATAATGAAAATAATATTAGTTACTTTGTTATTTAGATCTGGTAGAGCATTCAAATGCCTCTTTGACAAAATTTTTTAAGCCTTTTCGGCTTGCCACTATACAATAAAAATCTTTGCTTTAAGAAAGTTAGCGAATGAAAATGTAGGAAAAGTTTATTATTTTAGGAAACGAGTGCGCTTGAAGCATGTCCTTTAATTGGATTAGTAAAGTAATATTTTGAAATGTTTGCAATTGGTTGAAGCTTAATAAGATTTTCAACTTTCACTTCGCTAGCTCGATCTGATAACTACACAAATTTTATTTATAAATGACATTAAGTGAAGGCAAATAAATTGAAAGCACCTACGGTTAACGGCAGACCGAGCATCCTATACATACACACACACACACATGCACATCGACTGGGCTGCAAAGCACTTATTGAAATTGAGTGAAACTATAAAAGTGTCAAAAGACAAGAGCAAGGAGTTGTGTAACATTCCTTCGTTTCTAGGGGCTCTCTTATCAATTTCTTTGGCCTCTTTGCCTAAGCTACTTAATGTGATCTAAAGTGTTTTTGTGCTAACAAGGAAATTGATGCATAAACAAACGAGTATTATGTAAATGTCGCACCGACTTTATGTAGCACATCTCTATGCTATGCCCAGGGGACTAGCTGCAGTTTATTCTGTTTGTTGAATGCAAATAAAAACATAGCGTTTTGCAAATTAAAAATATAAATAAAAGATGTTGATGTTGCCTTGTGGCCATTGCACTAAATTTGCATAACAGCTTCGTCTCGTGGCCAATAAAACACAAATACATAAAGCGCACAGAAGTGTGCTAGTTTCAGATAGGGGTTTAATGCAGCTATACGTTAACAGTCACTACGCATTATGGCATTGGCATGCCTGTGAGGTATTTAGACTCCAATGCAAAAGGAAATGGAGGGGTAAGCGCAGGTGCACTGCAAAGAGCTGCGAAAACAAACAAAACAATGCAAATAACACAAATGGCGTCGACAATGACAAAAGCAAATGTAAACTCAGAATTATAGCTGAATAAACAATGTGGAAATTGCGCGCATTTTCGTCACAAATCAATTGCAATTAATTGAGCGTTTGAAATGCAATCGCATGGCAACCAAGAGCTTAGTGAGATCAACGGGGGCAACTATGCTATGTTTTGGGGAACTATATGCTGGATATAAAGAGAAATTTGGTTTAAGTCATTACAAGATTCTAAATTTAATTTTAAAATGCTTCTTAAAATGTTTATTTTCTCTCGAACAATTTCTTTTCATTTTAGATATAGTAAACACACTCAGTACGCAAGCGAATATTCGCAAAACGAAAAACAATTATTGAGTCAACTAAGTTATTTGCTTTAAATTACTAAACATACATGGTTGCAACAAAATCGATAGCTTGCTGTTTAAACACACCGTATAAACAAAGTCTGTTAATAGCAAATTGAAGTTTAAAAAAACAGCTGTAATTAAATAACATGTACTTATTAAATACAAACAAATGCGTATTAATAAGAAACATTGTCCAATCAATATATCACCGTCAACAAACGCAAAAAGCTGGAAACGCAATATATTAAGTTTACATAGCCACAGCAAACAATCAAAATAGACCATCCGCCGAGTAATGCTGTAAAAAGCGTTTATAAATAATGAAATTGGCAATAAAGTGTATAACGTTGATGTACCATTGGCCCGTCTGACTCACTGACTGCACTTTACGAGCTGCCAATGGTTATCCCACCACACTTACACTCCCTGTCCGACCACCGCTGACGCTTTACGTCATGACGCAACCGTCAGCTGTTGTCGTTGAGGTTGACGCACGGGTTGATTGATGTTGTGGTTTCTCAGTAGCGATTGAATATATATGCCCCCATACCACACTTGTCGTATACGTAACGTAACATTCGAAAAACTTTTGCGGTCAAATAAGCTTTATGAAGTATTTGTGTGTATGTGTGTGTGGTTCTCGCAGTGAGGCCGCAATCGTTCGTTCATCTGTGCTCTTGTCTCGAAGCGCTTGATTCTTATTGCTTTCCCCTCCGAATATCGATCAATTAAAACAACAACATAAAATCACTTTACTCAATCGATTGATTTATATTTGGTGTGTACATAAAAAAAATTTCGAATGCTTGTTAAAGTTTTTATTTGAATCTTGTTTTTTGTTTTTTGCATTGCTGTAGAGCGCGCTTTTTATTTGACTTTTAGTATGGGTCAATGTGTTGGAATTGTTTTGCGGTGCACTTGTGCTTTATACAATTGAGATACATGAGTTTTAACATATTGCTTTGACGTGCGCTCGTTTAATGTTTAATTGACGTATGCCTCATCAAGTGCTACAAGGAATTGCTAATTGGGGCATGCAACGCTTTAGGTGTGGATGTGAAATGGCTTTGAGCTGGGCGAAGTAATATGTAATCAAGTTGTCTCATCAGAGTTTTTTAATTGCAATTTAAGGACCTTGCTATATAAAAGTATATCTTTTGTAATAATGAAGTCGAGAAGGATTTGAAAACTCAATTAAAAGAGAAATGCATAAATGAGATAAATGACCTGCAAAGTCATAAGTGGAAAGCTTTTATATATTTTGACAAAGTTCTGAAATAAGAGCTAAGACTGCGTCTTAGCCTTACCAAAAAAATCAATACGTATAGTTAAAGTAAAAAGATTCAATCTACCAATCCCTCTCGATTGCATTTACATGGCACAAATCTGAGCTTGTCACGAGACCGAACTGGCGGCTGCTAAACTAATCAAAGCTGTCAGTTAAATCAGAAACCTAACCACGTTTGCCACGACACTCATGTCATAAGCACTGAGTAAGATGCTATCCGATTACGACATTTAAATGTCTGCTCCGGCCTTGATAGTGATGCAGAATCACGGCAAACCGCCCAAACGGCAACAAAAATTGTTGCCCTTGTTGCCCTCCCACTCAGAGTGGGAAATGCCAGGAAATGGGCTATGGAAAGGCATTGGCAAAAAAAAACCTGCCAACGTCAACGATATTAGAAATAAAAAAAAAAAAATATATATATGCCAGTCAGCATACATACAGCAAAAGCAGGGGTAACGAGGTCAATGAGTTGACACGTACACACATACACAGCTGCAATTTGTAGCTGACGCTGAAGGGCAATGCCTAAACTATGTGTGTATATTGCACGAGCAAGTGATATAGTTTTATGCACGTTTGCGATGCATTCAAGCAGCGTAACAGCAACAAAAGGCAACGTTTAGTGTAGAGCAATATAAATGTATACATGTAGGGGAAGCTGCAGCTGCGATGATTGAAACTGTGGCAACAACTGTTGTTGTTGCATGCCGACAGCTTGCTCGCCAAAGAAACGTACACAAATTCAAAAGCAACAAACTCAACTCAAACATATTTTGCCTTAATAGAGATATGGTAGGTATTTTATCAGTGGCGAGAAGCCTTCAAAAATGGCTTAAAAGGGTATCAAGAAATTGTTTGGCATCATCTAACCCATAAAGTACTTAACATTTTTTACGTTCTTTGTTTGTTTTGGCCAACTATCACCTAGAATTTGGAATTTGATAAAGATTCCTTTGCACTGGTTATAGGAGATGTTTCCCTCTCATCTAGAGCATTCTTACATGTCTTATTTTGTTTGCTGCATGTCTGTTTGTTTACTTTGCCCAAAATGTATGCAAAGAGTTGTCAGTGTCCCGCTTCGCATTTACTTGCTTGCATGACATGCAAATTTATAAGCTCTCAAACTTTATTTCGGATATAAAAAGAAGCAGTCAAAGTTGTTGATTTTGGGACAGTTTTGGTATTGATACGCAAACGTCCTGAGACTTACTCTGTAACAAGAACTGACATAAACTTGCGTAACCGGACAAGAGAAATTACCTTATTAGCAGAGGTAAAAGTTTCCTAGTTTGAGCATTACTTTATTTGCAGCTATTTTTTTTACTTTTTGTAACTGAAAGCATAACTAAGACATGCTGAAGAGCACTGGAAAGCAGCAGTCGCTGACAGCAAGCGCGTCGCTTAAACGCAAAGTTTATTCAACAAAGTGCTCGTTACTCAGTTCTGGCCACAAGCTTGTGCTCGCTTCAAAATGCTTGTCACGACCTCTTTCTCATTCTGTTTTTTGCCAACTGCCTGGGTAATCAGGCTTTTTTGAGCTAACTCAATCCCTGGGCTTTAAGTAAGTTACATTTGTTGCATTCATAATTTAAATATGAAATTACTCCAGCTCTTTGCATGACAGTCTGCCCGTGAATGCCAAATGTTGTTTGTTTGTTTTTGGCCAACACCAAAGTTGGGTTTGCTTTTGTCCACTTTACCATGGCCATAATGTCTTCGAGTGTAAATGGACTTTCGGTTCATAACGACAAGCATAAACATAAACCCCCAACAACACGCACTTCTGCACATAGACAAACTTCAGGATTTGTTATATTTGTTGATATCCCAAAGCGCTGACCACATCCAGCAAAGTGAAACCAGTAATAATGTCCCTAAACTTAATGCTCGACGAGTAGACGCTCAAATACCGTTTTTTATTTTTATTTTTTTTTGGTGGCACAACACAATATTTTTAAACATTTGGGTATACCTCATTTTTGAATTAGTGAAATATTTTATAGGTTCTCACATTTCATCGTTAAGTGATATATCTCATCATGCATCTTTTGCCTCTTTTGTGGGTCACAGGGTAGAATACAAAACAAGTTGAAACGTTGCAGTCGGACGCAACCGACTGTGATATACTCGATACTAGTATTTAAACCGGTAAAGAGAGGCCTGATTGCAAAGGGGTACGGTTGCGACAGGGCTGTAAGCTGCCTCAAAAATTGTCTGATACAGATGGGGATCCCACCAGCTATCGTCCTTCTTAATTTGGTGACGCTAGCTCAAAGTTTGTTAAAGATGGTGGAAGGGGAGCTGGAGGCGTTATGGGTGGGCGTGGCATCCAAATTTTTGAAGAAGATCTTTGTGGAATGCTAATTGCTATCTTCGTACCGATTTTGGTGATTCTAGCTCAAAGTTTGCAAAAGGTTGAGGGAGGGATTTGTGGGCGGTATGGGTGGCCGTGGCATCTAAATTGTTCCTGCACATCTTTTTGGGATGTCAAATGCTATCTTGCTACCAAATTTGGTGATTCTAGCTCAAAGTTTGTATAAGGTTGGGGATGGGGGGCTGGGGGCAGTATTGGTGGGCGTGGCTCCAAAATATCTTTGAGGGTCGCTACCAGTTATCTTCCTACCAAATTTGGAGACTCTAGCTCAAACACTATGAAATTTACACGCATTCCCGTTTTTAACGAAAAGTTGGGGCGGCTGGGGTTGGATAGGGCGGTATGAGTGGGCGTGGCATCCAAAGTTTTTAGTTTGGGGATCGTCATCACCTGTCTTGGCGCAAAATTTGGTGGCTGTAGCTCAAAAACTGAGGAAGATATCGGCGTTTGTGATTTAAAATTTCGGGGGGCGGAATGGTTGGGCGTGGCACCAAAATTTTTGATGAAATTTTTTCGGGGATGCCAGTAGCTATCTTCCTACCAAATTTGGTAACTCTAAGGGTGTGCAGAATAGGTAGATTTATCGATTTTGAGTTATCGAATTTATCGATTTGCCAGCCTCCCAGTTATCATAGAACCCCAATCTTGACACTTTATCTATCCCGGCCATAGATGAAGACATTTGCAAAGTTTCAAGTCTCTAGCTTAAAGGGTGTCGAAAAAAGTTGCGTTCATACGGACGGACAGACACTATGACGGACATTGCACAAACCCAATATACTCTTTACCTTCGGTATCGAGTATAAAAAAACATAGTTGGACCTTTTTCAACGGCAATGCAGCACTAAGCTAAAATATGTCCTTATATATCTGGTTAAGTGCTGTCATATGTCGCCTGCCAATTTGTTCTACATCCAGTCGGATGTCTCTGTTTACTTGTCAAATTGATGTTAAGATCATTGCGAAAATACCTGTACGCTATTCCAAGGCATACAAAATACAAATTTAATTAATGCCAATTTTTCTATTTGTGTATGTGAAATATTTATAGCACATTATTTATTCTACCGTGCTACAAACTTCGAATAAGTTTCTGCTAATTTGCACATTTCAATTTGTTCGCATCCCAACATATTTGACAGCATTAATTTGAATAAATATTTAAATACCCATTACGTGATGCATTTTAAATGCATCAGTATGCCAATTTTACAAACCGAGTAACTTTGAAGCAATAGAGTAAAATATACAATTTAAAATGCTTGAAATTTAAGCTGTCGAGAGAAGAACTTATTTTGTAAATGGTAAGCGATATTTATTACTTAAGAGAAGCATATTAATTTCCAGAGAAAACTGTCAAGGGATAAATTACTACACGGTGGCAATTTATTTTTAGAAGTATGTATCTAATTACGTGACTCGGAAAAATATGCGAACGTTCTGACTTTTTCTAAATAAGGATCCGGAAAGCATTTGATTTTTGTGCTGTGAATTTTAAAATTCTCGCAATCATTTTGCGTTTAATTTAATTTAACTTTAAAAAGTTTTTTCTGTACAAATGTTATTTTGGACTTCACGTTGTTAATAAAATTACAATGCTCCTATTAATGTTCATATTTTAAGCAGGAGCTATCATCAATTTTCATATATTGCTTTTCCCATCTTGACTTTCTACCTAATGAACCATGGCGCTCTTAAGCAGCGGAACAATAACATTAATCACTACTCTTGCTTTTAAGTATAAAAAGTAACGTTATCTAATCATTTATCTTAGCTTTAGAGTTTCGCTGCTTCGTTTAGCTGCTCGTTATGAGAAGCACACCTAAATGAGTTGTTAATTGAGAATTATCTAAGCTCTGCTTTCCAATAAAGTTTTGAAACCCAATTAGAATTTATGGCAAGTAACATTAAAATTAACTAGGAAAGTTCAAACTCAGGTAAAACGTGATGCATTTAAGCATTTTGCACGCACTTTGGCACATAGCGAACACGAATCCTTGCAACTAATCCCAACAGTCTTAACAAAAACAACACCTGGAGTATGCCAGCAAAAGTTTTGTCAATCCCAAAACGTAAAAGTAACTTTGAAAGTTTTGTCTCAGCTAAAAAGAAAAAACTTCCGAGGCCGCATTAAAAGCCAGTTTTTAATTGAAAAAAAAAAAAAAAAAACAGAGCGCCTGCCATTAAATCTAGCAATTAAAGGTCATTCAAGTTTTTTAAGACACTTCAAGTAGTCAGGCTGCCTGTAGGGAAAAACGCAGCAGCGGGTAAGGCTATGTTTTATGCGGGGCTGCCTGGCAAACTTTCAACACAGTGCCAATGGCAAAGTAATGCCGACTCGATGTTGTTGCAAATGGCACACAGCACAAACATGTGAAAGCTTATGTGTGTGTGTGGCAGCTTCAAGAGGCAGATGTGCCCTGCAGCAGTCGAAGACACGCAGCGCATGTGTACAATTTATTGGGACGACACAACTCAACTGACGCTAATGGAAATACAAAAAATACTATTAAAAATGCAATTAAAGAGGCAGCAGCGATTGTAAATCCATGAACAAGAAAACATCAGGAAAATAAACAAGAACAACAGGAACAAAATGTAAGCTTGAAGACGTACAAATAAAGGCAAAGAAATTGCTTTACGTTCTTAGCTGGACAAACAAAACTATTTGCACGCGTTGTAAAGCAAGAATGCGGCAAAGGACTCACATAACACATACGCTTACGCACGAACACACACAAACACTAGAAAGGCAAAGCTTTTTTACTCTACTTTTGCAATTTGGTGTAAGGAAAGTTTATTCAATGCACAAGGCCATAAAGTTGGCCAACCGATGATACAAACACTCCACAAAAGCAGCCAAACTAGTGAAAGGGTTGGTAAGGTGGTGCTCCGATTTGCTCGTACTATTTTTGGTTGCCTTGTAAATCAACAAATTACACAAAAGATTGCCAAAATATTTTCTACTTCCTTTTTCTCTATTCGCTGCAATAGCGGGTCGTATGTTAATGGAAGACATTTGATTATATGTGCGCAAGTATTCGTGAATGTTCCTGTTTCCAGTTGTGTGTGCATGTGTACATGTGTGCATATATGTGCTGACCCGAATGGCGACCCGCGGCATTGTGCACATGCTCGTTGGATCGCATAGAAAACAATTGAAAGATATATATAGTCAATGTTTTAGATGCCTTAACATATACCCTGTTTTTATATTCAAATAATAATTAATTCAACTATAGGAATACTATATGTCAACCTTAAATATTTCAGTGTCAAAATACGACTTTTTTAATTTAATTTCCATTTTCTGTTGCTGACCTTAGCCAGTAACAATAGAGACAAAGTCGGCATTAAATGAGAACGAAACCTCAACAAATTTCCATTATCTGATGGCGATGGAAAACAAGTTGGGTTGTCAGCATATTTGGAATTGAAATTCTATGCGGACGCAGAAGCCGCGAGGCATGCAACTTTTGTGCTTGGTTAAGCCAAGGAATAATACAACGTTGCATACTTTACGGCTGCTGATTCGCCAAACAGCTTAATAGCATGCTACGATAAAGTGCAAAGAGTTGAACGAATACGAATTCGATTAAGATGGAAATACTTGAGCTCTGAATTTATCTCTTAAGCGTACAATGAAAACACAATCGAACGTCCAAGTTATAGACAAAGACAACGAATCAATAACCGTTTAATTAATTGGATATGCAAGTTAAAAATAATAATAATAAATGGCTTTTAAAAGTTAAAAAAAAAATTAAATAAGTTGGCCAAAATGAAAGAAAAGCTATCCAAGTCATCAAAGAATGTGAAAAAAATGTAACAAATAAAGCATCATACATATTTGTTATTCCCAATGACCCAGTTTCTTATATCTGTTAGACAATTCAGTTGGCTGACTGGCAACAATTATGGTGTACTGTTAATAAGCAACTTAATTAACGGCTCAGAGCAGTCGTTGGCAATTCGACTACCTCAATTTATTTGGCATGCCAGATGCGAACACAAATGGCACATAAAATGACTATGTTAACGGTCATGTTCACACAACACATACGCATTACAGTTACAGTTACAGTTACAAATATAGTCAAACACATGGACAACCACACATACAGCACGACAAGTATGCAATTTTTATGATTCGCACGCAAAAAAGTATGCTATGCCCTTTGAGGCTAACCTGACAGCAGCCAAATGACACGAAACAGCAAATTGCAATGCGACCAACAGCATACATATAGAGAAAAAAATATAGCACAAATACAGAAAAATATACCTATGACTGACATGAGATTGTTGTGGGAGATAGTCATGTCAGCCTGGAATATTTTATAATATTTTTGTATCACTATATAGAATTGTTCACATTAAGGAAGTTCAACTGTACATCCACTGTGTGGCTCTCAAGGACACTAGGCTTGGGCGAGCTTTGGCTGCTTTTGTGTGACGCTGCATTTGATGTTTGTGCTTAGAGCATGCCAGGCTTAGAGTCGAGCATCATAAATATACGGGCCAGGATGTACTAGGCGTGTCTTGGTGGGGCCTGCCATAGTCACGTTCAAATGCAATGCATATAAGTTGAGAAATTGTAGATGGCATCACAAAGCACATAATTTAACGAAAACACTCACACTCCAAAAATTACCCCTGTCTAAAGTAGGAAACATCAATTATATCGAAGTAGAGCAAAACTTACACTTATCTTCTCTGCAGCACTTGAAGTGCCGCCGCCAGCACGATGCTGTGGTGTTACCGGCTTGGACATGGCCAAATCGAATTCACACAACAAAATTTTCGCGTTCGACAAAACTGTAACACACAAACGTTTTCGGTTTTGCGAGTATCAGGCGCTCAGAAGCACTTAGCACAGTATAGATTTAAGTAATGTACGGTGTTTTCTTAGATGGGCAGCAATTTGCTTCTGCAGCGTATTACAACGATTGCAACGTTTCGAGCGTTCGACTACGACTGCTGCTGCTGATGCCGCCTGGTCTTATCAGCAGTGCGTCGTTGCCACCGGCAGCAGACACGAAGTGTTGACGATGCAGAACACGAAGTGTTGTCGACGTCAACAGCGACGAAGTGGCTAGCAAAACAAAATGCTCAAAAGTGTTATGGTAATGGTAGCCGTTATCGTTGTGTATGGTGTGTGTGTGTGTGTTTTTTAATGCTAATGGCTTTGCATTCCCCTGTGACGTGAACTAAGATGTTGCTGCGACGCAAAAAAAAGGCAGCATTACGTATTTGTTGTGCGGAGGCGTCCGAATGTTGCCGTAGGGCAGGTGTAGAGCTCTATCAGCCGTTTCTAAGGTGTTGCCAGATTGTTCATGTAGTTACCTTCAAAGTTTATGTTTTGGATAAAATATTATGCTTTTTTTCGTTTCACTCAATCTGGTGTTTATAAAAACACAGCTAGAATGCTTTTATATTAAACAACCAAGTCATTTATTTGTATTTTTTGTTATCTTTTAACGAAATTTCACTTTGCATTGGGCCACAATTCAGTTAAAATGTCAGCAACTAACATTTGCATACTGTTTAATTTATCTACATTTAGCTGACACTTTGCAATAAATTTTCATTTGTAATTTAATTATTTTAGCTTGCTGGCATCGCTGTGCCGCCCCCTCGAATACTAAATCACATTCCTAAAATTCGTTGCCTACCTGCGGGCGCTCTTCTTCTTGACACCCATCCATTGTACGGGTATTCGTAGTTTGTCTATTGCTAAGCGCATGAGTGAGTGTTTATGTGTGTGTGCCTAAAATTGTGTGGGTTTTATGCAAAAAATTCTCTTTGTTTTAGTTTTCATTCTTTGTTGCATTGTTATGTTGCCCCTCGTTTCTAAGCGACTTTTTGTTTTGATGAGCTAATTTGACAGTTTTCAGGAACACTGCGCGACCGCCATTGCCATTCATTTATCCCCAGCTAGCAGCTAAGCCAGCCCAGTGCCATCTAACTCCCCCAAACAACGTATAAAATATGCGCATTTAGAATTTGCGTGGCGTAGGTCAAGTGAGAAAATGGCAGCAACCCCAAACCAAACATCAGACAACAGTGGCAGTCGAATTCAAGAATGCACATCATTAAAAATGCATAGATTAAAAAATAAAACTGAATAACCATTATCAAATGCATAATAAATGTTTATACATACATACTTAAAGATAGCTCTCAGATAAAAAACAAAAATTCTGAAATAATGATGATGTTGATGATAATAATGATGCGAATACAAATGGTGAATGTATTATAAATTTAAATGCTGCTCACGTTTAACTTCTGATATCAAGGCTGACAATGAGCAAAGCCATACATAAGTCTGATGAGTTCTTTTTTTGATTATTTTTATCTGACAGAGGACAAAAATGTTGTTGTCGACTTTGTGAAATTCAGAGCTGCATAAAAAATTCGACAGTCGGAGAGTTGGGGCTATATCAAAAATTCAAATCACAACTCAAAGATTTAATGGGTTTTAAACAAGTTATAAAAAAAAATGTGAAAATAAATGAATGAAAAGTATGGGATTATTTTCATTGGTTGATATTAATATGCTGCAGGCAGGTTACAGAATACACCAACATTATAACATAAGTTAAAGACTTTTGGACTTGTTTGTATGACAATATTATGGCAGCAACTGGAAGATTCTGTTACAAGGTACACGACTAAAGTGCGAGCTGCTTGTTTGAGATTTCGAGGGCAACTTTTGTAGCAATCGATGATAATAGCTCAGCGATTTTCTTTATCAAAACTTTGTACTACTTAACCCAAGTCAATCAAGCAACACTTAATTTCAATCTCATTTAGCAGACTTATCAAGTTGTTTTTCTGTAAATTGTTTCGCATTTCTTGCATTATCTGCCACTCATTTCCATTGCCATTCAAAAAGCACAGACAATACCAAGCCCACACCCAGTTGACTCAGCTGGATGTCTGTGGCAAGTGGCTTATGGGCCTTCCAATTGTTTTTGCCGCCTTTGCGCCTTAAAGTATGCTATGCACAGCTTCTTGCAACTTTTTGCCATTGTTTGTTGTTCGTCGTTTGTCGTTGTCGTTGTCGTCTACTCTGACTTATTGTCACGCCCTGGGTATGCCTCGCGCCCATCGCTTAAGTAACACGTCTTTTCTATGGATTTTGTTTTTCTTGCCTGTGCATATATGCCATGTATTACATGTTGTTATTTTTCTTCTTCTTCTTATTGTCTTCTTGGTCTTCTTGTTGTTTGTTTACTTTGCACACCTGCCTAGGAAATTGCAACAGACATTGTTGATGTTCATGCAATTGTTGCCGTTAATGTGTTGTTTAAGTGTATGAAGCAAATGTTAGTATTGTTGTGGTTGCGCTTTTACTTTCTAGCACCCTGTATCCATTAAAAAAAAGGGTTTAGAGTGGTATTAAAAAGTTATTCGAGTGTTAAGTAATAGGCTTGTCAAACAACACGAGCATGTCAAACAACACGGAAAATCGCCTTAGTTATTATATTTCAGAATAACTTAAAGTTTACAATGATCGAATAAATACCAGTGACTGATGTGTTTAAAGAAGAATGCGTGTACATACATGCGTATTTTTTTTTTTAATTTATTTATTTACATTGGGCTAAGCCAGTCTATTGCGTACAGGGTGTCTCCCCGTGTGCCGTTAAGTTGCATTCCTTCCTGTCTTTATTTCTCTGTGTGTGTTACACAGAATTCGCAACACAGCTTTTAATCACTTTCGCTTCTTTTTGTTTAATTAAATTGAAAATAAAACATTTCATTTGGTGCTTTGGCCGTTGGTCTCCCGTCTGTTTTTAAGCTTTGTAAAAAAATGCTGCGTAATAAATGGGGGAAACGAGCTGTTTAATCCCCTTTTCATTTGCACATTGTTAAGCGATTTTATTTCTTTTTGAGTTTGGTCAGCACTAACGATGCAGCAACAACAGCAAAAACAACACAAAATAAATAAATATTCAATGTGATAATTTGTATGACAACATATAAAAACCAAGAGAGAAAAATACAACTGTTTTCTAGCTGTATTAAATTGTAAACAATGCTAAGCCAATATTGTTTGTGACATTTTAAATGTTAGGCAAATAAATATACTTCGTTTACTTTTATAGCATGTTTGAAATGCTATACTTTTTTAAACACAATTATAACTGTTGATTCAGCTTTGTTTGATAAACAAAAACTATTTGTTATGGTGAATAAGCACATTAATATAATTGTCCAAAATAATACCAAGCGTAAAGAATTTCTAGACAAACTTTTTCGTGAAAACACATTCTTTTTATGCCCAGAGCTTCGCATTGAAACATTTTTTTTTTCGTTTAATCTGATTCACCACATGAGTTGACTTAGGCGTTTATTTTAAGTACTTTATGAACTTAACTATTATTAGATTATTGTGAATTAAATCTAAATACCAAAGGCCACTTTAGGTCTCCCTAGAAATGCTCACTAAACCATGATACTCAAATATCGAGAGACACTTGAAAGTTTAAGAGCTCGAATATTTCTTGAGCAAAATTAAATACTTTTAAAATGTGACCCCGGGACAAATTTAAGTGCATGGCTCCCAAAACAGAATTACTTATAAGCAAACATTCGCATATATACACACACACACACACACACACACACACATACACCCAAATACCTACATACGAAGCACACTGTATAAAAATAGAGAACGCTTTAAGCCTGGACGACAAACACAAGCACACGTGCGAAGACAACCAAAGGCACCAGCAAGAAGAGCAGCGAAATACAAGTACATGCCACAAATTCTAGCGCTTTGAGGCGGCAATCAAGTTGGATGCCTCTGCTTTGGAGGCAACCTCGCTATGCGCTGTATGCTGTCAGATGTATTCACGCGATATTTACGCTCACATTTATTTATGTTGCACTTTATTAGCTTTTTATCGTTTATTTATATTGTTCCCTGTGTTCTCCTATTAATTTGCTCAGACAGCTCTCATTCTCATTCTAAGAAATTTCATTAATATGCGTTGCTGTTTTGATAAGACAAATATGCTTGCGCAATATAGACATTCACATCGTTTCATAATAGGAGTGCAGACATTTCTAAACCAAGTTGATTGACTCAAGTTTTAAGTTTTGAACATTATAAAGTTTGGTGTTTGATATCTTTTTTTAGACACATTTGATTTTCATGCATAACGTCATATAAAAATAATTAAATTGTGTTTATTATTGTGTGTCATTTATGTGTGCTGTGACTTAAATATATATATACACTTAAACAAATTATTTTAATCACAATTGCAAAGCTCGTTGACCGAACATCTATTTTCATTTTGTTGTACTAAACTCTAATACTGCCCTTGTTTATCAGCCTTTATTTGGTGTTCAATTAAATTTTCAGATGGAGCAAAACTAATCAAACGGTCGGTCATCGGCCAGCAGTATGGGTGCACACTTTTCTGTGGCCTTACCCGCTTAATTAATGCTGCGGCTTTTATACACATTATTATATATGTATATAGATAAATGTACACATTTGTTTGAGCAAGAGCGTCTGAGTCTCATAAAGACACATCTGCCTTGCACAATTAAAATATTCCATTTTGCAAGCTATTTGCAATTTTGAAGATTTATTTATAGCTTGACTGCAAAGGGCGTACATCGACTTTTAAGTGGCGACAAACAAAGAGCATTATGATTATCTAAGACGTTTTAAAAGACAAACATCAGTACATAGTATGTTTGTAGAATGATTGGGCAGTGGCCTCAAAATTCAGTCAAAATTAAAACGTTGTGGGGTAATTAAGCAACAAAAGGTTACTTAAAAAGACGCCAAACATATAAGTCTCATAAATAGCACATAACAGCACTAAGCACTCGAGAAGCAACCACAATTTCTGTCAACAAACTTGTCCTTGATCTTTGTACTTTTTATACGCCTCAATAGTTGTTTTTGTAATTAACGCGGCCGACAGCATGAGAGACACATATATTTACATATACTGTTTAATATACAATCAGAATATAATCAAAATTGCTAAATAAAATATTAACAGAAATTTTGTGCAAAATTAATAAATAAAATAAAATGATTGAATATCTTAAAAGTTTTGCAAAAAATACAATACCATATTTGTACAGTAATAACAATATCTACGTTCTTCTTTTTTTTTTTCTTTGAGTGTACGCACATGTTTACCATCATGGGCGGAGCCAGGTAGGGGCAGGGGGGCGCTTGCCCCCCCTAAGTTTCACAATCAATTTTTTTAAATCTGTATTTTATTATAATAATGTTGTTAAGTTGAACGAAAAACCACAATTGGTTGAAAAAAAATTATTTTTGAGGTCTTGCCCACCCTTAAATTTTGCTCTGGCTACGGCTATGTGTACCCATACATTATAGGAGATTAATTGACTGAGCATACCAAAGTCTGGGCAGCGAGCCAAGTCAAATAAGCACGTCTGAGTGTGTCTAATTCGTAATGGCTTACGCCCACACCCGTTACGTCTAATCAAATAAATATTGATACTGAACTGTACTATATAAATTAATAAATATGTATTTAAAGCATTTAAGGCGATAGCCGTTACAGTTTCTGTGCAATCATTTGTTTGTTTTGTAGAAAAAGCTAGTTGACTGGTAAAAAGTTAGGGACACGGTCAAGCAATGATTGTCCAACTCATATGTGTGGGTTATTGCAAATAAATATCAATTGAGCGGGAAACAATCATGCAAGCTAGCCCCAACGACAACAACTTGAAAGTAAAACAAACAAATTGTTATAGCTCACGCTTTTTGGTCACTTGATACCGTTTACCTCATATATGGTATTCAAAACTCTCACCCGCTCCACCAAACTTTCTGCCCGGCGCGCAAAGGAAGCGCGTTTCTCGGCGGCAAGGTCGGACATGATTAGGTCTGGGGAAAATACTCTTGGGTTTCGATCGATTCGCTTTTTATATTATTTTAATGCGACTATGGACGGCCGGCGGTAGGAAAGCTGCAAAAAACAAAGAAAGTAAAATCAACAATATAATATTTCAACATACAGTATAATACTTTTATTTGTTATCTTAAGTAAATGATCGATGGTTTTAAAAGTAAACTATGAAATCCGCACAGTCACTCACTTGATTATATTATTATCTAAAGTGCAACATTTCATACGACAGTCGAACTTCCATACATCGCATACCAAGGGCCAATTAAAATCTTCTTAGAAAGAATTCGAAATATAGAAAACTTGGTTATGCGAAAGTTCGTTGTATGGAAGTTCGACTGCATAACATATTTTGATATTTGCAGCCAACAAGCGAAACAATGAACAACTAATGCGTCAAAATAAAATAATTGCAAGCGAATGTTAACACACAAAAACAGACCAAAAGTGTTGAAAAATATATTAACAATTTTAATTTAAAATTTGGGCACAATATCAACAAACCAGAAACAAACAACATCACAAACTGTCAGCTAAAAGCCTTGCTCTTGTAAGCACAAAGAAACGACACACACACACACATCAATAATAATAATATATATAGTACGTTTCATAACTAAAATGCAAAATATGATACAAACTGCGATACGGAAACACTAAAAATATTACCGTTAAGCGAAGCACTGACACAAAACACAACCACATATGGGTTTGAGCAACTCAGCTGCCTATCTCTGAAGTAATTTTTAGGCGATAGCTATCAATAACTGGCATTAAAATATTGATATTATAAGAACCCGTTGCCGATCGCAAAAGGCTCACGCCAAGACGTTGTGCAAAAGAATACCGCCGTTGAACTGAAGGCACATAACGGCTGTTTCGTCTTATGTAGCCCAGCGAGCATAAAGCTTTCAATGAGCTAAAGCCGAAGAGAAAACACAATCAAACAATTTACAAAGAGCCACAGTGCAATATGTAAAATTAAGTATGTATTTGATGTAGAATTTTATTTTTAAATATTTGCTCGTTGCACTCTTCGTTGTTTTGCTTTGGGGCATTGATTTATGGATTGAAATGCAAACAAGCAACATGTGGCAGTGTCGCAGTTCCCTGTTGAGAATAGGCTCCAGTTCAAGGGCACTACATGCCCACTGACCAAATTTAAGCCTTATTAAGCAAAAATTTGCATTTAAAGTGCACTAAATTATGCTAATGTGTCAGATAATTTGCGTGAAATAAATGCTTAGTGGTAGTCGGTAATTTAACCTATTTTAAATAAGTTGGCGCTTAACAACACTTTTATCAGACATCACCCGGCCACCACAATAGAATAAATATCGATGTTTGCTTACAGAAAATTGTACGATACCATTTACCAACACTAGTGCAATGTCATCAGCACCGCTCTTATTGCACGACCGCCACTGCCTATCGCCCGAGCAAATGTTGTGAGAAGTACTTTGAAGACAGTTAAATTGTGTTTAAAATAGTTTAAAACACTATTAAAAACGGCATCGAATTGACGCACCACAATGGCAAGTCGCGGCGGTCCAATGGTCGCTGGCACAGATGGCAACGACTTCGAGTTCAGGCAGAAAGTGGCAAACACATATCAAATTAGGTTAATAACACTTTCTAAACCGCCTCAAAATTATCTAATTACTTACAAATAGCTGCAACTGTGCGGTCAAAAGCCAAAAGGTCATGGCATCGTTACTAACTGCAGTCAATTTGCAACTCCTGCTGCATACGGTGCATGAGCCAGACGAACTGTCAGCCAGCCAGCTATGCAGGCAGGCAGTCAGTCAGTGCCAGCAGCAGAGTGGGTGGGCAAAGTGCCAGCTAGACACTCAGCATGTGTGCCTGTTTACAGTAGCAACAACAAAAAGCACAACGACAACAACATTGTTTATGTACATATTTTGGATGGCTAAAGGCCGAGGCCTACCAAACAAAGGGAAACGCAACTAAACCAGACGCAACCATTAATTTCTTCATTTTTTTCCGCAGCTTGTTGAACAAATCACGCCTGAAGTACTGCATTTTCTTTCATGCCCTGCTCTTTTTTGTCATGCTGGCCAAGCTGACGTCGGACATATTAGATCGCTTAGATATTTTTGTGCTAGAAATCGAAGAGCTGGAGGTGCCGCAGCCTTTGTGGTGGGAATACGTTTGGGCCGCCTCGCTGCTTACCTCGTTTCTAGGCCTGTCAGCGGCACGTGGCAACAAGGTGCGCGATATGCAAAAATATATGATTGCCATTTTGGTAATGGCAGTGCTCCCGCTTTTTTACTGTTTCGCCTACTACTTTCTCGGACATTTGGGAGTTTGTAACCCTGGATAAGACCGTGGAGCTGGAGGAAACGGATATTTTGATTTGGCGCGTAAGTTTAAAATAAAACCATTTCATAATCAAGCCTACAAGATTTATCGTTCTCCTTTTGTAGGGATTTCCCTATGGCGTATTCTGGTATGCCTTCTGTTTTATCGGCTTTCAGATACACGGCTTTACTCTGTACTTTGCGTACAACCTAGTCAAGGTCTGGAAGGCACGCACCGGACGCAAAATGCAGTAAATCAGTTAAGACGTCAATGAAGAAGTACTAAATACTCGCCAAATTAGTGAAAAGTCGGAGCAGGATGCAATGTAGGGCTAGTTGTAAATAATTCGAAAAAAGAAAATACATACATAAAAATATATTAAAAATAACTAACTCTAGTGCACAAAAGCGTAAACATAAACCAGCTGTTAGATTAACGCACATTTTTAGTACAGTCCGAAATATTTTCAGAGAAAAAAAACAAAAGAAATACAAACGTTAAAGTTATTGTTAAAGTTAAAACGTTCAAAATAGTAAATCTATAAACAATTATCTATATACATACATACATACGATACACATGCAACCTTAAAAAGTCGAGTCGACATAAAAGCAACTGAAGCCACCAAATTTCCAAAATCAAAAAGGAAACAAAACAACAACAACAAGATATAAACTAAATATTCTTTTTGTGGTCTACTTACATTTCGACGTGCCTCGTGTTTGTTAGAAACGGTTAATATACTTATTAAAATTATTTTGAATGTATATCTGTATTGATATATGGACGACGGATAAGTACATTTGAAACTATTAGTTTTTAAACAATTTTTGAAATGGTTTTATTGCGTTTTTGTTTTCCATTATTTTATTACAAATGTACACCACACATTCAACATCCAACTTATTGTATGTTTGTGTATAATTTAATTTGTGAACTGCCCCATAATCTTTAAAGATTACAATTATTCAAATGCTATATGATTGTTAAAGCAAAGTTCAAGTTCTGATCATCAATAATTGTAAAAATATAAATATGTGAAGTTTCAAAAAAACGGTCATTCTCTATCAGAATTTATAAGTAGTCTTTTTTAAGTCGATTAATAAAGATACATATATATTTGTTCTTCTGAGTGGGTTAAGCAACTGGTATTTAATTTCTACATTTATTGGAAGGGAAGACCAAGTGCTGAATTTTCCTTCATTCATTCATTGCCTTCATTGTCATTTCAAAATTTGAGCAACTTTTCCTTAAGTCAATGTTTGTTTGTCCATAGTAAAAATGCAACAAACAAGAAGGTTAAAAAACCAAAAATGATCATAATAAAATATACATACATTATTATTATTAAATTTCATAAAGTTCGCTATTTTCATATGCCAACTGTATTAGATACAAATGCATACTCTTCCTATGCAAATGGCAAACATCCCCCAATGCAAACAATATTCGCCAGCTGACTTTGGGCCAAACATTAAATTCTGCTGACCAACAACGAACAAAAGTTAGCGGCCAGTCAGTGGCCATTTGTGCAGCGCAGCAGAAACAGCAACAGCAATGCGACGCTGCACTTTAAAAGTTGCGCAATACGCCAGCTGAGAGGAGAGAGCTGAGAAAAAAAAACCATCGCAGCGCATGAGAGAGCAATGTCTGTTGTCACACAGCATCCGTTTCCGTTTGCTCTCAACTCATTTCAACATTGCCTGCGGGAAGAGCAGACGCAAAATTTTTCAACATATTTTTCGCAAAAATAAACAACTAAAAATTCAAAAAACAATAAGCAATAAAACTAGTTTCAGTTTCTATATAGTTTTTTTTGGCTAATTTGTGAAAAATTTAAAAGTACCAGAATGCGCGGCGAGGAAACATACAGGCGCACCACACGCGAAAAGATTGTGCTGCGTGGCAACACAACCATACGCACTGTGGACTCCACATCCACCTATTTGCCTATGATGAGCGCAGGGTAAGTAAGAGGGAGTTCCAGCAGAAGGCATATTTTTTGTATAACTCGCCTCTTAAAGGCGTGCCGGGCCACTACACAGTGCTTTGACTGGCAAGTGCATTTTTCTTCTCAAAGCGTATCGATTTTTATCTCAGGCAGCTGATTTGTCGTTAAGTAGATATACTATGCAAAATGCGACCTTCGTTTGCAGCATTTGCTTGCACAGCTTAAGTCAACTTATTGACAATTTACTCCAAGCATACATGTTTTATTTATAATTTACAAACATAAATACTTGGGTGAACAAATTGTATGTTACATGCTTGGATTTGGCATGTTTTTATTGACAGCATTAAGCCGCATGCAAGTGCGCCATTAAAGGCGCCAAAAACTAACGACAAATTGTTAAGAAATTATTATAATACAGTGGTCGCTCGTAATCGGAAACTCACAGAACTTAAAACTGACAACAAAAAACCAACCGTGTTACTATACCAATTGTTAAAAATAATTTAACTAATAGTTTTCCGCTTATATTCCTTATCTCTTACAAGAAAGTCTGAATTACCACTGTAAATGCAATTTCATGGGTACATTGTCGTACATATACATATATGAATATACATAAACTGAGTCGGCTAGTCTTAGAAATCGATGGCATCTTATGCTTGAATTTGAGTCGAGTATGGCTAGCGTGTATTGACCACTGGACTCAGGTGGTGGTAGCGACAAAAGCACAACAAAAAAAAACTTAAAAAAATACTTCCTTTAACCTCATTTCACATGCACACTTACGTAGAACACACTTACACACACTCTCTGAAATACCCAGAAACTACCCGCCAAACAAATAATGAGCTAGCCACTTTTTGTTGTGGACGCTTGGTCTGTCGTCCAGTTTTGCGGTCAGTTGGCGCACAGCCCTTGAGTCGTTTGGTGGATGCCGCCTCGCTGCGCGTCAAATCGTCGTGTTGTTTCTGACAATTCCGTCAGACTTTAGTTCTAGTGAAACATTTCAGTGCGTTTTTAAATTACTAGTGTCTTACTAAGTCATTGTTTGCTGACCAGCAACAATGTTTAATACGAATGCTCAAAATTGGTTTGCCATGGGTCAAACCGTTGCTGCACCACAATCACCACAAACTGGCGGCAACGTTGCCCATTTGCTCAAGAATAACAATAGCTTGGATTCGCAAACCTTAATGCGTCAACGCTCGCTGACCAGCTCCAATACGGGCCGGGAACGTATCACACATGCATTGCACCCCCAATCTCCGCCCAATCTTCAAGTGGAATATGAAGTGTCCGTGCCTTTTATGTCTGGCTATAGACACACCCCATATCATTCGCTATGGGATCTAAATCATTGGTAACTATATGTTCTCTATATGGTGTCTAGATTTCGGATGATAAACTAATTGAAAGGATTTTTAATCACTGCCAAACAGATTTCTTAAAAAACCTAATCCTCTTCAAACCCCTGTTTCAACGTTTTACTTTTTCATTAAGTGTCGCAATATTGTTAATTAATTTATTTCGTAAGTTGCCCAGTCCTTAACCTACTATCAGGCGTCTTTTTTTTGACCACTTGACGTTTTTGCTTGTCATAATTGCCATTGGTTTAAATTTGCATAAATTGACGGCTTTTTCTCGTTTGCTTTTCTTTGTAATAAATTAACATAAACACCTCTTTCAGTCACATGCATTCGCAACGACATGCTCAAAAACAAAAGGAGAGTAGAGAGAAAATACTTAGCTATCACTTTATCAGGATTATTGTTTTTGTCAGTTTGGTATATTTCTATGCAGCCTTGTTCCAGTTTACCTATCAAACAAACGCGCTATAAATACGCTTTTGTAGTTTATAAGCCATTAATACTCAGAGTCAATAAATACTTACAAATATAGGACACATGGGCGGATAAGCCCGAATGTAATCATTCGCTTTAATTACTCCGTGAGCGTATTTGGCACAGTTAGAACGTAATCTGGCAGCCCACAAATCTCTGGATCCGGAACGTGGGCGCTTGTTATTTGCCATATCAGGAACATTAACCCAATTGCTTATGCTTATACAACCACATCCGGTCGAAGGCAGCTGAAAACAATATGGCCGACTACTGCGGCCAACTTAATTAAGTTTAAAAAAAGTTATACAATATAGTGTAGCATACTTTGTAGCGTGGTGGAAGTTTTCTTGACATCAATAATCGAACAAATGGCAATTGCACTATAGTGCGAACACTATGTACAGATAATGAAAAGACCGTTTATAGCGATGACGCATGTATGTATATGTCAACAATAACAATTGTTGCCGGCGCGTCAATAACCTGGGTGGCATTTTCACCCAGCGAAGTTTATTGAACCCACAACTGTTTTGCATATGTATGTTAGTTTGAATGGAAATGAAAGCTTTGGCTTCCTAGAAATTCCTGAGTATTAGCTGTGAGTGTGTTAGTAAGTGACTGAGTAAACGACTCAAATATCGTGCGACATGGCTAGACAACATTAGACAAACTTTGGCCAGACTTGGAACGGTCACGCAAAGCACTTGTTGTACCCTGTACAAATTGATAATTATGTTTATGCTATGCTTATCAACCCTCAAATAATATTTTACTGAAAATGAATGTCAACCACTTAATTTGTAATTGAGTATCTTGAACACCGCAGCTTGAAAAATAGCTTGTTTATATTACCCATTCTTTATTTAACATTAGCTATTATAATATTTTCTTTTTTTTTGAGAAATGATTAAAGATAGTAAATTAATTAATGAAATTAATATTTGCAAGTTCCACTCATGTTACAAGGTAGCTTTTTGTCGGCACGAGTTGATTTTTTGACCTGTTCCTATTGCTTTCGCCAACTGATAACCCAAGCAAATGACCTTTGCCAAATCAGGGGCCAAGTTCAATGTCGACCAATGTTTTAAACCTTATTTTTTAGCTCATCTACGCCACCCACAAACTTATCACATATGGCGCGAATGATGGACTCGCTGATATTGGATTCGCTCTCACCGTATGCTTTCACCAAAATTACCGCTACAAGTCGCCCCTCACGCAATAGTAATGTCGTAAAGAAGTCTTCAGCTGAGAGCGCTCCACATCCACATCATCAGCAAACACAGCCCAACGCTGCACATTCACATCGACCCGTTAATAATCTTGGAGCGAATGCACCCAATGGCTTGGGCATCGGTGGAGCGTTGCCATTGCGCAGCAAGCAACGTCTGCCTACACAAGGTTTGTGCCACAAATATTCAATTGCCCCTTCACCCAACAATTAAACGCAGTCTTCGATGCAGAGGTAGCCCCGCAACCACGATCCAACCAGCCAGCAATGCAATTTCCCTCGCAGCAGCAACAGGATAGTCGCTGGGTCTCCTCGCTGCGACGACGGGATCCCGAACTGCAGCCGACGCTGCCATCAATTAATAGCAATCTGAATAGCAACAGTCTCAGCCAGAGTCATCATGGCAGCGCCGGCAATGTGGGCATGACCACAAACAGCAATGCTAGTGTTGGCTTGCGGCTAGGACGCCCTGGCCGAGCATCTGCGCTGACGGCAGCCGTACGTAAGAGTCGCTCTGTGGAACGTTTGCGTGCCCGTAAACTGAGCACCAATACACAGCTGACCCTTAAGCATAAGGCCTTAAAAAAGAATTCGCTGGATGAAAACTCAAATTCTGATGATCAGGATGCGACCACATCGCTCGAGGATAACTCACATACACAGTCGACTACGCACAATACACCCAGATGTTCGCCCAAGACAAAGGTTAAGCATTTCTCGCCCTTGGGCTACGAGGGACACTTGGTTGACACTCTAGAAAAGGACATACTTCAGCGCCATCCGTGCATTAAATGGACCGACGTTGCTGGTCTTAACGAAGCCAAAACCATACTGCAGGTAGGTCAAAAACCTTTGGAAATTTTTAGAAATTTAAAAAAAATCTATTATTTTATTAACTGCAGGAAGCTGTGGTGCTTCCCATTATAATGCCCGAATTCTTTAAAGGCATTCGTCGACCATGGCGAGGTGTTTTAATGGTGGGTCCGCCTGGCACGGGCAAAACAATGCTGGCCAAAGCCGTGGCCACCGAATGTGGCACCACATTCTTTAACGTGTCTTCATCCACACTGACATCCAAGTATCGCGGCGAGAGCGAAAAACTGGTGCGACTGCTTTTTGAGATGGCGCGCTTCTATGCACCGAGCACAATATTCATTGATGAAATCGATGCGTTGTGTGCCTCACGTGGCAGTGACTCGGAGCACGAGGCTAGCCGGCGCTTCAAGGCGGAATTGCTCATTCAAATGGATGGCCTGAATGCAAGCTTGCAAGACGAAAAGGTCATTATGGTGCTGGCGGCCACAAATCATCCCTGGGACATTGACGAGGCTTTTCGACGGCGATTCGAGAAACGCATCTACATACCGCTGCCCAATGGTAAGTGCGAGCGCATAATAATTGTCAGTTAAAAATTCATAGATTCTAATACTATATTACATATGTACTTACTTAGATCAAACACGGGCAGCTCTGTTGCAGTTATGCCTTAAGGATGTTTCGCTGTCTTCTGATCTCAACACGAAATTGATTGGCGACGAGATGCAGGGCTATTCCGGTTCGGACATAAGCAATGTGTGTCGCGACGCCTCCATGATGGCCATGCGCCGTCTGATCTCTGGTCGCACGCCGCAGCAAATAAAACAAATACGTCGGGAGGATGTCGATCAACCCATTACTCTGCAGGACTTTTTGGATGCGCAACAGCGCACCAAGAAATCTGTTTCAGCTGATGATGTGGCACGTTTCGAGAAGTGGATGGAGGAGTATGGCTCCTGCTAGTTGTACGCATTATGTGCTAGTGCAGCACAACGGAATCTTTAAATTTCCCCTATTTTTTAGAGACCCATACGTATGTACTTCCAATACGCAATCCGTTTTTTTAAATATACTATATGTACTTACCCATATATTTATATCTACAAAAAAAAAAGAAGAGAAATATGTTTTCTAAATATTAAGTTGCTCAAAGATCTACACGCCTCATATTCTATATTATGCTCCTAACACACCCATAAATACAAGTATAGGTACTTTTTTAATACATATTTATTCGACAGAATCCTACTGTTGGCTTATAGCAACAAATTGTATTTTGTAATCAACATATTTAGAAAGGATAAACGTAATAAATTAATCAACACCCAAACGGCATTAGTTTTGTTTAAGTTTTTCTAGACGCGAAGTTTATCAATTGTATTCTTGTAATCCCGCTCGATGAGCTCATACTCCTCCTGCAATTGCTCAATGCGCTGTTTGTTATTGGGTAAGCGGGCACGCAGCATTTCTGTATCCATTTTATAACGCTCCATTTTTTGCAGATCCTTTACCTGTTTGTAATAAACAGCATTAAGACGTTTCTTTACTTCCAGACGATACGCCCTGTACTCTTTTTCATCATGCACATTGGTATAGTAGAGACGCAGCAGTTCATAAATCTTGCGCACCTGGCGGGGATTTAGTTTCAAAGCTTCACGCGCCTCCCGCACCATTTCTTTGTGGAAGCCCTTGCCGATTTCGTCGCGTCCAAAGCATTTTAATTGCAAACACAAACGTGCGTCCACAAAGTTGCGCAAGCGCTGGAAATCCTCTGATGGATCCTCAACGGTTATATCCACCACATTTTTCTGCGACTGATAGAACTTGTAAATTGTTTCGACCAGCTGTGTGGCCAGGCCTAACTTTTGGAATGGAGGCAAAACCATCATTTGGCTAATACGTGGCCGCTTGTTTTGCGGATAAGCATAATACTCATAGACGGTGGTGTAGCCAGCAGTGGCATACTGGAGCTTGCCATCCTTATTCTTGTACTTTTCATAGCTGCAATAAACTGGATTTTTAAAGAGGTATACGAACACAACGATTACAATTAACTAACCACATAAAGTAACACCACTGAGCATCATCCGTGTCTATGTAAGAGGCTGCATCGACAAACCACAGGATAAACGTTTGCAAACGCGCAAAAAACTTTAGAAACGAGGACAACTTATAATCGCACTGATAAATCTCAAATAATCGGTCGCTGCCGTCGTCAGCGCGTTGTATGTATTCGCTAATTTTTTCGCCAAACGGCTGAAATTTGTCGGCCTTGTCTAGCGTCTTGAGAAACTCATCTAAATTGATAAAATAGCAGCCGTCAGGCAGGCTTTGCGCAATGGTAGCCACTACATCGTCGGCCTTAATTTCACCGCCGGAGATTTCATTGACACGCTTCTCATATTCAATGCCCAGATAGATGTGCAACGGACCCGCCGTATATAATACTCGTACATGCAATCCCTGATAGCCGAAAATCGTCTCCGACTCGCCAAATATCTGATGTGCCATCGCGGGATGAAATATCAAAGCGTCATTGTTAATGTCAGCCTTGTCGCGTACTTAAACAAAATAAAGCCGAATAATAATAGTATTGTAGGGACGTAATTTTACTTAAACTCACTTAGCTTGAACTCAACTGTTTCGAGCGCGTCCAGTACTAGTTCCTGATATTCCTGTATTTGGGCCATTTGGGTGCTATTCTTCCGGCAGCCTCTCGAATTGGCGCGTAAAATATGGTTGTAGTTGTAGCGTCGGATCAACAAACGTTTGCGACACTGAGCAAGGATTTAATTACAAATTGTGCAACGTTGTGTTTGAGTCATAAAAACTATCTGAACACTTTTTTAGTATGCAACTAATTTGATAAAATTTCGTTTTGTCGATTTTTTGTCGCGGTTTAACAAAGGCTGAGTCGCGAGAGTTGTTAAGTGTAGTAAAGTGCAGCAAACCCAGGGCTGCAGAGCTTACCTTACGCTTGGATGTTTTAATCTTTCTTTTCTTTTTTTTTAGCGTGAAGCGAAATCTTTTGCGCCTAGCCATAATTTTCCGTATGTGTTTAAATTGTGTATAAAAATTTAAAAATTTTGCGTCCTACTCGCTTTGATGTTTGTTTCAATTTAAAATCAGAGCTCAGTTTTAATCACTGTCCAGCACATGATGAAATAACACATGTGTTATTTCATCATGGTCCAGCACTGAAATCAGGCGCAGCCAACTTAACATCATTTGTAAGCAAATTTCAGCCGAGTTTTGATCAAAATTCATCGCATTTTGTTAGCTTATTTTCCTGCAAAAGAAGACAAACATTCAAATTAAAGCAAACGAAAAAGCTGAAGCAAACAGTTTAGTTACCTTACTCGCTAATAATAAACACTCTTCGCTAAAGTACTATTTAACAATATGTAAGTAGCGGCACTTAAAATATTGCCTTGTCATAACTGCAAATTACAACAACATCAACAAAAATCCTTCTAACTACTGCAGCTTCTATCATGGATACCTACTTGTTCGATGGCGGTCGCATTACTAAAATGGAGGTGGATTACGAGCCCGCCTGCAATGAAAAAATCCCCCTGGCTAAAGAGCTGGCCCTAAAGAATCCCGACGCGTTTCACGAAGCCATCGAAATGATGCTTCAACTTGAGAAACAAACACGTCTGGGCGCCGATATGCTATCCTGCTCGCGTGTCCTGGTGGCCATTTGTCAGATATGCCTACAGGCAGGCAACTGGAATGCATTGAATGAGTACGTCTCTCTGCTGGTGCGTCGTCGCTCGCAGCTAAAGCAGGCGGTGGTCAAGATGATACAAGAATGCTGCACATATGTCGACAAGACGCCTGACAAGGAAACCAAGCTTAAGCTTATTGATACATTGCGATCCGTAACCGAAGGCAAAATCTATGTAGAAATTGAACGTGCTCGATTAACTAAAATCCTGGCTGATATCAAAGAAGCCGATGGTGATGTGGCCGGTGCTGCTGCCGTCATGGAGGAGCTGCAGGTTGAGACATATGGCTCGATGGACAAGCGTGAGAAAGTTGAGCTTATTTTGGAGCAAATGCGTCTGTGCTTGCTGAAGGAGGACTATGTGTCCACTCAGATCATTGCTAAGAAGATCAGTATCAAGTTCTTCGATGATCCCGCACAGCATGATCTCAAATTAAAGTTCTACTATCGAATGATACAGCTAAATCGCGATACATCCTTTTTAAAAACCTCTCGTCATTATCAAGCTATTGCTGAACCGCCACGTAAAAAGGCTCCAGCAGCTGTGGAGTCAACCACTGGAGATGAGAAGAAAAAGTTGGATGAGAAAAAGAAGGAGGAGGATGACAAAAAGTCGGAAACCGCCGCTGCACCAGAGCCTGAAATCGAACTGACAGATGAGCAGAAAAAGGAGCTGACAAATAAGCTAGTTTGCGCAGTTGTTTACTGCGTCCTGGCTCCCTATGACAACGAGCAAAGCGATATGATGGCACATTTGTCAAAAAACAAAAAGCTGGAAGAAGTTCCCGCATACAAGTAATATGCCTAGGCAATAATCTAGTATTGTTTAATTATTTTTGGCAATTCTTATTTTAAAGGGAAATTCTGCGCCTATTTATGTCAAAGGAGCTCATTAACTTCGATACATTCAATGCAGACTTTGGCATGGTTTTGGCCGAGAACGATATGTTCAAGGATGACACCAAGCACAGCAAGAAATGTATTACTGAGCTGAAAGATCGTTTAATAGAGCACGTAAGGCTTAAAAATCTGATCTCATATTTTAAAAATTAATTAATTTGTTATATTGTTTTTGATTTTTAGAATATTCGTATAATTGCGATGTATTACTCACGACTGCACTTGACGCGTATGAGTGATCTGCTGAATTTGCCAACAAATCGCTGTGAAGAGTATCTCTCGAAGCTGGCCAACAGTGACACAATACGTGTAAAGATTGACAGACCAGCTGGCATTATTTACTTTACCACAAAGAAGAGTGCTTCTGATATATTGAACAACTGGGCAACCGATGTAAATCAGCTCATGTCACTCGTTAACAAAACTTGTCATTTAATTAACAAGGAGGAGTGCGTGTATTCGGTTATGTGTGCCGTCGAAGAATAGTCGCATATTAGATTTATGTTGTTTTATTTTTGAAACTTTTGGCCGCATACATACATTTATTGTAATACTAACTAATCAATTATCAAATTCAGATTCCTTTGCAAATGTTTGTATTCATTGAAAGAACTACAAAAAATAAAAACCAACATTTTAACATAAATAGCACTACCAAAATGGTGGGTGAGCAGAAGAGTATAAAGGATTAGTATTAAATCAAATTTAAAGATTTTGCCGGCATAGAAAGAGTATGTCTATCGATGTATCGTTTACAACATTGCTATAGCCCTGGTTGACCTATTGCTGCTGATGAGTTTATGAAAAGAAGAAGAAAAAGATTTGAGGGTTATTATTCAGTCCCTTTATTAAACATACCAAATAATTTTGTAAAACCATTATCAAGAAATGCCAAAGGAAGACTGTAAATATTGGGACAAATGCTACCAGCGCAATGAGGCACATCTTAATAGATACAATCACCCAGCCCAGCCAGCTGAAACTGCTAAAATGGCGCCAAAACGCAAAGCATCTACAAAGGAGGTAGATAAAGAAGGTCCGAACACAAGTGGCAGCCACGAAGCAACTGAAATGGAAGTGGAAATCAATAAGGATGTGGGTAATTTTGTGGCGGAAACAGAAAAGCTGCAGAAGGAAGCAATGAATAATATATCTGGAAAAAATTATATGGAAATATTGGAAAAGCGCATACGTTTGTCGGTTCAACAGGAGTACGATAATCTTTGTCAAAGCAATGAGTTCATAAGGCACAAATTTCTTGTGGAAATGCCGGCAGATTTTTATGAATTCTGGAAATTTATAAGCACACTTAAGAAGGATGGCACACTGGAGCATGTTGAGAAATTGTTTCAGCTGCAACTAGTGGGACCGTTTGAGTTTTTAGCTGGTAAATTCCACAAGGCAAAAATGGGAGAACCGGGTGATTATTTGCGTCACTGGCGCTTTTACTACGATCCGCCCGAGTTTCAAACAGTCTTTGTGCGCCGAGGCACGGGAGTGCACTATGGCTATTGGCGGGATGTGCCACAGGATAAGGAGCGCTTGCTTTTAGCACGCAATGATTCCACAAACAGCTGTGAGTTTAATTTTGTGGCTGGCAATATATTTGATGCATTCCTTTACTATTTGGAGCACGATTGTGTGAGCACACCATTCACGGCAGCTCAGGTCGCTGCCACAAAGAAAGCCGTTAAGCAGTACATAAGTGATAACTCTCTCGAATTATCCCAGGTGGAGACGTTAAGGGATGAGCGCAATAAAAATGTGCTCGCCAAGTCCTTTCATCGCGCTGGCATTGTAGTGCCCTATGAGCGTAAGTCACAGCAGGGATATCGCCCGCTGATGGTTAGCGATGCGGAGCTTAAAAAAATACTGGCCCTATTTGAACGCAAAGATCTGAAAGATGATAGCGACAATGCCAAGCAAGCCGTGATGGAAAAATTGCAGCCGGTGGTCAATGCGGCCATAATTGCGGTGGATGAATGCGATTTTGGCACTGCTTTAGAGTTGGGTCTGGATCTATTTAGCAGCGGCCACAAGGAGCTGCACTTGGTGATCTCCTCGCTTTTGGTACCAGCCTATTCACTCCTGTCGCGACCTCAGTTTATAGCCATTGCCAAAGCGCACATGGAACGGCGTAGCAAGGAGCTTAACTTGAGCATTTTTGATGTATTAAAATAAGCTAAACGTGTTTTTTTTTTCTCAAACCTCAACCTTTAATTTTAATTTAATAAAAGGAAGAAAAAAAACAGTCACCAATAATCATAAGTAATTTTTCTACATATACAAGTAGGAGCTCTCCTTAGATGGTGGCACATAGCGTTCGGCACACGGCACGCCCAGATTTTTCAACAGTTTGAGCACAGGTTCAGCAGCAATAACGTCAAGCGGCAGCTTGTCTGTGTATACAACAAATGAGCTGACTGGCAGCTCCATTTCGCGGCGCCAGCAAGCAACTGCAAACGAAAAAAATATGTTTATATTATGAGTTTAAAAAAAAAAAGGTGATCTTTACACTTACTTCCCGCTGCCACGCCTGCAATAAAATTGGGAGCCTCTAGCTCGCGAACAGATTTGATGCCTCCATTTCCGCCGATAGAATGCACAATGGCCACATCCTCTCGGTATCTGTCGATCTCCTCGCTTTTGTAATCCACTTTGGGCTTCAGGCTAATTGTCAAGACACGCTTTGCCACTTGTGCGTAGGGTATAAGCAGTTCTGTTACCTCTCCACTGCTAGTCAAATCCTCTTCCAATGCGGCGAGCAGCAGTCCCTTTGAGGCATTTAAATGCAGCGATGAAGATTTTGCCGGTATATCGCAAATGCGTTTTGCATCCTTGAGGAGCACGCCACTGCAAAACTCTTTTATTTGCGGCCCTTCGATAAGCACAAAGAGGTCACTGGCAAACGGTGTTTCGTCTGCACCAGCATTGAAGTTTAGCTGCGATCTTGTTACAACAAATTTTGGTTTTCTAAGCATATTATCAAAACTAAAATAACTGCACACTCACTTTGTGGCCGGTTCAATACTTTCAAACTCGTCTTCTTCGCAATCATCCCAAAAGGCACGCGAGGATGGTATGTTAACTTCACCAAATCCAGGACAGCTCATTATGATTTTGTTTCAAAAAAGGTTTAATATTAAACTATATTGTTTTGCTCTTATGCTATTTTCAACAAGTCATTTTTAAAACTATCGAGCATGAATTCGTTAACGATATTTAATTGCAAGTATTTTAAAGTAGCAAGTATCGGTAGCACATTTGTTTTTTCGTGTACAGCACGGAATCACGGCTACTTGCAATGAGCTGTGAAAGCATTAGGATTCGGGATTCGGAAGCCAATATGAGCGGCGTTTATAGATATTTACAACAATTAACAAACACCTGTACTTAAGTCCCCTGGAACAATACTCGTTGGTCGTTGGTTGTCTGGTCACACAACATTTTATATCGATATACTTTGTAAGCAGGCGTTGCTATCGATGCCTTTTACATCCTTACAGAAGTTTGTCCATACAAATTGATTTTTCTCTTAAAATAACAGAAAATTCTGAAGAGCGTCTAACTGCACAAGGCAAGTAAATTGTAAATTGTGTGAGCGTTTAACAAAAGCAGAATAACAAAGATGACAACACCTCAGGTTGACCAAGTAAGTAATGAACCTATATTGCAATTGCAATGCTTCTACGACGCAATGCGTTCCGCCATCACGAAAGTCACATAAATAATCCTTCAATTACAGAAACGTGCTTTAATTAAGCTAAAGCATGACCTAGAACCTTATCGCCATGCAATTGTGGGTGCCTACGGTGTTCTCACTTGGGAGAAGCAGTATTACGCCGGCGTCGTATTCGGCGCCATAAGCGTGATGTATCTGTTGCTGTGGTACATGGATTTATCTTTTATAACGCTATTCTCACTACTGGCGTTACTTGCATTCTTTATGGACTTTGTGCTTCCGACAATGTCGCGTTTGATCTCTAACGGTGGCAAGTGGGATGGCGACCAGGAAGCAAAGTTTGAAGAAGTATGCGGACAGTTGTATGGCATCAAATCTGGTGTTGCCGAATGGTATGACTATCTATTCAAGGAACGCAAGCCAACAATGGTTTGTACAATTAACATTTGCACCTTTTTGAAAATAATACTAAAGTGTTACTCCTTTAAACAGGTTGTGATTGTAATAAGCCTGGGCCTGTTGGCTTTGGCCTGGATTGGCGCCATAATCAACAATCTACTGCTCATGTATTGCGCCACTATGCTAGTGGCCATGTGGCCGGGCTTGAATGAAAAGAATGTTTTTAAG
Organism: Scaptomyza graminum; assembly: GCA_018901835.1. Taxonomy (NCBI): domain Eukaryota; kingdom Metazoa; phylum Arthropoda; class Insecta; order Diptera; family Drosophilidae; genus Scaptomyza; species Scaptomyza graminum. The sequence goes on from JAEIFL010000302.1 coordinate 1,628,343, forward strand.
TCCATTACTCAAAAAGCTTCTAAAATAATCACCGAGAAAATCCAGTATGGCAAAAAGAAATTGCAGTAAATGGCCACCTATCTCATTATATTTGTATTTATTTAATGAAACTCGTCACGCACACAGACACCCCCACCCATCTAAACGCATTACTCACCACATTCAACCAAAAAGGATCAAAACACAAATACTAAGTCATTAACTTGCCATCTCACTCATAAGCGCATATTACATTATTCAATAAACTTAGTGTATCAGCTAAGTATACTATGCAAATATTTAAAGTATTATCATTCCCATAACTAGCTTAAAACGCTGACTAAATCATAAGTCAACGGGATATCCTATGCATCAGTGCATTTCTAACTTTAAGTTTGTAAGGGGCCTCAAATGGAAGATTCTCAAAGAAAAAAGACATTTTGGTGATTATTCGTGAGTTAATTGAAATTTAATGATAATCCTGCATAAGTATACAAGCTTAGGCGTCTATATGTTTTAATAAAGTTTTGAAGTGAATTTGCCACTTTTGTTATTTCTTTGTACTCCTTACTACCGGCCACGCCCCTCGCGAGATCTTGAACGTGTACGGGAGCGTGCATGTTTACTCTTTTTGGTTTTTTTCTTGTGCTTGCTTTGATGACGACGCCGCGCACTTTCATCGGCGCTACTCTCGCTGTTATCGCTGCTCGACGAGGGGCAATGACGATGGGATTTGCTTTTAGATTTCTTAGACTTTCTTTTTTTAGATTTACTGCTGCTGCTTTTAGATTTCTTTTTGTTCTTGCGTTCGTAAGCTGAATCGGAATCACTTTCTGTTGATTCACCAGTATCCTCAGCTTCGTCAGAGCTGCTTATTTGCCGTCGCCGGCTACTCGACTTTGACGTGCTCCTGCTGTCATGATTACTTTCTTGGTAGCGTCTAGTGCAGCTGTTTGCAGGTTTTTCATGTACTTCTGTCTTAGAAGGTTTGCGTTCCTCTTGCTTGTAGCTTAAGCTTGAGCTCCGTTCCTCCTTGTAGTCCCTGCTTTCAGTTCGTCGATCTTCAGTCTTGAACGGCTTGCGATCTTCATCTTTCGCTCTAAACAATTTATGCTCGTCCTCACGTTGCCTATCCCGACGATCGGTTTTTCCTCTGGTTCGCTCTGTTGACCTTTCCCGCTTGACAATTATTTGGCCGTGTTTGTTTTCCTGCTTCTTAAACTCCTCGTACTTAGCCGTATCTGAAGGCAATCAAAACTTTTATTAATATTTTGCTTTATCTATTCTGTAATATAGCCGATTGCTACTTACTTATGCACTTGCCGAATTGTGCGTACTCTTTGCGCGAGATCGGCTGGCAGAGAAACTCGTTAAACGCCTCCTTGGCCCCTCCAATAGCCATTTTGACTATCACACGACCCGCATGATCATCGAATCCTTCGATTTGTCCATACTGATCCTTTTGCTTGCCTCCCAATATGCGTACAAAAGCTTGTTTTTTAATTTCTAAGAGCTCATTCTTTTCTGGCTGCACCAGCAACGCATTAGGTTTGATTGCTTTGTCAGCGCCTAAGCCCATACCTTTGGGTCGCAAAAATGGAGCATCATCTGCTGGAGCGGTACCCTTTTTCTTAGAAACAGGCGACGGATCCACCCAGCCCATGCCACGCAGCATGGCAAGACCAAACTGTTGAATAGGAATGGAATCGTAGTCATCCAGCGTCGCTTCTTTAGCACCGTCGAGGGGCAGTTCATCAGCTTTTAGCGCCGGCAACACAAGTTTTTCACCGTTCCCAACATCATCATCGTTGCTTTGAGCGGCTGCGAGTAGTTCACGTGCAGCACGCTGTTCCAAGCTGGCGGCGTCCCCATTTGCTGTCACTTCAGCAATGGATAGCGGTTCCGCAGTTGACTCCTCCGGATCGGGTTCATCCTCGCCGAGCAGCACTGCGCGGCGTTTCATTAAACTTGCCAGTGCCGTGGAAGTCTTTTGATTTGTTTGCAATTTTATGACCAGGGGCGCCGCTTCTAGTTTTTCACTTATATGAAAGAATATATATGAACACAATAAATTTTTTTTTATTTGATAAGCAGATTTCGGACTTACGCCACAAGTTTGATTTCCTTGCCTTCGAGGCATTTTATAAGCTCCACTTGTTTTTCGTCTTTTGACGCTTTTGCGGACAATAAATTTGGCTTTTTTGAAACCTTGCTGAAGCCAAAGGATATCTTTTTGGCTTCCATATCGCAGCGTTATGCACAAAATGCCGCTTAAAAACGTTTATAAACAAAAACGCAACAGCTGTTTTTGTGGTGCTACCAGACTGCGCAGTAAAACCGATTTCTTGTCCATATCAAGTCTGATATTTTACAAAAGTAAATCGTATGGCCAGCAAATAACATTCAAAATAAAATATATTTATCTATTAATAACAGTAAGCTATTGAATAATAATAATAACGACAACATTTCATTTTCATTATTTTAAAGCTACATTTTGTGTTATCGAAACTTCTCGAATCGTGTGTCAGCTTTTTCTAACCTCAAAAAAATCGTCACTTCATTCTCTCTCGAACAGCGGCAAAAGCATAAACGCGAGGCACGAGTTCTATTATTTTCTCATAGAAATTTATTTAAAACAACAATAAATATGTTTGGTGGACAGCAACCAATACTCGTGTTGAGTAAGTTACAAAATTTACATGCAAATAGATAATTTTACTATTATATTTAATGCCCTTAGGTCAAAACACAAAAAGAGAATCGGGCCGCAAAGTGCAGCTGGAAAATATTCAAGCCGGAAAGGTATGAGTGTGTGTGCTTGTGAATTTATCAATGTGTGCGATTGCGTATTGTGACTCACATGTCTCTGCGTTTCTGACCATCTGTTGACAAAATTATAATAATGTTTGTCCCTTTCAGGCTATTGCTGATGTGATACGCACATGTCTAGGCCCGCAGGCCATGCTGAAAATGCTCATGGATCCCATGGGCGGCATTGTGATGACCAACGATGGCAATGCCATACTTCGTGAAATCACTGTGCAGCATCCAGCTGCCAAGAGCATGATTGAGATTGCCCGCACACAGGATGAAGAGGTTGGTGATGGCACAACCTCTGTTATTGTCCTCGCCGGCGAGATGCTTGCGGCAGCGGAGCCATTCCTGCAACAGCAAATCCATCCGACTGTGATCATTCGTGGCTATCGCGAGGCTCTCGAGGACATTGTTAACTATCTGCAGTCCGATTTGAGTGTGCAGCTGGATGTCAATGATAAGGCTAAAATGGCTGATGTGGTTAAAGCCTGCGTCGGCACCAAATTCATTGGCAAGTGGTCCGACATGGCAGTCAAAATTGCTTTGGATGCTGTTGAGACAGTAACCTTAAATGAAAATGGTCGTCTGGAGGTAGACATTAAGCGGTAAATGTTACTTTTTAAACCATATCCCAGTTTAAATTGGTTGTATGGAGCCTTTCATACATTATGTCTAAATAATCTAATCGCTTTTCACAATAATCTTTGTAGCTACGCCAAGGTAGAAAAGATTCCTGGTGGCGCTATTGAAGAATCCTGTGTGTTGAAGGGCGTTATGATCAACAAGGATGTAACGCATCCCAAGATGCGTCGCTACATTGAGAATCCTCGCATTGTTTTGCTGGATTGCTCGCTGGAATACAAAAAAGGCGAGAGCCAAACGAATGTTGAGATTATTGGCGAGCAGGACTTTACTCGCATGCTCCAAATTGAAGAGGAGTTTGTGCAACGCGTGTGCGCTGACATAATTGCGGTCAAACCAGATGTAGTGTTCACCGAGAAGGGTGTATCTGATCTGGCACAGCACTATCTGCTGAAGGCAGGCATTACTGCCATCCGACGCCTGCGCAAGACGGACAACTTGCGTATTGGCCGTGCCTGCGGTGCGACAATAATTAATCGCACAGAGGAGCTGACCGAGAAGGATGTGGGCACAGGTGCGGGACTCTTTGAAATCAAGAAAATTGGCGACGAGTACTTCACGTTTGTCACACAGTGCAAGGACCCCAAGGCCTGCACAATATTGCTGCGCGGCGCCAGCAAGGACATTCTCAACGAAACGGAGCGCAATCTCCAAGATGCTTTACATGTGGCCCGTAATCTAGTGCTGGAGCCACGTGTTGTGGCTGGCGGCGGCGCCGTTGAAATGGCTGCCTCCCAGTTGCTGACCCGCAAGCAAGTCAAGGGTCCTTACACCGCCGTGGCACACGCACTGGAGATCATTCCACGCACTCTGGCCCAGAATTGTGGAGCTAACACTATTCGTGCATTGACCGCTCTACGCGCAAAGCACGCCTCCCACACGGCCGCCGGCGTCTGTGCCTGGGGCATTGATGGCGAATCGGGCGAAATTGTCGACATGAATGTGAAAAACATCTGGGAGCCGCTTGCTGTCAAGCTGCAAACCTACAAAACTGCTGTAGAGACAGCTATTCTGTTGCTGCGCATCGATGACATTGTGTCCGGCTCGAAGAAACGCGGCGGTAACGAACCTACTAACCCTGCTGCCATGGCTCAGGGTCATGAATAGGGCAAACATCAACAAATATACGTGTATTAATAATGCTAAATATCTTAATACCTAATTTAACATACAAAAACAAAAAAAAAATACACCACACAAATGTTTAGCATATCGCCAGCTTCTCCTTTCACACCAATTCGTTTTTGTTGCATTTGCTCTCATTAACAGTAAACAAATAAAATAATAATAAATCACAACATATTCGATTGAATCAAGTTAATCGCAATGACCTTTCAGATATATTTGGGTAGCTTTTTTGAATGGGATTCTAAAAAAAACATGGCAGACACAAGTTGAGCTTGTTACTCTATTTCTTCTTCACAAACATTCCCACATGTTAAACAATTACTTAAATTTAGGATTAATAGTTTTACTTTAATATTTTATCATAAAGTCGCTCGTCCATTAGCTTTAACACTTCCAGACCAATGGATGTAAATTGGGGTTGTAAATAGCGCGCAAAAAGCTCCAAGCAGTTGGGCTCAACTTGATCTTTTGCCAGCTGCAAATGCTTTTGCAACCACTGTAGTAACGGCGGCTTATGAGAATGTACGATACTGGGCACACTGAGTATCAGTTCAGTTTGTTTTAACTCCGCGGCATATGTCCCATCGCTGTCCACATGGCAGGCCAAATAAAGCATTTCGAATGGCTGTTTTTGTGAGGCGCTCGCTTGATTCAAGCTACTGATCAGCTGGTGCGCTGTGTTTAGCTTGTACCAACGCAGTTTGTGCAGCAGTCGCAGTCGCCAGCGGGGCAACAGTTGTGTTTCCAGCGCCTGCTGATGTAGCGTGGAGTTTGTGCACCATATAGCCACCAATGTGTGCTTGTGTGTCAGCTCACTTAGCGGCAGCATAGCCAGCTGCTCATTGTCAAGCATAGCATAGCCCAGTTCCAGCTTAGCACGCTTTAAGCGGCGTATATACTTATTGCGCCAGGGTGGATCGATAACTATCAAATCATAGTCGGGCAACAATTGCGGCAGCAATGACGTCAGCTGATCCACATTGTGGTTATAGAAGCGTACAGCATGCGGTATGATAAAACTATTGCTTGTAATATCCTGCGATTGAAACTTTTGAAACTTTCCACTTGTATTGCTACCATGCAGCTGTGGTAATTTGTACTCATCCTCCCAATAGCGTGGCAGTGCTGTTTCATTGTCTTCGACTGCAGTGGGTAATAGTTCCAGGTACTCGCCAATGTTGTCCTCTTCGGCATTTCTTGCAGCTTCGTTAAGTTTGCGCTTGCGTTTCTTTTGGCACTTCTGTGTCTGCTGCTCTGCTTTTGCTTGAAATTGAAACAATTGCGACTTAAGTTGAAAAGTCTCGTCAAAATCTACTGTAGCACTGTACGCTTTATTAATTAACTGCCCATGATTAAGGAGAAGTGCGTGTTTCTCTGTGCCGTGTTTTGACTGTAGTTGCAGCATGCTGAATGCTGATTTGTTTACATATGTATGTATGTATGTACCTCAATAAAGTATCGATTCTATGCAATCGATATCGGGTGCTGTTGAGAGACCGGATCATGATAGAATTAATTAATTAATTGATTCTATCATGGACCGGATGATAGCACGTATCTTTTTAAACTGTGCAAAACTTAAAATGTTCATATGTATGTATGTATAAATACTTTGAAGGTTTAAGACTCTATTTAAAACAGTTTATCAATAACGTCTTCAACATGCTGAAGTAAATCTTGTTGCAGCTTACGCAGCCCCTGTCGATCATAGAAGTAAAGCTCGTTAGTTAAATGTGTAGCAACATGTTTAAGCATGTCCACAATCCCGTGTCATAGAAATATGCAAAGTATTGGATTGTGCTTCTGATTTTTGGGTAGCAAAAAAATTGGTGGTAAACTTTTGTGTACATTCATTGTAAATATCTTAATTTGCTCCTGCTGCAATTTGTGGGCAAGTCTGTATAAGTCTTCTAGAAACTCTACTGTCTCTCCCATTCCGAGCCCGTTGGAGTTGTAGAAGAAAATGACAAAATTTGCCTGCTCGGCATAGATGAGTTCATTAAAGTTAAATAAGTCCACATTTGGCACTTCATCGCTATTCTTGAAATCATTATCGTTTAATGACTCAATTAGCAGCTGGCAACAATATTTTTTCATTGGCTAGCAGCTTGTATAAGCTTGCGCAATTTTCCCACTTGAAGTGTCCAATTATAGCAGGCGGGATCGTAAAACATTATTAAGAAGTCCTTACTGTATTTGTCCATGAGGTTATATGTACATATTTTGCGAAGGTAATTTCAGTTGTGGAATCAATTCCAATACAAGATCTTGAACCATTTTGCCCTGAAGCAGCTTTTGTAGTTAAAAAAAAACATTTGCATGGTATAAATGTGATTATCCTTGTCGATGCCATAAAGTCGGGGTGGAACATTAGGTGCCTACTTATCAATCAAATGGATCCATTTATCGAGATTCTTATATTGACAGTCAAAGTAGTGAAATGATAAAATTTGAACATTTTTTAAAGGATGCTCTGCATCTGGCAATAGTTAGACCGGCAGTGAACCAATTTTTTTATTCTTTGCTTAACAAACAAATTCAAGTCAAGCAATAAACAAAAAGCAGCTGTAAGCAAACTATGTACATATGTAAGTATGATGGTTTTTCAGAGAGGAATTTATTTCACAGCGAGCAAAAGCTTGTCAAACAGTGGGACCATGTTTAAAATCCAATACCAGAAAAGCTGCATAAAGCATTTTAAATAAAGCTTGGTTAATCCCCTAATAGATTTATATTTGACTTATGACAATGTGTTTGAGCTCGACAAACATTGCGAGTGGTTTTTAAAACATAAATTTCTTTAAATAACTTGATTGCTTTTACTTGAATAAAAAATATTTAACAATATTAAAATATCTGAACAAATTCCAGCCATAACTCGAAATAAAGCTGCATTTAAATAAGAAATTACTTTTTGCATTACTACAACGTTTATGCATTTTGTGCATATGATAGATTATAAATTATTATTATACAATATTATAAGATTCCTCTAAATATAAAACAAAGCCGTTCTTAAAACATGATAATTATTTAACAGAGAAACTACGCTTTATATCATTTACAGTGTTTTGATTGTAAATTGCATATAAAAAATAGATTCTGTGCAGTGAATTTTCCCACTAATTAGTACTAAATTGAAAATTGCGGCAGCACGTACTAGATCCGCACTTGCTTCAGCTTGTCGTAAATGCTAAAGTACAAGGCCGTTGTCAGGCTTGACTTCAGCAACGTGGGCGCCACGCCCTTGTACAGACCCCGTACGCCCTCTTGCCGCACCGTCTGCGACAGACAATCCCAAACGCCGTTGCATTGCAGGGTCTGACCAAAAGTCTGACGATTTTTTTCGAAGCCTTGGATTTGCAGGCGCTTCTTGATTAAGTCAAATGGATACACAATTGTCTTCGACAACATGCCCGATGAGGCGCCCAGCACCAAAAGCGTCCACGTCGGCAACTCGCTGCGGTTCTCCACCTCAAAGAAGTTGCACGCCGACTCGCTGAACAAGCGATAGGCCATGAAATTTGTACCCATCAGCGGTGCAATCTGCAACAGCGCCGAGGATAAGCCGCGGTACATTCCACGTGGTCCCTCTTGCCGCACAATCGCAGTGACGGCTCGCGTTGCATTGCTGCAAAGAAAGCACAGAATATGTTTATTATGCCAAAGGTAAGGTAAATAAATTATTTATTAATATGTATATTTTTGCTACCGATATCCTTTGCTAGTGTCCTGCGCAATGAGGCGCGTCCTTATGACATCCAGCGGTGTGGAAATGATGACTGCTGCAGCGCCGGCAGCAGCACCGCATATGAAATTAGATTGATGCGTGTGGTCTTTGAGGTAATTTGTTTGTTTAGCCAATAGGCTTAGTTGCTCATACGTCCAAAATTGACAAATTCCGTACATAATGCTAAGCACCTGGGCGGGATTGTGACCCTTCCAGAAGGCCAATAGGCCCTCCTCGCGATAGATGGTGCGCACTGCCTGTGTGATGGATGTGTATTTGGACGAATATGCTGCTTCGACTACAGAACTCTGCACAGCTGACTGATTAAGCAGTAATTGTCCTTTAGCTCCCAGCGGTTCCACTTGCAACTGGAAACGTATCTTGAGCACATCGAGAGGCTGGCAGGTGGATCGCGTAACTGCGGCCGACATGCCTCCGGCGACAATCTGATGCAGTTGCTCCCGTGTGCTGTGCTTGCGCCGTGGACTGACCGCTGTCGCTGTGGGCGTGCCTGACGCTGTGGCGCTGCTGGTTACGGCCGGCGACATATTGATCGCTGTCTTTAAGTCGGTCTGTATCGATATCAATGGCTCTGTCACTGTACGTCTGTGCAAGAGCGCGTATGTGTGTGTGCGCGTATTTTCGTGCTGATTTCACTTTTATTGCTGCGGCTGCGTCTTCAATGGCATTCCTGTAAATCATACAAACAATACAACAACATCAACATTGGCATTTATTTGCTGTTAAACAAACAAAATAGTTATAAGCTCAATCGTCGCTCTAATGAAAAAAACAACAAAATAAAAATTATTCAAGGTGCGCCCCGCGTTCGAGTCAAATTGTTTGCACTGTCATCAAATGATTGCCAAATTAATGTGTGAAACAAGCAGGAAGAGTAATCATCAAGCTCATCATCATCAACTCAATTTGAATATATACTTATACAAAAGTACTTAAAGAAGCGAAGTATTTTCTCTTGTGTTTTGTAAATATTGTGAAAAAATTAAAATACTTTTTGTTAAGGTATGATAATTGAGCATTGAGATGAAGATCGTATGTATATCATAGGCCAAACTTACAAGATGTCATGTGTCAAGCGAAGCGCGATTCAAGCGTTTGTTTCACTAATGTTTACTATCGGCTATGCTCGCTTGCGCGCGTAATTTCGACATTGTCTAAATATACTTCAAGCTTTAAGATTCATTTATGTATTCAAGGAGGTCGTCGTTATCAGCGATTTCACTTTAGTTGTTGTTGTGGTTTTTGTTGTTGCTTGGTTTACTGTTGCCAAGTCTGATGCTGTTGTTAAAAGCAAAACAAGATAAAGCTGTTGCATTTGTTATGCATATTAAGCGAGCGCCTCACCTTTACAAGATATTCCAAATATCCACGAGCTTCTTTTAACCAATTTCGACTGTCCGCTGCTAGAGTGCAGCGCTAACTGTTTGGCAGCACGGCGCTTCTTCATTACAAATTACAAGCAACGGCCATGCGATTGCGTGAAAACTTTCTTTTGCTGTGCGCTCGTGTGTGTAATAACTGAATGCCGTCTCTCTGTGATTTTGCTGCAGTTTATGCGAAACCGGTTTTATGAACGCTTTTCGGCAATACAAAACATTGAAAACAAAACTTTCGGCCTCAAGTTACGTCAAGTGCATGCCTAAATCAGCTGTTGCATGTTTTTACTTTTCAGCTGTGGGCACCCACATTTTTAAACATTAGCCGTTATGTTATTAACAGCGATTAAGTTTATGTTTTTCTTTAAGGCATGCTCAACGAGTTTAATATTCGTTGGACATACTTAAGAGTAGATTATAAATATTGATTCGTATAAATTGTCATAGCAATGATTAAGCAAAATGCATTCAAGTCATTTTTTGTATAGTTTATGAATGACGCTCTAATATTTAGAAATGAACAACTGTAGCAGTGCATAAATTGGGTTGCAATGTTTTCGTAAAGAACCAAACAATCAAAACACACTTGAGTGCAAATGTAATAAGCACCCACTTATGTACATGTATGTATGTGCGGCTAACATACAACGCTCGTACTGGGAATTGCTGCGTCTGCATATTTGCCGTTCTGCTGCGACATAACATAATGCTTATTCAGAAGAGCTTCACTGGCAGCGCAGCACGAATTGTACTTATGTATATCCATTTAACTGAAAACAAAACAACTGATCACAAGGAGCAGCAACGGTATCAAAAGGGAGCATTGAAAAAAATTGTTTGTGAGTGAGTAGAGTGATGAGTGGAGTGATAAAAAAAAATAAAAGACGTAGCGGAGTTAACAATAGGCTAAAAAAAAGGAAAGCCGAACTTCTTAAGCTACTATTCGCCACCAACGAACCACCAAGTTCGGAGACGGCAAATAAATTGCAATCTGAACTCGACCACATCGAGTCGGTTCAGAATGATATAAAACAAAAAAGACAACACTCCACCACCTCTATCAATCCTCAATCCCATATCTCAAATATAAGAAACCTATGCAAGGATTACAAAACTTCAAAAAAAGAGCTTCCAACACGACCGGCATGCCCACCGAACTGCGAAGGACCACTGTATTCAGTCCTTTGCAAATATGCGTGCAGGCATTGCAGGTTAAACTCAACAACCAGCACCGGCGCCCCATCAAAGCCTGTGTGAGGAGCAGAACTGGCGACCCAACAGCTCCTGCGAGAAGACCTCCACCGGCGCAATAATAATAAATAAAAAAATGTATAAAACATACTTACTCGTACGTTGTTCAAAAAATATATGTAACTTAATTTTCAACGAGCAATGGCTCATAGCGCTTCGCGACTACCGTTTGGTTTGAAAATAGCGCCGAATTCATTTCAGAGCGTGGCTAGAAAAATAAAACAACGCTTGTGTATAATATCGATCATGTGTGTTTATCGATAACTTTGCTCCCAGTGGCAGCGCCAATAGGCGCGCAAATATGTTTATCAAAAAATCGTTCAAGGGAGCTTATAAGCATATTAAATACATAATTTATCACTACTTCCAGCCTATATTGGAGGAGGTATTAGTTGGTGCACTAGGTGTTGGTTGATAACCCGGCGGTATGCTGAACCCGAGCACCTCGAAATTATGCCCAGAGGCTGGCTTAGGTGCCGGCGCCTGTACGGGATATGGGGACGTCTTGTGAGATTCATCAGCCGTCAGTTTTGCAACGGGCGATACAGGATTTGGCGCATAATGCACTGGAGGTGTCGGTGAAGTGTCCACAGCTTTTGGATAAAGACTGGGTACGGGTGATGTAGCACCAATTTTTGGCTGTCCGTTAAACAAGTAAACCGGATATCGAGGCTTAAACGTGTTAGACTCAAAGTGTTCGGTGCATACATCCTCTTGGAAGTTGGGTGCAGCTGCGCATATAGTAAGATATGCTTAGAATTGTATTAATCACTTTTCGAATATCACTTACCCAAAGCTTGGAAACTGCCGTTTAAGCTGCTTGGTTTCTGGACCGGACCCTTATCCTCTGCGCTTCCCAACAACGGCACCGTGCCTATTACCAGTGGAAAATCGACTATCATGTCGCCACCACCATGCAAACGAAACGTTTTCGCTATAAAGCGCAGCGTGTAGCTAACCCGAATCGGATCACGCTCCCCGAGAGTTGTGGGCGTTGTTGGTGGCACCAGTAGAAACTCATTGAATTGTGCCTTGTTATGCTTGTCCACCTCACCACAGTGCTTGTCCGCAATGCGTGACTCTGTTGCTTTTAGCTGCTCCTTGTCACCGGACTTGCCGCGATACGTCACATTCTTGAAGAGACGCACTTTGACGTCCTGGCACTGCACATCCGACTGATTGTCCAGCAAAAGGTGAAACTGTATCTTCTGGCCGGGCACATATGCGCTAAATGAGGTGCTCACATCCATAATCATAGGTTTTTTGCCACCAAGTATGGAGCCCCACCAAAAGGTTTTCTCTTCAATGCGTTTCAAGGGTTGCTAAATATTTAAAAAAAAAAATATATTAGTTTTTAATTAACTTTTATACTGATTCGCAACTTACCAAGTGCTCCCGCTTTACGTTTAAATCGTTGGGCAATATAACCGTAAAGCATTGCTTAAATATATTATTATATCTGACAGCTCTATCTATAGTCAAGGTCACTTCATGTTTTATCTGACCATGCGTGCCATTAAACGAAGTGGGGGTCTGTGGCGGTATGGTGGCTTGAAAGGGAAACACGAATTTGCCCTTAGGCAGCTCCAGCTGGGAGCCGCCGCTTTGACCGTACACATACTTATCGCTGCTATAGAAGATCTCTGTGGTGGTGTGCGTTACTTGTGTCTTAACCATTTTGCCATCATTTCCGGGCTTGTCAACGCTCTCCTGCCAGCGCGTCTCCACAAAACCGTTCACGGTTATATATATAGCTATAAACGAACAGGAATAGATTGAATAATTGTCTTAATTTCTTTGTGATACTATTTAATTTTGTATGTGGGCTCAAGATTACGCTGAAATGGCATTCAAGTTCAATTGTGTTTAATTTAATTTTCTCTGACATGCCCATGACTCTTTGCTATTGGATCATTCCAAAGAGTATAGAGTCCGGGTTCTATACGTATGTAGTTTTCGGCTCATTAGAAAACTAGTTTATAAACCTATTTTTAGTGATTATTACCAGCAAATGTGCGTTAGTTGAGAGTAAACATTGTAAAGATACCTATTAATATTTTAAAGTGAATTAAAAATAAGCATAAGAGCCAAGACATTTTTCTATTATATGTACATACATACATACATACATACATATATTCTGATTACAAAGTAAATTGTCGGCTTATAACTGAAAGTTCAGCACAAACCGACTGGTTCAATAGACATAACAAACAGCTGGTATGTACATATGTATGTATGTATATCAATTCGAAGAAAACTAGTTTTGTTTTTATTTCACTGTCGCTACAATATCAAATAGCATGAACACATGAATCTCTATGAGCACTGGCCACCGGCACAATAACAAAAGAAATACATAAAAAAAAAAAACAACAACAACAATGACAGCTCGAATACTAATGAAGCGTCTGCCCCACAAGCTACATAATTTTTATTTTTTATTTTTATGTATACGCAATGGAATTGGGTTGGTGGAAGGGGGAAACATGACGTCATGCTATCTAGAAGAACAATGAAATATTATTAACGTCTTTTAGCTTACAGCGAATGGTTTTAGGCCGCTCAGTGATGAGTTCCGCTGTTCCGGATACGACCTGACCAGCATAATAGACGCCCAAGGCGCTATCAAAGCTGAAATTCACTTTGCTGCTCATCTTTAGATTTTAATATGTATTTGCAGCTGAGCCTTGTTGACAGGCAGTGTCAGGATATTTGCTTTTAAATGTGTGGTATGTTTGTATTATTGACAGTGGCAAGCAACAGCAGAACACACAAACACACGCACTTAGTGAGCCCAAAACAACCACTGATGCGTTGCGACCACAAACACCGAACGCGAGCAGCGACAAATTAATACTGAAGCAGAACCCGATTAATCAATTATGATTTGCTCTTAAGCTGGCAGCTTTGATGGTGGGCAAGTAGTCACTTGATGGTGTACAAGTATAATAATTTTTGATTGAAACGTTCAACGTTTGTATTAACTGTACGGTGGTTAAGCTTAGCTGCTTATCGCTTTTTTAAATGATAGCTTTCAGCGCGTCAATTGATGGTAAGGTGGCAACGCCGTTCCGTATTTAGAAACAGCTGATTTTGTTAGAGTAATCGCCTATCGTTATCGTGTTGCAAGGCAAAACAAAAGCAACAAAGATTCTAGTTACTTTGCATGAATTATGAAAATATTCGCCGTGGTAAATTTAATTTAAACAAAGAAGTGTGCTCGTTAATATTGTAATCTCAAGCTAAATGGTGTCAGTTAAAGTGAATGCCTTAGCTATCGTTCTTGTAGATAAAAAGCGCCCAAAGGTTGTAGTTATACTTTCTGCACAGTGATACCAAAGCGGCCGCTCAAATGTGGTGTTTTGTATGTTATTTTTGGATGAGTATTTAATGAGAGCAGCAGTATGGAAAGCGAACGACTATGCATTCGACTGGACAATACAGAACGCATTTTTTATGGCGGCCAGGTCATTCGCGGCGAGATTTGGATGAATCTGGCCAAGCGTACCAAAATTCGAGGTAAATTTAAAATAATTGTTTCTGTTATTATTTGATATTTCGCAAGCTGGGCTTGCATCACGGGTCACGGATGAGTCAGGCTTTGACAGACCTGGTTTTGCGGTCAGTATTGAAATTTTTTCACCCATTGTCATCGCGTTTTTCGTTATGGCCGCATTGGCATAAACAAAGAAGATCTTTAACAGAAGCATCAAATCGCAGCCGCAGCCATTTTTACACCCATATACATATGTATGTACATATAACTTATAGATAGTTGTGTGATATTCGAAATTGCGAATTCTTTCAATTGGCATCATTCATCGATAAGTGCTCAATGGCATTTGGCAATTGCTCCTCTTGCATGTTGGGGTTATTTGATTCAGGAAATGCTACGCACGGGTTCACCTAGCTTGTGCAGGGGTGCGGGGCAGATCGGTGTTGTGTATGCGTTCTCGCTCTATGTGTGCGTGTGAGTACTAAAAAATCCGTAATAATGGGTAAACACTAAGAGAGCTTTGCTCTCAAATACAGTGTAGTCTAGAAAAGCGTGTACATATATTTTTATAGCATTGCCTTTTGTCTAGTTAATATTCTAATAGGAGATTAAATATAATTTTGAATTATTTGATTTGCTCTGAAATGTAGCTTAATCAATTTTAATCCCATTTGGCTGATTTTAATTACTGTAAAAATGAGTAACTTAACTGAGCTGTTTGTAACAATAAATCAGCTGCTGTTAAAAAACCATCAATTGTGATTCAGTTGCCGCACTGATCCGTTTTTCAAATACATACTATGCAGTTGTATGTACATACTTGATATCAAAACCCAAACAATACCCGCAACGGAATGCAATATTATTTTATTTTGCTTCATAGAGAGAAAACAATGTAGCGTCCTTTGGTTTTCTCAATTCGCATTTGCGCGTGTGTGTGACTGAGAGCATATTTGGAGAGCGCCACACTTGACAGCTTTTGGGCGCTACACGCCAACAAGTATGGCATTAAAGATGTGAAGCCATATAGCGTTAAACCGTCTGTTGTTAGAGCAAGTTGTTGCTCATGACGCCAAACACATTTTTGTTTGCCATATCTATTACGGCTCCATGTCCAAATAACGTTATCAGTAGGCAATACATATATAAAAAACGATTTATTATCAGAGCACCTTCTTAGAAGCGTTTATACAAATATATATGTAAATGTGTACTATATAATATTCATATCAAAACAATACATTTTTATTGAGGAAATGTCGAAATGGTCGAAAAAAAAACATATGAAGCAATATATGTTACTTTTGATTCGTTTTCAGTTTTGTATGGCTTCGCAATTATATTACATTTGATTAGTTACAGTGATCCGTATACCATACTGCACAATATATACATTTAATATGTATTTGTATGTTTACATTTGACCTTAATTGAACACATTTGCAACAGCTGCCTAAGAATATAATAGAATATATAGAGTGTTTGTGCATTTATAATTGATTTGTTTGTCTAGAAGCCTTAACATCCTTATTTTCCTAACCCTTGTTGACCTTGTCTTTGAGAAAGCGCTCGACACGCGGCCAAATTTCTTTGGTTTCTCGTCCCTTGAAGGTGGTTAACAGACCTCGTTGGCCATACCAGGCTAGTACAGGGCCCAACAGCTCATCGTAGAGCTGTAGACGCTTTGCCACCACATCGGGCTTATCATCCTCGCGCTGCGTCAGTGGTTCGCCTGTCCTATCGTCCTTGCCGGGCACTTTGGGATCGTTGAAACCAGTATTATAAACACGTCCGGATGGTACGTGTATCCAGCGATGTTTCACACGCTCGATGATCACATCATGTGGAATGTCTAAATTGATAACAGCGTCGATTTGTTCACGAGTCGCCAAAATTTCTGCTTGAGCGCCATTGCGCGGAAAACCATCCAAAATGTACGACTTGTTGCCCACCTCGGTGATTCGGCCCAGCATTGTCTTTGTAACAATATCATCGGGAACAAGTTGGCCGGCGGCAATGTAACGTTGCGCTTTTTTCCCCAGATCCGTACCGTTGATGATATTCTGGCGGAGAATATCGCCCGATGCGATGTGCAGAAAGCCAAAAGTTTTTACAATGCGCTCCGAGATGGTGCCTTTACCGGAGCCAGGGGCGCCGATTATCACAGCACGGAATATTTTTGTATACATTTTATATGCGGGATTTTTGTTAAGTAAACGCTGCAAGATATTTAAAGGAACTGATATATGAGTACATTTTCACGACTCTGATAGCACTGTACAGATTTTTGTTTAATGTTTATTTTTTTTTATTAGTAAAAAACGTTTATAACATTTAAGCGATAACCGATGTTAAATGTGAACTAAAACACCTGCGTGATGTTCTTAAATGCCCTAAGGACCTGAAAGTTATCAACCAAACATTTTTTTTTGTTTATATCATGTCAGTGTTTAGATTACAGAAAGTCGAGTTGTCAAATTCGAATCGAAGCTATTTTATGCGCTATTGGCCACAGTACTATCAAGACAACAATCTTTATCAGGCTATTCAAAGATAGTGTTTAACTAGCAAACGATTATAAATAGTAGTTTTTTATCTTTTGATAATCTTTTTGTTTTTTTCATTCACTACCTTCAAAATATGAGGCCTTCTAGTGTTCATATGCCCCACATGGCAACTAAAGTGTAGCGCAGTCGCAACAACAAATACAAGCGTGGCTTTTTTTTCAAGTTCTTTGTCTTTACGTTGTGTTGATGTTGTTGCTGTGGGTGCGCTCTTATCGTTCAAAGTCCAAACAAAAGCCAATGCCGCCGCGTGTTGTTTTGCTCTGCACTTTACATTTTGTCTCCGTAGTTTTTCTGTCATTTCTCGTTTTTACTTAACACGTTCTTTCTTAGTTCTTAGTTGACAAATTCAACGCTTATGTAAATTGGCAACGCCAACAAATAAACGATTCTTTTTTACTTACCTAATAAGACTTTTGTTTTATAGTGCGTGCTATAATATTCGGTCAATTATATCTATTTGGCTTCCTGTTAATTCGAATTTTGTTTAAACTCGCATACAATTCACAACAACTTTTTGCGTATATTATTCTTAATCAAAGTCTTGTGCGCTAGCAAATATATATACACACACAAACAAAAGGCACACAATTAAACACAAACATTTTCCCAATTGCTGGGCTCCTCTAAAGTTGTGCTTCTGCTGCTGCCGGCAGGCAAATATCAACTGAATGTAGAGGGGACATTTTATCTCGGTCTGAGTTTTTATGCGCTCTACGATTTTCAGTTAGACGAGTGCACCATAGTGAGCTCTCTGGTTGGTTCTCTTTTTGTTGTGGGGCGCTGTTGTATTGGAGTGTAAGAGAGCGCAAACTATTGTGAATAGCCGGTTTAAGCAATCTTGATTTGTTTGTTGTGGTTGTAATGCTTAGTGAGAGTAGCAAAGCACACGCTCAGGTATAAATAGAATAACATGTGTACTTATGCGTATATATATACATATAAGTTTATTAAGGTATGCAAGCAATTAACAATTGAAAACAATAATCAACTGTTGATATCGGTAGCAGTTCTAAGATCTACCCTGTAAACAAACACTGAAACATAAATATTATAAAGTTATCTACAAATATTATTTAAATTAAAGGCGTTTATCGCTTCTCGTTTCTGGATAGTCCTCTCTCTTCGAACGCTCAGTTCTTTGCAACTTCTTTTATTTTGACAGATTTTTCAAAATAATGATGTTTTGTATATTCTGTCTAATAATTCCTAAAAAAAAAAATATGTGTGACTTAACTGTGGGTAATTTTCTAATGTCTATTTTCTACTTACCCTTGCTATAAACTAAGAAACACGTTAAAAATTCCTCGTATTTAAATCGCAATAATTTGTGGATATATTTTTTTATAATAATAAGTATTATTTTGTATATGTAATGCATGCTGTCATGCAGAAAATGCTTCGTAAGCTTCTTTATTTTGGTGTTCGTGGTTGTGTTAGCAGGGGGGTTTGTCAGAGATAGTATCAATTACATTTTCAATAGCTATTTTGTATTTTTAGGAATACGTATAAAAAGAACCTTAACATTTGAAGTGCCTTAACTTAGATCCTAGGCGTTGTCACCTGTTGTATTTGTGGCTTTCTTTTTTAGTATGTCCTTGTCGCTTCCAATAATGCCTTGCTTGCGTTCCTTTTGTGCTTCCTTAATCATTTCGTCCACCTCTTCGATTGTCGGTCCGTCGCCCGTTGGGCTAACACTGTTCTCACGACTAGAACGCCGTCCATTGTAACGGATATCATAAGTATAGCGACTCTGAAAACGTCCACGCCCGCGGCCACGTCCTCGCGGAGTAAAGCGGCCAGGCTGATGGCGACGCGGACTGATGCTGCGAGATCGTGTGCGTCGGTGGCGTGTGGCCGGAGAGGGTGTGCGTCGCGGCACAAATGGCGACGGTGTGCGGCGTCCGCGTCTAAAGGAACGTGAGCGGGAGCGGCGGTCACGTTGGTTAAGGCGTTGCTTATATCCACGACCTCCTCTAAAGCGTCCGCCAGTCCAAGATGGCGAATAACTTCTACTTCGAGAACGACTGCGACTACGACTACGAGAAGGGCTCCGAGTTCGACTGCGAGTCGGACTGCGTCGCCTGCGTGATCTAGAGTGATGGGATCGGCTGCTTCTGCTGCGACTGCGCGATCGGCTTAATGGGCGTCTACCGCGAGAGCGGCTACGACTGCGTCGCCTGGGCGAGCGGCTCCGACTTCGAGATCGCGAGCTTAAAGGCGTGGCCAAACGCAATAACCCAAATTTGTCCATCTGCAGCGGACGCTTCTTGATTTGAAACGAAAGTTTCTGCTGCTGCGGTTGTTCCTGATGCTGCTGTTGAACATGCTGATGGAATTTGGGCGCTGGTGGCGGCTGTTCATCGTCCACATTGGCAGCCGCTGCAGCTGCATATTTCGAAGTGCTGGGTCCCATCATCATATCGTAACCGGCAGCTGATGGCTGTTTGCGCATTGTCGTTGGAACAGCTGGTGGTGGGGGCGGTGGCGTTTCCGAACGCTGTTTTAGCTTGAAATAGTTCTGCAGCTGTGACTTGAGCTGAGCATCGTTGCAGCTGCTACCCATAAGCCTAAAATAGATTGTTAGCAGAAAAGAAAGAAACGTGTAATATGGGCACAACAAATCAAAGCAACTTACTTAGCATACTTATTCCGGCTAATGCGTCATGCATGGGAAAGCGCAAGGATATTTTAAAATTATATGCAGTCACTTTAAACAAGTCAATTAAACTAGATCAATAGATAAACATGACATAGAAGCATTCTACCCTTCGCGCGTATGATCTAGGAATTTACCAGCTTAGCAGAAGACACATGCACTTACCTGAAAGCCTCCGCATAGTCGATTTTCTTGAGCATTTCCAAAGCAGCCTCGGTGGCTGTGATTGCATTTCCAGTTTCAATTGATTTCGATTTGGATTTCTTGCGAACCTTTTTGTCCTTTTCCTTGTCCTTCTTCTTTTTGCCTTTCTTCTTTGATTTTTTGTGCTTGCTGGCTTCGCGCAGCAATCGACGCACACTGCTCATGGTCTCATCGTCGTCCAGCTTAAATTCGTTGGCTGACAGAGCATCGCTAACAGCAAGCTTGTTCTGCTCAATGGGCAAGAACGAACGCATTTTGCCAGCTAAAATGTAAAATAGGTTGATTGCAGGTAAATTCAGTTAAGCTACAGCTTGGCACTTACGCTGCTCCTCGCTGTCGTTTTCGTTCTCACTACCGCTGGATGAGCTGGAGTCGTCTGACGAGGCAATTGTGATGGGAGCGCTACCAGCGCTGGGCAAATTCAACAGATCAGAGCCACGCTGCTGCATGGCCATCAGGGCGGAACTAGTGCCAGGAATGGCAGTTGGTCGCAGCTGTTGCAGTGCATCTAGCGATATGCGCGCCTGCTCGTGTTGTGGCAATAGATTGAGGCAATCACTATAGGCCTTGATAGCATCAGGTATGCGATTCTCCTCTTCATAGCTGCGTCCAAGTGCCACCAGGGTTTCGCCCATATATTTACGCGCATTCACATGGTACTTATTCAACATTAGCGCCTTTTCAAAGTCTTTCAGACCCTTCAAGAAACTGCCCCGATTCGCGTAAAGTGCGCCGCGCGCCACCAAACCCTCGACATTGCGCGGATCAATGTTTAGGGCCTTGTTGAGACACTGAAAGGCCTCAACTTGTTGGCCATTCTTAAAGTGCTCAATTCCATCAGCCACGGAGCTGATATTTTGAAATTGGTATTGTGTGTTGTGCAATGGATATATATATATATATATATAAGGACAGTTGTACATACATATGTAAATCTTAGATACTATTGTTTCTCAATCACGACTGGCTGCTGGCCGCCGCTAAGTTAACTATTAACAATGAACATAGTCTCATATAACCTTTCTTATCTGCGCGTTGCTTTTTGGCTGACCGAAGCGACCAGCCGTGATAGGAATATGGAAACTTACCGGAATGCCCACTGTGAGGCTTGTTTTTGTCGCAGCTCCGCCGCATAGTCAGCCTCGGGAAAGCCACCTTTTAAGCTGCTCATCAAACTTAGATTTTCGTTCGGTTGCAATCCGTTAAGCTGGAATAGCACATCATAGTTAGGATTCTCAAGCTCCAATGCTGCGTTCAACTGATCCTCATAATGTGGAGCCGACGATGGGTCCATATTATGTATTGAACTAATCATATAAAATTTACGGTGATTAAAAGCTGACGCAACTGATTGTCTTAAAAGCATACCGATAGTAGTTGGGAAAATCAGTTAAATCACAGAGACCCAGCTTAACATCAAAGTCCTTATTGTATATACCCAACATGCCTAGAGTTAAGCGTTCCACGTCTGCCGATACACTGCAGATTTCGCAGCGTATATAGTCATTAGCAGCAAATGGACGTGGTGCTCCCTGTTTGTCCAGCGGAAGTGGTCCCCATTGTTCCTGCAAGATAATGGCCTAAACAAAAATATGCATAGATTATTTAAAGTTAACAGTTAAGTATGTGTTCATACAAGTTAGCTAGTTGCTTTTTACAAACCTTAATGGGTATATCTGCCAGGTAGAAGTGTAAGGGTTCAGCCGAGCACAGTGGTTTGACCACAAGGCGGTTGGCATTTGACATTACTTTTTGCACAGTGGCAAACACGATGTCGCCCTGCTTTAGTACACCAATGCGATACGCATAGGCCTTGCGCTTATCCTTCACATTTAAATAGAACTCCATGGGAGGCTGTGGAGCGATGCAGGTGGTCATTTGTGTTAGCCATGATTCCTCCATAACATGGCCCACCAGCTGCCTGTCATACAAATCGCTGGCTTTTCGTGCCAGAAACTGATGGATTTTCAAGCGTTTTGCTCGCTCCTGAAAAGTGAAGTATTTTTGTCGTTCCTGGTAGACACTGTAGTTGGGCTGCGTTAAATTCAGGTTTCGCAAATCATCCACGCCTCTTTCATCGTCCCAAATCTTTTGCAGAGGCTGGCCATGGTAGCACAAAGCTCGTGATATATAATTGGCATTCATTTTTGTCAAATTCTAATTCATCGCAAATTTCACTGTATGGCGTCCTACAAAGAGATAAAATAAAATTTTTAATAGATACGGATGAATAAATTTTCGGCTCGCCCTTTACTATACAAATACTGTGTCCTTCGCAATTGTTTTGCAATAACTGAATCGCAACGCGGGTTTTCTGCTAGTTTTTTCAACAATTACTTGCCTATTAACACGCCGCCAATAAAATAAAATATTTTTATATTTTTTGTACAATGCCAGCAGGAAAAAGTCGTGCTCTGTGCAGCACTGATATTTTGATACATTCAGGTATACACTGGCTATCGATATATCAGTACAAAAAAACTTTTTGCGATAGTTGCTAGTTAGTTGGCAACATGGGCAATATGACATAGCCAGGCCACAAACCTTGCCCGCATTGGCGGCATAGTAGTACAAAAGTATTACGCTAGGTGTCGTCTATTCTACAATTCAAACTTTGAATATCGATTAACGAATTTTTTGTACTTTCAATGAAATCATTCTTCAGCTATCAAAATCCAGGTTACTGGCAAAGGTAAATGCAAATGGATGGAAATTTTGCGAAAAAACTCAAACAACAATGAGTACACACGCAGCTTATTCTACACTAGCAAAGAGATATACGAGCATAGCGAAACTCCGCTTCCTGAATTCGAGCCACGCGGTCTAGTGCTGTCACCCGGCGAGCACACATTTACCTTTAACGTTGCACTGGGTCGTCAATTGCCTTCCAGTTTCCGAGGCAGTTATGGCAGCATCAAATACAAGATGCGCGTTCTCATCCAAAGACCCTGGACCTTTGACGAACGCCATACCATCCCATTTACGGTTGTCAAAAATATGCCGCTGCCATCAAGCTATCGCAGCAATCCCACACCGCTGGAGAAGCAAATCACAAAGACAATTAGCCTATTTGGTACACGACCCATTACAATGCTAGCGCTGCTGCCCGAGGATTTTGCAGTGCGCGGTGAACCGTTGCGCATCTGTGTTACCGTTATGAACAATAGCACAACAAATGTGGAGAAGCTGCGCTTCAAGTAAGTGTTAACAGCGTTGCCACCTTTTGTCACTGGTGGATGCTTTTGCTTGAGCTTCGTATTAATATATATTTTTTTCTTCGTCTAAATAGCATTTTACAGTACGTCACCTATTATAGCCATGTGCCGTTGCGCGTGCAGAAGATTGAATGCATTGCCATTGCCAACAAGGAGACGGGCGCTGTAGTGAAAAAGAGCGAGCGCAGCTTTGCCCACGAGCTGCTCATGCCGGACACGGCACAGCCAACAGATGAGCAATTCAGTGGCGTCATAACCATATCGTATGAGCTGCGCATTGAGGCAGTGCTGCGAGGTTTCTTCAAGAACTTGGTGCTAAATTTGCCGGTTAAGGTCTATTCGAAAGATGTTTCCAACAGACTGAGCTCGTTTCGTCCATCGCTGCCACCGCGACCCGATGATGGGCCACCTGGTCCAGACGATGCTGCCGCTTCGCCTGGCAATCCGTTTGAGCCTTCAGCTGCACTATCTGTGTATCCAGCGCTGGACTCTTCTATAGGTTCGCCATCGCATTCTTCGCAGTTCAGCGAATGCAGTTCCTTAAACTCCACCACATCGGATTCCACACTGAGTCCGGCCGTTGGTGGCGTGGAGCTGTCGTACACGTCGGGCTCGCAATCCTCACAGTATGGCAGCCCTTCCGCACGCACCAGTTTGCGCAGCACCTCCAACGTGCCCTACATGCCTTACTCGTCCAGCCCATTGATGGTGCAATCCTATCCACCGCCACAACTACCACCATATCCTTTGGCTGAGTCGCCGCAATATACGCTCTTGGCAATGACTCAACCCGTTCATCAACTGCCCGCAACGTCAACTGCTGCACTTCCTCCAGCCAGTGGCGGCTATAGCCAATTGCCATCCACCTCAGCGGCATCCGGATCTTTTCGGCAACCCGTTGAGCCGCACGCATTGCGTAAGTAATGTGAAATCTTTCAATGGAATTCTATTCAAACTCTTGTCTTGCAGCCCCCTCATACGAGGAGCTTTTTGGCAACGCCAATGCACCGCCAGAGTCTCCGAAGTGAGCTGCTGTGAATGACACCGAAACGCCCCAAACGAAGTTAATGCCGCCCAGTTGTATCTCAGCCTTCCCTAGAAATGCTTTAGGTATTACTTTAGAGTGCTTGCAACCCATAACACAAAAACACTTCTCGAGTTGTGTATCTCAAACTAATGTTACAAATTGTATCTCGAATGGAAACAAAATGATTAATGCCACTTACCATTTCACTAAACGAATATTTACAATGTCAATCAATGTTAACCAACGCATAAAATCTACGTTCATACATACATACATGTATACATTAAAATAATATACATACATAGATTTTCATTATTTAACTTATTGATAAGTTTGCATTAGCTCATAAGAAAATCAAAAAGCAATTTGCACAAAAAAAAATATTAGCAAATACTTTGGCTTTTTATAGTTGGTTAGACTTATTTACAATAACGCCAATTTTGTGTTAGCACCTTTTTAAAAGGCGTGGTAGCAACAGACTTTCATTTTCTACCAAATAGTTAGTATTTTGGCTTATTCTAAATATTCAAAATATGACTAGACTTATCAAAAAACGTATCGGAATATTAGCAATTAGTTAAACAAAATGTACACATATAATGCAATCTGAATTTGTCAAAAAAGTCGTAAAGAATTTAATCAAAATTTTTGATTTTGTATTGCTTTAAATCTGTTTGTATTTTTAATCAAGTTTTTATGTTTAATTTCATTCAGATTACCAAAAATATTAGACTTTTCAAAAGTCTGTTGACAACCTTCAACCTATATTATTTTTGACATCAAAAATCAGAACCCGCTTTTGTTTTAAGCTACTTCATTAATTCTCACTTCTTAAAAAATTATTTACTATCCATATTGCACAACATTAAATGAAATTACTTTTATGTATTTTACTCGAGCTAAAGCGAGCGTACGAACAAATGCTATGATCAATAAGCTTTAAGGTCTCCAGAATTTATGTACTTTTCGCAGAGAAGTGTGACCGGATCGATCGCTTGATCTTTAGTAAAAAGACCTCTGCATACTGCTGTCTTATGCACTGTGAACAATTTAGTTGTAAGTCGCACAAATCAAAACACATAACATTAATTACTTTGTTAAGCTGCTTTATAATATTATTATTCAGCAAATTATTTTTGGAGAATTTTACTTGCGACTTCATTATGACATTTGATTTTTAAACGCAATGAAACCAATAAAATGTTATTAAATATTTCATATTTATTGGGAATTTGTTTTTTTTTTAAATGACAGTTCAGATCATATTGTATGTCTCTGCAGATTTGGACAGCCAGCTTTTAAATAAATTGATCATTAACCTGTCCCAATTAAGTTAATTTAAACTGTGGTACTTCAAACCAGAATTTACAATTTGAGAAATAAAAAAACAATAAAAGTTTTGATCCAATTCTGACCCCTTGCACAAGGTGCCACCCCTCAAACTGACCATGTACTCAAGAATGTTGCTTAAATATGAAGGTGTATTGTGTACGTGTTAAATTACAATTTCAAGTGCTTGACGGGGGCGAAGTGCGTTAAGGATAAACGTGTGCGGCTTTTTCCCAACAAGCAACGGATATGTTAAGTCAAATGTAATTGTTTTCCTACTCTTTGTTTCGACTCGAACAACGGCGCCAACGGCGACGACGACGACAGTTTAGTTTTCTACCCCCCTTTTGGGGTAGTCTGAGTAACCATAAATTATATTTTCCTGTAGGGTATGCATGCATCAGGATTCAAAAGGTGGTGAAGAGGGCTGACTGCAGGGATAACATACATAAACAAAATTGTTAAATAATGCGACGACATTAAGCGGAAGTGTAATGCCTTTCATTCGGGTACCAAACAACACGCGCGATAAACGATCGAGCTCTCTGGCTCTTGGTCTTATAAAAGGTGTTAAGGAGCGCCTTGACGCATGTGGATGGGGCACGTTGTCACTCTAGCGTCCCTAGCACTTTAATGTCTTAATTTTTTTTTTTAAATTAAGTTTTATTCTGTGGCTTATACCACGTAATAAATAATGCAGTAAAATGTTGATGATACGATATTTGGCATTTGGCGAACATGCCACTAACTGATATTAAGTGTAAGCCAGATGGTACCAACATGCAGCAGGAACTGGCAAACACGCACGTGAAGTCAAGTATTTTATTATAACTTTAGCCCCCAGAACACATTTATTGTAGATAAAAAAATGAAGAAACATAAAATAGCATATTTTACATGGTTACAAAACAGCTTTCTAATGTTAACAGAACTTGACAAATTAGTTGAGTAGCTCTACAGACATTTCAGAAACTGCATGACAACGGAGTAAGTTAGTTTTTATTTTAAAACTAAAATGTTATTAGAGTCTTAACGCTGATCTTTTTCAATATTGTTATTTTCCTTTACAGATTTGAAACATCTGCAAACTGAGCAAAGAACAACTTGAAGACACAACTTAGCAGCTGTCTCAGCCAAGACGATGGAAATTAGGTTATTTGCCTGTGCAAGGAGGCAAAGAGAACAGATTCAACAATAAGGAAAATAAAAGAAATTGGGCAAAGTGTTAGCCATATTGCCTAAGACCCAATAACCAAATCAAACCTAATCGAGCGGAAGTTAACTGCAACTGTCTCAAATGCCTGAGTCTGACTGACTGCTGCAGCAGGTGGTGCCTGGAAGCGTGTATGTAGGCTGTGAGCGTGGCTGTTTGCCCACAGTGAAAATAGTTTGAAATTGCCGCCTGATTGTCTTTCAACTGTGGCTCACACTTGTGGCATTTACTGGTCACAGAGTCGCCCTTTGCCCTTGCCACACACCATTTGGTGGACTCCAAATTTAATCAAGCGCACAAATTTTTGCACGTACGTTTTTGCTATTTCTATTTCGGATGATATTCTATGGTCACATGTGTGGTACAAGCCTCCCTCCTGTTTAGCCACGATTTCGTCTCTCCGGCTCTGAGACTGGCAGTGTGAATGGGCGTAAAACGAGTTCCGTCAAGGGTTTGTGTGCGCAACAGTTGCCAAAGATTGGCGACCCTTTTGTCATTGTTGTTGCTGTGGGCTATGGTGCTCTGGGGCAGGCAGTCGCTTCATTAAGCATTTTTTGTTGTTGCCACAGTTGGCTGTTGGTTGTGAAGCTCAAGCTGTGCCGCATTGTGCAAAACTTGCATTTGAAGTTGTTGCTGATTGTGAGTTTGTTACACTGCCACAAATGCCAGGCTATTTGACAGATTAAGATAGATACGAGAAATTATTGGCATAGTTTTTTGGGTTGACTGCGATTAGGTCATAATAGATTAGGTTGTCTCGTTTTGTAAGTTAAGTATAAAATAATTATTTTTAAAAGATAATTCGAAAACATCTTTGTTGCCAATTGTCATAATAAAAATGCCTATTCTTGGACACTGTTGCTGACCGTCACGTTAATTTTCCTTACAATTTGTTGTAACGAAGACCACACAAGCACGTGCCGTCCACCTTCTAGTATCAAACACGCACGCACACACAGTTTGGCCCACAGCTCGACCACATGCAACAATATGTTGCAATTTCTGTTAATTTTGTTATTGAAACACGTTCGCACGAATTGCGTCACAGCTTGTGAAGAAATTCATTCAGGGCTCAAATGCAGCAGCAGCCAGAGCTGCGATTGCTTATATAGGGATTTTAGAGTAGAACGATTTTCAATGGGATTGGGAAACTGGTTGGATTAATGCGTCTTGTGCTGTGCTCGTATTGGCAAACAAGCCACAGCAAACGCTTGTGGTAAGCATATAATTTCATAAGCAAAGCCAATAGCTTTTTAAAGAAAGGCCAAAGCATTGACTGGTGCTCCACAAGCCACAACAAAGCATTTGCCATGCTTAGCTGTCAAAGCCAACTTGAGCAAAAGAATAACCAATTTATGCACAGTTTAGAAAGTTTTTTTTTAATATTATTTCTGTACACCCCACTTGCCAATGAATCACTCTTTTCACATTGCGTTTACGCAATTTCTAATTAACGTAAGCTTAAACATTTTTATTTTCAACTTAAGTTGAATGAAATATTATATTATATTTTACTTTTTAAATGCTTAAGCAACACACTGTTCTGTTTTTTAAGCAAAAGTGTGCCTTTCATGTGTCTGTTAAATTCGTTTGAGAGTAACATTAAAATTATTTTTAATTAAAAAAATCAAAAAATAAATTTGATTGAATTTTTTTAATAGGCTATTTAAGATTTCATGTTTTATTTTTGCTCTTTTCATTTTTATTGACAGATGTTTCCAGCTTAAATAGTTTTATAGGAAAACTTTTGCATAATCCATGTTGGCACAGGTTGTTCAATCAATAAACAAACTCTGATTAATGGTTAAAAAAAACTTTCACAATTTATCCGCAATTTGTTTGGATTTCGACTGAGTTAAAGTTTTTAAAATATATATATATTTTTATTTCATTGCTCAACGTTTAAATAAATTAGCCATTAATGCATAAAAATCAACATAATTAAACAATAAATGCTTGAACATGTTGTTTGGTAATCATTATTATTATCTTATCGCAGCAATAGCAACAATTCCAAGTTCAATAAAGTATGGGATTGACAAAAACATTTATACAAATTAACACCTCTGTTGCGGAAATTTTAATAAAAACATATATAATGTATGTAAATGTTACTTTGTTAATATGGATTTGCGAATGATTTACATGGGCAAAAAGTACTTGGTTGTATCGATTGAATGTACCTTTTAGCTAGAAGTGGATTCCTCTAAGACAAACTTTCATATTTTGCAAACAGTTGAACAGAATACCCCTTTTAAAACAGTTAATAAGTACAGTGCATCGTAAATTCATGGTAACTCAGTTAAAATTGATTTTAATTTATAAACGTTAACTTTCCAAAATTGAACACATTTAATCAAATCAGAATATGCCGCTTATCCAAACGAATTTGCAATAAAATAACGATTATTTTAACTTAAAAAATTGAGCGAAAAATGTGCAATAAATAATTGATTGGGATTTTACGCACACACAGAGAAAAAGGATTACATATATGCAAATAATTAGTTAGCAAAAAGATTGCAATTTGATTTGTCCAAATCGAAATTACTAGGAAATGAAATATAAATTAAACTGCAAACATGCAACAAAATAGTCAAATAGCAATTGATTTTCGTGAAAAATTCACACTCTTTTTGCTAAATTGTCATAAAGATAATGTTAAATAATTTAATGTTCAGTTATATATGGAAACAAAAAACTACGTATAACGTTTTTAGCTTAAAACCATCTATCAAATGTGGCTAATGAATAAAATTAGCATCGCAAAGAATCCCCTTATCGAAACGCAATGTGCCACATTTGCAATTATTTCATTTACGTTTGCCATAAAGTGAGCAAATTTTATTGAAATGTGATCTCAATTAATTTGTCAGCATACCATGATTCATAAAAGTAAACAGAATAAGCATAAATAATTAATTTCCCAAATATACGGCAAACAAATCGTGTGCCATTGTGTCATTTATTATTATATGGAAAGGAGACTAACAAAAGTCGAGTTAATTCGACAGCATGATACTCAGTTCAAGCTGCACAGCTACAAAAGTGATTATAAAGCAAACGAAAACGTAAAGAAACGATTGTAAAATTTAAATATATTAAATAAATTGAATACAAGATGCTTTTAATATACACTTTTCTGAACTACGCAGTAAACAAGATTCCTTACCTATACTATCGCTAGCTAACAAAACCAAAGCGCAATCAAAATGACCAAGATTTGTTGTCAGAGCCATAAATGAAATGCTTGGCATAGTTTGGCATGATTTGGCTTAATTGTGTCCAGGTAGTTAATGCCGCATTCTTCAGTAGCAGCTCTTGAGTAAATAACTTTGTCAATGGCCAAATTAATAGAATACAAATATGCCGAGTCGAGAAATGAAGAAATGTTAACTCAGAGTTGATTAGTCGCCATCCCTCGCATTTTTCACATTGAATGCAAATTGATTCAAATATTGGCATTTAATTAAATGCCAACAGACGTTACCTGGCCGCCCAAAAAATTATGTGGCCTGGTAACGCTCACTCCATTTTCCACATCGCCCCCATTCCACTTGAGGAACTTAATTTAAATGCCAACAGGCGTCGTCGCACAAAAGCAAAGCCCAAAAATGCCTTTTACATTTGCATTTTGTAAGATTTTAAAGGGCAGTCAAGAGAAAATGGTGTACAACCAGAGTTGACACCCCAATGCCGTCCACTTCAATGCCATGTAATTGTTGTCCGTCTGGAGCAGCCCTGCAGTTATTTGCATTCAAATCGCAATTTTTGTCTCATTAGGAAGGCAGGGGCATGAAACATGCCCCGGACACCCAGACAGACAAACATACATACAAGTACTCGACAACAATGTCGCTTAAGTGTCCCAAAGTTGCGTTGCGTTGTTGGCCACATTGCCCTACCGCGCTACCGCCCTACCGCCTGCCCTTAAAATGAATGCCAACAAGTCAGGCAGTCATTCAGCCGGACAGCCTGTCCCTGTCTCTGCTACCAAAGACTTCGTCCGGCATCTCATCCTAAGCGACATTATCGCCTGCGGGCTTTAGTTTAATTTCACTCCAATTTTCGTTGTACAATTTTCACATTTCTCAATATGGGGGCCCCGACTCCATGCTATCCCCAACCCAACTCTTCTTTTCTTTGCTGTGGTCTGAAGCCAAGGGTTTTGCTACTGCTGCTTTTGCAAACTGATATTGCCTTTTAAGTAAATCAATATCAAATGCCTCGGATTTAAGTTTGCCAAGCCAACGACACACAAAAAAATATTGTGAAAGAAAAATTGTGAATGCAAAATAAAGGAATTTCATTAAAATCAGGCCAGCTATTGAGTGCTCTACAATGGCAATTATTTAAATATTTTGTTAAGAGCATTCAATAGAAAATAAATGGATTTTGATGCATAAAATAAATGTTTCATAAAGGCTTGACTTGACTTTATAAAATACAGCTAAATGAAATGCTTCTTTCACTTTTGAAGCATTTTTTTTTGTTTTTAAATATATTTTTAATAATAACAATTTATATAAAATATTATTTTTTTTTCTGCTTAAAAGTTTAATTAATAAGCTTTGCTATTTTCCTAATCGAAATAGTTCAAATTACATTTGTCATGCTTACTTTTTTTTACAATGCATAGCATAGTTTATATAACTCAAACAGAATTAGAGCATCGCTTAAAGGAGAACGCATCATGCGACACTTTGTGATGATGAATGAAAATTTAGCTTGGCGTTTATATTTTATGCGAGCGTTTTTAATTTTCCAAAGTGAAAAGCAAATTTGTCGCAATTTCATTCACTGTGTTATTGGATTGAGCCGCGTTTGATGAAGCTCTGCTTTCATTATATTCAGTTTGATATTTCAATTTTTTTTTGTCTGTTTTTTGTAGCGCTGCTCAAGTCGTTGTGTGGCTAATGCTAATAAATTATATGGCAGCTTTCAAATTGAAATCCGCGACGACAACTCAAACGAATTTAATTGAAAAACTGTTCCCGCCGCGTTTTGCATATAAATCAGTCAGCTAGGCAGGCAAAAAGTTAGAGGTGTGTGGAGCGGCAGGCAATGGTTGAGGACAAGGGGCAAGCAAAGCGAACGTCAGCCTTGAGAGCCGACAAACAGCATTTGCAGCCATGGGCGAAACCGCTGATATTGCCATATACATACATTTATATGTATGCATGTAGCTCCTAACTATTCACATTGCCTAGCAATTGGCATTTGGTTCCACTCACATACATATAAAGAAGCACATGTCGTCTCATTTGGGCAAACAAACGTGGACCTTGCAGGTCACTGCATATTGGGCGCATTGTGGCGAATGGCCACGCCCACCTGCCCAAACCCATTTACAGTTGTCAAGCGCGCGCTTTCAATTAGAAATTTGTCAGCGAAATTCAGCACTCAAGCGGCAGCTTGTGTAAATTACCCTTACCAGTAGAAATAATACAAAACGAGAAGATTTTGTAAATTCCCATACCTATGAAAAGCCATTTTAACGCAGTTATGCTAGTAAAATAGCTTTAAAAAATATATATATGTATATATGCATATTAAAAAAGTATCTATTTTAATTGATATATTTTTTATGAACAAACTGTCCCTTACATTGCCTTATGTCATTTGGCATACCCATTTTATTTTTAATTTACCATTTCCTGCAGTTGGGAAAGCTCATATGCGATTTATAGATATTTTTCACGATTTAATTAAAAGACCCTTTAAAAAGTGCACATTTCGCTTAGGGCTTTTCAGATGTTGTAGTATTAGTAGTAGTAAGTTGACTGCAAAGTGTGCTCAATTTTGCTTATATAGTGTAGAAATTTGTGTGCAAAAAGTGGATATTGGTTAATTGACTTTGAGCAGTAAGTTAGTCGCTATATTAATGGGTATTGAAAAGACGTAAAGTTGTAGCACAATTTTTTAGTTAATTTTCAAAGTTTTTATTTATATAATTTAAAATTCGAGTAAGAAAATATGTAAAAAGGTTTAAAAAGTCATGTACTGGGCTTCAACATATACTTATGTTATGCATTATAAATTTATCAAACGTACAGATTGGGAAATTGCTTACTAGACACTTTCATGTTAACGCACTCGTTAACACTTTTAAATTGAAATAAACAGACTGTTAATTGCGCATTATTTATCCTCATTGCTTACATTTGCTGTCCTTAAACACACATACAAGCAAACATGGGACTCGACATACTTATTTTCAAGGGCCAATGTTTTAGTAGTCACATTATTTTTTTTTACCGCCCGCTGAGGGCATGTTGGGCTTTCTTTTTTTTTTACTGGCAATGCGTGTAAACATTATCACGGTCAACGGTTTTTAATTAGTGATTTAGCTGCAGTAAATGACGCAAGTCAAAGTGAATTTAAAAGCCTAACGTTTTAAGCGATTTGCTTGCCTACTTTTAGCGCATAATTTGTTCATAAATATTTCGCGTTGTTCGTTTTCACAAAGTGAATTGCAATTTGGGCTGAACTTTACATAACTAAATTTTTGTGTAATGTTAGATGGGGTAACAAAGCCATAGCTGAATTTTTGCATATTTGTTCATTTACGTATGTAAACTTTTGCATAGGTACAAAGGTCATTCCTATGGGTATTCATGTAATCGTGTTTCTATAAATGTACTCTAACAATAACTGACAGGTTTTGAAATGGCAAAAGATAAGTCTGATTCATTTATTTAAAGTATTGCTAATACACTGCTTACGTGTATGCAAATACATAAAAGTAGAAGGAAAAAATAAGTATAGAAAAATATCTTTATCGGTTATTACATTTTAAATACTATTAATAATTAATAATACTTTAATTTATACAAAACTAACTGAAAAGAAAGGAAATGTTTTCTGATGTTTTCTCTTGCTTTATATTTTGAAGATAAGTATTATATCTGAAATATACTTATTTATTAATACGCTTATAAATACTGCATAACTTATGTGCTTTTACCATTTTACTGCCACACCATTAATCCATATGGGTAATGTACTTATTTATGTGTTTTCATGGAGTAGTCTAAAGGCTCTTACTCTCTCTCTACACGTAGGTTTTGTATTGTTCAAAATGTTAGCAGGAGTTTTATTCCTTTAGTTTTATGCGAAATTATGCCACATTAGCAGCATGAGGTATTTATAAGTTTTTGGTTGGTGCATGGTGCAAAAGCAAAAGCAAAACGCCGCAAGGCTAACAATAATGCACGTATGCAACTTCATCAGCCCCACACACACACACACACACATACATACATGCACAGCTGCACCTATTCGTATACGAGTACTCAAACAATATAACGACGGAAGTAGCAAATAAAATTCAAATTTGTGCCAAAGTGTTTCATGGCTGGAGAGAAGTTTCGTGCAAAATGCTCTACAGTTGATAGCAAACGCTAATGTGAGCCCATGTAACTGTGACTGTTTGTATGTGTATATGTGTGTGTGTGTGTGTGTGTGTGTGTGACCGAGTACTTTATGCGACTACTGTAATAAATTTTACTCGCTGCGCTATTTTTGAGTTCCATATTGCCTTATATTATTTTTATTAGCTTTGGGCGCCTGCATTTTCCTGTATACGTGTGTATGTGTGTGTGTGTGTGTGTATAATTATGTTAATTATCTTTTGATATATCAATTGCAATAACAGAACGATGTATCGGCGTTGCATTGCCTTGCCTACTATTCAGTATAAAGTCATCATAAGCCGATTGAATCTAAAATGTATATGATCTAAGCATTGAATTCACCGAACTGCATTATGCAACATAAATTCTTTAAATTCAAATCCAGCTTTCTTTCCTAGAAAATGAGGAAACCTAATCGCTACGGTATTATAATTTATAGAGAGAGTTGTTGTTAGAAAAATAAAAAAATCCATAGCCCAACTATTACCAGAATATTCAGTTAAGATTTGGAATGGCTCTTTGAGAAAATAGATTATTAACAATTTAATTTTAAAATTTAATTGGCATTTCATGCAAGTAACATTGGTTGTAATCTGTAAGTTTCAGCAAATGCACAAGCCGGCGTTCATGAAGTGCGTCAAATTTGAAACCGCCTAAAGCCGTATAATCCTTACTGCCTGGTGGCAAGGCATCAAAGTCTCGGTTTGTGAACGATAAGCGTGGCGTTTTGTGGTTGCTGGTTGGCTGATAGTTGTTGTTGGTTGCATACGGTTTGGGAACAGTCGATGTATATTAAGGCTGGTGCGCAGCTGCATATTAACAATAATTTCCCCAAATGTGTGGTTACATTTAAGCCAACAAACGCCAAAAATGCGACGCAGTAATAATTGCCATATCGTATATGAGTGATTGTGTGTGTGCGTGTCCGTACAATTATAAGCATGTATTTCCATACAGAAACATGATATGTCTGGCCAATATGCAGGGGTTATGTACTACATAAACGTATATCCTGTACAATAGCAACAATAACAGCGACAAATGTGCGAAACAATAATGATAGCAATGCGTGTGGCTGAATATGGCACCTGCTTGTGTGCCTTGGGTGACATTGTTGCTCCTTTTGGCCTTTTGTTGTGACAATTAAATTAAACTTAACATTTCCCCTGTTCAATGCAAAATTTATCGAAAATATTAAGGTGATACGAAACTCGCGTTTTCCCAGGCATATATTGCATTGGTGGGCGTGTCAGTTGTTGTGGCATATGGGTGTGAGCAATGGAACACAACAACTAATTACGTAGCATACTATAATGTGACTCCAGAGATTTTGGCTTAAACACATATGAACAATTACAATCATGTTTGTTTAAGGGCTGAGCTCACAGAATTTTTGGAAAGCATTTTAAAAGGTTAAACAATAATAAAACAAATAAAATCAACAAACCAAACAATTTTTAAACAAAGCTTAGTTTTATTGTTTTAATAAAATTGTCTTTGTATATAAATTATTTTATTTCATATTTCCTGAGGTTTAATAAATATTAAAAACCTATTGTGTGTATTATTGATGAACAAATATTCAACTCGATAATTTAAGTACAAAATTAATTTCACTGCAATTTGTAACATTTTGTCGGCAGATTTATTGAACCTGCATTCATTTTCCATTACCGCTTAAAATAATCGAGCATTTTGGCTATAAGCCATTTAACTTTTATATAAAATCCAGCTGCGTGTTATTTGCAGCTTGCATTCCTTTGTAACCTGGGCCACATGCTGAATGGATTCCAATGCCAATGTAAACGGTGTAACAACAGCAAAAACAACAATGCTAAGCAAAATTCAGGCAAGTAAACAAAATTTAACAATGCACAGAAAGCTCAAAAGCAGTCGCAGCTCGGAATGGCAAGCGAATTTTGAGTAAAATTTGCTGAGAATCGAGCAGCATTGAATTTGTTTTGGAGCTCTTGCTGCTGCTGCCCTTGACAAAATGGCTAAAATGTTGGCTAACCGAATCCCCTGCGAAATTTGCCAGCCAGCTTTTCGTTGTACCAGCTTGTTGATGTCTGTAGAGCACAGAGCAATGTCTGAGCAGAACCAAAATTTGCAAGTTTAAAGTAGTTGTTTTATCGACTTTTCAAAATTCGACTTAAAACATTTTGCATTTTCGCATACGTTGCTTAAGTGCTTTGTCTCTTCTTCTTCTTTCTTTTTGACAACAACAAGAGAAACAAACCATATGACAGTAGCAGTGATACATTGTTGCCATGTAAAAATAAAGACAACACATTTTTTATATATCTGGTATATTATATCATATCAATGTGTTTACAAACAATAAAATGAAGATTTTAAAATTTTTTTTAAAATATTTTCCATAAAATAAAAAAACAGCGACAACTCTAATGCCCAAAGCCTGACGCATTGCTTTATACGTGCAAGCATTCGTTAAAAAAAAACAGAACGATGCCGTGCCGAAGCATCGTTTGGGCGGATACACGGCGTAGCCTATGTTGAAACTTTGCGTGCTGCGATGCTTCAAGCATGAAATCAACGTTTGGTTCTACCTTAAGCTCTTTGAACCGAATAATATTTTAATATTATAAATAAGCTGTTGTTTTGTATAATTAAAAGGATTCGATAAACCTCAAATCTGTATTTTAAACATGTACTCCGTTATTAAATAGCATTGCACCGGTTTTTGAAAAATCATGTTAAATACGTATGATGTAAGACCAGCAACTTTTTAAGGCTAAAAGAAGAATATGCATGTTGCAATGTTTGAAGCTAAATATATGTTCTAGCAAGTATATTATTAGTATGAATTTTTAAGCTGAAAATAACATGTCAGCTTAAGTTTGAAACTAAGTATTTTACCTTTAGCATTGTGTTTGTCATTGTACTTATGCATGTTTGTTCATTTTATGGTTTGGTTGTGGTTATTGTCAAGTTGTTTTTGTCGAGTAATTTATTTCCAAATATTTGCAAAATAAATTGAAAAGCAAATCTTTTGGCTTGCCAATGTTAAACGTTGTGTTAATTAAAAAAACATAACATATTCAAAGAAACACAAACTAACAACTCCTAAACTCCATTCCAAACTTTATTTTGCATAACACAATACATTTATTTTATTTTTGTTTACACCTTGAAAAACCTTCAGATGTTTTGGCAAGCATTGCAGTTTGTTATACGGAGCTAATAAATTACTGCATTTAGTATTGTGTATTTCAAATAAATATTATTTGGCATACAAGACTTAGCACTATAAAATATTTTTTAAGAGATGCACATGCAATTAGCAGCAATATAGTTATTTAAAATTTATATGCTAATAAAAACTGCAAGAATTTTCCTGCATTTGCAAAATTATGCAAGTAAATAATCACTTGTAATTAACAAAAAGGTTAATATACTATTTATTTTTAGCTAAGAAAAATGAATACAGAAGATTAAGCTGAAGAAATGTTTTTTTTATATTTAAAACTTGTAAGGTATATCTATTTAAATAAAATTGGGCTGTAATAGACAATTGAGACATACAAAATAATTGAACAGCTTTTTTTTTAAATTTACGTTTTTAGTAATTGTATAAAATTAAATAATAAACTCATTATTCCCACAAAACGATATCATATCCCAATTTTTATGCCATTTATTATAAATGCTAATTAAATCAATCTTGATGTGCATGATTTAATTTTACGCATTTACAAATTGCAAGTGCAGTAATAATAACAATATCTTGCAATCGATAAAAAACAGAAGAAAAAAAAAATAGTCGATTCTAGCAAAATATTATGAAATGCAACATCATAAATTTAAAAATTAATTAATGAAAAACAAATGAAATGCTGCGCACTGTAATACGGCTATAGACTCGACACAATAATATTTATATGCCCCATTGTGAAAATTTTGGAGTGTGAGTGTGTAAAACAGCGGGCTGCCTTGCCGGAAAACAATTATAATTACAATAGCCATAAATGTAAATTACAATAAGCAGAAAGTGCTTTGTTCTGTAAGTATGTATGGGTGTGTGTCTGTAAGCTTAGAGATGGAGTCAAAAGTCATTTCCATTCATGTACAATACACTAGAAGGGGCAATCCGGCAGCAAGCTTAACTAGTGCTGCCAAAAAGTCGACTATAAAATTTTGCACTTTACAATGCACTCAAGAAAAGCGACCGAAACTAACGGAGAGACAATGCCATAGCTGTGAATTTAGATGACTTATGATGATTATGAGCCAACGGTAAGAATGAAAAACATTAAGTTTGAAGAGCCCAATTCAATGCACAACAAACCGCATTTCTTGCTGGTCCTTTAACGATCTCAAATTTAGCATGCGGCGAACCACTTTTTTTTTTTAGTAGTTCTCTTCTTTTCTTCATTTCCTGCACATTGCGTTGTAGGCAGGCTGTCATAAAACTAGCAAGCAAAGAAAGCTACAGTGGGGCCCTTTTTTATAGCTCATATAAAGCAAAAAGCAATGGCGAATATTACAAAAATAAAAAACGTGTGGCGAAACGTGAGCAAGGTTATTTTTGGTGAAGTTTCAGTGGCTTGCATTTTGTTCTAATTGGCTAAAAGCATAGAAATCTTTTGACAGTCTTAACCATAAAAAAACATGCAAGCATATGCCCAAAGAAAGAATAGAAATGCTGGAAGAAATGTTATTAACCTTTTAAGGGGAGAAACAATATTTGATCGTGTTATGTATGTATGATTTGCATATATAAACTAGCAGTAAAGTTTAAAAAGTTTTCTAATGATGCAAAATGATTTTGATGATTACATACAGTAGTTGTTCATGTTATTTTTATAGTGGCGTATAATTTTCTCATTAAGAGAATCATGAGCCAATTAAGTAAAAACATTAAGACACAGCTATAATTCCAATTGAGTGATGCAACGTTAGAAATAATCTAGAACAAGCTTCAACTTGAGCAGCACCAAGTAGGTGGCCATAGTTTGCTTTATTTCTTGTTCCTGCGTGTCTCAAACATAACTAAATCAGTCATATGCAGCTTGTCATTTCAGCTGCTGTCAATAGGGGACTACTTGAGTTGTGATCCCTTCAGCTAGCTATAAGCTTTCCATTAGCTGGCACTCAGGAGCCATGTAAATGCTAATGCCAGCAACTAAGCCCTTTTTACACACATGCACACACATACACAGACGCAAATCATTTGCATCACTCTCAAAGTAAGAGAGTGAGTGGCAAAGAAAAACTAAGCTCTATGCGAAGTTAAGTGTATTGTGAAACTCAATCAAATTGGCAAACTGCTTCCCATTGCATTGCACACATAATGTGCTTTAAGATAACGCATACGCAATGTGTTTGACCGCAAAAAGAAGGATGGGTAGATGGGTTCGCACTGATGCTGTTGCCTCTGACTTACCAACATAATTAAAATTGTGGCTGAATTATAAATGGCACCTGTGGCGGTTGACCGCAGCTATGCAGCGAGCAGTGCACACAAATACATACACACACAAACATATATTACCAGCGTGTGAAGTCCTGTGGCTTCTGTAGAGCACTTAAGGCGACCCTTACGAAAAAAGTAGAACACACAACACTACACACGGCAACAAATAAGCCAAAAAATAAAATAAAATAAAATAAAAAAGCAAAATTAAACAGAAGTAAGTCCCACCAACAACATGTTAAAGTTGTCTGCTATACCATTTCATGGTATAAATTTTAAGTGCAGTACATTAACAGGTTACAACCCCAACACAAATGCAACGGCAACAGCAACAGCCACAGCCACAGCTACAAAAAAAAAACCAACCAAAAGGAAGTCAGAGTCAGAGTGGAAAATGCACCTGCAGCTGCCACAGGCTCTTAGTTCTGGTTGCAACATATGGTCGTGTTATAATTGCCAGAGCGCGACTTTTTCGCCCAACATTTCGTTGCAACATCAAAATGACTTTCCATAAAGCGACTGCTGACCCACATTTTGGGGTTACATTATTAAAGCGCTCAGCGTTCAGCCAGCCCCGCATGCAAAAAAAAAAAAAACTTTTACCATTAAGCGGATGTTAAATCCACGCCCATTTTGTGCACCTGACTGCCTGCCTACCTGCCTAACTACTTACCTGCGCCCGCTACTAACCTGGCTAAGTCCAAGTCTCATGCTTGACTTGCACTTATTGTTGAAGGCTGTTTAGCGGCACTCGTTGTACTTGTTATATACTTGTTATACCCTGTAGTCACAGCAAATGATAAAAGTGGCTAAACTGCAATTCCCATAATGAGTTTTTTAAATATATTGAAAGCAATACCAAAGTTTAAGTTAAACAGCTTAGAAAAAAATCTATTAGCACTCCACATCCACATTCTCAGAAACCCAAAACATTGTTTGGATGTCAACATTCTAAAGCTTAAAATTTGAAATATAGCAACAAATTCTATGCTTTTATGAGATTTATTTAAAGAGTATCTTTATGCAATCTTCTCACGATTTAAGCATTTTTTTTATTACACGCCACTGTTGTTGTTGTTGCCGTTGACTTGTAATTTTTCTAGTCGAACGCTCGACTGGGCCAGGCCGAAGCTTTTGTCGCTTGTTCTGCCATTTTTATGCCATTTTTACAGTTCTAATAATACTAGCAAGCGTTCTCGACAGCATAATCACTTGTTTTATGCATATAATTTTCTGCATGAACAGCCGCTGAGCTAACCCCAAGACTTAGTCACCAATGGTTCACTCTCTCTTTCTTTCTGCTTTGAAGACGTATACCCCTGATAAACTGTTCATAATCATAAGTTGGTTGGCAGGCTATGAATAATGACTTGCAACTTGATATTGGTAAGCAAGTAGCTGATGAAAATTATTAATGTGACCTTTTTTGAAAGGGAACGAAGGGATAAGTAGAGAATTTCTAGTGTTTTGGCCAACTGAAGGTTGCGCAAATGCTTATGGTCAGTTAGTTAGCCCGTCAAGCCGTCAATCTAACGGCATTTAGTGGGGCGTGTCTTTGGCTAAATTAAGGAAAGCTCTTATTGAAATCTAACGCTTGACTACCCAAAATCTCATTTAAGATATTTTTAACATGCAATTTTGCCAACTTGTTTTAGTTTCATTGCAATTAAAAAGCTACGAAAGAATATGAACAACTTATTTGCAATTAATCCAGTGAAATCCATATTGTAATTGAATTATTTGTGAAATATTTTTGAAATGACTGCGTAATATTTTTTTTTGTAAAAGAAATTAGTTTCTTGTGCTATATGATATGCAAGCTTTTTGGTTAAATGCAGTTGACCATAAAACTGAAAATTTATGTTCAATTTCGAGCGAAATCAAAATCCGATTAGACCTTGTAATTTAATTCATCCATATTTATACTCGATACCGAAGGTAAAGAGTATATTGGGTTTGTGCAATGTCCGTCATGGTGTCTGTCCGACTGTCCATCCGTCCGTATGTGCGTAATTTTTTTCCACACCCTAAGAGCTAGAGACTTGAAACTTTGCAAATGTCTTTATCTATGGCATAGATAGATAAAGTGTCAAGATTGGGGTTCTACGATAACTGGGAGGCTGGCAAATCGATAAATTCGATAACTCAAAATCGATAAACCCACCTATTCCGCACACCCTTATAGTTTTTTGCATCAAAAATTTTGGAGCCACGCCCACCCATTCCGCCCCCAGCCTCCCGCAGTTTTAAACCAGAAACGCCTATAACTTCTTCAGTTTTTAAGCTCGAGCCACCAAATTTTGCGACAAGATAAGTGATGACGATCCCCAAACTGCATCAAAAATTTGGATGCCACGCCCACCCATAACGCCCCCAGCCCTCCTTCCCCCACCTTTAACAAACTTTGAGCTTGTGTCACCAAAGTTGGAAGGAAGATAGCTGGTGGCATCTTCATCTGCATCAGACAATTTTTGAGGCAGCTTGCACCCCTGCCGCATCCGTACCCCTTTGCAATCGGGCCTCTTTTTACCGGTTTTAATACTGGTATCGAGTACATCGCAATCGGTTGCGTCCGACTGCAACGTTTCTACTTGTTTTTTATTGTTATGTACTAGTTTCACACTGTCAAATTTGCCAAATTATCGCCAAATAAATCTTTGAATAAACAAGAAGAAATAATTTTGACATAGCTTTTAACACTAAGTGGAATTCACAACTAAGCTCCTTTAAAATAAAAATCGAGTGTAAACAGCCATAAATCGAAAACCGCTTTAAATAATTTTCTTTACTCATTGCTTTTATTTTTTTTGGTTTGGTTCTACTGCGTATACTTATTACACCGCACGCAAATTACACGACTCAATGTGGCCAACTGATTGTTTATAAATAAATACGTTGCAGGAGAACAAAACGAACAAAAACCGGCACCACAAATGAAACGAGTTTTAACAAAAAACCGGAAGCTTCCTTTTTAGCTTATCGAATACATCGCATACCCTAACAAATGAAAGTGTTCCTCTGCATTTTGTTAATCGTATTGACTTACTCATTGACAGTCTGCTGATCAAAAATAGAAGTACAAAAGATTCCGATTTACATTCCAAAATCAGCTGCAAATAACTATGCAAAAAGAGTATGAAAGTTTGAGTGATATGCGAAAATCGGGAACAATAAACAAAAAAAAAAAACCAATCTGTGTGTGGGCTTCATTAAAAATGCATTATGAAAAAGACGTATGTTTATTGTGGGTGCTCAAAAAGAAAATAGCGAAAAAAGCGACAGATTTTATGACCTGTATATATCGCTAAAGGATGTGCATATATCGATGCACATATAACATGTATGCGATGCTGCATTCAACAGTAGCGTTCGACAGTCGAAAAATAAACATGCATCAACGTGCTGCACGCACCGCCGTAAACATGTTGGCCGTGCAACGTTTCGGGTAGCCATGGCCATGGCACGCTACCCGAAAACCGGCATGACATGCCACTCATTGCAAGTGGCCCCCAACTCATTCACTTTCCACTGCCACCACGCCCCCATTTTGCCCTCTACCTACTTCAGCAGGCACAAACACACACATACACACATCACTTCATTCAGCAGCAAATTGAATAACAGCATTTTCCATTTGCTGCATATTTTATATGGTGATTAAATTAAAGTTGCAACGTGTTCTGGATAGAGAGTACGAGCCAGGTACATATATCGTCAAGCAGTTTCTACAAATAGTACGTCATGCCGCTTCTAATGCAATAAGTTGTTAACACTCGACCCTTTACCATATATTTTATACCAGCTTACATCATAAATGTGCAGCTTTGCCAAATTTATGCATGACTAAAATTTTTATTGAGTTTATTAAAGCTATAACATAGTTTCTCTATTTTTCATAAATTAAAAAAATAGGTTGTT
The DNA here is from genome assembly GCA_018901835.1 of Scaptomyza graminum. Taxonomy (NCBI): domain Eukaryota; kingdom Metazoa; phylum Arthropoda; class Insecta; order Diptera; family Drosophilidae; genus Scaptomyza; species Scaptomyza graminum. The sequence goes on from JAEIFL010000302.1 coordinate 1,671,767, forward strand.
GAGGCACATATTTTTTACAATTGAAGATATTCAATTTTTACTCACAAAGCCAGTTTTATATGTAGATCATGCACACAGCCAAAAGCCAGACATTGAAAACATATTTCTAAAAACAAGTTGACTTAATGGATTTCATGAAATTTACATAACCCTTTCGCGCACATTACTCGTAGTGAAAAAAAGTGGAAGTGGTATCATGCCGCGTATGAAGAATATAAAATGACGAAAACTCCTTTTGTTTGCTTACAACAAATAAATAAATAAATATGCAGCTTAAAGCGCGCTGCGATATGCAATGCATATTTTTTATGTTCACATAACGTTGCCACATACAATTGTAAATACGATTTATGCATATGTATCTGTGTGTTAGTGTTTGTGTGTGTCATATCTGTGGAAGCATTATAATGCCACTACAGACGCGCAGCATCCGATTTATGATTTACAATATTACGGTCAACAATAAAAAATGGCGCCGTAAAAGTTTAATAATCGCAAATGTTGTATAACAATATGGTTTTGTGCCAACTAAAATTTTCAATGTCAGACTAGAAAGAAAAATCGTAAACGAATGTTTGACAAAGCGTTTTTCCAGCTTAGCAATGTTTTGTAATTGTTCAAAGCCTATAGCATTTACAATTTTCCAAAAACTACAAAATATTTAAGAGGATTATTAAAAATCTTTGAAATACGTGTACTTTGAGCAAATATTCATCCGCTGTAATTGTATTTAGGCTTAAAAAGAGTTGCAGAGTATTATATTTGTTTCTGATTTTGGCGCAAACTTTATTATTTAATTATATAAAAGTTATGTAATTCGGAAAGTTAAATTAATAATCTGTAAAATTGCAGCGCACTCATACAAATACAAAATTCGCATCGATATCGCAATTAAATCAAATTAATATTACAAAATTCGCTCATAGTCACACACTTAACACAGATAAATGTATACATTGGTCGAGTTGCGCAAAACATTTTTCATTTCTATAATTAAATTCAATAAGCTGCTATCTAAATTTTTAATGTTCATAATAGTGTTAAACTGAAATTCATAAATTGCATCGATTCCAATACCCTAGCTGCTGATGGATAAAAGGTATAGTTAATTGAAATATTCCATATTTATATCTAAACTTGAAAAAAAGAATGTCTGTTTACAAAGTTGAACATACGACAAAATTGGCTTAGATAACTTCACTCATCCTTTTTCTTCTTTTGTAATTGCAATCGACTCAAGTTACCCTAAATGGGTGTTTTTTAGTTAATCGCATTAACATTTAGCACTTGCATGTTACTTGTTGTAATTGTGTTTACATTTGCTGATTTTTATGCACTTCAACGAACCAATTGTGTATAAATTTTATCACTTCCGCTGCCATGTGGCAAAGCTAAATATACAAACAAATGAAATAAAAATATGAATTTCTCCACAAACAGTTTATTAGCATAATAAAATTACATAGAAAATTAACATGGAATGTCATTATCTGATTCACAGTTCGTTGCCGCTTTTTAATTTAAGGTCTTTTGGAAAAGTCAAGGAGGTGATGTTAAAAATAACGTGAAGTAATATTGTCGTTTAGCAAGAATGAAAGTCTAAAGAGCTTAGTGAAAGGCATAAAATAAAAATGTATTTTATTTTCTGTGTTTCTTTTCTTTTAAATTAATTTCATAAAGCTGTAAATTGCTCTTCATTAAAATAAAAATATCAATACTTGTAGTGCTAGGAAAAATCTTAAAATCAAACTTAATTTTTAAATCTTATCCGAAAATAAACTCTACACACATTATCGTAGGGTATTTATAATTCCGATTTTACAAATTTAGGCGCATCTGCTTGTTTACTATTTGCATTTGGTTGTGCATAATTTTCGCATAATTATTGATGGCAAACAAAGCGGTGGGTTCAATTGTTTGACCCACAATAATACCAACATCAAAACCAATACCAATACCAACAACAGAACGTCCATTGAGTGTGCATAGTTTTTAGTAAGCAAACAAATTGACTTGCCATTAAATGTTAGGCATATTATAAATTTGTCGCACATTACGCTAATATTATTTAATTGCATATTAATTTTCTATACCGTGCCTGGCCATATATTTTGTGGTATGCTTTTAGGCACTTGACAGTACAGAAAGCGTACACTAAAACACTCTTGCTTTCAGTGCCTGGCACGCTGATTGGTCGTTTGGAAAGGTGCAGTGGAGTGAAAGGCAGCTTCCTGCCTAGTGATTAATGTGCCACAATAATGTTAGAGCTGCTTTAAAGCAAAGCAAAGTACAAAAAGCAAAAGGGAAATGGCTTAAAAGTAAATCACACACATGCAACGCCATTTTCTTAGCTGGCAAAGATATTTTTGTCTGCTAGCTAAATATTTAACACAATGGCCCTTAATGGATGTGGCTACTAGAATAATTTTTTTTTAATACATGTATACTTATACATCTTATATTTTTTTTTTGTATTTTAAACATAACAAACGATAAATAAAGAGCTGCCCGACAGTGCCGAGTACTTTTGCCTGCCAAACTAATTGCAAGTGCAGGCCATATAAATAAATTCAACTGCCGCCTTTGCAATGTCCGCCCAGCGTTATATATATATGTGTATTTATACTTAAAAGGAAGACCTCTTTAAGTTATCTCAGTGCGCCTCAGTGTTATATAAGCACATATATTTTTTGTACATTAATTAATTATAATATTATGCGTGTGAAAAGAAACTGGAAAAGTTTTCAGCATGCTACAAAATATTGAAAATTAAGACCCAGCCACGCATCTCTTTATGAAACTGTTAGTCTATTAAGTGGCCGAACTTCACACACACTCACACTCACACTCACACACACACACACACACACACACACCGCAAAACAATAACTTTTATGGACCAAACTTTTGTCCCACGGCAGTCTCGAGCTCGGGGTTCACACAATTTAAGCGTTTTTATAGACATTTTATGCGCTTAAAAACAACAACAACAACGTATGCGTAATGTGGGAAGTTTTAACGATTTATGGGGAAAGGTATATGCATATGTATATATTTACGTATTTATATGTAAACTATAACGTAATTTTGTTTTTAAGATTGCAAAAGAGTTGCACAACGTGTGTTTATAGTGTTTGTTTGTGTATTTTTCAAGTGTCCTTTGTTGACAAAATTTCAGTCAGTTGAGTAATTCAAATTGTTATTAAATGGATTGACTTTAAATAATTCCAAACATAGTATTTAAACAAATCTATTCAATCCGAAAAAATGACTATGTTTTGAAGTTTCTGTTATTTAAATAAATTCTTTTCGTTTGTTCTCAAAAAGTAAAGTATCGAGTAGCACAGGTACAAAAAACCTTTTAAAAAGCATTAGGGAACGACATTCTTTTTTACTTATATATATGCATACACTCTTCAAGTTTAATTTAGTTAGAAACTCTACAAATCATTTTAATATCGTAGATTTATCTTGTTAGTTATACTTCAGCGCAACAACAGAGAAAATTATAAAAGCCAATGTACATGCATGTTGCCATTGAAACTGATATTTTCAATATGTGTGTGTGTGTGTGCGTGTGTTATTGCGACAGTGCTTGTTATATGTAAGTGCGTTTACCTTCCAGCGAGACAAACAAATTGAGGGCTAAGTGTTTGGCGAACGCGCGTTGGCAACAATTGTCGATAAATCATTATATGCCAAATGCTGTGTTCGTGTTTGCTGTGGGCGTGAGTGTGTGTTACTATGTTTGCACGTATGTATGTGTATGTGCGTATCCGTAAATGGGTAGTGATTGTACATACTTACATATACAACCTCACATAGACATTGGCAGGCTAACACTTGAATAAACATAAATGCATGGCGCTTATATGTAAAAAGCACCCAACGGTGGCACTTATCACGAGTCGGCCCGATGTCTGCTCCTTGCTGTGCACTATACAAAGAAACTTGCAATTTTGTAGGCAAAATTTATTGTAAATTTGGTTTTTTAGGTATTTAAACCTAATGATAAATAAATGATAATAGAAAATCGAAAATTATTTATTTTTCGCTTCTTAAAATAATAAACTTTAGAAATAAAGCTTTTGTCAAGTACAGACAGATTTATATTAAGAATTTTTATTACAAAAAAAATTTAATTTGGATTTGCTTTGTTAAATTTTTCGACTGGATCCAAATGCTTTGCTTAACCATAAACCTAAAAAATTTTACAAGAAGAAGTTTGTTTTATTTCTACAGTGCTTTTCATTCCTTGGACTGTCGGCATGAGTGATTGCTCTGCATGTGTGTCAGTTAGTGAACTATGGGTGTGTGTGTGTGTATGGACGTGTATGTGTGTGTGGCTGCTGTCATGAGATACTTTGACAGCTTTTGTTTGGCTTGCCAGCCAGCCAGCCAGCCAGCAGCCAGCCAGCATACGAAGAAAAAGCTATAGAGGAAGGTGTAGAGAGTGAGCTGCATTGTAAGCATTGCCTGGCCATATAAGATGACAATGGCAGCTTTGGGCGTTATGTAAATTTGCGGTTGTAAGTGTTTTCTTTTCGTTTATGTGGGTGTATGAGTGAGATTTGCTGTTACTGACTTGCCAGTGTCAACTCGTCAAACAGGTGTGCGTACAATAACTCAAGACAGAGCAGCAGTAGCAGCAGCAACAACAACAGCTGTAGTTCCAATTCTGCACAGCCTTTAAATCTAATGAATATTTATTAAAGTGCAGCAACATCTACAACAACGGCAACAACGAGAACAACAACAAAAACCGCAATCCAGCTGAGCTTTTTTGATGCCACACACCCTGGGCGCCAAATGTCAAAGATGTGGGTGCTGTGGCTCAACGCGTTTATGCCTCAATAAGCTCATGATTAATAGCCCGCCTCCGCGGCGTGTTATAATGAGCAAAAGGCAACGACCAAAGTAAAATTGAGCAAAGCAAAGCTGAAAAGAGCAAAATATGGAATAAACGAGAATCGGAGTCTTACGTTCCAAGCAGTTCCTTGCTTGTAATTTAACTTTATAAACTGCAGTTATGACTGGCAGTATTTGAAAATAGCTTTTAATGATTTAAAAATCACAAATAATCGCATATAGTTTTTTTTTTGACTTAGCTGATAATTTTTATAATGATTATTAGAAATTAAACAAAGCAAATAAATTATTGACTATTTTAAATGCGCTTTATCATATGTTCATCAACAAGATCAAGAGCGCCGTTTAAATGCGACAGCCCAAGATGTGAGTGCTTTCCAAGCTGAATTTTTGAGAAAAAGCATTGCTTACATTACGTATACGCCGCATTAGACATTAGACGAAAACGATGTAACGCTCGCACTTGCTGCCGCTTGAATATTTTTTGAAGTATTGCACGGGAGAGTAAGGGGTCGGGATTGCTTTGAAGGATTTATGCAAATATTGAAGATGCCATCGTCATTGTTGGCATCGTTAAGAGCATAACTACACTCACGGCTAAATCATTGGGAGTTCGTCCGTTTTGGCACTTCGGGTACACCTTAATGCTTTTACCATTACCATATGCGGCACCATCAGCACAGAGAGGGCGCGGGGCAGGTGTTGTTTGTTGATTTTCCGTTTTTCGGCTTACGGTTTTTTTTGGCTTTGCTGTAGCTTTTCTGGCTGAACCACTGGCACAGCAGTTAATGTTACGTGTAAATGCGCATTTCCGTTTTCTGCGGCACTCTCAAACCACATCACACAAACGCCCGCCTCCATATCACGGCTCGCCTCTGGGCACCAAGCCTCTGCTCCTCATTCTCCATGCCATTCACCAATATGCCATTTCAGTTGGTTTGTCAAAAAGCCAACTGTTTGACAGGAAGTTGCGCCAAGAATGTTACTGCCTATTTGAATACGCCTCAAGAAAATTAGAAGCGCTTTCAACTTTCTTACTAGTGTCTGGGAATTTTGGTAAATAGTTTTAAGCATATCGAATTTAATAAGCATTTAAGACAGTGAAATTGTGTATTTTTTTAGTGTTTAAGCTTAAAGTTAGATGTGAAGATCATTTATATTGCACATGCTAAAGTTGATTGATAGAGTAATTTCTATGTTTAGTTGTCTTGCTTCTGTTTCCTTTTCTGTCAACCAATTAAAACCCTACTCTTACTGCCGCGCAGGGCAATTATAATATACAAATGTTATTGTCGCTTATCGAGCGGCTGTTGGCGCTGTTGCTGCTGCGAACAGCCTAAGATTTTAATTGTCTGTCTTCTTTTTTCGGCATTCCTAATGTTTTCTCGTTGTCTACCCCTAGTTCGCTCTTCTACTTGGACATCGTAACATTCATTAGCAGCTACGTTTTTTATTTTGTTATTTCACTTGTTAGTTTTTTTTTTTTGATGTTGTTGGTGTTGTTACTTGTGTGCACTTTCTGTGCCTGAAATTGAATTACAATGTCGTCGCTGCAGTTGCTGTTTTTGTAGCTGTCCAGCTTTTTGTGTATAATCAAATTATATGGTTATTTTTGTTGTTGTTGTTTTTTTTGGGCTGTAGCTGGATTGTACTGCTCTTATCCACACTCCAAATTATACTCGCTGGTTAGTCGTTTAAGTTGTGTTTTTATAAAAGTTCGCATGGCAAATGATGCACGCCTACTACAACAACAGTAAAAAAACAACAACAAAAGCAACAACGATAACACAACCAACAACCAGTATTTTGTGAGCATTGCCAACGGCTGTTAACTGTGATTTTTTATGAAGTGTGTGTGCATGTATGTATGAGTGTGTGTTGTTGTTTTTGCGCAAATTACATTTGATGGGCAACTGCTGCTTTTGCCACTCTTCCTGTTGTGCATGGCCAAAATGAGTTATTAATTGAGTTATTAGTTCAAATAGCGTTGCAATAATTTAGTCGCAACGAATATTTTTTCTCGTGCTTTTGCACAAAATTCTGTCGTGCCAAATGTTTGTTAATAAGTTTAAAAGTTAAATTAATTTTTTATTCGTATATTCAAAGCTTTTAACTATTTTTTATGCATGAGAAATCACGTGTGTAAAATAATTAACTTCCCAAATTTTGTTAAATGATTTTTTTTAGTTTTAAAGTAAGTCTTTGGGATAAGTAAAGTGAATATTATGTTAATGCAGAAAACCAAGGCAAATGACAATATAATAATAATACTATAATATAATAATGACATATAATAAATATTTGTTATAACTGAAATTAAAAAAAAATATTATACATAAATTAAATATATGTTAGAAGTCAATCGAAATCCATTATTTTACTTTACTTGTAATGCATATGTGATTTTCATATTCTTGTACCGCATGGCATGTAATGCATAAAAATGACTTAAGTCTAGAAACAGAATATCTCATTTAAGTTGCGTTGTCAGCTGCTCCATTTTTCTATCGCAACACTTGAATTAATTTTAATTATTGAAGTCGCCCAAAACTTCCACAGCTTCAAATGCACCGAGCGCAGCAAGCAAAATGGAAAGCAATGCGAAAATAAAAAAATGTGGTTTAAAAAAATAAATAAAAAAGCTACTGTAGAGAGTTGTTCAAGCTGCGCTCAAAAGATAAATCTTTGCTTGCTCGCTGCGTCAGTCAGGCACTTTTCATTTGTTATTGGCGCAATATGCGCGTAAATCGCGATTTCAGCGGCTAAATATTGATTGAATGAATGAACTCAATATGCAGGAACTGTCTATCGTAATATCATACATATATATATATATATATATATATATATATATCTATGTATTACTATCTATTCAGCTAACAGTGTCCATGCGAATGTGTTTGTGTGTGTTTCGGTGAACTGGCAGTTAGTTGGCAATTCAAAATGGGTGAGCTGTGTATTGGCAGGCTGCAGGCCGGACAAGAAGAGAGCGAGTTAGAGGGGTAGGGAAAGTTGCATTTTGGGTCAGGTTATTGCAATGAAAATCTCTTTAAGCCGTAAAATTCAAACTGCATTTGGGCCGTTGTGCTGTTGCTACTGCTACTGATGCTGGTGCTGCTGTTGGATAGAGCTGATCGGGACGAGCAGGTTGGGGCTAGCCACTTGAAATGCGCTCAAAATCATGTTACCTGCACGTTTCGCCCATCTATTTTAGCCATTCATAGTACACTGTTAATAAAATATGCTTAAGAGATATGAAAGTACAAGTAATAATCAGAAAACCTTTGCGGTTAATCCGCATTTCAAATAAAATTATTTGATAATTTTTTAAATTGAAAATAAAGTTTTTTTTTCATAAAATGTACAAATTGTAAGAAAAACGTCTTTTTTTTTCTATAAACAAGAAGCCTAGAAATTTAGTGTTTGTTTTCAGGCTCATACCATCTACTCGTTGTTTTTTTTAAATTGCATTTATTAATCTGAGTAGACTCAAGCAGTTGAAAATTTATATAAGGCTCTAAGCTGTATTTTCTTTTGAGTGTATTAAGTGCACACCCAGCGCATGTTGCCTACTTTTCGGGGTGCAGTAGAGTAGTTCGTGTTATTGTAGCACTGAACGATTTATTGAAAAGTGCGCGCACAGACACAAAAACACACACACACATAGAGTAATACAAACATGGAGCTACATGAAAATGTGTAGATACATTGAAAAGGTGTGCGAGTGGTGTGCGTGCTAGTATGGGTATGTATGTTGGGCTTTTTGTACAATGTTTGGCAGCCGGTCGACGCTTGAGTTTCAATTGATGCTGTGTGGTAACGCTTTATTTTCATTGCAGTACCAACGAGTCTATGACGATGTTTTGGTTGCTAGCGCGGCATTTGGTGCATTGCTATACGACCAGCATTTTAGCATTTCAGACTTGGAGCATTTTAACATTTGAGCGTTACGGCATTTATTAACTGCCTTTAGTCGCAGCTAAATATCAATTACTTAAGCAGTGTTTCAACTGCATTTGCAATTGAATTTTGCATCTCTCATTTACATACTAACATCTACATATACATACATGTATGAGGTTTGTGTGCGTGTACTTTTGCCGCCAGTAGAGCAACTCTGCAAATGGAATCAATCATGTTGTAAATTGAAATTTCATAAAAATTTTATTGGCTTTTTGGCAAAGTGTGTGTATGTTTACAGGCAAATTCATATTTGCATGTGTACATTCCTTTTTGACAAGCTTTGTCAATATTCAAGTTGCGAAATTTTTTTTTTGCTAACATATTTTGATAAATATTTTACCATTTTACATTTTGAATGTCATTTTTATTTTGGTTCACTTTTGACGAAAGATTTACGAGCTATTGTCAATAAGACAATTTCAGATTTTGTGATCAGCTAAGTGAAGCTTAATTAAAAGCTAAGTTTGTACCAACTTTAATGCAGAATATGCATCGTTTTAAAGCTATTACAAATCTGTAAAAAATCACAAAAAAATAACAATTAACGAATAAATTAAAAATTAAAAAAACCAAAAACCATTTAATTCGCAGACTTTAAAAGTTTAAAGGAAAGTAAGCGCTAAACAAACCAAATAGATGTTAGTCAAAAGTTTTAGTATTTTTTGTCAAAAAGGCAAAGAAAATGGTAGTCAAAGAAACACAAATATAGTCTCACTTATACACACATACAAACAAACACACAGCTCGCGTAAACGCATATGGGCAAACAAAGGATCAGCGCCCTTATGTCTTTGCGACTTTTGGTATTTTCCTATTTCTATTAGCTTTTCAGCGGATTTGACATTGCTGGTATTTGTATTGTTGTTGTGCGATTTTTTTCTTCTTAGTTTTGCTCTTTCTCGCAATGTTTCCCCAGTCTCTTTTGTAGAATAAATACAAATATCACACAACGTTATGTTTAACAACCTGTCATACAGATATGTACTAAATTTTTATCGCTAGATCGCATACATATATTTATTTTAACGGTGTTTTTAAATGTTGTGGTTTTTTTTTAGAACTTTATATCAGGTTCTTGCATGGCTCTATCAGACATTTACAGGGCATCCAATTTCATGTGTAACTTAAATATTTACATTTGACTTAACTATGCGTATTTTCGCATAAATTACAAAATATTTCGCATGCATGTTCTGTTCGTGTACCACGCGTTATGTTTAAATATATGTACATGCATACATACATACATATATGTATATATGTTTACCAAACAAAAATAATTTTATGACATTGTTGTAATAAAATTTATTAGATTTTGCTTGTGGCGTCTGTTAAGCTCGTTTGTGCAGTTCTTTTCATTTTAATTTTTTTTCTTTTTGCTGTAATTTGCTTTTTATATGGGGCAGCTTTTTGGTCATAAACTATAATAGGAAATGCCTTTGGGGATAAAGCAGTCTAAAAAGGGTTGCAACTCCATATTGTGAACACACACACACACAAACACGCACACAATCTTCGAAGCATTGGATAATATAGCTAAATTCAGGTTTTATGGTATGTTTTGAGTATGTTTGGAGTGAGTATACTTCAAAGGTCATTTGCATTAGGTTTTAAGCTGAAAAGGTTTTTTCATATTAAAGTGAAGTTTTAAAGCGAGTCCCAATATTTATTTGACATATTTTATTTATAGTTAGTTGATATAGTTTTTGATTGCTATTTTAGTTTAGATTTCGAACTTTTTCTCGAAACTTTGGTTTCTTTTCTGCATACCTTAAAAGTTAGACTTTAATGGAAATGTCGATTTTGCAGTGAAATAAACTAGACGGACGACTACTGCGGCATGTGTCTATGAATCAGTTCGGCTCTAAGCCAAATAAAGCTACGGCCAAAATCAAACGAAACGAAAATGAAACAAAAAACGCGACAGCAACTGCAAACTGCAACACTGAAGCGGTGCAAAGAGAAAAGCCTGAAAATCAAAACGTTTGTGCAATGCAAATGGATGTCCACTGTGGGAAGAGAAAGAGAGACTGTGTGATCCGTGTCACAGCCACAAAAAATGTGCGGTTCACATTGATGGCGGTTAGTTTCGGTCCAGTTTTGTGGACGTGCTGCATTTTTGGCTTTAATGCAATCATCATCAATAAGTCGGTGACAAACTGCTGTTATGCAGTTGTTTTTGGCAATTAACTTTTCATTGGGCGCAAATACAATTAACCGGGGAGTTGAAAAAACCAGAAGCCCCAACTGAAACTGGAAGCGAAATGCAAAACAACAAGACAAAAAAAGAAAAGAAGGAAACTCGTCCTAAGTTAATATTTGTTCAACTGGACAATTGAGAGATGGTAGCGTGCGTAAGTAAAGTTAGTGCCACGCCCCCGTTCCATACCCATTTACAGTCCCAGTCCCAGTCGTACATTACGCGGCAGCTAACCCCCGAGCCACACGAGACTTGACTCGACGCCCCTCAACTCAACTCAACTCGACACGAGTCCCGGCTTTCTCAAGAGCGAACAAGAGTAATGTCGTGGGAGCCTAAGATAAATAACACTTAAGCAAACCAAGGGTATGGCGGATGGTGGTGTGGGGTCGAACTAAGAAACAGAGAGAAACAATTTGCCGTTTGTGCTTTGAAAAATGCATGAGCCAAAGTAAATGGAAAAAGTTGCCCAGTAAAGAAACGACAAACAGAACACATCGCAGCACGGAATAGGAGAAAGAGACACACACAAAAAAAAGTAAGGAATATGAGAGGCTGAGAAACGACTAAAACATATTGCGGTCTGCTCTTAGGCGCAATTTGACATTTTTAGCATGGCCGAATAGTGTGTGCTTTCAGATCGGTCTGACGACTAGTCGTTGATTTTTTATTCGTCCGAACTTTTTAGCAGCTTTATTTATTTGTCGCTTTATTTGCTGACAAGAAATATAGACAATATATTGCAACATACACACAAGCGCACAAGCTCGCACACACATACAGATGACAGTGGCATGTCGCCGCTGACACTTAACATGCCCGTAGACAGTTATTAGGGTCATTGCAGGCAATGGCACTGAGGAGCAGACCGGAAAAGAGCGCACACACAGATAAGTTTCAGTTCGGTTTTTTATCTTTCGTGTTGCCGCTTTTCATCTCCCTCTATTTCTCTGTTTTTGATATGGCTGACAGAGCAAGTCTATGCATGTTGTGTGTGTGCTTTAGAGTTTTGCTGCTGGCCGAAAGTGTTCTACAATTTATAGCGCTGTGCGCCTAAATGAATACATTGAGTTTATAGTATGCCTGTTCTGGCTTATATGAGCGTGTGTTTATACATCTCCTTTTTGCATTCAAGTGTCTTTGTCAATGGCGTCAGGGGAGAATTTACATATGACACTCCCATTCTGTGCGTGTGTGTGTGCGTGTGTGTCTGCCACAAGCTGTTTAGTGCTCCTTTGTGCACTTGGGGGAGCCCGTCTACCATTTTTAGTAAATTGTATTATAGTTTTAGTGCCTGAGTTCAAGTTTTTTTTTTTTTTTTTGCGAGTTTTTTGATGTTGCAATTTCACGCTTGGCAGCTTTGTTGTTGACTCCTGTGTATTGCAAAGTTCTTCAACTGAGCTGCTCTTGGGTCAGTGGCTTATGCTGAAAAATTAGTTAATTTAGTTGCACTCTGGCAAAAAAGGACAATGTTGTTTCGTGAACCGACAATTTGAAACAGGCGAGTGTCGTAAATAGGCTGGGAAATCGTTGCGGCTTTCGTAAATCTTTTATTTGTGCTGCATTCAATTAGTTATTAGCTTGGGCTTTCTGATTTATTTCGTCCATTATTTGACTTAATGATGCCTGAGAGCATGTTATGATTTTCATAATTATTCATATAAGTTATTATAAGAAAAGGGAGATAAGGGAAAGAAAATAATTGCTTGCCATACAAAACTAATTGCTCTTGGAACTATTGTCATTAATTCTCACTCAAAATGCTAAAGTTAAGACTAACATCGATAATTTATATGGATGGGTAGTGTTTTATTATTTTAGCTTGCAAGAGGAGTATCTAAGTTTAAAGGATTGGAATGTCAATACATTATAATAATATTTTTTGGCAAATCACTATTTGTTAAGAATTTATCAAAATGTTGCTAAAATGTGGGTATCCAGCACAGCGAAAAAAAAAATGTTCCATACAAAATCGTCGCATCGGGAATATTTTTTGTTGGCTGCGTGTGTTCTAGGTACCCAGCAAAGTAGCAAAAAATACTAAACTGTTATCGATAGTATCGTTTTATACAATATGTATACATTGCGCTGGGCCCAGGAAATACCAAAACGTATATCTTTTTGTGCCGACTACAGGAATACGAATAGCAAAATGGAAAAGAAAAGTAAAAAACGTGCGGAAAATTTTAGCCACGAGGGCAAGATTATGTTGATTAAATCTGTGGAGTCGCGACCATGCCTGTGGAAGTTGACTGATAAAAAACACTTCGATTTTTTATTTTGTGTTTGTGGGCTTGTTTACTTTTTGCACATGATGCCTCAGTGTGACCATGCATTAGACATTTACGCCGCCGCCGCCGCCGCCGCCGATTTTTGTCATTTATGATGCGCCGCCGCCAAGTCACGAAAAAAAATGCGCCATCGGCGCGCCGACGGCGTAACTAACTTTTAACCCAAAGTTGAAATAAAATAAAAAAAGTACAAAAAAAAAAAAAAACTTAAATTTATCGTATAAAGTTCGATTAGATTGTCTTATCATCTCTAAAAATTAACAGCTGATCACTTGTTCGTTACTCGATTTTGTTTTATTTTTTTTTTAATTTTTTTATTAATAAAACAATTATTTCCACCAAGTACTATGTGGGAAAACAACTGAAAAACTACAAATAAATTTTAAATGTTATTCTTTAAATTATAAAAAAATTTTTTCTTACTGCCCACGCCGCCGGGCGCCGATCTTTTTGGCGGCGCCCCGTTTTGGCTACGCCGCCACCGAAAAAATCCATGGCGTAACCACCATGCATCTCCTAAGCTATGCAATGCAAAATGCCATATTTTTGCCACAAATTAGTTGACTATGGTCACACAATAACACACGCTTCCAAAATATATCACACATTCCTGCCAGGAATTTTTTATTGTGCTGGAGCCGCACCTTAAAGTGTAACAGTTTAGTGAGTTACGGTATATGAATGCCACAACCAGTTTATGTGTGCATAAACATACAATAAGTTCCAAGCAACTCTCAGTTACATGCGGCGTATGAGCAATGCATACAAAATAGCTGAAACGAGTACGCAGCACAGTTTACTGGATATAAATACTTGGGATTTGGCCAACTTGTGACTAACTATCTATTTATTTCATGATAGCATAAAACTCTTATTCGACTACAATCGGAGCGGAAGTGTGAGTCCGCTGCACTCCAGAGAGTTCACACGCAAAAACACACACTTGCAGCAAACAGTAGCAACTTTTATGTGTTATCAAATAGCTGGCAAAAACTACGAAAAAAAACAAATAAAAAAATTTAACCAAATTGACTACCAACACATTTTAGTTTTGTTGTTTATATTGTTTGAGGTATAAATGTTGAGTTGGGCGTTGGCGTTGGCTGAATGGCTGTAGTTTTGGTACAGTTGCAGTTGCAAGTTGACTTGGCTGTCTAACGGTTGGCACAATGGCAAACAACTTGCAAAACACAACACTACAGAACAGAAAATTCATTTGCAAACGAAAATAAAACTTTAGCATTTAACTGTGTGTAAATTTTAAAACATTTTTGAAGCGCTTTTTACGCTGGTTGCCATTGGCAACCTCCTTTTAGAACCCCTCCGCCGCTTAACCTGGCTTACTGCTTGCACTGTGTGTTGTTGTTGATTGTGTGTGTGTTTTGTTGGCCTGGCCGTGACTGTTTTCATTTATTTATTTGGCGTCGTTTTTGTTGCAAGTTTCAACTGTCAAACACAACATCAATTTGTACAAAAAATAAGCAGCGACAACTTTTTCTTTCTGCCGCTTGCTTTGCTTTCTATAAACTGTTTTTATTTTCTGTTAGCTCTCTCTTGCATACATTTGCAAATGTGTATGCGTGGGTGTGTGAGTGTGTGCTAGGACAACAATGCAACCTTAAAAAGTCACATTGCTGCTGATTTATTTTGTAATTCAAAATAAACTTTTTCGGCACCGCCATTTGTAAATGCAAAACGTGCGAGACAATTGCCGACATTTATGAACCGTGGCATTCTTAAGGGTTAGCCCATTACTTCTCTTCTGTATACATACATTGCGAGGGTCTGTTGTGTTGTCGGTGTATAATGAGTTTTTTTTTTTTCAAAGAAGGTGTTTAGATATAAAAAATAAAAGTTTTTTTTTTAATTTCGTATTTTTGTATTTGTATTTCACTTATCAGTTGGCTATTGAGATTATAAATAATCCTAAATGATTATATAAACTCAAAAATTTAAATATTGAATTTCACAAAATTGAAAACTTTCATAAAACATACAAGAGAAATGTTTACAAAATTTAATAAGAAAATACAAATATTAATTAACATAATAATTAATTAAATGAATTAAAACAAAATGCTTTGGTTTTCCAAACTTTTAGTATTGGCAACATCAGTTTTGACCCTTGTTGCAAAACTAACGAGCTCACCAACTCCATAGTATGGTGGAAATTAAAAAAATACTTGCACTCAAAGCGGTTATTATTATTTCTTGCTTGTTGCGTTAGCTAAAGAAGAGAAATGTCGAGAGGGGAGGGGAGCGCGTAAAGTTTTTTGGCCACAAGCAGCAAGTTTCAAGCTGCAAGTTGCTCAACTTGCGCCCGCGATAAGAAGAGCAAAATTTTCTAATTAAATTCATTTGAGACCCTCACGCACTCAAGGCTGCTGCGTGCTGTGAATTCGAATTCCGGCCTTGCCAACAAAAAGCCTTCTTCGCCACCCCTCAGTTTAGTTTGCTGACCGAATGACGTTGCCACGAAAAAGCTGCCGCTGAATGTTGCACAATTTGCAATCACCAACGGAAAGAAATCGCATGGGCTGTGCAGACATCTTTCCCACTCTCAGTCTCATTTTCTCTCCCATTCTTGCACTCTCTCACTCGCTCTCTGTACTTTCTTGAAATCTGTCGTATCTATGCTGCTTATGCGGCATCGATGACATTGTGTGTAGCATAAAGTAATTTCCGTCTTGCACAAGCGTCGCTTCCGGTGCGGCAAACGTGCGCCAAGCCCTGACACTTGCTGCAGATGTCATATGTGTGTTTGTGTGTGTGCGTGTGCCACTGTATGTGTATGTCAGTGTCATCGCATTCAGGTTTTTTTTCTGGTTTTGCTCACACGCTAACATGGAAATAATCAAAATGTCGCATTGAGATTGAAAATCACTGCATTTGCCAACACTTCCGCTCAAGTGATGAGCAAGTTGTTGCCTCCGTCTGTGTGTGGTTTTGTGTGTGTGTGTGACTGTTTATAGGTTAGTGGTATGTATGTGCTTGGATTTAACAGTCTGTTATCAACCAAATTGATAATAAGTTGCTGTTAAAGACAGCCCTAAGAGAAATTTGCCATGTAAGCAATTTTTTTAAGACGTCTTTTTGGGACGCTTCAATTTTGAATTGCAATTGGGTGCGAGAGTCGTGGCGTATGCGTAATTTTTCAGCTTTAAGGCGTAAGCGAGCATTAAGATTAAGTACGAGCGAAGCATAAAAGGGGGCGTAATGATGCGATGGAAATGATGCAACAGAAAACTGTACAAGATAAAGTTATTGTGTGAATCATTTGTGCTGAACGGAAATGACACAGAATTCAAAAGATATGTGCGTTCGATTGGCAGGTCTGACGAGTAACTACTGCTGCTGCTGTTTTCTTGTGATTGGATTGTACTGGAGAGCTCGGAGGACGACGCATTATATATAAGGCAAAGAAACAATTTTCTATACTTTGTGCTTTTTATTGGCGTGTTAGGAACTTATATTTGGAACATTACCATTCTTTGACTTCTAACTAAAGATGGGCATGTGCCCATGTTGGGCCCCTTACGAAAAATTGCCGTGTTTTACCGTGTCAAAGTCTTGTCACGGAAAGCACGGTACAGAAAGAACCACTGTCAGGATTTTAAATATAGATATGGAGCAAGTAAGGGCAACAGTAAAAGCCATAAAGCCAGCAGTCTCCTGAAAAACAAGCGATCGCAACAAATGCTAATGCGTTTTCCAAGTTGATGGACTTAAATTGTTCAAAAAGGAAAAAATTTAAAAAAGTGCTGAAGAATTAGAAATTGATAAATATTTAGCGATGACTGTGTCTTGTGACACGAATGTCTTAGATTTCTGGAAACAAAACAAAAGTATTAAAAGTTTGCAAGCATTGGCCAGAAATATTTTAAATATCGCAGTTAGTTCGGCAACGAGCGAACGTTTTTTTTCCACGTCTGGCATCATTTTTAATGAAAACATAACTCGACTAACCAGTAGTAATTTAGATAAAATCTTATTTTTACTTAAAAATATGCACTAAAATACCCTATAAAGTATATATATTCTTGATCAGCATCAACAAAATGGAGACAAATGTTAACGGTTAAGTTAAAATTGTAAGGAATGAAAAATGTTTGAATTTATTAAATAACATTAATAAAATACTTACAAATACAACAAAATATTGGGTTAAAAAATTGTTTTGATTAAGAGCGCCCGTGTTAGTCCGTGCCGTGTCAGTGCGTGCCGTGCCTCTAAAAAAAATTCCTTGTTGGGCCGTGTTGGGCCTCAGTTTTTATCAGCCGTGTTTGGGCCGTGCCGTGCCTCAAAATGGAGGCCCATGCCCATCTCTACTTCTTACTGAAATAAATAAAGAGAGATTATTTTATTTCTGGACTCTAACTTGTCCTTAAACAATCATAAAGTATTGCTTGACCACTAACGGTTAAGGCGTAGTTGTGTTTTCAATAAGGATAAACGAAACCTTCAAATGTGAAGTCTTAGGGCCATATAACTTATGCACTTGGGGCTTATCCTCAGCCAAATGGCCAACGTCGAGCAGTCGCCTGAGTTGCCGCTGGCAAAACTTGGTCGGAGGACAGCCGGCGTATTAAGTATACGACATTGGCAACAAAAAAAACTAATGCGGCAAAGTGAAAGCTAAACAGCCAAGAGCAGCCACAAGAAGCAACAAATAGTAGTAGCAAGTGGCACAACAAGCAGCTACTTACTTAAAAAGCATTGAGCCTAAGTAAACTTTTACGCCCAGCATTTTGTCCATCCGTCCCTTCAGATGGCGACCTCGACTGCACTTTAGGATGAGATGACAGGGAAGAAGTGTTGGTGGGGGCGACGAGTGCTTAATGCAAGGCAAATGAAGTACAAACAGTTGGGCTCTTGCTTGGCATTAAAGTTATGCCGCTGCAAGTGAGTAACGCATAAAAATAAGATGTCGGCGAGCAAAAATATTGACAAGGCCGAAAGGACCGCGAAGTTAAGAATGTAGCTTAAGAGTCGCCACAGAGCAAGAGAGAGAAACAAAGATGAGCAGACTGTGTTGCCTTGGCCTGTCAGACGCAAGCGGCTTATGAATTAATGCAAAACAGATTGCCAGTCGCTTAAGGCGACACTTTGCACCTTTTTTTGCCTGCTCTCTCCACAATATTTCTTTTCTGTTTCTTTTTGTTTTATTTTTTTTGTTTTCGCTGTGTGGTAGAGAGTCCCTTAAATATTTACCAACTGCAGGGCAAAAGGAACATCTAAAAACTACCTGCCTGCTATTTAAATTGCGTGGCCAGGCTCAAGGCACAATTTATAGCACCTGACTGGAGATGGGATAGTGTGTGTGGGAATAGAATGGCTTCACCATAGCTGGCTGCCTCTAAGGCAGTTGACGGTGATGAGGGTCTACCTCTTACCTGGATGGCTGCTGCTATCTGTTTGCTCTGATCTGTGTGTGACTCTGCTTTCGATTCCAACATTTTCATTTTCAATTTGAATTTTTATGCCGTGTGCCAGGTAGCTTGTAAAAAGTAAATATCCTGACGGCAGCGTCCTTGCAAATGTTTGTCGCTTTATTAGTTTATCACAATTTAAGCATCTCGGGCATTTCGCTGTCCAAAACGGATGCGAAACGCAAAGCGGAAGCAGCATCTGCTGCTGCTGTTTTTTTGCACCTACTTTTTCTTATACTTCCTTGATTTGGTGACTCTTCAGCCATTGTCCTGCGTCCTGAGTCCTTCGTCAGAGATTTTTGTCTTATACTCTTTGTTTTCACTGTTCGATTTTTTTTTGTTTTTTTCCAGACTTTTTTCTTGTGTTTTATTTGCAGCTCGCGCGTTTTGCGTCGCACGTCGTTTTCAATAAATTAATCAGTCGAAGTGCTTTAGTTTTGCACCAGCAGAATGTCAGGGGGAGCAGGACCAGCAGCAGCGTTAGCTTGGCAACTCAATCGCGATAAAGCCCTCCAGGTAAATTATAGTTATTTGATTTTGTTGGGTGATTTGTTTGCCCCATCGTTTTTTAAAGCTGACATCAAATTGAATTGCATTCGAGTTTGGCTCTAAGACTACTTTTCGGTGTTATTTTTTTTTTTTTGTTCTCGCCATTGCCCAACCGAAAAGTAATAGAGCCCAAAATTATGTAGCATGCATAAATTTCGGCTGCCAGGAAGCCGCCGTCTCGTTTTCTGCTTCTTATCATCATGAAAACCCCAAAAAACTTTTGCATGTGTGAGCATATTTGAGTGTGTGTCTGTGTGCGTGTGTAAGTGTGTGAATGTAAAAGAGAAACTCCATTAGAAGCAGACACAAGAGATGAAGGAAATTATAATGATCTTGGTATACACTATAAACAAATAATTTACGTTATTCTTAGAATAAGCCAATATAAATATTCAATCAAAACTAACAAAGTATTCAATAAATTAACAGCGTTTAATAATAAAATTAACACAGTGCACTGCTTTAAAATATATCACGTTAAACTTAAAAATTGTTAGGCTGAAATATAGGATTTACAATAATTTGTATATTTTGACTTCATTTTTACTTCTTACGAGAATACCCCTACTTGCGATACTAAAAGATAATTTCATTTGGTTAATATTGAATAAATTAAATGGGATTTCAATGAATATATTTTAACATTAACTTGCTATAATTTTTAACATGCATTGAATTTTAAATATGTATTTCCTAAGTCCCAACGATACCAAGCAATTACTACACCTTAAGGAAGTGTATATTTCTGTGCTTGGCTAAGACAACGGGGCAGCAAAGGCTTATATTCGGAGCGAAGACGATGGTGGCATAGCAGTTAAATCTGTGCATACAAGTTGGGGGGATTGAAAGTGCATAAAGTTGAGTTTATTGTTGGCTAAAGTATATGCTTTATGCTTCATGCTTTATGGTGGTAATGGAGCCGTTTCTATACGCGAGCGTACTCACACACACATACACACACACACACACTTCCACACTTACCCATATGCACCAATCTTTATCAGGCAGGCAAAGAAATTATGACGGAAATCTAAAAAGTTGTGCATTAAAACTTGTTTGTGGTCGGTTGGGTTGTGCTTCCTCAGAGTTGGGAGTTCTTAGATGTCGTGCGCCACTCATAAATATCAAAAGCAACAAAGCCAAAAGAAGGCGTTGCCTAAATGGATAGCAATTATGTGAGGCCTTTGGACCTGCACTCTAAGATTCTATGTACTGAAAATAATTCAACTTTTACCTCAATATTTCACACCACCCCAAATAAAAAACCAAATGCCCGAAAAACTTTTACTGCACCTGGCAAAAATGAAGTGAAGAGTGCTTTTGGATTTTGTTTTGGAATTGTTGTGTTTAATGAATAACTTTTTGTATCGCTGCCCTAAAACAATTTGAGCTTTGAGGTAAAAATCTAATCACGATGTTTCTAATGAGATTATAATATTTTTAAAATACATATATACAAACTACATTCTCAATTGCTAAGAACAAAAATAGATTTTGAAGGATGATAAGGAGCAATTTAATTACTTTATTCTTTGAAATCACGATAGAAACAATTACCTAATTGTATTTTTCACAATAAAATTGACTTCAATACTTAAAATTTTTGCCAATCTCTTTAAAAGTTGTGTTGATCACGAAGCATAGTTGGGCGGCAACTGTCATTGGGCTGGCCAATGGGATACTTAAAATCCAATGACCATACAATAGAATTGCCTGGCGACAGCATCAGGTTTTAAGGTTTAGGTTCTGGCTCAGCGTCAGCCTTAGCCTCTGCCTCGGCGTCGGCATCGGCGTCGACGGTAGCCACAGAATTTAGCACAAAAATATTTTCAATTATGATGCCAGGAGTGAGGAACTCTAGAATTTTTCAATTAAATTGCGGGGGCTGTTGGGCATTGGGGCGTGGTCATGTCCTAGGACGACTTGCCAACTCAAAATGGAATTGTTGTTGTAGTTGTATTTGTGGTGGGTAGTAAAAGTGCTAGACATAAAGGTAAAAGCATTAAAGTTATATGCGCTTTAAACTAGCCATTGTTGCTGGTTGCTGCAACTGGTCTTGCGCTACTTTTATGTGCCAAGGAAAAAGTTGTCGCAGTTTTGGTGGTAGTGGCTAACACCCCCCCTTCCCTACACATCGCCTCTCTTTCAACGCCCACAAGGTGTCCAGCTGCACAGCCTGGGACTAAGACCACAGTTAGAACTGAGAGAGTCTGAGAGTGTCTCAGCTACCTTGACAGTAGTCAGCCAAAAGGATTTTATTTTTTGGCTTTTAATACACTGCATAAAATCTGATTGGGTCAAACGTTTATCAGAGTAGTTAAGTGACAATGAAAATACAAAAAACAAGATGAAAAACAAATATTAAAGTGATTTTTATAAGTTTAAAAAAAGATTGCACGAAAAACTTTCAATATAAAATTATTCAATATTTTTTAATACCAAATCCTTTTGACTTTTTGACATTTTATTCTTAATGAAATTTTAAATTTTCAAAATGATTAACAATTAAAGCTCTTAACAATGTTTTTGCTATCATTATACTAATATCACCAATATAAAAATTAATATAATTTTATTTTAGTTTTCATTAATACTTTGAATAAATCTTTTATGAATGTTTTCATTCGCTTAAGTGCATTGCAAATTCGTGATTACCTTCTGGACACTTGCTGTGAGGGTCTTTTGTTTTTGCGGTCTGCTTTTGTCCAATAATTTGGTCTATTTAATGGCAGCACAAAATGCATATTGCAACGTATCTGTAGCTGGCAAATGGCCTTAGTCGCTTAGTTTGCTCTCTGCACCAGTTAGACCCAGTTCCCCCCACCCTCCCTTTGCTCTGCTGCAAAGCTTTGCCAGCAGAGTCTGTGCATAAAATAACAATATGATGCTATGGCCCGAGTGCCAGGGAGTTTTTCCATTTATCCTGGCAGAACCATAGGAAAAAGCGACTAGGATGCGACTTATTATGCATTAGCAGATGTCAAATTTGTTGCCATTTTGCGGCGCTGAGAGCAAAGTATGTATTTCTATATATATATATATTTATATCTATTTGTACATTGATTTTTTTTTTATCAATGTCTTAGATAATTTTCTCCAGTTCTGTTGATATTTGTATGTACTATATAATTTCTGATAGTTGACAGACGAGTGATATGTGTCTAACAGAATATGTATCAGAAATATAAATCGTAGGTCATTTTTGGTTTTGCTTTGATGCTTTCAATTTAGTTAATTAGTTTCTTGAAGGGCTTTAAACCACATAATGTATAAGCCAGCTGAAAATGTTGGCAATGTTGTTGCTGTCCAGCCAACCACGCCCTCCTTCGTCACCGCCCACAGATTTTCGGCGTTTTGGCCGGCCTGGTTGGAGCCAATCACGATAATTGTCGCGTTCATTTTTCATTTGACAACTTGATACAGCAGCACTTACAGTTACAGCCTTGACAACTGGCGCGTTATGACAGTTGCCAGAAAAAAGAAAGAAAGAGGAAGAAAAAAAAAAATTAACTCGAACAGCAAGAAACACCCCCATACAAACATTCTTATACTATATACTTATATGCTGCGAGTGCTGCATTAATATTTGTAATAATTCAATAAGAGTTGGTTCATTTGTCATATTGCTCATTCGCCATGTGCAACGGAAACGGAAACATCGGCGACCAAGTGAAAGCACTCATTACCCATACATTACCTCACTTACTTACTGCCTGCCTGCCATACCCGTCTTTCCCCAGCCCCATATTTTTGCCAACCAGGTGCGTCGTCTTTTCAGCTGCTGCCTCTCGCCTTTGCCATTATAATAAATATTTGATTATATTATATGGTATATAGTACTTTGGCAGGCTTTAAGTTGAAAGCTTTGGTAAAATTGGTACAGCTGCAGTTACGGTTACAGTTGACCCAGTTGCCCAGTAACTGAGCTCAACTTTACTCAACGCAACTCAACTCGACTGAACTGCACTGTGCTAAGGTACAGAAAAGCAAATTGAATGACGCTGCCCTGAACTCCAGATGAGCAGTTGCATGCAGTTCAATGTACCTTTGGCTACATAAAAGCCGACACTAGAGGGATGCCATGTATGTTTCTGTGAGTAAAATATTTACTGTCGTTGCTAATAATCTTAACATTTTTCGATCGTGTTTGATATTTTTGCTTAAGTGTCAATTATGTTGTTTGTATTCAAGATACT
The DNA here is from genome assembly GCA_018901835.1 of Scaptomyza graminum. NCBI lineage: Eukaryota > Metazoa > Arthropoda > Insecta > Diptera > Drosophilidae > Scaptomyza > Scaptomyza graminum. Next base: position 1,695,264 of record JAEIFL010000302.1, read on the forward strand.
CAGATTAAATAAAGTGTTTGTTTTTTTTTTTAAATAATTGTAATATCACTCATAAGAAAAAAAAATTGGTTCATATAAGTAATGTTTGGTGGTTTGTGTTTATTATCTATAGTCTTATTTATCCTGTTAACAAATAGCTTTTGTAATCTTATCGATTTCATAGATATTTGTGAAATATTTTTAAGCCAAACCTTGACACACACAATTTTGTTCAACAAGCATAAACTTAAGCATAAACTTAAGCAAGGATTATTTAAAGCTTCATTGATTTCACATTTCTTTCAATACTTTTTCCTAATCCCATAACAATTCAGGCAACCCATGCGTGTGGTTTCTCTTTTGACTTGCCTCATGCCACACAAACACGTTCGTTGCTTGTCAATGCATTATTAAGACAACAACAGAATAGACTGCAGCTAGGGCTCAAATGCAGTTCTCTATATACATACATACAGTTTTCAGGCAGCTGCTGTCTGGTATGCACAAAATTTGCAAAAGTGCAACACTTATATAGACTTTGTTGCATTCAGCAGTAGCTGTGAAGTAAGTTGGCCCAAGGCTCGCGTTTAATCGCAATGCAATCACTCAGAGCAACAAACTGCAAGCCCAAAAATGTTTTGGGTCAGTTCCTTTAGCTGCTGCTACTGGGGCCAACAACAGCATCAACAACAAGGCCGCATGAGTTGAGTTGAGTTTAAGTGTTGCACGCTTTTAGGCTGCTGCGGTATTGTTGTCAATCACTTTGCAATTTGGCAAATGCTCTTTGAACACCACACAGACAATAAAAATAGGAAGCAGCAGTGAATTGTTTTGTATTGCCTAACGCAAGCTGTGGGCGTATGATAAATGCGGTCCTGTAACTTTATTGTGCACCCAACATTCTCTCTCTCTCTCCTCTCTCTGTCTGACATAGTACGTAATTTCACTATCACTGGACAGAGAGTTTCGTAGTTCTCGTATTGTGTAGCATGCCACTTGTGAGAAGGGGCTGCACGTTTTTTTCTCTACCACCAATTGTCATTGCTTGGCCGGTAGTGGCTGCCGAAGTCTAGCCAAGCTCGACTGACTCATAGTTTAGTTTGCCTGCTGTAGACAATGCCAGACACCTTTGTATCAGTCAAGAGGTTTTTTTGGTTCGACGGAAGTGCTGTCAGAGTGTGAAGTAGGCCCTTGCCAGGCCCCCATCACATCTGCGCTGGCGTTATATTGATTTAATTATGTTTTGATTTTTATACGTTTAAGAACACCATGAAGGTGGTTTTTTTCCCATTCTGGTGATTTAGCTATATTTTGAGTTTTGTATATTTAAGAATGCCATGAAGGCCATGCCGTATTACTTTATTGTTATTATTTACCAGTACCACGAAGGTAAACTGAGTTTGTATAAGATTTAAGAGTTACCGAAATGAACTATGCTAACAGAACAGAAATAGAACAGAGTATGTCAAGTTAAAGTTATGTATGTTAATAACAGAATTCGCCGCGAAGGGCGAGGCGATCGCGTTGAGCGTGAAGCCAAGTTAGTAGGGATGCAACATCGAAAAGAAAAACATCGATAGTTGTAATATCGATTTTATAAATTGGTAAACATCGATGCTTCGATATATCGTTTAAATTAACATCGATATGTTTAATACTCTTGTTTTGCATTATCTCAAAGCTACTCCACTGCTAGCAAACGCTGAAGTAATAAAATATTTTTACCAATAATCAGTTCTAGCATTCTAACGCCCTAAAAAAAACTAAAACCAAACTGAAAAATTTTTTTTTAATTTTTCTTTTTTATTTTGTAACGAATTTAGAAACAATAACTTAGAAAGCCTCTTTCATTGCAATCGGTTGCGTACATCGAAAAGAATAACATCGATATTCGATACATCGAAAACTTGAAAAAAAATATCGATGCATCGAACATCGATGTATCGTTTGCATCCCTACAAGTTAGTGTGAAACGGAGTACGAAAGCGTATAGAAGTGTCGGCGGCCGATCGCACGAGCGAGTACGAAAAGTTATAGTATAATCAGATTTAATTTAGGAAACGCCATAGGAGTCAGCACGTTGTAAATTCGTACGTATAGTTATATATGTACTTATATATAAGCCCATTGCTTTTTGAAGGCGAGTTGCCAAATAAAACCCACGCTAATATTTCCCACTAATACCCACGCGCGTTTTGATATTGTCGGTTTACCGTTGTTCGCAAATGCGAACACAAACACGCGTAAGTATAACGGTGTGATACCCTAACCTCGCCGAGAACGGAGTCTGTGCGACCAGCGGCACGTTTGCTGTGGGCATCCTAGCAATATCCAACCTTGATCACCCGACTTACGCTTACCCTCAATTTCACGAAGCGTCTCGAAGTTAATATAAATTTCTTGTGACGCGGAGCCTAGCCAGACTTAGTTATACCCCGACCACCGCTTCTTTACAAGTGGCGCCCGAGCAGTGAAAGAGGCGTAGTGCAATTCGGGAATAAAGCCCCCAAATGCGCTACGAAGAAATCGAGTATACCCGGCTATACCCTAGCTATTGTGCGTGTGTGTGTAGAAAAAAAACGGCAGAAAATTGTGTGCAAAACGTTGTCAAAGTGCGAAGAAGTTGACGGCGAAGCAAGGCGCGCCGATTAAAAGAACGGGACTTGTGTTCGCTAAGCAGGCGTTTCGATCTGCTAGCGGCGCGACGAATGTGGCGATGAAGGCGCGAGCGACAAAACACGTAACGGGAAAAGTGAACGGGTCGATGAACGCGGTGCAGCGCGTGTCAAAGCGACAAAAGTGCGAGTCGGTTTGAGCGTGGCTGCTGGTCGTCGAACAGTGGGACGAGAGTTGTGAAAAAAAAAAAATAATTGAGTGTTCGAACTCACTAACGATATGTTAACAATTGCAAAACCATTCAAATTTACTTTTTGTTTTGCTTTTGACCGCCACCAGCAGAACAACAAAGCGCGCACATGCATACTCATAAATACGCACAGACACACACAAACACTTACAAACAAACATAACGAACTTCTTTAAAAAGTGAATGATGGTGTGGGATACCCTACCTAGTTTATTTGCTATATTAATTGATTAATTAATTAATATTATTAAACTATTTTTAGTAATTTCTCAATTGTTTGCTAAGCGCCAACTTATGCTTATTAAGTATGCAATTATTGCATATGTATATATAATATCCACAGTAGCACTTATATAATATTAGGGTACATAACATTCTTCATTCGTCAGTTCATTTTCTTATTACAGAAGTCCGCTATGTTTGTCTGTAATTGTGTGTGTGTGTTGTGTCTGTGCATTCACGAAGAAGCAAAACAGAATTGCCTTGGACGAATGATGTTGCTGCATACCCTAACTAGCTTATTTTCTATATTTATCAATTAATCAATTAATATTATTAAAATATTTTAGTAATTTCTCAATTGTTTGCTAAGCGCCATCTTATACTAATCAAAGTATGCATTTATAGCAAATATATTATTGAAGTACATGTCCACAATAACACTTATAATTTATTAGGGTATTCAACAGTCATCATTCTCTTTGCTTAACAGCTGCATGGCTCGACCGTCCCGGGCTGGGGCTTCTCTGCTGCTGCACCAAGCACCAATACCATCATACTTATTTTGAGCAGAGAAAATGTTTTTACAACAAACACATACTATTTGCTATGCTAACGCTGCGAAAAGTTTTGAATTTTTCTACGCATATAACGCTGTGATGGTCACGCGGTGTGAGTTTGCATGTATTGAAAAGAACGTTTTGCGCTACCCGCGCCTATAGATGTTAACAAATCGAAAAAAAAAAACTTACAAATAAAAATAGCAATACTTAAAATAAAGCAAAACAAAAGAGAAAATAATAAATAATTGAGATAAAATAAAAAGGAAATAAATCGAAATAATAAACAATCGAAATACAGGGGAAAAAAATAATAAATATTTGAGATAAAATAAAATAATAAATAAATAATAAACTAAAAGAAATTACAAGAAAAAAAAAACGATGGCCGAACCAAACGTTGCAACGCCGGAGGATCGCATCAACCCAGGCGTGGGTTCACGATGGGTCTACCACTGCCGGAAGGAGGAGTTGAAACGAATAGTAAAGAAACTCGGCCTGGATCAGCTTGGGAAGGTAGACGATCTGAGAAAAAGGGTATGTACGTTTATCAGGGAGGGAATGGCACCCCACTATCAACGAGCTGGTCTTGTTGAGGGCACACCAATTTTCCAAAGCGAGCGACGGATTCGCAGCGAAGCTAGCTCCGAAGTATGACGGACCCTTCGTAGTAAAGAAGTTCGTCTCACCGAACGTTGTGCGTTTGTCGAAAGAGGGAGAGCGCAGAAGCAAAATCGCCAGCATTTCCCAGTTGAAACCCTTCCAAAAAGAAGACGAGGAGGCGGAGTCGGATGAGTCGCCGCGCGATGTGAATAACCAACAGCGAACAAGTGTTTTTCGCGTTTTTCTTCCCTTTTTCAGAAACCCTACTAACTCGTTAATCCCCGAACAACAATGAAGAGCACGTCGAATATACAGCGTTGTAATTTTAAATATTTTTTTCTTTTTAAACAGAATGGAAAGCAAGATCAAAGACGAAGTGTCCCCCGGAAGCCGCGGCAAGCCCCGGGTGGTGGACGACGAAATGACGGAGAGAGAGCGCCTCAGAGCACGCATGATTAAGCACGTGCTCTCCTCGGTGGTGACCGAAGAGCCCTCAGGAAGCCCCGGCGAGCCCCAGTTTGGGATGGATGAACACTCAGAGGTGCAGGAGTGCTCCGGAACGCATGTGAGCAAGCATGTGCTCTCCTCGGCGTCGGTGGCTACCGAGGATGAGGAGATCGGGGTCCGGCTTATGGAGGTCACGACGATCCGCGTGGGACAAACTCGATCACAGCCGAGTGAATCGGCCGCGAGCACAGCGCCTTCCGAGGTAACAGGCGGCAGCGTTGCGGAGCTGGGTGAGGATGCCAAAGATAGCGAGGAGCCATTCGAGGGAGTGTTCGGCTGGGAAGTAGGGCTGGAGGCGGTTCTGGAGGAGGGTGAATCCCCACCGTGCAGCCCGAAAACCCCCAGCGTAACAAAACCAGTGGGATGGAGGTGCTATCCAGGCGAGGAGATCCTGACGGCAGAGGCGGTCGATAAGATTGCATACTTGCTGCGTAAGAAGGGACTAGGAGGACGACGCAACCGGTTCACCGCATGGGCTGGAGAAGGAGTGTATGCCGTGACTCCGCACCGCGACGGCACGGTCACGGTCACGAAGAAAGGGGGGGATGTGAAGTAGGCCCTTGCCAGGCCCCCATCACATCTGCGCTGGCGTTATATTGATTTAATTATGTTTTGATTTTTATACGTTTAAGAACACCATGAAGGTAGTTTTTAAACGTTCTGGTGATTTAGCTATATTTTGAGTTTTGTATATTTAAGAATGCCATGAAGGCCATACCGTATTACTTTATTGTTATTATTTACCAGTACCACGAAGGTAAACTGAGTTTGATAAGATTTAAGAGTTACCGAAATGAACTATGCTAACAGAAGAGAAATAGAACAGAGTATGTTAAGTTAAAGTTATGTATGTTAATAACAGAATTCGCCGCGAAGGGCGAGGCGATCGCGTTGAGCGTGAAGCCGAGTTATTGTGAAACGGAGTACGAAAGCGTATAGAAGTGTCGGCGGCCGATCGCACGAGCGAGTACGAAAAGTTATAGTATAATCAGATTTAAGTTAGGAAACGCCATAGGAGTCAGCGCGTTGTAAATTCGTACGTATAGTTATATACTTATATATAAGCCCATTGCTTTTTGAAGGCGAGTTGCCAAATAAAACCCACGCTAATATTTCCCACTAATACCCACGCGCGTTTTGATATTGTCGGTTTTCCGTTGTTCGCAAATGCGAACACACACACGCGTAAGTATAACGGTGTGATACCCTAACCTCGCCGAGAACGGAGTCTGTGCGACCAGCGGCACGTTTGCTGTGGGCATCCTAGCAATATCCAACCTTGATCACCCGACTTACGCTTACCCTCAATTTCACGAAGCGTCTCGAAGTTAATATAAATTTCTTGTGACGCGGAGCCTGGCCAGACTTAGTTATATCCCGGCCATCGCTTCTTTACAAAAGCAAGCGCAGATCCTAGATTAGTTCTATGTTTTTGAGTACGAGTGGGGGCGAAAATAATGTGCCGACAGCATGCCCATATACCGTTTCAAACCCCCCAAAAACACTCTGCACTTGGACGAAAGGGGCCCGAAAGTGAAATAAAATTCATTTGGCGGGTGTAAGCTTGTAGTTTAAAGTTTGACGCGTCGCTTGACACTTAGACAGCAACAACTCATCAACGTCATGAGCAGCAAAAAACGCTACTAAAACTGAACTAAAGTGGAAACTGTGAAACAATATTAGTCGTTACACACAAACACACACACGAACACAGATTTGGTAGCATTTTGGCTAGGTTACTTCTGCATCCGCATATGTGTGTGTGGTGTGTGAGTGTGAAATGCCTGTCTGTTACAACGCCAACGACAGCAACATCAACGACAGCAACGCTTTCAAGTGGCATGCAAACATGCGAGAAAAAATGCTAACAACTGCTGCCAACTCTTAGGCGACTCTCACAATTAGCAAAGAGCGTTCAACAAGTTTTAGCATCCTGGCTTACTATTAATGCGATAATGTAATGATCTACAAATGTTGTTGAATGTAGTTGATAGCAGCAGTTTAACTGAAAACTTGTTCATGTTGAGTTTAATATTATTGAAAGAAAGTAAATTAGAAGCATTCATTAGCAAAGGAAAATTATATGGGGACTTAAAGCGTAAGCGTTTGTTTAATTAGCATGCAATAACAATATGTATCGTAGCTTATTTACTAATATTTTGCACAACATAAAACTCCAATTTGCAATGAAGACTTTCAATCAGATTGAACTATGTTGCAAAATGTGAGTTAAAAAAGTTTGTTGGAATTACAAAATTGCAATTGTGAGAAAATAAAAATTAACTTAATAGTATAGAAAATAAAAATCTAGTTTTCGAATAATCTGGTTAAGCCATACATTTTTATTTTATTTAAACTTGTGGCATTTTTTTAAAGCTTACAAAAAGGGATTTAAGAGACAGTCAGCTTTCACATTTTCTCACTTCAAAGAAACAAAAACAAAACTGTAAATTAACTCAGCTTGGTGCTTTTAAGATATGAATGCTGCTAGTATAAGCCATCAACAAGTAAAGAAATGCAGCCCACAAAAAATTCGAACTTGATGTTTTTCGGAACGTTTCTCAAATAGTTGTTGTCACTGAGTTGCTGTCAGGGTGCGTGCTCCCGACTGTTGACAGTTGCGTCTCTGCTGTGTTGTCAGCTTATTTGACTTTGTCTCTGTGGAAAGGCCTAGTCATATACTATATGTCGCATAGCTTAGTTACTGCATATGAAGAAGGTGGCAGGATGTTAAGTTTGGAGGTTTACTTGTGGGTCGCTTGGCCTGCAATTTGAGCTGTCCCTTTTTGACATCTACTGGGAATTGCCAAGGCTGTTAGTCTCTGTTGTTGGTGCAACAGAGACAAATTTTTTTTTTTTTGTCTTGGTTTTTGTCTTCTTTGCTTTACTTGCGCGCTGTCATTAAGTTTTATTTAATTCTGACTTTTGTTTGACTGTTTTGCTCGCTGCTGCGTCTCTGGTAGTTCTCTTTTATTGTTGCGACAGTTTTTGCCAACAAATTGCTTAGCGTCAAGTGTCATGTAATTACGCTCACACATACACCAACGCACATATATGTACACATGAGCAGGGTGCTTGTAGAGGGGGTTGGACAACATGTTGTTATTAGATTGCTGCTCGCTAGTCGCTTGGGAATGTTTCTTTTAATTTTCTTTCGCTTTTGCAATTGTTGCTTGTCATGTTGCCGCTACTGTGTGGCCCACGAATTAATGCTATAATAATAGTTGGCCTTTTTACTGCTGGCTAATGATGCTAAACTTGAATCCAGCTGTGCACTGCTGCTGCGCAGGCTGCTAATTATGCGTATATTTGTTCTTTAACCTCAATTGGGGATTGAGATTATGATAGTATATATGGTATAAATTTATATAACCGTTTGCCAAATACATAAAATTCTTGCAAGTTAATTATGTTTAATAAACACTATTAGTCGGACGAAATATTATTGGATAGCACCAGCTAGTGTTATTCCTTCTGTTTACACAAGTTCAACAGTAATTTTATCAAAATTTAAATGATATGTGTAGATGGAAAATCTATTTTTGTTATTTATGTCGGGTTAGTAACCAACGTTTGTTTGAGGTTATATATGTACAACAAGCAAGCTTTTATGCTAGCACGGACAATGAGAAGGTTTTAATTGCTTAACACTTCTATAACAGTGTTGCAAATGAACCTTACAATATTTTTTTTAAACTTAGTCCACCGCAATATTTCTTTTCAAAAACTAAACCGATTTAACTTCTGTGCTCATGTCTGCTCAGCTGGTTGGGTTATTAAAAATGTAGCAGATAAAACTACAGCTTACAATGCTAAACGAAAAATTTGTCCAAACGCTCATTTCTAACTTGTCGTGGGTCTGGCCTGGTTTGTTCTAAACTAAACTAAACTGTTTTCGCGTCCCTGGCCACATAATTAGAGTTTCGGTGTAGCCGTGGCGCCATTTTAAAATTGGCGCATAAAATGTCAATTGGATCAACTTAAATGTGCTCTACACAGAAGGACGATGAGAACGACGATGGTTGTTGCTACTGTTGCCTGTGGGACCTGATGTCCTCCCTGGCAATTTACAATGCCCAGAAATGACTTCCCGGCTGCTGATGTTGCTGTTGCGGCTGCTGCACTTTCAGGTTAATTTTGGCATCACGATACGCGATGACCTCGCAGCTTTTCCATATATGTGGCAACTGCTTCACACACACACACACACACACACACACACACACACACACACACACACACACAAACTTGCTGTGTTTTGGCGGTCGTTTTGTCTCTCCGTCGTTTTGACTGTGACTCTGTGTTGTTGGCGCTCCATTTTGAAAGCAATGTGTGTTTGTGCTTTGACATTCGTGTTGTCGTTTTGTGTGAGTGTGTGGTTGTTGTTATTGCTGTGTCATGTGATGGGCGTGGAATTGCTGGGCGACCTGTGCAAATACGTGTTTATGTTATGCTTCGAACAGCAGCAGCAACATCATCAGGTAGGTAGTGAGGCGGCCTCGTCAGCAGATTAGTTTGCTTAAATTGATGGCAACTTAGTGCTAATAACAAGGACGCGATGTGTTGCTTGTTGCGCCTGTGGCTATTCAAATGTTTGCAATGCCTACCTTAAGGCGTGCCAATCCCCAATGTGACCAAGTGGGCCAGCGCATTAATGATAGAAACACACTAGTCCGCCACTAATCCCCAATTTAACCCACATAGTGGCCAGTTGAGTGGACCGTTGTGTTGCTGTGGCTGTGTTGCTTAATTAAATGATGTGCCCAGAGTGCATTAATCAATGTTTTTCTCTTTCTTTTTATTTTGAGATATGCGTCCTTGTGTTCTCTACATAAACTTTCCTTATTTCCCAGGTGTAAGCATTGTGTGTATGTGCCACGCCCACATGCATACTACGTCTGCACATGCATAATTTACCATTCTTATGGCGTTTTTGAAATAACTTTTGCTTACTTTAAATAAATCAACGTTGGCCATGTGAGGCACCACTGCACGGCGCGGCTTTGAATAACTTTTTTGATATATGAACAGCCACCGACTGCCGTAGAGCTTTTGACCGGGGTAGCGATGAGAAGTAGCAGCAACAGTAGCAGCACCTATAGGGAGTCTCGTAAAGTATGCAACAGTTAATAAAAATTTGACTTTAGTTTAAGGTAAGTTAAATTTCACCTTTATAACATATGGGATTTAGTATTGGATTTTTCTCTTCCATTTAATGTCGTGTTAATTTACAAAAAATAACTAGGTTAACTCCATAATTAGAAGGTTTCAACCCTTTTTTTTAGAGTTTTTTTTTAGCTATACAAATTGCGTAGTAAACAGAATGATTTAAATAAGAAATTTCAATTAGTAAATGAAGAATATCAAATTCATTTAAAAAATCATTATCATATAAATGATACCTTTTCTTTCTGGACTTTAAAATGCTCAGCTAGATGAAATCGACGCCGAAGACGAAAGGCAATTTAATTATGTTAAGTAAAATATATAGGAAATTTATAGGAGCTGATGGAAAATATTCATAAGCCGTCCGTTTAGCTGCCGCGATGGCTGTTTCCGCTCATCAGAAATTTACAGCTTGTGCAATGCGTTTTTTGGGGCCAAAAATAAACCCAGAGCGTCCCGTAACTACAGCTATTTATAAAATGGAATTTTCAGAGTGTACTGCTATAACCGAGCAGCAGCAGGTTTCAAGCGGCACAAAACTTTGGCACTGACCCAAAATTTTGCCGCTGCCCGGGCTTCTACTTATCAGGGCTCATCGGCCCTTTGATGGGTAGCAGCTTTGGCTGTGTGCTGCTACCAGTTGCCAGTTTCTATCTGCCAGTTGCCTGCTTGTTACTTGCTGCCTGATGCCATGCTTAATATAAGTCTCACCTTTTACACCTTTTCCGAGCAGCTCTGGGGCGGGTAACTTTTCATTTGTGTCTCGGGCGCACTCACAGGTTGACACTCGGTGTCAAATGATGTGTCAAAATGTGCACAATTTACCGTATGCTCGGACCCGGCTCGGATACAATACCCAGACCCGGATCCGTACACAGTCTCTGCCTAGTGTTCTGGTGTTAAATGTGTGCGGGATTAATAGCAGCCACACGCTGTTGAGTGTTGACTCAAAGACCCGGCTGCACTGCGGGGCACGTGGCATTTGGCTTCTTTAATATGCAAGCCATGAACCATTCTGCCGAATTCAGAAGCCCTTCTGAAGATATTCTTACTTTTGCTTAAAATCCAATATCATGTTGCCAGAAGAAAATGTAACACTAACAGTAGATATGTATAAAAGTAGTAGCAGTTACAGTTTCATCAGTAGTTACAATTACAAGTGTGAGCTGTTGTCGTAGTAGAGGTTTAACAGAAATAAAATGCTATGTATCATCATTTCAATTTAATTCCTATATGCTTTATCAGTTTAAAAGCTTTTATGATCTCCTTATTCTTTATAACTTTGTTTGGTTACCAATTTCATTACTAATCTGTGGATGTATTTCATACTTTTGTAGATATCACATTTTGTTTTTATTTGTATATGATATATATTTTTTTTATAAAATAATGTTACGCCTTATATAAATTTGCTTTAATAAGAAATGTATAATAAAGTTTAACCCTTTCATACAAGACTCCAAATTATTCAAAGTTATCAGATGATAAACACAATAGCACGTACCCTATTCTATTTAGAGAGAAATATTTATGCGAATTCAAGCTTGAGTAAAAAATCGTGCATGAAATGGGCCATACAGTCTGGTGGGTGAGTGACATAATGACGACACCCCAAGGTCATAAATGTTTTGCCAGCCTAAGTGGGGCAACTTTTTTTTGGAAAGAGCATTTTAGTCGCCACGTGTAATTGCACCCCATTTACAAATATTTCTTATAAGCATTGTGAGCCACTCTTGCTCCTCCCCCTCCCATTTATACTGCATCACATTTAATATTTCCATTTACATATTTTCCATTGTGCTTTTGAGTGAAAGAAGTATGTTTTATAAATTATGTTGAGCTATTTGGGGGAAAATTAAAACGCACACGGCACATGGTACATTCTTAAATGCATGCACGTGCATGTTGTCATCACTTTCACATCCCCTTTCTACTTTGGCCATCATTTGCAACCCCTTTTACATACACATTCATCTGGTGCTGCTGCTTCAGCTTTGTAGCCGGCGTCAATTTTTCACATAAAGTTTGGCAAACGCTTGACTTGCATATAAATGACTTGGCCGTATTTGTGAGTTGCTTTGGGGAGCTGATGAGGCTGAGCCTGAAGAAGCCTTGGAACTCTAGAGAGGTGCTTGGGGAGCCAGCAGCATTCGAGTTGTCAACTCTTTCAACGTGTTTTACATTTTAAGCGCGCAATAGCAAGAAAAATGCAAAGGTGAAAGGTAGAAAAAAATAATTTCCTTTGCGTAATGTGTGTGCTGTAAGCGTATGTCAAATGACGTTGTTGTTGTTAATGTTGTTATTGCTAATGTTGTTGTTGTCCTGTGTCATGAGAAGCAGGTATTAAGCCGCAGTTTTTCTAGTGTTTCGGTCTGCCTGTTAATTGGATGCGGTATGTTTGACTTATATTGATTGAATTTAATTTATATGATTTTATATTTGGGGCATAATAAGCCCCAAAGAAAATTAAAACCAGCTTGAGAATATTAGGATGTTTGAAAAATAGGGTGTACAAATATTTTCAGGTATAATTTTAAAATTGAAAATAATTGTTTATGGATTCGAGAAATCTTCTTAAAATATTAAATAATTTGTAATCTTTTATATAATAAATCAATTCATCATTTATATATTTGAATAAAAGCGTTTATATATTCCAACATTTTGCTGTATGTACAATATTCTGATAAGTTATAACCATTATGTTAGCTAAAATTCAAACTCAAAAGCTTGTTGCATCGACGATACCTTTTTAGTGTAGCGCACCGCAAAGTGCGTTAAGAGCTGCGTCTAAAGTGAATAATACTCTCGCGACGTGCTACCATTTGCAACTAAAATAAATAGATTTATATATAAATATATTTATAAAAGTACAAATATATATGTTCGTATACACTTTTGTAAACTTCCGGTCCATTATTCATAAATAGTATGCGTATAAGGTGAGTAGGTTCTTGCGTGTACATATATGTATGTATGTATAAAGTTTCGTATCCAACATTTCAGAGCGATCAAAATTGACGTGCACTTATAAAAAAAATTGGCATCCGTAGAGATGCTGCGTGCTGCTATTTATGCATAAATATGTTTTTTAACATCCTATAAATTACATTTGCTCATATTAAGAATACCTCACGTCGAACGCATTACATTGAATGCATAGATAGAGACCAAAATGGCTGTGAAGAGTGGTGATAAGAGGGTGTGGTAGGTGTAGTTAGAGGGACGGCAGAACTCAATCAAACAGAAATTTCATTAAATGCAATGAATAAACGTTTTTCCCTCTGTTTTTTTTTGCCTCCCACTGGCGTAATTTTCTTTGATAGATAAATTTTTAGGGATTTTTTTTTGTATCTGGCAGTGTCAGCATTATCAGGCTGATCAAAAAGCAGACTCACATTTGTCATCCATCAAAGTTAAATCACACTTTTTATTATTTCTGTCACTCGATAGCATAAAATATGCCAATCGACCAACAACAAATCCGCAAGCTCAAAACCCCAAAGCGCCTAAATACGCGTAAAAATGGTTTGTGGTGCTGTTGATGGATATAAAATATGTTCAATTTGTGTGTGACTATGTATATGAATGTGAGTGTGTAAGAGTGTATGACAAAGCTGCAAATTATCAATAAATAAATAATATTACGCGCACTTTGGCTCAATGTTTGGATTTCATTTTGATGTCTGGCATATGATTGCTTTTTGGTTTTGATATAATTTTGCACAGTGAGCTTAGCTTAGAGAATGACACTGGTAGTTGATGAACCCAAGTTATAAGTGTGAATTAATTTGGCGCAAAACATTTTAATGCAATTTATAATTCCTTGTGTTAAGTTTATGAATAAGTTAAGCACCAATTGAGTGATGCGCTTTGAATGACATATACAATTTTAGACATGTTTTTGTAGTGTTAGGTCAGTAACCGATTGACAAAATTTATTTGACATAATCCATAGTTTCAATTTTACTAATTTATTTTATAGCTTATTCAATACGCACTATCAAAGATTAATATTTATGTATATAATACATCTGTGTCATCCATAATCGAAAGTTGGTTATTGACATCGCCTTAAGAGCTCACATCAATTATGCAACAAATCCCTTGATAATTATGCTAAGGAAATTGCGTTTACTCCAAAGATGAACTATTATTAGGCCATAATTGATGACAACATGCTTATCAGTTGCTAAACCGCGTTTCGTCCAAACACTGTGCTGCATTCAATGGCCAGACATTCATTATGCTTGACATTGTTGTTGGTTTTTGGGCGAACACAAGGCCAGCATATTAATTGCTCATAAACAACCGCCGAATGTTCGTGCTGTCAGTAAGTTTTGGCTGGCTTGTTTATTATTCAATGGCATTTTGCTGCTAAGCAATTACGCGTTGCTCTGAGTGCCATAAACACCTAAAGGCTTTGTGTACAAAACCACAAAATGTCACACACACACACACACGCACAAACACAAAAACTCATGCACACTCCAAACTAAACTGTGCTGCGTTGAACTCAGTTGAGATGAGCTGAGCTGAGCTGTCAGCAACTTTCTTTTTTGTGTGAAACTTTCTTTTGCTTTTTTATGTGCCTCGTGTCTCCTGCGAATATGTGTTGGTGTGTGTGTGTGTGTTTGGCAGCAGGCTACTGTGATTTCTCTGATTTCTGCCGTGCCTTTTCAATTTCTTGTTTCAGCTGCCGCCATCGCCAGCGACTCTTTAAGCAGCGTTATCAAAATTTATTGAGCGCTGTCATGAAGCTGTCAATTTCGATATCAAAAACATTTGATTTTTTACTTTATTTTGGCAGTCAGCAGCAACAAGCGCCCACTGTTTTTCCCCCCAAAGGCGAATACACAAAATACAATACAAACAAACACATCCAGGTCGCAACAGGGCTTGTGATCCACGCATATTATAGCCACAGTCGCGTCGTATGTGATTTTTTTTTTTAATGGAAAGAAAGGAATAATCATAATAAAAAAGCACATAAAAAGAAGTCGTGAGCTGGTAGCTAAAAAAATTTTCATGCGCTCCTAAAGCGCTCGAAGATTGATAAATTAATGATTGCCAAGTTGAGGACAAAGTCTTCAAATGACGAAAAAGCGAAGCGTGTAAAGCTTTAAAGGTGCAGTCGATTGGGAGACAGGGAGTAGCTCCCTTTTTTCTATCCAACTCAACCAGTTTTATGTGAAATCAATTTGTGCACAAGGGTTGTTTAAGCAATTTTACCATGTGTGCGTATAAATATAATTTAATCTTATGCTTTCACTTTTTAAAACTCTTGTTAAAAATCAGGGAAATATTTGATAATAAAAAGTAAAATCAAGTGATTTTAGTCTATTTTCTTGAGACAAGCTATGTAACATTTTTCATTTGAATAAAATAAACTTATACAAGTTTTGTAATTATTATTATTTTATAATATTGCATGTTAAATTTTGTATGCATATTCTTATCGGTAAATTCACAATATTTTCTTGACAACTTTTTAAACTATTTTTCAAACGAATGTTCGAGTTGATAGCGAAAGTGTGCCTGAGAACATCTACATCGCACATGATTTGCAAGCTGCTGTGAGCTTTTAGGCGCATATGAATTTCCGGGCAGCACCCCCTAATGAATATTAATGACCAACTGGCCAACTGAAGACAGGGATACAACTAACTGTCCTGGCATACCTGTGCCTATATATATTAAAGCGTCAAAGCCACTTGTCTTATCAGTTGGCCAGACTTTGAGTCCTTGACTATTAACAAAACAAATACAGTTTGCTCATGAATGGCTATAAGAATGGAAACACAACGACAGGATAATAGGCCTAGGCTAGCGGGCAGTCTTGAGTTTCAGGTTTTTGGCCTTGCTCCCTCCACTTGAATCGCCGAACATTGCGGATTAATGTCATTTATCACGCGCGTATAGCAGCCGCATTTGAAATGTGCCAAATATAAAAAGGACTGCCTTTCACAGAACCCCCAGCTTCCACCCCATGCACGGCCACTGGCAGTGGCATGCTCAACTCAAATGCGGAGATTAGGGCACAGTTAGTGCCACGGCTTCTACACGAAAAGGATAATGACAAATAATCAAAGATAAACGCTTTTGATTGATCTTTAATGGCAGTTGTTAGTCGAGGTCGTTTGACAGCACAACCAATTGTAAATGTAAATCATATTAACTTCAATGTACCATATAAAAATGTTCCTTTTGGATTAAAGTCGATTGCCTTGCCATATACATGCGTACTTGCATATACGTAGAGACTTATCAACGTTAAGGCCGCCCCACACACGCATCTCATGATTGTGCTGCGTGGCTGCAAATGCTCTTTGATATATCAGAAGCGGGCGGCATATAAATAACAAACGTGAAGAAAACTTCACATAGATTGTTGCGACTACGAGTTGCTATAAAACAATGAAGGTATGCAAGAACAATTTATGGAATAAGACCACAGAAAAAGTATCAAAACCAAAAGATAGCGGAAATGGTATATTCGTTTGTCTGTCGGTCGTCTGTATGAACGCACCGATCTCAGAGATTTTGAATATTAGCTCTCCTAATCCCAAAGAAGATCAAGTGAAGTTCAAATTATCGTTAGATCTTTATATATCAGATGTACACATGATATTGATAATCTTGAATTTAGAAATTGTTAAAGATATGAAAAGCTGTTAAATTTTCGTAGAAAACGGTCGATGATGGTTGGAGTTCAGCCATAAGCAGTTGTGCACACATACAAACAATGACCGGATGCGCAGAATCTATGGTTCCGGGCATCTCCTAGTCGAGCTGCATTGAATACACTCGTTTTTTTTTTTTTCAATAAACTGAAAATGCAAAGGATTAATTGTTAAATTAAACAAGATTCATTAAGCTTAATAGTATTTTAGTTGATTTTCAATAAATTGATTTTGTGAATTTATAAATTTTCAATACGTGTTAAAAAAACAAAATATTCTGGATGACAATTGGGTAACCAAAGTAAGGTAGGGATTTTTTTGTATCTGTGTTAAACCATTGAGGGTTTTTTTTTTGAAATACAAAATTGTGAAAATAACCTTTGCACATTATCTTATCATGATAGTATTGTGTACTCGTGTACTCCCACTCAACTATTTAGTACGCTCCTCAACTTGGTAGCCCATATGCAGTCAGCATATCTAATCGCATTGGCCAAAAGTTTGTACAATTCATCCGTTACGCATATGCCATATAAATAGCATGTGAAATGAATTTCATGGAAAAGGCAATTGAGTTGAATTTCTTAAGAGCATCAGGAGGCGGAAGTGGGTAACAAACGCAATGCTTCATGCTAGATGTTTCATGTTACATGCTACATGCTACATGGTATATGGTACATAAGCAGCAGTCAAAGGCAGCGAAATAAAGCAATTAAGCGGCTTACAAATGTCGGCAACTGACAATGAAATGAGACAACGTCGCAGAATCAGACCAAAATAAGCCTGACAAGCAAAAAGAAATTAAGAAAACGGCAGCAAATTAATTAACATGTGTGATTCATCAATCAATAGCGGCAAAAGAAGATCCAAGAAGTCCAGTGTAGAGTCCAATCTTGAAGAGGCGCATCCGTTAAACGTCAGCAAAAGTCATAAATGGCCATGCGTGTGGGTAAATTTAACTGTATGTGTGTTGATTGATGGTAAATACTCGATGGTCTTACAATGGCCGCTTAAGATAAAGCTTTGAAATGTGCCGCATATTAAATGATGCAACATGAAAAGTGAAAGGGATGTTTGTCG
This sequence comes from Scaptomyza graminum, assembly GCA_018901835.1. Lineage (NCBI taxonomy): Eukaryota > Metazoa > Arthropoda > Insecta > Diptera > Drosophilidae > Scaptomyza > Scaptomyza graminum. The sequence continues at coordinate 1,712,927 of JAEIFL010000302.1, forward strand.
TGACCATAGCAATTTTGTTTCTACTCCGACTCAAGCATTTTTCTATTGTATTATTATGTAACGCCAAACGGTCAAAGTGTTCGGGCAATCGTTATAAATGACCCTTGGCGTGGGTTTCGCCTTTTGGGGTAGCTGCGTCGCAATCGTTGTCCTTGTCAGCTTTTCGGCATTGTTTGCCAGCGATAACATTTATGCTATTACATAAGCATATAAATAAATCAGTATTAGTTGAACCTCACATGCTTTGCTATGTGCCAAAATTCATAATAATTCACTTAGGTGTGGCCAATAAAATACAATAAAAAAAATACCTAAACGACTATTTTGTTGATAGGTCAGAGGTTAAGCATAGAATTTTTATTTTTATATCTTAAATATTATACTATGGATATTGTCAAAAACAGTTTGTTGGAGAACATAAGACTTAGTTTAATATAAATTAATTAAAAAGTTGTGTTCTTGCAATAAAAATTAAACATTTTCTTATCAAAAGTACGAAAACAATTGTCTTGTGTTGACTTGAAACAAATAAATACAATGACATACAAAAACAAATCATGGACCAATAAGATATAGTAAAATTAGTTTTAAGTTCATTTTTCATCATTGCAGTTGGTGGATAAAAAATGCTTATAATCAATTTTCTAAAGCTTAAACATACCCAAACAGTTAGAGACTTCTTGCCGACTTCTATTCGGCATAATCACAATTTATAGTCTTAATGTCATTGTGTGCACATTTTGCATTTATCAGATAAACGCCAAATTAATGATATATGCATTAAGTCGGGTGACATATGAAAGTCTATATTTGTTCTTTACTCATTGTTCATTTGTATAATGCGTCTGGCTTGGAATAATGTAAGCCGAATTATTCCCAGGGGTGTCTACGCGGCGACAAGAGTGCAAGGAACGAGCCCCTTTGAACTGAGCCAAAACAAGCTAAATGGGGGCCCAATGCAAAAAGGGGACCTTTGCCAAAGGTCACAGACATTTGAAGCGTTTCATTGTCGCTTAATTTGAACGTTGCTGTTGCTGTTGTTTATTTCACTCTCCACTCACGAGAGCTGACGTGCAAGCGACTGCACCTACATGGAAGTAAGTACGTCGGTCGATGTGAATCCTGTTCGGGGCTAGACGATGCCTTTTGACGTCGCTTTGTCAGCGGCTGGCTGCTAACAAATTTCGTTCACATTTACATTCATATATGTATTCACATAATTTTCACATTTGTGCCAATAGACTGAGGTATTCGTACTCGTACTCATATGAACAGTGCGCAAATTAAAAATGGCCTCCGCTCGGGAGCTGTTGCTGCTGTCCCGTTGCTCGTATTTGCATAACATTGCTGCCGCTTTCAAGTGTTTTATTCATAAATTATTGTGGAAATTTTCTGCAGTGTTCAGTGTTCATCTCGGCCCGGAGGCAACGTCAACGGCAATGGCAGCAGCAAAAGCAACAGCCGCAGGTTGGCAGCTACCAATAAAAGTCTCGCCCGCTGCTAAATACCTGCTCGCCTTGTATTTACCTCCTCTTTACGGCAGACGAGGAGCAGTACAACAAGTTAATTATGGATGCATGCAGTTGGTAGACACAGGCCCGGGCTGGCATAAATTCTGTGGGCTTCTGCGCGAAGGTGGTTGGCCCTCACCGACATTTAATGAGAGTGCAAATATTGGCTGCGCTGTGTATGCGTGTTTGTGTGTGGATTTTGAAGTTTTGCAAGTAAATGCTGGCCAACTATTTGAGAAAGAAACTTTCTTGGGCTTGTTGTTGAAGTTATCGGTTAAACTCTTGTTCTAAGTCTCTATCGAAAGGAAATTGCAAGAGCTGTAACTCAATATACAAACTCTCAAGCACAGCATTCTAAGCACTTGGCTTCAGCTTTAAGTTTGTTGTTTATCGATTAGGAAACAATTTCATTGACGCTCGCAGTCGAGTATGTACAAATACGTCAAAATAATTTTTGGGAAACAAAATTTTTTAAATTGATATTTGCGTTTTTGACAATTAAATTGTGATGAAATAAATTTTAAAAGATTCAAAGAATGTTGCTAAGCAAACTTAAAATCTTTTATAGCAATACAGCCATATAAAAAAAATTCAAATATTTTATTATTTTAATATATTTTCCCAGCCACAGAAGAGGCTGATTACTCTTTTGGCATACATTCAAAACAAAAATCCATTCAATAGTGGAAATATCATTCTAGAGAAGAGCACTCAGCTTAAAACACTCCGATGCATTTTAAAAGACCTGTTCTAAACTTTCGAGCGGGGTTCGAAGCATAATCAAGTGGACAAGCTTTTGACTCGATTTAACTCCAGAACACGGAATACACTTTTCTCTGCAAGTCAGTCTTGTTTTGATATAAAGGCAATCATTTCATTTTCCTTAGTCATCATCCTAATTCCATTGAAATAGCACAAGAGCCAGCCAATCGTCTATGGGGGTTTGAAACCAGCCACGTGCTTGGACATGGGCGCTCAGTCACCAAACCAGTAGCTGCCGGTTAAGTGAAGCGAAAGTGTTGGATGGTTGTTTGAATGGATGTTGAATATTGGTTGTTTTTCAAAGTATGATGGGTAGCCCCGGGCAGCACGCAGAGGGTAGAAAAAGGCAGCTTAAGGCAAGCATTTCATTAAGTACCGAATGAAGTTAATGATTTCTATGAAATTACAGCAAAATCTGCTAATAATAATCACCTATCAATATTTTCATAATTTCTATTAATGTTTAACTACAAAAATACATAAGTAAAAGTGAAAAGATTGTTGAGAAAACCTATAATGATAATATAATATAATGATTGATATAATCCTCGAAAATGTTGTAAACTTAAATCATTGCTCTAAACAAAAGAAAGAGGATTCAAAGAGATTTTTGTTAAAATAATTTTTTTACAAATTATTTATGTGTTGAAAAGAAATATTTTCCTGTCACAATAGTATATGCATAAAGTTCGCAGTTCTAAATGTGAAACAATGCAGATGCACAAGAAATAAGTGTAAATTACAAGAAAATCAGACACAAAAGTACACGGCAAAAAAACCCAAAACAAATGCAACGAAAAGTAACTGGAAAAAAGTGCAATGTGGCACATTCATTGCACTCGCCCGCATGTTGTACTTACATACAACTACTACTACTACGACGAGGGGCACAAAAAACTTGTGAGTGTTTGTCATGTGCCAACACTTTTGATAGCGCAACTTTTTGCTCGGCCTCTTTGTGTGTGTGTGTGTGAGTGTCTAAGTGTGTAAGTGTGTATGCGACTAATTTGCGCATAATTAAATATAAATTGTATACGGCAAACTGTTTGTTTTTGCCGTCATGTTCTGTGCTAGAGTTGCTGGCAACAAGCAATGGGCGTAAATATATTAAACAAATTGCAGGGCGACCCGCGTTACGTATGCGCCATGTATGCCACGATTGCACTCAGCTGCCTGAGCTTTGCCAACTGACAAGCAAACCGAAGTGAACGAAGGAGGGAGAAGATTCGAGCTAGCGATGCGGAAGAAAGGGTTAAGGTGTGCGGGTTCCAGGGAGATGGCGAAAGCAATTGCAACTGTTTTGGCAACAGCACAAAGAAAAAGTAATTATTTACGCTCTTCAGCAGACGACGACGGCGGCGACAACAGCTTCCGCTCCTGTTGATGTTGTTGTTATTCTAGTTGTTGCTGTTGTTGTTGTTGTCAGCGTTGGCGTCGCGTCGACAGCAATTTATTTGAGTGTGAAAAAGATGAATTAATTTTACAGCATTGTGCAGCACAATTAAAAATTATTTGCTCTGCCATCGTCCCTGCTCTGCCTAGTCCAATGCCAGACCAAAGCTTAATTGCTGCAAAGTTGTTGTGGCTTAGCGAGGTCCTTGTATCACAGGATTGCCTATGCTGCCAGCGTTTCTGCTGCCGCTGTTTCTGTTCCTGCTTGTGTTGCCCTGCAGCAATTTATGTTTGCCAACTGGCCCGAGGGGCTGTTTCGGACTCTACTTGGAGGCATGGTTTTTGGTTTCTGTATTTTATTTTTTATTTTCCCGGCTGCTACAGTCCCGTCGCCTTCTATTGTTGGCTTTTGTTAGTGGTTGATGATGAGAAAAGTTTTTGCCTGCTGGCAGCTGAAGTGTTAGCGACGTTGACGACGACAACGACGACGACGACAACGTCGGCATGTTTTATGCATTTTCTTATGACTTTACTTTTGGCGTAGATTTGTGCGTCCAACACAACACAAAAAATTCCCAAAAACACCACTCACTTTTGTGGCGAGCAAGGGAGCGAAAGAGCGTGTGAATTATTATGTACATTTGAAATGTGTGCACTAGGGCCAGCAACAACCATTGCCATAACAATAACAACAATAACGAGAACAACGAAAAGCAATGCCGTAAATTTGTTTTGCTGAAAATTTTACAGAAAAGGGGTTAAACACAGAGTATGCGGCTTGAGGTGGGGCTGGTCCTGGCCATTAAACCAAGTGAATCTTCAAATAAAAACAATGACCTGCTTGCCATGCTGTAAAGTCTTTTTTTTGGTAGGCGTTTGCCAGAACATTTGTCATTTTGAAAGCAGCAACAGTGGGACTGGTTTGCTGGCGAGGACATAACTTAATTAAAGTAAATGTGTTTGAGGACATAAGTAGTTGTAATTATTTGGGCGGTGCCAGAGTTTTTATTATTAACTTTAGCTAGTTGTACAATGGGTGGGATTTGACATTGATTCAAATTGCATTGACATAACACACAACATCCAATTACAGTAATTATAGAATGCCGTTGCTTAAAATATGACATAGGATGTTTTGACTATATCAAGATATTTCATATGTTCTTAAGTAGTCTTGATTTATTTGTATAGCTTGTAGAGAATGTTGTTGATTGTATGCAAAGTAGATTATGTACATTGAATGCAATGCATAGGATTCTTATTAGTTTAAAAATACAGAGAAGTTTACCATTAAAAAATTTAATGATTATGTGATTGGTAAATTTATAAGTCAAAAGGTGAGATAATTATTAAGTTATTAAAATTTCTTTAAAATATAATAAACTACTTATAAGCTGCAACATCAAAAAGCTTGTCAATAATAATCAAAATAATATCAAAAAAATGTTTGTATTAATAAGGATATTAATCCTTAGCACATTAAACATAAAAAGTCCTTAATAATAATAAGTAACTTCGTAATTACAATTACAAATATATTATTTGAATGACCAATCTCACATGCCACTCTACAGAATTTATTCATTGTAATATACGTGTTAGTGTATACTATATATTTAATAATTAGATAAAACCAACTACGTACTACAGCAGTTGACTGTCTACAACAGTGGTTCATTGGTTCATTAACTTCATTGTCGCCGCTTCCTTTATAACTTATGCATTATGTCTGCTACTCTGTTTTGGGGGTGGGTAGAAGCGACTTCATAAGAAATGCTACACACTTCCGCTTCCAAGACAGGACTCTACCAGAGATGTTGCTGCGTTGTTGGGTCGTCAGCAACAGCACATAATTGTTGTTGTCTGGCGAGCTTTTGTTTGCCAGTTTATGCTCGTAGATTAAATTCTGTAGCAGAAGAAACCAACGTTAAGATGTTGCGCGGTGAATTTGAGCCGGTCAGGTCGCCCAAAGACTGCCCTACAGCTGGCTGCCTCAGTGTTCAGTGCTCGTTACGCGAAGCGGCATTAAAGTGACGATGGACAAGTTATTTATTTCATTTCACTCAGCGACATTTTTTTTAATTCATTTGATTTTTTTATTTTTTGCTTCAACTCTGTTTGTTTCCTTTTTGTATTTTTTTGTTTGTGTGCTTGTTGCGCTCAAGTTGACTTCCTTTGCACTTTGCAAACAAGTTTTGAAAAACAGGATTTAACAACGGAAAATTACATTTAGCAACGGACTTGCTGCGTGGCAAAGTCACCGACGCAAAAGGAAAAGAGAATGAAAGCCCAAGGACGAGACGATAGGACAGCAAAACGGCAGGAGCTGCCCATGCCCAGGATAGTCCAAGAAAACATGAATAAATGAAATGCGCTAACTTTGCCGGCCTCAAACAAAGGCAAACTAAATGCGGGTGTAAACGCCGCGACGCTCCACTTGCACTGGGCACAACTTTCGTCAGGCCACAAAAAGTGCGAGAGAGAGTTGCAGCCACACACCCAAAAAGGAAAAATAAAGAGAGAGGGAGACAGAGTGAGAGAGTTTCAGTTTCCGGTTGGCGTTGATTGAGCTCTTTAATAATGCATTAACTCGCGTGCAAAAAAATAAACATTAATTGAAAGGCAAGCAAATGTGTGGAACTCTTAAAGCAACAAGGACACACAACAAGCCACAAAACACACTTAAACACATACGAACACACACAACAAAATCTGGCATCCCACAATTAGAGGTTTTTGCGCTGAATAGTTTTGAAAACTACTTTAAATTAATGAATGAGCCGTGACACATTAAAACGTTTAACTGACAGTATAAAAACCAAACGCGACCACGAGCAAAAACCGTCAAACGCACATGTGTGTGAGCTTGATTTGTATATGCGTGTGTTTTGCTGATGTGCTGCTGGGGACTCACATTGAGCGCATTAAAAAATTACAACATTGTAAAACATGAAAATGTTATCATTATAAAGAAGACAAAAGGCGCAACGACGCATTGACTAGAGTCAAGGGAGCCAAAAGGCTTTGCAAAGGGGGCAAAGACTTGTTTTTCGTTGCCAGGGTTTTCATGAATTAGCACAAATTCTGTTATGCCAGACAATTTGCTTTGTAGCAAAAAGAAGTGGTTAATATGTGTGTGTGCCACATAAATGCTGTGAATATTATTTTTATATATTAAGTCCGAAGTTACAGATACTTAACGTATATAAATTGCATGTGTGATGTTTACACACACGAAAAAAGTGTCAAGTCATTAAGTTTATATTATTCATAATATTTATATGTATATATCTTATATATATACATAGAGTTAAAGTACAAATAAGCGGAACCCACATGAATGCTGTGGCCCACCACATGTTAACACATTCCACTGCACAACAATGTTTTTGTACAAAAAAAGCCAATGAGAAATTTTGCGCAGTACAAATTTTAATTGTTATAAAAAGTGACACTGTTTTAACTGATTAACAGCAGTGTGCAATGATTTTATAATTTCAATAAAGAATTGTTTTGCAGCTAAGTTTATGTATATTTTATTAGTTACAATTTTTGCCACATATAATGTTGCTAAGTGGGAAATATGGTCTCATAACATAGTAACTAACTAACTAACAAAACTAAGTTCGCTATTAACCTTGTCTAAGTCTGGCGACTGAACCAGCATGTTGACTTTTTTGTTATAATATTTAAACATATTTATAAATACATTGTATCCAAATTTTCAAAATTTGTTAAGTTGCCTATAAATGTCAGTTGAAGGTATTTTTACCCAATACAACCAAAAACTTAATTATGAAAAAAAAAACCTTACTTCTATAGCTAAAATTAAAATTTTTTTTTTTCTCATGACTTTTGACTTAAAATACGATTTTGTTTTTATAAAATGTTCTTTGCAAGAATGTTTTTGATCATTTTTATGGAAATGGAATAAAATGTTTCGTGTATTCCTTTGTCATACTGGTACGTGACATTTAAATGTTGCAGCCTATTTCCTAGCGGGTCGCACACACATGAACATCTGAACATCTTGGGCGCTTGCGTGCTTTTGTGCAAACCAGCACGTCAAGCTAAACGTTATTTCACACGCCTCTTGTTTTAAAGCACCAAAAGAGTGTCCCGAACCCTTTCCTTAGTCAAGCACTTTTAGACACTCCACCTCCATCTCCACCTTTTATTCCTGTTTAAAAGTGGCGAGACTCTTGCATTGCCTTTGGCAGCTGCTTGCTGCTTGTTGCTGCTGCTTGCTGTGTTAAGCAAAACAAATGAGCTAACTGGGTACGCCCCCATGGCCCACAACTAACTCATCGTGTATGGTCTGGTGGGCAGGAGGGGGACATCAAGATCCACCAATCCTTTGGCTTCGGTAACGGCAGCTCGCATAATGTGCCTCAACATAATGTGCACATTAGTGTTCACACATTTATAGATGTGTGTCTATGTATGGCTGCGAGACAGATGTTCGTGTGTGCGAGTTGCATGTTTATGGACCTTTCCATGTGAGCGTAAAGAGCAGCAACAGCAGCAGCAGTGCCGAAAGAAAAAAAATCTCATACAAAATATGTGGAAGAGAATCATGGCACATGTGCAACGACAGCAGCAACAACAACATTAGCAGCTGCCTTCACAGCATCCGCAGCATTTGTGAGCTAATGACATTATAAACATGAAAACTCCATTAATATTTTTTTTTCTCCTTGCTGATTATGATGTTACTGTTTGCTATTTGTTGCTGTTGCCACTTTTTATGCTGCTGCTGCTTCTTCTTTTTATTTTTCTCTGCTCTGGTTAGTAACAGAATTGTACTCTTTTTGGAGCAGCAGCATATGAATAGGCAAGCAGCGAACGCATGCAACGAATGTCATTTCTCTCACTTTACTCTACCATTTGCTTTTCATAATTTATTTGATTTATTTACACGCACAGCACGCGGATTCAGCCAAGGGCAGGTGGCAACAATTTCTACTCCTTGGCCGCCTTTGCCAGTAGAATGTTCTCGCTCGCTGGCTCTAAAAGTATTTTGATGCTTGACAATTTTTTCAAATTAAATTCGCTGTAGAATTTCTTTTTTTTATGTACCAGAGACAAGTCGTGAGCTGCTTAACTCATTTTACTGCGAGAGTTTTTTGGGGTTACCTTATTTTTGGGTAAGCAACTGCTGACATGCTTAGAAGTGCTCCATATACGCTATGAACTGTGCTAAAAATAATTTGTTTTTGATAGAGAAAGGAAGAGGAAAATTAATGGAAAAAGAGATAAGGATATTTTCAAATAGTTAAAAACATATATTGAAAAATATTTTAAAATCTGTTATTGAGCCATTAAATGTTGCAACGTAGGAACCCCTTAATTTAAAATTCAATCGATTACCATATCGCGTAAAGTTATGAATCATTTTTATTAAACGACCTCAACTATTATTCCATTTACAAATTTCAATTAATTTTAATAAGTAGCAAGTAATGTCAAACTTGTATTAAACAATTGAATCAATTCAAATAGTTTTTTTTAAAGAAAATAAATCGTTAAAATTAATAGTTTACTTTAAATGGCCAGTCCATTGAAATTGGTTTGCTCGATTGTGCAGTCAAGAACAAAAAGGACAGCATTTCGATCGGGAACAATATTGCAACTCTGCCACACCGCCTGATGTTTTGAGCTGTGCTATTGGATTGCAACATTGAATTAAACTCGGGTTTTGCGTGCCTGACAGTCGCCTCGAGCTAAAATCTCTAGTTAGTGGATTTGTGATGTGTGAGGGAGGAGATGAAAGAGAAGGAAGAGTACAGACCGGTGGGCCTATTGATATTTAAGTTGAAAGCCAACAGTCGTTTTGTTGCTTTGGCGAAATCAATAAGCTTTTTCGGCAAATGCTGGGCACACCAAAAATTTCATTGGGGTTTTCATTACATTTCCATTGCATTTCCGCAGATTTGCACACACAAAGCGAAGAGGACAGCCCCCCAAAAATGTTGAAAATGCACCCCAAGCATAAATGCACCAAGTGCACAAAGCAATAAGTCGCACTCCATTACGCGGTTTTTAATATATAAAAAAGAAGGGAAAAGAAAAGAAAGGCTGGCTGATAGCGAATTGGTGTTCTTGCTTGCGATTCTGAACGTATTTTCTCAAGAGAAATGCCAATTTAGTGTTTTGAAAAGGCTGCAGCAGCAGTTGAATTCGTTGTTGTTGTAGTTGCTGTTTTGTGCGTTGTCGATAATAGCAATTGAGTGTTGCATTTGCTTTGATTTGCTTTCTCCCTGTACGTGTGTGTATGGGTGTGTGTATTTTTCATTTTATTGTGCTGCCGCTCCTGTTGCAAAGCTTTTGTTTGCTTTGCTTGGCTTGGCTCGGCTTGGCTTGGCTTGTGGCTGTTAGCGGCTTATGCGGCTTGGCCTCGCATCGCACCGCCCCGCCGCGTCACCCCTCGCCTTGTCACCGCCTAGCTCTATGGCAATGTTTGAGAAATGTTATAGCGGCTTGGGGATTTGCGGTTTGTGTTATGGCTGTTGCTACCACCGACTGTCGACTGTCGACTGCCTAGCATATCGAGAAAGAGAGAGGAAGTGCTGCTTGTGCAGCTTTTGTCAATTTACTTGGCTGCGATTTGGCATTTGGCAAAGCCACATTAAGCATACGCACTGTGTTGCCACGCCACAAAATGCAGCAATTTGAACTGTAGCAAATTGAGTTTTTAGTTGAATACATTTGGTTAGCATTGAACTGACAGTAGGATAAAGCTAGATACTGATTTGCATTCAAGTTATTTGCTGAGATGCTTGGTTTTATGTAAACACATTCCTTATATTTTTATTAAACATTAGGTAAACTAATTTAAATCGATATTTAAATATTTGAAACCAAAATATATATGATAACTCCATCAAAATTTACTTATTCTCAAAACAATTATTGAATTGATTTGAACTTAATTTTATCATATCTTAGTATTTCCATTATCATGTAGAATGCGCTCAGAAGTATTTTCTGCAGTGTACAATACATTCTGCAACTTAATTCTATCAAATTTGTCACACACACATACTTTGTTACAGAATCAAATTCCCAAATGTGACGCATGTGGTGCACAATGGAGCAGCATTTTGGCAGCTGGTAAACGCCACTTTTCACGCTTAATGCAAGCCCATCATATTTGACATTCAAGTTGCAGCTGCAGCTGCAGCTGAAGTTTCAGCTATGTACACTTCGACCACAATTACGCCCATAATAACTAAGACGCATTGCGTCTAACTAAGAAGCATTGCTTCAGCCACAAGCATTAATACACTAGAAGCTGTGGTAAGTTGCCTTTGATAAGACTGATGTTGTTGTTATCGCTGTTGTTGCTGTCGCTGCTGCATTTGTGCGTGCGGTCAGAGTGTGGCAGCTGCAGCAGTCGCTCCAATAATTGTTATCGCTGCAGCAAGCAGAAGTTATGTTTTGGCTTTGGTCTTTCATGTTGCGCGTTCACTCAACACTGTGCACAGCTCCAAGATGCACAACAATTTGTTTCAGCATTGGCTTTTCGCTTTTATGGTTTCGATTGCGCGTTGTTGTGTTTCTGCGTGTTTTGTTATACTTTCGCGTGTTTTGCGCTGATGTGGCAGCTATTGAAAATCGTTTATGCTGAGAATAATATCGACCAGATCATGATAATCTCAGAGCGTGAAAGTGGGAGAGTGATATATGCCACTCAGTTTATGAGAATATAAGTTTGGTAAACTGTGATATATATAGTGATATAATATATACATACTCAAAAAGGTTGCATTTAATATTCAAAAACATTCGATTGCTAAAGTGATTATTTTTTTTTTCCAAATTTTACCTTGTTGTTCGTTAATTTTATCTTTAGCTTTCATTAAAAAAATCCGGGAACATATATATTTCTCAAGTTGAGCTCCTTGTAAATGCTGAACTGAATGAAGCTTATAAACTTAATCAAAAGATGCTTCATACAGAGATCAAATGGCCAAGTCATCTGCACCCTGCACCCACACTCCGCACACCCAGTCTAGCAGGTCAATTGAGCTTTGCTAACCCCAACCCCACCACCATGTGTTGGTGCACAGTAGGTCGCCTTTCTTTCTATACATGTATGCATGCATGTACGTCTGAGTTTATGTATGTATGTATGTATATGCTGGACTAAATGCTGGACAACACAATTCATTGTGTGGCATGTCCCGCTGCTTGCTGCTGCCAGCCTTTGCACAATATCGTTGCCGCCCCCTCCGTTCACAAAACATTTTTATTTTTGGTCATCCTATTTTTGTATGTGCATGTATGTGCATGTATGTATGTGTGTGTGGCTTTCTAGCTTTGGCCATTTTTGATCTGCTGTAGTAGCTGCTTGAGCTGCGGTTCGCTTTGGTTTGCAGCCGTTTTGGTTTTATGGCGGGTTTTTGTTCTTGTTTTCTTAAACGTTTTTTTTTATTTATATTTTTTGTGTATATATATATTTACACAGCTTATCTTTGACCACACGTATGTTGGCAGAGCAAAATTGTTTTTGAAATTGAAAAATTGCAATACAAGCTGAGCTCTGGGGTCAGCTATAGAGTCGGTGTAATACAAAATAATGCGACTACTCTCTGGCCATCTCTTCACCCACGCACTCACCAACCCGCTTTCTCCCGCACTCATTCTCTCTCGGCGGCGGCATTTTTATTTTTAGTTTTTTTTTTGTGTTTTTGCCTTGCACTCATTTTTCGTGGCGGCATTCGCTTTTATTTTCTTTGTTTAGCATTTTCATTTTTCTGGAAGCAAGCGCTTATATTTTTGTTGAGCTAGCTATAGTTTAGTATGGCATATAGTATAGTGTAGTATATGTGAAATATGCAGTTCGTGGCCGGGTCGGTCCATGCCCACATGTTGAGAACTCCCAACACAGAGCAGAGAATGCTTTGTGTGTTGCTCTGACTTTTTCAAGGATGCTGCAGGTGCTCAAAAGCTGCGGCTGCACATATTTAAATTAAGTGCACTAAAATATATATGTATATATAATGCATATATGTATATAAAGAAGATAAAACTATGAGTATAAATAAACAAAAGCCACAGGCGCCACAATAAAAGTATTATTAGCAGTTCAATGGTACAAGCCCCATTCATAAAATAAATTATAAGAATTGTTGCATTGATTCAGCTGAAGTATGTGCTAAAAAGTTGTTAAGTATTTTGACCACTTCAAACGGATTAGCCATTTTAAAGTTCGAAAATATAAATGAATCTAGATGTTTCTAGATAGTTTGCTTCAAATAAATTGTTCTAATGTATTTGATACATTTGATGGCAATAAAAATAAGCTTAAACCTGCAGACAACTTAATTCGTTAAAACTAACCATAATATTATTATTCTGGCGAATGATTAAAAATAAAGAGGCAGCTTAAAACTAGCGTCAAATTAAAACGCTTACTATCACAATTGGTTTTTGTGTTTCAATTAAATGTTTTTCTGTTATTTTTTTTTTTTTTTTTGTCGCTGCTGTTGTTGTTTTTGTGTACAATCCCTTTTAATGTTTGCACAATCCCTTTTAATGCGCACAATTAATTTCGTTATGCTTTGTCGCCTTTGACATGTCACTGGTTATCTCGCATACACATACACACACACACACACGCACACGGTGATTGTAACAATTTGCTAAAATGCTGGGGCTTAGAATATAATTTGAAATCAGGTCGGTTTACAGTCGTCGACAGTCGAGTGGCTATCCACCTCAAACCTTGCAGATGTTCGCGACGAATAATCATTGCATAATTATGTGCGTTTCGCATTTCGCGTTTCGTGTTATTGCAATTTGCCATTTAATGCGCAAACGTAATTAAAATTATTTTAATTTACACTCACGCACGCACGGTACATTACGGAATTGACATAACATTAGAAATTAATTTTTAGCAATAGTCGGCATTTGCCGAAAATATTTATCAACAAATTGTCAGCGATTGTGTTTATTTGTTGATATTATTTTACTCGTTTTCGATCGCGATTTTTCGCAGTGAATTTTCATGTTTACACTAAACCCAAAATGCATGTGGTTTTTCACTTTTGGTATAAACATATGTATTTGATAAGGGATATGATAATAAACATGCACTAAATACATACATATATACATACATGTGTTTGTGCATTGGCATTTGTACGTGTTGCGGCTAGCGCGACTTTAAATCAGCATTACATTTCCAATGATTACAAAAACGTGCTCTTAACACACACACAGTTCAATTGCTTTTTGGTAAAACGAAAATTAATTTTGTACTGCACTCTTTATTTCCCATTATGTGCTAACTGAGAGATTCGGTTTTCATTTAGCTAGAAACAAATAACTGAACAATAAAATACCGGGATATTAACGTATTTGCCGTACTTTTCAATGTTTTGTTTCGAAAATAAATAAAATTCAATAATGCAAAATATGTGTATTGAAACTATGCAAACGTATAGAAAATACAGAAGAAGTCATTTCAGCATTTTCAGAGCATTACACAATATTTAGCATGCAAGTTATAATTTCTCATCAAATATTGTTGAATTTTAAAAAATTTAACAAGTAAAATTCCCTTTAAAAGAATGTCGAAGCCATTTCTTTTATGATATCACATAGACTACTACATGTGCATTGTTTTTTTGTTTAAATAGATAATAAAAATACGTGCTTCATCAGATATTTTTCAAACTTGGTAAAAACAATAGTTACATAAACGATAGTTAAAATAAATTTTGCTTACATTTACATTTGTTATCTAACAACAATTACATACGAATATTTAATCAGATCCCAAACATAAGCTGTGTATTAATTTCACAAGCCCGCTTACCATTGACTGCAGTAATTATTCAAATCCAGACATTAGGTTAAACTTTAATTAGGACAAGGCAGAAAGCTTAAAGATTTTAACTCGATGTTAGGCAGGAATTCGCTTAGTTAGTGGCACATAATTGAATGGCATTTTCGATTGCAGCACACATGCAACAGTTTCTTGATGTTGTTGTTGATGTTTGAATAGCGAAGACTGAAGCGAAGTGAAAAGGATGCGCCAAGCCGTAATATACAATGGCCAACGTGAAAGGACAAAGAGTGTGCCAACTATAAATGTGAATGGCAGTAGAAACAATATAAACGTCGCCATTGCAAGACAGTCTGTGTTGGTGGTTGCATCCTACTATATCCTTTGCTATCCTGACCCGGGCCTGGCACTCAACAGGGTGCCTTCTACTCGAATGGCGCTTTCTGACAATCGAGGCGTGGTCACCAATTAACGCATTGCAATACATCCACTTTCAGCATAATATGCACACGCGTCTACGTCTCTCTTACAATGTGTGTGGACTATCTGAAATTGTGTGAGTGTGTGAGTACGTGTGTAGACGCCACGCTTTGTATGTTTTCACAAGAGAATGCAATTTAAATTGCATTAAAATTGATTGAATTCATGGAACGCAGCTACCACGTATCCTGTCAATGTATATGTATGGTAGTGTGTGTGTGTGTAAGAATGTGTGTTTCTTAGTATGTATCCTCATGCATGTTGCATGTTTATTTTGTGCAGCGTTAAGTGGGCAGCCCGCTTTAAAGGTTGTTTATACACCGACATCTTTGTCGAAACACTTTACCTTCTTCTGCACAAGGGCAATAAATTATACGAAGAATATAAAAACCTATTAAAAGTGTAGCTGTCTTCAGACTTCGTATGAATATGCATTGAACATTTCTTGGCCTTATAAAATTGCTCTTGAAAGCTAATAGAATTAAATAGTGATTTAATTGGAGCCTTGGTGTTTGCTTCGTCAAGATTATAGCAACCACAGCTTTGGCAAAACAAAAGAGAATCTTATGCAGCATGCCAGAATCGTAATTTTGATTTATCTAGATTAATTCTGCAACTTAAATGTAATTAATTTTCAAATTGTTTAACAAGTTGAATCTTATACTTTATTGATTTGCGGTAGATTCTGTTTTGAACACATTTTTAAGATTTTAACTGCTTATCCACGCTGAACGGATTTTAAAAATTGCACTGTATAATGGATTTATAAATTCTGCATTTTAAGAAATAAAACTATAAAAACATTTAAATTTAAAAAAAAATTAAGTTAAATAAAGATAGAATTATATAGGTTATTTGAAAAAAAAAACTTTACCATGTCACATTGAGTAGTTAGCAAGAAAATCAGGCTAAAAAGAATGTTGCACCTTAATGGACTCAGCCAGCGTCAAAAATATACATATGTTTGTATGTATTTATGTTTGTAAATAAGTATATGCAAATATACAATATCCGTGTACATCCATTTCATAGCTTATTTATTTGATGAAAACAAATGGCCAAAAAAAAAAACAATTGCAATAAATGTTAACAGTTTTCGCATAAATTTACTGCTTTAAATCTTTCGGTTATTGTTTTTCTTTATTGTCTGTTAGCCACACCAACAACAAGGGCTGCAATTAATTTGAAACCGTGCGTCCTGGATTATGGTGGTGAAAAGGGGCGGAATTGTAGAGCCAATAAGCATATTGAATTTATTCTGGCTGGCTATTCATTGTGGGTTTTTGATTTTGTTTCTGCTGCTGCTGCTGCAGCTTCAGAGCTTTCGCGACAATTAATGCGCATTAATTAATTATTAATTTGTTTGTGGGATTGCAGTGTCGCCGAAAAGTATGCAATTAAATTCTATTTGTTAATTTATGGCTGCCGCCAAATATGCATTGATTATGCAAATGGAATTGGGTGCGCTCAATTCTCAATACGCAATACTTGATGTCGGCCGTGTGGCGAATTTGCCATTCAGCACGTCGAGCCGAGTTCTTAACCAGGCCTTAATAAGCTTACAGTAACACATAAATCTGAGCTTTTTGGACAAACTGTTAATAGTTAATTGGACCTTTGATGTTCACCCGACGCCTGAGCTGCATTTTCCACTTTGCCTCAGTCGCCAAAGTGACATTCCATTTAATTAATTACAATTAGAGTTAATCTTGCGTTTAATTACATTTGATTGCCTTTTGTTGCTGCACTCGGGCCAGCAAAGATAATTAATCCAAATTAATAAATAGCCACCCGATCGGGTGACAATTCGCAACAAAACACGCCCGATGCCTTTTAACACCTACAATTGTTATTGATTTCAAGCAAGGGCAACATTTTCAGAAATTGAAGTTTCTCTGGTAAAATGTAAGGGAAGAATATTATAAGTGGTTATCGGATATAATTGGAAATAAAATTAACTTATACTAGATATTTTTTGACAAATTTATTTTTCAAATTTTGTTATCATGATTAAACAAAGAAATTTTTTGTATTTTATCTACTTATTTATAACTTTTGTTTCAAGACAATATCAGAATTTTTTTTTATCTATGTTTTTTTTATTTATGAATCAAAAGAATAATATGTACTTATTTTATTATTATTATAACTACCAACCAAAATATGCATTTGAAAATGCAGTCAAGATGCACGCAAGGTATTCCCCCCCCACAGTAAAGCCATTTGCTTTTAACGCTGTTGCGTAATCTTTTTGCAAAATAGGAGTAAGTGCAAGTTAGAAAGTTTAGCCGGGAGTCGCCGTATCTTAGTGGTGGCTATAAGCTGGCACTCTAAAGTGCAACATCGATAACTTCTAGCCAGGAGTTTTCTCCAGCTTCTTTTGTCGTCGTCAACGTGGCGACCATAAAACTCTAGTCAGCTACAAGTGCAACAACTACTGCTGGGCAGCTAAAAGTTTTTTGGGTGCTCAAACATTTGTAGGTGTAGCCAGCGTGTCCGCTTCTGCATCTTCCTATTCCGCTGCTGCTGCCGCTGCTACTGCTGCTTAGGGCTAAGTTACTTGTGTGGTGCTATGTATGTATGTAAGTATCTACGTATCTTTTATTCACATGCCCACATTGAAATTGTAAATTCGTTGCTGTTGTTATTCAAGCAAACGAAAAACGAGTAGAAAAATCAACAAACACAAGGCAAAGTGTGGATACGTTGTTGTTTTTATTTCTCTCTCGTTTTTATTGTTGGCTGCTGCTTCTTGTTGTTTTCATTGTTGGCTCAACAAAACTGTTACTTGTTTTATCAGGCAACCATTTTGCTTATTTTGGGCTGAGTATAAACCCACAAACAAACACAAACAGACACACACACGCACACCTATGCGCACACAAGAACGGTAAGAAAAAAGAATCGAATAATATAGCATAGATAGCTCACACTCTTTTTCTCATTCTCCATTTTTTCTCTCACGCTCGTTCTCTATGTTGCCCCTATCCATGTATTTGTCGGGATAATGGCAACAGCGCGAGACGCCGACTCGTTGCACAAAATTTATGCCATCCGTATTTGTTTATACAAATTTAATGAATACACATATTGAGATATGTGCATGTATCTTAGATACATGACTCTCGCTCTGACTCGCCCCATTTTCCTTCCTGTTGTTCTTAGTCTGTTTGTAAGTGCTGCATGTTTTGGTACTGTATTGTAATCGCACTCCAACTTCTTCTAGTCGTTTGCATATTTGCAATTTTGAGATGTATATTTGCTTTTGGGCATTTAAGAGCAATTTGTTGTGTTGTTGTTGTTGATGTTTTCTTTTGTGGGCGTAACCTTGAAAACTGAGACAATTTAAGCAATCGCAATAAGCTTTGTGATATATTGCTACATTTATTTTATTTAACTGCCTATCCACTGCTTACATTTTTATTTGTGTCTTGCATTGGCACATAATAAAATTTTAAAACATAAGATGTGATTTCTTTTAAATTCTATATTTCAAATTTTTTTTTGTGGATTTTTTAAAAAAAAACGTTTAACTATTTAGGTTTCCGCACGTTGTTTTTTTTCTGTTATTTTCTGTATTTTTTTTGTAACTTTAACAGAATACCGGCCTAACGAATAACACGTTAACGAGCTGGCACCCCCGGGAAAAAACTCGTTATTCGGTAAAAAAAAAATGTATGAAATGAAATGAAATAAAAGGCGATATTTTAACGATTAAAATAAAAAAAAAAAAAAAAAAAAAAAAATTTAACAGTTTACGAATACTAACGAATAAAATGTGATATTATTTTGATTTTTTATAAATATATGATGGGATGAATGAAAACAAGTAAAAACGTTGCAGTCTGACGCAACCGACTGCGATATACTCGATACCAGTATTAAAACCGGTAAAAAGAGGTCTGATTGCAAAGCGGTACGGTTGCGACAGGGCTGTAAGCTGCCTCAAAAATTGTCTGATGCAGATGCGGATGCCACCAGCTATCGTCCCTCCAAATTTGGTGACACTAGCTCAAAGTTTTTTTTAAGGGAAAAGGGGGCTGGGGGCGTTATGGGTGGGCGTGGCATCCAAATTTTTGATGTAGATCTTTATGGAATGCTTATCTTCGTACCGATTTTGGTGATTCTAGCTCAAAGTTGTGGGAGCGGGTTGTGGGCGGTATGGGTGGGCGTGGCATCTAAATTATTTCTGCAGATCTTTTTGGGATGTCAACTGCTATCTTCCTACCCAATTTGGTGACTCTGGCTCAAAGTTTGTATAAGGTTGGGGATGGGGGCTAGAGGCAGTATGGGTGGGCGTGGCTCCAAAATATCTTTGAAAGTCGCTACCAGTTATCTTTCTACCAAATTGGGAGACTCTAGCTCAAACACTATGAAAGATTAACGCATTCCCGTTTTTGACGAAAAGTTGGGGCGGCTGGGGCTGGCTAGGGCGGTATGGGTAGGCGTGGCAACCAAAGTTTTGATGCACATTTTTGGGGATCGTCATCACCTATCTTAGCACCTAATTTGGTGGCTCTAGCTCAAAAACTAAGGAAGATATAGGCGTTTCTGATTTAAAATTTCGGGGGGCTGGGGGCGGAATGGGTGGGCGTGGCACCAACATTTTTGATCTAACTTTCTACCAAATTTGGTAACTCTAACTGTAAGGGTGCGCGGAGTAGGTGGACTTATCAATTTTGAGTTATCGAATTTATCGATTTGCCAGCCTCCCAGTTATCGTAGAACCCCAATCTTGACACTTTATCTGTCCCGGCCATAGATAAAGACATTTGAAGAGTTTCCAGTCTCTAGCTTGAAGGGTTTCGAAAAAAGTTGCGTTCATACAGACAGACAGACGGACAGACGGACAGACACCATGACGGACATTGCACAAACCCAATATACTCTTTACCTTCGGTATCGAGTATAAAAATAGATTTACTTTAAACTGTAGCTTTGAATTAGGTATTACATACGTATCGAATTATTAAATTTACGACCGGATTGCGTTTTCACGATGGTAGAGCATGTCATGATGTATATCTCAGCATCAATAACTCCAAAGTCATCAGGAGAATGAGCGATATGTTAAAAGCTGAAAAGTAATTTGAATTTTTATATTTTATCACATTTTTGTTATATTGTAAACATCGCAACATTTGATAGAAAAATTTTTGGTTCGTATTTTGTTAATTTTATGTTACCAAATAACCCTGAAAACTATTACATCAGTTTTAGTTGGCGGAAAATAAAGTGGCATGGCCAAAGAATTTTCTTATTAATTTTCTGAACACGTTTTGGGAAAAGGAAAAACGCGAAAAACAACACTTTCAAGAAAAAACAAATGAAAACTCGTGGCTACAAAAAACGGAATGTATAGTAACTAACGACGTAGTTTGTTTATGTTAAATGTGCAGTCGCAGCTGAGTGTGTGAGCTAGTAAGTGTGTATGTGTGTAAGTGTGGGAGTGACAAAACTTTTGCTTAGCTTAACGCGTGTCCTTGTCCTGCATCCTTTTTTACCCGCATGTAGTTTGCCGTGGTCTTTGTTGTTGCTTTAAACAAAGAGTGCAGGCGGGAGAGCGAGTTTTGACTGACAGCCAAACAGCTAGCTGCGAATTGCGCGTTGCAAGTAGCAAGCGGCAAGTTGAAAGCTGCTAGCTGAAAACTTTACGTTTTGCTTAAGTGACGACGTGCGACAAGGGGCAGCCCAGGCATTGGAAAGTTTTTCCTAGCTTTCTTTATTTTCTTTTGGACAACTGTTGTTGCTGCCTTGTCCTTTAATATTTCAGCAAGCCAGTCAGCCAGGCAGCCCACCTATCAACGAATGAGTCTGCAACGACTAACTGCTTACAACAACAACAACAGCAAAACACACACACGTGCATCAAAACTTTGCTCACATTTATTTTTTTGTTTTGTGGCATTGCAAGGATTTGCTACACCTCGTGCATCGATGGATCGCTGCCTGGCAGTGCCACTGCGGCAACAAGAAGTTGCTGGTTTGCCGTTGCTGCTGTTTTAAAACACAGTTGCCACCACCATTGGCTAGAGGCGACAGAGTTGTCCAGCTATTGCTGATGTTTCTTCATGCTTCAGCAAACTTCAGCCTTTGAAGCGTGTCTTTCGAACGATTTGCAGCTAAAAAAAAACCTTCAGTCTGACCATAAGAAATGTCTCCAAAATTTTTAAAACTAAACAATGCTCAAGTTTTAAATTGTACTTTATATATGGGCAATTCTCTGATGTCGAATGCGACATTTGTACTCACTCAAAAAAAAAAAAACATGTGCCAAGAACTAATTTTATTTCTACGAAATATGAAACTTATAGCTCTTGGTTAGCACTATAATTGGTGCTAAGATCGATTTTGGGAATTTCTTTTTTTTCAAGATAATCACAAAAATTTTATGCATTCGCACGCGACACAGACAGAAGTCACTTTTTCGAAGACCAGTTCAAGCACTGATTTCAGCGAAATGCGCTGGAAGATTTTAATGCAATTAAATTTAAAATGTTATGTATTGATTGCTCTTAAAAATGTATTTGGTTTGACTTAAAAATATTAAGAATTTTTTTTTTTAAATCTAATTTTAATCACTGTTTCACGCGACATGTCGCACGCGACAGTTTTAGGCTGATAAGAAATTTGCCGTTATAAGCTATCGCATCGTTTCTTTTACATTTGTATTATATTCTTAGAATAAAACCAAGATTTAAAAGAGTGAATATCAACGCTTAATGACTCTCTTAAAGAAAATAAATCAAAACAAAACGTGCACTAGAAAAGTTCAAAACAGAACTTTCGCACCTCTTCGACTTTGCATTGAAATTTTTCAATATGTGTTATGAGTAAATGTAAAATATGCTTATAGATACATATACATATACATAAGTTAAACATAATAGATTCCCTATAAAACTATGTGAAAAAAACATACTATTTTAGACTTTGAATTTTCTGGTTGCGGTTGACCTTTCTGGAGAATTAACCATATATATTGGCGATAAGATTTTGATATTGTGGAGGGCACTGGTTTGTACCCACCATTTGTCCCGGCTGAAACTAGATATTAATTAAAGCCGCGAGCGCACATAGAATTTACAAAAGGTTGCGTTTATTGTTCTCTTGTTTTTCGGTTAACAATTTATATATTTTACGCACGTTATGCAGTTGCGATTTATGCTGCGTTCGATCGGTGACGAAGCGCAGAAAGACAAAACGATACTGAGAAGGAGTGTGTACCGAAAGCAGCTTATTAAAGAAGGTGCCCGTCAGAGAGCGCCGCATAGTGAGAGAGCTTTCGTTACAGTTACAATATTTACAAGAAAATAGATAATTGGCAAATGCAAACATGAGTGGCAAAAGGCCGTTAAATTTAAATAGAATATTAAGAAACATCTGCTGGTTGGGACGGCTGCTGCCCCGAACATGCACCCCCCGTTGAAAGAGGAACGCTTTCAACAGAATTTTCAGGTAGGGGCAGAAGAGCCAGTTTCGTCACGGCCCGCTTGAAGATTCCCTTTTGAGTGCGAATGATGGCAACACGTACGGCACCATCCTTTCCAGAGATTACGCTTTCAATGCGCCCAAGTGGCCAACGAAGCGGCGGAAGATTTTCTTCCTGCATCAATACGACCATGCCCGGCTGAATGTTAGGCGAAGGGCGCTGCCATTTTGACCTTTCTTGCAACAGTGAAAGGTATGCTGAGCTCCACTTCCTCCAGAATATCTGCTTCATTTGGCATATGCGCTGCCATCGACTTAGCAGGTTGACACGCAGATGCGACAAGTCCGGCTCGTCAAACGCCGAAGTTGGCGCTCCATTGATAAAATGAGATGGAGTCAGAACGTCCAGATCGTCAGGGTTTTCTGTAATTGTACAAAGTGGTCGAGAATTAAGCATGGCTGATATCTCACAAGCAAGTGTTTGCAATTCGTCCAGAGTGAATGCATAAGAGCCAACGATGCGGTAAAGATGAAATTTAGCTGCCTTAACAGCGGCCTCCCACAAGCCACCAAAGTGTGGTGATCGAGGAGGGATGAATTTCCAGTCGATCCCGTGGGAAACGCAAAAAGAAGAAGTTGACGAAATGTGCGGATCGCTCAGAAATAGGTGCCTGAGCTCAGCCAGCTCGTTCTTAGCTCCTACAAAATTGGTGGCGTTGTCTGTCCAAATTATGCGTGGTTTTGGCCTCAGGCTGATGAAGCGCTTCAATGCTGCTATGAAGGCATTGGTGGACAGGTCTGTGACGATTTCCAGATGTACCGCCTTTGTTGAGAAGCATACAAATACAGCCATGTAGCACTTTGTGGGTGGCCTGTTCCTGATTCCAGCCTTATAGTAAAGTGGCCCACAGAAGTCGATGCCGGTAGTATGAAACACGGGACTTGATCGCACACGCGCTGCGGGAAGGCTGCCCATGATGTGCTCCATCAGAACAGGCTTGAGACGAAAGCATCTGACACATTTTCTTATCACGCTAGCCACGTATTTGCGTCCTCCAAGGGGCCAGAATCTTTGCCTCAGCAGCCCCAGCAACGTTTGGGATCCGGCATGCAAGAACTTTTCGTGGTAAAAGATGATAAGTGCGTTTGAGATTGGATGTCCTTTTTGGTATTACAATCGGGTGCTGTGCTTCGTAGTCTAGTTCTGAGTTTTGAAGACGGCCTCCAACGCGAATCAGCCCGTAGGAATCCAGAAATGGGTTGAGCGTTGCCAGAGCATTTTTTGCTGACAACGGCTTCTTGCTGCGAAGAGTCCTAAACTCGTCGGCGAAATGCACGCGCTGTATGGATCCAAGGAGCAGTTGGGTTCCATTTTTGATGTCTGCTACAGTTAGAGGACCATACGCTCTGGTCCTGTCCTTGAAGTGTAACGCATAGAATCGATATACGTACGCGAAGACACGTTGAAGTTTTCCGAAAGAGTTTTGAGAGGCGAGACCTTGTGAAATATCCAGTTGCTTTGTGGTCAGCAAGGCTGTGACTCGGCGCTCCGGCAGCTCTTGTGGCGGTTGAGTGCTTTCAGGCCATGCTGAAGGGTCTTGAAGCAAGAATGCTGGTCCTGAGCTCCAAAGAGTGGAATCTTTAAGCTCGGCCGGTGTGCACCCGCGCGAAATGATGTCCGCTGGATTCAACTTGCTGGAAACGTGGTGCCAGGTCATTCCTGCAGTGTATTCCTGGATCTTCGAAATTCTGTTGGATACAAAGACGTTAAATTTGGTTGACGAATGGCGTATCCAGGCAAGAACAATAGTTGAATCGGACCAACAGTGACACGGGTACGAGTTTTCCAGAGTTTGGCAAACGCTAGATATAAGTTCTGCCAAAAGGAGTGCAGCGGAAAGCTCCAGCTTCGGAATTGTCATCTCTTTTATGGGAGCGACTCTGGATTTAGAGCAAAGCAGCTGACTTTTGACGATTCCTTGAGATTCTGAACGCATGTACACGCATGCTCCATAGGCTGCCATACTAGCATCGCAGAAGGCATGTATTTCTACGTTTGCTTTGGGCTGGAGAACATAACGAGGAAATTGAAATCGATTGACGATGTACAGCTGAGATGTTAGCTCGCGCCAGTCATTGTGCAAGGACTGTGGAAGGCTCTCATCCCAAGCAATTTTTTCTTTCCACAGGGTTTGCATGAAGATTTTTGCCTTTGTGATGATGGGCGATATCAAACCTAGGGGATCATACAGCCTGGCTATAGTAGACAATACGACGCGCTTTGAGGTGGCTGCTTCTATAATGATTGGAGCAGAATTGAAAAGCAGAGTATCTGTGCTGGGCTCCCACACCAAACCAAGTGCCTTGGCGACGTCGGTTCCATCATGGAACTTGAGTAATTTTTCCAGATCTGATTCTGACTCACCTTCGAGAGCTGCCAAAGCATTCGAACACCACTTACGAATGGGGAACTTCCCTTTGAGTAACAGTGCCTTGACTTGGCGACGTATTTCTGCTACCTCTTCAATAGTGTCCCCTCCAGAAATCAGGTCATCAACGTAAAAATCCCTACGAACTATTTTGGCGCAAAGTGGGAACGAAGCCTCTTTATCGCGGGACAGCTGCTGCATGGCTCGAATAGCCAAGAAGGCGGCGGGCTTGGTTCCATAGGTGACCGTATCCAGCTTGTAAGCCTGAATCTCGTCTGCAGGGTTATTACGCCACAAAATGCACTGCATATACTCGTCCGGATGTGACATGAGCACGCAGCGATACATTTTGCAGATGTCCCCGCACAGTGCAACCCTGAAGAAACGGAATCGAAGAAGTGTGTTGAAGATTTTGGGCTGTATGGTGGGACCAGTCATTAGCACGTCGTTTAGAGATTGACCTGATGTGGTTTTCGCTGATCCATCAAATACTACTCTTAGCTTGGTAGTCGAACTGTCGGGTTTCTGGACACAGTGATGAGGCAGAAAGAATTGTGGTGCGTTTAAGCTCCTCACTGCGATAGACATGTGTCCCAAATCAAGGTATTCTTGAATGAAAGCAGCGTATTGATTTTTGAGCTGCGGATCCTTGTCCAACTTTCGTTCCAGATTGTTGAATCTACGCAAGGCCCGCTGATATGAGTCGCCGAGATCCTGAAAACTAGATCGAGCTGGCAAACGTACGGAGTATTGTCCAGATTTTAAACGAGTAAAGTTGTTTATAAAGTGCTGCTCACAGAGAGCATCTTCTTGTGAGCTTGTCGATGCGGAAGAGTAATCAGTTTCGATCTCCCAGAATTTTCGTAAAATGTCGGCCAAGCTTGAGTCGTCCATGCGCGGATTTGATGGCTGAACGAAAGCTGCAAGAGCTGACCGCTTAGATTGATCTTTGGAGACACTGCCAGAAACGATCCAACCAAGTTTGGTTTTTTGCAGTGTTGGTAAGTGCTCAGCCAAACGAATTTGTCCGACGCTCATTAGGTCGAAGAAAAGTCCAGCACCAATTAGCAGATCAATCCTGTGTGGTTCAAAGAATTGAGGATCCGCAAGTTTCAGGTTTTTGGAATGTCCCATCCCTTAGCATCTAAGCTAAAGTGTGGCTGCAAATCAGTAATGGTAGGAGTGACGACCGCAGAGAACGAAACGCGGTAGTTTGTGTCTTGCGATTGTGCGATGATGTCCACTGCCTTGTCTGATGCAAGAGACGATGCGCCAATTCCAGATATGTTGATATGAGAATTGCGCTGGCTTAGCTGGAGCTGATTGGCGAGTCTAGAAGTAACAAAGTTGAGTTGAGAAGCGGAGTCGAGAATAGCACGCGAAGGTATAAATGATCCAGAACGCGATTTGATGTATACTAATGCCGTCGCTAGCAGCACGTATTCCTTCGGTCGAAGATCAGCGATGGGAGAGCGATGTGGAACATTTGAAACTAGAGCTGCTGAAATCTGCGGACTAGCGGATGCTCCATTAGGCAATGAAGGCGCACTAGGAATTGGTGTAGTCACATTGGGCGATCCATCTGGCGACAAATGCAAAAGTGAATGGTGCTTGGCCTGGCAATACTTGCAAGTACCCGACTTGCATTGCTGCAGTGAATGCCCTTTGCGCAAACAATTGAAGCACAAATGCCGTTTCTTAGCTTCTGCAAAGCGAGCGTTCCTTGACAAGTTCAGAAATTGTGTACATTTTGGAATGTAGTGATCGTTAGAGTTGCACATACCACATTTCACTTGCGTATTGACACTGTTGGCTATTATGAGAGTGCTTTGTTTAGGTTTCGATACGTTTTTGCCTACCTGTTGGCTAGGTGATTCTGTTACCATAACCGATTCCAGGTTTTCCATCATCTGACATCTTTTGTTTAAAAATGCTGCCATGGTTGACCAGCTTGGCAATTTGTCGCTGGCCAGGCCTTCTTCCCATTTTTCGCGAGTGCGCTGATCCAGTTTGCGGCAGACGATGTAGGTGAGATAGCCATTTGAGATTTCCTCAGGTGCTGCCAGCGTTTGTAGAGCACGAAGATGAACGTTGAGCTTGTCGTTTAGCTCTCGCAAGCCTCTTGCAGACCCTTTCTCCACCCCTTGCAGCTCGAAAATTGCCTTTATGTGGGACTGGAAATGCAAGAGTTTATTATCAAATCGACCTTTTAGCAAGTGTATCGCCTTTTCATAATTTTCTTCGGTAAGCTCTAAAGAGCTAACAGTGTCCAATGCCGAGCCACGCAAATGACCGCGAAGATGCTGAAATTTCTCGATATTTGAGATGCGCTTGTCATTCTTAACGATGGTTGAAAACATCGAGTAGAAGTTGGGCCATTCCGTGTAGTTGCCAGAAAATGTTGGAAGCTGCAGCTCAGGCAGGCGCGGACGGCTCATCAAATATTCCAGCGAGATTCCGTTGTCCTCGGTAAGGTTCCGCACGGTGCTTGAATGCGCAGCTGTTGGAGAATGCAATGCCAAGAGCTCCCTAGTTAGACGAGACTTTACCTTTAAGTAGCATACTGAAAAGTTTGACCGCGCATCACTCGTGAGCTGCATTAAGTCAAGCCGTTCGAGGCTGGATTGAGCCGCATTGAACTCGGTGTACAAACGCTCGATCAACTCCAAACGAACTTGCAGCTCAGCTTCATCAAAATTGGAAACGCCATCTGGATCAGCTAGTTGATCGCCAAAGTCTGCTAATTGCTTCGTGATAGAATTGGCTTTAGCTTGATAAAAATCCACTTCGCTTGAAAGGACTGGTGGGTCGGCTTTGTTATCTGGATTCAGGCAGCTTTGATTCAAACTCATTTCGATTGCCAAACGAATTCTTGTTTCCGGAAAATTGCACCCTGTATATGGGTCGAAGAAGCACGCCGAAAAGCAACTGTAACTTATTCGTCACTGTACTTCGCCTGGAGCTGCACAAAGCTCGATGACTGTACTCGTGTGTATATGTATGAGTGCGCGGGCGAATGCAAGTGAAAAACGTGCACGTGAAAGATCTAGCGACTTTTATATATAAGCGCTCGCACAACGATATGCACGAGGCGGCTGTATATGTATATGTGTTCGAAAACGCGTGTCTGTACAACGATATGTACGGAGCAAAAATGTCTGTATGTTTGCTCACAAACCGCTATACGCGAAGCAAAGCACTAACGAAAAGTATATATGGCTGTACAACGTTATGTACAGCGCGAACTGCGCGTATATTGTATATATGTATGTACGTATGTCTGCACAACGTTATGTGCAGAGCGATCACAAATATAGCGCAGCTTGACACAAATTATGTATGTATGTATTTATTGTCTAATCGCGAATCAGATTTACAAACTGCATTTATTTTTACACAGCGTAAAACGACGATTAAAAAGTTATTACACAAGTTAGCAAGAAAACACGAGAAAGAGTGAAAAATCACGTCGGGGTCACCAAAATTTATGTGGAGGGCACTGGTTTGTACCCACCATTTGTCCCGGCTGAAACTAGATATTAATTAAAGCCGCGAGCGCACATAATTTCAAAGGTTGGTTTATTGTTATCTTGTTTGGTTAACAATTAATATATTTTACGCACGTTTATTTATGCTGCGTTCATGTACAAGCGCAGAAAGACAAACGATACTGAGGAGGGTGTGTACCGAAGCAGCTTGTTAAAGAAGGCCCAGAGGCATTCATATTTCGAAAATGATAATTGGCAAATGCAAACATAGTGGCAAAAGGCCTTAATTTAAATAGAATATTAAGAAAACTTGGTTGGGGCAGATATATTTACGCGATTGATTTATTAATCAATAAAATAATCTTTAAATTGATTTTGAATGTGATTAACTTTAACACTGAATTATGTATATTAAGGTAGAAATATGTTATTTTTATTATTGCATTATATTTACGCAAATTAAGTAAAGTTTTAATCAAATGTTCCACTCCTATGCCTTATTCTAAAGATTAATTGGTATATTGAAAATTAATCTATTAAAAGAAAGAAAACCTTGTCGTATACTTGATAATTTACAAATGTATGCTTAAACCTAGTTTGGCTTTGCACAAACTATTAGCAAAACAAAGCAATAGAAAAAGCTTCCACTGTTCTCATCATATAATATACATTCACACACATACACAGAAACCTCTCTTTCTTTCATGTGTGTATTTAAAAGGTGTGTGTAAGTTGGTTATTTGACAAACTTCATATAAATAACTTTCAATAGGTTCTTAATAATTAAATTATAACTTTTAGCCCAACACATCTCTCGTTTCCTTTAAGGAAAGCAGGAGTTTTATTCATGCCACAAAAAGTAGAGAAATAGTGCTTGGGACTAGGACTAGTGGAGTGGATGTTGTAGGCGTGGTCAGCGTGGCCAATGTTATGGTCAGTTTGATGTGTTGCGGTTGCTATTTGTAGTTTGATTAATTAATGAATGCGGTCTGTGAAAAATAAGTTTATGTCGAAAAGCAGCCAACAAAACGGTCAGAATTGAATTATCTTATGGAATCTAACCCAATCTGAATTGGATTATCATTTAGTTATATATAACACCTATATAAATTTGGCACGATGCATTAGCACTTCATCAATAAGCCAAAAGCATTTCGACTGATGTTCTAATTGTGCTTGGTTTAATTGAGTGTTTGATTTAATTATGGACTATTTAAATGCCGCGTTGAGCTGCGCTGGTGTTGCTGCTGTTGTTGCATCATTAAGCATTGATTACGCAAGCTGATTAATTAGTTGCCAGCCACAAACAAACACCGATTATACATACACGTACCCACAAACAGACATACAAACATGGATGTGCCCGTGTCTCCTCTATGATAATGCTTCTAAAGTGCGTATGATTATGTAATTGTCAGATTGGTGCTCAAATTGCACATTTAAAAGTAGCACACACAAGAATGCGCGAGTTAGGAATGATTGATTAACAGATGACCTGTACAAATATTTTTAATCACATAAATTTTGGTTTAAGGCAATGAGAGCTTTGATATTATATACTTACGATGTCTCGGGATAACATATTAATAAGCCATTTATCATTGATGAAGTTATTTTGTTCCCATACCTTACCCACTTATAGACATAAGAACATAAATTTATTAGAAAATCTGTGATATTATACGTATAACTTTCCAACATTATACTCCCGTTTAACACACTTCAATTTATTTATAGGGTATATTAAAACTACGTTAACTGCGTGCGCTTAAATGCAATTTTTATGGCAAAAAGCCAGTGAGTTGAAGTCCAACTTTTTAATGGCAACATGTTTAACAGCGCTTAGCCGTTAACTTTCTCAGCTCGTCAGTCAGACAGTTTGTCGCGTCAGTCAGTTAGTCAGTTTGGCAGTTTGTCATTCGTTCAGTTTATCACTCGCAGACGTGCGTCAGTCGCTAGCCACAAAAACCGCCACCTCATGATTTAAATTTAATGCAACTTTTGCTCTACAGCCAAAATGTCGCAATCAACAACAACAAAAGCAACAATCAGAACAACAACGTCTACAACAGCTAACGTAAAGGCTATAAAGTCATGTGCAACAGCAGCGGCACTTCCGGCGCTACTGAATCAGGATTTGGGTCTCAGGACTCAGACTCAGACTCCAGGAGTCGCTACTTTTGCCAGCTATTTGGTCACTGCACTTAGTACACTTCCTTTGGATCACACCAGCAACAGCAATGTCAGCAGTATCAAGGAAGAGTGCTTTTACAAGGAGTATTTGACTCTAAGATATTCTGTAAACTATTTAAATCGGTTACACGAAGAGCTTTGTGATTGGTATGTATAGCTTACTCTTTTAAAAGTTGCGTAATAAATCGATATTTGTCTTTATTGTCACATTTGGGAAACATTAACATAAACTTTGTTTACAAGAACAAAATGTTATTCGATCTCTCGAATTTCCATAAATATAATAACAGGGTATTACGACAAGAACATTGCTGGTGTATTAGTTGGGTCACGGGCAAAGGGATAGCAAAATGGTGAGGTTAGATGGCTTTTTTTGCCTCTGATAAACCCTGCCCCTGCTCTTCACCCAGCGCTTTGCTTTGTGCCTGGGCTGATGAAATGCCATGCTTAGCGGTTGAGCGTCGAGATTTTGCAGCTGCTGCTGAAGCCATAGATTCATCTGTCGCCATACGACGTGGACTGCACTCACTCTGTTAGTGTAACTCACTGTATGTGTAAGTCATATGGAATTTTTGGTTAGTTTTAACTAGTGTCCATGTTTACGGTAGAAAGCCAGTGAAGTTGAGTATACATCCCTGCTGACAGAGTTGAATTGATGATTGATTTGAAGTAACTTATTCAAAAATAATAGCTCACTCACATAAGCGAAGCATTTGAGCTTTGATTTGAGTGATATAAGAGTTAAACCGTTACGCAGCGCTCAAGAGTTGATATTTTTAAAAGAATCATTGCAATCCACAAATTTATCATCCACATAAGAGTTTTGGCGCATGTGCGAGTTCGAAAACGCAATGAGAGCGCAATTACCGCTCGTGAGAGCATTCGGCTCGACCTTCGACTGTTCGGCTGTATGTTGCTCTTGCTAGCCCACTGTCGTAACGGGCGGACAGTCGTAAGTACATAGTACGTTAGTTTTTCAAATTGTGCCCTTTTTTTCGCACAGCATTTCGAAAAGCATAAAGAAAATCTTATTAATGAATGGGTGGCTTAGTAACTAAGGTACTATCAGAGTGAATGCTGTGTGAGGTAGTAAATAAATAGGGGTTTAGGAGATGAGAGAGAGGGACAGTTATGAAATTCCCTTAAAAAAGCTTAAAATATCCTAAGAAATGCTCATATTAACGGACCAGAGTAATTTTGAGCTACATTAAACTAATTTAAGTACTGGTCACAATCAATTGATTTTATCATCTTAAATTTGTATTTGGGAAGACAATGTTCTTAGTTAAGGTCGTAGATCTGTGGTTTGCTTTGATGTCTTTTTGGTGCAGCGTACAATATAATTTTCGACTTGTGAACGGACAGTTTGCAGATGCCGAGTGTTTTGCTTGCTCTCAATGTAACAAAGAGTTGCGGGCCAGAAACCGAACTTAAAGTGAGAGCAAAAGATTGGTGTGATGTGAAATGGGTTCCACAAGAGTGCGAAGTGGATTCTGTTTGATGTGTCTGTAATAAGCGAATACAATTTGAATTGGGGTAGGCCATAGTTAAGAACTTATAACATGGATTACAAAGTAAAATAGTGTTCTTATTGTTGTAACACCGGAATTGGATAAAAGTCTTTGAAACTGTTATATATGTAGGTTAATTTGATCATTTGATTTTTGTTCAATTTGTTTGTATTTATTAACTCAGCATCTAAAGCACATTGTAAAAGCATCTGACTTGTATGATTCTTTTCTTTTGCCTATTCATAATAAAAACATTTAATGTTATATTGCTATTCATACAAGATGATTGATCGCTTTAGACCGGCTGCTTTCATTTGTCACTCAAAGTTGTCACTGAAGCTTACGTTCCACAAACACAGCACACCATTAACTCCAAAGGACGAAATCACAAAATACTGGTAACAACGCTTGCCAACGCAGTACGATTCAAAGCTTCGTTAAGCTGCAGCAGCAGCGTAGAGCGTGTGGCACACTTACAAACGCCACCTCAATTCAAACTTTACTCATGTTGCTCTTACTCCCACACACACACACACACACACTCAAACTAGATGCGAATCGCATTGTCGCTTCGTCGGGATTTTCGAACTTGCGCGCAAACCAACGAAGTGAAGTCGAAATACGAGTGGGGTCTGTGTGTGTGTGTGTGTGTGTGGGGCGATGGCATAGTTGAAGCTAAGGCGACAGCCGCGCGTCGTTCCGATTCCATTCCGTTCGAAATGCACGAATGGCAATGAATGAAAGACGCTTTAGTACTGAAAAGGTCGTGGATTTGTGTAGTTGTCGTGTGCGCGCTGCTGCGTCGTCCTTCGTGCCGTGTTTAACCGCTCACAAAAAGCAAGCACACACAGAGACCCAACGCGTATAAAACTGTCGTCGTTGCGTCTGTCTTTTTACCGTTAAGCGTTTGCCGTGCAAACGATATGTGTGTGACAGAACGCACAAAAAAATAGAAAGAAAATAAATTTGTTAATCGAGTGCGCTAAATCAGTGTTACAAATTCATGAATAACCACAGTGATTAATTGTTGCACTTTTGTGAGTGCGACTATAAATGTGTGTGAGTGTGTGTGTGTAACAAGCAAAGATACACGTGCAAAAGCAAAACAATTCTTTTGTCTTATAGCTTACACTTTATCTCGCTGTGTTTTGTTTTTATGCAAATTGCGTCCGCTCGCTTCAGGCAACAACAATAACTGGCTCAACGTGTGTGCAAGTGAGTGTGTGAGTGTCTATGCCAGTGTGTGTGTGTGGGGCGCACCCACAATGCATAAATCAAAATACACATTATTGAGTCATAAATAAAGTTCGCATCGCTCGCGCTTCGCTACTTTAAATAAGGCCAAAGGCAACTCTCTGTTCCTGACTCCGTGCTCGTTCTATCTCACTCCCTCTTTATGTCGCTCGCTGTTAGCCGCCAAATACTGTTTGCCATATTTTTTTCTCAATTGTTTGCCACAACACCCCCACCGCCACTACCTCATCCACCACACACCCATTCTGCCACCGCCTGCCCAATTGATGATGCATGCTTCTCGTTTGTTGCATAAAACTTGCTCAATGCTCACACGCCCTCAAAAGTAACAACATCAACAAAAACAGGAGCAGCATCAGCTTCAAGCATAATAACAACAACAACAAAAGCAACGGCTGGTTTTATTACAAAGGCAGTAAAAAACGCCCAAAACAAAACAAAACACAAAAAATATATCATAAAAAAAGAAAATCGCAAAATAACCAAAAAGTAAGCGGAGTGAACGCCGCTGGAAAGGATACAACGCGTTGTCCTGTGTAAGTGCATGCATACAAAATCTTTATTGTACATTTTCAGCTACTTAAATATGCTGAATTATCCTGGATACCCAATATCGACATGCTTCCCAATAAGTGTATGGCAAAATATGCTAAAGAAAAACATACTAAAACAGATTAGCTCCGACTATAGTGTTGAACAGCACCAACAAATCGAGTGCTTGGGTAAAATTGTTGCTGTTATATTTGGGTTTCTTTTTGGTGTGCCTTTTACTTGCGATTAAACTAGAAGCTATTTTAATAGAGCGAAAGCGCATTGCATTAACAGAGGGTATTTATATATTGCTTTTAAAAAAATGCTATACAAAATAAGTGCCATAGGTGCCATTTATAGTAAGTTTATTATTAATTTTGTATAGCTCTATTAATTTTGGGTTAAGTAAAGAACAATCGTTACAGAGGGCCGCCTTTTTAAAATTTAATCAGAAATTTTCAAAATCAAAAACTTGCTTAAACAGACTTCTTAAGTAGCTTTTTTAAGATTCATTATGATTAAATAATCCACAATTACCTTAATATAACAATTATAAGTTGATCATATAATATCATTTATTTTTAATTTGCATGCAAACATTTCAACCTTTTATGAAGAAAATACTGTTTTTGTTCTTCCAGAAATGAAAGTCAATGAAACAAGCCTTTTTTATCTAAGCTTATTTAAATGAATTAAATCCTATTTATAGTTGTATTCAATATAAAATGTACCCGAACATCAGTGCTTTGCTGCAAACCCTTGTCCAACTTTAAGCTGCTTTGACTGCCTGACCCTTAATAAGTACTTACTTATACTTACGTAATATCGAATGTTTTGTTTAGAGATTCTCAAATAAATATCATTGAATGGAATTTCAAACATCCGCTTTAAAATGGCATAAACAGAAACAACTTAAATCGAATATCTAACAGAATAAAATCCCATTCGATGTTTTCGCTTGATGAGGTCGATTCATTTCAATCCTTGGCTTTTGATCATCATTTGATACACAAAATGCAAATCGAGTGCGCTTTTCTGTGTCAGTCAGTCACTCAGTCAGTGAATCAAGTCAAACGAGTAAATTCCAATGGCTTTTCCTCTTATACTATGCGTGAGCCGTGAGTTTGTCTGTCGACAGCAGCGTCTGGACCCGAAAAAGTAAGCCATGAAAATCATATTAAAATGCTGTCTGTGCATAACCTACTTTTTATTTTTATTTCTTTTACACATGAAAGTTGCGCTCTACCAGTTGGTTGTGCGGATGTGTGTATGGCTCTCCATCTATGTACATATATTGTTGCTATTTCACTTTTGCTGAGCAAACTCTCACACACACGTGCTGTGGTGTTTGCATTGCTGCAGGCGCTTACCAAATGCGCTTTGTGTTCGTCGCCATTGTCAACATGCTGAGGATATTTTTGCATTTTTTTCGGCTCAGTCAGCGCAACGTGGTTTGGCAGGACGCCAGCGTTAGGACCAGGACATGCAGGCATGCACAGGATACGCAGCATCGTTGTCGTCGTACTCGTCTCTGATTTTGCAGCTTAAATTATTAAAATAGCGCCAGCTTAACTGGCCAAAGGACAACCTGACGTATGCGCAACTTTAACACAAAGCAGGCTTGAAAAGGTTGTGGGCTGAGCAGTAAAGGGGGTTTGAGTTGAGTAGAGTTGAGTTGAGGCTTAAACTTTTGCACACAACTGAGGCAAAGCGGGTGCCCCATAACTTGAGAGCAAGTTTAATGCAGCATGTAAATATTGACGTGGCACACGAAAACTTTCACTTGCTCTCTCGCTCTCTCTCACTGTCTATCCACAAAGCTATTGTTGACAAGCCTCGAGGACGAAGCACGAGGACAGCTCAAATCGGATGTGTCGAGAGAAGAAGATTTATGTCCGCTTTGAATACGACGATGACACGCATGCTGACCGAAAACGAAAAGTTTTACAATTAATTTGAATAGCAGATGATCTTCATAATCGATAGACCAAAATCAAAAGCTCGGATAATAAGCCACTGTGAACGCTGCTTAACTGCTTAAAAGACTTGCCCGCAAATACTAAGACTAAGCAGCGCAATTGTGAATGCCTTAAAAGTCAATTGCTTGCCTCGACTACATATCACATTACAACAGCCCATCGATACAAAAGGGGATAAAAAAGAATGTTATAAAGAGAAACGAACAACCGAGAACACAACAGAAATCAAAGTGGCAGATATAAGCAAATAATCCATCAAGTGGTATTAACTTTGAAACAATAAATTTCACACAGCTAGCTGCCGGTACTGTGTGTTGCTGGCCCGTTCTCGGCACGTGAGGGGAGTGTGGCAAAAAAGGTGGGTGTGCGTGGCAATTGGCTTACTCACCTGCAAAGCAAAGCCTCCTCGAATCTCATTCGAACCTCAACCAGGCGGCACTTGAAGTGCTTGGCTAATCAGGTTTCCAATGTCTAAACACAAACACACACACATGAGAATTGATATTCTTGGTTTGTGATTGCGCTTGTACAGTTAAGTATCAGATGGCAGGTGACACTGCAAAAAGGGGGGATTTTGCGTAGGGGTATAATCAAAGCGGATTGCACTGAGGGTCGAATCTGTGCGCTTTCATTGTAGTTGGCCTTATAATGAGTATAAGCCGTGTCGTTGGCTTCTCTGGCGGCACTTTTCATTTGCAGCGTTTGCTGGCGTCTAGACAGTTGGCATGTTCTTTAACTTCTATGGCGAGTTTCTATTTATTTTTATTTTCTTGTATGAGTAGGCAGCTCAAATATCCGTTCAACAAAAGTTTATGTTGAGTTGGTTATTTAGCGAATGATTGAAGAAAGAGCGCAAAAAGAAGGCAAAAAAGTTGTTATAAATAAAATGATTCGAACTTCTGATTCGAGTTCAAATTGCAGACTGCTTACAGCTGACTGATTAAGTTGGTAAAGCATTCATATAATATACACATATTTTGTTGCAGAAAATATATGTAAAGTCTTTATATTTTTCTTTTATTGCATAAAAACACAATGTAATGTTATGTGTAATAGTGCCTTGTTAAAATTTTAATTTGAAAAATGAAATGCACATATTACGATACAGGCAAACCTGGATAGTGTGAACACTGGATAGTGTGAACAAAATATTTGTTATTTACAGTTTAGAAAATATTTGTTCACAGATACAAACTTTATTTAACTATGTAGTATTCATATATGTGGCCGGATTCTCTTAATATATTTTTATGTTATATTTTAACTTGTGTTTGTTCGCCTCACTTTTCACAACACACGTATATTATTAAGTTGGGTGCGCAATCTAATTATCGCGTCCCTAATATCTACTCGATACTCGATCAACCGACCTCCACATTCATCGGTTGAGTATCGAATCTATGATACTACCACCTTATCAGCCTACTACATATATATACATATATCAATTTATTGTCATAAAAAAACCTGGATAGTGTGAACAAACTAAATAGCGAAACAAATTTCAAAATTTTGAATTTCTTCTTGTTCACACCATGCAGGTTTGCCTGTATATGATTGCTTAATTATTAAGGAAGGCACAAATGATGAAACAAAAATAATTTTCTTTTGAATTATTTGTAAATCGAAAGTTTAATTTAATCAAGCTATTTAAACTTTTAAATCTCAATTTCAAAGACATTCATCAGAAATAGTTTCTGTCAGCAGTTATGCACTTAAGCCAACACAGCTTACAGCTTTATAAAGTATCTCTCATAATCTTAGTGCTGTTCTATGATGCAATTCTCATTACTTGGCACTTATACTTATACTGTTCGTTTGTTGATGTTTTTGCACCTGTTTATGTAACAATTCAAGAAATTGTTTTGGTCTTTGAAAAATATTTCGCGCTCGAATTGCTTGTGGATAACGATTAATAGCTTGTCATTGCCCTAAATTAGCAGTAATAAATAAATAAATTGGCAGTAATGGTTTTCTTTTGGGTTTACTGCATGAGGAAATGCCCGATGGTAATTCAAATTCTTCTGTTGCTTGCCAATCAACAATCAACAGCGCTTCGAGGCTTTGAGAAATTAACTCTCTTCGCCAGCCCAATCCTTAATGTTGACTAAGGCAATGAAAACAACAAAAGCAACCATGAAAATGAAAATAAGTAAAAATAATATGAAGCAAAAAGCACAAATAGCCGACAGAAGCAGTTAACCCACAGCAGCAGCAGCATCAACTGTGAAACGTGAACTCATTCAGTTGCTCTCGACCCAAATCAGCGACCAACAAAAAAACATCAACAACAACAACGAAGAAATGCAACAGCACAACAACAAAATTCAGCCAACTGCAGCAATGGCAACAAACTCTTGGCCAGCTTTAGTCCAAGTTTTGCTAACCAACTAAACTGGTCAACCGCATTTTTATATACGAAACACACTGATCATGATTTAAAACAAGGTATATAAGGTGTGTAGGCTTAATATAGAAGATTCTCATTGCACTGTTACTGTTTGCAATGCAATCGGCATGTCAGATGAATGATAAAAATCTATTTAAATAAAATTGGAGTCTTAGGTTTTAAGTGTTGATGATTTAAACCAATTTTCTTAAAATATCTTTGTAAAGAGAGTATATCGATAGCTAACACAATTTCAAGGAAACACATCAGCATTAAAAAAGTAGAACTCTTAGTGAGCTTAACTTTGTTTTTTAGTCGGTCTGTTGCTCCGATTTTTTTTGTGTGCTCTTTCTGCGTTTTTGTTGCTTCGCTTCATTCTGCATTTACCGTTGGCATTGTGGGAGCATAATAGCCTGAAATTAAATCAGCTAGCGCGTGGGCAACTTAAAATAATAGCCATTGCTTATATTTAAGCATGATACAAAAAATGAGAGTAAAATATGTACTTAAGTCATGTACATACTTATATATGTATATATATTTATATATATATCTATATGAAGCAGCTGCTGCTTGTGCAGTTTTCTACTGCAACTTTATTTCATATCTCTTTTTCTTTTTTACTCTTTTGTTTGCTGTTCTTATTCATGCCGCCTGCTTACGTAATTCCTTTTCCGCTTGGCCCGACTGGCTGCATGTTTTGTGCTCTGTGCTCTTGAAGCGTTTTGTGTGAGCAATTTACTTACTTTTTGAAAGTTAGTGGGGTTCTTAATGCCATGTGTTATTTCGCTTAAGATCTTTCCTTCAATATTGCCATATAGCTTTAAATATAATTTGCGCCTGATGTACATTTGATTGCTTGGTCCTTATGTTCTTTATATAATTTGTTGTTTGCTCGCTTGTAAGCGATATTTATTTGTGCCAGTTGTGTTTTGACACCCGCTGTCATATACTAATAATAACAATTAACAAATCGAATATTGAGCGCACACATATGATGTATGTGTGTGTATTTGGTTTTTTGTGGTGGTTAACCTACAATCTTAACCCTCGGCCTCATTGATTAATGGCTCTGACTCTGGTTGAAATCGCTACTTAATCTAATTGTTTGTAAACATTTTAGCTGACAAGGCGAGTGTTTGATTGTCCTTAAATTACATATACACAAACACATATATTAATATGCATATAGTTCATTCGTGTGATTAGCATACACTTTTTCCAAATTTCATTATGACCCATAATGAATTATTCAATAAATTGATCATGAGCCGCACGTGTTTCGACATATGGATGCCGTTGCCATTAAACCTACTGATTAATTTTTTTGGTGTGTGAAAGTTACTGTCTGCACTTATTTCGTGATTGAAAGCTAATTATACATTGGAGTTTGAGTTTTTAATTTTCTATATGGAACAATAGAGATAGTAAAAGATAAATCTAATCTAAGAATGGAAAATCCAAACATATAAATCTAATGGTAATTAAGATCGGATTAATAGTAAACTATGTACTATGTAAAATGATATTAAAATAGTCGACCTGTCGTATAACGAATTTCAAGGAGAAAGGAAAATATTTCGTTAAAGAGAAGATTTGTATCGTATGATGGGTTTTTGATTGACCCAAATTGCAGGGTTCTGAAAATTAATTTGTTATAAAGAAAACTCTCGTTGTATGGAAGTTCGACTGTACAATCAAAAATAAATATATATAACTAGTGGACCTGCCCACGCGCTGCTGTGGTGCTTTTTAGCGTCTGCTCTAGAAACAAAGAACACATGATATTCTCGTTGATCGTCTGTTCCTCCTCTGAAATATTCACATGGTGACGCGTTGTGTTTGAAGGCGATATTCTCGTTGTTGATCTGTTTCACCTCTTAAACGTGCTTTTTGTTTCATTGCTTTCGTTTTTTTCCCCAATTGATGATTTTTTTGGAGGCATTTTGAACAATTTACACAAATCAATTTTACAAAATAAGACAAAAAAATTAGCGCCTACGTATTTGATGTTGTTTTTTTTTTTTTATAGGGACAAAAACACATGTGGACATTAAAATTCATAACTCGACCGATTTCGGAAAAATAGAATCTACACGACCATACAAACAAACCCTTAAAATTTCAGCGAATTCGGTTGGACCGTTCGTCAGTGAAAAGATCACATCACTCTAGAATCTAGATATAACAAAACATCTTACCATCAAAAATCGAATGTTCCTCAATATCTTCTTCATTGATTTATAATTACTTTATCTACACATTTTTATATATTAAAACAAGTGGTTCTTACAAGCAACAAAGTAAACAAAATAAAGAAATGTTAAAACTTGTAGATTCACACATTTATAGATCGTCTACCGCTAAAGTCAAATAAATTTGTTTGCTGTGGAAAGTTGGCATATGAAATGAGTAAAGAAAAATGCCATTCAATTATCTAAAAAGCAAACGGAAATCCTATGGATACTAATTTGACATCTTTGACATTTTAGGCAAACACAAACATGAAAATCAAAGGCGTAACACCAACAACAACAACAACAACTGATTCAAATGCCAGAGGA
This sequence comes from Scaptomyza graminum, assembly GCA_018901835.1. Lineage (NCBI taxonomy): Eukaryota > Metazoa > Arthropoda > Insecta > Diptera > Drosophilidae > Scaptomyza > Scaptomyza graminum. The sequence continues at coordinate 1,753,639 of JAEIFL010000302.1, forward strand.
GTTTATAAAGTAACTGCTCATGTGTGATATTGTATCTGTGTGTGAGTTTTATGCGTGTGTCATATAAAGAAAGCCTAGCAAACATTTGGTTAGTAAACAAATATGTATATATACTCATGTAGGTTGAAGAACGCAACGGAAAGTGGCGTGACTGTCGCTTAACTCTTTAGTCAGCGTTGCTGTATTCTCATTCCTTTTATTACTTGTGTTTTTAGCTACTCATTTTCAAGGCAAATGTGCACATATTTCTGTGTATATTTTTTTTGGCAACTTTTGTTGTGTTTTTTTTTTGGCATAATTTGCCAAACAGTCACGCAAATTTCTGCGTCTCATGTGTATGTGTTTGTTAGTGTATGAGCGTTATTGTGTGTGTTTGTTTGTCACGCATAAAACGCTGACAGCAAGGCAAACAGATGGCTATTAAAAGCAAACACACGTAAAAAACTAAAAACGCGTCGAGCCTGAAAGTATGCAGCGGCAAAGTCGTGCAAGGACGAGCTACACACATGAACACTAGTTTGTGGATGTGTGCGTGTGTGCAAAAATAAAAAGAAACGGATTAACGTGAAGCAAACACCATAAGCCACAAATGATAATCAGCATTGCAAAAGTCTCATGATGATGTTAATGACGTCTACAAAGCGAGCTAAAAACTGAAATGAAGATGTGCTTTTGCATGATTGAAGAAAATTAAATTCCCTTTTAGAAAAAAGAAAACCTTATGAGACAATTTATTGTTCTGGCCACTTTAGATAGACGTCCTAAATAAATAATAATACACCTACTTTTTTAATCAAGTTTGGTTTAAGTTAAGGTAGTTAAATTCAGATCGTAAATTGTAACTTTAGAATACAGTTTTTATCAGCTATATGAGTATGTTTAAAAGAAAACCTAAAAGTTCCAAAAATATGTTAGTCTACTCTAAACGTGCATAGAATTCTGGCAGTCCTTAAAAGCTTTACTATTAAATAAACATTGGAACGAAAAAAAATGTTCGCTAATGTTCTTCGAGTATTTTTCTATAAAAGGGTAGACCAATCTGATAGCAAAGCCAGTGGGCTCAAAAAATAAATAAAAATACAAGCAACGCAGCAAACAAAAACACATATTTCCTGTCTGCGCTTTAAGATTTCCTAGACTCTCACACTTCCACACAAAAACATACAAACGAACGCACATACTGATAGACATGCTGAAATTGAAAGCGTGTTGCATGTCAGCGACCCCGTTCCACACCGCCGTCCTTCTTCAAGCATACAAAAAGTTTGCGACTCATATGAAAATGATGCCAGCACACGCATCAAATTCACACATATATGTATGTATGTACGTGTATTTGTTCTAATGTGTTTGTTGACTGGTAAGCACATCATTTTTGCCTGCTGCTGATTCTGCTGCATGCCTTTTGAATTACATTTTTTTAAAAATATATTTTTTGCCTAAGCGCTTCATCAGAATGGTGTAGAAGTTGACTGTTTCCCCGGTATGCCAATGCATTGGCAAAGTTAAATTGTAAATTCATTTATATGAACATGTATGTATGTATCCGTATGAGTGCTTGTATACAAAAATTTTTTGCCTAGCATTTGGCTGCCACACAGCTGTAAAAAGTAGTTATCATTTTTTGCAACGAAGTTTAGACATGTTAAGATTTTTTTTTTTGCAACTGTCGCAACTATTTTTTAGCTGGGTGGCTTTTACTTTGGCCGTAATTAACAGTTAATATGTTGTCTAGACAGCCATAACTTATAGTTCGTAATTTATGTTGCAAGGCTCTCAAAATTTTTTACAAACATACTTTTTGGGGTACTTAACATAAAAACGAACTAAAGTTTCGTTTTGTATGTGTCTGTGGTGGCTAAAAGCTAAAAGCTTAAAGCACATGTTTGGCGCATAAATTAAGCCTTTACTTTGTGTAAATCCCAAAGATATGTAATATGTGTTTATAATTTGGCTGCTTGCTCCGGCAACTTTCCATATTGCAAATAAATAAATTCATTTGAACACTTATACAACTGTATAGAGAAAGACAACTTAAGCCGAAAAACTTGGCAAAACCTTTCACACAATCATTTCATTGTTGAGCTGGAAAAAATCGAAACGTAATCAAAGCGCTCAAAATACAAACAAATGTTAAAGCCGCAACTAAGTAAGTTTTGTGTGTATGTATGTGTGTGTTTGTATATATGTAACCGGAAACGATAGTCAGTTACGTGACTTTTATATTTCCAACGCTTTTTACGGTGGGCTTAACCAAAAACCAAAACCAGGCTAACGACGCGACGTTTCAAAGAACTTTTATGCTAAGAGAAAGAAAGAGAATGAGAGGGATAGAGAGAGAGAAAGAGAGAGAGAGAAAGAGAGAGAGAGAGAGAGAGAGAGAAAGAGATAGAGAGAAGAGAGACACGCACTGTGATATGCTCGTTAAAAGAGACGACCTTATCACGACGGCTTTTGTCAATAGCTGCAACTGAAGGTCAAGATTGTAAGGCCTGCCACAACGCATGCATGCATGCAAAGACACGACGCAGAGCACGTTGCAAGAGTATCCAATTATTGGATTAATTAAAAAAATTTCTACCGCCCACCTGGCAACTCAATTAGGCCAAATTGTTGCGTCATTATTGTCAATTGGAGGAGGGGCAAGATCTGTGTGTAGCAGCAATTGACAATGAATAGGCAAACTGGCAAAATGGCAAACAACGAAATTAGCGCATGACTTTCACGCGTAAAATTGAAAATCATTGCAGCAACACCTGCCACTTGAGCAGCAAGCAGCTTTGCCACCACATACACTCAAACAGACGCACACAGTTACACAAAGGTATTACGTGATTTTCGTTTATGATTTCTGCTTACTGCTTAAGCACTTCCGTTTCCGCCGCAATGAGCACAGCAAGCTGCCGCCATTTTGACTGTATAACACACACTCACACGCACACAATCACATAAACATACTATATATGTATTCTGACACACTCATGCAGTGAGAAGAGGTGCCCTTGTCTTTGCCATAAAACTGAATATTTATGCTACATATTTAGGAGACATAAACATGGTGATATATAAATATTATATATGCATGGCCATGGTCTGTACTTGTACTGTAGTGCTGTAAGGGTAAGTGTTAGTTTGTGTGTGTACCTGTCTTACACAGTTGGCATGCATCAAATCGCATCGATTATTGTATACGTGTGGCATGTGAAGCACAAAAATTCTACAACACCACCTTCTCAGGGGCTTTAGCACGTGGCTCTGCGTCGTTTGTCATGGACAGCAGCACCAGCAGGGTATGGTGATTTATCATATTTACTTTAGATATACATATATTTATATATATAGAGCTAAAGAGAAACGTAGAACAAGGAGATGGGAAGTGAAGAGAAAAGTGTATCTGGCACAGCATAGTTTGCAGCACAGGTGCAAGAGTTCAGAATCCTAACGCTATTTGTTGCTTAGTTGTCGAGCAGCATTTTATGACAGCATCCAAAAAGCAGTGAGAGTAAAAGAGTAAGAGAAAGAAGCAGAAAGTAAGTGCAGAGAATGCAGCCCCTTTTTATGTGTATTTATTTATATGTAAGTATGTATGTACTATGTATCTACTAAGACGTGTTTATATAGTATGTGCATAGTTTACTGGCAAGTGCAGCTGTATTGTTTGTTGTTCTTCGTGTGAATGCAAAGTCATATATGAGTGCTATTGATATTATTCAAGAGCGGCAAAATTATGCTTCGGGTTATACTTAAATACATCAAACTTTTTAAAATTTTATCAATTAAGTTAATTTAGTACATGAGTACATAAGATGAAGCATTGCAAAGTTTATTTAAAAAGGAGTTTGATTAAGATTTTAATAAAAAATAAATTTTAAAGCAAAAGCTTGACAGCATTTAACATAACGTAAAACACATTTACTTTCAAGTGTATAAATACATATTTGATCTGAATAACTTATTTACCCATTTGCTTCACATAAAATGTAGCTGAGAACTTAACCCATTAGATCCTTACATTAAATTTAAGTCCCTCATTTGAAAACGTTGCCTTTCATCCTTAATATATATGAATGTATATCCATACTTCAAAAGCTTTTAGCTCGGCGTAGTATGAGTAAGCAGCACTAATCGCTACCCAAACACACACTCTTTCACACACGCTCATACAAGTAAATACATAGCAAAGCCATCTAAATTCATAAGCCACATAATAATATGGCTGTCATTTTGGAATTTAGATTTACTAATGAAATGGCACTTTGAAATTGATTTGAAATCTCAAACAAAACTATAAATTTAAGCATTCATTTGCTTGAAAACAAACATATGCGAAAACACTCACAAACATAAAGAGACTGATGCATTGACATCAATAAAAATCCTGAACAAAAATCGCATAAATTATATATGAATGATATTCGGTTGCCTCTGGGCTGATGCGAATGCTTCAGCTGCTGCTCTTCTTTCTGATGTTGCTTCTGCCTAATTTTCAAACGAAAAAGCGCACATGAAACGTTTAATTGCGCACACAAAATGGCGGCGAGCACATGTAACCATTTCCTGCAACGCATTGCTCACAGCTATTTACAAAAGCAGCATAGAATGGAAAGAAAAATTTACGAGCAGACACCGAACTGTTTTAACCTCTCACAAACGAAAAGGTTTCAAAAAGTTTAGTAGACTATTTGAAGTAAATAAAAAAGTTGTTGTATAATATGTGTGTTTTATTAGTAGTATAAATATTAAAATATTAATAATATTCAGTTTGTTGACCTTTTTTTAAAATCGAGTCCGTTTTCAAAGACATATTGTTGCTATTGTATAAGCTGATATACCTTATTGACCACTAGGCGAAGGGTATATAAAATCCAATATGCCATAAATCAAACAAAACGAAATTGCCGCAATGATAAAAAGGAGTAGGAAAATAAGAAAACACATAAATAAGTGACTGTAATCGATGGATGGTGCGAGTATAAGCATCAATGTTACTCTACAGTTGATTGGTTTACGTGTGTATGGTGTATGTGTGTGTGTGTGTGCGTGTGTGTAGGTGGGTGTGTGCGTATGAAATAATATAGACGATTAAGCGCTTTGCATCGAACAGACGATACAAACACAAACACACATACAATCACACACGTATCCACTTGGAGGAGCACTGGCGTTTGGCAAGCAGAGAATAGCAATGTGTTTGCATATTGAGCGCTTGAAACGATTTGTGGCCTTTAATGTGCCTGCGTGGCGCTACATAAGTAAACGGTTAATGTTACTGTAATGCCCGTGTATAGCTGTGCAACGTGTGTGTGCGTGCTTTGATCGTCAGGCATGCTAAAATGGCAAAAGTTTTATAACTCCCCGCATGTGTTTTTTTTTATATATGTATAATATTTGCTGCTTGAGTGTTGGCTGGGTGTGTGTGAGTGCGAAAGTTAATGTGCGTTTTGAGTTGCGCTTTAATTGAATCAATCATTCAATTTTTGGCAAAATACTAAAAGCAGTTGGGGCACGGCATATGCGGCGTATGCGCAATGCGTCAAAACAGGAAAGATACAGTATGTATGTACGAGTATATCGTGTGACACATTTTTTATTGTGCCGTTGTTGATTTAAATCATGTTCTAAAGCCACAAAAAAAAGTGAATTTGTTTGCTTAATGTGATCGATGTCTTTGTGGCTCTGTTGTGCTGTCACACAAAATGCTTTTTGTGCGAGGCTCAAGCGCTTGTTAGACCGTGTCGGCAGCAGTAGCTACATCAAAGCACATTAGTTTGTATGGGTGCACAAATTGGTTAGGCAGGCACTTTACACACCAGCACACACCCACACATCCACCCACACAGACACACACACACTTCCACACACATACACACCTGTATGCATATCAGCATCTAAATCTGCCGTGTGTTCCAGTTTTGCACTTTGGCAGAAACAAAAGCTGACGAATACAACAGCTTCTAAAGTGGGCTAACGTCGAGTGCCAAACCAAAAGCAAAAGCGCCAAACATCAACCCTCCCCGCAATTACCCTAGCCCCTCCAAAAAAGCAACTTGTCGCTGTGGGGCATTGCAAAAGCTGACATATTCATATATGGTAGGTAGTGTGGGTGGGGAGGGGGGATTTAAAGTAGAGCGAGGGGCTAGTGTGGCGAGAGGGGGTTGCTGCTGTATTAGATAGCGCCTGATATGTCACGCTGTTTTTGATGGCGGCACTTTTTTGTTGTTGATGTTGTTGTTGTTCTGTCTATGCCCAATCAAAGCTGAAATTCTTGCAACTCCAGGCCAAGCAGCCTTTGCTGAAACACTGCGTTGTCGTTGTTGCCGCTGTTGCTGTTATCATGTTCAACATTCATCCGGCGGCCATTTTGGCAGCTTTGACATATGACAAAAGCAACGATTTGCAGCAAGTTCGCTGTTGTCTCTCTTTATGATACATATGCATATGTATGTATGGCTGTGTGTATCTGTGCTTCCGTGTTTGTGTATATGTGTGAGTGTGTGTGTAAGTAGCGAATGTTAAGCTCATTAGTCTTAGGCGCAACTTGCTTAATTACAAGTGTAGTAGGAAATCTTCAATTTGCAAACATCCTCCCTCGGTTGCCAGCGCAACCAGGTTGAGTGGGCTACGAATATTATGCCCATTAATTATAATTTAAAGATGCTACAAAATCCAAAGTTGAATTATTTAAATTTAATTGGCAAAAGTTTTTGGCGCTCTCTTTACATAATTGCAAAATCAATGAAATCAAAACAAATTGTTTCTAGCACTAATTACACAACTTTTCTTTGTAAATTTTTTTGCTTTGTTTTGTTTTTGGGAGAGGGGGGAGAGGCAAACAACTGCTAATGAATATGTATTTTTAGATATAATAACATGAACAGTCAGCAGCAGCAGCATCATCAACACATAAATAATTTATAATTAAACGGCTACTCGAACCTTTTAATCAAGCCATCTCATCGTGATGCTGAGCAGAGCAAAACTGGCTGCAAATGTAAAGAACCTAATATCCTCGACAACAAAAGCAGCAAACAAACTGTGAAGATATTCCCTTCCCCTGTTTGGCAAATAAAAATCGATTTTGTTTTGTTGTCTGTCTTCAAGAAGAAGGAAGACAACAAATAAAGTAAAGGACACATAACAGGCATTGAGACAGATTGAAAGACAAAGCTAATAAAAAAAGACGCAGCGAATAGAAGCAGTCAAGCAGCTGATGTTGCAGAGTATCAGGACTAAGGCAACATTCAATATTTTGTTTTAGTTTTGTGCTTTTTGATGTTGTATTAAAGCTTTGCGTTCAGACATTAGACTGCAAACACACACAGATGAAGACAAACGCATACGCAGCCACTCTAGCTATTTGCAGAAATGCCAAAGGTCATGGAATTTATTTGTTAGCGATTGCTGATAAAACTGTTCACAAATGTATTAACTAATTGACATTGACCGGTGGTGAATGGTGTGCACTATGGGTCAAAGAAATAAAACATACGACATAAAGACATTTATTTAAAATGTGACTTAAATAGGATATAAAAAAATAAATGTAGAAATCATAAAAAATTATATATGAAAATGACTATGTATACTTAAGGTTCTTACAATCAAAATGTTGAACAGTTGTACTAGTCATTAAAATTTTAAGACCATTTGCTTGTCCACTCTTAACCTTGTCTCCGGTGATACTTTTTTATACACTTAACCGGTGCTAAGCCCTAGACTGCCCTTATGGGAAAATACACGTAAAAGTGCGTTTTTTGCCAAAAATGAGTATAAAATGTGGAATATTTTTGTGCAAGATCAATTTATTTAAATTCTATAAATGCAGTTGTGTTTAGAATAATCATAGACAAATATATAAATACTATATATTATCTGAATAATACGTATTTACATTACGTAAACTGCACCTGTTACGTGTAACTAAGAGTTGCTCATCAATGCAAAGATCCAGGAAAGGGGCAAAACATAATTTGTAACATGAGTTTGTAGGTGTATTTCACAAAAATCACGAAAACTAGCTTGAAGGGTGTCGAAAAAGGGTTCGTTTGTTCAGAAGGACGGACGGGCAGACGGACAGGCAGACGGACGGGCGGGCGGACGAACAGACTGCCAGATGGCCAGACACATTGACGGAGATTCCACAGATCCAATATACTCTTTTTACCTAAAAGTTTTACAAAAATTTTTCCATATGAAATGTATGGGCATGGGCAGTTAAAGGCCGATCACCGGGTTCAAGGGTATTTTTGTGTTTTCGGCAACCCCGCCCACAATTTTCACCCGATTGATGATCGTTGCAGATAATTAAAGAAAAAGCTCCAACGAACTATAAACTCCCTTACTAATCTTCTGTGGGCTCAGTAGTTTTAATTTTACAGCCATTTGAAAGTCACCCTGGGCATCGTATACCAATCCACCGGTTGCAAGGTTAAAAATTATCAAAAGCTATCCAGAAGAAACTGCATCTACATCCACCGTAAGTTGCCCATCGTTCTTGTCCGCCCAGACATCGTACAATCTACTAGCTTTAATTAACTGTTACCCGGCGAATGATCAACCAATGTCAAATGAGTGTCCCAGAGAATAAGGCAATTCGTCCATTCGGTTATTCGACTGTTTTGACAGTCCATAGTGGAAGATTGGAACGATTTAACCGGGATAGGGCTAATGATGTGATCTGCATTGAGACAAATTGACATTTGTTGATTGGGAGATGAACTGACCCCAAATGGCCATTAGTTGGCATTTACATATCGATTATGTGGCGCTCTCTCTCTCTCTATCGTGCGGGCTGTGTACCACTAACTAACTGTAATTAATGATGATGGCCATTTCCATTCGATTTGAACACCGTTGCAGTCACAGTTGGTAGTGTTACAAATTAAACTGTACACGGTTTTGCGGAATACAGAAACATGACTAAATTATACAAAACTTGTTATATAAATAATAATAATAAAAAATAATAATCAATAGTAATGGTTTAATGTTGTGGCTTATAAACGGTTTTCAAGACAAGTTTTTAAAGATTATAAAAGTTTTTAAACCAATTATATTAGCTTATAAAAAATGTTTGCGAAAACTGGGAGTATGTGCAATATCAATAACAGAGGAGTACGCCTGATTGATATTTTTCAAAACTAGCGCTTTCAATGTTAGATTTCATACTGAAGATTAAAGACTAAATATAAAATTTCATTTCAATTAAGTCGCACTGTTCTCATCAAAGCAAATGTCATTTATGTTGCATTTTGTGAGTGAGCAGCCATATGCTTGTCAAAGTTATCAAAGTGCAGCGACATATTGAAGCTTGACAAACAGCTCGCAGCCTCAACGACGACGTCCACTATGTTGATTATGACGATGGGCACCGCGAAAATTCATCATTTTAACCATTAAAAAAAGCAGCCAAATAAAAGTGTGTGTGTTTGTGCGTGAATGTTTCTCTCTGTGGTTGTGTGTGTATAGCAATGCAAATTTGAGCCTAGGAGCGCGTGCTTAGTTTCAAAGGCTTAGAACCTGTTTCATTTATGTTTGCTGCTGATGCCCACCAACAGCAACAACATTGGCAGTTGGAACAAAAAAGCTGTGTGTGTGTGTTTTTAGCATTTTAGCTATTATAAATCAAAGTCAGGGCAGGAGTTTTTGGCATTTCCTATGCGAAAAATTAGTTGCGTAAATTCCCAACACGAGAACGCACTTGACACAACTGTCTTAACATGCAGCAGCCGCAACAACAAGTTATCCAAAAAGCACTAAGCAAACACTTAAATGTTACATAACTCAGGGAAGAAATGAAAATGAAAGCAGCTTAAACGGCATTCGGCTGTTCAACTATGCGCTTAACACGGAGCATATGTGTAATAAACCAACACTAAGTTCCAACTCTCTTTCTGTGTGTGTGTGTGTGTGTGTGTCTGTGTGTCACCGTGTGTCTTTTGGGAAATTAAAGCGTGTGTGGAGCAAAAAGTGCCAGGCTTCATGTTAATTTTCATTAAAATTATATTAACTTGTAACGTGGCTGCTGCTTGATTCAGCTTCTGTTAGCTGCTGCTGCTACAGAGCGAAGGACACAAAGTTCAGGCCATGCTAACGACAATTTTTTTTTTAGTTTCCTTGCAAGTTTTGCCATATGCTTATGTATGTGTATGCATGTGAGCCAAAATCCTGGGGGACACTTAAAATATTTAAATGCGCAAAATAATAAATTAGCAATTTTCCAAAACTAAACACACACACACGTGCACATTCACACAAAACTTTGCCACTGCTCGTTTTTCGTCTTTTTTTTGGGGTTAGCTTATGTCCTGTCCAGCCTGCGCTCTGTGTTGCCCCATCTTGTTCATAACCAAGCCCTTGTCCAGCAACAGCAGCTGTCTGACACATTAAATGACAGGCCTTCTATCTGGACTGTGCGTCAACTAGGTCAGCTGTACAATTATTCCCTGGGTATTTAGTAAATAATAAAGCCATTAGTTTAATAATAAAAGTGAACTCGCTTGAGTTTAATATTAACGCAATGTAAATCTATGTAAATAAGTTACTACAAATAGCTGCGGGCTTATGCAGAGAACTGGGATTTGAAACTACAGCAGGAGCTAACATTTTATTGTCATATTTTCATTTAAATTTTAAAGTTCATATGTATAAGAGGTGTTGTATTAGATTTAAATATGGCTAAGTATTGTAACCACTTAAATAATTTACTTATAAAAGTATTTTTTTAATGTGATTGAATGTTCTTCTTCTTTGACAGAATGTATTTACATTCAACGATCATGTGTAAGAACTTAAGTGATAATTTTTAGCAAATTGCGAAAAATAATAAATATAAAACTGCTGCATTCAACGCACATCTGTCATGATTGTCATTTTGTGTCTAAACCACAAAACTCTTATGGTTATGTAACATATACGTGTACTGGCAGTTCCTAAGGCTTCAATAATGTCCTAGGTGTTTGTTTGATGGCGTTTGCTAACGTGTGCTTTATGAGTCCTTTGCTGGCTCTGGCCATATATTATGTTGGCATATAAACAATATTTTATTTAACATCATTGTCATACTGTAAGCATATTTGTTTGCGTGTGTGCAAGGGTGTGTTTGTAAGCGGAAGACTATAAAAATTGTTAGCTTGGCCTGTGTACCTCGGTGCGGACTCTCTGAGTACTGTGCTGTGAATTATTTCACGCTTTGCTTTATTATAAAACACTTTTATGATTATGTCTTCATATAACCCAAGCATTTTGATACAGGCACACATACACACACATTAAAAGGCACCATGGCTGTGCACAGCTTCCGTTTCCGTTGCGACATGCTCGACTTGGGCCTTGCCTTGGTCTGGCCTTGTCTGACTTGTGCTTCGTTCTGTCTTTGTCATAGCGGTTGCCTTTTGCGTTGTAAACATAAATTTAATGTGGCCAACACATGAAGAACGTTTTGTGTCAGGCAGCGTGACAATAAAGCGCGTCATAATAATAACAAAAAGCGCACATGAACCTATCAAAATCAATGGGCGAGTCGAGCTAAGAGAGCATAACGTTTAACCAAACCAATACATTGCTGGTTCATCCTAAGGAATGAGAGAACAGTAGTGAGCGAGTTGCAAAGAGTGAGAGAGTGTGAGCTAAAGGAAATGACTACCTGCAGATGGTTGAACATAAAAAAAGTCAGTTAATTAAAACAAAACATTTTCAATTATAAACGGAGTGACGGGGAAAACGGGTGTCAACTGCAGCTGCAGCACTAGCAGTCAAGACTCACACACACAAACACACGGAGAGATTTAAACAAAACAAGCAGCGTTAACGTTTCGTTGCGCAAGTTTTGCTTTTTATTGCAAAATAATAATACAAAAGTGCAGCATACTTATGTGGGCGACGACAGCAACATCTGCTGTTTGCATAGGTGTGTGAGTGACTGCGAGGGTGCGAGCGAGTGCATATGCGTGTGTGTGTCTGCAATGCCAAGAGTTATTGTCATTGCAGCTGGTGCTCCTGCTGCTGCTACTGCTGCTGCTGCTGCTGCTGCAGCTGATGTTATTGTTTTTATTATAGTTGTTTTCACAGCACGATGTCAACAAGCAACAGAGACAACAAGCCAGCCCCATGAATATATTTAAATATATAAAAACACTTAATGTTGCTCGCTGTCAAATTTAAAGCATTCCCCAAGTTAATTTATGGCTATTTAAATTGTGATTATTTTGCGGTTAAAGCAATAAATAAATTGCAAACGTATATTCATATATACAATTGTTATCCTAAACTGAATTTATTTGTTTTGATATTCTGCCATTTTATTTAGTCATAAATCATATTTGATTACATGATCTATAGCGTTTTATTATTCAGTATATATATTGATCTTATAAGTATTATATTAACCTTATTGAATATATAAATTCTAATCTTTTAAAAATATTTTGTATTAATTCCTAGCACAACTTTTGTATTTGATTACATAATTCATTAATTAAACACCTATCTTAAGTCTTCGCAAAGACTATAAACAGTCTACACTAAATACAAATCTTTCATTTGATTTGTCATTTCTCATCAGCCAAAAATGTCCCAAATTACAACAACAGTCACAAGCACGTACAACTGGAAACGATTTTGAATGCGCACAGTTTGCATGACAGCTATCTGAAACTGTAACAATCAATCAATCAGTGAAAACAATCAACATGATTAACTCGTGTCCATTTTAATTACTCTCTTACATACCCATACACATAAACATACATATACAAAAAGTTGTTAGCACGTTGTCCGCACGGCATACATAAAGAATTGTGATCAGCTTAGATTAATGGCCACAAAACTGGGCCATGCCTATACAAATATACACCTGTCCACTTGCATGTCGCTTATCAGCTAGACTCTGTTCGCCATTTCCGCAGCTGTTGTTGTTCGTATACTTTTCAATGTTGTACCGATATTGTTCCAAACTCATAATATTAAGCGTTACTTTTTTTTTGGCTGGTTTAATCACGGAAAAGCCTCAAAATAAACCCCAAATAGAACAAAAAAAAAAATTAAATGGTTGCGCTCGGATGCATATTATAAAAATAAAAAGACATAAATAGCGTCTAAGTGTGCCATAGATAAACTCGTCGACACAGACATAGACACACACCACCCACCCCCACTTATTTCTACCCTCTTTCCGAGCCTTCGCGTTTGCTTGTGTGCGTCTGTGTCTGTGTGGAAGACGCAGACAAATTATGGACAAATTACGTCGACCTGGAAATGAGCAACGGCCATGTCGCGGCCATGGTGCTGCTGGTTCATTATATGCGCCAGCAATAGATGCGCCCTTACTGTCGCAAAGCTGAAGCCCCTATACCCATCCCATACCACCCACCCACATTTCTCACCAACTTCCCCTACAGCTGCACATTGTTGGCGTGCGTTTGGCGTTTGTCGACTGTTGGGCTTTGGCTATGGCCAGACTATATTTAAGCCGGGTAGGAAGTCAGCGTCAGGATGTTGCTGAGCCGGCTGGTTAGCGCTTTTTTATATTCCATACTCATATGTGCGTTTGTCTTTCTGTTTGAGTGCATGTGTGTGTCTGTATGTGCGTGTGTGTGTGTTGGCTTTTTGCCGCAACCATTTCCGGTCGTTTGTCGCTATTTTTATAATGCGACCCTTTGCCGTCGGCAGTTGTTGATTTCATTGCGTTTCTTTTACTAGACCCTCCCTCATTCTCTCTTTCCCTCTGCCAGCCTTCTTTATGCAACGCAGACTATTACTTATTTAATTTAACAGCATTGCAAATATTTAGGTCGCTGCCACGCCCATAGTCGCTGTGCACCGAGCGCTTAATATTAAAATACAATTTACAATACATATCTTCCGAAAAAAACCAACCGAGGTACTGAAATATTTCGAACGCAACGATTTTGGTAAAATATCTTATAGCTTTTTTTGTCCTGTGTGTGTGTGTGTGTTGAGAGCACATTTTGTATTATTTAGTGAAGTTCACTTGAGCGTATAGCCAAAATGAATGAGGGGTGGGCGTTGTACAGGCAAATATGGTAGGCAACTAGCGGCAACGGATAAGCCTTGTCGGCCTTTTGCCGGAAATTGAGGCAGCAGCGAAAAAGCGAGCAAAAGGGAAATTGTTTCAACTGCAGCTGCAGGTGCAACATTTGCAGCTGAGTTTCAGGATATTTTTCTCGACGCTTCCCTTCGGTGCACACCATTTTTTTCGTCTTCTTAATTTTTTTATATATGTTTTTTGGACAAAATGCTTGAGTTGAGAGAGTTCAGCGTTGTGGAGGTGGGCGTTGTAAATATAAAACATGAAATATTCAAGAGACAGGCTTTTAAAATATTGCTGAAAATGGTATGCTGCAGGCATTGTCGGTGGTTAAGCAGGCAAACTGGCGTTGGCTACTGCGAATGAAGGCCATGCGGGGGCGCATTTAATTAAAGTTGCCTCCAGGATAGACTCTTGTAATGCTTAAATGCTTAAACTTAAATGCAACAAATTCTTTGTAAGAGAAATCAATAAGGAAATCTTTGTAGCAGCTCTTACGGTTTATAAATGACATAAAGCATTCAAACAAAAAAACTTTTATTTTTATTTACCAAAGTACTTCAAGTTCTTCCTTAGCTATTTTAAAACAATTTATTAATTTCTTTTTATTAAATATTAAATAAAACTGAAGTAATCATGTCGAAATCGGATTTAAATAATTAAAGTTACGCAAATAAAAGTAACAAAACCATTATATTCTCAGAATTGTTTTAACCTGTATTTAAAACTGTCATTGCTGCAGTTGAAAACTGAAAAACAGTTCCCAAAAAGGAATATATATCGCATGCAAATGTGATTCAATGGATAGAGTGGAGCCGTGAAGGTTCCCGGAGTGTGGTGGTGGAATACTAAAAGCAAAACCTCAACGAGACAACGTCAGGAGCACGAAAAAACCAATGACAAATCGCAACATTTGTCAGTTTGAAAAGCATGTCAAGCGACTTAATTACCGTTGTACTCCCGATTGCGCCATCTCACTCGCACTTATACAAACTCCATCTTCGTCTGTCTCGCTCACTCGATGTCTCTGCGCTTATTGATTTTGGTATTTTTCAAAAAACTTTACGTAGCTTCCCTTTTTCTCGAGAGCTCTGCTCTACTCTGTTTTATATGGAAACTTTTTGCTATGTCGGTGACTTTGCTTTGTTATAGAAGTCAACCGCAATTCATTTGAATTCAATTGTCAAACGGCTAACAACAAAGCTAAACTATGTGCGGGCGTGTGTGCATGTATGCGTGTGTTTGTGTCTTCAAGTGTGTATGTGTGTGTTTAACTTCCGGCATGACTGCTGGCATAGTAAAAGCCATAGCAGCTGTGTTAAATTGTGGTGCCCTGGCTAAAGGTCTTGCATTATGCATTTAGTCGGCAATTTTAATGTGATTTAGACGACGGACGGAGACATGCAAGTGCAAAGACAGAGTGAGAAAGGAGAGAGAGAGAGAGTAATAAAGAGAAAGACAGATGACAACATATCAGAGCCAAAATGCTAGCGGGGTCATGAACTAAGTTTATTGTGCACATTTAAACGAAATTGCTGCGCTCAATTTATACGCTAAACTGAACGCCACAAGGCATTCAACAAAAACACTCACACTCACACTTGAACGGTTGGTGAGGCAGGGCAGTCAGGCGACTTTATAGCAATACAAAAAAAAACTATCATTGAACCAGTAGCAAGAAGAACGTTCACCCGATTTTCACTGCACTCAGTTCTACTGCTGTTCATTCAATTCTCCACTTTTATTTGTGTTGCTGTTTTTATTTGTTAGGCAGCGCACTCGATGCAATAGTTTTATGAATATCGTTTTGCTTTTTTAGCTGTTGTTATTACAACTGTTGTTTTTGTTGTTTTGTGTTAGTCGGTTGGCTGAAATTTGTGCATATTGTTGGCATAATTGAATGGTTTTTGTTGCCACCAAGTTAGGCTAGGTTTTTTGCCAACGTTTGCAAAAGTCTAATGTGCCATTTGTTGACTCTTTAAAAGACGTTTTGTAATGGGTTCAGTGACTAGCCAGTGATTTAAATTTTTTACTGAAATGTACAAATATTGGACTACAATCTGATAATTAATGTTGGTCGAATGTTATTAGTATTAGTTATAGCTCAACTATTTGGATGATTGCTTTGTGACAATAATAATACCTTGTTATACATCAAATTGCTGGGTAATCGTTAGAAAATGTATGATTCTTTGCTCTTTCTATATTAAAGGTGAAGGTTGTTAGAACTGTAGGTTACAACTTATTATATGCCTTAAAGTCATAAAGTTTGCTTACTTAGCGATAATTATAGAGCTTTTGAGTTAGAATGGCTTTCAATCGGCATACACGCGATTCATTTATTGGTACTTATGAATATGTTATAAATGCCGATATATTTTACCTTTGATGTTAACAAGTAAGTGTGATCCTTTTTTTTTTTGTGCATTGTAACTTAGTGAGTTATCAAAAGAAGATAAATTATTTGGAGACTTAAAAATATTATCAGCTTAAGTTTGCATACTTAAAAAGCAGTTGTTAATCGCCCTTGGAGCTTGAGATTATAGCAATAATTATTATATTTTGTGGTTGGTTTTGGTTTTACTTTGCCAGTGCAAGTTCGTACTACAAAATGAGTAGCACTAGTTTGACGCTAGTTAGCAACTAACAACTACTTAGCTCAAGTTCGCAGCTCCTCTCTCGCAATCTCATTCTCAATAAACACTTGCACAGCTCTTAATTACCCAATGTAAACTTAGTCAAGGCAACAACTTGATGGGGAGGACTTACTGATTGTGGGCTATGTATTCCACCTGAAGAAGACACAGACGATGAAGACGACGCTTGATTCGTGTTGGTAGTTTGGTGCTTTTGGGGGCGAAGCTAAGGTTGCGACGTGGCAGTCGCTGGAATGTCATGCAAGTTTATCAGCTTGTTTGAACTGCGTGTTAAACAAAAAACGTGGAGAAACTTCCAAGTCAAAGTTTTTATGACTCCTTTGTCAATTACCTGTAGTTGGCAACGTAGAGAGAGCTTGCCAAGAAGCCATGAGCATATGAACCTATTGACATTTCGATTGCGTATAACGGGGATAACTACATATGGCATGTTTACATGGCACGTGCTGTTGCCTAACAGTCAGGACTCAATACACCCTAGGCTCCATCACTTGGCTTACTCAATTAATACGGCTGTGCAAAAAGTTTTTTTTTTTGGTCATTTACTTGCTTTGGCTGGGCTAGGCTCGGACTTCAATATATTATTTACGAGCTTTGTGAATCTGTTTATGATGTCCGGACGGAGCTTATCTATCATTATTGATTGGTATCAAGCTTTTCTTTTTGCCTACTGATATTATGTAATGGCCGGCCAAATGTATCACCATTTATTCACAGCCCAATTCCCTGAAGTGAAACAAGCTCAAAATTTCTGTACTAACCACATTAATCTCTGTTTTTATATCGTTTAATTGCAGCAGCAACAACAACGACAACATTTGCAGGCAGTGCGGCATAGCTATATTCCAGTGTCAACATGGCAAAAGGATTTAAAATTAAATTTTAAGCGGCTGCGTGCTAGTGCGAGTTCGAGTGAAAGCAGCGGAAATTGTGCAACACGTGCGCGCTTGATTTTAAATATTTATAAACATAAACATACACACTAACTGTTACTGTATCTATGTGTGTGCGTGTGTAAGTGAGTGAGTGTTGGGCACACCACTAAAGTTGCTTCGTTTCCTTGGCAAATTCCATTAAAAATTCATCTTAACGGTAATGTGTTTTGACAAAAACAAAAATCACATATATGTATGCGTATTTATACATGTATAATAACAGCAACAACATTACGCCCAGCTAAAAAAAGGGCTACTGTTTGTAAATATTAAAATGAATTTATGTGCAGCGCAAAAGTTTTTAATTAAGTGAAAAAATTTAAAGCAACAACAACTACAAAAAGGATTGAAGCAGAGAAAATAAAGCATACACATTAAAAAAAAGAAAAGAACCAACAACGAGCACAGAAATTGTCACCAGCACAAACACACACACACAAAAAGCCAGCAAATCATTTTGTGTGTGTATGTGTGTGCATATTTGAAATGATGTTTGCATAAACCGAAGCAAATTTATTTGCATTTTTTATGTCCATGTTGCCGCGCTCTACCTGAACGGTACACACATACCACAACATACTACATAGAGAATTTACGTGTAACATTTGAGTTTCGCCATTTGGCACAGTGACAGAACATATTAAAAATAAACCAAAAACACACACACGCCTTAACGAAATGGGGTCCAACATGAAGCAGCCAGTGAAATGCACACCACTCATTTTGTGCCTCATCATTGGCACCCTGCATCTAACCGGGATCGAGTCGCACGAGCATGGCGATGGATATAAGCCAGGTAAGCAAACATACAATATTAATATATTTTTTATGAAAATACAACAAACAGAACTTTCAATTTCTTTACTGGATACTCAAATATACATTTAATAATATTTAAAAAAATCATATCTTACAAGTTTCTATGTAATTACATTTTTTTCTTTGATTGTAACTGAATACATAGATTATGGATGAAAGAAATACACTAGACATTTTCTGCCAACTTTAAATTTGTATTACAATATTCTTAAATTTTTTGAATTTATATATGTTTTGTTTAGTTTTTTTCATTCTGCTTAAAGAATGTGGTATAATTAAGATATGGTTAAGGTAAACAACTAATTTGATTAGGATTTACTTAGGCTTGTCAGAATTGTTAACATCAGCTACTGGATACTTCCAACTACACAGCTCTTTTTAGTTCGACTTCATATTTACAACATTTTAATTAAAATTATTCATTAAAATTTGTTGTATGTGCGTGTGTGTACATTTGCTGTGTGAACAGAGGACAACATTTAATTGATATTTGTTTTAATTCTAGCCATATATTCGCTTTGCTTGTGCATTTATCTCTTCGGTTGCATATGAAATTCGTTTTTTTTCAATATTTTTAAATGTGTTCTCGTTTTTCTTTTTTTAAAGCATTGTCTTGGCTGCCGACGATACGAGCATATAACGTATTAAATTCACTTAAGCCGCAGAGTAGTCATATTTTTATTGTTCATTTTAAACTTTTTTGCCATAACCAAAACAAAGAAGCATAACAAGATGTTGCTTTTTGATGCTCTTAAAACAACAATTTGTTGATAAAAATAAGTATAAAACAACTTTTAATATGATTTGAAAATTGCTTAAAAAATGTGTGCCATAACTTTGCTGGAGTTTAAATTAATTTTTATTATAAATAAACTTTTAATTTAAAAATCAAGATATCATTTAATCAAGTTATTTATTTTTAAGTAAGTCCAAAGATAACCTGAATATAACTGCATTTATGATTTAGTATATTTATATCTACAATAAATTGTCTGGTTATCATATTTAACAATTCTTTTTACTTGCACAGCAAATTCTTTGAATTGCATTTTAATCCTTTTCTACAATGATTGCGTTCATTTATCCCTCAAGAGCGATTTCTCAATTAAAAAATTCTCCGCATTCTATAAAGTGAAAAAAAAATGGTTTAAGCTGCACTAAATTGTTGGTGGTTATTATTAAATGGAACATTTAACTGCATTTTACATTGCTCTGAAGTACAAACATTTTTTATTTCACGTATTTAAAAATGCGGTTAACGTTTTGGTTTTGTTTTTATGCCTGTTTGTATGTCTGTTTGAATGAACAAAAGTTGAGATGAACAAAAAATTTTAAATTAATATATATATTAAATTATGCAATTTAAACAACTTCATTATTATCTTTTTTTTTGTATGTCCAGAGTCGACATGCGCGCTACGCTTGTTAATAGCTCTTGTTGTTTTTGTTTGTATTCCTGTTGTGCTTCATACATATTCATTTTTTGTTTCGTGGTCACAAATCCAAAAGCGTCACCTGCGTCAACTGCTTCATTGGCGCCCAATGGGCCACCTCCCGGCCTGAACCCTGCGGTGGCCACTTTTGTTGAGCTGCATAAATTCTCATTTTTTATGTGTCTGTGTTGGATTTTACATTAGCTGCTGTTGTTGTCCTTGTTTTTGTTGTTGCAGCTGCTCTTGATTATCCCCAGAGTGCTATATAAAAATTTGTGCTCGCATTTTGTTGTTGATCTCTTATTTTCGTTAACATGTACAAATTTATTGCGCTGTTCACATTTTTATTCAGCACCGAGGGGATATACAAAAATGAAATAAAGTAATGATAAATTAAGTTATTCAAATAATATCTTATAAAATCGGTTGGCAGTGTAGAATGTGTTCTATATTTTTTTAATAGCATTAAGCTGCTGTGCATTTTCTAAAGTAAAACGCTTTAATTTCATTATATAACGCTCGTAGCTTGCAAATTTACATAATAAATTTCACCTAAATACACACGAACGAAACCAAGCAGAGAAGGTGTAGCGCAACGGCAAAGAGTTAACAGAAACAGGTAACCAACGTAAGCGTCGATGGCATCCCTTGGCACAAAAAGTTTCTCCAAATGGCCTCGTCAAACGCACGTCCGAGCTCCACTTAGAGTTTGCTTTAGGTCCTGAACGTTGGCAAATTATTTTCCATCATTTTTCACGCAAAAAGCGCACAAATTTTTGCGTTTGCTGATACCAGAACATAGAGCACAGGCGGGGTTCGAGCGGTAGTCAACAGAGACACAACGTTCTTGTCAACAGGCCACGTTCGTGTCTGTGTGGCAGTCTGTGTCCCTGTCTCTGTCCATGTCGGTGTCGGTATCGGTATCGGTGTCAGTGCTCAGGGTGGCAGGCGCGAGAAAAAAGGACAGCCAGCAGCTGCTTCTTTGCCTGCCTCCTGCCACTAGCTCTAAATGAAATCTAATTAAAGCGCACACTAAACGTGCTGGATGCAATTCTATTTGTCCTTTAAAAGTTGATGGATAGCAAATAATTTAATAAAATTGATAGAAACAAAAGATGTTTGTGTTCTCTTCTCTGAACTGAAAGTTTTTCAAAGAAATCTGCTTTGTTGACAATATGAACAATGCAGAGCGCATTAAAACAATAAAATTTGCATAGCTTATTATTCAATTATAGGAAGCATGTGAAATAACTAAATCTTTGCAACAATTTATGCTTAAGCTTGACTAAAATTCTAATAAAAACATAAATAGAATCATCAAATCTGTGACGAACAATCGACTAACAAAATGCCTGAAAGTTATTTGGCATGCACAAATATACAATCACAATGAGTGTCATATATTGGGTTTGGCTACATGGCGGTGATCACATCAATTGGAAATTTTCTAGAGCTTAATAAAACAACACCCAATACCACAGAAAAGTATACAGCAGCCAAAATAGAGATGGAGATAGAATGATAGATAGATATATAGTGTCTACCTGGGGCAGCTGGCATAACATGCGATTTCTAATTCAATTTCAGTGACAGCACATAAATAAAAGAAACATTTTAGAGTTGAAGCAGCAGCATCAGCAGCAGCACTAGCAGCAGCCAAAAGCAGAGTAAACGAACCAAAAACTGTAAAAGCAATTCCTTGACAAAATAAAAGGCGCACAAATGTCACATTTCCCAGGCCAAACACAACCACAACTACAAAATGTTGTATAGCATGAAGAGGTAAAGAATACCGCAAGAGCAAGAAAGGGGAGGCAGAACAAGAAGTTGAAGAGAATTGCGACGAATCGTTTACCAATTTTCTGACTGCTGCAAATCAAACAAAAAACCAAAAAGAAAAAAAAAAAAAACATTGCAAATATAAAAAGCAAAGAAACAGAATCAGCAGCAGAAGCAGTAGCAACCGAAAACTTTTTAAATTAACTAAAAAAACATACACACACACAGACACACATAGTAAACCGAGCAGGAGATAGAGAATAAGATAGAGAAAGAGTCAGAGTCAGATGGAATTGGGACAGAATGAGAACGCGACAAGTTGTCGCTGGTGTTGGCATTTGGTTTGAGTATTTTAGAGGAAAGTGGAAAACTTTTAG
This sequence comes from Scaptomyza graminum, assembly GCA_018901835.1. Classification (NCBI taxonomy): domain Eukaryota; kingdom Metazoa; phylum Arthropoda; class Insecta; order Diptera; family Drosophilidae; genus Scaptomyza; species Scaptomyza graminum. The sequence goes on from JAEIFL010000302.1 coordinate 1,775,686, forward strand.
TGGCATGTTTACAAAATAAACTTCAACTTGCAAAACGGTCAAAAAAAAGAAGCGAAATTAAGAAAAAAGCTGATTGGTACGAAACAAAACCAAAAACAAATGATTATGATGGGTCCTGCCTCAACTGAGTCAAGTGAGAAAGAGCCCCATTATTATTGTATATGGCATAACGACTATGACGGCCATCAGCTGACACATATTTTTTACAGCAAGGTAAGACACACTCACACACACTAGCTAAATGACATCCCCATACGCCAACCTACCCACTCACATAGCTGCTGCGAAAAGTTTTTGGCAACTTTTGTTTGGTTTGTTGTCATTGTGGGCCAGAAAAAGTTTTGTTTTGGGCTTTTGTTTTTTTCTTTTTCGTTGTTGCTGCTGTTTTTGTGCTGACAGTTGGCAAACAAAGCATAATTTTTAATCTGAATCTGGCCATGCAAACATTGTTACATATGCCACTCATACACAGTCACATTCACACACACCTAAACCAAAAACATTCGAACACTCACATAAACAAGTGGCAGCCACACCTGCACATGGCTTTTAGCCTGATTGTTGATAACCAACAAGCAACAAAAAATTATGATTATTTGGCATTGGCCTCGATTCGCCAAAACAATTTTGCAGCTACTCTGCTCAGTACCCAAATTGCGTACACGCAACGTGCGACACCTGCAAGCGTTTGTGTTTTACCTCATATCCTTTTTATTTTTTTTTTATTATTTGTCGATGCGACCAGCCAAAACAAACAATATCATCAAGTGCGCACCTTTCGCTTCCTGTTTGTTGATATTGCATTTTATAGTTTTCGAATGGTACGCACGTAGTTTAACAGTATGAAACTTGCCACACATCATCGAGCATGCATCGCGAACTTTTTTGTCTCTTGTAATAGAAAACAGAGACAAAAAACAACATAGCAAAAATAGTTTCTAAAAAACACGTATAAATGTGACAATGCGCTTTAAGACCATTTAATTTTTAAATGATATAAGCGATTTATAAAATGACGTTAGTGTTTTTTTTTTTTATAACTGAAAAGAATTAATTTTAATGACAGATTGACCTCAAAATTAATGCACATGTAATTGTATTTGATATTGACTTTTGGATTGACGTACATACATATGTACTAAAAATCATCTAAAAGCTAGATTAGCATTGAAACTTTCCACCAAGAAACCGACTTAAAGCAATGCGATAAATATTCTTAGCTTAGGGTTCGCCCCTTCGAAATATAACAATAAAAAATTGTTTGATAACAATATAAAAACGTAAAAATGTGGCATTACCAAATGTACGACTTAAAATATGCTGCTCAACTTTGGCAGCTTAACGGTCGTGGGGCAGCCATCAAACTGACAGTTATTGCCCTAATATCAAGGGTGCCTTTGGGGTATATTAATATGTAGTTTGTGTGCGAGTGAGCGGATTTTGTTTTTGTTCAACTGACATTTAATAACCACATACAACATGTTGTATGCGGTGCGGCAGCATTTAAAATTCAAGTTCATCGTGTGAGTGCTGCATATTTAAATCGACAACAGCTGTTGCTGACGGCCTGACAGTTACACCCAGAGACAAAAAGGGGGTGAACAAAAAATGAATAAATAGAACCCCAAACCCTTTTTAGACATTAAAAAGCGCTCAGTGGCAGTACAAAGCAGTTACAGAAGCAGAAACACAAACAGGAACCGGAACCGTATCCGATATGTATCCGGCTGTTCTGCATTAATCAGCATACGGCGTGTTGGATAGACGTTGTCAAAGCTGTGCTGCTATTTGCAAATTTCTTAACACGAAATTAGTCGCAATAAACAAGGCTAACAAACAAGGTTAACAAACAACAGCAACGGTGGCTGGAGGGGTGCCTGTCGTCTAATCGAAAGCAAATAAAATGCATTGCATACCTGCATACAATAAACTGTCACTTGCATTGTCTGCCAGACGGCATGCAATCCAGACGACACGCCTCCAACCCCTCAAACACTAGCAAACTCCTGCCATTTTGTATACGCTGTCTGTCTGTCTTGTTGTCTGTCTGTCTTGCTGTGTGGCATGCCAAGCCCTCGTTTCGTATGCACCATCGCCTACCGCAATACCAGGCCAACATGCTTGGGGGATTGAAGGCACGGCTATTAGCCAACGTTGCTGTATGTTTTACCATAATTTGCCAGCAGTTTCGGTTCGAGGCAACTGACACTGGCATGCGCCATCGTTTGTCGTCTTTTATCGAATGGCATACAAGTGTGGTTTGCATGTCGCACTCGACTGAACCCACATCACCAACACCACCAACATCAACAACACCAACAGCACCAACAACACCAACACCACTGTCTGTGTCAATTATAAATGCAAAACTTTACGCCCCTGAGCTGCATACAGAAATTAAAATTGTTTACCCAAGACATTAATGTTCCACCTATTTAACTGTTTATTTGTATATACATATACATATATATAATATATACATTGTTGAATGCGCTTGCAAATAGTTACAACGAAATGCTTTTAGGCGACAATTGCTGCACTTCCATGTAATTGTCAGCGGCGACAGAGTGAAATTGAATTGTAGTTACGACATGAGTGGGGGAATAATGAAAGGTAATGAGGTCAATAATGTTGGCTTAAAATACATTTAAATATATGATCATATTTGATTATGTTGCATTACAAAAGGTCTGTTCATAAATCAATAAGAACAAATTAAAAACTCCCCAATCAACTTTTATAACAATAGCACCATCGAATTGTATTTTTTGGTAATTCAATGTGAAGAAATTGTTTCAAATTTAGCTCTTCTTTGAAACCAATTTGTACATCCATTTCAATTTATTTTCATTTGCTGTTTCAATTCCAAAGTGAATTAAATAATTAGGTTCCAAATGTGGTACATGTATATGGATGCAAGCACAAGAGCTATTCATGACGATATGTATGAGTACGAGCTTAAATTTCAATGCATGTAACCCACTTCAGTATAACAAACTCACACACATACATACGCACAGTTACACCTGAAATGAATTGCTCTCAGGTTGCCATGTGTACAAACATGGGGAAAAGGACTACAATAGGGAGTTAGGTGCAAAACAATCACGTCGAACAAACACACACACACTCACATACGCGAAAAAACCAAATAACGTTAGCAAAAAAAAAAAAAAAAAAGTTTCATTGTGCGCACATTTCCACGGGAGTTTCATTTGCCACGCCATCTATGTGTGTGTGTGGCATGTACACACATACGTATAACACATAAATAACAAGGATCAAGCGTTAATCCTATGGCAGCGCCAAAGAACGCTTCATAAAAGGGGTATGCACAGTTCCAGGCAGCATTCAATGTCAGCGAATGTGGCGCTTTAAATGCTTTGATTTCATTTTTCATTTCAGCTAACATGCATACACCGATAAATTTTTACATACGCAGTGCCAACAACGACAATCGTCAGGTGTGTGTGTGTGTGCGAGCCAAATGAGATGTTGGTAGCTGGGTTGAGTTGGTTTGGGTTACGTTTCTAGCTCTTGGCTCAATTCAATCACAAGCTACTTACAGACAAAGCCATTACTCGACATTGCTTTTATAATGAATTTTAGCTAGTGTGTGCATGTATGTGTGTTGCATACCTATTGGGGATCGAGCGGCAGCTTAGCAGGCTGCTCTCCTCCTCGCTTATGCTGCTGCGGTAGAAATAAGCAGGATTTATTGCGTTTTAAAACCAACTCTCTGAGATTTTCATAAGCAAAAAAAGTTTTGCCAGAGATATCAGCGCATCAGAAATAAGCGGGGAAAAAATCAGCAAAACAAACTTTCGACTGTTGCCAATTGCCGTCGTCTTTTCTGAGGCATGTGGCACAGATATGATTGCAAAGAACTGATAGAAAACTTCTGTCGTTTTTTGTTCATATAACGTTTACGCCACAATATACGACACAAAGAACAATGATCAATGACCATGTATTAATTGTTGCCCTTATTTTGAAATTTTCTTTTAACTCAAAAAGGTTTCAAATAGGAAACTTAATGTTAATAAAAAAAACAAAGAAATAAGAAATAAATAAGACATAAAATTTTCCATAGTTTTATAATTTTTATATCTTGTTTTTAATCCGCATGTTCGTATAGTGAGAAATCAGAAATTCACAAAACAAATTCGATTAAATCATAGTATCTTAACAAACAAATTGTAGCCCTCTGTTAGACACCTTATTGTACGATGAACAAAAAACATTTACACCACTAGGCGTTCCTGCCGTTTGGACCAGATTCTTACTCAGTGTTCACAAAATGATTTTCTGATTTTTCTCGTGAATTTCGATGCGTTGCTTGCGTTGGCTGCTTAGCAGTGCTAATGCGAGCGAATGGCCTGCGGCGCCCAAGCGTTGGCAAACTACAGGCACAAATTGCCGTTACGCGCTTCAGTTGAGCAGCTTAAAGCTTAAGTCAATATAACCAGCATGTACCATGAGCCAACAAAAATTTCTTGAAGCATTTCTGAAAAGCTAAAAAGGAAAGGAAAACAAATTTGTAAATTTTTTTATGTATATGTATTTATATGTATATATGTATGTACACTTTATTTATTTTATTTTTGTTTTTTGGTCTGGACTCGGAGGCATCTTAAGAATTTTTGGCGGCCTCTTGAAGGTGATCTTTTTTGGGGTGTTCTGTGTGAGTTTGTTTGTGTTGTGTGTATGTGTGAGTGCGCAAAAATCGCTTTCAGCCGCAATTGCTGCTATTTTATTTTATTTATATACTTGCAAGCCACACTTAGGGAGTGGACGTTAAGTTGGAGTGAAAGGTGAGCTTGTTTCGTGTTTCTTTTGTTGTTTCTTTTGTTGTTGTTCTTGTTGTTGTTATGCACTGCCCCGTTTACTGATTGAATTTTCCAAGCGAGTAATTTTTAAATTGCGCCTCGGTCGAAAATATAATTCAATTTTTTTTTACAATTTCTATTACCCAGTAGTTGTCGAGCTGCGGAGTCCGCTGGTTTTGAAGATTTTTGCGGCTTTGGCTCTGGGTTGCCAGAGTCTATTTATATACATATATATTCCTGTGGCTGCTCAATTTTCAGCCTGATTTATGTGCAAAAAACTGAGCTGGCCAATTGTTGCTGCTGAGGCCTTGGGCAACAAACCAAAAGTTCCAAAAAATTGGTAGTGAAAAGTAAAAAAAAGTATCTTTTAAGTTCCTGGAAATCTTAGGTTTTAAATGCTTATTCGACTTTCTGCTTAATCTCTATAAATTTTGCATATTTAAGCTTTGCTCCTTTACCCGACCTTCATTTTTAACAGTCATGGCAACAATCCCATCTGGCTGAACTTGAAGCACTACACAACTTAATGCTTTCACACATATACGAAAAGGGAGAGAAAGAAAAAGCGGATGCACTGCAGCAAAATGTCCTTATCAATGACAATCGTTAAATGTCATGTTCAATGCTTAAAAGCAGACCAACACACACTCACACATTTTCCACAATTTGTATGCATTATGCTTGCCTGAAGATAGAGCTAGAAGCACAGTGGGAGCGAGCGACATCAGCAGCAGCAGAAAGGAGAGTAACTCTGGCATTCACTACAAGCGTCAGTTAAGAGCTGAAAACTAAGCCAAAAATGCCACAAAACATTTACCATATATCATGCATTTTTACGTACACTTTTAGCCACTTTCGTAGCATGTATTTCTGTATATCTGTAGCTGTAGCTGCAAGGGCAACTGCCTGACTGCCAGACTGTCATTTTGTTAGCTGTCTTTGTTGTAGTTGCATATTTTGTGGATAACTCGTAATTTACACATGTACTCGGCTACTCGGCTGCAACAGCTAGAACAACTGCGTTTATCTGGCAAAAGCTGTGCCAGCTGAGCTTAGCCCTGAACTCGGTCTCCTTGCTGCTTGCCCACGCCACGCATGCGGCAGCAACATCAACAGCAGTTTGCCATTTCTTTGTTGCTCCGAGTTTCTCGTATATCATTTATGTATTTACCTATTTTGAGCTAGCTGTTTTAACATCAGATTTAAACTCAATCGATTTCTCTTGGCAACCTCAACAACAAATTCTATTTGCAGCCGCTTTTATGTGCTGTCACAAACAACTGCCCGTTTTATGTTATGTGCCTGTATATGTGTGTGTGTGTATTTGAAGTTGTTCGCTTGTACTAGTTAAGCTGTTTATGTTGCTACTGTTGTATTCTCCAAACAATTTACTTCTAAATTGATGAAATAAATTTTCCAACACACTTATTTTTGTGTAATGCAGTTATTTTTTTTCCGCTGTGATTGTGTCTCTGTTTCGTAGAAAACAGCTCAATTTTCTTCTTTTGTTGCCTTATAAATGAGAGCCTACTTGAGGGTCCTGTTGTAGTCGCCCATTTTGCGCAGTCTGTTTTTAACTTAACTAAGCTAAGTGGCAGCAATAGTTGATGGTCAAGCTTAGATACTATATTTAACTATATTTTCTGTTATTAGTTTGTATCCTTACCTATAGATAACTCAAAAATGAACTAAGCATTGTTATTATGAGCGTAATGCCTGCTTATAGACATTTTGCTAAGTTATTAAGTAAATTGTTACAATTTTCTCAAGAATACTAGCAACGTTGAATTAAGAAATAATAATTTGTTAGTTCTTTTCTTTAAATCTTAAATTATGCCAGCCAACTTAGTTATAGTATGTTCAAAGCTAACATGCATTAGGTTTCTATCCTAAATTTAAAAAATAAAACATTTGCAAGGCTTCATTGGTAATATTCTAACTTTGAAGTTTAAATACCAGATGTCTTCAAAGAATTTCCTACAAAACTGTAAGCTACAAAATTGAACAAATGTGGTCCTCATTATTAATTACGTAATTACATTATTATCTATAGTTGTAACAATACGAACGAGTAAGCAACAGCTGGCTTATGAACAGAAACAATTTATTTTATTTATACAATAGAGCAGATGTTGCCTTAAATTTGGACACTCATTAAAGTTTCTCATCACAACAATTCGTATTCATTGTTAACTTGAAAAGTTTTTCCTGATTAAATTTGAGCCTTGATGTTTTCTCATCAAACGTATAACCTTTTGACATAGTTATTTTATTATTAACATAAATCTAGACATTCAGAAAATAGAAGCTGATTTCAGTTGTTGCATGCACAGCTTTAGATATCATTTATGTGTGTGTTGCATAGACAACAAATGCCACTTTAGCCTTTTTAATAGTTGGCAGTAAGACGAGTGTTTATAAATATAGTTTTGAATCTACATATGTACATACAAATGTGTGCCTTGACACACTTCATTAGCATCATAACAAGACTTTCGAGCACTCGAGCACTTCAGTTTCATCCGGCTCTCTCTGTTCATTGCCATTGAAGCTGCATCCTTGGGTGCCTGCAGTTTTTCTAGTGCTTGTAAATTACACTTGAGTGACATAAGTCGTCATCATCATCAGCTAACGGTGAGAGCAGACACCACAACATGCCAGATGCTCTCACGTGTTCATGGCATTCTCCCCCTTCATGACTTCGAATATTAGTATATAAACTTTTTTTAGCAACCTACCTTTACATCTATATGCATATATCTTGGCCAGAAGTTGCCCGTCCCTTTTGCCGGGGTATTATGATCTTTCCGCTTGTGTTTGTTTGTGCAGACATATTAATTTAACCTGGGCAAAGTACTCGGTATGTGTATGTTCTGGATGGAACTCACCTAACCATAAAGATATGTCCGTCTCGTCTTTATCTGTAGAATTTCTAATGATTTTCGTACATTTAGCTTGGGCATCTTTTGTTGTCAGCTTCTTTGTTGGCAAACAATTTGTGTTTCTTGTCCTACACTTTAAGCTGGCCATTATTAAAATACGAGCTGATAACAATTTAGCTGCAAGCCGAAAGTCAAACACAAGACAAGACTAACACACACACAAACACACACCCATACACATTTACATGCTATACACATGCCGGCATTTTCTTGACTCTTGCAGTCTGGCTTTGGTGTTCTTTTGGTGCGTTGAACTGTCTTCTTTCTATGCATAAGTTTTGGTTTCTATTTTTGCCGCGTTAGCGAATTTCGAATGCCTTTGGATATCTGTCTGAGCGATTTTTGCAAGGTTAGCGAATATGCCTCTCTAACGAACGTTTCCGATTCCTCTGTTTCTTTTCCACTTAAAGCTGCCAATTTTTGGCTCTTTATATTTACCTTCTTTTTTGTCCAACCACAGCACGTGATTAAACGAATAACTAAACCAATTGTGGCCATTTTCACAATCCAAAAATCACTATATATATTTATATATAAAAGTGCACACATATCCGAATACCACTTATTGGCGTTTTTGTAATAACAATAAACAACGCGTAAAATTGTTAATTAAAATGCCTAGCTGATGGAAACTCACTGTGCGACTTGGTGTATACGTTGCATAGTACAAAAATTCTATTTTGCACATTTTTAATCAAGTGTGGCGTATACGTTTTTGGGCGTGGCACAACCACAACAAAGTGTTAGGCAAGTTAATTGATACGCAGAGACCGCGAACAAGCCGCCAAACTGCCAATACCAACACTCTAGCAACCATCCGACACCCTTTTGAGATATACATATGCATGTGCGTGAGGCAAAACCTTTTGAAATATTAATGAAATCAATTTTGGGCGCTGAGCTGGAAGCTGGCACAGATTGCCGAGGGCATTGCCACATAGAGAGTGTATGCATGTGTGTTTGTCTGTGTGTGTGTGTGTAATATGTGGGTGCGTGCGATTACATCAAAATACGATACGGTTATGGTTATGGCACTCTACTTGTGCATGCAAAGTGAACCAACAATTCCTATAAAGCGATTTGGCCAGCGGTCATGCGGTGATAAATGCTTATAGCGTACTCATATTGACCTTTTCCAGTGCTATTCAATTTCATGTTAAAGGGCAACGCATGCCAAAATTTCAGAGAATTGCACAGCATTTAAAGCCTATGTTATCATATTTGGATATATGAAATTGATTCTTCAAAAAATATTCAACAAAATTAGTTATTCAATTGCGATCCGAATACTAAAAAAAAAACTTTACGGTTTTGTTCTCCATGTATAACGATCTTTCGCACTTCAAAAAAACAAGTTGCAGTAGGCTGATAATAGATACAATAAGTATTAAGGGGATTCACGCCACTTTGCTTAGCTGCTTATCTGCTTAGCTGCTTACTCTCCAACAACAAATTGCACTGCCGAGAAGTAAGCAAACGTAAGCAGCCCAGCCTTTACTCACAAAATTATCTGCTTGCGCTCAAGCAAACAGTGTTCAAACAGTGTTGAAAGATTATCAAATAGTTCTGTTAAATTTATGAAATATACTGAAAATACCGCATTTTAACAGGGTGGCAGCACCATCATATGGTCTTTTTAATTCGTTAAAATTTGAGTATACGGACAAAAAATAAGTAAACAGCAAAAAAAAAAATCCGTTTAAGCAATTGTAAACAAATATTTTAGTGGAATCTAATCAAGAATGTAAGCGCATGCGGGCAAGCGAGACGAAGAATTGATTGAACCATGTAACTGTTTCAATTTTAGATTATATGCAAGCTATGTTATTTTTAGATATGTTTTGTGTCCATGTTATATTTGTAAACAATTGGCATTAAAACCGCTAATCGTCTATTAAAAACCAACTGATATCATATATTACACCAACATGTTTTAGGAGACCAAAATTGATAGAAAACAGCTGTTTTTCTTACGAGCTAAGCAGCTAAGCAGATAAGCACTGCAAAAAAGTAAGTAGATAAGCAGCTAAGCAAAGTGGCGTGAATCCCCTTATTGTATCATGGGTGGTAGTACCACAGATCGATACACTACAGATGAATGTGGAGGTCGGTTAATTGACTATCGAGTAGATGTAAGGGACGCGATAATTATATAGCGCACTCAAATTCACATGTATGTTGTAAAAGTGAGGCGAACAGATCAATAGAACAAATAAAAACGTTCAAATATATTAAACAAAAGTAATATCAAGAAGGTAAAAATTAAAACGAGGAAATTGCTCTTCTTCAACTCTAACAACTTCTTGTAACCCAAAACCTTAAATTATATTTGTAAAAAGACCAACTCAAGAATGAAACTAATATTTTAAAGGAGCCATTGTTCAATATAAGCAGCCTTAGTTGCAGGAGCACATAATAAACTATAGGCTTAAAGTGAGGCATGGCTTCTATTGTTGCTTAGGGTCAGGCTTCTGCAGGTGTGCAGAAGTTGTGAATGGCACAGCCGTTGCCTGTCAGATTTGTGTTACTTTCGCCCGATGTCACCTGACGCTTGCAGGCTGCTTTTATAGCATGTGCAGCTAAGAGGCTGTTCTTGTGTGTGTGTGACATAGTTTGCTTTGGGTTCCTGAAGTTCAAGCACCTTAATTAAGTACGATTTATCAATGCGGTGCAAAGGGCAAAGGCAGACGTATTCGTGCAGCCACAAAAATTCCATTTAAAAATGGCCAACAGCTGTTGCCACATTAGCCACAATCAGCCCAGTGTGAGAGATAGATAGGCGGAGAGAGAGAGAGATAGCGATAGAAAAAGAAAGCGAGAACCTTGATGAAAGCCTTTCACATTGAAATTGAAAAGGGGCAACTGTTGAAATGGCTGCCAGTTGTGGCAAAGTGGCCGCCAACACAGCTGCTGCCAGTTGCTGTCCGTTGCTGTTGCTGCCGCTGTGGCTAAGCGCAAAATTAAGCAAATTAAAAGCCGCACACAAAGCACCAGCTGCATAACTCATGTATGTGTCCCGTGCGACCTCTACATGTTTGTCTGTGTGTGAGTTGTGTTCCCTTTGCTCCACCCCCTAACCTATGTCTGTGTATGTGTACAAAAACCACAGCTTGGGGTTACCTATATGGCCCACACACAGTGGAGCACAATAAAAGAAAAATAACAAAAAATGCCATTGAAAAATGTTCAATTTGGCTGGCCTTTTTTTCAGATTTTTATCAAACTCTTTAACTTGTAAGCATTCATCCCTCATCCTTTGCTCTACAAAATTCCGCACAAAATCAGCGCTTAAAAGCCGTTGACGTGCAACATTTTTTTTTTCAATTTTCCAAAGGCTGCCAAAACATTTAAATTAAAATTCAGCGCAACATAAAATGGCTAACAGCATTCACAATCTACAACGCACTTCAAATACTCTATGGAATGTAATTATATTTCCATTCTTATACAAAAATTAAGCTTTTTATTATTGTTGTTAGCCATAATTGAGTGAAATGTTGAAAGGGGCATAAAAACTTATTTTTCAATAGATTTAATTTCACAAAGTTTCAAAAATTTCACTTTGATATTTATTAATAGAAGCCATCCAACCCCAATTTAAGCAGTGTATTATAACAAAATGCAAAAGTGAGTAGAGAATTTCCCACGTCCTTGGTTGTGGCAACAGAAGCGGCAGCATTAACTGTTATTGTCGCGCTTGGACGTTGGAGGAAGAAGAGCGTTGTTGCGTGGGGCGATAGGGTTTTCGGACCAAAATATTCGCAAAGTATAAGCCGTTTAGCGCTCTTTGATGGCCATGCCAGTAGCAGTGGCAAAATTTATAGCACGATTTTAGGCTGTTGTACTGTTGTTGGGGATGGCAAGGGGCAGCAGCATTAGCCGTAGCCAACAATTGGGCAATTTCCAAAAGGCAGCCGCCAAACAAATGACAGTTTAAAGTGCGTGACACACACACAAACTTAAACACACACAAATCTCCTGTTGCTAGTTGGCTGCAGGCAAAGCACTTTGGGTGCATGTTTAATGGCATTTGTTGCTAATCAATGAATAATTTATGGGCCAAGGTTTTGCTGCCTGCTGGCACTAAACCAACAATAATAACAACAACAGAAACTAACACATACGCACACACACACACAACCACACTCATAGACATACACACAGCTGCAGCTCGGACTATTTCTTGTGCGTGCTGTGCTCTGTGTAAAATCATGTTTTAAACTATTTGCCAGGACTTTTGACTGCTTGTTTTTGTTGTTGGATTTAGGTTTAAAGTGTTGTTGTTACTGCTGTTGCATTGCCTAATGCGGTTCGTGTTACTGTTTGGCGTTGGCTTACACATTCCCATCGCTTGTTTTAGCTAATGCCTTCATGCTGTTCTCGTTTTTTTTTAGTTTCTTTTGCTGTGTCGCATTTGATATGCAATTTTTAATAGTGCAATTATAATTTGCATGTTGTAATAGTTTTTTTCTTCATTTTTTTTTATGGCATAGCAAAGCACTCTTGAACATTAATATATTTTTGGTGGGGTAACTATACAAGTACTGGGAACTGCAAAAGCTGTGCATAAGTGGCGAAAGGGGAGTAAAAATGTAAATTGGGGGTTTACTGAGAAGTTCCTTTTGGGGTTTCAATGTAACTTAAAGCTTTGTCTTTAGCTTAAAACACTATTTTATAACTATATTTACTAAAAACTTTAATGAAAAACTTTTTGAAAAAGTTTATATAAATATTTACAGATATTAACAGACTGCTACTCCTCCCAAAATGAAATGAAGTTAAGCAAGAAAATAAGTCAATTAAAAGTTATAATTAAAGTCCATATATTTAACGCCCGGTTACTTTGTTCCTTGTACATACTAAGCTAACCATTGTTTTCTGCTACCCCCTCCATAGTTTTATCAAAGTTCTTTGTAGACCTTCAGTTGCTTGAATATTAAACGAGCCCGGTCTCGACAATAATAAAAGAAAGAAACAAATCAAACCCCTCTCCACGAAACGCTTAAATTACAAGTACTGACGATAGACCATTAAAATGTACACGATTATTATATTTGAATAATGTAAGACATATCGATCGATAGTTGGGCCGTCGTTTGTTTGGGGTGAGCTACTAAATAAATTGACTGTATAATTAATGCTGCTTGCCAATAAGCTAAGACAATCGATGGCAATTGTCATTAGGCAAAAGTGTCACTTGTGGCTGTGCATAAAAATTTTCCGGCAATTAATCTTGATAAAGGCTTTTCAGCAATCGCAATAAACACGGCAATAATCATAACTAACACAAAGAAAACAAATGTTGGGGCTAAATACAACTACAATACAAAAATAACTTGGCCAAGGCTAGATGGAACAAAAACTTTTAGACAGCATATAAAGTTTGGATCAGTATAGCACACATGTGGGGCATTTAGCCGTTAGATAAATGTTGACGAGGTCAATGGGCGTAAAGCGGAAGTTATAGCCGGGAAGCAGCCAACCCAACGACACGTACAAATAAAATAGATGCCAGCGGCAACTTTGGGCCATTAGCAAAGCGTACTCAAAGCGCAGCCAGAGGAGCAACTCAGAGCGAGAGGGGAGAGTTGGAGAGACAGCTACACGGGCATTACGTGCCCAGCCAATAATCTCTGTCAACATCAATTTGGAGCGGGGCCTAGGCAACTAAAACTAATTAAATGGTGTCCCATAAATTGCACATTAAAGCAAATTTATTGCATGCCCCGAAATCGAAATTATTGCCAAAGTCGCGAGACGTTTAATAAACTTGGCCAACAATTTGGCCCGCAACTTGGCAAACTTGTCGCGATCGCAGCATGCTTTACAGCCCCAACCAAATTGTGATTTATGCATCAGCTTATCAGACTTGAGAGAGACTAAATATGTTATTGCACTAAGAGTAAAACAATTCAAGTCATTTTCTATTTACGTTTGTTGGAATTCTAGCTGGCTTCATTTGGACATGATTTACCTGTATTCTCTGTCACTTTTCTGATTGTTTGTTGAAGTTTCCATTCTGTCATTTGGCATTAGCACAGCTCTTGTTAACTCAACAACAATTTGTGCTAACGGTGTCCGTGAGCTATCAAAAATAATGCCATACAACATGCTACGTATTACGTTGCCTCACCGATCCGTAACTTTGCTTGCGCAAATGTGTGAGTGCGTTTGTCGTGTTTGAAGTTACAGGCACCTTAAGCCCTTGGGTTTCAATGTGTCTCTGCAAAAGTTTGCTCAATTGACTTTTCATTCATACATCATTCGCAATTGTTGCGTTAGCTGCCAATCATATTGATAATTTCAACATATTTTATCACAATTTATTTATATATATTTGTGTATTTTTATCATGACTTGCTTGTTGAGCTGCATTCACGTCAGTGTTTTGTGTGACGTTTTACAGAACTTACTGACGTTATCATTTGAATGCAGCCTTGCTAAGCTACAGCTTGAGCTGTCAGTTGCAAATATTCAATGGCCGTCACTTGCCTGCAGCTGACAGCCTGAGTCCTCGGCTTTTTTTTTAAATAAATTATTGTAATGCTTTTTGTAGTATCCGATCCAAAGTTTCATTAACACGATAAAGCTGACCTAAATTAAAGTAAAATGATTTAAGAAATATATTTTTTTCTACTATTTTATTTGTTTAAAATCTGATAAGTTCGCTAAATAAGTAGACTGAAATACAATCCATCATTTATTTTAAAAGCTAAGAGCCAAGTAGCATTCCCTTATATCTAGTGAAGTGACGACTAACTGCCTTAAAGCATTTTGACTTTGTGCAAAGCCAACTTATCACACATTCGCCTAGTTATCCAATATCAGCTGTTCGTTATGTCCCCCTTTCTTTTTTGTGTGCAACTGCTGCCCCTGCTGTTTCTGCCAAGCACTTTTGCACGGCTTGATGCAGGCCAATGCGGTTTTCATTCCGTTCTGCCATGTGGCAAATGCGACACAAAGTTGCTTGCTGTTTGCCGGCAGCTGTGCAAGCAACACCCAATAGACCATACACAACGCTATGGTTCTCCTCCTCCATCTTCTGGCATTTTTTTTCGCTACTCACAAATCCCAACTGAGGTACAAAGCCCAGCTAGTGCTACTGCTGCTGCTACTCTGAAAACATTGTCACGTGGTTTTTGTATTTAGTTGCATCGCCCATTCAGCAGAAACTGAGAACGAGAGCAGGTGGACGAGAATGAGAATGAGGATATGGCCATGGCCAGATTGCTTACCTGACTGCCAGTCGTTGCTGCTGCGGGTGAACACTATTTTTGTTGTTGTATTTTTTGCTGTTATCCTTCGTTGTCACCCCCTCAATTCCTCTATTGTAGTCCGCGCGGAGCCACTGCAATAAATTCCAAGCAACGTTTCGTGTAGCATTGTCAGGCAAGCGGCATTGTGCTACAAACTTTATTTTGTTTGTATTTGTATGCGTGTTTGCTTTTGCTATTGTTGTTGTTGTTGATTGTGTTTGTGTTGGCGGAGGGTGGTGCTGCTTTGCTCTGCTCTGCAACTTTTACTGATGCTGCTTTTGTTGTTTATGGAAATTGAAATAAATGTGTGTGTAAATGCGTCAAAATGAAGTTCTGAAAATGTTTTTTCCCAGTGACAAGTGTCAATTAGAAAATGTTCAATTACATTAAAAACAGCCAGCAACAACAATAGTGCGCAAATATAATAGCGTAACAACAGCAACAACAACACGAACAACAACAATAGCAAAAGCAAGTGGTTCTTTGTAACAGTCAGCCACTACTTGGGAGCTCTTGTCGTTGTCATTGTCATTGTTGTATCCTTGCACAGCATGAAGATAAACCAAAGCAAAGCGACGGACAGACAGATACAGAGAGAGAGAGAGAGAGAGAGAGAGAGAGAGAGAGAAAGGGAGAGCAAGATTGAACTGAGAAGAGAGAATGAGAGGGACAGATGAAGATATACGGATTGAAAGATAAATGTAATTAGTGGCACTTTAGAGTAAGCTGGCATCAAAGTTGGAACTGGGCAAAGCCAAGACTTGGTTTAAGATGGACTGATGGCAAGTAATGTGACACAGCATTGATTGGACCATTAATTAACATGTATAAGCTAGTGATTCCAATTCAACTTAAACTTAATATATAATAATGGATTTAGTAGCTAAAAATTATTGCCGTTTGATAATTAGTTTGTCGATCGAGTTTAAAAGCATACAAAAGTTTAAGTGCATATTTATTTTTAGTTTTTTATTGCAATGCCATCAAATTATGTATGGAAATCCTTTACTTACGTTCAATTATGGCTAGGCTTATGTTTAATTAATGAATTATGTTTGTCATAATTCCAGTTATGCCTATGTGTGTGTGAGTGCAAACGCACTTGCGTATATAAGCAAAATAAAATGTCAGCTCTGGCAACATTTTGCTTATATTTAGCCTACACTTAATGTACTGGCTGCTAATTAAATAAAATATTAATTAACGAATTTGAATCACTCTAAGAGACAGAGATAGCAACAACCTTAAAGCTGTCTTTGCCGTGTTGCAATTAAGCAAATGATAAATCTATCTTTATGTTGGAGTAAGGGGACAAATGTAATTGCTGTGTGCGGTCAGTGGGACGCTTGTTGTTGTGCGTCAAGTGTATGTTGCGCGATAATTCCGTTTACAATAAACCCAAAACGCACTTTTGAGCTGCCTGCAATACTGACAACATATTCGCTGGCATTTATAATCTGCTCATTATTTGTATTTAAATAGGCATGCCTCCTTCTCTTCATTATGCTCTACTCCTCTTTCAGCCATCTAATGCACATTTGTTGTGTGTTTGGTTGCCAATGTTGTTGCTGGTGTGGCTGGTGCTGCTGGGCTTGGTTGGTTGGTTTGCTAACAACAAATTGAAGGGAAATGATTCCATTTCATGCTAGATTAAACATGTGTCCACATAATTTATCGATTATTTATCATGTGGTTGTCCTGTTTGTATGTGGACAAAGTGACGCAGAGCCTGCCGGGCATCACACTGCGACGACTATAAGTATTTGTCTCTATTTATATGGAAGTGTGTGTGTGTGCTTGCGTAGGAGTGAGGTATGTGTAGGCTTTGGCGACGTTATTGCGCACACAAGTGCAAAATTAGAAACAAAAGCCTAGCCCAAGGCGCTTTCTATGTAGCAGTTTGCTTCGTTCTGTTTCCCACTCGCAAGTTAGCAGTTGTTGTTGCTGTACTGCTGGTTGTGGTTGCTGGCTCTTTGCCGCGTTCTTTTTTTCATCATACGCATTGCATTTTTACCGCACACACACACACAGCGTGTGGAAAAAACATGAAAATGGCAGCCATTTTGTAATCCGCATGCGGCTGGGTAATCACCTCATCCAGCTTCCCTCACGTGCGGCGGCTTAAGCCGGGTTTTTTGTGGCACATTGGCGCATTATGTGGTCGCCACTATGGATGTTGTGATTTTGTTTCACCGTTTTTGTTCTATCCCTTATTTTTTGCCTATTTTTGTTTGGTGTGTTTTTGTTTTTTGTGCTGGTCAGTCCCTGGCCATTTGATCGATATTTTAAAGCTTAGTCAAATGTGTATGACTGTGTTTGTGTGTGTGTGGCTGCTTTAAGCGCATGAAACTATTTCAGCGAAACACCACAATAGCCAGCTTTGTCTGCCTAACTCGCATTATGGCGCAGTTTAGAAAATGGGCACAGTACGTGGCCAGCGTAATAAACAGATATCAGAGTTGTCACGAGTTTACATAAAAATTACCACAACAAAAAAATGTGAGAAAAATATATAATTAAATACATATAATATTTTGCTAAACTACATTTATTTGAGTCCAGAAATTGAAAAAAACAAAATTAAAAAATAATGTTAGTTATATTCACCTATTTTATTGTTGACGTGTCTTTGTAGATGGTGAGGTTTTGCGCGTGCTTGTCAATAATTCGGCACAAATCAAATGCGATGTAGGCTCCAGTTTGCCGGATGACAAAGTGCTGCTGGTCGTTTGGTATAAAAACAATTTGCCAATCTATAGGTAAGCTCAGTGTTGTAGTAAATTCAACTTCAATCTAAACTTCAGACATATTTTTGCCACTTCTTTCACATACTTGACAGCTATGACACACGTGGCGCCCACGCTGGCACACCCTCCCATTGGCGTGATGAGGAGGTGCTCGAGGATCGCGCTGTCTTTCGTACGCACAAGGAGCCAGCGGAATTGATTATAAATCCGGTTAAGGTTAGCATGCCCGAAATAGTCATGGCCAAAGCTAAAGTGTCAACAATACAACATTCCATAATTGAATTTTTATTTTGTGCTCCAACACAATGTAGGAAAAGGATGCGGGCAACTTTCGCTGTCGTGTGGATTTTAAGCTTTCGCAGACCAGAAACAGCAATGTCAATTTGGAAGTTGTTGGTGCGTATACAAAATATTGATTTATTTTGTTAGGGGTTAAATAAAAGAAAAGTGTATATTTGAGACTGATACAAAAAACAATCCCTAGGCAAAGTTTTTATATTTTATAACAAAATAATGAGCGTGAAATCAAAACCATAAATTAATTAATGTGCTTGAATAATTTGTTTGTGAAATAAAATGCAACTTAAAAATTATGGCGTTAATTAGAGCTTAACATAACCAATATAGTGAATTTATTATTATAATGTTGAAAATTACGCTCTGCTTAATACCAAATAATTGTAAATTTAATATGCACTTAATAATATAAATATTAGTTCTCTAACTATCACTCTTTAAGTAAACAGAACTCGTAAATGCATATTTATTTAATATATACATACCATGTGTAGTTGCATTATTTACACGTCAAACTGTGGCAACATCAAAAAAGCCATTAACATTTATTGGCTATTTTTATTTAATGTTTTTGTACACATAAATTAGCTGAAATGATTTTTCTGTTAGCCGCAAAACATTCATATTAATATGCAGAAATAATGCATATGTCAATATTCACATGTTTTTATTTGAATTCAGTTGTATAGTAAACTGGAACCGTGTTAGTTTATTCCCTTTGATATTGTTAAATGCACAAATTGTTTGTGATTTGCGGCTAGCGAATGTTTGACAATGTCAAATTAGGTCATTGACTACATTATAATTGACTGCCAAGTGCCATACAATACTAAAACTTATTTCTCTTATTGCCTGTCCTTTATATAGTTCCCCCACAACAGCCAAACATTTACAATGAACGACGAATGCGGATTGATTCTCGTGCGGGACCTTACGAGGAGGGCGGCAGTTTGGAAGTCACTTGTGTTGTCTATGGCGGTGAGTAGACCTATCTACCTTCTTAACAAACCAATAGAACTTTGTCTGTGGCTTTATGAAATGTAATTAAAGTTTACAAGTATCGTTAAAACAAAACGATAAATATTCGTGCATGAAAACTTATCAGAAATTAAAATCGCACTGAGCAATGAAAAACAATTCGCTCGATTGTCGGATTGGCGTGGTGGTTTTGGGGGTTGGTCGGGGTTGGTAAGCAAATAAACAATGGGCCGCGGCATAAACAACAAATAATAAATAAGGTAAATAACGTTGAATTGTAAGGCAAGCGACAACAAAAGTCAACGAACAAAAAGCCAATTGAAAGCGAACGCCAAATGGCAAAGAGAAAACGCCAAAGTCAATTTCTCAAATATACGGCGAACACAAAAGGATTAAAAATTACCAAGGCACCCAAAGAAAGGGCAGTAGATGGTGTAGGTGTGGAGTTGAGAGACACAAAGTGCAAACGAAATGCAAAGAATGAAAAAGCTGCCTTTAAGCATAGTCAAACAATTGTTAAGGAAATAAAATGAGGGGCATGGCACGCAGGCGGGCAGTCGGCTGGCAGCAGTCAACAGGCATTTGCCAGCATCGAAAACATGGGCGACAAGCTGACAACAGTTACTTACAACACACCCACACATACATACATACGTACACATAACACTTAAGTCATTTGTTGATAATGAAAGCCAAAAAAAAGACAAAAAAATAGCAAAGAAAAGAGGAAGAAACAGGCGACAGTGTGAAAGAAAAGTCAACGCTGGGCATTGTTTGGCAATACTGGAGCCTCGTGTTTTAAGCCGAAGCAAACACAACAATGGCTTACACTTACAGTAAGTATGTCACACTCAACACTAGCAACAACAACAATAAAGTGAACAAGCAACAGCAATCGCGTGCTTTATCGCTGCGGACTGGTGAAACTCTCTGGCCCAAAACGGAAGCGAAACCACTTTGAATGGTTTGACATGTCAACGTGGACATAAAATAAATCACCAGCAAAAGAAAACTGCACTCCAAAAGCCGACAACTGGGCTATTGCCCAGTTTTGGTAGTTATTGGGGCGGGTTTTTAGCTTAACGGGTAGCCTGGCCCACCCCACATAACTTCTCACTCGTCAACAACCACAAAAAAGTATTGGGCATTCAAACAGATGTATGTGCCAATTAAACGGGGCCAAGAATTGTTGCTAAATGTACGACCATACAAAAGAACAAATGTGTGTATTTGCTTACATACAAATGTATACGTGGCAACCAAGTTGCTGACAGAACGCAAGGGTCGCAAAGGGTTAATTTCTGGATAGTAGGAAAAACTGTGCCTTAAACTTGTTTAAAAGTTGCCTTGCAAATAGTTTGTCAAGCCTGTTGACAGCTTAACCGAAAGCCATTTCTTTTAGTGAATATTAAGACACAGCAAATGAAAGATTTATAAATAAAATTGATTCGAATGATTAGCATTAAAGTCAATTTAAAGTGAAACATCAATAGAAATGTATTTAAATAATATATTCTTAGAATTTTAGTTTATACTTTGTTAACAATCCTAAAAATTTTGATAAATTTGAAAATCATTTAAGGTTGAAATTAAATTTAACGCTTTTCGTTTAATTAAAAAAAACGGGCTTTTCCCATACCCATTTGTTAAAAACTACAATAAATAGGGGGATGGATTGTAACGTTTCCCAACGTTGACCCAGTTACATATGTATGTGTTATTCATTGCCGAAATTATGTGTCAATTTGAAAATGAATGCAATTAAATGCTAAACAGAAAGCGGAAATAAATTACTGGCAATATGCTGGCATTATGCTCAGCAGGCAATCAGGAAAGATAGGACAAAGAGAACAAATTCGAAATCGGAGCTGAACATGCAAAGTCCATTACATAAATTGCAATTGTGTGGGTTATAAAATCAAAAAAAAAAAAACGGAAAATAATAAAAACCGATCAAAATAAGAGCTAAAAAGTTGCCACTTAAAGAAGTGCAATCAGCAGAAGTAAGTCAGAGTGGAGAAGTTGAGTTCAGTTGAGTTGTTGGGAATGAGACTGAAAATGGCAATGAATGTGCGCCTATGCCAAGTAATTTGTGTTGGTTACGAGTTGGTAAATTAAGGGTGTGTGAAATCGACAAAGTAGCACTAAATTTTATTGCAGCAAGCGAAAGCAACGGGTCGAAACTGTGGACAACAGTTGCAAATGAGCGCGACACGCCAACGGAGCCCAAAAAAGCCAAGCTGTAGAAATAAAGTTATAAAGCCGCACAGTGGGGGTAGTAAATAATACCCTTACCATCCCAAAATAAACCATAAGGCTTAGTACTCAGTATTGTGACTAGATTGCAACGTCAGTGTAAAAGACGCGCCTTCCCTTGGCTACTAATGCATAATATTTCGAGCTGCCTACTTTTTTTTTGGCACGTCATGAATTTAACACGCGGCGGCTTTCGTTGGCTAAAACGCTCTAACACACATTCTTTCCAAAGTTGCTTAAAAAAAACAGAAACAATAACAAAAGGTTGTGTGTGTTTGTGTGGCAAACGGAAGTGCAGGCGTTTTCCGCTTTAGTAAAAGTGCGCGGCTGACACAGTAAACAGTTTTCTTTTATATTTTACTGTTGTTGTTATTGCCATCGTTCTCTTTCTAGTGTTAGTTGTTGTTGTTGAGGTTGGCCAGGTTGTTGGCTACAAAATTGTGTGCATTTTTATTAAAATTTTTCCCCTGTTGTGTTTTTTTTTTCTTTCCTCATATTTGAGCACGGAAATGTAACAATACGGCGAACTTGGCAAGAAATTGCTTACCACAAAGCAAAGGGAAACTAAAAACAAGTAAAAAAAATAAAATAGCTTTGCTGTAAAATGCATGCCACAAATTCTGTTGTAGCTCTTCTGGCTGTTTTAGTAGTTGCTGGTTTTGCATAATTTTTTATTCATTTTGCACTTACTGCGAAGACTTTTGAATGTGGCATCTTCTTATAGACATATTTTTATGGCCGTTTGCCTTTTTATAGGCAGTTTCTACAAAGTTATCAAAGGCGAAGTTCATAAAAGTGCAATGGATCAGTACTCAAACAAATTATTATTCGCAGGTCGAGTGAAACAAAAGAAAAATACCTTGTCGACATTATTTCATCAGAAGTAGTATGTTTTGTTAAGTATTTCAATAAGAATTCTCTAACCTGATTAATTGCAATTACTTAAAGAGTTTTGCTTTTTGTGCACTTATTGTTGGTCCCCTCTGTTAGATAGCAATTCTACACTTAGCTGAAAACTTACATTGAAATTCATCCACAGCAGCCAGCCGAGTTTTTGACCCCACGCAAAGTCTGTTATTGTTGCAACAAAATGCGGTAAGACTCACTGAACAACCACTCCAACTAGTCTGCTCCACCCACTCCTTGCAACAAATGACAACTTGGCAGTTCAAGAAGAGATTGAATGCAAGTTGGTTCCTGTTTTTGTTTGCTGTTTGGCTTGCATTAGCTTCCTTAGAGTAAAAGCAGCAACAGCCAACAGAAGTCTTTAAATTTATTTTACAGCTTCCTCAATGATTGTTGGTTGGGCACAGAAAGCCAAATGCCAAACAACAGACACACATACTAAAAGAACAAAGACATAGAGTAGCGGAGCGAGAGGAAATGCTAAAAGTGTAGAAAAGACAACAACATAAAAAATATTTATGTGATTTGTGCATTTTTGTAACTATCAGCAGCAGCAGCGGCAGAAGCAGTCATGGCAGTGGTTATTGTTGTAGTTGTTTTTATCTTAGACATACATATTTTTTTTTTGTGTTTGCCTGCACTTTGTGTGCTTGCTGCTGCTCCTGCAGCATGTATTACCCACACACACCCACACTTTCACACACACAGCAGATGCAAAAGATGCAAAGATATGCAAAACTAAACAAGCAAATATTTCAGCATTGCATAACTAAGGCAAGTCCAAACACACACATGTGTGTTACTTTTCCCTCTATTTCCCTCTCTCTCCTTTGCTCATTCTTTGTTATGTGAGCAAATAGTACAATGAGCAACGAGAATTTAGCCAGCCGATGCGTGCATTAGTATGCCATGGCTTTAAGTTGGCCCAAAGTCAGCTCAAAAGTACAAGAACTAGAAAAAGTGAGAGCAAACTAGCACGCATTTGAATGCGGCTGCTCATTACGGCAGGCAGGGAGGCGACGGCATGGCTCCCTTGGACTGGGCGTGACAAAGCAATGTTAAAATGTCGCTGCTGGCACAAAAACCCGTTGAAGACTGCTCTAAAAATGGCGCTGCACTTGCAAAAAGAATAATAGACGACGAAATAAAAATATATATACATATGTATGTATATGCTTAGTAAACAAAGAAGTTGACATGACTGTGGGATACTCTGTGATAAAATGCCATGAGTGAAAAATAGTTTTTTATATATGTCCCACTTAATTTTTAATTTAATTTAAAATACGGTTTTACATATTGCTGCTCAATAATGCTTCTGATGATAAAGTCATATCGTAATGGCTTATCTTACAGGGTATAACTCTGTGACTTTGTGAGTTTGTAATGCAAGACATGTGCAGGACCAAAAAAGGACGAAAAAGGGACATGAAGAGCACATATGCATTTCTACCAATATGTGTACAACACATGTGTGTGTTGGCACCTAGTGTTGACATTAGAAACGCTGTGAAACAGCTGTGCACGACTTTAAAGTAAAAGCAAAAGTTGAGCCAAGCAATAAACACTCTAAATGGACGCCATTAAAGACAATGTCAAACGGGGTTGCCTACTATTGGCAAGGGTGACTGGTTATAGCGCATAACGTCTGAACGCTAATTAAATTTTTCACCTTAGTAGTGAAGAACGATATCAAGCATTAGGCAAATACGTTAAATTTATGTGAGAAATGCACGCACATTGCCCCAAAGCAGCAAAACACGGGGTCAACTTGTAGTAAAACAATTGCTAAAAGTTGAAGAAAATGAAAAATTAAAACAACAGAACGAAAAATTGCATTGCCAAATCAAATTTGGCTCGTTTGCAAAATTGTTTTCGTTTGTTTGTTTGTTTGTTTATATAACCTTTCTTTCTGTTTCTCTCTTTTTCTGCGAGGCTAATAAATCACTGGCGACCATTAAGCTGCATGCTACATATGCGCTAATCTACCCACTCACACACATACATATAGACAAATGTAGCGACCCAAAACACACATACATATGTATGAGTGTGTGTGTGTGTGTGTGTTATTGTGCATGCATAGACCGCTATTCGTTTGAGTGTGTGACGTATTTTCATAAACAACATAAAACTCAACCAAATGGCAGTTATTAATCACAGTAATGTTCGTTTACTTGTGTGTATACATGTGTGTGTAGCATTTTTCATAGGTATCAAGTGCAGGTAGTTCTGCTAAATTTTCAGACGGATTTAATGGCATTTGGCAGAAATACAGAACAGAAACGAATCTAGATTGCCATATTTCGCAAGTGAAATTAATATCTAAGTGTACATAAAACGAAATGATATTAAAAGGAACCGTTCTGCAATCCTTACTCGTTATACTCGATACCGAAGGTAAAGAGTATATTGGGATTGTGCAATGTCCGTCATGGTGTCTGTCCGTCTGTATGTTCGCAACTTTTTTACACACCCTTGAAACTTTGCAAATGTCTTTATCTATGGCCGGGACCGATTAAGTTCTAAGATTGGGGCTCTACGATAACTGGGGGGCTGGCAAATCGATAACTTCGATAACTCAAAATCGATAAATCCATTTATTCCGCACACCCTTACAGTTAGAGTTACCAAATTTGGTAGGAAGATAGCTTTAGTGCCACGCCCACCCATGCCGCCCCCAGCCCCCCGCAGATTAAAATCAGAAACGCATATATCTTTTGTGCATCAAAACTTTGGATGCCACGCCCACCCATACCGCCCTTGTCAACCCCAGCCGCCCCAACTTTTCGTTAAAATCCGGAATGCGTGGTTTTATATTTGAGTCGTCGATCTTTTTATAAATTTTGAGCTAGAGTCACCAAATTTGTTAGGATGATAGCAATTGGCATTCCACAAAGATCTGCAGAGATCTGAAATTTTGCGCGAACATAAGTGTTGACGATCTCCAAAAAAGTGCATCAAAATTTTGATGCAACGCCCACCCATAATGCCCCCCCCACTCTCCTTTAACTTTGAGCTATTGTCACCAAATTTGGAAGGAGAAAGTGGCATCCCCAGCCGTATCAGAAAATTTTTGAGGCTGCTTACACCCCAGCCGCATCCGTACTAGACATTTCCGCCGCCACGCCAAGCCGCCGCCGATTTCTGTCATTTCTGACGCGCCGCCGCCAAATCACAAAAATAACGACGCGCCATCGGCGCGCCGACAGCGTCACTTACTTTTCACCTTAGCTTAAAAAAATTTATATTTTAAAATTAATTTTCTAAATAATCTGTCGTAAGATTTTGTTAAATAACAAAAAGCGTTTAAATACATTTTTTAATTTTATTAAGTCTAAAAAAATGACTGTTATTTTGTTTAAAATCCTTATTTTATTTTGTTTTAATTTTCTGTTTAATAATAAAACGATTTATTCTGTTTTTCTTAATGCCCACGCCGCCGGCGCAGCCGACAAATTTGAGACTGCGCCGCCGCCGCCGGTTCTTTTTGGCCCCCACGCCGCCGCCGAAAAAAACCCATCGGCGTAAACCTCTAATCCGTACCCCTTTGCAATCAGGCCTTTTTTTTACCGATATTAATACTGGTATCGAGTATATCGCTGTCGGTTGCGTCCGACTGCAACAATTCTACTTGTTTTTAATTTATGTTCTAGAGTCTACACAACTTCAAGGTACGAAGCACTTGTAAATAATTGTGCAGCTTAAGCAACAACATTTCCAAACATATGCCAAATGTCATCATAATGATAGCATAGCTAATTATATAGCGATTAAAGCACACGACACAAAAAGTGCTCTCTGTTGGGCTTGCTCGGTGGTTTTACTTACAAATCCTTGACTTGAGCTACCTTTTGGGCAGTGTATATATTATTTTTTGTGCTATGAATACGGCTGGTAGATCTGGTCAACCCGCAGCTATTAATTTAATGTGCGCTCGTATACGCACACAAAAGCTAATTTCAGTGCTTGATTATGTTGAAGTCGTTAAGAATGGCCAAGTGCCACATGCTGCGGATGAGTAATGTGTGTTGATTTAAGTGCCACGCTAGTCAGGGAAAAAAAGCAACGGTGAATACGTTAACAGCGTCTAGTAAACTATCGTAAGAGTCAATTAGAGACTTTCAAAACAAATAACTGGCTCTTTTTTCTGTAAATTCGTGTGAATCATTGACCATTGCAGCAACATATGAAAAAATAAAGCTCTTATGGAAGATCAGTTACTGATAAGAACCTTTTAAAATATGGGCTGATAAACTATAAAAAAGTGAGACAATTTTCTTCACTAAGAGGTTATTGTAAATTAAAGGGATATTTAGAAATCAGATTCTAGAGGAGCGCTAGTAAGCTAATGTTAAAATGAAGAAATAATAAATTTAGATTTCCTTTTTAGAGTTTATAGTGACTTACTTCTATATATGTATCCTCGTTAGCGAGCTCAATGTCATTGAATCAAGAGGGTGTTAAAAAACACACTGCAACTTGTGAATAAACAGTTCTAGGCTGGCGTGGAAGCTCTGTTTCAAATGCTGCTAAGGCAACTGTTCATTAACAACTTTCAGTTTTTCTAATCACATTTATAAACCTCGAGCCCGCTAAAACAATATATGTGTATTGATTTCCAAAAACTCAGCGATACGCATAACTTTCACTGCTAGCGTTGGTGCCAAAATATATTTATTTAACCTTTTTTAAATATTTAATAACTACAGAGCAAACAATTAATATTAAAGTAATAGCACTATTAAGTACAATTACAATCAAACAATCACATTGTTCATATTAAATTTCACACTCATTGTCCCGTTAATTTTTTTCAATAAAAATTACAGAATTTTTAAAGCATACTCATTTGTTGGTACACTTGTTTGTTTTCCTTTGAATATTCCCACAGGCTCGCCGCCGCCAACTGTCACCTGGCTGATGAATGGACAACTTCAGAACAGCGTTGTCGATTACACATACGACGGCACCATCAACAGCAAATTGGTGGTGCGTAACCTGTCACGCATCCACCAGCATGCGGTCTACACGTGCCAGGCGAGCAATTTCCACAAGAAATATGTGGCCACCAATATAACGATTGAGCTCTATCGTGAGTATATTATATGTTATATATATATAACATATATATTTTAAACTGTCTACATGTACACATACGTCTATGTATACATGTACATATGTGTTACCTTTAACTTTATGTGGATTTCGAATGGTGTGCTCTGATTTGATATGTCGACAGAAGTTCGAATTGAGTAACTTTCAACTATGCATTAAATTCAGAATTTGAAATTGGGTTTCAAGCGTTTGCAGATGCTAGCAACAACAACAACAGCAGCAGCAGCAGCACAAAATATGGTGCTAAAAACGGTTTGGCAAACAGTTTATTCACAATGCCGTTTTTTTCGTGCTGTTGCTGCTGACCCGACTCACAGAACGGTTTTAAGCGTTGCGATAAAAGTTTTAACAAATAGCTGTGCAGATAAAACCCATTCACGGCAACAACAAAAAAACATAATAGATAATAAAATGGCTTATGCAAATATAACAAAAAACAAATAACGACAACAAAAGCAACCATAACAAATGCAGTTTTGATATCGGCTGTTCAATAGCGTCGTCCTGTTCGTATAAATATTCTGGATACAGCTGCCCTTACAGTCATCGCCTTTGGAAATATTTTGTTTCGAAAAAACATTCGTCGCATTTAACGCACACTAACACACATTCAAACGCACACACATTCGTTGTGTCCAAGTGCATTTGCAAACGGATTTATTATTTTGTGAACATTTTTTTAATTGGCCTTTCGCGCGACACTGAATTGCATTGTAAATTGTAAAATTGAATTAAATTGCAGCCAATTTGTGTGTGTGTGTGTGTGCGTACTTTTGTAAGTTTATGTGTACTTGTGTGTGTGTGTGTGTGTTTGCAGTTCAGGCTTTGATCTTGTAAGCCTTATTAGTATTTACTCGCTTTGATTCAGACAGAGAGCTGTAAAATGCTGATGTGAATTTTGCTTTTGTGCAATTTGCCAACAATTTTCAATTTTCCATTTTCTTATTATTCCACTTTATTTGTTTGCATTTTGTAGCCGGATTAAACTTTTCACAATCTGCACGGCATCAATTGGGTTTTCATTGAGCACTTGGTATAACATTAATTTTAATTGATTTCCAAACTTGCTTTATTTACATATCTTTTGAGAATTAAAATAAGTAAGCTTTAAACAAATTGTGAAACATTTCTTAAATGATTTTATTCGTTAAACTTTTTTAATAATGGATCGTTTAAATGCTTTGGTTATTGATTTAAACGTCCATCTCCAAGTAATTATATTAGTTGTTCGTTATTTATCCTTATGTTAAATGAGGCGTTTTTTTTTTTTTTTGCAAAATGTAGCTTAAAGTTAAATTTTGATTGTTGGAAGGTTTCTAAACAATTTTAAACAATACAATACATAATCATTAGGTTGGCTAATCGTCTCCAAATACGAATTCTATAGTCGCGCCTTGGACTTTTTGAATGGCCGTCTATTAATAATAATTTTATGTTAAGTATCGTTATTTTGTCAAATAAATATTGAAACTTTTGGCAAAACAATACCTAAAGCACTAGCGACGGTCCTGTTTCCCTGTTTGGCTACAGATGTAGCTCTTACCCCAGTCATTGCCATTGAAAAATATTATGCCCAAGGCTTTGTGCTAACAGCTAAAGATTGGCCATTGAATTTTATGGTACTTTAGCGCCTCACCCACACTCATCTCTTTCATCTCCTTTTTTCTGTTTGCCGCAGTGCCGCCAAAAGGAAAAGCAATTGCTGTCAATTTTTACTTAGGCCTGGGCTAATAAAAGTAAAAATGTTTTTGCGACAACAGATGGTGATGCGCATATTTGATATTATTGCGTCCACACACAAACTCACACACAAACTCACACACATCTATAAGTCTGTGAGTGTGGGCCTGTGGGTCTGTACACGTGCCTAAAGGAATGTCGCACTTAGGCGGAATAAAATTTAACACGTCAATAATAAGAGCGCTGAAATTATTGGGTAATGTACATCGAGAATGTTGCAAACAACAGTTACAAAAAAGACACAGTCCACTGACTTTCTGAATTGTGTTAATTAATATGACAGAAAATAACCATATAAAAGGCATACATAGTATGTATGTATGTGAGTGTTATGGGCTGGCCGAGGTCATGGGCACATGCAGCAGCAAGATAGACACTAAACCAGAGAAAGGGACAAATTAATTGTTGTCGCGTGGTTCCTCAAATTTTTGGTATGTCCTTGGTGCTCTGTGCGTGTCGCCGGCAGGCAGTCAAAAAGTTTTGAATAAAAAGTATGAACTTAATAAGGTTATTTTATTTCCACTTACAATCAGATTACTAATGTCATGACTCGCAAACGAGCATCCTAAAATAATTGCAGGAGGCATAACCAACTCATAAGCGCATAATTCAAATAACTTGCCTCAAATCGTAAGCAATGACATTTTTAATAATAAATACTGATAGGCTGTCAATAGAGAACTTGATTACTTAATCGAAACTTATCTTCAGTTTGAGTTTGTTTAGTTGAGATTTTTATTTGATTGCATTTTAGGTAATTTACTTTCCACTTAAATTTTTGTAAGTATTTTGTGTTAAAAGTGTGGTAAGTCTTATTATTCAGTGTCAGACATGTTATTTAAAAACTTGTCCCATGATAATTAACTTTTTAACTAGAGTGGTTTAAAATTTAACTTTTCAATTAATTAAAACGCTCGTTTAAGTAAATAATTATCCTTATGGATTGAATGTGTTTCTGTTTTTGTAGCGTTATTAATTTGACATTTAAATGCCTTTCCAATGCAAACGGGCAAAATTAATTTAATCACAATCAAGTGTAACAGAAAAAGACCGAAAAACCATGAACCCAAACCCACACACACACGTGTTATTCCAATCAAAAACAACAATAAGAGCATAACAACTACACGCTTACAATATATGTATATATCATGTATAAAAATGCGGTTTATATAAATAAAATGTTTTTGGTTATTTTCCACTATTTTGCTTTTTGTAATTTATTTTACATTATTGCATATTGGCTTAACTGAAATGTCATGCCTTTAAATTAATGCATAAAATACGCGGACAACCGCAGTTAATGCAACAACAAGAGCAATGGTGAATAATTACTAGAGCATTGTTTGTGTTAAAGGACGAACAAATCAGATACGTTTGATTTAGTTAAGATTAAACAAAGATACGTCACTATAAGATTTAATAAAATTCAAATAAGTGTAAAAAAAATAATCAGTAACTAAAAGTATAGTGTATTAGATTTTATTATTTCGATAGCAAATCAACTGAAACGTTTTCGATCAAGTGGGAAAATGTTAAGCTCCCATTTATATTTCAACGATTAAATATTTAATTATATGCCCTACATATTCTGAAACTTTAATTTATATTTATTTAACGCTAAATCTGAATATCAAAACAACGCCATTTTCACATAATATTGCATTTACTAAAACATTAAAATAGAAAAAAAAAAAATGAACAAAAAAAAAAAAAAAAAAAAAACTAAAACTTAGATGCATGAAAAACATTAATTTTGTATTCAATTAAATATTATTGCGAAAATGTGTAAACTCGATAAGGAACCTTGCCGCATTACGTGACCGTGTTTTTATGTATTTTATGAACGGTTTTTAGCAAATATGTCTATACACACACATACACGTAGACTGCACGCACATATGTGGGTAAATATTTGTGTGTGCGCTTTTTAATTTGGCATGTAAACAATTTGCAGCCGCAATAAATATTAACAAGATTTCAAATAATGTACATGTATATGTTATATCTTATTGTATTTATTTAGTTTTATATAGCAGATACATATATAATTTGATTTGAATTCACAACAAACGTGAACAAACAATTCCAAATAGTTGAACGTCAATTTACAGCCTAGCAATTATTATCTTCTATGTATTTAGTAAAGCCATTTAAATGTGGCATTTTTGTAAATGTGAACTTTCCACTGTACTTTTGCATTACAATATTGGTTTTGATTAGCAAACCTTAATGTATTAAACATAACGTAATAAACAGCTAGCAAAGTTCTCTTCATTATTTTCCGTATGTAATAAATTTTTTACTTTTGTCCAGCCCTAATTGAATTGTTTGTGTACGTAGTATGACTGTAAAAACTGGCTTCAAGAACTCGGAGATAAGTTGAGTGGCAGGTCAAGTATGTTTGCTGAGAAGCCATCCTCAACCATTTTAAATTGCACAATCTGTATGAAGTAATTGTAATAGGAATAAATAAAGAAAAGTTTTAAATTCCTTCCTATATCTGATTGAAGAATCGATTTTGAGGCTGTTTACTGTTGAGAATAAAAGCCATTTTTGTTGTTGCACACTGTGATAACTTTGTTGTTGTCGGTGTTATGCACCACATCTGTACATCTGTTCAACGAGTGCTGCAATCGTAATTTGCTGCAATTAATTTTAATTGTAAATTTTCATTGCGTTTTCGATTTTTCACACACAATTTGAATAAATAAACAGACAAAAACGAACAAATAAAAAAATTGCAACGCTGGCGGAAAAATACAGCGCATTAA
The DNA here is from genome assembly GCA_018901835.1 of Scaptomyza graminum. Lineage (NCBI taxonomy): Eukaryota > Metazoa > Arthropoda > Insecta > Diptera > Drosophilidae > Scaptomyza > Scaptomyza graminum. The sequence goes on from JAEIFL010000302.1 coordinate 1,807,529, forward strand.
AATACAAATAACAGGGCAACCAAAAAAAAAAAAATTCAAATATTTAAACGGCATTTTAACACATAAATTAACTTTAAATATTAATGTTTGCACATACATTCATTTTGCAGTACGTCCCCTTTTGGTGGAAATCAGCTTCAACAATCAGCCAATGTCGGCTGACCGTAAATACGAGATTGAATGCCAGGCAATTGGATCGAGGCCACCAGCAAAGATTACCTGGTGGATGGGCAACCTAGAGATGCATGGCCACAGCCAGAAGGTGAGTGACTGACTGACGCATCAACTGACCGACAAACAACAAAGTCCAACACATAAAATCCTTACAGGTATCCGAGGATGGGAATGCCAGCACCTCCGTTCTGTCAATCACCCCAACAAGGGAGGATCACGGCAAAGCGCTATCCTGCCGTGCCACCAATGAGCTGGTTCGCAATGGCATACGAGAGACGGCCATGAAGCTGAATGTGTTTTGTAAGTAAAAATTGGTGCACTTTAAAAACTTTATCTAAACGGCTAAACGTACTCAGTACATCATTATAGCCAAAATAACAATAATAGTTTATTATATTTTCTTTAGTTTCCTATGTCTGAAATTAATAAATAGATGCAAATGAGTGACAAACTCTTGACTGATTATACTCACACGTTTTATTTGACTCATTTGAATGTTATAACCTGACCCAAGTTGAAGGCATAGTCTATAAAACTAGCAGGCAACACACAAAATTTCAGCTAGCTATCCTTTCGCCGTCAAATAATTACACGCATGTTGAACACACGTTTTGTTTTATAGCTGTCAGTGGCACACAAACTAGCTGGGGATGTGTGTAGGGGCTTGGAGAGTGGGCTAGGAGTCATGCTATAAAGTGTGCCAAGCGCCTCTCACTCGTGTCCTCGGAATCAATACTGATTTGCATATAAATTTTGTAGACATGAGAGGATTTTCATTTTCTCTTTTTTACTTTTTTGTTCTTTTGCTTTTTTTCCGCGGCTTTCAGAGCTTGAATGTCAAACGTCTGTTTTATGGGCCAAGTCAACAATGTGCGCTCAAAGATTGTTAATAAAATTTCTATGGTAAGGACATATTAAAAAGGCAACTTGCGCTCAATACGCTTGTGATATGAGAATGGCTCTTTGGCAGAGAGTCAGCTCAAAGACTTTGACCCTTTATACACATACTTCTTACCCACACACACGCATACTGAGTATCTGTGTATATGTACCCTTTATGTTTCAATAGTCTCAAGAATTTTGCTAACGTTTTCGTTAGACTAACAGTTGCCACGTCCATTATATAAGAGTTTTTTTTTTTTTTGGCGCATGGTTTCCCTACAGTGCCATGGAAACTTTTACTCCTTTCAGTAGCTGTGGAAACAGTAGTAGAAGCAAGCAGCTGAACCAGCCCTCTGCGTGGGTGCCGCTTGGCAGAGTCTCAATTTTAAGCGCGTCGCTTGCTGATGTAAAAAATTAGATAACAATTTCAATTTCCATGCTCATTTACATGTTTATAGCGTGCTTAAAATATTTTCGCATCCTCCCCACTGCTTCCTGTGATTTCCTTGCAAGATTTTTGTGTCTTCTTCAAGCGTCGTTTGTTTAGCGGGGTAAAGTGAAAAGTTCCCTGCACTTGCGTGCGCTTCAAAATGAGCAGCCAATAATAATTGTCGCTTTATTCCGCATTATATAAAAATTGTCATAAAAACGAAGTTATCTCTAGAATTTCATGACATTGTGATGCAGCTTGTACCTTGGCCTGAATACGAAAGACATAGAAGCAAAAGCTAAGCAAAAGATTTAATTTTCCGCACAATCAACTGGTATCAACATTAAAAATTAAATGAAACGGAAAACACTAAAAATTAAAGTCATATCCGTAATAAAAGTAATGATAATGACGCAGCAGTTTCTGCCCCAAAAAACGGGGTCACAAGGTGGCAAATGGACGGACAATGTCCAATGGCAATAACTAAGTATTTCCGTAAGAAGGGAAGTTGCGCCTAAGCTGACTTTCAACATGTGCTGACAGGGAGAGCAAAAATATGACTGGTCATTCAAGGATAGAGGTATTTTTTCATGCCAGTTGAGTTCTGTTCAAAGTTAACATTTTTAATTAGTTTAGCCATGATAACAATAACGAATGTCTTTTAGAAATTATGAAACTACTATTTATAAACTTTAAGCACATAGTACTTTGAAAACAACAGTTGATAAAGCTGCTTTGAAATTCTTTTTAAAAATATGTGAAAGCCATCATAATGCATTATCCACACCGCACGAGCTTAGAGCTAGTTTAGATGAGCATTATTTTCAAAACTGTTTACGCTGCTGAACATCTGCCATTTGCAATTAATTTTACTCTTAGCCAATTTTTCTCAGTTTCACTTGGCTGGGACGGGACGGGACAGAAATACTTTACAGTTAATGTAATTTATATGGTCAGTAGAATATAAGCAGCAGCAGCAGAAGAAGAAGCAAATGGAATCAATTTAAGGGCTGCTAACGAGCAGTTGTTCAACTTTTTACCCAACAGACAATGACAGGCCTTACACGCTTACACACACACACATAAATGGTTATGTGGGGGTTGGGGCTTAGCAACGTCTGCTACAAAATGTGGCGGCTGCATTCAAAAGTCGTTACGTTAAGCTGCAGTTACGGGTTTCGGGATTGCTTTGCTTTTGTGCTGCTGCTGTTGCAGTTTGGCTGTGTGTGTGTGTGCCATAAAATGCATTAGCCAAGTAAAGTTGGCTAGTTTCGGGCTGTTGCTGCTGCTGCTACTGCTGCTGACCAGCTTGGCCAGTGACAGTTATTACCACTTAAGCCCATCTAACCGCAACAGTGTGGTGACCAGCTTGCTATCCAGATATCCAGCTACTTTCCACTCTACTTTTTCACAATGCTGAGAGCGGGCCATGTACAATTGTGCTCGGAAAACAAACTGGGCTTAAAGTCAACCGTTAATGAACTTGTTGAGCGGGCAGAACAGCAGTCTTACAAACAAGGTCTTTAAGTTATGCAAACAACTTGTGCCACTCTTCGTCTGTTTTGTAGTCGTTTTACCGTCGTGTCGGTTCTTGGTAAAATTTTGTACTTAGCTGTCATTCGCTGGGTTTAGGCAAGCGATTTTCATTTTCATTAACAAGTCTTTGCAAAGAGCGAAATCGGCTTAAGGAAACTTGTTTGTAAAACGTGGAAAGGAAAACAGTAAGCACATCCCAAGACCAAACTGCAGGGCTACATCAGCAGCAGCAGCAGCAGCAGCAAAGTAGAATAACAAGAAACTAGGGAAGGTGCTGGTAGACAAAAAAAGTGATAAACAGACAGCGGGTAAGGAAGAGTAAGAAGCTACACTAAGCCCAGATAAGCGCAGATTAACCCTATTTCCCTTTTTTGTCTCTGTTTCTGCATTGTTTCTTTTTACTTTCCTTTGCCTTTTCGCATTATTTTTTGGGATGTGCTAAACTTGGCTCATGGTAAGAAACAAAGCAACAAATTGCACTTGATAGGCTGGGCCAAGTCCAAGACTAGACAGTATACCCAAGCAAAAGAAACAAAATTCAAATGAATATAAGTTTATATGTAATACTTATATATGTACAGTTAGTCATGTCTGTTTTGCTATCTTTTGTTGCAGTTATACCTACCTTACAACTGGATCTGGGCTCAAATCTAAATCCGGAGGATATCGAGGAAGGCGATGATGTCTATTTCGAGTGTAAAGTGCATGCCAATCCTGCTGCTTATAAAGTTGTCTGGAAGCATAATGTAAGTAGCAAAGCAAAACACATATAAAGTAAATAATTTATCATGATTTATTGACTGACGTCAGAGCGAGTAAGAGAGTGTGAAAGAGTGTTAGAGTGAGATAAACTATTTCTTAAGTGATGATTATTTAAATTCCTTGAAAAGTGTATTTTTTATTAAAATTTTTAGAACTAAAGATGCCTATAAACAACTTTTAAAAATAAATAAAATGGAATTCCTCTACTCCTTGCTACCGCATTTTTGTTTTGCATATGTAGAACTGCTCGAATTATATTGACCTTAAAATGCACTTGAATTGTTGCTAAAAAACAATTGCGGATACCAAAACGATTCTTGTACTTCCGGCAATTCTTTGGGGAAAGGCGTGCTTGATGTGTATGTCTTATTGGTTGTGTGTGTGTGTGTGTTTGAGCTAGCAAGGGCAGGAGCCACTAAATTATGATAAGACCAAAATTAAGTGGTAATTTTTACTGAATTATTGGTCAATTATTTTGAGGCAATTGAGTCAAGTGGCGCAAAAAGTTTTCGTGGCCCAATCATTTGTTTATTAGTTTTCTAGTACAAGCACACACACACACAAAAGCTTGAGCAGACTTGCAGAAGTAAAAACAAAAGATAACAACAAAAACATCAGATCTGAATAGAACAACAAGCAAATAAATGTTATTCAATGCACCAGAGTCAGAGCAAGTGAATCAAGTGTATGAATAATATGAATGCTAATTGAATTCATTAAAAGACGCAGCAACAAAAACACACAACAACGATGCCAACACAACTGAGTACATGAGCAAACAACAAGACTAAACAACAACTAGAACAACAACAATGAAGCATAACTTTGCCAAATGATTATAATAAATAATCAACAACACAGGCCAAAAAGTTTTCGGGTCCCCTAAGCAGAACGCACACACAAAATTCGGCGGAAAACAAATGTACAAAGAACTTGAAGTTCACCAGCAAGCAAACAAACAAACAAACAGGGCTGGCAATTGACTTAATAGAACAAGGTAGCTTGAAGTACATCTATAAGTTAACAATATTTTGCTAAAGTAAAACAACAAAAACAACCAAAAAAGGATGTCAAGACAGAAATTCAAATTATGAGAAAAAGAAAACATGTAAATCAGGCCGCAGACAAGCTTAAATTTCAATATTGAATGCAAATGAGCTGAAAAATAGAAAGAAATATTTGAATGATGTCGGACCTTTACCAATATCTAGATTCAGTATTTTGAAAAAAAAAAAAAATAATATAAAAAGAAATAAAACTCTATTTGAACTAAGTTTAACTAAGGGAGATAGGATATTAAAATGTATATAAAAGTTCGTAGGAAATAAATGCATTCTCATTTCCTACGGACAAAATTGTTTGTGTTGTGCACAATAAGTAAACAAACACTCACACAAGCACTCAATGAAAAAGTCACGCACTCATGCAAATCGCATGCTCATGTCCATGTTGACGGTGCTATCAAGAAAACTAAACAGTTAGTTAGTTACCAGCCAATTGACTTGCTCAACGTCATAACAATAAAAGTTGAGTGCCAAGCAACAAAAAAAACCAAAAAAACGGAAATGAAACGGAAACGGAATAGTAAAGACAAGTGAAAAAGAGACAGAGAAGAGAACGATACAGTATTGAGCATGCATCTATTGTCAGTGTGTGTGATTATGTGTTAAGAGGCGTTTGCGTAATGAGCTCAAGGCCTAATGATAGGGCTTACTGCGTTTTGTGTACCAAGCAAAAAGCAAAAAAAAAAGTGAGGGACAATGTCAAAAACAAGTCAAGTGTGTAAGATAGTCGTTCGATTTTTAATTGGCAACAACTATTTGAATACAATTAAAATACGAATTAAATAAAATACACTTTTGCTGCAAATTGTGCTGACTAAAGACCATTTTCACTTTGTAACCCTAGCCATTTAACTACAACTAAGAGGTGAAACCTTTAACCTCAAGCTATTTTGTGCAACATTAACTTTTAAAATGTTGCGGCTATTAAGATTTTAAGCTCTGACACAACAACACAAGCTGTATGCGTTACTGTGTGCGTGTGTGTATAAACAATGACATAGGAAAACCGAGTAAAATTGTTGTCCTTGTTATCGCTTCGCCTTTGTCAGTTATTATTCAATTATGCATGCCAACAATTAACGACGAGCTGGCAAATTAAATTAACAATTAGTTTTATTAAACTTGCGCACATATAGCATGCAAAACTTTTACGCTATCTTTGCTGTGTGTGTGTGTGTTTGTGTGTGTGCACATGTATGTGTGTGGCAAACTTTTGCATTCTCATTAAGAAGTCGGCATCACAAGTTTGATGAAAGACGTTGCCAACGCAACCGACCAGCAATCGTTGCGCAAAGGGTAAAAACCGACTTCTGAATGCTGCTGTCAGCAAAAGTTATTTAAGACATCATAACATGTGTGCGTGCCTGTATGTGTGATTGTGTGAGTATCTGCTTTTATTTGTGCAAATGGAAGTGCTAAAAAAGCAAACATAAATGAATTTCAATTCACACTAACGAACGCACCCACACACTTACACAGAATTGAAAAAGCATTTGCAAGATTTAGAATTTGAGCTGAAGAAAGTTGTCATTTCGACACTTTGATCGATTTCATTTTCTACAATTCTTTACATTTTTCACAAAGATTTTATAATAATATAAATAATAAAAAAGATCAATAAAACCTTAACTGTCTAATATTTAGGAAGTACGGCAAACAATACAAAATAAAGGAAAGTAATTTGCATCTTTGCAATTGTGCAGTTTTTTATTTCTTTGACATTTTCATAACTTTCGAAACAATTTAATTCTCTATACCATATGTGTTTGAGCAAAAGTTTATGGTGATTTGTTGGCAAAGCAAAATATGGCATAAATCTAGTTAAAATACTAAACAAATGTGGAACTCATGTGCTGGAAACGACGAGAAGCCAACGCAATCAGGCGAACCATTAAATAAATGGTCAGAACTAATTGGGTATTTATTGTAGCTGGGTATGCTGAAACAGCAGCAGGAGCAACAGCAGCGCGTGGCAAGCAAAAACGAACACTAAGGCGCTTGTTTCGCAGACAGACAAACAAAATGGCAGCGCATAAAATGCGCCATTAGCATTTACATTGGGCTGACTTCGATGTAGAGAAAGTGGGGGCTGGCAAAAGGGTTGTGCGGCGGTGGGCAGGCCGCCAACGAACCTGGCGGAAAAGTCAGGGCGGAAAAGCTGCAGCGGATGTGCCTTCAACTATTTAAAATAATCCTCAACTCAGGCCAAACGAAGCAAAACCCACTTATTTCTGTGTTTTCATTTGAAGGTGTGTTTTTATTTACCTTTTTTTTTTTTTTTTTTTTTTGATTGTGGCTCTGTGTGACAACCTTGAACTTTATTTACTTTTGTGTGCCTGGCGACATTTTTATTTGTTTTATGACAACGATAGCAATAGCAACAACTTTAACAACGACAGCAACGCCTTGGGTCGAGCTGAGCTCAGCAAATGGGGGTACGCTTAGTGTTAAGGAGGCTTCAAGGTCATGACTACAATTTGTATTTGTGCTCTTTATTTTTATTTTTTGCTGCCTCAAGGCATGGAACGACCCAAGTTGCGCGTTCGGACTTAAAAGTGTGTTTATTATATATATTAAGCATACGCCCAGTTGGCTGAACTCAGAAGGGGGCACAATTATCCTAAGTGCAAACAGTCAAAGAGCATTTCGATTTAGGAACAAATGCACACATAATAAATAAGTAGACAATATGCTTGTGTGGCGTTAATATTTAGATGAATGTCGAGCCCACTGTCACTGCCAGTATTGTTTGGCTCGGCCAGAAAAGAGCTGATGCCAGACAAAAGACGCGACGCCACATTCGCAAACTTACCACAAATAAACACACACACAGTCAGAGGAGAGTCACACATAGCTGTGGCCCAGTTCTCATAGGAAAGTAGGCAACACTTTTATCAAAGTGTTGGCACATTGCATTGTTGCTCCTACTGCTTATTGTATGCTATTTGCACATATTCTCTCTCACTCTCTCTCCTTCTTTATATTGTTGTTGTTTATACTTATGCTTATGTGCTAAGGTCATTGCGGCTTTGTTCGTCTGCTTCTGCGTTTCTTGTTGTTGTTGTTATGCTATTTTGACTTTTGTCGACAGTTTATATACACGTATTTTTATATTGTGTATCGCAATGTTGTTGTTATTGCTTTTGTTAGTGTTGCTGCCTATGCTGTGCTGGCCAAAGTGCGAATTTGTTTTGCTGCTAAATGGCACAAGGCTCTGGGGAAATGCGTCAAAATCATGTCGAGTGCTGGCGCATTGGGATCGACAACAACAACAATAACAACATAATATAAGGCTTTGCCACTACCTTAAATGAATTAGTCTGTCTAACGCAGAGGTCAAGTTATTGAATGTGTGCGTTGGAAATTAAAGTTACTATTGGATGATTTTCAGCATATTGATAATGCCAAACACGTTCCATATACTGACGCCAAATACGCTCTAATGAAGACGCTTTATGAAGGGCTGTGGAGGCACTGCTGACCTTGCGTCCAAAGGCACACACAAATGTTTAGGGTTGAATAGCAATTTCTTTAACTTAGGCAGCTGATGCTTCAGGGCTTCAGTGCTTCACAATTTATAGCAAGCAAGTATTGCTTGAAAAGACTTAATAAAATTTATGACTAGAAGCTAATGGCACAACAACAAATTTTATTAAAAATCTAGGCGTGAAAATCATTTTATTATTTGTCGAGCCGAAAGCCTTGCAACTAGCGCTCTTAAAATTCATTAGTAGGTTAAGAATTAATTGTTGGCCTTCTCTTTTATAAGAATAATAATAATATTTGTATATATGTATATAATATTTTAGCTTTAACTTTTAAATTCTGTTAAAAATAATTGTTTACAAAGTATCATTAATAAATTAAGCTTTATAAAATTTAAAAAAACTGTTGTTCAACTTGACTGGATTTCAGTTTTGGTTGAGCGTGGAAATTTAATTGCGTAAGCTTATTACATCTCTTCAGTTATAATGCGGATTTTGCATACACTGCGTACACGTAATTCCATCTAATTAACGCACCTTTGCCATGTTAGCTAATCACCTTTAATTAGACGCTACAGCTCATCATATTTCTTTCATTGCAAACAAATGAATGCGTTTTTGTGTGAATGACAAACATAAACAAAAGAAGATGATGCTAATTAGCACATGATAATAATCAGACTGTTAAGAACGCATAATCTCATAACCTTTGACTAATGATAACATGGGATTTATATTTATTTTGTTCATGCCTTTTGCAGCACCAAATCATTCAACATAATCAGCGTGCTGGCGTTATTGTGAGCAGCGGAGATCTCGCATTGCAGGGTGTTACTCGTCACCAGGCCGGAAACTACACCTGCACCGCTTCCAATGTAGAGGGCGATGGTGACTCCAACATCGTCGAGCTGAAAGTGATGTGTAAGTACACACAGAAAATACATTTTAAAAAAGTACAAGTGCTTAATGGATTTGTCACGACTTTAAATTATGTGCCAGTTTGGAGTACGAATACGAGTTGAAATAAAAGCGTGTGCTCCATTTATTTAGGATTTCATTGAATTGATTGCGAGTTCTTTCTGTTGTTGTCAACAATTGCGAGCGCATTCGCAAGTCAAGTTTTATAGGGCACGTGTTGAGTTTTATTTAGCACTTCACTAAAAAACAAACTGAAATAGAGAAAAAAACAAACGAAACCAAACTTGAAAGTTATAGCTGTGCTGTGTAACGCTGCGTAACATTTTAAGCTTGTTCCACATTTGACATATGTGTTTGGGTTTGTTTTTGTTTCGATTTGCATTTTTATTGTTGCTTGAATCATAAAAAAGCACCCGTTAAATGGTTGGATTGGACCATCATTCTTTAAGCACATGGGAAACGGCGTACGCTTTGAGCCATTAACAAACATTCGCCGCCCTTAAATGCCAACTGGCTTTTAAATCGAATCTGAATCTCGTTTGGCCAACAATATTGCCATATGTGGCTCTTTTTTTTTGTGAACTCTGGGTGCTTGCTGCACTGTTTAGGCTTTTGCTTAAAACCTTTTGACACACAAAAAGCCAACAATATTGAGTGGTCGAGTGGCTGCGCGTCTGAGGTGCGAGTGAGTGGTGGCGCATTGTGCGCTCGTTCGGTCGGCCCTCTTGCAGTTTTATTGCGTATACGCCCCCAGTATTGTGCAATGCTCAAATGGCTTTTGTGTCCTGAGCCGTGGCTGGGCCTCTTTTGTGCTAGAAAAGACTGCAGCTCGAGTTTGGTTTCGGTTTTAGTTTCAGGTTTTGCCATATTGGCCTAGTACAGAGCAAAGCGCACTCTTGCGGTTGCCAACTTTGATTTCTGGCAACCAAGCACACAATAAGCAAAACTTGGCCTAGACCAGGCCAGTCAGTGGGCCAACTTGCTACAGATGCTGGTCAGGTATGTGCCATGAGGCCACAACACAAAGCCCTTTGCTTGGCTTCCGGCCTTTTGTTGACATTTAGTTATTTTCCTATTGAATGAGCGCATTTCCGATTGCTTTTTATCATTCGGCTAACAACAAGGAAGCTTCTCTTCTTGGCCTAACACAAATTGTGATCAAAATAGGATTTTGTTTTGTTCATTTTCAAGTGCTTCAAACTCAAATTGTGTTGCAGATTCAATCTGGTTTTAAGTTGTTGAATATACATTTTTGATTGGAAGTTGGAAGTTCAACTTACAAAAAGTTATTCGCATATTTTCTTCTCTTTAACGTTACTTTCACACAATTGTTTATGCCAAGCCCCAATTCAATTCGTTATCAACATCGCTCCAAACATATTTTAATACTTTTAAGTTGGCCTCAATCATCAGATATAAACTCTTATCCGAAATCTTCCGCTCAATTTGCTTGCAATGTCAAAATCCAAGTAAGGCAGACCTCCTGTTAATTATTTTTTCCCTTTTTTCGACCAATTTACCACAAAGATCTGAATTTCCATCTCATTTTTGTTGAATGTTTCCTTCTTTGTTGCTCTTGCCTTATGCTTTTATTTCCTGTGCAGTTTCCTCCAACTTTGGTCAACTTTTTTTTCCATGCTGTATTTTTTTTTTGGCGTTGCGGGGCTTTGTTTTAAGTTAAACATCCGCTTGCTGTCCTCCCCATTTTATCCAACACTTTGCAACAATGGTTTTTGGTGCTGCAACGTTTTTCGTCAACTCAAAACTGTGTCAGCACCAATTTACTTCACCACTCCACTGTGGATTGAAATAGCCACAGCAGAAAAACCCAATATGTAATCTGTCGCTTGGTTCTTCGATGGTTCGATACTGTCCATGGGAAATTTGTTTACAGCTTGCTTTTGGCTTTAGCCATTTCGCATATACAATAAGAAAAACATCAAAAAAAAAAACAAAAAAACCAAATTCGGAGTTGTCAAATCGTACAATAAATTGTGCTTCAATGTTGAACGCAGCTGTAGCTGGAGATTTGCCTGTCCAAGGATTAGAAGGAATTGAATTTTCCTAGGTCTCGAAACTTTCGGTTCGTTCCGACCAAGTTTTTCTTTCACTTAACGTTTGTTTTGTTGTTTAGCTTTTGTTGGTTTTCTTTTCGCACAGCTTTTTTGTTTCTGTTGCTGTTTCGGACTATGTTTAGTTAGTTGCTTGAATGGCCAACAATGATGAAGAAGATGAAGCCTTCATGCGATTGCATTGGATGCAAAAAGGTCTTATACTTCCCACACCCTTTTCTCTTTCGCTCTCTCTCTCTCTCTCGCCAGAGTGCTTTTTGCCTGCAAAGTTTTCTACTTAGGATTTGAGTGCGGTTTTCAGGCGCATGCAAAACAAAAACCCCAGCTCGCACTCAATCGGCAAATAGAGAGAGTGGGAGGGAATGTACACTCGAACTGTTGGGGCTTTATTGCATTAAGTTTTGGGTGCAAGCAATGCGATTATTGATTTGCAGCAGCAGCAGGACCGGCCGACGAACACCAAAATGCACTCGAAAACATCAAAGTTTGGTAACTTTAGCTCTTGCTCTCATTCTCTGCATCTCTCCATCTCTTTTTCTCCAGATAAACCAATTTGCCGGCCCGATCAAAAGAAAATCTACGGTGTTGCTCGTAGCGAGGCGGCTGAAATTGTTTGTGAAGTGGATGCCTTTCCGCCGCCCGAGAACTTCAAGTGGTCGTTCAACAACACCGCCGAGACTTTCGATATGCCGCAAAGCGGCTTTCGACCACACTCTGCTCAGGGCTCAACGCTGACCTATACGCCGGTAAAGGTAAGTAAAGTTCAAAACACACTGATACTGATATCAAAAACGGCTTGATATATGTCGTCATATATTGAAGTTTACGTGACCTAATTGATGAACACAACACATGGATGTGACTGAACACCCCACGACACTAACACTAGCCCACATCTACATAAATGTCTGTTTCGTGTTCCGTTTGCATTATGAAAATGACAAACTACATGGCGTTAAATGCTAAACATGGGAACCACCCACACAACAACGCATACGTATGTGACATGTGTTTGTGTGTGTGTGGCTGAGTTAAGTTTTGAATAACTCACACGAACGAACATACACACACACACACACACACATCCACTTACACTTTGGTGCGGTCTCTAGTTAAGGGCTGGATTTTCGGCTGGTCTTACAATTTAATTTTCATGTTTTTTGATGTGAAATTGTTATTGACATATTTGACATTTGACCAAATGGCAGCAGGCAGCTAGCAGCAAGCAGCAAAACTCTGACTCCTCCCAATTAAATGGCAAAATTTTAATTAATAGCTGCTGCTGCTACTACTCTCATTGTTGTGTTTGTTATTTTGGCTCGTGTGCGTGTCACGTTGTCAAACAAAATGTAAAACCAACACGGGCAGACAAAAGGCCGTGGGGATGGCGCAAAGGAGCTGGACAAGCGGTAGTGGCTTTTGGCCAGCGCATGAGCAATTTTTAATTAAAAATTCTATTAGTGCTGCTTTCTAATTAAAAAGCGATGCCAATGGCAACAATAATGGGAATAACAGCACAGGCCAGAGGTTAGTTAATAATATTAAAGCCATTACTGGTCACTTTTTTTTGGTTTTAAGTTAGACAACGAGCTAACATCAATTGACTTGCTGATTTTGTACTCCACCTCCTTGACTCGACAATTGGACAACATTTCCGTTCAAATTGCCAAACGTTATCGTCATCGATATTGCCACATTGCGATTGCAATTGCGATTTCTCTTTCGATTGCATTGTGACGTTTTCCACTTGCACTTCCTCCCAACCAATTGAGCGGCTAAATTGGCTATCAATGAGCTGCGTTCTCTAACAATGAACCAACAATTTGTAACCAAATGCGCCGCTTACCCACTTACACCCCCCCCACATCGATGGATTTTCAATTGCAACTGCGGCATCTGCTAGTTTTGTTAACTTTTATGGTTTGTCGAAAACAAAACGTAATATGCCAAGCGGCAATCATGGCCCAGACAATTGGTTTAGCTTAAAGCTATTTCTGATGGCGAGTCAACTGATTTGCCGGCAAATGGAAGAGATAACAGATTGTAATCAAACACAATTCTGTTTATTTAGCAAAATGTGTTCATAAACATTTTAAAGATTTTTTTTTAAGGTGTTTAAAATGTTATATGGCTTGGCAAGTCAGTAACCGCAGATGTTAAGCCGCAACTAAAGGTTTGTCTGGTTGTTTAGCTTTCCCAGTTTAAAATGTAGCAACAACTAGCCAACGACCATTATTAAGTTGGTGTTTACCCCAACTGACTGACTGGGCAGTGGGCCCAAATTTCAGTTGTCAAACGAAAAATGTTGATAGTCAAACGGCATTCAAAAGAGTTCCGTTTGCAAACAGGCGAACAACGCTGATTGAACCCCACACACATTGATTACACACACACAAACACACATACACTCTCGGTCACTTAAGGACTTACATATACACACACATACATAAATCATTTAGCTCAACAGAATATGAAAAATCCCTTCCGTTCTGTTGTCATATATGCTGTTTCCGGTTTCCGCAGCCACAGCTCAAGCGACGTCGTTGTTATTGTCGTCCTTTGAGCTGATTTTTCTTTCGTATTATATTTTGATATTTTTTTATTATTATTTTTTTTATGTGTGATTTGCTTTAAGGCAGGCAACAACCAACAGCTCATTAATTTGTCGCCATGCTTTGACATTTCTCTTTCTCCCTCTGTCTGCCTGTCTTTGCATGTGTGGACATTTGTGCTTGTCTTCTGCTAGACATTTTTCGGTGCACACACACACACACACATGCGCACACAGCTCATATGAAAATAGCTCGCAAAATTTGTCGAAAATTTTACACACAGTGAACGGTGGTCGAAAAACTCATTAAAATGTCACTGAAATGTTCAAATTTTAATTAAAATACATAAATAATAATATTTATTTTTCGTGCTGTCAGCACTAGACAAGAATGCAATAAAAATGCAGGCAAGAGATCCGAAACCGAAGCTCTCGACACGATAGGCGAAAAATCACAGACTCCTGCCTTAAGCAAAATGTAATAAATGTATGCATATGTGTGTGTGTGTGTGTTCTTATCCTTGTAACAATTTAGGCATTTGTTATTGTTGCCTGTGCGCTGCCAGCTTGTACAACTGTAATAATATTTACGCTCAGTTGCGGCAACATTAAAATAATATAAACAACTGAGTATAATGATAATAAATATGTACAAATGCATATACATATATATTTGGTCATAAATTTTCACTACGAACACACTCACACACACACATAAAATAGAAATTTTGGTGAAGGTCTCTGGCAACTGTAAATTTATTAAGCATCTTCTTGGCTGACAGTTGCAGCAGCAGCAGCCAAGGCTTGGACCTAAAAAATATACTGTGTGCATTATTTTCCCTAAAGTTTTCAGACGTTTCGCATACGTAGGCGTAAAATTTATTATTACTTTAAATACGGTCTGAGCTGTTTGCTTGAGGTTACATTCACACACGCATGCAAACACGTGTGTGTAGGTGTTGATGCGCAGTGTTGGCAGCCGTTGCCGCCTTTGTGACAACACTTTGCTAAATACCATACGTTATAAGTGAACATATAAAGTATATATGGTAAATGTATATTCATTTTCATTTTCATAAATTTGTCATAAATTTGCATAAATACCTTATATGCAGCTGACATAAACAAGCATAACTAACAAATAACTCAATGTCCACAGACCATTTTCAACACTTTCACTCTAAAATATTTCGAATTAATTTTATCCATTACTTTGGTTGATCAATAATTAATTAAACTGTTTAAGATGTCAACGCTTTGTTTTCGGACACTACAAATGTCAAGTTTGTGCTAAATTGTGGCAAAATAAAATAAGTACATATTTCAAAAATTCAGTTCAATGAATGGTTTGATAAACGGAAATTAGAATTTCCAATCAAATTACTAACAAAAGTGTAATGTTTTATAATTTTGTCTTGATTATAATCTTTTCAAAATCTAAAAAGTAACTTAGTTCAGTTTGAAAGCAGATTTTAAATTGATTTTATTTTTGGTTTTTATACTCGATACCGAAGGTAAAGTTTGTGCAATGTCCGTCATGGTGTCTGTCCGTCTGTCAGTCTGTCTGTCTGTATGAACGCAACTTTTTTCGACACCCTTCAAGCTAGAGACTTGAAACTTGGCCGGGACAGATAAAGTGTCAAGATTGGGGTTCTACGATTACTGGGGGGCTGGCAAATCGATAAATTCGATTACTCAAAATCGATAAATCTGCTTATTCCGTACACCTTTACAGTAAGAGTTACCAAATGAGGTAGGAAAATAGCTACTGGCATACTCAAAAAAATTGCATCAAAAATGTTGGTGCCACGCCCACCCATTCCGCCCCAGCCCCCACGCAGGTTGAAATTAGAAACGACTATATCTCCCGCAGTTTTTGAGCTACGGCCACCAAATTTTGCGCCAAGATAGGTGATGACAATCCTCAAAAAATTTTTCGATGCTGCACCCACTCATACCGCCCTTGCCCACCTCAGCCGCCCCAACTTTTCGTTAAAAGCGGGAATGCGTGTATCTTTCATAGTGTTTGAGCTAGAGTCTCCAAATTTGGTAGGAACATAACTGGTAGGGACCCCCAAAGATATATTGGAGCCACGCCTACCCCAGCCCCCCTTACCCAACTTTTAAAAACTTTAAGCTAGAGTCACCAAATTTGGTAGGAACATTGCAATTGGCATTCCACAAAGATCTGCATCAAAAATTTGGATGCCACGCCCACCCAAAACGCCACCAGCCCCCTTCCCCTACCCTTAACAAACTTTGAGCTAGAGTCACCAAATTCGGCAGGAAGATAGCTGGTGGCATCCCCATCTGTATCAGAAAATATTTGAGGCAGCTTACACCCCTGCCGCATCCGGACCCCTTTGCAACCAGGCCTCTTTTTACCGGTTTTAATACTGGTATCGAGTATATCGCAGTCGGTTGCGTCCGACTGCAACGTTTCCCCTGTTTTTGCTTTGTGTTTCTATTTATGACCTCTACTATCACCGAATCTTTTTTTTAAAACACTTTCATTTATGTCATTCATTTTTCATTTTTTTTTTTTGCCGCCCTGCAATTAAGCAAATCTAAGAACATTGCTCTTTTTGTCTCCTGTCCTGTGTTGTTTTCTTGTGCGTGCTTTTTATTTTTGCTGCCTTAATTAAAATGACAAAAACGCCCTATTCCGACTTGACATGAGACGGCTGGCAAAAATAAAAAATAGGGTTGAGGATTTGGGTTTAAAATAAGTACGCGCTCCGGCTGATAAATAAGCTGTAATTTGCGCTGACATTTTAAGGCGTACTGGGCGCTTGTGGGAAGTTATTTTAAATCTTAATGATTTCAAGACGTCTTGCGCTGATAAAGTGCGCTTATTTTTCCAGCTTACACAATTCCCAAGGTAAATAGACACACAACACAACCCAGATAAGTATTGTTTGTCTTTGTGTCTGTTTGTATCTGGGCAAACAAATCAATCGTCTCGAATGTTGTTGTTCATTTGACCGTAATATAGTTAGAGGATTTCATTAGCACAACATATGACACAACACAAACAAATACACAAAAACAGGCGAAAAAGATTCAACAATGAGCCTGAAGGCGTGGCCACTTATCAGGTTCTACATGCCTGGACACATGGCATACATTAAAGCCATGTTAACATAGTTTTCGTTTGGCCCTGCTACCACCAATCATCACAGACTCAAAGAAATAGGCAGCCACAAAATGGTTAATTTGCTTTTACTGCCAAGTTGGGAAAACTTCTTTGCCAAATACTTTGCTCCCTCAACCTCTTTTGCACACTTACTTTTGTGTTTGTTCGTGTGTGTGCGTTTATTGACATGAAATTATATTAATGAAAGACTTATTGACAGGAGCGATCAATCAGGCTGACTGACAAGCACACATTACGCATACGCCACCGAGCCATTACAAAAGCGTGCTCTTTTAACGGCTTTGTTGTTTATTGTTCTGTTTTTATTTATTTAATATTTTAATGCAATAAGTTCATGGTACATTTACAAAATACCTCACACATCTCGCAACAATCAGTCAACTTCAAATACGTTCGTATTATAAACTGAAATAAATTAAGATGGAGTAAATTTGTTTTTAATTACCTTCCAAAAAGGCAATTTACAGAAAGTTGTAATCATATTTTTGTAAAAAAAATTGTTTAATTGCAGGAAATGGATTTTGGCACCATCATGTGCTGGGCCGACAACAATGTGGGCCAACAAAAGGAGCCATGTGTATTCCATTTGATAGCTGCCGGCAAACCAGAAGCGCCAACCAATTGTACCGTGGTCAATCAAACGTCCGATTCACTGGAGGCTTATTGCCTTGAAGGTGAGTAGACAGCCCTGAAAGGCAACTAAAATAGCTTCGCCAATTTGCCAGCTTTTATAATTGCTGATGAGCCAATCAATGAAGAAAAAAAATAAAAAACTAGAAGAGAAATACATACAACATATGTCTGAAATGAAAATAGAAATGCTTTGGCCACAGCTCAAGCAATATGCTATATGGCTAGTTAAATGGCCAGACGAGAGATTTGAGCTGAAGCATGGTGTTGGTGGCAAGTGGAATTCATGGTACATGTGTACAGTATGTTGTGTTTCCTGCAGCTCTTTTCAGACTCATTTAAAATACATGAGCAACTTAAGTGCACTTTGGCAGCAGGCGAATGCGATTGCGAATGTGAATGTGTATGCGTGTGTGTGTAAATGTACATGCAACTTCCTTCGAGATAGTTCAACTTAGTAGAGACGAATAATAAAAATGCAATGAAAGCATAATACTAGAAAAAGGCAACTCGCTGAGAGATAGTCGCAGTGTCCAAATACAAAATGCTTTAGTTCCAGAGCAGATTGCAGCAGTAAGAAGAAGAGTAGGCAAAACGCATGGCAAAATGTTGCTAAAACATTCCAAGAGCCAAAACTCTTGGCTCGCAAAATTATCCTGAAAATAAATAAGGCACAAGAATAAAATGATGAAGTAGAACTACTACTGTAAGGAAGAAGTGCCAGCATTAAGACACAGGGAGCGCTAAAAGTTAAGCACAAATTTGTACATACAAAATGTTTTTGGGCTGTTATGCAACTTGTGCTGGCAGTTAAAAAGTAAAAGTAAAACTACTACAACAAGCTAAAGGCGAAAACTTTAAATACAAATTCAATTCGCATATTTTATGCGCTACGGAAATGCAAAAGATAGCGCAAAGCACAAAATAAGCAGCACAAATTGTTACAGCGCTCTGTGCCGAGTTCAAAGTTCAGCATCACAGCGTTGCATATTAGCAGACACAAGACAGAACAGAAGAGGAAAGGAGAGGAGCGTTGCGGCGAGGAGAGTAGAGGACAACATCAGTCGAGAAATTGCGACTGTAAGAGTCGAGTTTATGATGCATTTATGCAGCCCTCGAAACGCTCTGGAGTGCAAAGCAAAGCGAATACCAGTTGTACCAACAACAGCAACAACAACAACAACAAGTAAAAAAGTAACAGAAACAGAAGCAGGAACAGAAGCATAACGAGGCGGCTGCTGAAAGTGCAACAAAAAGCGCATAATAACTGCATACTAAATAGCGCATTCCCCGTTACTTTGTATTTCCATTGCCTCTTTGGCGAACCCATTCCTAAGCTTTAACCCTGCTAAATGTCGATTGCTTCCACCCATAGCTGAACTGCTCCGTTGTATCATTAATATAGAGTTATTAAAAAAATTAAATAATAATTCTGTGTGTACTTCTATTAACATTAATGGATAAATACATACTACAATTTTCGAGCGCTTCGGCTTTTTTATTTAATTTTGAATTTGACACAAAGAATTTAAAGCTTATAAGAAAGTGATATTATCAGAAAACTTTTTCAATTCTTAACTTGCTGTTGGATGTGGATTACATACAAAAAGCGAACGCTTTAAGCTTCGCCTCTTTAAGCATTTTATGTACTACATTTCACAGACATTTGCACCCCGCATCCCTGCTAATTTAGTGGCTGCACATTATTATCATAGTCATCAGCATCATTAAAACTTTAACGCAACTTGGTAAGCAGCAGGAGCAACAACAGCAACACCAAAAGCAGAAAACGCGATACTTTTTATATTGCACTTTACAAAACTCGGTGGCTTCAAACTTTCTCACTCCCTCAGCTTGTTGTTTTTTTTTATTTTTATAATAACTCAACTTAAGCTGCGGTCGCTGCACGTTTCGACTTTAATAAGCCAGCACGCAACTTGGCCAACTTGCAAGGACGATAGAAACGAGGAAAAAAAGACTTGCGTCGAATTCAATTCAATTCTCTACGCTGCTGCTGTTGCTCACCAGAAAACTTGATGGCGGCTGCCTCTTGGCCAACTCGCTCTCCCCCCTCTTTTATTGAGCGGAACAAAGCGACGTGGCAGGCTGGCTGGCAGGCAGGCAAGCAGGCAGGCAGGCAAGTAGGCAAGCAACTAACCATCAAGCGTCGGTTTAATATAATAAAATTTCAGTTTATAACATTTTGGTTGCTGCTCGCTGCTGCTGCCGCCGTTGCTTTATTATTTTTACTCGGCTTGCGCAATTTCCATTGTTGCCTGGTCCAAGTAAATAAAATTAACCCATTACAATGAAGTTTTTGTTGTAGCTGGGCTGGCTGACTGGCATGTTGCTGGTGTGCTTTCTTACTTGCTTGCCCCAATGCTGCGGCAAATTTCATTAGCTAAACGTTTTAAAGTGCGCACAAAATGCTTTGGCTGTATGGCCTGGCAACAACAACGACCGACCCCTCGCTACAAACAATGATTTGCTGCCACACACAAAGGCTCTTTGAAGCAAAGGCGAAGCACATTCTTTTGACTCTATTTCCGTACTCAGGCCAACCCAGCGCTGCCTTTGTGACAGCGACCTCCTACAACGACAATATAATAGAACAGAACAGAACAGAGGAGAACAACAGCAGCCGTCCAAAAATAATAACAACAATGCCAAGCTAAGTAAATTCATAGCAACATATAAAACATTTTATACAACAATTTCTCCTTCGGATAAACCCACTCTTTTATCCCAAGCTGAGTAGTTGGAATGGGGTGGACTAGCAACCTTTTCAAGCGCCGCATTTATTACAAAATATTTTAACATTTTTCGCAAGTGTTTTAAGCCGAATTTTGTGTCTAGAACGAAGTACCATTTGAGCAGCAGCAGCAAAAACAACTTTAGCCGCTTATTTTCCGGCAAAGGGTGCCACATTTGCAAGTGGCAGAGATGGAGCTGGGGTTCGCCCAATCTTCCTCCCAAGTGGTCGTCCAGTTCTTTTGTGGTGTTATTAAATGGTATTTAAAATGTAGCTTTAGATTACTTCAAGTATTGTTGTTAACTCCACTTGCGACAAGCTTGAGCGGAGGCCAAAACAAAACATTTACATTGATAATACCCAAAATAACAAGCAGTGTATTTAAGACCTAATCATTTAATTACGGTGTTTAGTTGTGAATGTGCAATAGAAAAAGGGATTTGAAAAAGCGCTGCCTAAACTTTTTAAACAATAAAATGAACACTTTGCAAGCTTTAAATTGAAGACTTAAAGGAAAGATCTTTTAACCTCAAAACAGCAAAACAAAAGAATTTATGAAATTTAAAATTATCCATTCATTCATTATTCATATTTCTCATACAGGTTTCGATGGAGGCATGCGTCAATGGTTCCTTATGGAAATCTTTGATCAGCATAGTGGTCAGCTGCAGGCCAATATAAGCGCCAAGTTTGCGGTGTTTAGCGTAAGCGGCCTAGACGCAAGTCGTCTATTTCGGATTTATATATATGCGGTCAATGGACGAGGACGCAGTGAAGCGGTAGCCGTCGATGGCTACACTCTCAAGGCTGCCGAGAAACAAACTGGTAAGTGAATGATGTCAAACAGATGATTAAGGTATTGTTGAAGCAAAGCAGTTGGCAAAGACTTCTGAAATATTTAATGCTTCTTTATCCAAGTATATTTGCCAATTATGCTTTTATTTAAATTAATGTTTCACGTACTCGCTTTTGGTACTTATCGACACTAAAGACAAAGAGAAGAACAATCTGGAAAGCTGCATTACTTTGCATAAGATTTCTTTATACACCTACAAGCGTATCAAGGTGAATCTCAATGTTAGGCAAGGAATTTCTTTAGGCTGACTTTTAATGTAATGCCGTCTCGCAATTTAATTACGCTAAACTGTTCAATGAATTGTAAATTTTCTTGGTGCTACAAAAAAACTTTGGTCGTGCAGTTGCCCTAAAAACAGCGCAACAAAAAAAAATATCAAGAAAAAGTTATGCAAACACAAAAGTAGCGCTAAAGAAAGAAAAAAAATGATATAAAATGATTCCCATTAATGAATTGTCTTTAGGAGGTTTTCTCCTGGCACGATAAATGAAACGAGAAACGCCAAGCAGAGCAAATTGTAATACTAATTAGCTGAGGCAAAATGCCGTAAAGCAAAGTTTAGAAGAATTTTTTTCCCAACGGGTAGCCAAAATGAGGTATAGACCGGTGCGGTGCGGGGTGTAACGCACTTGGCAGAAACGGAAACATTTTTGGGTAAACAACTTGAGTCGTCGTCTTCATTTTCATGAAATCACAATAAAACAATAATGGAAAAAAGAAAATGACGAAATATGATAAGTGAAACAAAAAATAAACTAGATGCTCGACGAAATCATAAATCTCCAAGATATTTCAGTGTATTTAATAATTAGCATTCAACCGTTTTATTAACGACCAACTGTTTGTCGCTTTGTGTAATTAGGCATTAAAATGACTCCATTTAAAACATGATTTTCATGTGATTATTCTCTTTTGTCTCTTCTTTGCAGTTGCACTGACCTCGTACAAGGGCAGCGCTCAGGGAGCGAACAGCTTCGAGCTGACACCCATTCTATCCATTGGCATTTTTGTTGGCATTCTGGTGGCTTTGGTGTGCATTGGAATCGGCACAATTGCGGCATTGAAGCTGCGCTCACACAAGCATCAGCATCAGCAGCAACAAAAGTTCGCACATTCGAATGCGAAATTCTCACGTCCGGGCAATTTGCAAATTAAGGATAAAATCTCATTGCCATTGAGCCACTCCGAGGAGATGTACGACGAGAAGAATCCCGATGTCGTCCCCTACAATGAGGGTAAGTGCAATTTCAATTCCAGGCTTCTTTATTCCTAGTTCCTGTTTGCCTTAAGATGAATGCGCTCCCAGAAAATGTGTGTGTGTGTTATTTATGGACGTAAGCAAAAGGGCTTAAGGACAAACAGAGGCAACACAAACAAACAAACAAACACACACTTGACTCAAGAATCAGCCGGGGCGGGTTGGGATGGTTAGGTGTTTGTGAAAGGTGCCAGGGTGGGTGTTGCATTTTTGTGTCAGTGTTGAAATATTTAAATGACAGCTAATTGCTGGCAGCCAAGCCAGACCTGCTAATTCTTGTTTTTGTTTGCTCATATGTCTGCATTCGAGTGTTACCCCCGTACCCCCTACCCGCCTTACAATCAAGTCATGCCTTGCGGCTTGCAGCACTTTAAGTTTACACAGATTTTAGTCGGTGCACACATTTTAGTCTGATTAATGGCAATCAAGAAATCAGCAGCAGCTCACGCAGCTCAACAATTTAATCAATTTTCTTAACGTAGTACAACAATTTCATGGTAGAAGTGGCAGAAGCCAAAACGAAAATTCAACGTTGTGCCCTACAAAATCTCCAATATTGTTAACCGAGCAAGATGGAATAAAACAGCTTAGCTGTGCCGAATATTAAATACTCGTGCAGGTGATGATAAATTATGAAATAAATTTGATATCAGATTAAAAAAATGTTTTTTAATTTTTCCCATGAGTGGTTTATAAGACACTTCAAGTCAGATGAATTTTAACAAAATTTTGGAAGAATTTTAAGAATTTAGCAAAATAGTCATCTCATATGACAAACTCTGAAGTATGAATTCATAGTATTTGTCGAGAAAGCTACAAAACTATTACAATTCGGTATACCCTCTGCCAGGGTATGTATATTAGGCAACGCCCAGCCTAGTTGAGCAGCAAAAAACTTTTCCCCTTGCCCCACTTAGCAAAAACAAGCTAAAAACTTTATACTAAGCCAACCTTCTTTCTCTCTGTTTTTCTTTTTTTTTCTCTCTCGTTCTTGCTTCAATTTAGTTGATGGGGAATATAAACAAAAATCAGCAACACAAACGCCATCGGGACATCTTTCGACAACCAGCGAGGCGGAAATCAGCTGCAAACCTGGTGCTACAGCTGGCGTCAGCGTCAGCGCCGGCTGCTCAACGGACAGCGGCGCTTACCAGAGCAGCAAGGTTAGTTATCGTTAGTTCGCACAAGGCAAAAACTGTCAACCAGAAAATAGTTGGCCAAATTTTACTTACAATTGAATTACGCTACAAATTGATAAATAACAGAGTTGCGCTTCTAAGTATTTTTAAAATAATTTTCATTAGCATCAGACAAAAAATCAATATGTGAAAGCAATGTCATTAGAAATTTATCAAATGATTCATCGTTCATTCGGTTTCATTCATTTTTCGTTTAAACAATTACTTTCTTGCAGGATGATGAGCTGCACTATGCGGAGCTTTCACTCAATAGCGCCGCATGCAGCAGCTCTAAAAAGAGCCAACCTGGCCAAAATACAGCGCAGCAACAGCCACAGTTGCAGGCGACGTCTCAACAGCAGCAGCTGCAACAACAGCAGCAACAACAGCAGCAACAGCAGCAGCAACTGCAGCCAGTTATGGGTGGCACCCTGCCACATGGCTCGAGTATGAGGAAGCTGTTGCCGACCATACCGGCAACGGCGACACTGCAGCGTCACAAGCCAAATGCGGGTGGTCTGCAGCATCCGCATCAGCATGCACCGCCGCCCACTTACGATTATTTTGAGGAGCCAACGATATACGCTCAGATAGATGCATATAAGACACGAGCCGGTGGCGCTGCCGCTACCATACAGGTGGATACTACGGCCGGTGCGGCCTTTGGGCCATGCGTCTCATCACCAGGTTCGCAGGGCACACCATCAACCGTGTCACCGGGCACGGTGCAAATGTATGCGTTACCCTCTCATCCGGGCGGCTATCACACACTGCCGCATAATCACCAGCAGCAACAGCAGTCGCACAACTCAGCATCCATGATGCAAATGATGCATCAACAGTTGCAGCATCATCCAGCTGGCAACATGCCCATGCCACCATCCTACCAGCAGCACCAGCAGCATCAGCAGCAGCAACAACAACAGCAGCTGGCACATGGCCAAATGCTCGTCTCGAGCAATAGCAGCGGTCTGGCCTCAACGGCAGCCATAACCAGTCCGAGTAGCTCACTGTCCGGGCTTTCTGGGGTTGGCAAGTCCTATTCGCGCGAAATAGTCACAGTACGCACGCCTTTAATGTATTCACAGCAAGAGAGCTGCGTCTAAGTTGCAGCAGTCCGCTTATGTGTTTGAAATAATGTGAGCTCTTAGAGGTTTGTGTCTAGGCTAAGTGCGTTGCCAAAACGAATTGAAAGCTTAAATTATAAACTGTATAAAACAAACAAAAAGTACATAGATTGCAAAGAAAAAAAGAAACAAAAACAGATTATATATATCTATATAATTAAAAGGCAATTTGCCGTTTGCCAGTTTCCCATTTACGAATAAAGTAAGTATATAAATCCATATAATTATAAATGTCAGTGCATACAAATATTTGAGAGCAATCTACAAATTTGATAAGTGCAATAAATTGTGAAACAAATTTAAATTAATGCAAAATACAATTTTAAGAGCAGAGATATCAATGCACAGTTTTCTCACTCTATTAAACAACAACAAAATTAAAAGAGAATAAGCAAATCATATTTTGCTTTCCCAGTTCGTGAAGGTCTAAAACTGATACATGCGATATGCTAGTTGACATAAAAACAAATAAAAAAAAAAAAAAAACACTACTACAATTAAATTTATGGCCATGCAAAGTAATTCCCTACGTGACATTGACTGAACTTTGATTCATATATTTTGCAACTCTTCAACAGTAACAAATAATTCCAATTGAAAGTGCATCACAAAAAGGTTCCTTCCTTACAGTAAGTACTAAAACGTAACAGCCGCAGACAGCAATAAATTAACAAAATATTTTTATTACGAAAATTAAATTTTTAACGTGAACGCATAAACTTTCCAATTTAACTATGTAAATGTTTGTAAATGTTTAAACTAAATAATATATGTACACATAAACATATATAGCAGCAAAGTAAGTAACAACAATTATTAGTAAATAAGCTCAATATGCAATTAAGCATTAATTTACATTAACTAAAATCTCACAGTTAAACAAAAATACACGTACAGAAAATCTTGGCAATTCAAAATCTATACAAAAAAAAAATTTTAACTTAAAACACGATGAAGAGAAAAAATAAGAAAAATAACATATACATACACACACAAAAATTAGCTGCAATTAGCTTAGCATAAATGTTAAGTAGGTCATAATAATTGTAAATAACAAAAATATGAAAACAATTTTTGAATTATTTTTAAATCAATGTGTCATAGGTAAATGTATATTAGTTGCATATTCAATGTTACAACTCAAAAGACTTAAATCTTCAAAAAGCATTTTGTTAGCAATGCAAAAAATTTGTTACGAGCTCTCAAAGAAAGAAAACATATGTAAATTGCATTTTTAATATAGTATATATAGTATATGTGTATTGAATTAATTTATATCTGAGATAAATCTATAAATGTAACTTCAAGCACCCTGTACATTCATTGTTGCAACTTTGAATTTGCGTTAAAAATAATATTTCATGAGTTCTTTGAACTTTTTAGGCTAATTTGTAAAGGAAAATACAAAACTGTTGGATATAATACTGTTTGTCAAGACGTATTAATTATGGAAAGAGCAAAAATGTAAAGTTATACAAATAAATGTGTTTTGAAGTGATGTCTCTCATACAAAATTAATCAGAATTGGACTAAGTGTATGAAGTAAGTTTAGCTAATTGATAATAAATTAATTTAAATTAAATGTAATGTCAATATTTATAAATCTTAAAAAATCGCCGAAAACAAAAAGATTAAATGTATGTTATTTTAAGCACTTGAAAAAAGATTAAATCCATGGCGAAATATGAGAAATGAGATAAAGTCCCCCAAACTAAAATACAAGGAATACAATAAACAAACTGAAAAAGAAAGAAAACAAAACTAAATACATATAAAAATAAATTCGAAAAATTTCAAAGAAATCAAACAACGTGCGTTTTATGTTTATTCAGTAGAATTTTTTGCCGTTACCTAATCTTTTGCAATTTGTTGTTGAAGTCAAGGACTCGCTTGAATGACACAATCGAATAAGGCAAGCAGAAGGCTGCTGAAATATATATTGTTGCAACAATTTGGCCATTTAGGGCCAGTTGCCATTTGGCAACAATTTTAATGCACACATACACACGTAAATTGACAATGCAACGTTGCTATCGTCGGGGGGCCTGTCTTCTGCAACATAGACAACAACAACGACGTCTTGCGTCGCGGTTGCTGCATTTTTGCCTCAAGGGCAGCCGTAGCCAAATAGCCTTTTCAAATTGTGCACTCAAATGGACACAGCGAGGACAGCTAGCGACAACGAAGACGACAAGGATGAGGGCGAGGACGAGGACGACGATTCTGTGTGTGTGCCTCTCTATCTGTCTGTGCAAACATGAGTTATCTAGTATACTATATAGTATATATATGTGTGTGTGCTAAGAGAGACATGTTAAAACATTTCTTACATTTGGCTTTTTCCATGTTGCTTTCTTTTTTATGTTTTTTGAAGTGGAGTGGGAGTTGGGGGGATGACCGTTTGCATGTGCACTGAGGCGTAGATCTAAAGAAATGAAAAGCAGAGCAGGCACAGACATCACTTAGATTTGTGGCTTGAAAACCAGCAATGGCAACGACAATGCCAAATGGTCATGTTTGACAACTTTTCATGTTACCACATCACTTACTCTCTCTCTCTCTCTTTCTCTCTCCCTCTCCCTCTCTTACTTTCTTTCTCATTCCTTGCTTTGCAACTTTCCATCTGATGCGTTACTTTGTCACGCTGGTCGAAATTAAAAAAAAAAAGCCATAATCTAAAATTGACACACTGCAAGACAGCACAGCTGGACTGACAAACGAGAGAGGGAGAGAGAGAGAGGGAAAAACATACAATGAGAAATCATTGCAGCAAACGAGTTTCTGGCAAAGGGACATCTCTCGCTGTTGCAGAAGTGGTTGCAGTTGCACTCTCTGCTCATATGTCACATTCCAGACATTACTTCTTGGCCATCATTCCCCCTCATATGTCTGGTGGTAATTTATGTGCCAGCTTTGATGTTTTTACAGGCGACTGCTTTCAAATTAAAATTTGAAATGTACGCTCAATTAACTGTTTTCGTATGTGTTTTCGTCCATTTTTGATTGCTGTTTAATGGCCAGTTTTGAGTGGACTTTGAATTGTGTTTAGTACAACAGCAACAGCAACTTTTTGGCAAAGCGCATATTTTTTATTTGTCAACATTTGAGTGTGGAATGCGTGGAGAGGTCAAATACAAAATATACAAAGCATACATACCATATATGGTTAATATTTAGTGCATTAATTTCTTGTTTAGGTTCTTTTCCATCTAAGTTCAAATTTTGCACCTTATCCATTATTCCTTCTTGCATTGCCAACTTGCATTTTATATATTGAGAAATCAGTTGCAGAGTTGCACTTCAAATTGGAGTACACCAACAATCGGCGAGTGATGCAGCTGTCCATCACTGTCAAGGGAAAGAAGGAAGAGCAACTGGAAAATGCTTTGCTTGGCAAGAACGCCGTAACTCATCCATTGATATCTGCTGGCCATTTGTTATGCAACGCATGCATAACGTTGTCCGAGAGCTCATGCATCAAACTGTGAACGCATAATACGCTCGTATTTATAACATTTGACTGCGCATCAACCAAAAAAATTGGAGCACATTGATGAGCAAGTGCACGCGGCGGCGTATGTGAAATATTCATAATTGCTAATGGTTTTTTGTTGAGTTGAATAGGGATTTTTGTGCAGGTAAATGACATCGTTGCTGGATTGTACTCGACTTGGCTTCTTTTGGCTTGTGTGTCGTATCAGCGTCGAAACAAAACAATCTCATTACCATTATTTTTTAGCAGCAGCAACTTTCAATCAATTTCCGCTGCAATATTCCTCACCCAGCAGCACAAGGCGCAGCGCAAAGGCAAATCTCAAGCAGCGGCTCATGTGCATGCAGCGCCTGGAAATGCACTCAACATACATTTTGTGACGGAGCCATTGTTGTTATTTTACCTTCTACCCAATTAATAAAATATTATCACATAGGGTTGCTATGAAGCAGTGCAAAAGCAAGAAGTTCAACAGTCCAAAGCAGTGTAAACAGTGGAATGCACTTCCGATCAATTTTGCAATTTAAATATATATCCGATCAAGCGGGCAACTAACATATATATGTTGATTGTTTATAGGGTATTTACAAGACATGCTTTTCTTTACTAGAGAGCATTTACTTATTGTTTGTTGTAGCCGTCGTTGCTCTTGTTGTTATTATTGCTATTTGTGTTGTTGTTTTTGGTGCCGTTGTTGCTGTTGTGTGTCAGCGACACCCAAGTGACAGCATTGTTTTGTGCCCTGACGCAGCTGATGCTACAAGAATTGCACGCTTTGAAGTAAACAAGCAATTTTGCAAAGCAGCAGCAGCATCAGAAAGAGCAAAGTCTGGCAACCCAGCACGTATGCATATAGTATAGTCTAACTTTCAACTCACTCCCAGGCTGCCATACTCCACACTCTTTTTGCTGTCAACTGTCAATGTACTCTCAACTCGTCGTTGCTGTATGCAGTTCCGTTTTTTGCGTGCATTTTTTATACTGGCATCGCTCTTTGACTTTAGCTGCTTTTGTTTGGCTGCTGCTGCCCCTGCCGTCTTCCTATCAGCCATGAATTATTTTTCGCATTTTTGCAGCACGCTGACAATGATGCGCACATCGCAGGCTGCTGAAAACAATGTCATCAGCGTAATCATCAGCCATCAAGTTTAGCAGCAGTTTTATATAGATATGTACATCGCTACTCACCATCAAAATGTGTTTGATGTCAATCCCACACCCCACCGTTGTCCTTTACGTGGAGCAACATAATTAATATCACGCATACGACAGCAGTAACGCAGCCGAAATGCTGGGCCCTTAATAGCGTCGAGCCCTGCACAGAGGATTTGCTCAGCTGACAAATGTTGGGTCATAAATAAAAGTTATGCGTGCAATAAATATTCAAATAACATGACCAGCACCCCAAAAATGCTGCGTCTCACAACAACTGGCTAACTAATGATCTATTAGCCAACAACAACTGGAAAGAAGTTCCTCTTTGCTTGCGTTTCGTATCGTTTCTCATATCCGCTGCATGTCTTATTAGTTTACAGAAAGGCGACCACGTCTCGACTTTTATGGCATACAGAGTTTGACAGCTAGCATTTGTCATGCAACTTCAGCCAACAGCACATGGCTAACAATTTGTCCAACAAGCATGGTTGAAACAATTTGTTGACCCATGTTCGCAAAAAATACTCAATAAAGATTGAAGTTTTTGTGTAGGATGGAAAAGTTTCAAATTAACATAGTGCTCAGCATATATATATAAGTAAAATGTTTGTCAAATATTTATTTTATTCACTATCAATTGTTATTTTTGTCATGACTTAAGTATCTAACAAACCATTCATATTTTTTTCATTTCAAATCGATTTCATCAATTCTCTGCACTAACTTGATTTTGGTTATGGCAAAACTTGCTGATGCTGCTTTCATAGTTGCGTAAACTGGCAAAAATCGCCGCAGAAAGTTGATCTGTTGCTAGCTTGCAATCATTTATTGCTAGCTATGCCAAAGTGTCTAATGGGGCATTGGGCGACAGTTTTGGACAATATCCGAATTACGGGTATCATGCCATAGAAAACTAAGGCGAAACAAATGTGCAAATCTAACTAAAAACTCGACAATAACAATGAGCAGAGAAGTATTTGACAAACTTTGCCGATGCAGGCGAAGCATTAGCAAAGTTTCGCGCAAAACATTTTATTGCACTCTGCAAAAAGTGCATATTACGTATACGCTACAGACACAACAGAGACAAAATTTGGATGCGTGACAGGACGGTGGAGGGGCGGAGGGAGCCAAGTGAGTGGCTCCCAAAGCTAACGTTAAATATGAAATATATTTTAACTTTTGCACTGCAAAAGAAACAAAAGAAAAGAAACACACACACACACACACATATATAACAAAATATGTGCAGCATCACTGGCGCTATGAATTCTATTGCATATATGCAAGAGCTGCAACTGAAACTGAGGCAGCAACAAGCATCTTGAACATGCAGCAGTGGGAATGCCGAGCCAAAAATAAAACGCGCTGCCATCTCACTAAATATGCAATGACAAAAATACCCGAAAAGAATAAGATTTCAGAGATGTCAGTGGCACGACTGTAAGTTGCACTGCACATAAAAATAACAAATATACAAACCAGAAATAATTACATAGATAATTATTAATTTTTTGGTTAAATTTTCAAGAGCATTTTAATGTTTCCTATGGGGGATTTAGGATGTCTTGTTTGAAATATTTCTTACTCATTTATAGAACGTAAAGAGTATAAAAGGGATGACTTCACTAAATTCTAGCTTGTGCCAAGCTCCTTTCGTCTATATCTTTTTGGCTTGCCTGTTGTAGGTAAAACTCAGGTCAAGGCCATTTCGGCTCAAATGGAAAATTGTTTGCAGTCTGTCATTAGTTTGGCCAAGAAATTGCAGTAGTTGTTACGAGTTTTGGTTGTGAACTGGGTTTCTGAGTGCACGGCGTGCAGATGACAAGTGCAAATGGCAATGGCAGCACCAATGGGGCTTAGGGCCTTTAGCAGGAGAATGCTCAACTAGTTGGCTGGCAGTTGACAGTGAATTTTGCCCGATGCGTTGCCACCACAAACAACAAATGGATAAAGGGGCACCAGCAGTCAAAGTGTCATCGCGTTTTGTCCATTGGCAGCCAAACACTTCAAGGACAAATGTCTAAAACTTATTTGCTGGGGTGCTGCGACTTGGGAATCGCGTGACACAAGCCAAAAGGCAACTATTAAGTGCATTATTGAATATACTGACAGATTTCGTTGCCTTAAATTGTGTCAGCAAATTCCCGGAAAGGGACATGCAAGTTTATTTATTTATTTAATAATAAGCATTATTATCGTTTAATTGAGTTTACTAAACAGATATAATCTAAACAAAATAATTAATTTTGACAATGGCTTGTAAATTCATCAAATAACAGTTTTAAAACTATAAAAACCTATGTTGATGACATTCAACTTTATTTTGTTTATAGTTTTGAAAAGCTTATACATGGTGCCGATGAATTACAGTTATTATACATTTAAAGTAATGTTTATTTTGTTAAGCTATCTCCACTCTGCAGAGTGCCATTTATGCCAATTATTTTGCGATTCTGACCAATGTGCTCTGCCGATACCAAAAACAATCCATTTCACAGTTCATTGCATTGCAGTCGGCTTTAACCAAACACAAGCACAAACATTTTCACAGCTTGACCCACATATATATGTGCACACCCGCCAAATTGTCTATTTGCTGACGGCCTAAGTGCAATCAAAGCATACACACAAGCACACACGCACACACCCTCACAGGTAGTTGAGCCTTAATAAGAAATCGATAATAATCAAAGCTCTGATAGATTTACATGCATCCAATTGCTGCGGTGGCTGCTGAAGCTTGTTGCCGTTGTTGCTTGTTGCCATGGCTGTGCAACGCGGCGTATGAAATTAATGCCTCTGCGGTGTGTAACACATTAATTGATAATTAATTAAATATTGCGCAAAACTGCAAGAGTTGCGGCTAACAGTGCATTTTAATGCACACACGACCAGCTGCGGAAGTTGGCAATCAACTACAAATACGCTTACACACTTTATTGTCGCTTGGACTAGCAATTTTTATATTTTAATGTATTAAATGTGCCATGTTGCAGCTGCTACAAAAACGTTAGTTATCACATAATAATTGTTAATTGTTACTAGAAAAATTATCGATTCTACCAACGTCAAATGTAATATTCTTGTTTAAATGTACTTAGCAAAAAAAATACACACACACTTTTAAATAAAGCTAATTTTTGTAACCTTCCAGTTTTATTGCCTAATCATTTGGGCACTTAAACAGCTACGCTGACTTTGATTTAATGGAAAATTGTTTCTTTCTCTTTGTCGGGAACAGAACTAGAAGCTGCAACAGACACAGATCTAGATATTTATTAACGCCCCAAATGTCCAGAGCTGAGCAAAAGCTAGAATGCCTTACTTACTTAACTAGTTGTTGTTACTTTTATAGAAGTTTGTGCTTGTGCGGCAACATCAATTCTCAATGTTGTTATTGTTGTTTTTTTTTCCACTCAAAGTCAACTCATTTTTTCTCATCTAATGCCCGCCTGGGATCAATTTGCCATGTAAACAATTTATTGACTGTTTTGTTTAGTGCGCTTTTGGGATATTTGCGCTCAAGCTTTCGTTTGGCAACAAAGTAAACAGCAAGACGAAACGAACCGTCTATATCGACCGAAATAAAGTTTGAATTTTAAAGCGAACAAAAAAATTCATTAGGAAAAGTTTTTATTTTTAAGATGTACGGTAGCGTTAATTAAGCGCGCTCAGCGCTCAGCTTGACCGCAAGAGAAGCCTTCAATTAATTTTAATTACAGTTTTGCATGGGGCGCAAAGGGCAAAGTCACAAAGGCGATAAACGCCAAAGATGCAACAGAGAAGCAACAGCAGCTAACTGTTTGTATTTTCACACCTTTTGGCCAGCAAATGCGCTGTGAAGATGCTGTGAGCAACCAACAAATACACTAACAATATTAACGACAACAACAAGACATCTACTTGTCCCAGCCGCAACTTTGTGCACAGTTTGGTTTCTTTGGGGTTTCTTCATCACTTTTTTTCTGTGGCACGTTTTTCTATTTTCTTTTTTCCTCGGTTTTTTTTCTTGTTGCTGCTGCTTCGGCTATCTTTAGCTTGGACTTAGATTTCTTTTCTACATTTGCTTACACTAATTATGACCCCAGGTGACTGGCTGACTATTCGCCATGGCAGCGGTGCATGTAATTAGTGATTAAATGGCCGCCCAGAGGTCAGCACAAGCGGGGGGCGTGATGTCCGCTCTAGGTATAATTGCGACATGCTCATTATCAAGTGGTTGCCTTTGCATTAACAAGGCAGCTCAAGTGCTTCGACACAAGACGCAAGCAGCGAGAGATGACATCGTTGCCCCGCAGCTCCCACTCAACAAAGCCTACCCACTCTCTGACAAGTTAGCTTTAGGTTGGTAAGCGCAAAGTGACAAGAAAACATCTAAACTAACACGTGCCACAAGTGTACTTGAAATAAATTTCTGATGAAATTCCCCCGCTGAACAATATTAAATAAAAGACGTTACTGTAAATATTGATCTGGCATACATTGGATTGACATAGTTTCTTAATAATTTCCAATTTATATTTTTCTTGATAAATGATTCAATAAAATAAAGCCAATAAAAAATATTAATAAGAAAAAATTTACTCAAACATACTGGCAACTGATCTCCTAGACTACAGTCAATAGCGGAAAATATTGGATAAACTCCACCCACTGGACCTCCCTTCTGACTTATTCAGTCACACATACCTAAGTGCAATGCACCGTATTAATTTTAGCTTCAAATGAAATTTAGTTACTGTCGATATTGAACAGATAATTACACATATACATATTTATTTAGTTTAAAAAAGAAAGTTGAGCAATAACAATTAATTAAATTTATATGCATATAAAATTTTAAGGCAAAATATTGGAAGCAGCGTTATTAAAAAGCACTTAATTTGTCATAAGCACAAATCGCAGAGTATACACAATTATCAGTCAGCATTGATGGCCATAAAGCCTGTCCAAGTACAAAGCAAACTTCAACGAGAACAGATTGCTGATACAAATACAAAAATAAATAAAATAAAATTGGAAAAGAAAATCATTTTAATTCATAAGCTGACATTTGTCTCGTCAGAAGCTGCTGCTTGTGCCGTTGCTGCCTGGCTAGCTGAGTCGGAGTGAAATGAAAAAGATATTTTATGCTCATTTACATAAAATTTTCATTATGCGCCGCACACTGCAACTAATGCAATGCGGGGCGACAAGCGACGGTTGCGGATTTGGCCAGAAAATGAAAAGGGAGCGTGAAGGAAGAAAGAAAGCCAACAACAAAATCACGTTCGTTTATCATCGTGTCGGAGTTGGCATCATGCTTGACTATGATGTTCATGTTGATGTTGATGAGCTGGCAGACTGACGGGGTAGGAACGAGGGGCAAGGATGAAAACGAGAATGAGAATAATAAGAGGACGACTGTCGACTGACGACGACAAAGCGTGTGACAGCATTTTGCATACGCTGATGAATCCATCATCTTTACTCAACGTCACATCATCAAATCCGCGGCGTTTAGTTCTACTTTGTATGTATGCATGTGTTAGTGTGTGTGCAGCTTTAAGCCGCAGTGCAGCTGTGACGCTTTGCATACTTTGAAGCGCAAGCAATGCCCGCATATATGCAAATAGAGAGTGCCTCAATGTCGATGTTGATGTCGATGTCGATGTCGATGTCATATGCGGGACACACATCAAACACTCAACAACCAACCAAAGTTTGCAGTCTGCATTGATTCTGCCTTTTCAGTCTATCTCTGTATAAGTGTGGGCTTCGATTTGCCTCTCACTAGCAGCCGGCTAGCGTGTTGTTTACGCGACGTATACGTGATGGCATTTCAAGTACAGCCCTTTAATTGTTAAACGCAGGCAACGCTCGTTGGTTATGGTGGGACTCTCGACTCTCGACTCATAGACTCATTGGTATTGTCCTTGACGGATTCGCCAGTCTATGTTGACAAAGTGGTCGAAAGGGGATCGCCCTCCTCAAGCCTCCCGCTACACGTAGACGCCTTGGCACTTAAAGGGATTTGCTTAATTGAAACGAATGCCGGGCCGACAGATGAAGGCAAAGGCAATGGCAAAGGAAAAGAAAAACGGCGTAGACCAATGCCATAATGAAAATGTAAAGCTCACATAAGGACAAGGTGTGTGTGCAGTGGGGTATGGTACTAAAAATATAAAAAGTCTAACACATTAACAGCAACAAAAAAAATACACATGAGTGGTGAATGAACACAGCAACATGAGCACATCAACACTGGCCAATTGTTACAATTGTTTGCCTAATGCCAAATGCTGTCCGAGCTGTCTATGCGTTGTTTTTAACACCATACAGCATACAGAAGTGCAATCCAAGAGCTAACAATATTCTGCCATTTGCGTAATTAGAAAGTGGAATTTCGATATGACGCATTAAATCTTTTTATCGGAAATGCTCGTCTGTCATAATTGATTAGAAATTGCAGCTAAACAATCAGACTCGTAGAAAAATAACTAAGAGTATTTACTCAGAATTTTAATATCATTATTAATATTAAATGTCATTTAAGAGAATATAATTCATTTTCCTTGGTTACTTCAAGTCATTGAAAATAAATAGGAAAAACTAATATGAATTAAAGGTACAGGCAATCAAAAATATAAGCGTGCCAGGCACTGACCTGATAAAATAGCGAAGGTCATCGGAGACTTTAATCGAATCAAATTAAAGAAGGGTCTTAAATGTCAATTGGCTAATCTTTTATGCCAGCAAATTGGCATTATGACTAATTCAATGTAAATTAAAATGTCCCAAAAGTCAGCCAGCCCACTTAATATGATACAATATTGCCGCAACAAAAAAACAAAGAAACCCAAGCAAGAACAATCAAATAACTGAAGAAAAAAATACAAAAACAACAGTGAAAATTGAAACTGTAAGACATAGAGCAAAGGCTGAAAAAATCAAGCAAACAAACCCACTTGACAGACGGACGGACGGACAGACAGAGAGAGGGAGAGAGAGAGAAAGGGATGGACAAACAGTTGGATGCTCAAATGTTGGCTGGCTAAGTGGGTATGTCAGTCAGTCAGTTGAATGGTTAGCCTGGTCAGCTGGTCATCTCAGTGTGTTGTGAGTGTGAGGGTGTTATGGTGTGAGAGTGTGTGTGTCATTGAGTAGGGGATCTAAAAAGCAAAGGTCTTTAATTAAATTACGAGGAACGGCAAGCCAAAAGACAACTTTGATCCCTTTTAACGTAGCACTTTCTCTCTTACTGTCTCTTGCTTCCTCAATTACTCTCTGGCGCTGAACCTCGACGAGAATTTGGAACGAACTTGTGAAAGACTTGACTTGCGTTTGTAATTTGGTTCACTTTTCAAGAAAAGTAACTTGACTTTTTTTTACTTTACTTTGCTTCTTGTTTTCGCTCTGCCTACTATGGTTGGCTTTTCATTACTTTTGTGCTCGTCAGTTTTGCAGTTTGTTTGGTTTTGTTGTTAATGTTTCTGTTTTTGTTTTTGTTTTCACTTTTGCACAGCCAGGCAGGCAGCTTTTCATTTATGATAAACAAACTTTTCCAAAACTTTGACGAGTGACGTGTGGCCTAAGAAAAGTGCAAAGTGTAAGTGAAAATTTGTTCCTTCGTTCGTTCGCCAAGTGAAAGTCAAACGGCATAAATAAACAGTACAAATATCACTTCATATAAAACTGCAAGCGGTAATGGTCAATGGAAACCAGAGAAAACAAACGAGCAAAAGGGAAAATGGCAATTAAAAATGGGAAAATGGAATTAAAAATGTAAATGTTAATGTTAATGTCACCTGTCTAACTTTTTTGTTTTAATTGCAACGCTAATTAATAACCTGCAATCGAGTTCCACTAACAATTTGTAGCATGCCTCTAACATAATATCCAGTTCTTTAGCATATCATTAAATATTTTACTATTTTTGCAGCAATTAAACAAAATGTGCTTCTAAAAATAGTGCGAACCTTTTCTGGAATACTTTAAATACGCAAGGTCAAGCTAAAAATATATCTGCTTTCAGATGATGAATGGTATAAAAGCGTATAAAATAGACTTAAAGAGCTTTTCTGATTCTATAAAGGCAATTTGATGTGCTCAGGGCTTGCATATTAAAGCATGCAACAAGCTGTGGCGGCTGTGGCCACGGGGCGTATGATTTACATTAAGCCAAGAACAGAAACAGACACAGTGCAAAGTAGCAGAAGGCTCAAAAAGCAAAGCTGATTGCAGCATTAAATGGGATTGTAAGAACCAGAACCAAGAGTCTGCTGCACCATTTCCTTTACGTTACACTTCTTGCCACTGCTATCCTATCCATTCCCAGTTCGGTTTCATTCTGACAAAGTGTAAATCGAAGAGCACATGGCTGGCAAAAGCAGATGCCAAATGGGCTTTAACCACATGCACAGTTCTTTCAATTTGCTTCTTTTACCAACTTCTTTTTGGCTTGATCCAGCATTGGACCAATGCCTTTTACTATCCATTCTGTGTAGTTAGACAATTTACATATAATTTAAAAGTCGGGTAATATTAAAGAACCAATTATTTAAATAGTAGTATCCACTCATTGAATAATATTTTGATTTATATAATTAAAATGCATCAACTATCGATATGTTAATACTTTTGTTTTTTATTACTCAGCATTGCATTGGGAACATGCGTAAAATATTTCGAAAGGATATTTAGCATTCTTGAATCTCACCTCCAAAATGTCCCATTTAAATTGGCCAGATTTTTCAATTGGCGCTCATTAATAATGGCTTAAGGAGACTTTAGCAAACGGTGTTCTCTCATTACTGGCTACATTTAAAGGATGTCCACTTAAAGCAGAAATGAAATGGAAATGGACGACTACAGAAATGCCATCGGTGGCTGGTAGACAAAAGGAAATTTAAATAAAAAAATGCTCATGCCAAACATATAAAAGGCACATAAATCGAAATCTGTCACAAAGAACATGCGCAGCCAATAAATTGTCTTATCTCAATAGCAGCGACAAGCGTTAAGGAGAGAACGCAAAGTGGTGCGCCAGAGGGGTAGGGAAGCGCACAGGGTGAGTAAGAGGCGTGGCCATTGGCTGCAGTTGAACATGTTGCATATGCAATGCAGTGCTGCCCGTGTATTTGACTGTGTGTATACGTATTTGTGTGTGATTGTGATTGCAAATGTGTGTGTGTGTATTTTATGCTTTTCATCTGCTGCTGTTTTTGTTTGCTTTTGTTGTTGCTGTCACATTGGCGAGCAAATTGAAATTATTCCGTTGGCATGAGCTGTGATTAATATTTCTTTTTATTTGCATTTAATTTTTTTTCTTCCGTCTTTTTTGTATTATTTTTATCATGTTTCATTCAGTAGTGCCGCGGCAAATGTCTGCGAACTTTCTGCATTTGTAACAATATTAAAAATATTTAATTAATTAGAATCGTGATAAGGCACAGTCGGGATAAAGCAATAAGCCTATCGCATTTAAACACAATCAATCAAATCAATTTATGGTAAATGCATGTTTGTTAAACAATATAATCATGAGTAAAATTACGAATATACAATTATTACTATTCTTTTTTTTTTAAGTTTATAGTAAATTATCATCTGTGTGAGCCAA
Source organism: Scaptomyza graminum (assembly GCA_018901835.1). Classification (NCBI taxonomy): domain Eukaryota; kingdom Metazoa; phylum Arthropoda; class Insecta; order Diptera; family Drosophilidae; genus Scaptomyza; species Scaptomyza graminum. Next base: position 1,846,613 of record JAEIFL010000302.1, read on the forward strand.
CGGATATTTTTTCAATGTTATAGCACGATTAATAATATTTCAGTTTTTCATAATGCTTCATATTTTTTTAGATATTTTATTTTAAGTTAACTTAATTATGCGGTAAAGTTTTAGACAAAAATAACAAACTCATAAATTAAACACAATGTTCCATAGTTACACACTTTTAAATCCATAAATCACACATATAATTATGTAAATCTGAAAAAATATGGCCCGGCCAAGTTGTAGGCTTCATCACTACCACAGGACTATCCTAACACCAACGCCAACACCGTTCCCTTCATCCTCCCTACCTACAGAACCTTCTAGCCCACACCGAACTGAAAACTGAAACTCAACGAAAAATTTGGGCACGTGTTTGGCTTGCCGAAATCTACATAAGCTGGCTGGCAGCCAATTTGCTAGAGGACTAACTAGCCAGTAAGGCAGACAGTTTTGGTCGTCCTCCTGCCAAGAATAGTATGTAGCTAAACGTTTGGCTCGCTCGCATTAAATATAGAAAGAATGAAAACCAAAGAAATGAAAAAATGCCAAAAAAAAATAGCTGGTTAAAAAATCTGTTTTGCTAGCATTTGCATGGCATGCGTGGTTGTCGTACTCCTAGCAGTTCTGTAGGTCCATTTTGCATAACTTGGCAATACACAGACACACACACACACGCATACAGACTTGGACACCCATAGCATATTTAGTTATTGGGCATGAGTTTGGAATGTGTATATATATATATAAATATACATATATATTTCAAGTTTTTGGTTCGTTGAGCTTATGTGATTTTGACAGCCAGTCACAAGTGCTAGATCCTAACGAGGGGGAAAAAAACCTATGAAAAAGATATGCATGCATAAATTGTGATAGGTGGTAAAAAACAAAGTAAGCCCTCTTTTAAAGTTAAAGCACTGTCAGCTGTCATGAAGATTATGTTTAAGCATTTTTCAATGCATTAAAAGCTTTAAAAGCAGTGTACAAGGTGGTCAAGAGTGCATGGTAGCTCTTTCAAATATAAAAATATTATTTATGTTATTTTTGTTGTTGTTTGTCTTTTTCATCGCTATGTTTATTACATTTGCATATTATTTATTTACATTCGTATATATTGTTATGACTTCCTTTTGCGGCCATGAAACGCGCACACTTCAATTTGCTGATTTTTTGGTTGGCTGTGCCTAGAGCTTGCCGAGGCATAAAAAACAGTCGCTGCCTTGCAGTGCTTATTTCATTAGCTATTCCCTTAAATTCTTACATATTTTATTTTATATTTTTTTGAAAGGACAACAAGCCGCCTGGGAAAATATGCTATACACAAGATGAAAAAAAAAATAATATAAAAGGGAGCGGTGGCATCGCTTTAACTACCGGAAATTTCTTTGTGCTGCTTTTCATGCTCATTTGTAGGCGACCACGCCCCATCCACATACACGGACACAGTCGGTGCAAAACACGAAAGTCCACACTCACGCCCGCCCAATTTTTCGCTGTTGACAATTTTGGCGGTTGTTGTGGCAACACGTGACTGGGATGCGTAACAGTAACACCAACAACCCCAACAACAACAACTGTTAAAAAGTTGCTACAAGTCGAGTCGAGTCTGCGACTTGGTTACTTTTTGCTTGCCTGTGACTCAAATTATTTGCTCCCGTCCTTGCACCCGTCCTTGTGCTCGTTCACGTTCTGCAGTTTGTACGTACTTTAAACTGACTGCCATGGACCGTTGATCACATTGAAATCAGTTTCGAAAATAATTCGCCGCTGAAATTCAATTTGTTATTTGTACATGAAGCCATTAACGCTTGGATGGCTTTGTTTGTGATTCTTTTGCCTCAGCTTCAGCGTATTTTTTGCACCAAAAAGGAGACATTTTTATTTAGTCGTAAGTAAATTATATCATTAGAGCTTATTATGCCTTACCAGAAAGTCGTCTTTTGCATTGTATAAGAAATATGAAAGTATCCATTAAATATGTAAATCTGACGAGTGGCACTTAACTTTGCGAACACGCAGAATTGCTCTTCAATTAAAGTTGTCTTGTATTCAAATGGCTCTCAATGTAATGCGATGACATTAAATTGTGAAGTAGGTTTGATAACGGATACTAAAAAAAATATAAATTAAGACAATATTTGAATTTCAAGATACAATTTCAATGTGATATATATGTACATATACATGAAGCTATTAAAAAATCAAAACAATTGTACCTTCTGTAAAGAAGTAAAGAAATATGCATTTAATTTTACCCTCACTAATCGAAGTCGAACAAAAGTCTGCCTCTGCTTTACAGCGTTTTAAAATCTAAGCGTCTCATACTCTTAGACAGGCAAAATTTATGATCATTGAATTGACAAAATTTATGGTTACCTTTTTTCTAAACTGCCTATAAATAGCACAGGTCAAAGGCATTTACTGAGTACAAATACACAGGGGATTCTTCTCATTCGTTGTATTGTTTTTACTTCGAGTATTGGCCATAAATCTTGAAAACTGTTAAGTGATTTCCACCTGATGCTGCCTTTTGGTAATAGACAACACGTCTAGACAGGAGTTAGACTTATCAGTTCGATTTGCATTATATCTGCTAAGTTTAAGGCTGTGCAATGAACCACAATTCTAAAGTTCAAATTCAAATACAAAGCCTTAAACAACAACGTGCTCAAGCCATCGTTTGAGCCATTAATGACTAGCGTTAGCTGAACACTTGCGAATTGGGCCAAAACAGTAAGTTAGGCATAGACAAAGCGCTGCTGGGACAGATCTCAATGCACGCATAATTTATGACCCCAATTGTCTACTGGTGCTGGGCGTAACGTGGACCTGGTTGGTAAGTAAGTATCTAATGGGGACGCTCGGTCGCTGGGTACACAGATAACGAGACACGTCAATTCCCGCTAATAAACTCAAGAAGGATTAATTTTGTGATTTATGAGCAGCAGTGGCGAGCGAAGATGCTGCCGAAGGCAGACGCTAAACATCCACAAATGACCATTACGGCACTCCATAAAAGACTCCTAGCAAACTGTAACAAGAAGAATGTTGCATATTTTTCAACCGACACTTGAACATTAATTTTGCAGGCATATTAATTAATGTTGCCATAAATCTTTCGCGTGCTGCTAGTATTCTAAATGTAAATTTTAGGTAGTTAAACTGCGTGCATTTGAAATACACATTGATTTTTGTTTTGTTCAAATGTGAAGAAGGCTTAGAAAAGTAGCAACGTGGTCGATAAAATATAATTTTTTCTAGTCTGACTTTCAAGAGCTTATAAATAAAATTAAAATGCAATTGAAATGTTTCCTATATTAAACGAGATTGGAAGTCAGAATATATACAATAAATAGAACAAGAAGGTGAAAAAAAATACAGAAAAGTGAAAGCTACTTGTAATAATATATAGCACCTATAAAATATTGACAAATGTAACACAAAACTGAATGTATCTTAAGCAGTGTGTATAGACAACAGATATCAGTTTCAAACTGGATTGGCTTTAAAACAAGATAATTGCAATAATAGCCAATCAAACTATGTAAGTAGCTATTGATGTTATGCATTTCACTGCTTTAAAAACCAAGCTACTTTTTAATTCACCAAATAAATAATATTGGTGCACAAAAGCAACGGGAATTGCCTTGGCAGACAGTTTTTCATACAGCCACGTACATTTGCCGTCATCTCTTAAATGGGTACGCCGGGCGAGAGAGCTGCATGGCTTCACTCACAACCAGAGATGCCAACCCTCCGTCTTTTTACGTAGATCTCCGTATTTTAAAGACGATCTACGTGTCTACGTGTAAAGAGACTAAAATTACGTACTTTTTAAAAAAAATTGCAAAATACCCTAATAACTAACATTTATGGTTAATATCAATATAATATGAATTATATAAATAAAATGATAATGTTTATTGGGTTAGAAGCACTTAATTCCGTTTTCAATAGGTTGGCAGCGCTAAATTGCAAATAGATTGGCAGCGCTTACTTTGTAATTTGTGATTATTTGTGATTGAAAGTGGAGAAAAAAAGAATAAAGGTAAAAGTAAATAAAAATGGACATCGAAGATTTAACAAGTGACAGCGCAGAAGATGTAGCAAATGCAACTATTTTCTGAAATAAATTTAATTAAAACTAATAATAGAAATAAGTTAAAAACGGACACTTTAAAAGGTTTACTTCACACAAAAAGTGGGTTAAAGGAAAACTTAGAGCCTTCTGACAACCACCTAAAATACTTTAATAAAAACATATACAAATTTTTGTAAAACTTGTTCATTAATGTGTATAAACAATTTGAACAATGTAATTTTCTTTTTAAAACGTCAAGAGAAACAATGAAGTACAGACAGTTAATTTAAAATTTTATTGTTTTATTCATTTTTTTATTGTTTTTAAATTTAAAAAACAAGTACAAAGATCTACGTATTTCAGCAAAATTGTGCTACGGAAAAACACGTAGATTTTGGAGCCAGCCAACGTAATTTTCAAATTTTGAGTTGGCATCCCTGCTCACAACGTACGTTTGACTGAATGCATTCGAATTGAGTTGAATTTAGTGAGTTCGAGGCACGCAGTGAATGAATGAATTGAATTATGTTGTGTGCTGCGACTCATAACCAAAGACATTCAGTGGAGTGAATTAGAATGAATGAAGCGTAAAACGGAATGAAAAATTTGGCAAAGCCGAAGACATTCGAATTACTCGAGTTATGGACGGGGGAAAAAAGCGAACGAGATTGTATGTTGTTAGTGTTTCGCTGTTGTTTTTGTTGTTGTTCACAACAACAACAAGCCGGCGTGGCATTCGAATGCATTCAATCGGCATTCTTTCATTCTCCCGCATTCCCATTCATTCCATTCGTCTTTTTTCGTTTGAATGTTGTTGAATGCGTCTTACGCAAGCGCATTCATTCACTCACATTCATGCCGTTTCGCATTCAATTCAATTCAACTCATTTTGAGCGTTGTTAATTCGAATGTGCCTTTTTTGAAATTCATGCAGCTCTCTAGTACGCCCATATACATAAGGCATAGATAACCAAATATATGTAAGTATATAGCAAGATATATTTAAATATATGGTACATATCAGTATGCATTATAAAAGCGGGGTAGAAAACAAGCTGTTAAAACAGCTGCCACGCAGCGCAGCTTTAGAGCTGAGGGTAGAAGTAGGGAGACAGGAAAGCGCCCTTACCAAACTGACAGTTTCTTGCCTTGACTATAAAAATTGTTTGCTGAGGCATTAAATTGAATGAAAATTTATGATCTTTTCATATTTACTTATGTGGTGCCAGGGCTCGGTATCAAGCATGAAAGGAGCAGCGTGTGGAGCTGGAGGAAAAAAAACAGAAACCAGTATGTGGTCTCAACCATTTAATGGGCGGCGTGTGTGTGTGTGTGTGTTTATATATTTCATAAAATACAGAACATTCACATATTGTACCACGGAGATAAATAGCTTTAAAGTCGCACAACAAACCAAACAAATTTGCCAAAGTCCACAAGAAATCAATCAAATCAAAGACTTGCACACACAGATATATATGTATGTATATCCAGTAACTGACCTACAGCAAAAGTCAGAGTTCAGTCTGCTGCCATTTATCATAGCCAATGCAAACAAAGTTGTCCACACTGCGAATTGGCCGCAATAATAGAGAAAAAGGGAAAGGAACTTTGTATCTGGTCAGCACTTAGCTTCACTGCTAATCATTGTCATGATTTTCTTTTTATTTCATTTTGTTTTTTTTATTGTTTTGTGCAGGTGACAACATTCAAAGAATTCCTGAAATTTGTTGCAAGCCGTAAGGCCTAAGTAACTAAAGCTAAAGCACGTCCTGCGGCTGTGGTGTCCGTGACAGGTCTAGGACCTTGGCCTTGGTCTGCGGCTGGCACATCTCTCTGCCTCAGCTTCTGCTGCTAAGAAAGATTAATGATCCCAAGTGTTGTGGCAAAGCGAAGAGCATTAATATTGCGGCAATATGCAAAATACTACGTGTACAACATATACTCGTAGTACAGTCAAAGTGTACATAATTTGTAGTTTGTCATCGACTAAGCACAAGACAAGGTCTACAAAAATCGCATGAGGTTGCTCGCACATATACAAGAATTCCATAAGATCACCTCAGCGTTGTTTGTTAAATCATACTAAGAATTAAAAAAAACCCAATTATTGTGCGTGCAATGAACAACTTAAAGATATTAATATATATTTATTCTATATTTCTATATTTTCAAAACGTTTGTTTAGTTCTTCCTTGATTTCTGTTATTATATTTGATGATTTTTTAACTTTAAATGTCAAAAAAAATAAAATGAGACTTATATTAGCTTGATTAATATAAGGGCAATCATTTAAAAATATCTTTAAGTTTATAACAGAAGTTTTTTTTAACAATATGATAAAGAAGATTTAAATGGGCAGAGTTTAATTGATTTCCCACATAATGTTCTCGTTTTATTTCCATGTTCAACTTCTGTGTGGGCGAAACCTTTAAGAGTAGTAGTAGTTTAACCAGACAAGATGCTAGCAGTTACTTATCTCTTTACATGCCACAATTCAACCAACACACGCAAACACACACACACACACACACATCTAGAGCAAGAGAAAGAGAGTGTGGGGAATGATAGACAATCGCATATGGCAAGTGGGTCCATAACTCTCGGTGTTGTCATGTCGGACATGAAAGAACCTGCCTGCCCGCATATTGTATGACTCCAGATCTCCAGCTCGCAACTGCAGCTGCAGTTTTAGCTTTAGCTTGGATTTTGGCCTGGCCTGGCGCATGTTCACTTGTCAAAATACGTTTGTTGCATGTAACTCAATGTCGGTTTAGAGCAGCGACTGCAACAGCAGCGCCTGCGATGCTGCAGGCAGTTACTGAGGCAGCTGCTTTATGCGCGCACTAACACAAATGCACAGCGACGCCCCTTGCAACATCATGAAAGACAAGCGCAGTGTCAAGCGAAATAATAGTAAAAGACATGAGCAACGACGCAGTGACAACGAAAAAGACGTAGATGGAGACGAAGATACAAACAAAGACAACGGCGAGCTGAAGGTGGTGCAACCAATAACAAGTACAGTAGTCGCTCAAATAAAAAAATTAAATTAATATTTTGAATATTTAAATAAATGTATTCAAAACAATCTAGAAATTTATTGTAAATAAATAAATCGATTTTATTTTTTAGAGAGAAGATGTAGCGGAAACTCTATTTGTATATTGTTTTTTTTTTTTTTGTTGTGCAACTTCTGTAACTGACAGGCATCTAAGGAAAATGGCCCACAGTGATTTATTGCAGCACTCAGCACGCTGGCGAGGAAACTGCCACTTCAAACGAATCGCGTCCTTTTGAAGCAGCCTCATCGTCAGCAGCAAGCTCTCTGCTTTTCTTAAAAATAATCATCAGCTGATGATGAAGCCGCATGCATTTGGCCAATCGATAGCTTCTTTTCAACACACATACATACAAACATAAGTATGTATGTACAAAAAGCTGTTGTAGTCAAAGACGTGTCAACAAGACTGCAACTTCCGACAGATGTAATTTTTGTGAGTTGAGCATTGTCAACAAAGTGGAAATCTATTCAAATAGGTAAGCACAGGTTGCAAATGTGTGCACATATATAAGTACTCTTTAAAATGTGTGCAACAGTTTGAGAATATAAAGAATAGGCATATGTTTCTAGGCATATGAACATAAATTTTACCTTATACATATTGAACTATATTTGATTTGCAATGAACAATATTAAAAGGCTATTTTTTCACTTTTGTTGTCTGCCACAACAATAATAAATCAAAAGTGAGGGCAGTTTGTTTGGTGAAGTTCTTGGAAAATTACTCAGCTGCTTGTTATCAGGCTGGCAATCAATTCGGGTTTTTTTTCCATTGTATTATTATTTTTATCAGTACTATCTTCCGTTGGTCCTTTGTGTGTCCAAGTCTTTTAAATCTAATCAACGGAATTTCATCAGCGCAAGTTTTAATTAAAATAAATTACAGCAACAGGCGAAAAAAACTTGGCTTGAATTCGCCGACGGCTCCTGAGAAGGGTTTTTTTTACGCGCAGGACAAGCAAAATGCCAGCTAATCATATTTTTGGACTTTGGACTAGGCGCTGAAGACATATTTAAGCTGCAGACCGTCGAAAATACACTGTTATTAGCAATGTCATAATTTCATTACTGTCAACAGTCGCCTGTCGTCGCTACGTCCTCATCCACAAATCTCCCTCGACAGCGCCTTAATGTTCCCGACTTTGAGTCTCCTCTAAATTACACACGCGTGGCAGGTCTATTTATTACCGTTAGCGGTAATCCTAAGCCACGACGGCGTCAACTGAAACAAAAGCAATAAGCGAGAACTGAGAAGACAATAAAGTCCAAGCTATCGTATACCCTAAACATATAATTAAAGGTCAACAAAAGAAATAAACCAGTTCATTTATGGTTTAACTCTTCACAATCCGATTATAATCAAAATATACCGATTAACGGCTAGAAATGTTGTTATATTCGCAAAACTTATTCTGCCAAAGTTTATTTGTTATTGTTTACTTAAGAGCTTTTCCACCTTTGTTAGATTTTCATCAATGTGTCACATCCTTGTACATATAACCCAGCTATTCATCTCCAGTGTCTCATAAGCATATCCAACATTGGGTGTACGGTAGAATTGTTGCCGCTCTCCTTTTTCAGTAGCGGCTGTCGCGCATTTTTTTCACAGCCAATATATCATTATAATTTGCATTTTCCCTCAATTGAGTAAGTAGCTAACGGAAGCCAGCCGGAACACGCCGGAACAGTCAAAAGACTCAGACAGTGACAGAGCAAAAAGAAGAAGAAGAAGACGAGAGAGTGAGAAGGATAGAGAGAGAGAAATATAGAGAAAGCTCTCATTCGTTGGCAGCTGTTGCCTCACAAATGTCTCAAGTGGCAATCAAGGCGCTTCCATTCAAATTTACGTCGCAACAAATTACCGAGCATTTGTCAACTTGTCACGCCCCCCCACCCACCTCCTCCTTCAACAAACAGCCTCTGGCATACGCTGCTAATTCACTAGTGTGAAAAATCTATGCTCGCTGCTAATGTGCCGCGAAATGTGTTCAGGAATCAGAAGAAAAAAAAATAAAGGGAAAATACTCACGCACTTTGATAAATTTTTATGAAACGCTTCGGCGAAAAAGTGTTGACAGTCTACAAATGCGCCAATTTATATTATCAGCTAAAATAAGTTCATTAGCGAATAAAGTAGAAAAATGCAATCTAACTAAATGAGTAGAGGGCATAAATATCAACAAAGTCAAGAACAAGATCAACGAAAAGAACCATTTGAATTTATGTTTTAAACTCCTTATTTAGTTCAGCTCAAAATGAATTGGCTATTACAAGACATTTTAGATAAATATCGGTAAGTTTTGGATTGGCTCTGAACTCATATGTGAATCTTAAATAATAAACAGTACGACCTCGCTCAACGCAATCCTTGTTACACGCAACTCCTCAAAAATTGCAACGCCCGATTTCATAACTTCGCGAAAAAGCTGTTCAGAAAAGAATAAATTTTAACAAACAACAGACCACCATTTCTCAGTTTTGCAAAAACCAAATAAAATAAGATAAAATCATTGCTTTGAACACAGATTTATTCGATTTACTTAAATTTTAACGGTTAGCAAGGGCATCTCTTTTTGGAAATCGGTTTCGTGGCCAACAGAAAATTATACCTCGCAACCACTTCAGTTTTCGCAATTGGCCAAATTTTAATAGGTTGCGTTGAGCGAGGTCGTACTGTATTTAAATTTGCGTTCGCATCATTAATTGTATAATCAATGCATGCTTCTAACATTTCGATCAGATGCCTATGTTGCTTTTATCTACTTTAATGCATTTAAGAAAATTTAATTAATTTGCTTTTGTTGCCATTGGCGTTGCCAAATGCAACTTTGTTGCCTATGGAGTGAGAATAAGCAAATTTTAATTGCAAATATTTTCGAAAAATTTCGGCATAGGGCCAAAGGCAAGCTGAGCCAGAACAACAAAGTTGCCAATTCTGTGGCTGTGGTAGAAAACTATTTGGCGAACAGCACTTGAAACATTTAAGCGTCTCACCTTTGACGTTTGCCCAACAAGAGAACCGCAAGAAATAATCGAGCAAGAGACGACGACGAAGAAGAAGATGCACAAATGGCAAGACGTGGCAACAATATTGCAGAGGCGAGCTGCTGACTGGCCAAACAAACGGTAATTTCTCACCTATTTATGGGCGTAATAAACGTTTATGATGATGTCTTGGCCTTCCTCTAGTTGTAAGCTGTCGAGTAGACAGAGCCGGGCAAAAGTTAGATTATGCCTGTATGGGTGAGAATCATTAACTATGTGTGGGTAAAAAGGCAACAACAATGTTGCTAACACACACACACACATACTAAAGTTTAAAAACATTTAAGCACAGATGCTGAAATTCTATCTACAACCTTCAAACACTGCTTGCTACATTTTTCCGTTTTAAGGGGTGCCACAAATGATATAAGGTCATTGGTTGTACGGGCAACTCTTGCACCCTTACAAATACATATGTAGTTTGGTAACTTTTCACTTAAACTTTGGCCGTTAAGTGTTTGCCGTAAACCAACAAATATGAGCACGACCAAAAATTTCCCAAGAGAGTATGGGGCTTCAAAGTGAATAGTCAAAAGACGTGTGTTTTTAAAGCACCTACACATAATTACAAGCACTTTTAGGACAAATTAAATAAAATTAAAAGCTTTGGGGTAGATATAAATCGAATGCATGAGGATATTTTTCTATCCTCTTCAACAATTTTAGGATATTGCTTTCTGATCATAATGATTAAAATTCTTTACATCAATCGATTCTGATAAATAGATTGTGATGGTCTTCGATCTACAATGTAATCTTTTTGAGAAACAAAAAACAAATTGTGCAAAATCCTCACAAAAGCAAATGACAAACAACAATCAGAAAGCTTTCGTTTAAAATTGCATTGTAATTGAATTGGAATCAATGCAAATGTAAATAAACAACAGCAACTTTAGGGCTTAGCTATCACTGGACGGGAATTCAATTGTATGAAATTAATATAACACAATTAATGCAAATCAAATTTCAATAAAGTTGAATGCATTTCAGTCAACAATGCTGTGTATTCAACAAAAGCAATATCTGTTTTTACTAGCAGCTGCAATATGTTTCAAGCCACACTTCAGACAAACACACACCATAGCAAAGTAAACAGACAGACAGACACACTGTCACAGATAAGTGTGCATACACCGACAACATTAGCAGCAATAACAATAAGAACAGTGTTTGGAAACAAGTAGATGAAACAACATTAAAATTTGCTTAACCGCTGACTAATAAGCATTTGACTTTGCTTGGTCAACAACAACAACAGTTACAAGAACAACAACAGTAATGAGCTGGGTTGATAGCGGCACCAACAAAAATATCTTCACATTTGTCATGATTTGTGGCAATTGCTATGCACAACATATGCAAACTTTAATTAATTAAAATTCATTGGGTCTGGGAATGATTGTTTGGGTTTCATGGTAGACAAATCCAATCACAACATTCAAATGGCATATTAACTTACTCAGATAAGAACAGCCTAATGGTAAAGCTACGCGAGATACTCTGTCTCTACTTCTGTCTGTCTGTCCATCAGTCTGTTATGTTTGCCTGTCTGTTGGTAGGCAACAAGAACAAGAGCTTTAAGTGTATTGAACTGTGTTTGGCCTGCAATTGTTGTTTTATGAATTGATGGCTCTCATATTGTCTTGCTTTGGCCCTACATCTACGTATGTAAAATCCACAACCGAATTCCGAATTAATGTTTATGCCTGCCATATTTGCTCAAACAGCCGACAAGATAACAGGCACTAACTGACCAAGGCAAAGAAAGAGCAACATTCAACAATGTTCATACAGACATAGCGCCTGCAGCTACCTGATTATTTGATTTGTATTAACTTACCACACACAACAGCAACAACAAGAATCGGTCAACATGCAAGCCATCCCTCGACAAAACACATTTTTCAAGGACTGCCCCTTAATTATGCAACTGATGGCTGCTCATTACAAGCAGCTAGTACTGCAATCGAAACTGCAATCAGTTTAGCAGCTGATAAATCTCAAAATGCAGTTCATGAGTTATTCATCGACTTCACAAACCAAAATGTTTCTTTGCAAATTTGGCTAAGCCTCATTTTTGTACCCTTTGGATAATGAATTGATACAACAGCTATTTTTGATAGATATTGATAGAGATATTTCAAAAACTTAAACTACATGGTAAACAATAAAGGACGAATATTTGCAATAATATTTTTGGCATTGCATAGTCCAGATATTTCTGATCTATTATATATTCAACAGTTTAGTCAATTTATGAACACCGAAATTAGTAACATGACTAAAAAGCATAAAATAGTTTTTTGATAGGATACTTAATTTGATAAAAATTTAAAACATTGTCAAACAACATTTAGAATTTATTTGTATATCGCTGAAATTGTGTTATTTTCATTGGCTTTTATTTCCATTGGCATTTGCAAAACCGAAAAATGACCCGAAAAACCAATATCCACATTACGCAGCAACCGAATAGGTCACAAATTGTTTTATTTCAACACTAATTTGGGCAAACATTTTAATGATGATTTCAACTGGAGCCCTTTTCTGTTATGGAGCTTTTGGTTGTTGTTGATTTTCCAGCACAGAATGGCAGACAAAACCGATTTGCTTGTGATTTTTGTCCGAAATTTTAATTATTCAGGCAGCTGTTTTGTGTTGCCCACGCAATTAATCAAATGCTAAGCAAATCTTAATGCCCCATAACCACAATTGTAATACTAGTTGGAGCTGCCCCAAATATTGTTACTCGAAATTTTCCTATTTGCTACAACTACGTAAATTGTGGCAGGCAAAGGTTTTTGGGCTGTGGTTAAAATGTAAAGAGGGTCGAGAGTAAAGAGAGGGAGTGCGGCTGCTGTTACATTTATGAGGCATGTGCGACAACTGTCGAAAAAGCCAACAGGAGACGTGCCTCGCACCCAAGTCAACTCAACGCTTGACATATGATTGAAAACTTTGACTTTGCTGCATGCGGCAGCGCCAAAGAAGGCTAACCAAAAAACAAAAACCAGCAACAACAATGAACAACTATTTTCCGGACTACGAATATAACATACCCTTACATTCATCCAGGTCCAGGTTTCCAAATTTTGATGACTAGAAAACCGCGCATTTTAATAACTTAGATCATGAATTTGTATATTCTTGCAGATAAGCCATAAGGAGTCATAATTAAGGCCTGTTGTCACATACAACTGGCTGATTTTGCGTGGGTTGCCACATACAACCGAAACCGAACGGAATAACGGAATATAAATATCTTTTTGTTTACATTCGCTTATTTTCATCCGCGTCGCGTTACTACTTTAAATTTTCCTCATCCTCCACACTCAATTTTTTTTTCTAATTATCAATTGTGATTACGCATAAAAAACATACAGAAATGGCCAGCGTTAAGTTGGCTGCGTTTCTAGCAATCAGCTGATCGCAAATCAGAGGAGCACAAAATAAATAATCGAAAGGCAGAAACCGAATAAAAGCAAAAGTACTTGTTTCGGTTGCAAATGTACTGAATTCGGTTTTGGTTTCGGTTTCGGTTGCAAACGTACTGAATTCGGTTTCGGTTTCCGTTGTATGTGACAACAGGCCTTTAGTGTATTTCCCATCAAAATTATAGTACTCTCAAGCAGGGTAGTATAAAAGTTTAAGGTTGCCGGAGTTTCCAGGTTGTCAGGCCAAAACAAGTACTCAGAATCACTCTGCGGTTGTGTGAGAAAACTTGTCAAAGTCTCGAGCTGTGTGTGTGTGAGTAAGTAAACGACATATGAGTGTTCATGCGTGTGTGCTTGCGGTAAGTTTTTAATAAAAATGCTTTTGTTTTATGACAAATTCCAGGAAAACATAAAAAGCGCTGCAAACACAATGTGCTACAGAAAAAAATAAAAATTAAATTTCGTATCAGTTTAAGATAAAGGTTACAAATTGCAGCCAAAGTAATAAGGCCAATGGCCAAAATAGTTGCTGTTGAGAATGATTAATTGACAAGTTGTTTATATTGAAGATTGATTAGGGTTCATCCAAAATGAGCTGATTCATATTTTTTTATATTGTTAAGGTTTAATTAAAATAGTGATATAAATGTTGATGTAGTAATAACTTAATAGACAGGCGCACTGGATTGAGTTTAAGTAGAAAAATGTGTAAAATATTAATTAAAATATATGAAAAATTTTAATGGTTGATTTTGGCAAAGTCTACAATTTCTTTTTTAAAATTATTTTAATTTGTTATTAAATGCATAGCCGTTTAAACATTGTTTTTATTTTATATAAAAATATGTGCATATTCATTTGTTTGACGAATTTGTTTTTGCCTCTTAAGAAATTAAATAATAAATGGCTATTAATTCTCAACCATAAATCGTTCATTGTCTGTCAATTTGTCAGATGCGTGTGTGGGTTTAAAACAAAAGAAGAGAGACAATTATATAATATATGTTGGATTTGCACAAAAGGCGTTTTATAATGTTTTTTTTTTGTGTCAGCGACTTTAATCAAGTTGATTAAAGCAAACAAAAGATGATACAGATGTGCGTGCATATTAAAAATGATTCCAACAAAATTGTGTAATTACAATAAATTGCGACATTTAACTGCAATGTTTATCGAGGCGCAATTACAATGACAACGATGTGTGCAACATCCAACAACATCAAAAGCAACAGCAGCAACAGCAGCAAAAAGCAACAGCAAAAGCAACGGCAACTGAAACAGCAACAACATCAAAATGAGCATCACGACATTGGTTTGCCAAGCGATTCGCATTAATGCGCATAAATATGAAATCATGCGTTAAGATCAACAATTCAACAATTAAAACTTAATTGCATTAACATGAAATGTGCATCATCAACAATGGGAACCACACCGAACACTGAATTGAGCCCAAAAAAGCGTTGACCGTCTCACACATTTATACGAACAGCAGCATCCAGTTGGGTCCTGTGTTCAAGGCAATCACTTGTGCAAAATGTAAAAATAAAAAAAATATTTTGAGATAAGCTTGCGGCCAGACGCTTGGAAAGAATTTTCAATTATGCAGCAAATGAAATAAATTGCAAGTTGTGGAGTTTTGGTTTGCCGTGTGTCATAAAAGAAGGCCAAGGATAACAGACCAAACAACCAAAAAAACAGCACCAACTAGTCCTTACAAAAAAAAAAAACAACACTTTTAGCAGCAGCACTGCTGCTCTATTAGTTTAATTTATATAAAATTGTTTTGTGCGGCATTAAAGCCATAAAAAAGTTTGACTCAAAAGGTAACACACACTCGGTTATATATTAAAAGGGATCAGGGATATTACACATACTCCCCCACAAACACATATACACAAACATGGTAACATAGAGTGTGCGCTATAAAATTGTGAGGTTATACTCGTAAAAACCAACACACACTCTCCACATGCCCTTGCTCCCATCGCAAGGTAAGTTAAGAAAGGCAGCAGCACAGCTGGCGTCGCTGTCGCTGTTGCTGGCGGCGTCGCCAACCTCAAAATGCTTAAATGGCTTTTTTGTTACACGTAGCAAAATACTTTGTTGTCTATATATGTGTGAGTGTGTGTTTGTGTGTGTGTATGAGGCAGAAGGAGTGTATCTGCTTGGGTGGCTAAGGTTGCTTTTGGGTTTTCTCCGTTTGCATTTGGCATTGGCGTGCTGGTGTGAACTTATATTACAAACTATTACTGTCAAAAAACACGTTTACATAGCACAAATACACACTCTCTCTCTCTCTCTCTCTTTCACACACACACACACGTATAAACTCACCCATGCTGCCTAAATGCCCAGACAGCTGGGTGTGCCTTCCCCTCTTTGTTCGCCTCTGCTCCTGCCCCCTGGGACATTCGCAGTTCCAGGACCTTAGCTCCAGACTGCTAGCATCGAAGTGTGTGTGTGCCTGGGGTTTTCCGTACTTGTAGAAGGTTGTAGCATCTTGGCGCTTGCACATACAACAGCAAGTAAAAATTTTGACAAGTTGCGCGATTGATTGACTATTAAATATGCTGTACCAACAAGTTTAAGGTGATAAACATAATAAAAACAGATTATGAGAAAGTATGCTGTTATTATAAAGTTAATAAAAAACTTAGATTGTTTCAGTATACCACCTTTTATTATATTTTGTTTTACTTATTTGCTTTATATATTTATGGAAAAAATGTCTCTGCAATTAGAAAAGAAATTAATTTTTCGTAGAAACAAATTGGCAAACCATCTTTCATGAGAATGTCAGCTAAGATAATATTTTTGTAGTTTCGTCAATCTGACCCATGCTGCAATACTTTTTTGCAGGGTATCAAAAATTGCTTTGCTGACACAGTTTGTGGCAATGGCTCTGAGCTTTGGCATTAGGCAATGTGGACGTGGCTGCTACAAGGTGTTAACGGGCGGCCTTATAGACTTGTCCATAAGCTTCCGCCTAAGACTGTTTGTCACTCACACTGCCTAACTACCCCTCTCTTTTACCTCTTGCCCCACTTCATCATAACTCTCCCGATCTCTCAGACGTCGCATCAGCATTAGTTTTAATGCGTCTTCTCACTGAGGGCCAACAAACTGCACAACCATTGCGCTCCTCTCTAGGCTAGGCAAAACCACGCCCACGCTTTAAGCCTGCCCATTTCGACGAGCATGTTTTGGTAGGCAGTAATAATTTACATAAATTTCATTAGCACAGCTGGCAATCTACAGTGGCTTAAAGCTACAGAGCTACAGCATTCCATTCATTCATTCAGTTGCATGTTGTGTGCGATTATGTGTGTTTGTGTAAAATTTCATTTAATTTGCAAGTTGTTTAATTTATTGCATGTTTACAATTTGCAATTTGTACAATTCGATTTAAAAACAAAAAGACACAGAGAGAGCGAGAAAAAGAGAGAGAGGACAAACACAAAAACGCACACGACAAAGTTGCCAAATGAAATTAAATGTGAAACGGGACTCAGTCTGGCCAAAAAACATGGCAAGCTTAACTGTGTCTTGTTATTATTGTAACAGTTACAGTTTTGTTGTTATGGTTGTTGGGTTATTGCGTGTCAACGCTCAACGCTATCACTTAACTGTCTGTGTCATTTGGGGTCACGCCCCCATTATACCTCCACAGTCCTAGCCACTTGCCACTTGACTCGCTGCTGCCTTTGCCTTGCAGCCTTCGCTTTTGCAGCCTTTGCCTGTCCCCAAAACAGCCTACCACCTCAACAACTTATTGCTCATACACTTTAGACTAGTTTGCCTGTTTGCTATGCTTGTTTGTCCACGGCCTCTGTGTCACTTCCACGCCTCATCCTCCTTAGCAGTTTGTCGTGTGTGCCTTCTGTCTTATGCAATTTTTGTATATGTCATCTTTATGGTAGGCTGACAAATGAATTTACCTCGTATATAATTAAATTGCTTAGGCAACCGAAATTGCAATACTTTATTTGCATAGTTAAGCTACTAAGTGCGCATTTCGTTCGTTGCACGGTACACAAAATATTAAAAAAATTTATATATCACAAAGAAAAAATATTTTTATTTTTGACATACTTTTGGCTGAAACTTTTCTAACAATTGATTTCCTTTGTAAAAAAACATATAATTGAATAGCGATAGATATAAATAATAATATATCCAACGCGTCATTCTATTAGTTATCAACAAAGTAAGTCACTTTAATCTTCGATATCTTTATTTTTAAGTTAATTATTCAATGTAAGCCTAGTTCACAATGAAGTCTTCTTTGTAGTTTAACATTGATAAAATTTAAAACATAAATAATAAATATAAAGCATTATTCAATCTCCATTTGAACCCATAAGTCTTAAGGCAGCAGCAATTTGGATTGCATTTTTTTATCACACATTTTAATTTTTTTCAGCCCTTTGTCATCGATTGGCATTCTGCTAACAACGAAATGAAATTAGTTGTTTTTTTTGTTTATTTTTCTTGCTGATGCAACATTTATGCACATTCCCAGCTATTTGTTACTATTCGCTCTTGCCACTCTGGTCGTAAATAAAAATGCAAAAACAGCAGCAGGCGTTTTAGCTAAAAAGAATTTAGAACATTTAAGAGAAAGAAAAGTAATGGAAAGAAAGAGAATGAAAAATAATGGGGGTATTGGTTGCGTACAAGCAAAAGTGACACATTGAAAAATTAATTGAATTCTTTTTGGTTTGATTTTGTTTGGCTCCGCCGCAAACTAAACATATAAGCCAAGAATTTTTGTACCATCGTAATTTGGCTAATTTAACGGCACATTCAGCACACAAATAGCTGCCAATCATGAGCCCATTCTCTCTCTCTTAATGTACCCCTGACCCGAAGCTTTTTGCAGTGTGATCTTTGGCTTGGCCCAAAAACATCAATTTATGTTCACGTATACAAAATTTATTTATTAACCCCTTGAACGCTGAGACTGAGGCATAAAGAGCAGCAGAGAGATAGGGAGAAAGAGAGAGCGAGGTATGTGTGTGTGTGTGGAAAATTAAAGGGAACCTGACACAGAGCAAGACCCGAAACATGTTTTTGTGCCAGCCGCAGCATCTTGGCAAATTTACACGAATGAAATAAATTTAAATTAGTTTTAACACATTAAGCGTAAAAAGGCAGGCCCTAAAAGTCAGAAATCGACATTGTTTTTGTTTTTGTTATCTGTCTCACTCACGCATACACTTACATGTTACATATGTATTTATGTATATGTTTGTGTGCGGTCGCTGTAAAACTGTTGTAACATACGCAAGTATAAACTTTAATGAATTTTACCAAAATCCAAGTTCACTCACACACACACACACAGCTTACACATAGTGTATGCTAGGGTGTGTGTATTTGTGTATGTATTTGCGTAGCTTTGTTGCGCTTACACGGCGCGTTTGAAGTTATTTTGCTAACCTTTTGCCACCATTTGGTTGCCATAGAGCTGTCAAATATTTGCATGAAACGCGTGCGAAATGAACAAAAAAATGGAAACTTTCGATGTTAGCTGCTGCTACCAAAAACATTTTAGTTTGGTGAGAAAATTAAACGCACACTCAAACACACATATGTACTACACACATACACTCACACACTAGGGCCAGACAGCTACATATGTACATATATATTTTTTGGTTGCCGTTGACTGCGACTTTTTGGCACTTCGCTGCCAACGGCGACGACGCGACGTCGTTACCAGGCCTCTTCAAACTTGTAAACCGCAGCGGCACCAACTTTCGGCAGGAAGGGGTGAGGTCGAAGTATGTGGCTTAACGGAATGAGAGGGGGTAAGAGAGATTGGGAAAGGGACTGGTCTTGGGTAACGCCCTCATCACATTACGCATAAATTTTGCACTTTACAAATTTGCCACGCACACGTTTGCGGCATTTTGCGTTACATTTACACAACGTGTATGTAAGTTGAGAGTGGGAGTTGGTTGGGTGGTGGTACAACTATACATATGTAAAACGTGCGCCATTTGTCAGAATACAAACACACACAAGGTGACAGCGTGCATACTTAAATGTTGTTAGTTAATGTTCGGTCGTCTTTGTATGTTAAAGTGTAAGTGGGTGTATTTGAGTTTAAAATACTAGTAGTAAGCACAAAGAACATGAGAACGCAAACTTATAGTACAATCGTAACTCCAGATTCATACTTTAAAACTGAAGAGCTAGTTAAGGATTGAAATTTTGATTCGAATGTTGAATATTATACCATAATATGGTTGATACCGCGTGCCTGCGGTGAATCAACTAAAGCCGAGTTCTAGGGTCAGCGAGCCGTTTCTAGGGTCAGCAAGCCGTTTTTTGCGCACTTATATCGCCGAAAACGTGTTGGTGTAGTTTTAGCTATTTATTTTATATTTATTAAGCTTCAAACTTAACTTATTGTTCAATATATATAGCGTCTCGTGTGTCTTAAAGGCTTAAGGCGAAGAGATCGCATCACTTAGCAACTCACTTTCAATTTCATTTTCACAATTAATTTCTGCTGCCTTCGTTCTTTCATTTACAAATTACAGCTATTTCTCTCTTATTACAATTTACAATCTCGATCACTTCTTGGCTTCTTGTTTCTTATTCTAACTGTGCGACATTGTGACGTCACACATATTCAGCTTTCTATTTGGCTGACGATAACTAATATAACGCAAGCCTATTACCATGCAGGGCTGCGTTGCAGTTTTGCGCGGTAACAATGGTTATATATAAAAATTACATTTAGTAAATATACTGTGTTATTATATTTTTTAAAGTGTATTATATCATTTTATTTTTAATTGTTTTATCTTTGCAGAATAAACCATTAATCCAGCTTTTAACAAATGATAACAAACGATAACGAAGGCTTTTCAATAAAACCCTTCGTAAAATTCTGCATTATAAAACTGGTATACGTTTCGGACGATTAAAGATGTTTATGTAAGCTTCAATCAAAGAATGCTTAAAATAGCTACGTAAATCATTAACTGTAGCATTTATTTCATTGATTTAAAACTTTACAAACAGCGGCTATATTTTATTATGACGCCAATAAATATCCTTCCAGTACATATGTATAAGCTCGTGTAAACCACTAGTTTCAACATTTATAAGTATGTAAATATATTGTATCTGTGTAAATTGAAAACATAACTAAGCTAAACTTATTTCAAACAAGCACCTCCTACCCTAATAAACCTTTTAAACAACGCAGTTCTCAACAGTTTTCAATCTATTTCAAAAACTTGCGCTCACACAACCTGCCACATCCATATAAACACATGTATTTCTCACCTCAGTTTTAGTGTTTTCCGGGGGAATAGTTAAAATTTTGGCCGAATGCCCGTAAACAAATTAGAATCCGGCGCCCCCAACGTATGCGTATTACGTGTTGTTGTTGATGTTGCTGCTGGCTGTAGCTGGTTGTTGGTGCTGCTTGTAAACTTGCCACGCTGTCAAAATGTCAATTTTTGGGGCCCTGGGTGCCACAACGACCCGCTTGAGGAGCTAAAAAATTAAACGAAAGTGTAATTGGGCGTCGCTGGGTTAAAAGAGGTTTGAACGCGTTTTTCAACGCCCGCCACTTAGTTTTAATTAGTGGGTTAGTTGGCGAAAGCCCACGCTCCCACGACCCAACTTCCATTCCCCTCGTATCTTTGAGATATGACGAAAATTGGTAACGCGGCAAAGATTGTACAAGTTAAAGCAGCGCACGATGCTGATTGGATTTGTCGGGCAGGATTGGGGATTCCGGGGTTTGGGGAGACAGTGCTATCATCCATAAATAATAAGTGCAAGTTCACAGCGGCGCAGCGCCAAAAAGTAATCAATTGCCCAATAAACCCCAAATGCAATTGCACAATTAATTTATTATTAGCTGCGATTGTGTTAGAGAGAAAGAACCCTGTCCGATTCCATACAAACTTGTTCCGGCTCTGTAGTGAATTATTGGACTTTTGGCGCTTGGCCCGTTGCATTTTAGTGCGGCGACCTAATTGCAAAAATCCTGCAGTACATCGACGCTCACAAACTGTGCAGCAGCACTTCATCAATATATACTTATTTATTTATTTTTTTTTTGTACGATTTTGATATTTATCAATGTTTAAGGATGGACTCCTTTGAAGTTTAGATAAATATATTCATGAACTTATATCAAAATTTCTGAATTTGTATCACAGTATTCTTATTAAGCTGAGGATTATAAGCACATGAATATTCTTCATTAATTGCTGGCAGGGTATCTAAGCAGTCACCCACACGTCCAGCATATTCCTTATAGATATACATCAATCAATTTTTCATGGTGCTGCTTTGACATTTTTGCCAGCTATACCAGTATGGAACATATAGTCATTTTAAAACCTGTTTCAAACAATTTTAAAATCGCAAAGCTTTTAGTTTAAAACTAAACTCTAACGTAGCGCACAAACTTTCACACTCAGTCGAAAAAGTTTCATATTTTTGGCACTCCGTTGAAATCTGAGCTGCATTAGAGATGCTTGATAATTAGATTAATTTTTGTCGCTTTGAACACTTATGAGTCAGTCGAGAGCTTTAAGTGCCACCCCATTTTTTTATATTAATATATTATCAGTTTGCTCTCAGTGCGAACAGTTCTAATGAAGGAAAATATATTCATATATAGTATTTACAGACATGGTGCTTTTTATTGCTCGGTTACCTGGCAACAAAGCTTTTAGCGTGGCTGACAGCAGCCTCTTTTATATTTTCTTCCCCCGACAAACCATAAAACATTTCTTATTACATGGAATTCATTCAAATTGTCTATGTATTGTGTGTGTTTGTATATATGCACTATGTGGCAGCAAAATGGTTTATGAAAAGCAAGCAAGAAGTAGCAAGCGCAGTAGGCAGGCTGCAGACCGCAGTCTGGCAGCAAATGGCAGCTATTACTTACCACTGGCAGATACGCCCCTCTGCCCATGCCACGCCTCCAAATACACGCCCCCACGCAGACAACAGGCATTTAAATTGTCATGGCAGACAGCGAGAACATGGATAAACATACATATACATAACGCAAGGGCAACAAGAAGCAAACAGAAAAGGCTTCGTCGCAGACAGACGCTAAAGAAAAGGAGTCGCAACTTTGTGCTTTTTAATTTTCGCTTTGCTGGTACATAAAAAATTATCACAGCCACAACAACAATGACAACAACACGAATATGAGGGCGGCAAACGTATTTACACCTTGTTGCTGTTACATTTGCCATATGCTTAATGAGCAGCACGGATGTGGCAAGGAAGCTATGTCATTTTTATGTTCCTTTTTTGTTGTTGTTGCATTAACACGTTTGCTGCCAACTGTTGCTAGTTGGATGTTTTTGTCCGTTGTCGCAGGAAGCTGTCAGCTTGGCGCCGTCGCATAAATTCAATTAGCAAAGTGTCCTCAACTTGATGCCACAGGAAAGGCAATCGGCGATGCCAGGCGCTGACCCTCCAACAGGCTTAAGCTCAGTACCAGGAATCGACTATGTCCTTGGCCACATGTATTGGTTTTTTGTATTTTGTTAGCCTTTTTGACTCACAATCAGCGCACTGAAGCGCACATCCTGTCAGCTTGAATGAATGTCGAGATCTCGCACAAGGCAGAAACAACAACATTAAGGCTAACGTGGGTAGGGCATATACATATACTGTATCCAGTTCTTGATTTAAACAGAAAGTGAAATGCACACAAATGGAATTCGAGCTACATTCTCCTGCCATGCAGAGCAATGGAAAGGCTCTGTTTCTCTTGCCTGCTTCTATTTTTATGCCAGCTTATATTTATACGATAGCTGACAGTAGCTGCTGGCTTAATGAATACCCTAGCTGTAAGCAGGCTAATGGCATACTAAAACTATATTTAATTACAATCCAATTGTCTTAATGGAATAAAGCCATGAGGCAATAAGCATATTTTAAAGTTTGTTTTCACTTCATATCCGTTATTCATTAATTTTTTTATAGGCCATCGCTTGATTGCTTACTCTGAATTTTGGAACTTTCTTGTTTGCTTTTCGGTTTCTTCTCATTTTGTGCAAGTCAATTTCGGTTTAGTTTGAAATGATTATGATTTGATGCGTGGCACTGCAAGCTAATGTACTCACACCGCTCCAAATTGCATTTTTCTATATTGCTATGGACTTCATAACAGTTGTTGTTGTGGTTCTTATTGCTGGAATCATTCGATTGGCACCTGCATTTGGCTGCACGCAAACCATTTATATGTATCACTTGTTGTTCTGCGTGCAAAATTAAACTTTTTAGTTATTCTGTTAACTCCAACAAACAAATTAATATACACTGTCAAATATACTTACTATCAAAAATGAATTAAATGCATCAAAACAATATTAACAACAGAATAGGTTAGCTTAACCTTCAAAAATATTGTACATTATGTAAAATTAAAATTATTATGAAAAATTATTGGCATTACGTAAAACCATACCCTACTTTCATGGAACTTCACCCAAGTCTAAGTGTTTTATTATTTTGTTAAGATCTTGCTGTAGTTCACATGCAATAATAAGGCTATAATAATTTAACATTAAATTTTCTGTACTCATAAGTTAGAAATCGTATTTTGTTTAATTTTCGTAAACAATTTCATAACATAATCGGAGGGTTTTAAGGTATATGCATCATGTCTTTTGTTAGGGTATTTAATCATATTCTGTGCTTTAAATATAACTACTCCCATTCAAATGTGTTATGGATTTGTTAAACTTGCTTAAGAAACTGCATTTTGCAGCACGGAACTCTTGCACTTCTCGCAGTTATGGTATGGTCGAGTACTTCGCTAGCGTAGCTGGTGGTGTTGAAGCTGGGGTGTTGGTGGTGGAGGTGATGTTGGGGCTAGGACTGCTGCTTTGGTTGGTGGCCTTCCTTTGGAGTACGACTACTTCGGTGTAATTGCCACCAATGTTGTTGTTCGTACTGTTGTTCCAGTTGTCGTTCAGTCGCTGAGCAACCACCCAACTCACCCGCTGCTGAGCCACTAAAAACAACCGCAACACAAAACTATTTTGTTCACGCAATGCGAAAATGTTTCGCTAGTGTTGTTTTTTTTTTGTTCTAGTTTTTGTTGTTGTTTCGCTAGTCGCGCTGGCATTTGGCGCTACGTATACGCAACGTATGCCAGGGCACAATTTGCATTTGTATGCACATTGCAGTTACAAGGGCTGGAGCTTAGAAGAGACCAGGGATGGGGAAGGGCTGAATTGTGCAGCTTTCATTTGGTCTCCTGAAATTGCTTTAAACGTCATCATCACTGGCACCGACTGGTGTTATTGTTAGTCGCAAAGTGTTGTTTGTTCGTTGTGTTGTACAAGTTTATTAATTTTCGAATATCATTTATCCCCCTGGCTCTGATTTACAAATCAAATTTCGTGTTTCAAAAGCTTTGTACACAACATGTTGACGTATTAGTTTGGAAATAATTTTCGATTTGTGTTTTAAACATGGCGCCCCACCACAAGAGACTTAGGCACGTGAAGCTAAAGAAAACTATAAAAAAACGTCAGCAAAAATGTAAGGAGAATCAAGATGCAATTACGCTGATAAAGTTGCGCATAAAAATTATGAAAATGGTGATAAAGGATTTGCTTAAACGTCTAGAGGCTCGCAAAAATAGGAGATAATTGTAGCATTCAGCTGCTCTACTTGCAAGAGTCATCGATGGTTTGCAATGGCTTTAGATAACACATTCTTATAAAAAAAGCTGCAAATTTAAGTTACTTGAGTGAATCTACAGTCAATAAAAGTTATATATAGAACTCTAACGTTCTATTCTATTCCCGCTACGTTGGTTTTATTGATCTCATTTCTACTGGGCATGCTATAAAATCAAAGCCGTCTTCCCCCTAGCAACAAATCGCATCTACTTAAACCCGAAAAAAATGAAGAGAAAACTTTCACAGCATTAATAAATATTTACAGGCACATCGCGTTCTCATTGCTACGCTGCGGGGCGTGGCTGGCAATGAAATCAAATCAAATATGCGCGCTGACGCTTTATATATCTTCATCCACACACATACGTATACATACATACAGTCCGAAGACTGTCCAAGTGTCTGTGTCCCAGTGTCCATTTGGTTGGGCGTGCTCACAAGAATTTAAATCATGTGCTCATCGAGCTGACTTACATGCTACTTACAAGCCAAAGCGCCTATATGTATGCCCATAAAAGGGCAGTAGACTGATGTGATGGGATGAAAAGAAACAGGCGACGGAAACCCAAAAATGAAATGGAATGGTCTCTGGCGGGCAGTTTGGGACGACGACTCGCACACATAATAGACAGATAGCCCCTTGCCGACGACAACAACAACAACAAATAACAACGACAAAGGCAACACGCAGTTATTATTCGGACTGTTTTTCGGATTTTATGCACACGGAATTTTTATGAGCTAATTTAATTTATAGTTTTATTATTATGTGTAGGACAAAATACAAGAGAAAGACGCGTCCAGTTTACTTGAGACATATGAAAAACGACTCGTCTTCAGCCGTTTCAAGTGCGAATCTTGAGGCTATTATAGCCAGGCCAGCAGATGCAATTGCATTAAGTTAGCTTCTTTGTCTCCCTCCACCCTCCTCTGTCAAGTGCTGCCAACTTGTAAACAACTTGAAGTGACGCATAAATTTAATTTAAACTGTCTGCTTGCAAGTCGAAGCAAGCAACAGAAAGAGAGAGAGGGAGAGAAAGAGAAAGAATAAGTGGGGACGCAGGAAAGTGTGCTACGATTTTTGCACTGTTGATTTATACGCTAATAAAAGCAATTTCACTGAATGCCAAAACGAAAGTCACAGAGACCGAGATGGTTTGTAAGGTCCTGCTTTTGACATTAAAAACAATCGGTTCAAGGGTTCTTGTTATTGTTGCTATTGTTGATTCTGTTTGCTGCCAGGCTGAGAGACTAGAGACACGCAAATGAGCAACGGTCATTTGATCTGTGCCAAGACGACCGCTTGAATTTTCACTAACGCAGCTAATTTAATTATTTATTTTGAATATTTGGCTACTGAATTGAACTTGACGTTTGTGCTTTATGTTTGGTTCAACTTTACGCTTTAAGCTAGTCGGATTAAGTTTTCATTATGGCCGTGATAAAAAGTAATTTAATAAATAATTGCAGAGTTCAGCCAAACAAATCTAAATATTAACATTAATCAGAATTAATGCATTTAAACACAGAAATCAAGCAAATTTACCCGATTCTCTTACTCTTTCTCTACCTTTCGCGCTGACTGCATAATGCAATTAACTTTACAATCGAATTAACATTTTTCTGGCACTTTGCATAATTCTATTGCCATTTTATGCAATGTTTAGAGCCTGTAAAGCATTTAAACAACATGAATTTTAAAATTTGTAACAATAAAACCTCGTTATGACAACAATAACAACTGCAACATCAACAAACGTGCTTTCATATCTAAATACAATACGAATAACACCTGCTCTTACACCCTCACTCACTGATACACATATTTTTGCATTTATTTATACAAACATATATTAAATATTCAATAATAGAATTTATCATCTGCGGGCTAATTCAAAATGCGATTTAAATGAATTGGTCAACGCTTAAGGCAGCACACAACTATAACAACAAAGGCATAAAAAAAAAAAAATTAAGCACACACGAACAACAAAAACAAAAATAAACCGCACCGTCCAAACAATGGAAAAATGAATGCCCAGGTTGTTAATATTTCACCTGACACACACACAAAAAACAATGCAAATGTACAAACAAACACACACACACACATACTTAGTGAAAAAAGAGAAAGAGAGAGAGATAGAGAAAGAGACAGAAGAGAGAGAGAGAGAGAGAGAGAGAGAGAGAGAGAGAGAGAGACACGCAAATACACACATGCCTTGGGGGATTAAGCTTTAATGAAGCAATAAATTTAAAATACGCTCTTTTTATACATGTCCAAGTACACAACAAATAAATAAAACCCTGTGAAAAAGCGCTTTATTGCTAGAAGAAAAGATATCCTATTTAAAATAAATCTAGGTTAGTTAAAACAGATAAAATATTTAATCCAACTTACAATGCTTATTCAAATATTAAAATTTTTCAAACATGAACAGAATTAAAACAAACTTCTTCGAATATTTTCTTAGTACATTTTTTTATGTTACATATATATACATACAACCTAATCTGATAGCATATATGTATGTTCTAGATAATGATAAAAAGATTTTATATAAAGACATACCAATTTTTCTAAAAGTTTTATATTCACACATTTATCAGCCTTTATGCTAATAGGGTATTTAAAACAAGCTCACTCTTTTGCATTTGGTTCGTCGACTCTATCTTTCAGTTAATCTCTCAGACTCTGTCGCTCTCTTTCTCTCTGTCTTTCTGTTGATTCCTCGTCGTACTGATTCCATCTTGCTCTACACACATGTCTCGTCTGTTTGTTTGTATAAATACATAAACTTTTTTAAGCTGTCAAGTGATATGACAAAATTGATATCCGAGTCATTTCAAATGCATGCAAATATGGCACTTCGACAGCAAAACAAAATTAAAGGTTAATACCAAAAACAAAAAAACCGTCGAGGCAAGTTTCTCAGTCAGTCAGTTATTGGGCCACAATCATAACAACAAGAACAACAACAGGTCATGGGTAGCAAAGTTCACAGCACATTTGCATAACTACGTTTATGTAATGTAAAATGTCAGCGACAGCGTCAAGAACTCAATGTCGACTCTCACTCACTCACAATTATAGGAATTGTTGTTGCAATTTCTGTTCCAGTTGCCTTTGCAACTTTTGCAACGTTGGACAAAAACGCATTCAATTCGCCATCGTCAGCGTTGCGAATTTATTGTGATTTTTATTATTTTCTTCTCAGCTCTTGTTGTTGTTTTCTTTCTTTTTTTTGTAGCTGCAGCTCGAAATTGCATTGAAATTCATAACACATCTGATGCATGAAACGCCTGCAAGCAGGCTATGCAAATTTCACGCATTTTATTGCAGCCCCAGGGTGCCACTGGGGTGCACACTGGGTGCGGTATCGTTGGGGTCACACAAGCAGTCGAGCACACAATATGATGATGGATTTATTAATTATAATTTTACTTTTATGCGGGACACAGCTCTTCTTTTGCATCATATTTTTTGGTATTTCTCAATGTACGCTTTTTTCTGAGCTCTTGTTTTTTATATGCGGAACTTGCAAAGTGACTTTATTGTAATTCAAAATGTGATGGACAGTAACTGTGTTATAGATGTGTTCGTCGTGTAATGGATTGGGTCAACACTAAATTAATCTCAATTATAAAATTCAGCACTTAATTTATAAATCTTCACATTAAACTAAAGTAAATTTTGTTCTCAAGATTGAGTATTAAAGGAAAGACCTTAGCATAAAATTTCACAATCATTAAATGCAATAAATGTGATTAAACTTGTTGCATTGACAGCGCATATATTTAAACGCTTCTGATTTATTAAAAGGTATTATTTTAAATCAAAAAACGAAAGAGCTTAATGATCCTTAATTCGTTCTCCTTAGTTTACTTCTTACAGTACACACACTCAGCTCAATTTTAAAGTCAAGCCAACAAAGTCTGCAATACGCTATGCATTATATTCTTGTGTAGCTCTTCTAGCTTTGCCAAAGATCACGATTTGACAGGCATCCGTTGTGTTCCAGTCGACTACAGTTCTTGACTTACGTGCTGCACTCCATCTGTGTCAGAAATTTTCATTTATTTTTTTTTTTTTTTTTTTCAACTGACTTTTGGGAGTTGTTCCCGTTCAAGTTATTGCTGTTGTTGTTGCTGTTGTTGTTGTTTGACTGGCTGCACACAATTTTGATGCATTAGTTTTCAACTTAACGCGTTGATTGTAAAATATATATATATATGTTGCAGACACACACACACACACTCGCTTTAACTGCCATCGCAAAATGTTGCTTATGAATTATTATTAGCCACGCACGCATTTTGCAACATTAAATGGCACTAAATTTGTTGTTGTCTGTGCGTCTATTTGCAAATTGCCAGCGCTAAACTTTCCAAAACAAGGCAGGCGTGCCTTGGGACCGTGAGGGTGGTGCGGAGTTGCGGTATGGATCCAAATGTGTTTGGCCCACTGGCCATATGCTCTGTTGGCCATTTATGAGTGATTTGCAGGATGGTTTCGGTTATGGCTGCCGGTTTTAGCTTTTAGCTTTTCAGCCAGCCACGGCGCTCCAATTTCGCATTGCCAAACTTATTTTCAAGTGCATAATTCATTGTTTCGCCCACATTATTTTCCCTGTCATAAGTTGAAAAGCTGCTGCTGTTACTACTGCTGTTGTTGTTGCTGCTGCTCTTTTAGCTGCAGTTCAAATTGACTAGAAGGCATATGAAATTAGTTGTGTTTGCTGACTTAAGTCGCAACTTTACGAGTCGTCGCAACTGCTTGTCAACAGATATGCAGCAATTTTGGTTGAGTTGCACTTTTTTTGCATATTTAATTGCATGTGTCGCTGCAAGGCTTCCTCGAGATGCAAGACAGTGATACTGTGTAGTCATTTATCTACTGTGTAAAACAGAGAAAAACAAAAAAATTTATCACAAAGAAATATATGACCAAAAATCTTGAAAACGTTATCAAAGCAATTTTGATTTTAATAAATAATGAATTTTTTGTGTATGTTCATTAAGCAGAAAACAGACTTTCATAGTTTTCTCTCTGTGTATTTGTTGCCTTCAAAGTGAAGCCACAATTTGAGGCATGCAAACCATTTAAAACTTTTATCAACTCCATGACATCGCTGCAACAGAAACGAGCTCTGACAAGAAGCTCATTTTGTATCTAGTTGGACATTAAAGTAATGGACATGGATGTGATCTCTTATTCTATCTATTACAGCTGACTGTTGCAGCCGGAGCAAAAGCATCAGGAGTTGCTTTAAGCGAATTCAAACTCGATTTGCACTCAAAACTAAATGTGTTTGCTTTTCACTTGCAGGCAAAAACTATTTACACAACGACAGCGATGGAAGCTTTCTTGGAAGCCGAAGGCATTGTTAGTTATTTACATTTCGCAGGTAACCAGCCACCTTTCAGAGAGGAGGGAGTGGCTCAGTAACTTCGCGATGCGCCTGGGGGCAACTATGCAATCCACTCAATTATCTACAATGTGCAACATTTTGTGCACTTTCAGTGCTGTGGGGCATCGTCAGGTTACTCGTAGCAATAACAGTTCCAGCTACAGCTTCAGATACAGCTCCTCGCCCAGCATTCAACACACACACACACACACGCACACACAAAAGACAGACACAAATAACTTGCAGCTGATTGTTTTGAGTGCATTCATTTTGTCTGCCTTCAACTACCACTTCACCAGCTCCCTGCGAATTTCAATTGTAAACAAACTAGAAATAAGTTTGACCCAGCCAAAAGTTTTGCCTTGACTGTCGCTTCCATTGTGCAGTCTTCAATTAAATCGATTAATTTGAAAGCAACAAAAGTTCTTATAAATGGTAGACGCTTCGGTTTGTTCATTAGCTATATCAATCCAGTTGCTGGCAACTTGCAACAACTTCTATCGCTATAGAAAACACTTTTTTTTTACTGTTTACTTTTAATTTTGTCGTTTGTCAATTTGATTGGCATTTTCGCATTTTCTCTCTCAAAAATATTATTATGTACAAAAATAGGTAAAAGAAATAGATGCAAAGTGCAATTGTTTTAGTTTGTTTTTAAATATATCTAACCCTACCCTACTAGTTTTCATGCTAAAGCCTTTACCTTTTCGACGTTAATTTAAATCTTGTTGTCGAATTGTTACTTTTTGTAGTTAATCCAAATGTTAATTAATAGCAAATTGCTTTAAAAGTTAGGTCAATAACACACAGAGTTCTTGATTTGAAAAATTTGCAGAATTTAAATTGCAGTAAAACACTTCTTTAACAAGATTTAAAAAAGTGCTAAAACATTTGAAAGATATAATAAAATTGAACAAGTTATGGAGGTGTTGATATTATTTTAGCAATTCGAAAACATAATTTGAATAATAAAAATTGGAAATGCATATAAAATAATGTAAATATGTTGTAGCAGTATTATTTTCATTTCAAAGGTTAAATACATTTTTACAGATTATTTTTATAGTATGGTATCCATTTTGTGTAAACGGTTTCGCAGGTTTTTCAGCATATCATTTTAACTTTTTGTTATATTGAAAATTTTTGAATTTGTGCAATGTATGATAGTTTTTACGAATGCAAAATTGTTTGACTCATATCAAAATAATTCACAATTCGCGCCTTGCATTTTAAGCAATAAGTACATATATCTTCAAGGCTGTACAATAAATATTTGATGTACTGACAAAATATTTTTTTGGGCAATAATCCAAAATACCAACGCAAAATGGTAATGCGTTGTTCTTGCGTGTGTGTTGGTGTTGCTATTGTTGTTGTTGTGGCATGCAAATAAATTAAATGCGGCTGACATTGCAATGCATTGTTATAGCGCTTTTGTTGTTAGACGCGCGCCCCACAGTTGAATTGTGTGTAACAAATGACACTGTGGCAATTTGTATAGGCTAATCACACCAAAGACAGGACGACATACACGCACATAAGTACACACTCACATACTCGGACACAACGTACACGCTCACATAAACTGGGCCATAATTAAATGCCTTCATGTGCATTACCAATACAATTAGACGCATTAAGAGCGTACAAATGTGTGTGTGTGTGTGTTTTAAAAGCAGTGTTTAAAATGGCGCACGTTGATCGCATTTCGATGAGCGCTGGTCTCCATGAAAGCGCTTCAAATGACCTACAAATAGTGCCATGAATTTTTGCATTTTCGATGCCACAAAATGGGGACAGTTTGCGCGTTAGGCTGCCTAGAATAACACACAAAATTTTGTGGCCAATTTTCATCGGGCAATCTCATTTGGGACACTTGCAAATTTATAGGAATTGCTCTTCAGAGCTGTGCCAATTGCAGACAAATCAGATTCTACACGATAAACAGCAGCTTTAAATAAATTCTGGTTTACCCATTTTAAGAATAATCAGGCCGCCTCTGACCGTATCCCTATCATGGAACTTTCCATCCGTTTGATTTGAGCAAAAAATTTAATTAAAATCTACCATTTTTGGGGAGATTGCACAAAAAGAGAGCTTCTAATTAAAATGATTTTAAGATAAATAGCAAAGCAGCCTGACCAAAACATACACACGTGCAAGCACACACACACACAACCACCTACATACATTAACAAACATTTCAATTTACTTAAATGGCAAAAACATTTGAAAAACAAATGTGGCCCCTAGCCGGATTAAAAAAAAATCTATACGAAGAAAAATGAAAATTTGTGGCGCATGCAAACCCAAAAACGAAAAAGTACCAGCCGAAAGCAGCACACACAAAATCATGTAACCAAACATAATTTGGCATCAAGAAAGAAGGATGAGTTTTGTTCATGTTGTTGTTCGTTTTGCTGTTGTCTGTGTAGTACGTACAAGCACTCATCTCATATTTAACTGACAAATGAAAAAGAAATTGGCTTTCTGTTTGGGTATTTTTATACTCGATACCGAAGGTAAAGAGTATATTGGGTTTGTGCAATGTCCGTCATGGTGTCTGTCCGTCTGTCCGTCTGTCTGTCTGTATGAACGCAACTTTTTTCCACACCCTTCAAGCTAGAGACTTGAAACTTTTCAAATGTCTTTATCTATGGCCGGGACAGATAAAGTGTCAAGATTGGGGTTATACGATAACTGGGAGGCTAACAAATCGATAAATTCGATAACTCAAAATCGATAAATCCACCGTTTCCGCACACCCTTACAGTTAGAGCTACCAATTTTGGGGCCACGCCCACCCATTCCGCCCCCAGCCTCCCCGCAGTTTGAAATCAGAAACGCCTATATCTACCTCAGTTTTTGAGCTACAGCCACCAAATTTTGCGCCAAGATAGGTGATGACAATCCTCAAAAAAATGCATCAAAATTTGGATGCCGCACCCACCCATACCGCCCTTGCCCACCTCAGCCGCCCCAACTTTTCGTTAAAAGCGGGAATGAGTGTATCTTTCATGGTGTTTGAGCTACAGTCTCCAAATTTGGTAGGAAGATAACTGGTAGTGACCCCCAAAGATATCTTGGAGCCACGCCTTCCCAAGCCCCCCCTTCCCCAACTTTTAAAAACTTTGAGCTAGACGTCACCAAATTTGGTAGTAATATTGCAATTGGCATTCCACAAAGATCTGCATCAAAAATTTGGATCCACGCCCACCAAAAACGGCCCCAGCCCCCTTCCCTTACCCTTAACAAACTTTGAGCTAGAGTCACCAAATTTAGCAGGAAGATAGCTGGTGGCATCCCCATCTGTATCAGACAATCTTTGATGCAGCGTACACCCCTGCCGCATCCGTACCCCTTTGCAATCAGGCCTCTTTTTACCGGTTTTAATACTGGTATCGAGTATATCGGAGTCGGTTGCGCCCGACTGCAACGTTTCCACTTGTTTTTTTTAGCAAATTCTAAAAACTGTACTGTTGTGGCTGTTACTAGACATTAAAAGTTTTGCTACGGAAAACATTTGTTGCTTATAATATATTTAAATTAATTTAATAAGCTGATATTGGACAGTATTTGAATTAACTTAATGCCTCATCCAAGATTAGTCCTTTTGACTAACTAATATGCTCAGCATTTAAAATTCTTGCGAATCTCTGTACAGAAGTAGAAGCCATAAAATCAACTCAGTTTAAATAACAACAACATACACCAAATATGAAGAAAACTTATATTTATCAGGGTGCGTGGGTGTTTGGGTGTGTCTGTTTGGAAGTGTGCGGGCAGAGTCAAAGCAAGGGCAAGACAACATAAGAATCAACAACAAGAATTCAGCAAAATATATGCATATACATAAAAGTATAACCCAACAAACGTTATAACAAGAAAAAAAAAGAAAGCGTATCAAAAATTCAGTTGCTACACATGTGGGCAGGCCCAAAGAGATGGTGATGGCAGGCGGGGGTCATGCACTGCGGGGGTGCAGAAATAAAAGTAAAAACGTAAATTTCAAAACACACACTACAAACCTCTTCGACTTGACCTAAAACTACAAGAACAAATAGCTGGAGTGGTCAGCAAGCTAACAGCATATACAAAGACTACCAAAGAGACTGTTGGGCAAAGGAGAGCGAAAGCAGGGCGGCTGAAAAGCCGTTCATTTTTTATGCGCATAGCGGCACATGTTTAAATTAACATAAATCTAAATTGAGCCGCTGCCTGGGCGTGCCTTAAGTTGACATTAGGTAGCAGCATCAAATTCACAGTCAAACACACACACACATACGCAGATAGACTCAAAAACTCAGCACAAAAGTTGAATTTCATATGACCTCAAAACGAGGATAGCGGATTCAGATTGGTGGATTTGGCAAGCCAAAAAAGGGTTTTTTACGCGGGTCTTTTTACATAATTTTGGGTCAGGCACATAACTGTGCATGGCATAATAATGACGCGTGCCCAGTTGAAAGTGGGAAAGTGGCTGTACCTCTAAAGCACACAATCAGGCAACCAAAACGCTGCCGTTGCAACCACAGCCCAGACGGTCAAATAAAATCATATCCAAAAAAAAGAGAAGGAAGTCGTAAGTTCAAATCAAGCCAAATTACAACGAAGCAGAGTCAGGTCAAAGAATATCCGATTGGAAATGCATAAAACGCATAAAGTTCTAAGATTGTGGTAGAGGTGAGTAGTATAAGTCTTAGGTAAAAAGCTTGTTGAAAAAGTTGTTATTTTAGTCATCAAAGTAACTATCAAAATTGGATTAAACAAAATTTATGAATTGAAATGACGAATGTAATTTTATGAATTCAATTCTAATCGTTTTTAAAGATATTTCTTCTAAAACTGTTTCTGGGTTTAGGCCCTCACTCATCAATATTTCTGTAATGTAATATATTTAAAAATGTATTTGAAGTAAATGTCTTTGAGAATTTATCGTTTGATTAGGTGCGCTTGAGCGAAGCCCAAATTGTCTGCCCGACAATTTCCTGATGCTGTGCCGCAAAAAGGGAACACAATAATGAGCACAACATCTTTTTTCTGTCGATAATTCGGGTTTTCTGGAACACAATAATGAGCACAAAAATTTTTTTCTGTCGATATTTCGGGTTTTCAGCATATTCTGTGGCTTTTTCCCCGTGCTCTCATTCTCTTGCAAGCACGCATCGACGCATAAAGCTGAGCCCTAACTCATCTGTAATTCACTTTAACTGTCTTTACATGACCAAGTACACGTATGTATGCTAGTTGTCGTTAATATATACAATTTATCATTAGGCGCTGCACAAAATTATATGCCAACTCATTGTATTACCGATGTGACTTTGATTTGCTTTAAGCACTAAGCGGAAAGACGACAAAGTCCAACCGAAAATTAAAAAAAGAAATGCCTAAAACGAAAAAGAAAAAAAAAGAAAATGTCATAAATGTTAATTGCAATGCCATATACGCACCAAAACCAAAACCACAGTCGAAATTTGTCAGAAACAGCCTATGGGCTGACAGCTGTGCAAAATGAGTTTGACAATTATGTGGCTCCTAGACACAGACAGACACACTCACACACACAACAGGCCATACACACATATGAAAGCACAAGCAAATATGACAATAACTGCCCCGAAGCCAAGGCCAAAGAATTTTTGGGCATCAAATTCATTAGAGCCGCTTCAAAGTGCTAACGTGTAGAATGTTGTTGGTTGAAAGGGGTTGGTGATAGCGGGGGTATGTTGGGGAGCTGGTCTTCACTGCTGATGCTGCTCCTGCATGCAAAACGATGTTTTAATATGAAATTAGTTAAGTCTTTTGGTTTTTGGCTTCAGTGCGTGTTCGACTCTCGACTCTTGGTTCTCTCCTCGACTCTGGCAAAGTAAAACAAATACAAATTGCTTGCCATGTACTTATTTGGTCAACAAATGACAGGACATTCACACACAAATACACATGCACACAAACACTCACACACACATACACACACACACCAACCCACACATGTAGCAACAGATAGAGCCACAGGACACTGAGAAAACATATAGCCAACATTAACACAACATTGCGACTGTTGACTTACGCAACAAGAAACAGTTACATATACTTTTACCACGTCCTTATTTCCTCTCTTTAGTCTTTCTCTAGTCAATAAGTTGGTTTTGCTTCTCGGTTTTGGTTCTTTTCAGCACACAATGAAGACAAAGTGCAAATAATGCGAATTTCATTGACTTTTTAACGGAAACATTTGAAAGACTACCGCATGTCTTTGGATATCTTAGACAATTTCTAAGATATCCAAAGACATGCGATAAGATATCCATTGTCAAGTTTAATATGGTTTAAATGTTAAAGACTAGTGTTAAAAATTACGTTATTTTAAACCTTTACTAAATTTATTTTTAAAAAGTTGATATTAATATAGAAATTAATATAAAATAAATAAATCAAAAAAAATGTTGAAGACATGCTTTTATACGCTTTCTTGCATACATTTGTAAACGATTTTTTACTAAGTATGATCCATGCAATACCCAAATATCAAACAGGTTTCTGTACAAAAAAAAAAAAAAACAATTGGAAACGTTGCAGTCGGACGCAACCGACAGCGATATACTCGATACCAGTATTTATTTATTTATTTATTGTCAGCTAAGAGCAGCTGACATTAAAATGAAATCAAAATTGATTTAAAATAAAATTAAAAAAATAGTTAAATAATTGATTAATTAATATAGACTTATATAAAAATCTGAAAATAAAGTTTGGTAAAAAAATAATTAAAAAGTTAACGTTAAGGCTCTGGGGAATTCAACAAAAAATTTAGTAGTCCAACATTTGTTGCGTGGATTGGGAAAAACCCAGAAAAACCCAATCAGCCCAGCGTTAGATTAGTAATTAGTGGTTACGATTAGATAAAGCAAAAAGGATCAATCTTTTTAGTACTGGAATTGAGGCCTCAAAGGAGACAAGAGAATAAAGTTTGTTATAGTCAGAACATAAAACACGAAATGGTTCATGAGTTAAATAGTTGCTCGAGCAACGATCAAGGCTAAGGGGTACAAAGTTACGTGAAGATCTAATTGGGACATTTTATTTAATTTGACTCAAAAGAACTGATGAGTCGCTTTCACCATTAGGTAGGTTAGTAACAAAAATTACTCCATGCATAGTTCTACGGTTTAAAAGGGAGGGAAGATTAATCAAAAGGAGTCTACTTGAATACGGGGGTAAGTCTACTCCCGGAACCCAGTTAAAACATCTAAGGGCAAATAGAAGAAATTTCTTTTGAACAGATTCAATTATATCCTGGTGAATTGAGTATTGTGGGGACCACACACAAGATCCATACTCCAGGATGGGACGTACTAGGGATGTATACAGCGTTTAAGTGGTGTAGGGATCGTTAAACTCTTTCGACCACCGCTTGATGAAGCCAATGACATTAATGGCCTTATTGACCATGGACGAAATATGAGAGTCAAAATTTAATTTAGGATCAAGAATAATGCCTAAATCTTTGATTTCAAACACGCGGTCAAGTAGTGAAGCATCAAGCAAGTAGTGAGCAGTATGAGGGGTACTTCTACAAAAAGACATGACTTTACATTTAGAACAATTTAAATTGAGTAAATTAAAACGACTCCAGGCCGACAATGCACCCAAATCCGACTGTAGCAAGTTACAAAGAGAAGCATCATTG
Organism: Scaptomyza graminum; assembly: GCA_018901835.1. NCBI lineage: Eukaryota > Metazoa > Arthropoda > Insecta > Diptera > Drosophilidae > Scaptomyza > Scaptomyza graminum. The sequence continues at coordinate 1,885,025 of JAEIFL010000302.1, forward strand.
TAGGTTAAACATAGTTTTACATCATCAGCAAACATATATACATAAGAGTTAGTAATAACAGCTGGAAGATCGTTAATAAGCAAATTAAATAGCAAGGGACCAAGATGACTACCCTGGGGAACACCAGAGGTAACATAAATAGGTTTAGATATAAACGATTTAAAAACAACTTTTTGTGTACGACCACACAAGTCACAATAAGAGTTTTCCAATTATATTTAATTTTTGAAGCTACAGAGAATGACTAACAGAATCAAATGCCTTACTAAAACGGTGTACACAAAGTCAGTTTGCATTTTTTCTTATAACTTTTTTATAACAAGCGAAGTGAATTCAAGAAGGTTAGTGGTAGTAGATCTACGCCTAACAAAACCGTGTTGATAGGGTGATATAATTGAACTACATAAGTGTTGCAATTTGGAACATATAATTTTTTCGAAGACTTTAGGGATGGCAGACAACTTGGATATGCCTCTATAATTTTTAACGTTAGACATAGAAGAATTTGTATGGAGTGGAATAATAAAGGATTCCTTCCATATATCAGGAAACACAGATGAGTCAATTGACAAGTTTAACAATTTATGTAAGGGTTTACAAAGTGAGTCCGCACAGTATCTAAGTATACAACCTGGCACTCCATCAGGACCAGGCAAGTAGCCGGGCTTGATAGAGTTTAGGTCACTTAGGAGCGTACACTCAGTAATTACTGGGAAATTTATGCAATTGGACGTTTGAACTTGAAAATTGAAATTGATAGGAATTACTACAACTATATAAACTCGTTGAGTATACTGATTGAAAATACTCAGCAAATAGATTGGCCACTGCCTGATCAGAACTTGCTTTCGTATTATTATGACGAAGGCAAGCATGAAGATTTACGTTTTGAGTTAACAAATTTTTAAAACTGTTTAGGATCACGTGAAAAATTTAATTTACAACGATTAAGATAATTATCATAACAAGATGTGTTATCATAAAGAAAATTAAATTTTGCTATTAAATACGAAGATAAATCTAAAGTTGTTCCCGATTTTCTAAATCTTTTATAAGATTTTGTCTTCGCGTTTTGCAATTTCGATAGTTCCCTCGTAAACCAAGGTGGTTTATTATCACTTGAAGAAGAAGTGAGGGGAACACAGATATCCAAAAGCGAATTCAAGGTCCTATAAAATAGGACAATAGCAGATTCTATATTACTACAAGAATAAAGGTGAAACCAATTAGTATGTTGAAGAAGATAATTTAATTTAGTAAAGTTAGTTTTACGAAAACAACGGGTTTTTAAAGAACTTATAGGTGGTGGATAAGAGTTAAGAATTTCAAAGGATAATTCAAAGGTTGGATGATAGGTATCTTCCGGAAGCACCAGAGGGGGTACTCTACAAACATTACTAGAATCCGTATCGGACACAAATATTAAATCCAACATTCTACCACTACAGTTTTTCACCCTGTTAACTTGCGATAGGCCTAACTCCAGTAGGCCATCGATAAAATCATCAGAAGTGGCTGGTAATAGCGCTGAAGACCATCCACAGACCATACAACATTCGGCAGATTAAAATCACCAACCACTAACAGATTATCCATATCTGTCAACAATGACGAAACAAGTTGCAGGGCACTCAAATAGGATGAGTAAATGGTAATATCAGAATGAGGAGGAATATAAGAACAAGTAACATAAAATGAACGGCTACTAAGTAATATTTTAACACATAAAAACTCTAAGTCCGGAAAATCATGAAAATGAATCTGTTCAGAGGAAAAACAAGAGTCAACAGCAATGAGAACGCCGCCCCCCTTGCGTTAGGCGCGATCGCATCTGTACAAGTTGTATTTAGAAGGAAAAACAGAATAATCAGAAATATCGGGTTTTAACCAGGTTTCAGTAAAAGCAATTATTTGTGAATCAAATGATTTACTCCTAACATATAATTTAGAAGTTTAGTGTTGGGGCCCCTAACTTTTTTTAAGGAAAAACAAATTATTTTTTTTTTTTTTTTCCCCCGGGGGGGGGGAAGAGGGGGGGCAAAAAAACGGTGCCCTTTTTTTTATTTTTTTTTTTTAAGGTATATATTTTATCTAACATATAATTTAGAATTAAGTCCTCTAACGTTTTGATAGGCCAAACTAATTACGTTTGTTAGTTTTTTGCCACCGAGGAAAAAGAGGCCTGACTGCACAGGGGTACGCATGCGGCAGAGGTTTACGCTGCCTCAAAAATTTTGTGACGCATATGGGGATGCCACCAGCTATCTTCCTTCAAAATTTGGTGACACTAGCTCAAAGTTTGTAAAAGGTTGGGGAAGGGGGGCTGGGGGCGGTAAGGGTGGGCGTGGCACAAAAATATCTTTGGGGGTCGCTACTAGCAATCTTCCTACCAAGTTTTTTGACTTTATCTCAAACACCACGACAGAAACACGCATAGCCTTTTTTAACGAAAGCGTTGGGGCGGTTGGAGATGGCTAGTTTGTCGGGGGTTGTCATTACTTATCTTGGCACAAAATTTGGTGGCTGTAGCTCAAAAACTGCCGAAGCTATAGGCGTTTGATTTAAAATTACGGGGGGGCTGGGGGTGGAATGGGTAGGCGTGGCTCCAAAATTTTTTCAGGGAGGCCATAAGCTATCTTTCTGCCAAATTTGGTAACTCTCACTGTAAGGGCGCGCGAATTAGGTGGATATATCGATTTTGAGATATCGAACTTATCGATTTTCCAGCTCCCTAGTTATCGTAGAGCCCCAACCTTGACACTTTATCTGTCCCGGCCATAGATAAAGACATTTGCAAAGTTTCAAGTCTCCAACTTGAAGGGTGTGGAAAAGAATTTCGCCCATACGGATGGACAGACGGACAGCCAGACAGAGGGACAGACACCATGACGGACATTGCACAAACCCAATATACTCTTTACCTTCGGTATCGAGTAAAAAAAAAAAACATGTATTGTCATCTGAAACATATATTTGGTGAAAATTTCAGAGCTCTAGCTAGTCGGCAACTTCGATAAAACTTGATTACAAGAATCCGGTACAAACAGACTGACAAGTCAAGTTAAATAAAAGCATGTAAAAAATAGAAAACTTTAAAACGATCGAATTGGTGGTAAAGAAAACTTCAATTGTTTTGTTATTATTAATAAAAATATTCTACCATCGATTGATCATTGGACAATATAAGAAAAGCAACTCGTAGGGTAAGAAATACCAAGTATTTGAAAATATTTTATAAGCATAATTAATTTCAAATACATAACTTACTACGCTTTATGTTTTTTTTTTTTGTTTTATCAATATAACAATACCTCTGGGACTTCTGATTATAGCTTTCATTTATAAGTGTGATGGCGAACTGATATTTAAGCATTCAATTGGTCTCTTACTCGCTGTTTCTTCATCAGTATGCTTGTAACTGTGTTTCTCCCGTTTATTTATACACTCAACCACACAAAATGGTATACATGACCATACAAACACACACACACACAAAAATACATCACATGTCAAATGCCAGCCTGCCTGAAGTTTTTCAACTGTCAATTAAAAGCGAAACTAATTAAACTTTGCAAAAGAGCAAAGACGTGTAATTAATCGACACATAAAAGCAAGAGATTCAAAGTGAGAGAAAGAGTAAAAGCGAAAGAGAAGAGGAGTGCAGTGGAGGAGTGACTGAAAGGTAGCGCGCTTAAAGTTTAATTAAACTTTTGTGCATATACTGGCAGAAAGTGTTGGCGTCCAATGACGCGAACGATGACGACAATTATTAATCAGTTTGTGATTGAATGCAATAATAGTAAAAAACGGCGAAGAATTTTAAGCAAAAGCATTTAATCAATGCACAATCTAAAGCTAAAGATACATACACAAGTGCAAACGTTGTACAAATTTCGTTCGCATTCATTTCATGAATCATTTAGAGAGCAAAGAAAAAAAAAGACGCTCAGTCATCGTTTTGTTTGGCGACCACAACACCAGCCAGTAGCCATGAGCAGCAGCAGCAGCCAGTAAATGACAGAGGCACTAAAAACAATATGGCGTCACTTCCGGCATTAGCGGCATTGCGTATACGCCATTGTTTTTGTGTGTGCCTTGTGGCGTTGCAATCTCATGCTGTTTGTTGTGCGTGGGCAACTTAACGTGTCATGGTCAATGTGCCGCATTGTTGTTGTTTTTTTTTCCGCTTTCGTTGTTTTGTTTAGCATTTGGCAGTTAAGCAGTTAGGTTTCATCATCATTAACGGTCGGCGGCGGCTGCAGAATAATTTGATCGATGTACTTATACACCTTGTGCAGTGCGACATCCATTTTAAATTCCACTGTTGGGGCCCACAAATTAGATTAATGACCTGACTGTTGCCGCGAATCGAACCACATAGCTCTCCCCGCACACACACAGACACACACTAATGCACACAGAAAAGCCAAACTCTCATTATGCAACGCGCGTGTTCGATTTGATGCTCATTTAGTTGTTTGTCTGCCACTGATTCATTTCTTTTGTTAGTTTTTTTTTTGTTGGTTTCTTTTTTGGTCATTTTTTTTTCTCTCTTGGCTCACCGCAATAATTGGAAAAGTTTTCATTTGAACGCCCATCAACGACACCAACAAGAACAATGGGGCGTGTTGCTACAACCACAACAACAATTATGGTTTTACATCAGCAACAGCAACAACAACAACAACAAGAAATGCTATCGTCCACATCGTTGTCGTTGTCGTCGTCTTCGTCGTTGGCGAAAAGTCATCAAAAGGCTACTAAAGGTTGACGCAGCTCGTCCTGGCCATTCTGTTCAGGACAACTTTTTGCGGCCATCGCACGCTCATGGATTTGGCACGCAACGGACCACGAAAACGAAACGAAACGAAAACACTTTGCACTCCACACAGACAATGCTCCCGAAAACAGAAAACGATAGAGTGGGAGGTGTAGATAAAGTAAGTTGCTACCAGCCGCTGCCTCAGTTGCACTTTTTGTGCACTATCCTCAGAGCGGGTATTTTGATTATTATGGCAGCGGTTGGGAATTTAATAAAGTCATATGCGGATAAGTCAGTGCATGGTCAAGATTTGATGTTAAACAATTATGCAAAGTTTCAAAAGAATTTATAGAAATGTAAGATGTTAAGAAGATACAAGAATAACAAGATCCTAGTAATTAGACCAAAAGTGTTTTGAAAAAATAATCTATGTGACATAAACATTTACTTTTATTCTAAGAGATAGTCAGAATGAGTTATGTTTAAAAAGTCAAATTTTATCATAACCTTAATTTAATTTTAGAGCATTAACAAAGTCATATTGTTTCCGTAACTACAATGTTACTGCTGAGGCATGCAGTTTGCCTACAATGATTTAAGTTTTCATTATCGGTGAAAAGTACGGATACTCTGGACGACGGCTGCCTCCTTGTCTGCCTTATATCGTTGACGCTGAATGTGTGCAGTTAAATGTGAAAAGTTCCATTTCAACTGGATTACATCGTTTATCCAAGCAAACAGGCTGAGGCACGCACACACATACACATAGACAAAACACGCATACGCTTGCGATCGCTGTCGTCGTTGTCGTCCTAGACCGCGCTGTAAATGCATTTTCGACGCGCATCAAATGCGACGCCAGCAACCAAGGAAACCAATGAAAATATTTTCTCAATTCCGCAGGGACATCGCTTGAACTTGCTACTTGTTGTTACCTGCTGTGCGGTATGTGTTTGGCTTTTGTGGCAGCTGGGGTTGGCCTTCTGTGGTATATCCTAAAGCCAATGCTAATGAAAAGTTGCCCCGGTTGCCAGTTTGCTGCCAGGCTACGGTTCGCCATCGTCGTTGATGTCAAAAAAAAGTTTGGCATTTGAATTTGTGTCTCTGGCGGCGCATGTAGTTTTGCCATTTGTTGACCCGCACCACTGGTCCATAGCTAATTTGGGCAGCAGTCGCGCCCAAATGGATTCATATAGGCATCGTCGTCGTCCTGCAGCTGTTGATTAGCACCTAAACTAAGTTGCTGGTTAGAGGCTTATGGGCTCCTAGCAACGAGCTATTGTGCGTGAGAATTTCAACATGCCACCGCTGAGCGCGACTCGCTTGAGTTAAACGAATTTATCGAGTTCATTGGAATTGAAAAACCTTGAACTCTTCGCAGTGAACCCATGCAGACCAATTATGAAACGAAATAAAACTTGAAGGTTATAACCATTTTCCAGTTTAATTGGCATTTAACCGAAAGTAATACCAACCGTGCAACTTAAAGTGCTAGCTTACAAATCATATGTTATTAAATTTACATACATTTAATTAATTTTTGCATGATTTAATGTTTATCTTCTACTATTGCAAAATACATAAATAGTATAATGTCGTCTAAGTAAATAAGTATAACGCTACTTATAAAATTAAAGTAAACCCAAAGAACGTGGAATCCTCAAATTTAAAGGTATCCTTTTTTTTTTTTTTTTTACAGTATATTGTGTTATTTCACAAAAAAAACCCGTTTTTCTGCTTGGCGCTCTTTTAAAATTGAATTTGCACCTCGAATTTTGATTATTACTCGAATCCTGTTCATTAATTAAATATTATTAAAAAAAAAAAATGTATGTTAAAAATTCCATATAACGAATCTTAAATGGTCAAGAAAGACAAAAAATTCGTTATATAGAAAGGGTTTTTGATTGAACCAAGCGGGAGTGTTCTGGAAATGAACAGAAATACTTTCATGGAAGTTCGGCACTATCTACAAGCTTCTGTTATCGACAGCTGGAAACAAAACGATGAAGTTTCTCAGAGTTGTGTAAACGACGTGTGAAAATCACTTGGTCAACTTGTATTTGAGATTTTGTTGTGGCCTTTTCTACTCGTTTAGAAGAGCTACAATACTTTAGCACTCTAGCCAAGTAATACGTTTTATTTCATTTAGCTGTACTTCTTAAACCTTTTTCTTACATCTAAGCACCTAGAACAGCCCACAACATGAAACACCCACAGCTTACTTTCAAATGCCATTCTTCTCGTTTATGTTCATAGCGCACATTTTGTGGCAATAAAGCAGCTCAACTTCTGAACTCCAGGGAGCCAGCTTGCTGCTGCAGATTTGCTTATGCAGTCCAACTGCAACTGCAACCAGTAACCGGCAACTGCAACTACAATGACGCCATGCAATTTAGTTGAATTACCAAGTGAAACAATGGCGACTGTTAATTGGTTTCCTTTGTCCTCTCTCAGAACGCTACCGGATCCCTTAGCTGGTACTATTACTGTTGCCATTACAGTTACTACAGCTGCAAATAGCTGGCCAGGGGCCTCGAGCTATGACTGTGAATGTGACTGTGGCTGCTGCTGCGACTGCTGCTGTTTGCCAATTGGTAGAAGAATTTGAAATTGTCTTTACCCTGGCAAATTTATTAAACAAACAAAGCCAAAGCTGGAGCTGGTGCTGGTGCCAGAGCTAAGACTTAAACGCAGCAAAGATTGTGGAAGCGAGCCTTCGAGCTAGTCAAGTGCAGCAAAAGTACAGCTCTTCAGTTCTAGACACAGATATTTGCATATTGCACTAACTAAGCGAATGACATCTCACTGCATGGCACAAGCAACAGAACAGCTGACAGTCCTAATGAATGACAGACCAAGCCAAACACAAACTCCAAACCAGACTCAACCCGACACCAACTGACTTTTCTTTATGACGTCGCAAAACTAAATGACCAATTAGTGAGTCCGATGCTTGGTAAATGAATGCAATGAGTTGACTTTTAACTCGTTCTCACTCATCTCAATCATGTCTATCACACTTATCAATCAATATCTATTCCAAAGTACAGCACTCAGATACACAGAGCTATGTTTTGACGTGTCTGACTTTATACTATTCTGTTGTTGCTTTGTGCTATAATTCCTTCCGTAATTTTTCGGCAACTCATCTACTTTATGTTCTACTTTTATATTTTCTTCTTCAATTCTCACTTTAATTCCTGCATCGTTTTCTTTTTTATAACCTTAAAGTAAACTTATTTTTTCGCTCCACTAACCCATTCGCTTCTCTTTACACTTTTCACTTTACTTATTGATTTGCTTCAAACTTTAGTTTTCCTGTCACGCCTTACCTTACATATCGCCCCACCTTATTATTCTTGGCTGACTTTTTGCTATTGATTTTTACTTAACTTCCAGCATGGCAACTCAGTCTCAACTTTTCAGTCAGCTTTTTGTGGCCACTCTCAATCAAATGCTACTTCTTTGCATGGCTTCACTTATGCATTGGCAAATCCTGGCAAGTTCATCTAGGACATATCAATAATGCAATTGATTTTAAACTGTTGTTAAGTGCAGAGTACGACAAGTGGCAACAGATTCGAATAACTTGCGATTGTGCAAAAGTTTTTCGGGGCTGTTGAAAATATTTGCATATTCTCGCATTGCGCGCTGGCCTACTCCACAGAAAAGGGAACTTTTCGGTGCTTTGTGCGGCGAGGCCATTTGTTATTTAGCTGACTGCGAGCCATGGCAATAAGTCAATAGCCGAGTGTTGAGTTGCAAAGCGGCACAACTTTCGTTGTCTCTCTATCTCTCTCTCTGCAGCTTTTTATTTTACCCTTCTTTTTTTTTGGTGGCTTATGAAAAATGAACTCTGCCATCAAAGCAGCGTTCGAGCTATGGCATAATTTGTCTGGCACAGTTTATTTCAGAACATAAATCGGTCTTGCGGTTCATGTGATGGATATTGGTATTGTGTTTTCGTACTGGTACATTGGTAGTTTCGCTTGAATTGCATTGATGACAAAAGCACACTGGGAAACAGGCAGATGCAGTAAATCAATTATGATTAAAGCTCATTACTGCTGCAATGCACGCATTCAATACTATAGTACTAAATACAAACTTATTGCCCAGCCAGGGCAGGGCTCCACAAACTTGTACGGAAATTTCTTTAGTCTTGTTCGATTTTCCTATCTCTCTCTCTCTCTCTGTCTCTATCTGTATCTTTCTCTCTCTTTCTCTGGTGTGTGTTTGTGTGTGTTTATTGGGTGTGCGTGCGGTTACGCCCACGTAATGACAATGATTTGCTTTGCATCGATTGTAAACGCTTACAGTTCAGTTTGTAATGATGCTGCCTGCTAGAGGTGGGCACGGGCCTGGCCAGGCCTGGGTCCTAAATATCGGGCCCCGGCCCTAAAAATCATTTTCGGGCTTTTTACGTGCGGGCCCGGGCCTTAGCGGCGGGCCTAAAAAGCCCGGCAGGCTCGAGCTGGGCAGATTATAACGATAAGCGCGCTATATTTGTGAACAGTGTGCCCATCCTAACCCAAAAGCATTACGCACCACCAAATTTATTTTAGATTAAATATCGAACATATGTAAACTATCGCAACAGTTGATATTCTATCGATCATTGTGAGTAATCGTGCTCACATTCCCACAAAATGACTGACTGCTCACTTTGGTGAACTAAATTTAAATTTTGTATATAATTTAAATATTATATAAGTTTGATTAAAAAAGCAAATAATACAATTAATTTGAAATAAATTTATCGACTTGTTGCCCTTCTTGAACATTATTATTTTTTTTTTTTTTTTTTCCGGGCCGGGCTTTTTGAAAATAACCCGGGCCGGGCCTAAAATATTTTATTCGGGCCCGGGCCGGGCCTCTTTTTTGAGGCCCGCGCCCACCTCTTCTGCCTGCTGCCTGTTTGCAATTCCAATTCGTTGTTACTACTTACACACACACACACAAAAACAACACTTGATGCTCTGGAGCGTTTAGCCACAGAATGATGGATTGAGGGGCAAAGTTCGGGGAGGATTTATAATTGAGAGAATAATTAGATGAGTGTTGGATCTTCAATGTATGTGTGTGTGCTTGCGTGAGTGTGTGTGTGTGTATGGTCTTGGTGCTATTTGTACGCGTTTGCAAAATGTAATTGGGTTGTTTTTAATGAAGAACTAAATTCTTGAGAATGGCATATAAATTGTCTGAATGCTGTGCTGAACAGCAGCAATTGCAAAATACGTTTTAAAATGTTTGGAATACTTCAAGGCGAAAAACTTTACAATCGAAAATGAAGCAGCTATTGCAAAGCATTGAATGTTACTGCTGGCTTTTGTAATATTTATTAGAATATGTTGTGAAATTTGATTAAAGTAGGAAATGTATGTAATTCAAAATCAACGAAATATTTTTCCATTTTATTGGGATAGTTTAAAAAAGTTTATATAATAAAAAAAAAAAACATAAAAAAGAATTCGAACCTTGGCCTGGGATGCGGCAGTCTTCCCTCCATGCCACCAGAGCTAATCAATTTTAACAGTCAAATTAGTAACTTAAGCATAAGGGAAAACTGTTTTTCGTGGTTTTAACATGATGTTACATATTTAAAAACATGTATTGTCATCTGAAACCCATCTTTGGTGAAAATTTCAGAGCTCTAGCTGGTCGGGAACTTGGTGAAAATTTGATTACAAGATTTCGAGACAGACAAACTTGTCAAGTTAAATAAAAGCATGTTTAAATAGTTTTCAACTTTCGTTACATATAAATTCATTTAATCGATTACAGCTTTTCGTTATGTTTCCGTAACACAGTAAAATCAATTGCACAAAAAATTCATGAAACAGGCTCAAAGTGATAGTTTCAGCAGTGACAGCTTCGCGAAATAATTCAATATAGCTATGTCCGTCTGTCCGTCCGCCCGACTGTCTGTCTCTTTGAAAACTAGTCCCTCAGTTTTTGAATTGTCGAGCTGAAACGTTGCGCAAGGTTGTATTTTTTTCGCAGTTTGATCATTTGTCAAATTGTCCAGATCGGATCACTATATCATATAGCTGGCATACAAATACTAAAACAACATCAAGGTCTTTGTAGGGAAAATTTCTATGATTTTCAAGAAATCGGCATGATGCTTGCTCAAATGTTAGATATATTGGATCAAAATCGGATGACGAAAGCATATATATGTAGTTTCCATAGAAACCATCACACGCAAAAGTATCTTAGCAATGTATTTAAGCCGAAACAGGCTAAGCAAGTGTATAAATTATTCGGCGCGAACAAGATAGACTCCATTCTTGTATTCTGTTTCTTTTGATTTTTCTGTTGTATTATTTTCTTGCGTTTTTATTTCTTATTCAATATATGCTTTGTGTGGTTAGAGAGAAACATCAGGCACAAACAAAATATGACAGCGACTGAAACCTTGAGAGTTGAGAACCTGAGATTGGACCTGACTTGCTGACTGTCGACAATCGACACTGTAAATGAATATGTACCACAACCATACGCATTGAATATATGTATGCATATTTGGGTGTATGTGTATGTGCGTTGGGGCGCTGACTTGCGTTGCATATAAATGCCTACTTATAACGACATTTAATTTCAAGGCACGCGCGCCTCGTACGAACTGAGGCCCATTCTGTTGTTGTGTCTGCAATATTGAATATTGTACACACACACACACACACACACATGCGTACATAGAGGCATGCACGCATGTACAATGCCACATTTGCACCTACACAAGTCTGCTTATTTAGTGTCAGATTTGAGGATGCCTCATTGTTTGCTGAGCTCTCGCCGCCAAGACACACTCACACAAGCAGACAGTCAATTTATTTGCAGCCCATGCTGCACAGCCGAGTCAATGCCATCAACGCCGAGAATTCTTGTCTTTTCACCAAAATCCTCGTGGGCTCGTAAGACTGACTGGCTCCAAAGGCGGCAAGCCGTTGGTGGCTCATAAATCTCGAACGCACCACATAATTATCCAGTCAACAAACGCTAAATAGCCACTGTATGAATGGCATTGGCAAGTCGCTATGGTTATGGCCATGGCCAGTGCTAAGTGGTTCAAACATGCATACAAAGCTTTGATACGCCTGCAAAGTCGATATACGATTTAACATTTTTACATTATTTTGTTATTATTGTGAACATTTCGATTCTTAATCTATTGTAAATTTGTTTTTCCAGCAAAAAGACCTCTAGTTAAAGTTATTAGAGCAGAAAATCACATAAACGCAAATGAAGTAAGTTTAATGCTTGCCAAATGCTTAAAAGGCTGCTAAAAAAAAAATCAGTCAAACAACAACGGTGCAAACTGTAGGAAAAACAACAACAAAGCAACAAAACAACAGCTAAAAAAAATAAAAAAAAAAACTACAGAAACCAAGCAAGGCAACTCAGCATTGGGCACTAACAACTACAACAACTGTGAGAAATACACACAAAATGAAAAAGCTGCATACAAGAAAAATAAAGATTGCTTCGTACTCTTTTTTCAGTGCAAAAGGATTTTAAAGATCGATGAGAGACAGTTGACGACTTTTAATTTTTGAAGTCAGATTTATATAAGCCATTTTTTTGAATATGCTCCTTTTTTTCTTTTGAGAATCAGGTTTGTATAATATTATAAATATATTTGAAATTTGTAATCGGAATTGAGATCAACATATACCCTTTTTCTTATTGTAGCTTTAAGCATTTAAGAACAACAAGAAAGCGTAAAAAAAAAACTCAGAGTGCGCAAGGTGAAGGCGGCAGAGTTTTTGCCGTTGCCAAAGCAAATATGCAAATTGTTGATTACAAACTTTTGTTGCAGTTACTTTTGTAGCTGTTGTTGTGTTTGCTGTTGCTGCTGCTGCTCTTCATATAAATATTTAAGTATCTGCGCCCTGTTAGCTGCTAGTTTTTGCAACAAAATGGCTGCTGCGAGTGCAAAGCCAGGCAAAGCGATTCGCCCAAATGGTTGGCTGTCTAAATTAGACTTTGAGTATTTTGCATATTTAATTGAAATTGCATTTCTTAAATAACTCACTGTCATTTGCACATACAGCTGCAGATATAGAGAGAAAGAAAGACAGTGATAGACACGCCTTCTGTTAGCATTTTCTTTTTATTTGTGCATTTAACTACAGTTCCCATTCGTGTGCAAGTATATATTTAGTTTTATAAAAGTTTATTCAAGTGCATGTCTTATCCAAAGCTTTTTTGTTTATTTAGATCAACACAACAGCAACACAGTAACATGAACAGAAATAACAACAACAAGAACAAAAAGGCTAAAACTCATTTGCAATTTGTTTAATCAACACTCAGCTCTCAAGCAGTTTGGCACACACAACCAGAAATTACACATACGCCTCGTGCGCCAGTGGCAGTCAGTGCCCCAGACTCTGGTTCAACCTCTGAGCTAAGAGCAAACTTTGCGCTCTCACTCGTACAGACAAAGTCAAATAAACATGCTAATTAAAAGGCAGCAGGAGCCCAAAAAATCCCAGTAGAAATATTTGACCCAATTTATAAACATGGCACAATAAGCGTGGCGTGACGCAGAATGAGGGAAATATACGAATTCATTTGTACTTGCTTCTCCCTCATATTAAATGAGTTTTTCAAACCAAAGAAATAATTGTAGCGAAACTAAAAGTCATGAGAAGAGATGAACAATTTTAAATTAATTTTAAAAAAAAAAGGTAAACACATAAGAGTTTAACAAAAAATATATACACCTTCTTTTAAAGTACACAAGACCCCAAGCAACTTGGAATCTCAAACCTTGCAACTTATTTGACCTAAATTAAATGCTGTCTTCCTTTTGGGCGCTCTTTTTATGCTAAAATACGGCCACTCGTATTCGGTCAAAGACTTTTGTTTACTATTACATTTTCATTTACGTTTTCTTGTTCAGTGATGGCAATCTAAATGCAGCTAATGAATCTCATTAATAGGGTGGGAAATGCAATGCTACACCTGGGACTTGCAAGTCGATTGAAATCGGATTAATAAATGAGCGAGGCGATGAAAAATTCAATTAGACACGACAGTCACCGGGGTCAAGCAGCTAGCAGCTAGCAGCGGGCAATTGCCAGTTGGCAGTTTAAGTACCTGCAATTTTTCTGGCTTTAATGCAATTACTTACATTTGCCCGAGCGCCCAATGCGGATTCAGGCTGCTGACAAAACGGACACACGCCTTAATGGGCAGCGGAAGCAGCTGCAACGGCTCATTTTTAAGGCTGACATGTTGTGGTTTTGTGCAGCTGGCCATTGCCAGTGCTGTTCGAGAGCTATTGATTTATGTCTGCAGCAGTCTCCAGTCTCCAATTGACATGTGCAATTGCAGCGCTTCAATTGCTGCTGCTGCTGCTGCTACTGCTGTCGGTCGTCTGACAAAAGTGGCCCAATGTCGACCAAGTGCAAAACGAGTGAGACATTTCCTCTCGAAAGTTCTTGAAAAGACTTTTACAGAAAAATTGGTAATTTAAACGCCAAAGCCAGATTTACAGCTGCTTGTCCGATAAATGTGAAAGGAAAGCTACAAGATGGAATTTTCAAATGGAACGAGTTTTTGTCATATGTTTTATGAGTTGTGACATCTGCTTCCAAAACGGTTAAGTATAAAACTTTGCAAATCACAACAAATTGCTTTTATCAATCGTAAATCAGTTGGGCTAATGAAGCTGTTCCAAGTTCAAATAGTGCTCAACTCTGGCACAAGCCAGCTTGGTGGCAAAAGTGCAATCAAGTGAGCACAGTATTAAGAAATTATCAATCCAAAAGTTGGCCGTGCACGCCAAGCCAGAAAAGGTAATTAGAGGCCATGCAAAAGTGGCCCAAAAGCAAAAATATTAAATAAAATTGTGTGTGCAAGCACCGACTATGTAAATATATGTATGTATGTGGATGTATGGGGGGTGGCCATGACTCCGTAACCATTTCTCCACTTGACTGAAACTGTGCGTGCAACAATTGCGGCTGCAACTCGGCTATGCTGCCAAAAGCCGCCACACGCAATGCAGCCACAGCTACAGCCACAAAATGAGTTCAAGGCTTCTCTAGAGTTTTACCCTGTAACAATATTTATTATAGATGGCTATGGTGATAACTAACAGGTTGATCAAAACGACTTTAATTAACTTTAAGAATATAAACACTTGCTCAGGCCTAGAATTTAATTTATACTTGTCTACTAAGCAGCTATTGTGTTTGTTTGTAAACTGGGTATTTTTGAGTTTAAAAGTCTCTCCCAGAACACTATGATTTGGTTTTTTTTTGCATTCAGCCTTTAATTATGAAACACTCAGCGCCAGTCGAGTGTGCGGCAATTGTTGAAAATGTTGCCCATCATGTTCAAGAAACGAGGCAGGGGTAGGAAAAAGTTTTCGGGTGAAGCCAAGCAAAGATTGCTTTATTGGCCAGGCATTTGAGCTAATGCGCCACGTGGCCAAGTCGAGGCAAACGAAGCCAAAAAGGTAAGCCATAGCCACAAAATCTATGCCAGACAGGCCCATTATGCAGCAAATGCGTGTTAATAGCTCAAGTTAAAACTTTTGTTGCTAATTATCGACAGTTGGCCAGAGAGGAGCTCTGCTTGCTTGCAATCTTTTTTGGTTTTAGTTTCGCTTTTGTACGATGTCTGCACTACGCTCCTGTTGCTATTTGTGGTGGGCACTCAAAAAGTTAAGCGTCGATTTGGCTTCGAGTTTAGCTAAATTAAAGGCATACCTGCATAGGCACACACACATACACACGTGTTTGTGCATTTGAAAAGTTTAAGGTAATTAAGGCAGATGACATGCAGCAGCGAGCACTGCTGAAAATATATGTATGTATTTATCTATAAATTTCTGTGCATTACATGGCGTATGCTTAATTTTATTTGTCCGTCTACCATCTGTGTGCTCAACTGTTAAACGGCTTATATTATAAGTGCAAAACAAAGTTAAGTTTGCAAACAGCTAAAAAACAAAGTTGTTTATTTTGTTTGGTTCTGTAAATTTAAGCTCTAAGTATTATGCTTTAATTTAAGAGGTGGAGATGTTGACACTTACGCGCACGGCAGAATTTTTCGGTAATTCGTACGGCACAATCACGTGATAACAAGTCGTGCCAAAAATTTTAGCATGACTGAAACAATCATGTTCGACTTTGTTGAGGCAATATTTTTTCTTATTTGCGACACTAGGTTCGAATAATATTTTCAGTAAAAAAAACACAAAGAGACATTTTCGGTAAGAACTCAATGTCTTTTCGAGTCTTGACGAATAAACAAGATTTTGAGAAAAAAGAAGTGGATACACGTCGTAGTGCGCGAATCGAATTATTTATAATATCATCAAAACATTTTCCATTCGAGCGAACTTATCTTCATTTAAAACAAATAAAAGGGAAAACCCATTCAATAAATTCATGTTTTTGCACTTAATAGTATCTAAGCTAAGTGCTTTTGCCTGCTTCATTAGCCAAATCTATTAAAACATTTCACTCCATTGCTCTTGAGCTGTGCATCTATCAAATGAATTTTGTCTTTCTAAATTTTAATTAAAATTTCTGATGGCCTTACCTTGATTAACTTTTTATGGCAGCAATGTATCTATCAATAATGCTCATCATGGTAAGTATTTTTCTCAACCCCGAACTTAATATAGCGCTGGCTAACTATGAGACCACTAAATTTTTATGCAAGCCGCTAAAGTGCTGAGCAAATAGCCGTCGCAGCGATTTTAATTGAAAAATACTTGGTTCACACTGTACTTTTGGCGCTCGCGTGTTTGACAATTTGACGCGGCTGCTGCTTTCGTGACGTTTGCTACACTGCCGAAAATTTGTGTGTACTTCTGGAGCAAATGCGAATTTCATTCATTGAATGACCGAGCTGACTTTGCTTTCGTCGCTGTGTAAACTTTAATTAATATACGAATGCGAAATCGGCTTAGACAAAAAGCAAAGGCAGCAACAGCAGCAATGACAAATCAGGTGCAAAAGCAGGAAGCACAACTGCCAATCAAGCGAATAGGTGGCTGCCCCACACCCACTGACCCGCCTCCTCAGTGATTTGCGACATTTTGTTATTTTCGCTGATGCTGAAGCAAAGCCGACACTCGATTGAATTGATCGAACATTCAAGCACACTAATTAAGATCAAACGTTTTGCAACAAAATGAGATTAAATCGGCTCGTGACATTGATGTATACTTAATATATATATAAATATGTGCTCATAATAATATCGCATAATAAAGTGTCAGCAAAATTGACGCTGCCCGCTCTCTAATCAAAAATTAACGTCAAAACTTAAGATGCGAGTGTTCAGCAAAAACCCTCGACTCAACTCTGAATTGAATTCTCCTTCTCCCTGCCAAACAGCCCAATTGTGCTGGCTTCATTGTCGTTATTGTGTTGTGTGCTTTTGTGCCCGAAGGGGCTCATCAAAAGGTAAGCAGCGTCTTAAAGTGGTCGCTGGTTGCCCTGACAGCTCAGTAATTAATGAAATGTAGACACGTTTTTCATCTTGTTCGTGGGCAGTTTCTCTATGAACTAATTAAAGCTCCTTAATAAACCTAATGGCTTTCCCCCAAGCAAGTACTTCGATGTTCCAACTTAAATGAAGCGTAGATTATGCACTACAATGTGTCTCTCTAATGTTATCTAACGCATTTTTGTGATTGTTTCATTAAATTAAAATATCTCATTTTCAGACTAAGTCAGCGGTGTAAAGCTTTGATATATGCAACGATTTTTATTGCTGTAACCTATTGCTTCTCCAAAGGACTTGGAATTTAACTGTTGAGTATTTTCAACAGCAGAAAATTTCTAAACAGTTCAATATATATTTTCTATTCAATCTATTTAATAATATATACAAATATTTCAATAGTGCTCAACTACTGGATTTTTAAGTTAATTTTAAAGCTGTGCCTTATATTGTATAAGAGTTTCATATTAAAATCCCAATTACTTTCAGCAATCTGAAATTATCTGCAAAATTTGTGATTATTGACAGCCTTCCAATAAATCAGCGATATTAATTTTTATGTTAATTTTATTTTATTAACCTCTGTCTTATGCCTTAATGAATATTCACAAATTAATTTCTAGAGCTTCCAAACAATATTGTAACATAATTTAAATATTATAAGCCCGGTTTGGATTATTTTGACACTTAAAAATGGTTGTCAGCCTTAAGGCTCGTTAAGACTTAAATTTCTATTACACTTTAATCACTCTTCTCATCAGTCAACTCTATCAGTTCCGTTTCCAATATTGCGTCATATGATACATTGGAGGGTTTTTTCTTTTCAGTCTTTTCTTTCAGTTCTTCTAGATTGATACCGGCCAATGAAGCTGCCAGAATAAAGGTCAATGCCAGTGCCGCATAGCCCGATGCATAGATTCCTTTCTTGCTAAGAAATACGTTTAAATAAAAGATCAGATGGCGTGTCCCAGCCACCAAATGATAGGCAAATGGCATAATTAAAATGAACTTGAGAATAGTCCAACATGTCTTACTAAGCCTGATATCTTCAATCTTTGTGACAATCTCGTTGATATCCATATCACAGAACAAGCCCATCAAACCAATTCCATAGATGCCCATGCCAAAAACGAATCCACTTATGCGCAGCAATATTGACAAAGCCGATGTCAACTGTATCTTATAGATGCTAAGATGGGGTGACAATATGCGACCTAGTTTCTGATTTTTTTCTTCGTAGCTGAGATTATGATATAAGGCAGGTATAACTATCATTTCGATTTTAGGACCGCTGGCTTTGCCATCTGATGGCTTTTTGTTATCATCGCTGCCTTTGCCCTTCTTAGGTCCTTTCTCCAGTATAGGTATTTTTTCATCTTGGTTGTCTGTTGACTTGGAGTAGTGCATAGCGTGCAGTATTAGGGGCCGGACATAGCTGCGTTGATTGGCTAGACTCACCGAACGCTGAAGCGGGCTTTTTGAGTAGCGCGATCTGTGATGGGGTGGGTATGACTTGTTTCAACTTTATCGAGTGATATTAATTTAACTTACATGGATAACATCGTTAATTACCAACTTAAAGAAAAAAAATGCGTTGTTCTCTTAAATACTATGTTCTATGTTAAATTTGTTTATTAACTTTGCTTGGCTAGTGTGATTGAAATAAAACTTTTTGCCTGTGTCATAAAACATGATTCCTTAGGCTTAGAGAAAAATAAAAGAGATAGAAAAACAAGGAAAAAAAATTAGGTGAGAAGTTAATCTCCCTGCCCTTTTGTGTTTTTCTTATAAATATACATTTCAAGCTGCAGTTGAAGTATCATTTTCAAGCTAATATTGCTGTTAGCGACATCCTATGCAGTCAGAGTAGATATAATTAAACCAGAATTTTGAGTTTATAAATTCTATATAAGTTCCCAACTTTCGGGCAACATCCAAGCCATCTAAGGTCCAAAACTTTTTCAGCATGCCAAGCGCATTATCAAATATTTATGGCTGAAATTTTGTTAAGCGCTTCAAAAATGTATGAGGGACAGCAAAAGCAAAAAATAACAACGCTGTTATATCAAAAACAAAATAAAATGGAACAACACAATGTTGACTTTTTGCAACGCACAAATGTCAGCTTTAGTTGAGCTTCGGGTTTTTTCCTTAACATTTTTTCTGAGCGCCAGAGGTTTTTACACAAAAAGCATATGCAAAATGTGCTCTGATGCACGTTTCGTCATTCTTGTATTGTATGTTCCGTGCTTCTAAAATCGGCTTTAAAGTTGTGCATGTGCCGTTTAGATATTGGAGGATGTATCTTTGATCCTGTTATGAGTACAATAATTGTTTCATTAACATAAATTGGCTTGGATTGGATTTGTTGTAGAACTTTGAGTCAAAGTTCAATGAAAGCAAATGTTACTTATACCTTTAAAATATCTGTATAAGAAGATTAAGATTATTAATTCTTTTTTATCGCTTTACGACCATTATTCTGTAGAAGTACAACAGAACACACGTAAATATTAAAAATGTTAATTAAATTGTTTGTTTTTTTTTTTTTTAAATGGAATATATATTTACAGGGTATTCGCTTAACAAGCTATTCAAATAAAACATTTTAGTTCCTTGTTTTCATTTGTGTTCTTATGTATTTTTTTTTGTATTTTTTGTTTATATTTATTTTTTTTTGTTGCAGCTGAAACGTTTATGACACATTCATTCAGGCGCCAGAAGGCAGCAGCAGAGAAAATAACAAATTGAAGAACGAGCTGGGAGGCCAACACTTGATATAATGTAAATCATTTATGATGGTTATGTACTACACATTAATTTATACATATATAATATGTATGTGTATGTGTGTGAGCATATATTTTCATATGATGGGTTGCTGCAAACTGACAAAAAGGTTGAGCTCAAATTTAAACATACATAAATATATGAAAAGTTAATTTGAAAAAATCTCTTTTGACAGCGTGCGCGTCGGGTGGCTAAGCGAGAGACAGATAGATAGAGAGGGTGTTGTTATTGTTGTTGTTTTAGTTACTCTTCTTGTTATTGCTGTTGCTGCCAAGTCGCAGTCAGTCACTTGCAGCATGCTGTCGAGCTGCAGCTATAGAGCATTTGCCGTCTACAGTAAACGATGAAAAATGTGCAAAAATCGGGCACACACACACGGTGAGAGAGTGTGTGAGAGAGAGAGAGAGGAGCAGCTCCTGCTGTTTGTATAGCAGGGCTACGTGTATAAATAACGGTAACATTTTAAATCAGTCGAGTGACTGCAGGAAATGCCAAAACTGGTGGCAACACAGTGGCGTTCACTGACAACCCCTATTCCCAGTTTCCCATTTCCAGTTACCCCAGCTCTCAATTTCCCAGCACTGCTTGCCTTGTTATTCGCCCTGACATTGATGTCCCTATGCGTGCATGTGTGTGTGTGTGTGCGTGTGTAAGAGTAAGTGTTAGAATTGCCCCAAAAAATTTGATTCTCTTTCATTTAAGTTGAAAACGCTGCCTTGTCTCCCATTTTGTGTGTGTGTCTTATATTTTTCGCAGTGTCGTACGACACTACTACACATTTTCTCCAAAATTTATGAAATTTTAACCCATTTTCACAGTCTGTTCGGCAGCGGTTATTATATCATTTTCTTCATGTAAATTGGTTTTATTTTTAAATTTTAATTTTAATGTAAATCAAGTTAACGATAACAAAAAATAACGTTGAAATGATGAAATGCTAAGTTTTCTGTTGGTTTAATCAAACGAAAGCTTAAACACAAACACCTCAAGCTTAAGCATGAATATAAAACGTCTTATGGGTAATGCAGCTGCATAAGGAGGGCAGAATATTTTCTTGACCCAAAGTTTTGAAGCTTAAATTTAAAGCATCTGCCCGTTGATTGGTTTAAATTGTGCTTCAAAGTGGAAAATTAGTTTCAGTTTTTCCTTCATCCAACTGGACAGAGCGTTTGCATAAATTCCACGAACATATACGCATAACATACCATATAGATATAAACTTGTTATTGTTGTTGTTGTTGTTGTGCTGGACACATTTGAAATGCGATTGCCTCCATAATTGAATTACCTGGCTGCTAGGAAGACAGAGGTTGGCTCTCGTACAGGATTCTGCCACCTCTTGCCCATTTACCTTTTGCATATGTCATAAATTTATGCGACGATTGGCTGAGCTTATTTGATTTGATGGTTTTCATTCTGCTACACCCTGGGTACGGACGGACAGTGGTAGGAACATTTCTTGCAGTCTCATTATTAGATTTCCACTTATGATTTTTCTTTTCGCCTGAAAGCGGCTCACTTAAATATACAACGCTGAAGGCATCACAAAAATGTTGCTTTGCCTTGTCTTTGCCATGTTTAGCATTTTGTGAAGTCAAAATTTGATTTGTAGCTCTCTATATCTCTTTTTGTTTCCATCTCTATTTCTCTCTTCCTCTCTATCTCTTTGCGTTCATTTGCCTAGATAAATACGCACGACACAGCCACAAGCTCACATATACATTCATACAAACATATGAAAATACCAAAAGTCTTTGCTTTCGTTTCAATTTAATAAAATTCGTTTCAGTTGAACGTTTGTGGTTTTTATATACACAACTTTTACTGTACCTCGTCTGCATTCCCACACTCGCATTTTAATGCGGCATTTTAAAATTTCAGCAAAATACGTATGTATATGTATATGAGCAATATATTTATTTGATTTCATTTTGCAGAATAAGTGAAAGCACTTTAGGTTTATTTTCGGCAGCGTAATTTATGCTCAATTAGCAGATGAATCGTTATGCACTTCAAAGACAATCAATCAATCAATCGATCCACATGCAAACAATTCATAAATCATTCACATAGTTGGCTACCACACTCAGTTCAAACATAATCATGATACGCATTTTCAAACTGAGTTCCTAGTTCAAAATTGACATTGATATTCAGAGAAGACTTCGTCGACTAAATTTATAATACAACAAAGTGATATAACAAAGTTTCACCTGTGACATCAATGAACAATAATAAAGTCTGTTCAAATACACGCAGTGCCTGAATAAAAATTTTTTGATGAAGCATAAATTGTAGGGATACCTACACGCTAATGTATTCCCCCCAATCAACACACTTGCCCTAAGACGTTGTTGTCGTCTCATGCGTTGTGCGTCACAGTCATACGATTGCTTTTTCCTTTCAAGGAGCTCAATATGCGTGTCTGTGTTTAATTAAGATTGAGCCGATGTGAGTGCGCGAATGAGAATGCCACTGTGTGTGAATGTGACGGCGAGTGATTGTGTTTGAGTGTATTAAGATCTGTGAGCTGGCAAACACATAAACACACACACACACAAACATACACACATACAGAATCAGACATACAGAGTATGAATAAATGTATGAGCGTTCGCATTTAATTTAATTTTCATTTCAATTGATTCGATGACTTTACGTTTTATTTCACGTCTCAATGCGATTTCAATTACAATGCTCACACACACACACGCATGTATTAATACGAATGCCAAATAACAAATACACACCTAGCTGCGATTGAGGCTGTTTGGCAGTGGGCCAAGTTGAATCCCAACCTGATTCACGGATTTGCATACATATTTATTTGCTCATCATGCAAACTCCGAGGCGACAATCGACACAGCCATCCCAGGCAGACAAACGGATTGAGAAGATTCACATTTGAGATGTGATAAACGAGCTGAATAAGTTATGAGTCAACATATTGGCTAATGGGATTGGCCGTCAGAAATGATTTCTTTTAAGTGCAATATAATAGTCACACAATTTTTAAATTACCTTCTCGATATTATCTTTGTTTTATGTATAGAATTGCCTGATATATTTTTAAAACGTCCATCTCTATTAATTTCTCTTTAAAAAACTAATCCTTTATCTATATTAATTTCGTGTTCCATTTCGGTGAATTATGTTTCAGTTTCACCTTATATTTTTTTCTGTGTATGGTATTCTACTCATTGCCAGGATTAAAAGTTTATCCACAACTTTCTGCACCAAGTCCAATCGCCCACAAAAAAGCAACCACACATCCAGCAGCCCCTCTTACCCACTATGTACTCAATTCATTTAGCCTTGCACAGTTTAAGGCTGACATTTAACTTTGTCGCCATTGTTACGCAGTTTTTTTTTGCGTATGTTGCGACTGCTGCTTACAATGTGATTTGCCCTTATTTGCTTTTTTCTGGCAAGGACGCTGGCCTTCTACTCCTCTCTTCATCTGTGGTAGAGAGTTTCGAAGCTGTGTGATTTTTTTAGGGGTAACAAATGCAACGGAAAACCTATTTCCTTTGTAGGATATGGGTAGGAAAATGCTTGTTAGCACCAAACGAGACTATTTGCCACACAACCATGAGTGTGTTTGCGATTGCGTTTGTGGAGTGCCATTTGCATGGCAATATTTGCACAACCTTGAACTTGCTGAAGCTGCCATAATGGGCTGGGCTGGGCTGGGCTGAGGGGAAGGAAGCGGGTGGTGGGTGCAAGATAATTTCAACTCTGGTTGTCACGATAAGCTTACAGAGCTAATTTGAGCTGCAACAGAAATGAGAAAAGGGCTCAGGGCCAAACGTTTCACATTTCACATTTTACAGGTGCTGTCAAATGACAATTACAAGCAAAAGTGGTGCAAAACTTTTAATTGCTCATACGACAGGTGGGACACATCGAAAACAACTTGTGCCCCAGAAAATGCAACCGCAAACGCTTTCGACCAGGTAATTAGTGTGCCAAAATAAATTTCAAACAACTCAAGGAACTCCAAAAAATAAATTAATTAATCAGAGCCTAGCCGACAAAGTAAAACCCTGATAACAGTGTAAATGAAGATTAAATTTATATGGAAAAAGTTTTTTTGTTGTAAAATTAGTAAAATTTTTGTTGATATTTTTTTTTCACGTTAAAAGTCTTTTTACGTCCAATATACACTTCTTTCCGTATCAGAAAACAAATTAAAATGAAAAAAAAATTTTGCAATTGACAAGTAGTCAAAATTGCTCCACAATTATAAATATTAAACAACCAGAAGCCGCAAGAGTGAAAAAAAAATATTGAATTCAAGCCTTGTTCTATTTCAGCTTTTGAAAGATTTATAACGCTGGCTCACATGACATTGGCTCCATATCGATAATCACAATGCCCGCTGGCCGACAACTGCCCTCCACTCCTCTCTTTTACATCTCTCTGTAGTCTGGAGTGCCCTGTGTGTCAGTGACAGTTACCAATACACATAACCAGCCATATACATAACAGTGTACATAGCGCACACACTCAAATACACACATACAACGGTAGCGACAAACTTTTTAATCAAATTTTTTTAACGCAATTTCTTTGCATTCTTTTTGCTTGCCCGCTCGCTCTCGCTCGCTGATGCATATGCATGCTCAATTGTGTTTGTATTGGCAAAGGACATGCTTTGTGATTTATACACACATCACACACACACACACCGATATTAAGACATACACAGAGTGGGTGCGCCTGTAAGCAAACAACAGCTTTTTTGATTTATGAGCGCTTTGGGGGCCGCCAACGACAACGACGACGAGAACAACAACAAAAGCAGAGGGAATCAAAATAAAAGAATGAGCCAAGAATCGAACTGAATCGAATCGAATCAGCAACAAAGCGACAGCAAAACAAAATATATTAAGCTCTCAAGTTTTAAGCAAGTTCAAACGTGCAAGTTATTAGCAAATCATAAATGTGAAGAAGAATGCTAAATACCAATCATACTGTGATGATAATAACGTGCTTATACCCAATAAATCAGAGATATTACTTATAAACTGTGGTTTGTGTTTAAATAACTTATCTGGGATGTATATTTTTTTGACGATTCTTAGCTAAAGCCATTTTTATTTTAAGATTAATAAATCTAATGTGCTAAATATGCAAGCTTATAAATTGTTTACGAAATATATGTATATTTGGTTTTTAAAATAATATTATTTTTTATTTATATACAAAATTTACAGAATTTCTATAACATATACAACAAGTACTAATAATATCTTAGTTAATTGTGTTTTTACAGACACTTCGTTTCAAAATTACCAAATTGAATATACGCCTGCAAATAAAATCAGTTGATAAATATTTCATAGACTGCTCTTTAAGTATTCAGTTTAACACAGACAGCTTGGAATATAAAAATAAATATATATGACAGGGATTGTAGAAATAAATTTAATTTAAGATGGATGTTTTATTTTTAGATGGCCTCCCTTATCGCCTATCGGTTTTTTATTAATGCCCACTGACAGTAGAAAAAATGTTATTTATAAATAGCAAGCGCATGAATTTTAATTAAGTATGCCAGCAATTGCTGGGCCAGCTTACGGGTCTGGTCGAAAACATCATGTCGTCCAAGGGAGACTCTGATGCTGACGCTCCCTCTGCCGCTGCCTCCGACTCCGACACTTCCTCTGACTCTGGACATATGAAATTTTGATTGATGGCTCCCCGAACAACAAGTGCACTATGGCTTTATCTGACTATCGATTGTCGCTGTCATAAAAACGCTAAAAAAAAATATAATAAAAAAACAAAAATGGGGTGAATCCAGAGCCGGGGCTTATGCAAATCAAGACATGCCGCACACATCACTTTATTTCCAAAACCCCCTCTATGTGCCCTTCTACAAACTTGTCAAAGCTTGTTGTGCGCCTCGTTTTTTCTATATATCGTAACGTTTTTGTTTTTTTTTTGTTTGCATATTTCTATTGAAGAAAGTTGAAGGGCAAAAAATTGCCAGTGCATATTGCTTTCCCGTTGTTTGGCAGCCCTTACAGTACTTGCGGCACTTGCAACAGCCGAGTTGATTTTTGCATATTTCTGATAGCGCCAGCATTAGTCTCCAGTGAGCTGGCACATAAATGCGCAGTTATGGACTGATTGTCGGCGAGCCACACACACACACACACATTCACACATTTATACACTCTAGCAAACAAATTTTGCACAATTTTAAGCTGTATGTGTGAGTGTGGGGTGGAAAGTGTTAGTATTTCAAAGTTTTGCTCAATAAGATTTATTTGACTGACAGTTTGGGGAATTCTAAACAACAAGCAACAACGTTTGATTTTTCTCCTTTTCTGTTTAAGTCCAGTCGATTGTTAAGCTAGCTTCATCACAGATATTTTTTTTCTGTTTTTTTAAGCTTATTCAAAGCCGTCTAAAATCGCAGTCTGCCGCGCAAATGAAAAAATTTTCAGCGCTTTACAAAAGTTTTGTGGCTTTTTTCGTGCTTTTTATTTTAAATACATTTACTTTAGTTATGAAATGTTTTTAGATCAACAAAAAAAGAAGCTTATATATGTAGATAATACTCAAAAAATAACATTATTAATTTATTAATTATACAGCGAATATAAAATATAAAATGGTGCATCACATATTGCAAGGTCGAACAAAAACATGATCGATATGTTCAATAATAATAATATGGATGCTGGCAAGTCAAGTTAACGAGAATATGATTGCTTTGGCCTATTTGTTACTTCATTAAGCACGCTTAACTCTTGAGTTTTTGCTTTAATGCGGCATTTTGTATATTGCTAGGCATTTGAAGAGTATTAAGCATTGTTAGTCGCGCAGTTAAGTATACACTTGTAAGATGCTATCTGCCATTGAGCTTGCTCTTCACTTAACTATGTATGTGCATATATTCATGTTTATATGCAAAGAGATGCAGGAGATGCTTTTGACGACCAATAGGGGTTCGATTGGGGCTCAATTGAAAGCACTCGAGCAGCAGTTTTGAGTGCCAAGTGAAATGGAACAGAAGGAGAGAGAGAAAGAGAGAGAGAGAGTGAGAGAGAGAAAGTGAATAGGAGAGGGAAAGAGAGTGCGCCCTTGAACAGTGCTGGGCAAACGAAAATAGGTGTAACTAGTATAGGTAGTATAGGTCTAAAAATAATTGCCTGCACTTTAAGTGCGCCATTAGTACTAAATTACAGACAACCAACAACCGAACAGAAACGGCAGCTGCAGCGCCTGCTAACGGCGCGGTCTAATTACGCGCCAGTGCTGCAAAATGCGGGAAGAGATAGGTATAGAAAAGGAGAGAGAGAGAGAGTGAAAATTCACCTGCCACACCCACAACGCCCACATCACGCGCTAATGGCAATTAGAAGTTTACCGAGTGCAGTCAAAATTTGTAACGGCTGCCTGGCATAGCTGCATTATTGAACATTTTGCTAATTGCCGTATAATTATTGCAGTTAAAAAATTTAGCACAATTGCCAAGACCAAAATAGAGAGAAAGAGAGAGACAGAGGGGCAAACGAGAGAGAGAGAGAGTAGCTGACGCCAGACAGCAGGCAACATTTTCAGTACCAAAGACCAATCCTTGACCGTTCAAGCAGTTACTGTGCAAAATTTACAATACACTCAGACAAACACACACACACACTAAGAAACTACGTATGTATACGCAACATATTTTGAGCAATCCCACAAACATTTGCATTGTACAAGGATTAGGCCCAGATACTAAGTTTTAAGCCGAGCGAACTGGCTCACTTGCATGACAGCATTATGCACTCAAACTGACTGCCCACAACGAATGCAAATATTATGGTAAAATCTTATAATTAAGATAAGCATTCTGGTCAAGTGGTTTTAATGAAAATCAAACAATTTCCATGCGTAGCACACAGAAGAAGCTCAAGACTCTAACTCAAACTCAAATTGTCTATCTATCGATATTGCAACTTTGCCCAATATATGTTTATATATATATATGTATGTATGTGTTCTGACCCCCCCGTATCCACCCAGTTTCAGTGCAACAGACTCTTTGAACTGTTTTAATATTTAATTAATACTTGGGCTGTGCGGCCGACAACGCCATTGGTCATCTACCTAATGACTATCACGGTCTTTTGTGCCAGACTGTGTTTGTGCTCTGAGCAGTTGTTAAATCCATGACAGAATTGTAGCATTATTGCCCATTACAATGCTGCAAATTTAGTGGCTGCAACAATTTCGAACAGAACTAAAACGTGTCCAAACACAATATAATTGTGACTATGTACAATAAATTTAATTGCTGTACGTTACATGTGCAAATTTATGGCATCTATCGCACTTGGTGATCAATAAGAATATACTTTTAAATATTGAATGTGTAAGGATTAAATATAGAAAAGCTTCTTAACTTTAGTTCTTGTATGTATTTTTCCCAAACTCACTTTTGATTTATACGTAAAATCGTTGTGATTCATAAAAAAACGTACTCAAACCTATGTCAAGGTATTCCTGCATAAAATGTAGCTCATCGGAGTTTTATTTTTGTCTTACAATTCCCCATTAATGCCAAACATGTTTAACGTGTTCCTTGGGGTTGTAGAA
Source organism: Scaptomyza graminum (assembly GCA_018901835.1). NCBI lineage: Eukaryota > Metazoa > Arthropoda > Insecta > Diptera > Drosophilidae > Scaptomyza > Scaptomyza graminum. Next base: position 1,913,658 of record JAEIFL010000302.1, read on the forward strand.
ATGTTAAATGCGTAAAATGGCACTGCAAAAGCGTCGCACCAGTTGCAATAATTGAGTAACTGCAACCAGCCCACCACAAACAAACACTCACACACACTCATCCCTTTTCAAAACTGTGTCACGCCAAAAACTATGCATTGGTGGCGTTAACTCTGCGCCTGCTTATAATTAAGCCTTAATTGAACGTTGCCGTAACCGTAACCGTTGCCGTTGCCGTCGTCTTCGCCTGCGTCGACGTAAGCGTCACGTAAGCAAGTTAATGATGCAATCGCTTAGAAGCCTTTGACACGGCATATACTCAAAATGTATAGAAGCCGTGTCTTGCCCCAAACCCGTTAGACTCAATTCTGCAATCAGCTAAAGTTTTGATTCACTCATTTTTCAAGCGCTTAGACTTGGAATTTGGATAGCCGATTATCAGCCATGTGCATAATCTAGCACAAGTTCATTAAAACATTTGCCTGGCGCCAGGTAATTCAAAAGCTTTCTCTGCCCACAGAATTGTGTATGTGTGTGTGTGTTGTATGAAATATATTTTATTACAACAGTCGAAAAGTTGAATATGCAATTAAGTGTGCATATTAACCCGTTGCAGCCCGCTGGTCCCTTGTTTGGCAAAGTTACCTTTTTGCAACTATTTAGCATAGCGACCAACGCTCATTATGAGGCCAACTCGAGCCATGTCCTTCTACTATACCCTCTCCACTGCTCCATGTTAGCCCCACTATGGTCATGACAGGCACGCAACTTTATTTGCACAGTAGTGTATTTGGCTGCTGCCCAGAAACTGGACCTGAGCCCCGATGCCAGGCACGTAAAATATGCGCAGTTGTACACGGGGCAGCAGTATATGCCAGAGATCACTTGACTATAAACGAGATTAAAAATTCAATTACGTTGGAGTTGGACGCTGAACCTGAAGCTGCATCGAGCGCCGCATACAAATACACACACTCTCACACACACACAAACACTTACACAGGCGTGCAAAAAAAATTAAAAAAATAAAAAAAATAACGAGAAGCAAAAGTTGGCCGTACCAAAAAAGACAAAAACCAGAACACTCTGGCCAGGGCGAGCAGCAAGCACTCAAGTCAAAGCACGCCAGGATGCTTGGATACAAGAATATCAGCTGGAGAAGGAGGTAAGTGGAAGGTGGGTCACCAGCTGTAGAAGTGGTCAGTGCCGGCGACGTTGTCGCAGCCAACGGAAGTTGACAACAATTTATGTGCCTGAAACGGATACAATTTACAAGGCGGAGCACGGCGTATGTAAAAGCTAGAACGCCAAATGCAGTGAGGTAGGTGGTGAGTGTTTGTATGGATGTATGTGTTGTGCGCGATAGTGTTGGCAATGCAGGTGTGGCCAGCGCACAACTTCAAACGGAATATTGGTGTGTGTGTGTGTGTGAGTGTCTGCATGTGTGTGAGTACTTGGAGCAAAATGGGGCAGTGCGAGAACGAGTTATTCGGGAACACACCGGTTGTTAGGGACAACACACCCAACTATAGAAAGAGAAGTAGAGAGACCAAAAAAATAAAAAAAAAACGAGCGCCGCATTTGAATTTCGTTTCAGGCTAAAGTTGATAAAATGCCAGTGATTTAGGGCATGTTCTGGCATCAGCAGCATCAGACACATCTGTTGTAGCATTAGCAACCAACAAAGTCCAACAAACGAAACGAACGAAAAAAACGTGTCTGAAATTAAGATAAAGTTTTGACTTGTTAATTTTGTGTACTTCTGTTCCATTCCACCACCTCAAAAAGACAATGCGCCTACGACGACCCTAACGGACTTGAAAAAAAAATTTAAAAACATAATTTCACTTATTTCACTTCTTATTAATTTAAACATCTTAAATTTCAATTTAATTAACGAATACGCAAGAGTAAACGAACTCAAATAAGGCATTGAATAGAGAAGCTTAGTTTCTGTTAACTATTGTTAACTATTGTTAACAGTTAACAATAATCGTTTAAGATATTATTTGGATATGTTCAGTTTTTATTATTTTTATTGCTATTATAACTGTAGCTTTAAGATATAATTAACTTGTATGTATATATAATAAATTAAGTCAATTATATTAACTTAAGTGATCAACTTTTGCTTCAGGGCTCAAAAATAGAAAAAAGTCAAATTATGTATTAACATATTATCATAGCTCATATTATTTTTATTTAATTTTTCTTGATAGCAATCGATTATAATTATATTATTATAATAATGCTGCTCATGCAACTGATTACAACAGCAACAACTTGCTCACAAGTAGTTATCACAACTCAAGTTTTCAATGCTTCTTTTGCTTATCGGCTAGCTTTTTCTTTCCATAAAAGAGCCGGCGAAGAAGGCAACGAGTTGCAGTTATCAACAACAATAGTAAGATCAGAGGCACCACCATAAGCACCGCCAGAGTATCCAAGCTGTGCAATTGCACAGAGTTCATGTCTCTGGATGGGGCACGCAAGTGTGGCGACTCCTTGTGACGCAGTACATACTCAGTCCACCATATGGCACGATCCATCGCCGACTCTGGCTGATCACGATATAGTTCGGAAAGCTTAGCGGCAGCCTGGCGATAGCTTGGAGTAATTAGAAGTTTATTTATGGTTTGCTCCAGTTCTATCTGCTTGAGATTTTTTAAATCCAATCCCAAACCAAAGCCTTTATGTTCGGCACGCTTAACATTCATAAACTGATCGTAAAAGACTGGCAAACCCAGCACTGGTTGGCCAAAATATATGCTCTCAATAGTGCTCAGCAGTCCGCCATGTGTAATGAATAGTTTTACGTTTGGATGTGCTAAGATATCGGGCTGTGGAAACCATTTGCTAATAAAAACATTTTCGGGCTTGCCATGCAAATTATCGTCCTCAAATTTCCAGAGTACACGCTGTTTCAATCTGCTAAAGACCTTCAGTAGTGTTTCCCTCTTTTCCACAGGCAAATCCATACTTCTCACATTTGATCCAAGTGAAAAGTAAATGACGCCATTCGGTGAGCTTTCAATAAACTTTTTGATATCTTCAGGTAAAGGTTTTGGATTGTGTGAGATATGAAGTCCTCCCACCTCAATCATGCTTGGCAGGTAGGGACGTGCATAGCTCAACGAGAAGTGTTGACACAGCAATATAACCGTAAAGCTAGCCAAAACTTCATCTAGTGTTTTTGTGGTCTGTGGAAAATACTTGGCGTACTGGGCTTCCATTGCACGATGGTGAATAAGGCAGTGTGCTGCACTTTCCACCCAAAACTCCAAATGATTCATTAGACGATCGTAAAAGCTCATCGGGTTGGCTCTGGGCGAGCTGATAAGCGGACTATAGGACAATGGCGATATGTTTCCAAATATGGCATCAATATTAAAATCATTTCCGTAGGTAGAGAATCCCATAAGGGTTGCATTAAAGTGTTGGGCAAAGCCGAACAATGACTCTGTTAATAGAACCTCAGCAATAACCAAATCAAATGATTCGCCTGATATCATTAGCTGCCGCACTCCTTCATCCTCCAATATGCACTCGGAAATCAGGCTTAATATCGAACTCAAAATTATTGGTTTTCCCCAGAATCCGGGGTTAACCATCGCCCTCATCATTTCTGTATATTAAATCACAATCACAAATACGTTGAATTCAGTTAAAGGACAATAATTTACCGTCGTTATGCTCGTGTATTTTGGGTGCTGTTATAAATCTCATATTTTTTTTCCGGTTTATTCTGAAAGGTATTGATCACAGTGACCTCATGACCTCGGGCTGCCAATGTTTTTAAATACGACTCCGCAGAGATATACTGAGGGCGTCCCGCAAAAGCGAATGTTGCCAAGATCTTAGAGCTTTCGGTCTCTTCAGGCACAAGACCGATAAGAGCTATCAAGGTCAGCAATAGACCGGTTACCAGTCTCATGTTGAAATTTCAAAGTGCTGCGATATTTTATTGTTCGACTCTGAAACTTGCTGATTAATCAAGCTTGTGACCGGGAATTCGGAAAATTGACTAGCGACCCGTTAAGAAAATATTGGGTGAAGTATACAGGCGAAAGAGCACGACAAGAGATGGGTGGCATTTGTGAAAATATCTCTACTTCTTCTCATCGTATTGACGATGATATTTGGTAGAACAGAATACTTTTTGAGGACCTAGTCTTTGGTTCAAGCCAAAAGTTACAAAGCATCGAATATGTAGAAGAATCCAGTGAAAATCCGCTATATTTTGCAATATCACTTCGATAGAGGCAGAAACGCAACGCGAGCGGCTCAAATGGTGAATGCTGTTTGTGGAACAGCTACTGTACCCGGAAGAACAGAACAGTTTTGGTTAAAATCATGGAAATGGTAGAGACTGGCATTTGAGCACTTAATAAAACCGATAAGAGAAGTCAAAGCCATAAACAATATCTCTGGCTTTTGTTGATAAACAACCGTTGCTTTAATGCAACACAAATTTTAAAAAAGAAATTATAATTGAAACAAAAACACAAATATTATCTTATCAGAGCTTAACCTACCTAAACACTTGTTACACTGCCTCTTCAGCTTATCAGGCCCGTGTTACCAATTAAATATGAATGAGACCAGCCAGACGATGATTTTAATCAGTAAAACCAAAATAGCATAACAAAACCGATAAACAGTCCCAGGTCCAAATAGTTCAAGTCTAGAGACGCAGCCCTTAACGATAAAATATCTGATACCAGCTCTGTAAAAGAGTGTGTGTGGCCTGTTTCAGCTCGAATTCCTTGCTTCAGATCTTTACTCGATGCTCATATGACTGTAATGTTTTACATAAGCTGACCGATAAAACGATTCTTAAGCGGTTATATAGCTCTACTACTTAATGGATTCTTCCTAACTTAATTTTTTAATTTAATTTCATCTAATTTGCCAGCAAGTCCAAAAATATAACTTTGAACACGACTGGATTGCTGGGGGTCGGGCAGACATAATTAGAACCTTCAACTGGAGTCTGGCTTTCAAATCTGCGCAAAATTCTGAGCTAGTTCTTGTTTTGTTATGCAGCAATTTTAGCGGAAAACTAGGTATGGTACAGTTATTGGACTACTGGAATCCCTAAACAGGATTACTTACTTGTCAGCCCGATAATCTGATGCTTTTGGGGAGAAAATTTTGTATGCAGTTCTTGTTTTACTTTAATTTTTTTGTGGCCTTTTTGCAGACTATTGAATTTGTGTATAAATATTAAAACAAAATCATTTAATATCAGATTATATTCAGCATTTGAATAATTTACACATATCAAACCATATATTGAAACACTTTTAACGACCGCTTTAATTTTGCCTTGAACTCTTGAATGCTTAAGGACAACCCACCAAAGTGCTAGGCAAATTCCCCAAACGTGAGTGCGTGAGAAGTGCTGACCAAACAAGTTGTCTAAAAACAGAACGCACAACAGGAAACATGACAGGAAAAGGAGCAGAACCAGAGACAAGAGAGAAATGCAGCAGCTTCCCATTCCATCCACGATGTGAGGACAAGTATAAAAGCTGAAGCACTTCCAGCGACGCCCAAGAAAATAAATTATTTGCTTAAGCGATGGTAAAGGACGTCGTCCGGGTTTCCTTCTCACCGCCAACGCAACCAGGAACTAAAAATATTAAAAAAATGGGTATATATTATTGTTTGTTTTAGACTATATTCAACTTTTATGCTTGCAAAATTTTTAAGTGTAAGTCCGGCGGGAAAAATTTTGTTACTGTTCATTTATAAATAAGGTCGACCTGTTGTGGGCTGTTTTTTCTACAGATCCCCACTACACTCCTTCTCCTCTCTATGGGCATGGTCTATTTGTTTTCGCCTCAATTTTATTTGCCTTTTTGCGCACATTTTAACAAATTTTTCAAGAAAAATGTTGTTGGCGGCGGCTTGTTTTTGATCTTTTTCTTGTTGTTTTCTTTTGTACGTGTTGTGCTTTCTTGTGGCCTTTTCTTTTGTTGCTTATTATGCCTTTACCCCACCTGGCAGCTTGATTCAATTAAGTTGCCTGATTATTTTTACCCAAAAAAGGAGTTAAATATATATAAAAACAAAGTAGAAAAAAAATTTGTGTTTACCCACCTTTTTATGTTAGTTTTTTGTCTCAGTTCGGCTTACAATTTTTACACCCATTCTCTAAGCACTATTGGAGAGAAAGAAAAAAGGTTATTTCGTGTTCGCAGCTGTGCTTCCTTTAAACAGTCCATTTTCTCCTGCTTTGCCCAAGAACTGAACAGTTTAGCATTGTAAAAGAATTGTTAGACTAATGCAGTGCGTTGAAATTGCATACAGCCTCAATATTTATACTCGTTACCGAAGGTAAAGATCAGGCCTCTTTTTACCGGTGTTAATAATGGTAACGAGTATATCGCAGTTGGTTGCGTCCGACTGCAACGCTTTGTACTGTGCTTTTAAGCGTCTGCTCTGCGAACAAAGAACATATGATTTTATCGTTGATCGTCTGTTCCGCCTCTCAAATATTTACATGGTGACGCGTTGTGTTTGAAGGCGATATTCTCGTTGTTAATCTGTTTCACCTCTTAAACGTGCTTTTTGTTTCATTGCTTTTCTATTTTTCCCCCAATTGATGATTTTTTTGGAGGCATTTCGAACAATTTACATCATTCACTTTTAAAAAAGAACACAAAGTAAGAAGCGCCTACGTATTTATTGTTTTTTTTATTATATATGGAGTCCATTTTATGGACAAAATCACATGTGGACATAAAAAGATTTCGTCCAAACATAAAAATTAACAATCTACACAACCATACAAACAAACTCTAAATTTTATTGAATTCGGTTGGACCGTTCGTCAGTTATAAAGTCACAACACTCTTTGCAACAAATTTTTATATATATAGATTTAGTACTTAATATTTTAAAGAAGCTTATTGAAAATCAGTTGATGATAAGAACCTTTTAAAATATGGGCTGATAAACTATAAAAAAGTGAGAAAGTTTTCTTCACTAAGAGGTTATTGTAAATTAAAGGGATATTTAGAAAGCAGATTCTAGAGGAGCGCTAATGTTAAAATGAAGAAATAATACATTTAGATTTCCTTTTTAGAGTTTATAGTGACTTAATTCTATATTATATCCTCGTTAGCGAGCTCAATGTCATTGAATCAAGAGGGTGTTAAAAAACACACTGCAAGTTGTGAATAAACAGTTCTAGGCTGGCGTGGAAGCGCTGTTTCGAATGCTGCTAAGGCAACTGTTCATTTATATAAAGTTATTATATTAATTTTTACTATTATAAAATTAATAATTTGCGTTTCTTTAGTTCTGTCAAATTTTATTTATTTTATTTATGGACATTTTTCGTTTAGTTCGCCTTTGAGAATTTGAGAGATATTTTGTCGAGTAATTAATCTCCGAATGTGGATACATGAACGATTTGTGAATTTTATCATAAAGCTGGAATCCGTTCGAATTTTTCAGTACAATACACGTGATGTATTTCAAGAGCTTTTGGACTTATTTATTAGAATTGTGTTTACTTACCTTGCAGCACAAGGTGTGGTAGCAACAGCTGCTATGTTGACGACTCTTTAAGCGTAAATGCAATTTGCTTGCAACAAGCATTTGCAGCACAAGTCTGCCCAGCAGCTACAACAACAAATACCGAATGGCACTGGGAACAAGAACTGGAACAATTTGCGCATAAGTAAAAATCATTTTTCATTTGTTTTCATTTCCGTTTTATGATGCATTTTGATTCCTGGATAGCTGCCTCTCTCTCTCACACTTTTTCGCCCTCTTTCTCTCTATATCCTAGTGCGTGTTCAAGCTAAGTGTGTGCATGCGTGCGTATGTGTGCGTGTGTATGTGTGAGTGTGCTCAGTTGACGCTTGACAAAATGTTAAGTGACAGCTGCATGTTGCATGGTCTTCGGGTCCAGGTGAAGGTGGTCCAGGTTCGTTTGCTGCTGTTGCATACCATCAAATCGCTGAGGCAAAGCGAACGCTGCCAGTTGCAGATGCAATGCTGAATATTTCTTGTAACTCTGGAGGAAGAAATAACAAAAACAACTAGAACAATCAACAAAAATACAACAACTACAAGAAAACGGAATGTCTGACAACGCTGACAATCGACTTTTATTGCTGTTGACAGGCAGCAGGCGGTATTTGGGAGTTGAAGCAAGTTAGACTCAGAGTCAGATTCAGATTCCCAGTAGCAAATTTGTCAATTCCCAGCTATTTTACTTAACATCTCAGTACAAATTACTCACCATTGTCTATACAGAGCGGGAGTCGACAGTTAGACTTCTTTCAGATGGAAATATTCGACATTTCTTGTGTACAACATTTTTTCATTTTTTGAAGCATTCACATTTTTGGAGCAGCGTTTTGTTTATCCGGATATGGGCAAGCGCCGTGCACTTACGTCCCGGCAATTGCATAAGCACAATTTCCGGCTTCCACAAAAATGCCTAAGACTAAGCAGAGGCCATTTGGTCAAAAAATGCATGCTTTCTTTATAAAGTTGGGGTTTTAAAATTTATTAAAACGCAAATATAACCTGAGTGTATTCATTTTTAATTACTTTTTTATTTGCCTTTCGTTTAGCTTTTAATATTGATAGACATCTGCATTAAAAAAAGTTTTCTTTGTAAATTCATTAATTGCTTTATTTTTTATGTTTTTGTATATTTTTAATTTATAGTTACAAAAAATTATTATATAAAACGAAAAAAATTTCTTTCCATATTTTTTTCAAGTTTCTTTTTTATTTAAGAATATTTAATATTAATATAATTTTTATAAATATATATATATAAAACCATGCATAAACAAGTGGAAACGTTGCAGTCGGACGCAACCGACCACGAAAAAATACAAAACAATATTAAAAACAGAAAAAAAAGGCGAATAGAAAAGGGAAAGGAAGGAGGCGGGGTGTACCCTAAAAAAAAAATATTTTAAAAAAATGGGAAACCAAGCTAAATAAAGTTTGTAGGGAGCGCGGGGCGGGGCGGACAAATTTAGGTTTGAATGCCAATTGCAATCTCCACCAATTTGGTGAATCTAGCTCGAAGTTTTTAAAGTTGGGGAAGGGGGCTTGGGGAGGTATCGGGGGCACACGTTATTCCTTCAAGTTTGGAGAAAAAAAAAAAAATTTAACGAAAAGTTGGGGGGGGGGCGGTTGGGTGGGCGGCAAGTTTTGATGCGTTTTTGGGGCGTCACCTCTTGGCTAAATTTGGTGGCTTAGCTCAAAACTAGGTGATATAGGCATCTGATTCAACTGCGGGGGGCTGGGGGGGATGGTGGACGTGGCCCCAAATTTTTGATGCAATTTTTTGGGGATGCCAGTAGCTATCTTCCTACCAATTTGGTAGTCTAGCTCAAGTTTTTAAAGTTGGGGAAGGGGGCTTGGGGTGGGTGGCGCCGATTTTTGGGGTCACTACGTTATCTTCCTTCAGTTTGGGACTCTCGTTCAACACTATGAAGATAACGCATCCCGTTTTAACGAAAGTTGGGACGGCTGGTGGGCAGGGCGGTTGGGTGGGCGTGGCATCAGTTTTGATGCAGTTTTTGGGGATCGTCATCCCTATCTTGGCGTAAATTTGGTGGCTGTGCTCAAAACTGAGGTGATATGGCATTTCTGATTTCAACTGCGGGGCTGGGGGCGGATGGGTGGACGTGGCCCCAAATTTTGATGATTTTTCGGGATGCCGTGCTATCTTCCTACCAATTTGGTGCTCTAGCTAAGTTTTTAAAGTTGGGGAGGGGGCTTGGGGTGGCGTGGCGCCAGATATTTTGGGTCACTACCGTTATCTTCCTTCCAGTTTGGAGACTCTAGCTCAACATCATGAAAGATACACGCATTCGCTTTTAACGAAAGTTGGGGGGCTGGTGGGCAGGGCGGTTGGGTGGGCGTGGCATCAGTTTTGATGCGTTTTTTGGGGATCGTCATCCTATCTTGGCGTAAATTTGGTGGCTGTAGCTCAAAACTGAGGTGTTGGCATTTCTATTTCAACTGCGGGGGCTGGGGCGGATGGGTGGGCGTGGCCCAAATTTTGATGAATTTTTGGGGATGCCGTAGCTATCTTCCTACCAATTTGGTGCTCTAGCTCAAGTTTTTAAAAGTTGGGGGAAGGGGGCTTGGGGTGGCGTGGCGCCAGATATCTTTGGGGGTCACTACCGTTATCTTCCTCCAAGTTTGGAGACTCAGCTCAACACCATGAAAGATACACGCATTCCCATTTTAACGAAAGTTGGGGCGGCTGGGTTGGCGGGCGGTTGGCTGGGCGTGGCATCAAAGTTTTGATGCGTTTTTGGGGATCGTCATCACCTATCTTGGCGCAAAATTTGGTGGCTGTGCTCAAAACTGAGGTGATATAGGCGTTTTTGATTTCAAACTGTGGGGGCTGGGGGCGGAATGGTGGGCGTGGCCCCAAATTTTTGATGAATTTTTCGGGGATGCCATGTATCTTCCTACCAAATTTGGTAGCTCTAACTGTAGGGTGTGCGGAACGGTGGATTTATGATTTTGAGTTTCGAATTTATCGATTTGCCAGCCTCCAGTTTGAACCCCATCTTGACACTTTATCTGTCCGGCCATAGATAAAGACATTTGCAAGTTTCAGTCTCTAGCTTGAAGGGTGTGGAAAAAGTTGTTCTACGACGGACAGACGGACACGGACAGACTGACAGACGGACGACACCTGACGGACATTGCACAAACCCAATATACTCTTTACCTCCGTATCGAGTATAAAAACCACATCAACAATTTAATGAACACAATTAAGAGCAATGAAAAATAAAATTAATACAAAAAATAAGATTGTAAACGCAAACAATATTAATTTGGACAGATAAGCTTAATTTGCCACAACAAGTTTTTAAAAAAAAATTACTATCAATTGCATTGGAGAACATTTTTCTAACATTTATTGCAACATTAGCAAGAAATTAAAGTCCTTGCAGCGCCATCTAAGTTTATATATGTGTGTACCAAGTGCATGGTAAAATCGCTGGCAAGTTTGCAATAGACTTCTGCGTGTGCCTTTATCAAGTGCGGAATGTACACGATGGCGCCCACAAGTATGCTGTTAATTTATGTACGCCATGCTTAAGGTGAAACAAGAACAAGAAAAGCAAGTATTTGCTAAAGCTCAATTTCAATGCCCGTTTTCACTCTCTCTCTCTCTCTCTCTCTCTCTCTCTCTCTCAATGCTTCATGCCCGTTTTATTGCGCTCGAGTGAATCCTGGATCCTGGGTCTGGTCTTGTGGCCGCCTTAGCGGCTGGAATTCAACAAAGCGTCGGGGCACAGTTCAAGACATTTTTTACGCTCGTTCGTTTCATTTTTTGTAGCGTTTGTTCGCTTCCACTGCGCCAAGTTCACGTTATAATCTATCCAGGGAATAATTATTGTGTACATATTATGATAGTGGCATAAAAACCAAAGGTTTATCGTTCGGCCTGATGGACATCAGGAGCCTCACATTTCCCATCTCCTTGAGTCGAAGGAAAGAAATGAAAGATGAGCAATAAATTTGTGTACTTTTAAGTGCTGTTCACTGAAAGGTTATTTACGTTTGAAAGTAAGTAACGAAATGTGGCCTCGGATAGCTGTTGCTCAACAAACACAAGTAAATCGCCAGCTAAAGTATAAAAATAACTCTTAAGTTTTTACTTCACAACCCGCCTTTAATGCGCATAGATCAGCCATAAAGCGATTTTCATATCGCTCTTTAAGCCCTTGAGCAGCTTATAATTTCCATGCAGCTGCAGTGCAACTAAATGCAGCCATTTTTCAACAACAGCGCATTTTTTTTATATATTAAACTTGCAGGCAGTTGAGTCCCGTTGCCTGAAAGTTGGACCAGGTAATATGGCAAACTGCAAATTAAATCTAATTATGTGCGGCCAACAACTCCAGTCACAACAAAAAACAGTGGCAGGGTAAAGAGTGATGTAGGTGCTGTTTGTGCAACCCAACCTAGCTGGTCGAGCTGGCTTCAGCTTTGCTTTCTTTGTGCCCAACTGACCCGCACAAATGCGTCTATTGACGAAAACAATGCGGACAAAAGTGGCAGAAACAGCAGCAGCAGGAACAGCAGCGCAGTACAGCTGGCTGGCAGTTAGCCGGGTAAGCATGGGGCTAGGGAGCTAGGCCAGCAGGTCAGCAGCTATATAGATATGGTTCAGGTGCGCCAGGTTGACCACCAACTGGCCTTAATGCAACGTCATCGGAGCGCAGCGATGCCAGTAAGTGAGAATAAAAAGAGCTTACTGAATACAACAACAAAAACAATATTAACAAAGAACTAAATGTCGAGTGTTGTCGATTTTCAAATACCCTTTACACAAATTCTGTACGCAGGCGTTATAAACGAAATCATGAAATCAAAAAACTTTTGACATATGACACAAAAAAAATATATATGTATATATATAGTAGTTATATAAAATTCGGGATAAAAAACTTTTCTTTTGAAAGTTGACCGCATAATCTCATATTTATTGAAGCATTTTAAGCGTTATTAACTGGGTGTTGGCAAGAAAAATTATTTTTTTTGAAAAACATGCAAAACAAAATGCAGCTTAATTGAGAGGAAAGGGAGAAGGTTCTAACTATAGCCGAGTTATGGCATGTAGTTAGACGCACCAGGCTAAAAAACACAACCATACACATAACCATACACATTAAAGGAGAGCGTGGGAGGCGTGGCGAGTTTCATTATGGTGATGCAGCTGGGCAGGACGTGGCAAATGGGGTGGGGGGTCGTAGAGGCGGCTCAGTTACTTACGCCTCAATGAAGCTAGAACTCATGTGCCGCAATTGCGGTAAAATATGTTTGCACAAAAGGAAATCGCCAAAGCCACGTGTGCGGGAAATGCTGAATTTGTCTGCGGGGCGCACTAAAACAAAGCTGCACTCATCGGTGGGTGTCCTGGCTGTCGTATGTCCTGTTCTAGCTTCAACATCTACGCCTATTGGCTGAAGCTGGTCAATTAAGATAGATTCCACGAAACGTAATCTACTCATTTCTTGTAGTTCAGCGTTAAGCCACAATATTTTTTGTGTCTAATATTTATGCCATGCATTTAAATCAAATATTTACATGGACAACTAATACTGGCATAATTCAATGACTTTTACATAAACATATTTGTTTGTAGCACCCAAAAATCTTACGAGAAACAACAAAAAGTTATCAATTGTGTTTTATTAGTATGAAATCGATATACAACATATGCAAGATCAAAATAACTATAAATAAGTTGAAGCTTGAAATTAATTTTTTGCTGACTTAATTTCTTCTTTTAGGTGCGGCTTTGTTCATAGGTAAATTAGGTTTCAAACTGAATTTAATTAGCTGTGAATTGGTTGAGAAACCATCTTTTGGAATACATATAACTGCATGTTCCTCTAATATCCTTTTTAAGGAACCTAGGGGGGGGCTTTTGTTGCAATATGGCTGCCAGCAAGCCCCAAAAACTATGCTATATGTTCAACTATGGCGGCACTTCCGTTGCCGTTCTTTGTCTCTTGTCGTCCTGTTCATCCTTTTCGTCGTCGTCGTCGTCGACGTCTGGACTGGACTTTTGGGAATATTATTGAAAACTTTTACCGCAAGCTGTGCTGAGGCTGCAGTCATGGAGCGCACTGGTAGCAGCAAAAACAAACGTATTGTTCGCTAGCTGCTGCAAAATCGAGGATTAACATTTCCTTTTTTTGTCTGTTTTTTTTTTGTATTTGTTTTTTTTTTCTTTTGGTTTCGTTTTGTTTGCTTTTTGGTGTAGTCCAAAGTTTCAGTTTGTTGCAACTTTGGCCACAGACACTGACACCACACGGCCACAATGCCACGCTCAGCTATACGACTATAACCGACCGCCCACTCTCAACTTGGGGGGAGTACATAAATTTCCTCAGCAATTTTCAGGCATTTTGCCACTGCTGCAGCTGCGTTTATTTTAGCGACCCAATCAGACAACAAGTTGCCCAACCAGAAAAAATTTCAATGACAAGATTTGAACGAATCTTAAATGCGCTTCGCAGGTTACAATAAAAAAAAACTAAACATAAAGTGCATTTTATCTATTTATTCTTCATAATAAAATCATCGAATCCTAAGCAACCTGAATGTTACGATTGTATAACAAATCACCCTTAAAAAGTTTGCATATGCTTAAAAGTTCTTTTTGTAGCGCAACTCTCTCGAATAGTAGTCACGCATAGGTGTTTGTTACTACTCCTAACTCTTAGTTCAATTGTTTTTTTTTAAATTTTTTGGTGTAAGTTCAATCGCTGGCAATAAGTTTTCCATTATTTATTGGCAAAGTTTTTAAATGCAATAATTTAAGTGCATAGAAACGCTCGCCACACGTATCCATTTTCTTAAATTTTTATTGATCGATGTGCAAAAAAAAAAATGTCAAATTTATTTAAGCTAATTACGTATTTTTCAATTGCGTCCTAGACAAATCTTATAAGCCATTGCAAACAATACTCGAATGTCAGCAAGTAGATTGTTATTTCTCTGCACAGCCTTGACATTTTTAATATCCTATGAAGGGTTATTCAGAGATAAGATGTGCTCTAAAACAAAAATAACTTATTCACTTTTGGTGAATTATAGGTTGGAGGATATGGTAAAAGGTTTAAAAAAAACAGTGCGCATTTATCTAAACTATATTTCAATTAGTTTTTAACAATTGTCAAAATAATTTATAAATTTGTCGCAAAAATTGTTTCAACTATTTTTTTTTTTTTTTTTTAACTGTATCGACCTTTTAAACAATTCAATTGATCAACTCTCAAACTGTGCAATTTAGTTCGTTTTGTTCTTTGGTCAGGGCGCAAAATTAAATCCATCAATTATAGAAAATCATAGTCAACATTGTGCCAACTATGACAAAGCTTAGTTTGCCATATGGAAAAGCTTTCTGGGCGAGTTTGTGTCAAGTAGTTGCCAATCAGTTTTTGGCATTGTTACGGTCGCTGCGTACTTTCATGACCCGTTTCCACTCCCCTACCGCAGAACCAAGGGCTACGGGTTTTTTGTGGCAAACAGGCACGTCGATACCAATTGAATGTGGTGCAGCCAACTACCGGCTTTGGGTGACCACTGTCCGGCTTTGTGTCCTAGATGTCCTACTGCCATCCATTGTGACACTCGGTGCACTGTGGCAAACACAATCACAGAATGCAGCCACATCGCTTTTCTTTGCCGCCCCCTCACTTGCAGTTGACACTTTGGTCTCTGTAAATTTCTCCTGCCCCAATGCCCTGTGTACACCTTCAGTAGTAGATGAAGCGTTGTCCTTCTGTTTGTCACTTGCATTGTAGTTGGACGTCAGTTAGGCAATGGATGGAATGATTCTAGTCAAGAGTTCGAGTCGCCATTGCTGCGTACAGTTTCATCTGAATCGCTTGACTCAAAATGTGGCAACATCACTTCCGTTGACATGTGCGCCGCTCACTCGATCACTTTGCTTCTCACTTGACATCATATACCTGTTTTTACCCAGTGCTTTGTAACGGTGCGACTTATTTGGTAAAATTTCAAAATAAAAAAACTATATGTAGTTGTTTTTAAATAAGCAACTGTCGTTGCAGTTCGCATCCAATTATCAGCACCGCCCCTGTTAACAGTCTGGCATGGCAGCCCCGAACAACATCAGCTGATCATAGATGCAAGTGGGCCAGATCGCTGCTGTTAATGCAGCCCTGTAGTGCAATTTGCATCGGCAGGGTCACATTTTGGCGTGGGTGCCAACTAGGGATGGGTATCGCCAGCGGAACTATCGGTATCGTGGGATCAATACGAATTGGACCACACCGATACTTGGTGTCCATATATTAGATCTAAAGTATCGATATTATCGTGGTATCGATATATTGCGTTTTTTTTCTTTCCAAATTAAAATGCACAAAACAATTAACTCAGATAACGTATGTATATTCAATTTTAAAACATTTCCAATTTTTTGTAAACCTGTTATTTTTTTAATCCCACATGTTTTGTGGGATTTTCGCCAAAAAATGCGTTGCTGTAGGTGTTCCGCCGTTAGACGCGAGCCACAATCGTCCATTATTCGTCCTGCAAGCGAAAAAAAATCGCTCACTTGGAACAGAAGTTGCCAAGATGGGCAAATAAATTTGTGCAATTTTAAAGATGTGGGGAAACAATGGTTTCAAACACATTGAACGGATTTGCCGATCTTGGGGATCGAATTTGATTGGCAAATTATTTGATTTCAGACTTGGCAGTAATGGCTTAATTGGACGATGTGATCCGTCGACGATACCTTGAGTATCGACCAGCAAAATATCGATATCGATAATATCGTCCAACACAAGTATCGCCGATATCGTATCAACGATACTGCGATAAAAAAGACGATACCTTCAGTATCGTATCGATACCTGCCATCCCTAGTGCCAACTTCACTTTGTTCCGGCCTTAAGGTGAATATCCAGCACAGCGAAAAAAAAAATTTTCCATACAAAATCGTCGCACCGGGATTTTTTTTTGTTGACTGCGTATGTTCTAGGTACTCAGCAACGCAGCAAAAAATACTAAACTGTTATCGATAGTATCGATTTTATACAACATGTACACACTGGCGCTGGGCACAGGAAATACCAAAACGTATATCTTTTTGTGCCGACTACAGGAAAACGAATAGCAAAATGGAAAAGAAATTAGAGGTGGAGAACTATCGATAGTGGGCGCCATCGATAGTCGACGATAAGTTTATTTTGAACCATCGATATGTCGATAGTGCCATCGATAGTGGCTCGATAGCACCGTCGATAGTTTAGCCCAACAAACAAATTTATTTTATACGAATACAATAAAATTATGGTTTATTTTTAACCAAGAGTTACGGTTTAAAAATAAAAAGAATGTTTACATTTTTTCTTAAGTACAGCTTGTGTGCTAGATTCTTTTTTTTTACTTCCCAGGCCAGGATGAAACCTTTTTAAATGGTTGTGAAGTTTGATGTAAAAAATCGTAATTGCTGATGGCTTTCTTGTCTTATATTCTTTGCCACAGTATAGGCATTTTGCAAATATTTTTGTCGTCGGACCTTTAAAATAATTCCAGACATCTGAAATTTTGATTTTTTTTTTTTTTTTCCGCCCCGGCGGGCAGGATCTATTTCAGAATGGCTGTGCTGGTGCAATCGTGTCCTGATTATCGGTAGGGCAAAATATCGACGTTTACCTTAAATTCGCACATTATCGTACCTAAACACTTATGTATAATATATTAAACATACCTAGTTTTAAAAAGCGATCCATTCTACTAATTTTTCTTGCTTTTTACTTTGTTCTGGCCTTAAGGTGAATATCCAGCAGAGCGAAAAAAAAAAATTTTCCATACAAAATCGTCGCACCGGGATTTTTTTTGTTGACTGCGTATGTTCTAGGTACTCAGCAACGCAGCAAAAAATACTAAACTGTTATCGATAGTATCGATTTTATACAACATGTACACACTGGCGCTGGGCACAGGAAATACCAAAACGTATATCTTTTTGTGCCGACTACAGGAAAACGAATAGCAAAATGGAAAAGAAATGTAAAAAACGTGCGGAAAATTTTAGCCACGAGGGCAAGATTATGTTGATTAAATCTGTGGAGTCGCGACCATGCCTGTGGAAGTTGACTGATAAAAAACAACTTTGATTTTTTATTTTGTGTTTGTGGGCTTGTTTACTTTTTGCATATGATGCCTCAGTGTGACCATGTATCTCCTAAGCTGTATAAGGCAAAATGCCATATTTTTACCACAAATTAGTTGACTATGGTCACACATTAACACACTCTTCCAAAATATATCACACATTCCTGCCAGGAATTTTTTATTGTGCTGGAGCCGCACCTTTAAGAAAAGAAGTAGTGCTGGGAAAAAATCGTGGTTTTTCACTATCGATGTTTCGATGTTTTATACAAAAGAACATCGATACTATCGATTGTCCACTCGACAGGAATGAAATTTTTTTAAATTGCAATCTTGGTAAATAAAACATGAATAATCATTTATTTATAGCTTATTTTATTTAAATCAAAGCTCAAAATATATAGCAAAAAATAACACAATTCAATTGTATATAATAATAATAATAATGACTTTTTTGAGATCAATCAGAATCTTCTTCTAGTAACCGAGGGTGAAAGGTTAAATGCAACATGCAATGAACTCGGAAACCGTTTTGTCAATCAGCATTTTACGTTGAGATCTTTTATCTTACTTATTTCTATAAACGGCAAAATACTGCCAGAAGGCGTAGGTAGCTCTCTTAGATCTGAAAATTTTATATCTGGATGCAATCGCCGAAGATGATCTCTGAGGTTTGACGTGTTACCGCAAGTTTTATAAACTCTACCACAGGCTTTGCACTTAGCATTTTAACCATTCATTTTGTTAAAAAATTTCCACACTTCCGATTTTCCAAACTTATTTTTGTTGCTGATTTCCTCGTTCGAACCATTTATACATGCAGCGCTCGCCATGTTGTTTTCTATATGCACATACACACACATATACAACAAATTAATATGCAATTTCAAACGGCAATAATTGTAAGTTATAATTACCTTTGTTTCTGTTCCCAACGAACTTATCCATCTTTGTGACCTTCCGAACACCAACACCAATTGTTATTATTCAACTAATGAATTAAAGAATATTAGTAAATTTATTTAAATTCAGACTATTTTTACTTACTCCAAATCAGCCACGCACAAAATGTAAAGAGATGGAAAATTTTCTCAAAACATCGATAGTGGAAAAAAAATCGATGGTCTAAAAATTTTTTAACTATCGATAGTATCGATAGTGCTTCGATGTTTTCCCAGCACGAAAAATAAGAGAACAGCGATTTTTTGCAAGAACAATAAAAAGCAGAAGGATATTTAAATCCCCATGCATCTAACGTAAAACAGCTAAATAAACGATAAAATCTCGCCACACCGGCATCACAAGCAGCGCCCGCCGCTGCAAATATATTTCCGTCTTTGTGGAAAATACCCTGTTGCCTAAACTGAACACGTGTGAATCTTGCGTTGGCTTGGAGTGCACGCGCCCCAAATATTGATGGTTAGCACCAGTGATGCCAATATTTTTTTTGAAAAAAAAGGACAAAATGTCCGTAAAATACGGAAAAACAGGCTGAAAATTTAAAAAAAAAAGGACAGAAAACAGGACAAAAATTGTTGTGTGCAATTTTAAGCTTTTAGCATCAAAGTGAAGCTTGCACAATTCCGTGAGGTGATAATAAACATAAACATATGTAGCTAATACAGCTTCCTGGTGACAAGTATCTATTTTGCTATTAAGACTGCATTTGCAGTATCTGCATTATGCCTTATTGGTGTCCGCTTCATCGCGGCTTATCCAATCTCTAAAATATGGCTGCTGTAGCCAGCAATCACGAAATTTTTGCTTGTACGAATCTTTCGGCATTATTTATCTTTATTTTTCACTTTTGTTGTACATTAGATTACAAATGATATCGAAAATACATGCAAAGTATGTTAAAAAGGATGCCACACTGTTTTTAAAAGATCGCTGTTTTTAATAGACCGGATGCCACACTGTTTTTAAAGAAAACTTTGAAAAAAAAAGATTGAAATAAATGAATCAAATAAAATCTAAAAAAAAGGCCAGATTTCCGGGTAGGGGATGTTTGACATTTTTTCCGGTCAAAGCACTTAAAAACAGGACAGATCTGGTTAGCACCGCCCAATGTCGCCGCCCGTGCTTACAAAAGTCGCCCGTGCCACGTGCCTATTGTCAGCAGCAGAGAGAATCCGCTGTATTTTCCGATCTGGACTTTCGAATGCAAGAATAAGCGGAGCAGCATATTGATCAGCCTAAAGTAGCGATCGAAAGCAGCAAAAGCCGCCAGGGCTCAACACGACGTTTTCTGAAGGGAGATAGCGCTTGCGGGACATGCGTTAAGCCACGACACGCTCCCGCCTCGACATAACCACAACCTGGGTTGTGCGATTCCCACCAACGCTTCGCAGTGCTTTTAAGGCCACTGCTGAAGCTGACGATTAACCGAAGTTGTTTTATTTGCACCACTGTGCACAGAACTATGTTTTTTGTATCGAAAAGGAATAAGTTTTGAAATTAATTAAAATTAAAATATTGAATTTTTATACTTATAATTTTCTTCAACTTATTTTAAAGCTATGCGCATTTTGTTGTAAACATTATTACGTACACTCCCACACATTTATAATACAAATAACATAAAACTCTTCCGACACCTTCTCGTCATCAGGCCTGCTGACATCGATGGAATCGAAAATACAAAAAAGTGTAAGCAAATGATTAAAAGATCATAAATATGTGAGTGTGTATGTTTCTATAAACCAACAATAGAAACGTGAATTACAACAAGATACGCATCGCTCAGTTTAAGTCCAGTTTAAGATGGATCATTAAACGTAGTCTTTAATTATTTTTATATAAATAATGTTTGCCTAAATTCGATTTATTAGAATCTGTAATGAAATTAGTATTATTCAGCCATGAAGGCATCCTTGAATTTATTTGAGTTAAACTTGTTGAGATTTAAAATGAATAAACGTGTTATTTAATGGGCACCTGATCGCTTGTCACAAACAAGCATTATAGGGTAGAATCATGCAGATCTATAAGATTCTACAGGTAGGGAGGGTATAGACTAGAGATGGGCGTCGGGATCGGGATTTTCGGGAATCCCACGGGTCCCGAAAAAATTATCGGGATCGGGCGGGATGGGAACGATTTTAAAAAAATCCGGGAAAGTCGGGATAAGTGGTCGATCCCGAAATTCCCACGGGTCCCGGTAAACCTGTCGGGACCCAAAAATCAGTCGGGACCCAAACAAAATGTACTCGATAAATGTTCTGTATTTATCGAAATTACCCACCGATTGAATTTTAAGTGACACGATATATCGCGAGTGCAATAAATGGGAGCATTTAGATGTATTTTCACTATTACGAAATGATTTTCCATTGTTGCAAACGTTCCAACGTCTTCTGCCACCAGCGAAAGGGGTTTTTCCACTTCCAGTAGAATTTTGGAAGAGAGAAGAACTCGATTAATTGCAAACAAATTTTGAGAAAATATTTATTTTAAACAAAAATGGAAATTTAAAGTAAGACTATATTTTAAAAAAAAATATATACATACTTATTTGAAAAAAAAAATTTCGGGAAATTGTCGGGACCCGTGGGATAGACCCAAAATTTTTCGGGACAATCGGGATGGGAAAAGCGAATTTGATTTTGGGACGGGATGGGATGGGAAGCAATTTCTTTCCCGATCCCATCTTTAGTATAGACAGAAGAACATCTCCACCTAAGTTCTTCTAATTCTACATATCTCTTGAGTGAATGTCGATTGACTTTGGTTCTCCGATTTATCCCTTATCTGTCTACGACTTTTATTCTAGTGACGCGTATGTCGTGGCATTTCCAAAAGATACCGCCCCCCACTACATTGCCCTTAGCACGGCCGGAACCGTATAGTAGACAGGGAGTTGCCGAAACATTACTGTTGCATTACAGCCTATTA
Source organism: Scaptomyza graminum (assembly GCA_018901835.1). Classification (NCBI taxonomy): domain Eukaryota; kingdom Metazoa; phylum Arthropoda; class Insecta; order Diptera; family Drosophilidae; genus Scaptomyza; species Scaptomyza graminum. The sequence goes on from JAEIFL010000302.1 coordinate 1,935,207, forward strand.
CTACCTGTTATATAGTTAATTAATTCTTAATTGTAAATTGTATATTTTTAAGCATTATTTATTTAATAGCCTACATATTTATTTATTTAATTATATATCTTTTCTATTTCATATTTTCCTTCATACGGTTGAGAGCGCTGCCAGCTTTGAACCATTCGATCTGCTCGCTATTAAAGGTATGGTTGAGTTGGATCTTGTCAGCACTACCTCCGTTCTTGATTTCGCAATCGATTGGCTTGCCAGGTGCCATATCCTTAAGATTGAGAAGGGATAATTTGCTTGTAGGCTGGATCTTGTCATAGTCACCGGGATTGGCAAAGGTTAGAGCCAACAAACCCTGTTTCTTGAGATTGGTCTCGTGAATCCGAGCAAAAGACTTCACGATAATTGCCACTCCACCTAAGTGACGTGGCTCGAGAGCAGCATGTTCGCGAGAAGATCCTTCACCATAGTTATCCTCGCCAACGGCAGCCCACTTGATCTTGTTGGCCTTATAGTCACGGGCTACTTCCGGAACTCCTGCCCAATCGTTGCTGCGCTGGTTCTTGATCTTGTTCATCTCGTTGTTTTCGGCATTCGTGGCACCAATGAACATGTTGTTGGAGATGTTGTCCAAGTGGCCGCGATACTTCAACCACGGTCCGGCAGCTGAGATGTGATCTGTGGTACACTTTCCCTTGACCTTAATGAGAACGGTAAGATCAATATAGTCTTTGCCATCCCACTTCTCAAATGGCTCCAGAATTTGCAGACGCTTCGATTTGGGACTAACATCCACTTTAACTGATGAGCCGTCCTTAGGCGGAGCGGAGTAGGTGTCCTCACCTGGATCAAATCCTTTTGAAGGCAGCTCCTCACCAGTTGGTGGTTTCAGCTTAAACTTTTTGCCCTTATCGTCAGTCAGCTCGTCTTTTAATGGATTGAAGTCCAAGCAACCCGAAATGGCTAGTGCCGTGACCATCTCCGGACTTGTCACAAAGCAATGCGTGGCTGGATTGGCATCGTTGCGGCCGGTAAAGTTGCGATTGTACGAAGTCACAATGGTATTCTTTTCACCCTTCTTCACATCCTTGCGATCCCACTGACCAATACAGGGTCCACAGGCATTGGCCAGAACGGTGGCTCCAAACTTATTAAAAGTGTCAATCATCCCATCGCGATCGATAGTGGCACGAATCTGTTCCGAGCCGGGCGTCACGTTGAACGGTATTTTTGACTTAAGACCATGGCTGAGGGCGTCTTTGACAATGCTGATACAGCGACCCATATCCTCGTAGGATGAATTGGTGCAGGAGCCAATTAGCCCCACTTTGATTTCCATGGGGTAGCCGTTTTTTTTTGAGTTCTCTCCCAGCTTTTCAATTGGATGTGCCAGATCGGGAGTATAGGGGCCATTCACCAGTGGCGTCAGCTTGTCCAGATCAATCTCTATCAGCTTGTCATACTTGCAGCCTTTGTCTGGTGTAAGGAGCTTCTTCTCATACTTCTTTGCCTCCTTAGCTATCGCGTCTCTTCCCGTGGCACACATATAGCTGATCATCCGCTTGTTAAAGGGAAAGAGCGAAGTAGTTGCCCCAATTTCAGCACCCATATTACAAATGGTCGCCTGGCCCGTGCAGGAGATGGAGTCCACTCCCGGGCCGTGGTATTCAATGATGGCGCCCGTGCCACCTTTGACTGTGAGGATCTCGGCAACCTTAAGAATGACGTCTTTGGCTGATGTCCAACCGTTGATCTTGCCCGTAAGGTGGACACCAATCACGTTGGGGCACTTCAGCTCCCAGGGCATATTGGCCATTACATCAACGGCATCGGCACCACCAACACCAATACACAGACCACCCAGCCCACCACCGTTGGGAGTGTGAGAGTCAGTTCCGATCATCAGAAGGCCAGGAAAAGCATAGTTCTCTAGAATAATTTGATGTATTATGCCGCTACCCGGCTTCCAAAAACCCAATCCATATTTGCCACTAGAGGATGCTAGAAAGTCATACACCTCCTTATTCAAGTCCTTAGCACGCTGAAGATCCTGCTCGCCACACGTCTGTGCCTCAATCAAATGGTCGCAGTGCACAGTGGATGGAACGGCCACCTTGCTCAACCCCGAGGAAATGAACTGTAAGAGCGCCATCTGAGCAGTGGCATCCTGCATAGCCACACGATCCGGGCGCAGTAATAAGTAAGACTCTCCTCGCTTGATTTCCTGACCTTCGGGATTGTCCAGATGTGAGTAGAGCACCTTCTCCGACAAAGTTAGTGGACGTTTTAAACGACTCGCCACGCATTCTAGACTCTCACTCAGTTTCTTATAGGGCAACCATTGACCTGCTTCAAACTTGGACATAGCCACACCACCAGACTTTGATCTGATGGAAGCGTGACTCATCAGCGGATTTATGGTTATTCTGCACAATCTTCGCAGTTTTTCTGCTGTCGATGGCAATAATCGTTTCGACATATTTAAATCTTTTGCAATGTAGTGTCTGTCCTTAACTAAAACTTGCGGTAATTTTGTGAAAATATTTGTTTGTTGAAAATAATATATATTTTAATCTAATGCTAAGTTTTCCGTCAAAATCTATAAAAATAAAATTCAGTTTACTGTGTGTGCTACAAAAAGCAGCTGAAATCTGACAAATATTAAATGACAAATCTGAAGTTGAAAGTTGATTTTTAAAAGTGTGTTACTTAAATTTCGATAAATGTTTTTTAAAACTAGCGATAATAATTATTAAAATAATTATTTCTCTGAATCAACCTATTCCTTTAATTATAGCTTAAAGAGTCAATCGAAACGACATAGAAGTTAAATTATAAAATGTAGTATTAAAGTAGGTAAATTTGCGTCGTGTTAATCTGATAAACTGTTGGAAAGTGGCTGACCAAAAAGCCGCATACGGCACGACCCAAAATTTAATACATCTATCCCCTTGGCCTTTCTCTGCACAAAAAGACAATAAGCAACGCTTAAATGACAGCCAAAACTATGACTCTACCATCTAAGTGAAATAGAAAAAGAGTTTGGGAGAGATGGAAAGACTGAAGCATATTTGCATTTGCAACACTGTGTATGAGTTGGCATAGAAAATAATTTGCTACTTTTAATTAGTGCCAAAAAGTCATTCACAAAATCCCAGAAACCGAGAGAGAGAGAGATAGAGAAAGTGAGGAAGAGAAAGACAGAAGGAGCCAGCAAAAAAGCCGTTGCCAGTAGCGACCAATGCCAAAGCACAAGTTCAACGAGCACAAGCAAAATGTCTATATGTGTATGTGTGTGTGTGTGTGTGTGTCTATATATCTCCCTGTTCCTCCTCATTCCTGCATTTACTGCTTCTTTTTGTGCCAGAATGTGCACAATGTCCAACGCCCAATGTGTTCGACAGTCAACTGTGCGATATATTTTTGATACATGGCTCTGCCTGCTCTAAATCAGTGCAATTTGTGCTGCCTAAACTGAAAATGTTCAATTATTAACTCATAATGATAGGATGGGGGCTATGTGGAGACTGCAGTTGCCTTGAAGGCATCTTATCGTGATGAGACTGTATCCAAATACATATAATGAAATTTATGTACTTACCTATATTAACTTCTAAATTGCTAAAATTAAAATTATCAACTCGAAATTGTTTCTATGTACCAAATTTGTTTTTAAACTTAGGTAGGCAACGCTTTTCCTGTCAAAACATTTGTAAAAATATTAAAATTTAATGATACCAAGGTATTGTTATAAATTCTTATATAACATAACATTTATAATGAAAGAGATAAATTTTTATCTACCAAAATAAAAGTGTCATCTCTAGTAAACATTTTGTTAGGCTGCTTGTTGGACTACGTTGTTGTCCAAATTAAAGAGCATGATTTTTCTCAAATTGATATCAGACCTTTTTGAGACTCTCACACACACACACATCAATACATTCATAAACACACATACAGATTTTAGTGGTTGCATTTGTAGTATTCTATGCAGGCATCTGTAACACATTCATTTCATTTTTAACTCAACCATATATTTACGAATTTGTATCCAAGCTGCAGATAGTTGAAATTTGTATCAGTTGTGGGCCTCAATTGTGAATTTGTCATTTGTATAGTTTGTACTTAAGTGTATTTCTACACATTGCATTTAACTTCTTTTTGAATGTGTGTGAGCTTTGGTTTTGTATTGTTTGTGAGTAGCAGTCTCTAAAGTTGTATTTGGGGTCGTTTCGATAATCTGGTTGGGTAACCAAAATTGTTGTTTATTATAAGAAGAAAATAAATAACTTTTTGGTATTAAGTAGCTTGAAATATTTTAACTCTGTATTATTATATAAGTTTTGTTTTACTTGCTTCTTTGTGGGGAAAATCAAAACCCATTGGAAGCCGGTGTTTTTGTTAATGCCTTATCATTGGGTATCAACAATACTATCGATAAGCTGACAAGCAACGAAAATTACACACTTGGCTCCAGCGACAAGCGTAAATCACGCAAACGACAAGTGGCAATAACATCAGAGGAACATAAAACGGAATCCAAAAGTAAAAAGTAAAATAAAACAAATATCAAAACGCTCAGCACTTGGCGTACTCACATAAATTGCATTTTGGCCGGCGGCGAGGTAAACAGCCGTAAATACCACAAAATGACAGAAAAAAAAGAAACGAGCAAGAGAACATCGAGAAAAATAAACCAAAACTTAATAATAATCGAAAAAATATTTCAACACAGAGTATGTGTTTTTTTTTTTGAGGGCTGTTAAATCAAAGATAGAAATAAAATGGGCAAATACAAACAAAAATTCCATAGCACACACACGCATATTGGGAGTAAGAGTGTTTAAGAAAAACTGAAAGAACGAATGTGGAATAGCTCGAATTAAGTTAAGCACTTTTATTTATTATTAAAAAAGTTTCAAGCTTGCCAAAGCGTGCAGAACTTTATGCAGCCAAAAACTCTCTATGCATGGGGAAAAGTAGAATCAACTGAATCTGCGCATAATGCAAAGAAAATCCTAAATTTATCGTATCACATAGATGGAGTGTCATAGTATGTGCGGGGAAATAAAGGCACACCAGTGTTCCATCTCCTAAAGCCAAAAGGGGTTAAAATGCGCTTATGAACACATCGCATATGTGTGTGTTTGTGTTTGTGTGTACTTTCGATGTGTTTGTGCATTCATAATATAACTGTTGATTATTGCGCCAACACGCACTCAGTGTAAGTGAAGCAGCAACGTCAGTGCCAGGCGCACAGCGCGTATCCGCAATATTATTAGATATTGAAAGCAGCCATCGATGGCAATGTCGACAACATCGTGTGCCAGAAGCAATTCAAAGCAGCAGCAATACCAGCATATGAATTTTTCGCCAGCTCTTTTCTGAATTTGCTTCAACACATAGCGCTGAAACGTAAGTATGTAGTATTTGAATCTATGTATGGATGCATGATTATTAAACGGTGCTGTCCTGAATGATATCCTGTAGGATAATTTTATACTTTCTGCTCTACTTGTACAACTAAAAACTAAATTTTATCTGAGCGATTACAAAACAAATTTTATTTCTAATAATTTATTGCTTAGGCAGTAGTTTTTTACTATACTGAATTATTTTAACTTAAATCATACCCAAACTCTTCCACTGTTTTTTTTACAACACTCCCACACAGAGACTTTATGAATGTAGGGTATAAAGAGCATAGAAGAACGAGGCGTGGCGAGCGAAGAGAGTGCTCGTTTGCTGGCTCTTAAGTGGGCGCATCTTAAGACTTGATGCAGGCAACGGCATCTATTTCGCTTGCTATATTAAATCGATTGCAATGTGCTAAACTGTGGCATATTATTTATTAGTGAAATGGCTTTAAATTGCAATAGCAGAAAAAGTTGGTCGAAATTTTGGTTAGGTGCATTTTAAATATTTGGAGTTAAATGGAAATACATGTAAGTCAGTTGGGAAAGTAAAATGCATAGCAAAGTAGTTTAAAGATTGTTAAAATGTTAAAGAAACTATAACAGGATCAGAATTTTTTCATAAATATTGTTTGATTATTAACTATACGAACATGTTTAGGTATAATATTTTCTAGTTTTTTTCTTTTTCAATTTTTACTTGAAGACATATCTGTTATTACAATTTTGCAGTTCTTAATGCCATTGCTTGACTTTATCTTTTGCACTCTATCTGCCAAGGCACCCCTTCCTTTTAGTCGGGCTCTTCTATCTTAACATCTCGGCATACCCCTTTTCACTGTAATAGCACTCACATTTCGTCTTGCCAATTTCAAAATCAAATCTCACAAATTCACAACTGGCAACAACTAACTTGATAAAGAAGAAAACAAAAATCATACAAAAACAAAATAAACCAAAAATGCAACGAAATTGCTAACGTCAAGCGAAAATCTAATAAAAGAATAGCTCAAAATCGGTGTGTAAAAATCAAATAAACGCTGCAACTGCAACGCCAAACTGAGTTTTTCTTCGAAAAAAAAATTTGTGGTTCATTTTATTTTTTTCATAGTGGCCGGCGCTAACATTTGTGCGTTTTTAAATGGCAGAGCTGTTGGCGCAAAAACCATTGGAAACACATGTCCGGCAAACAGTGGAAGACTTTGCTGGCAGCATGAACATTGAGAATTGAGCAGTCGGAGAAAGGAGCTGAAAGGATAGCAAGTAGCAAGAAGCACAAATGTTTGTGCGCGTTGGTTTGTTGGTTTTTCGCTCTTTTGGCCATTACATTAAGTTTGCTATCTAGCTGTTTGTCAGTCTGTGTGTGTGTCTATGTGTGTTTAGATGCTATTTCACCCTATCCTTTCTATGTTACATATATTTTTTTTTGCCTTTCGCTTGCCACATTTATACATATCAGCATTAAGTGGTAGCTGCTATTCGTATGCGAGTCTGTGAGTGTGTGTGTGCCTGCTCATCTGTATCTCTAACTGTATTTGTGTTTGTGCTTCTATTTGTGCTTGTTATCCGGCAGCTTGTGGGGCCTGGGCAACGGCTGCCTCTAATGGCCAGCGATTCGTAATATTTTTAATATTTGCTCAATAAAATGTCTGACAATTTTTGTCGTTGCCACTTAAACTCATTACATTTATTTGTTTGTTCGCCCATTCGCCTTGCCCCAATAATCCGATTTATTTAACTCGACAAACCAAGCATAACATGCAATTTCTCCTATAATATCTTTATGCAACACTATTGAATTCTTTTCAACTGATTGAATGTGATTTAGTATACGAACTCTTTTTATTTGAGATCTAAGTTTATTGAAAAGGTATTCGAAATTATGCGTTGATGTTTTTAATATAATAACGAGACTATGTTTTTATTAAATTTTGGACAATACTTTAGAAAATATAATACATTTTTGCTTAAATATTTGTATTGGTACATGTTATGTATTTCAAAAAATTCCAATATACTTATTTTTTTTTTCATTTTCAGTTCTTTAAAATCAATATTTTTAAGAAAAAAAAAAATTGTATTTATTCAATACATTTATTGCTGCGAACAGAGTATTGTTTTACACCACAACTATTTCTCTTCGACACTTGCTTGCTTAAGCCCAATATACTCAGAATTGAGTATGGGATTTGTGTATCAAAAGTCACTGGGTGTAACAATAGCGCGGATCCACATCCACATTATTCTTCATATGGCATGTGGTAATCCTTTTTGTAGTTGGCCGCAAATCCGCTTGCTGCGTGGAAAGTCATAAAGTTTAATTTAGTTTTAAGCTTTTGAACTGGAAAATTGCATGAGCAAGCAACGCTGAGATCTGCACCTAGTGAAGCTCACTTACTTTTTAGCTGCAGCACAAACACAAGTACTATGTACTTGGGACCAACCGTGGCAACAATAACAAAAAACAACAACAACAACAGCAGCAACAACAGTAACAGTGATGACCACAAATGTCAGTCAGGGCCGTCTCAAAATGACGTTTCATGCGCCATTTGAACAGGACGCCATTCCATGCAATGAAAATTGACAGCGCCTTTGTAAAAAACGCACAGCAATAGTCAGGCAAGAGAGAGTTAGAGAAGAAGCGAAAGCAGAAGCGTAAAAGAGATAGCATCATAGCTGCTGGCTGCTCTAAAATTAACACACGTTTAATATGCAAGTCGTGCATAAATTTTCGTGCTGCTGCCATTTTTTTGCTGCTGCTGCTGCTGCTTGTCACTGCATGTGGAGTTTGCTTGTCCGAGAGCTTTATGCTTTTTAATTTACCGTCAGACGTCAGACCAACAACGAACAATAAGAACAACTACAACAACATCAGCAGGACGACAAGGACCACGAAATTGCGGGCGACATGTCAACGCCACAGAAGCGCCCGCGTAGTCGACGCCAGAGCTCAGAGTCAGAGTCAGGGTAAGAGTAAGAGTCAAAGGCAATCATGGACATTGCCTTTATTTTGCTCTCTTCTCCTTCATTCTTTACCCACATTCGTTGTCTGCCTGTGTGTGTATGGATGTGCATTATTGTTTTTGTTGGTGGCGCATACGTGCAATGGCCGACGGCGGCTCGTTATCGTCATTATCATGGCCAGCATTAATGTTGATGCGCTTTAATTGACAATTGAGTTGAGGCAAGTCAACGACACAGCACACAGGCTGAAGTCAAGAGCATTCGTCTGATCCTGGTCAGTCAGCAAGCCAGCCAATCGACTGACAAGTGCACCAAGCGTAAATTTTATAATTTCATTATAAATGGCCGTTATGGCCAAACAGGCAATTACTGCTGAATTTATTAAAGCCACATGCACAGATATTGCATACTTAATGAACACTTAATGAACGGCCATAACTCTCTCTAAGCACATAATTGATCCAAGTGTTTTAAAGCATATGGACACATAAAATATGTTTTCTTAAAATAAGAATTGAAAACGTTTAGACTTTCAATTGAAAATAAAAGTGTCGGTGTTAACTTTGTGTTAAACTGTATTTAATAATCCGGCAAAAAGGAAATAATTCATATAATCCATTATAGAACACTTGAAAAGTAAGTTTCTCGAGACAATATTTTCAAAAACCATGAAAATTTATTACACTAAAAACTCGCAAAGTAAGTTACTATTGCAACAACTTTTAAAATAGAATTTCCAAGTAATGCTGTAAACAACGGAATTTATGTGTTTTGCACAATTATGCATATAGGCAAAAACTATTAGTCAAGAGTTCCATATTGCTGAAGCCAATTCCGTTTATTATATTTTTTTTTTTAAATATCCTCGCCGTCAAACCATTTGTCTTACGACGGCTGACGCCCTGCTGGGCTTGGTCCTGCCAAATTCCTTTTGGCATCCATAAACGACAACTGTTGCCAAGGCAAAAAAAAGAAGAAGGAGACGTGGCATAGAGCAAATCGGCATTGGCATCATCGTCAGCTTCAGCTTCAGCCTCTCTGGTCAAATCGTCTTCATGTTTTAGTGGCAGAATCTAATTAGATTGTTTTGGCAGCCGTACAAGATTTCTGTCCGCCATTCTTTGGCGCCAGCAATCGACTGGCGGTTCAAAATTGTTAAATAATTTAAAAATAAATAAGAAGCAATTCTTATTTGCTTTTATTTGTGTGTGTGTGAGTGTTTGTGTGTGCGGCACAATGCAACATAAAAACGCCATCAAAATCGTAACCAATTTCATGCATAACAGTTAAATAAAATTTAATTTGCCAGAAAAACGTACTCAATGAAAGCTTAAATGGCAAAAAAATATAAAAATAAACACTGGCGTAAAGAAAAACGAAATTAAAGAAAAGTTAAATGCACAAATGGCCAAACAAAATAAAAAATCTGTGCAAAAAATAAACAAACGATGAAAGTTTGTTAGACTGAGAGGAACAGGAAGTGTGGCAAGTGTCATGAATGCATTAGTGTTGACCTCCAGAGAGACAAGATGCGTTGCTCATAATGAAGGCATCACATTTGTATAACAGCAAGAACAGCACCAACAACAAACGCAAACACTACTAGTACAAATGAAGTCCGTCAGCATTTATTATTAAATTTAATATTTTAAAGTGCGCTGAAATGAGAGAAATAAAAGCAAACTAAAAAAATAACTTGGCAAGTGTGTATCATGGAACATGGGTTATTTCTGCTGGGAAATAAAAAAAAAAAGTTCCTACGACGGCAATTAGCCAAGTTGATTTCCCAGCACTTTGAGAGGTATAGATGTAAGATACTTAATATGTCAACTGACCATTCAACCTCATTTGTTTACTCTAGACATTTAATCTATGCTTTGAAAATTTCTAAGTTTCCTTGATACAGCATTATCATTAATTTGAATACAAATGTTAAGCCTTTTGTTGCTTTTCACCCTAAATTTCATAGTTAAAGCACTTGATATATAACATGAGTTATTACTTTTGCTGTGATAACAGATACATCAACTTCGGCTCTAACCAAAGCAGAAATCTATCTGTCATCTTACAAATGGCGCTTGTTAAGAGCAACTGCAAAAAGAGACAAATATAACAGCCAAAAACGTACAAATAAAACGAACTTAATTTAAAGGACGAGCAAAAATTAAATGGTTGAAAAAAAAATGCAACAACTGGGAGGAAAAAGAAATATACAATGAAAACCACAAAGCGACGTTTTTGTTTGTGAGTGTCGCATGCACTCACGCTGTAAATCTGTACACTGATAGAAATAATAAGTATTTGTATAAAACCTTTTTTTTTAGTACGATTAGAACGTGTTTTTGTGTTTAGTTCGTTTGTTTGTTTAGTTTCTTTGATTGTTAGTTTTCCATTCTTGTTCAGTTCTTACGACTCGTTTTAATTTTAGTACTTAAATGTGTTCTTAAATAAATTCCAGAATTTGTGTACTTGATCCAGTTACCTACTTGATCAGTTACCTCTGTCCAGTATACTTATTGTAGTATAACCAATACTTGATTTAATAATTCCTATTATAGGATGATCTGGCATCAGAGATTTTTAAAGCTGCCATTCTATGTGCTAGAATGTGATTGACTTTTATTTTCTGGTTTGTTCCGTGCGGGGTTTGACCTATTCTTGTTTTTTGTGCTGTGGTTAAATTTGACTGCGTTATATCTTTGATTTGTTGTTTGTCTTGTATAATATTTTAAAATATTAGAACTATGTTACTATTGCGTTATTCCTTTAAGTTTTTTTAAAAGTCGCGGGATTTGCCGAACCGTCTTGATATTTTACTTGTCATTTTGATGGTTTTTTTTTTAAGTTTTTTTTTTTTTTTTTTTTTATGTATGTACGTTAGTGTGAGTGTGTGCGAACATGAATGTGTGTATGTACATATTTCGCCTGCCAATCAACTCAACAATCGCAATCAATTTTCACGCTGCTGCTGCTGCAGTCAATGGCTACCCCATTTTTACAGAGAAGCCTGGCAGCCCTCTGTGGCTGAGATCCCTTCTCCGATTCGAGCTGCAACTGTCATTTACATGTGTACGTATGTGTGTATGATAAATGTATCAGCAAAAGCCAAAATAAAAAGTGTTGTCGCCGCAATGCCTTTTTTAATTACGTTACTGCGCCATTAAGGACCGCAGTGTCTGACCATGAATCATCACAATGAATATGGAATGAGCTTAAGATTTGCGACAAACGCTTCAAATACGACACCGATGTGACTTCCAATGGGGAAATCAACTTGCACACACACTTTAAAAGTTAGCCAACATTTATAGGCATAAAATTGAAATCATAATCATGATACGAATTCGGCATGTTGATGCCAGCTTATATCACAAATTGCCAAGTATTGTTATGCTGAATTTATTTGTGCTCACACATGAGCTTGGGGCAAAGTTGGTTGTAGTATGTATCAGATGTAACTTTTGTTGCTGATGCTTGTAACTTCATCAGGCGCACGATTGAAACGCAGCTTCCGCTTCCTCTTCAAAATGGTTGCCAATATGGACGATGCGAGGACTTTACCTGCAAACAAATCAGCTTGAACTTCCGTTTCATTACGCAATTTTTTTGTCATTTCATATTCTTTTGCAAGTTGTTGCCGCCCTCCATCTTTCAACACTTCACACTACGTTGAAAAAAAAAAAAATATCTCAACAATTTTTTCTGTGCATTTCGGAAAGTTTTGCGTAAATTTACTTTTCACTTTCAACGCAAGCTAACAGAAAAGTTTTGTGCATAGCTAACTTTTGATTCACATAACGTAAATTTTCATTTTATTTTCTCTTTTTCGCTTTCCTTTCCAACTGATTTTCAATGTCAATGCACATACACACACAAAACTTACACTTTGGTGTGGTGGGAAACGGAAACTTTGTCTTTTTGGCATTTCATTTCCTTCATTTCGGGGTTGTGCGCCTCAAGCGTGTGTGTAGATTTCAATGGTACCGTGATTCTGTTTAATTTAATGCTCGGCTGATTGTTTTTAATTTTTTCCCTTGTCTGCATTTAAATATGTTGTTTGTTTTGCCAAAAGAATGTCAACAATACGTTATGTATCGAAATAAATCAGGAGGCACGTGTTTTGTTGGGGGGCTAATAGCTTTCAGTCATAACCATGCCTATAACAATGTGTTTTGTGGGCCATCTTTATTATGGGTCTGCAAATAGGGCTCTATCATGCAAGCTTCTATTTAAACATAAATGTATTTTAAGGCTGCCAAGCAATGTGTGGCAAAAATGAATAACAAAAGCCATTGCTAAGTGTTGATATTTAAAATTTAAAGCAATGCCAAAGTGTACTTTGTGGATTCGTTGGATTTTTTTCTGTCTATGAATTAAATGAGTTTAGAGGTTTTGTCATTTCATTCTTGACGAAGTTTTTTTTTCTATTTTTAATTATGTAGGCGATAGGTTTTTGTTATTGGCTTTCTTGACGATTTGAGGTTTATTTTTTATATTTTGCATTTGCTTTTTTAATGGTAGCCGCATTTACATACCACACAAATGGCACAAACAGATAGTAAATAAAAGACCGATTTGTGATCCTAAATCATCAAAAACAATTCATCACTAATAAGCAAAGCCGTTTTTACATTCATAAGGAAATCATTTGCTTTTGTTTTCTAAGGCGAAATTAATTTTATTTAAGAATTTTCCGCTCTTCCAGTTGCACATGAAAAAAAACTAAGAGAGGCATAAGAGAAAATTGTATAAGCCAACAACTCTTCGAGCACAAACCGATTGCGTCTGAGAGCAAAACTAGAAATAGGCGAAGCTCGTTATTGAATAAAAAAAAAATGTGTAAAGTGACTGAATTAATAACAATAAGTAAATATGAACAGCAACGATCAGCCAATGCCCAGAATGGTGAAAATGAATTGTCCAGAATCTGTATTGTAGTAGTATATTATTTATTTGACTCCAAATGCGTACCGGCAAAAAAAAACCAAATACATATTTTTATGAGCAAACAAATGCCGGCGACTCATCAGAATAGCGAATGTTGGAACAAAACAAACTCAAAACAAAAACTGATACCAGCAACTAACGCGCGGGCTAAACCAGTCAGATAAATAAATATGTACAATACATATATACTTACATATCAGTTGTGTATACGTTTATACATAGATTGGACTCTTTAAATATATGTTGAAGTACCTGACCTAAGATAACAGCCGAATCATGCTGACAAAACAAACTGTTCAGACACTGAAATTGTGTGTTCATTGTAGCGTACATACAAAATCGTTATGACTTCATCACCCATGTGTTCGGGCAGCTGCTATATGTATCGATTTGGAGTGAGAATTGTGACAGTTTGGCACGAGAAGGCGACGCGTGTGGATCGTTAACGGGAATGATTGTTAGTGTGTTAATTGAGAATTTTGCAATAGAAAAAAAATTAATTCTTGCTGTTATTTATTATAGTTATTTTGCAATACAGCTGTGATTAAACAACAAAACAACATAAATAATGTCGCATTTAAATAGTAAGACTGGTTTCATAGGCATCGTTTTATTATGCCTGCTGAGCTGCGTGGCTGCCTATAATTATCTGGTAGTTCTACCAACTGCTGCTCGTTCTCACTACAATGTGGGCTCGGCCCTGGCCAAGGGTCTGGCCTCAGCTGGTCATCAGGTGACCCTCGTTTCGCCCTTTGCCCTAAAGAAACCGATTAAAAATATCAATGATTTGCCAGTGCCGAATGTCTTAAAAGCTATGGGCGGTAAGTAAAACTCTTTTGTTTGTTTAAGTATTTGTATGACGAAAACAAAGCGAACAACCAAGCAACTCAATAAATTTGTTATTAAACTACAACTGCTATACAGTTATGTGAGTAACTAATGGTTAAGTTTTGCTGTTTTAACCATATTTTTTTTCTGTTTTTACTCAATTTTATTACTTTCCCGTTGAGTCGTAGGCCTAAACTGCTAGCACTCTAAACCCTACATATTGTGACTAAATTAAATTAAAACAAGTGGAAACGTTGTAGTCGGACGCAACCGACTGCGATATACTTGATACCAGTATTAAAACCGGTAAAAAGAGGCCTGATTGCAAAGGGGTACGGATGCGGCAGGGGTGTAACCAGCCTCAAAAATTGTCTGATGCAGATGGGGATGCCACCAGCTATTTGGTGACTCTAGCTGAAACTTTGTAAAAGGTTGGGGAAGGGAGGCTAGGGCCGGTATGGGTGGGCCTGGGTCCAAAATATCTTTGGGGGTCGCTACCAGTTATCTTCCTACCAAATTTGGACACTCTAGCTCAAACACTATGAAATATACACGCATTCCCGTTTTTAACGAAAAGTTGGGGCGGCTGGGGTTGGCTAGGGCGGTATGGGTGGGCGTGGCATCCAAGATTTTTTGTGGATCGTCATCAATTATCTTGTTGCAAAATTTGATGGCTCTAGCTTAAAAACTGAGGAAGTCATAGGCGTTTCCGATTTACAACTGCGGGGGGGCTGGGGGCGTAACGGGTGGGCGTGTCACCAAAATTTGATGCAGATTTTTAGGGGATGCCAATAGATATCTTCCTACCAATTTTGGTAGTTCTAGCTTTAAGGATGTGCGTAAGAGGTGGATTTATCGATTTTTAATTATCGAATTTATCGATTTGCCAGCCCCCAGTTATCGTAGAACCCCAATCTTAAAATTTGATCTGTCCCGGCCATAGATAAAGACATTTGCAAAGTTTCAAGTCTCTAGCTTGATTGGTGTCGAAAATAAATGCGTTCATACAGACAGACAGACGGACAGACACCATGACGGTATCGAGTATAAAAAAATATATATATTACGTTCCCGATTATATTTTATAAGCTGCATATCGATTTTAACAGTTTGACAAATACACATGATATGCATTATCTATCTAATCGGAAATATAGTACTATAAAATACCATGAATAAGTAGCGCAATTAGCAGAAGGCCCAAGTAGCCAAAGCTATTTCTAGCTTGTTATTGTAGTTTTTAAGCTTCAAAATCAATTCCAAAAAAATAAATAACTTAATAAAAAAAAGTAGCGGAATATTAAGATATATATGTATTATTAATATTTGTTTCATGATTGAGTTATATAACTTGCATAAAGCTGAAGGCCTAAACGCTAGCGGTCTTTAATTTACTTAACTTTATTATTATTATGTATAACAGCTAATTTTAAAAAATAAAAAAAATAATAAAAATAACTTGAATAAATATTTAATACGATTAAACGATTTATTTATTTTGGATTGCAAGTTTTAATTATTTATTTACTTTAAGCCATTCCAGTATTTATTTATTGACGTATACGGATCTTAATTTCTTCTTTTACTTTATAGGCGATTTGGATAACATACTGAAAAGCCCCGCGGCGCCCATTTTTCAACAAATTATTGGTTTCTATGATATGGGTAAGAATATCACAAATAAAATCTGTGAAACAATTCCCACTAAAATTAAATAAAAATTTTTAAATCTATTAAGGCATACGGTTAACTGAAGCATTGTTGAACGAATCCGCCATAAATGAACTGCGTCAATCAAATCAGACATTCGATGCTGTCATCAATGAAGTGTTCCTCAATGAAGCTCACTTGGGTTTGGCGGAACATTTTAAGGCGCCGAGCATTGGTCTGGGCACGTTTGGCGCCATCAGCTGGAATACTGATCTGGTAAACAAGTCATAAACAAATAATTAAACATCTAGTGACACTTAAATTTTACTGCAGGTTGGTTCCCCCTCGCCGCCATCATATGTGCCAAATGCGCTGCTTAAGTTTTCGGATCATATGTCGCTAACCGAGCGTGTCATCAATTTGGCATTCCTCAGCTACGAGTATTTGTTTATGAATCTGTACTATTTGCCGCAGCAGGAACAACTCTACACCAAGTACTTCCCCAACAACAAGCAGGACTTTTACGATATGCGTAAGAACACAGCTTTGGTACTACTCAATCAGCACGTCTCGCTTAGTTTCCCACGTCCCTATTCGCCCAATATGATTGAAGTTGGTGGCATGCACATCAATCGCAAGCGCCAGCCTTTGCCACTGGAAATTGAGGAATTCATAAAGGGTGCGCAACATGGTGTCATCTACTTCTCCATGGGTTCCAATCTGAAGAGCAAGAATCTACCACAGGAAAAGCGCTTAGCAATTATTGAAACTTTCTCAAAACTCAAGCAGCGTGTTCTGTGGAAATTTGAAGAGCCCAATTTGCCCGGCAAGCCAGAGAATGTCTTTATCTCGGACTGGTTTCCTCAAGACGATATATTGGCTCATAATAATGTTATTTTATTCATCACGCACGGTGGTCTGCTGAGTACCACAGAATCAATTTACCATGGCAAACCCTTTGTGGGCATTCCGATCTTTGGAGATCAGTTCCTGAATATGGCACGTGCCGAGCAGAATGGCTATGGTAGGACTGTTATCTATGAAGAACTAACCGCCGAGCGATTGACGGCCGCCATTAAGCAGGTTATAGATGACCCCAATGCCAAGGATCTTGTCAAGGACATGTCCGCTCGTTACAAGGACCAGCCGCAGTTGCCATTGGAGCGTGCCGTTTACTGGATAGAGCATGTGACAAGACACAATGGTGCTAAATACTTGCGAAGTGCATCGCAGGATCTCAACTTTGTGCAGTATCACAATATTGATGCCATGCTGATACTCTATGGTGGCATTCTATTTGTGTTCTACTGCTTTATGTTGCTTATACGCAGAGCGTGGCACGCTCTGCAGAATTTGTTTATGGGCCGCCAGACGACGCAGCCAAAAGAAAAGCGCCATTGAGTCAAAATCGAGATTAAACTTTAAGATGTGTTTGTAATCTATTTTTCAAATGGTGTCTGCCCTTTAGCGCTTGTGCTTTTGCTTTAGCTCATTAAAATTTCAATCGAAATTGCGGTTGAAAAATAAAATGGAAAATATTTTGTGTAACTATTGAAGATTTTCAGTTCACACGCTGACCCATCGACTTTTTCTGCTCCCAAAGCTTCTACTCTTTTATTTTTATTCGCTCTTCGAACTTATTTTTATCCTTTTTGATGCACCGTGCACCTTACCATAAGAGGTGTATGCATGAAAATATACTTTCTTGAGTCTACCATGAAAAGCAAATTGCTTTATTTGTATTGATAAATTACATATTTTAAATTGGTATGATTCGTTTCTTTGCTAAGTAATGTTTTTATCTCTGCTTGCAAATAAGAAAGTTTATTTATTTTAGATTTGGCTGCAGGGTAGTTGTAAGTTAAGCTTCTCCCAAAACAAGCACTTTTGTATTTTGTGTTTTCTTGTTGTTTTTTTTTCCTAGTTGCACATAGTTAACGCTTCAGTTGTAAAAATGCCCATCAGCGCGTTCAAATTTTTAGCAGTTAGCCGAAGAGAACTAGTGCCATGACCACACTCAAACACGCTCACACACACACACACGCCCACGCTCAACAACGCTTTTATTTTCTTCACTGTTCGCGTTTTTTCGACTCTTGTTTTGCTGGACGGAAGGGCATGAAGAAAGGATGAGGAGGATTGTGCAAAGGCGGCTTATTTATTTTTGTTGTTTTATTTTTTTTTTTTGTGGCGACGCGTCGCGACGTCGTGAAAAAGGCGTGTAAAAGTTTTAGCGCAACTTATTGAAACTGTTTGGGCCATGGCCGCGCTGTAAAATCAGCGTCCGCGCCGGAAACGTTGGCGGCTGTAATAACGGCGGCCGTATTAAAACTGCACGGCAAGAAATATACAAAAACCAAACAAAAACAAGAATGAAGAATAAAAACTGGATGGTAGAACTATGGAAAAATTGCCAGCCAAAAACTGACGTGTCGTTGTTGATGTTTTTGTTTTTGTGGTAGCTGTTGTTTCAAGGCTTCCTGTTTATACGCTTTACCGTTGAGTTCTCAAAATTAGAATACTTCAAATATTCATTAAGTGTTCAAGGCAGTTGTTAAATTGCGTAGTCCATACAGGTATAATAACAGCTTTATATAAAAATATGCCTATAAACCAATGGGACTCCCAGTGCCTTACCTCTGTGCAAAAAAAAAGTTGACAACGTTTTTATCTACTTTTGTGCTTGGTTTTGTTATTGTCATATTATTAGGGAATGCATTCATTTTTCTCTCAGAGAAGTCTGTGAACACGATCTTAATTATGTTTGACAAAAGTTTCAGCAATTTAGGAGCAGTTACATTTCATATTCATAAAGTGTTACAGATCCGGAACTTATTAAATAAATGTCATATCTGTATTCAGAATATTTATGCGTATTTATGTTAATAATCATTACATAATTTATGCCGTAAGACTATCAGGACTATTCAGGAATGAGCTTACATTCAACGGTGAAAGTACACAGAGAAAAAAATATGCTAAATTAAGTCAAAAATTGTTCTCATTGATTTTAAATTAATTATATTGCAATATTAGTGGCGTATGCATACAGTTGAATGTCAATGTTTATCAGCTGTGTAAATCTCACAGGTTTTTGTGCGGTTTATTTTGGATCACTTATTGAGTGATTTCTGGAAAAAACCACTGTCGCATTTCGGAGAAACCCCGCTCTGTTCCTATATAAATGCAACTTTGCACTCGATCCCATTTAGTTTCAGTCAAGATGTTTAACTTGGCAGTGTTTGTTTGGCTGCTCTACTGCGGCTCAGTGCTTGGCATCGAGCTAGATTTCGACCTAGGTCGCATTCGAGGCGTCAATTTGACCTCTAGACTGGGCGTGTCCTTTCATGCTTTTCGTGGCATACGTTATGCAGAGCCGCCGCTGGCAGAGCTGCGCTTTCAAAATCCTTTACCTGTCAAGCCCTGGGCTCCGTCCACTTTTGATGCCAGCGAAGATGGTCCCATGTGCCCGCAGCCATGGG
Source organism: Scaptomyza graminum (assembly GCA_018901835.1). Taxonomy (NCBI): domain Eukaryota; kingdom Metazoa; phylum Arthropoda; class Insecta; order Diptera; family Drosophilidae; genus Scaptomyza; species Scaptomyza graminum. The sequence continues at coordinate 1,954,480 of JAEIFL010000302.1, forward strand.
ACAATATGACAGATGTGTCGGAGGATTGTTTGCGCTTGAATGTCTACACGAAAACCCTGAATCCAAGCGCTCGTTTGCCAGTAATTGTGTTTCTTCATCCTGGTGGATTTTATGTCTTTTCCGGTCAGAGCAAATATATAGCTGGCCCCGAGCATTTAATGGATCGTGATTGTGTGCTAGTTACACTCAACTATCGATTGGGCAGTTTGGGTTTTCTGGCCACGGGCACTGCGGATGCTCCCGGCAATGCTGGTCTCAAAGATCAGGTGCTGGCTCTGCGATGGATACAGCAGCATATTCATTATTTTGGAGGTGATAAGAATTCCGTGACGCTGTTAGGTTACAGTGCCGGCAGCTTGAGCATTGGCCTGCACATGTTGTCACCAATGTCGAGGGGTCTGTTTCATCGCGGTATCTGCATGAGTGCCTCGCCTTATGGCCAGTGGAGCTACGAGGAGTCGAATTTGTATCTGGCTCAGCGACAAGCTCGTCTGTTGAAATGCCCTGAGCAGCCAGTCAAGGATTTGGTTAGCTGTTTGCAAAGCAAACCGATGCTGGACTTTGTAAGCTCGTACACTGGCATGTTCGAGATTGGCTGGCATCCTGTGCTTAACTGGATTCCAGTAATCGAACAGGACTACGGGCAGGAGCGTTTCCTCATCGAGCATCCGTACAAAACAGCACAGAGTGGCAAGTTCTACAAGGTGCCATTGATAACGGGCATTACCGAGTTCGAGTTTCTTTCGGGTGCATTCTGTGAGTTTTCGAAGATTTTGTTTTTAAGGCCATACATTTATAAACTTCCTTTGCAGTTAGTCTGCGCAATGAGACCACTCGTGCTAAGCTAAACGCCAACTGGGATCAGTTGGCACCAATTATTCTTCTCTACGAACGGGATACGCCCCACTCAAAGAAAGCCAATTCGGTACTGCGAAAGGAGTATTTGGGTAAAGGACCCATTGAGAATCCTGGTTCGCTTCAGGGTCTGGGCAGGCTTTTAAGCGATGCCCTGATTGGCGTCGAATACCATCGCCTTATGCGACTTATGGCTGAGCAAACGCCAATATATACATATTACTTCCGATATAAGGGACGTTATAGCTTCTTAAAGCATCCGGACACAAATCAAACTTTTGGTAAGTAATTACTGATAGAATTGGAAAGTTTTTCTTTTAAAGATTGTAAATATACAGGTGCCGTACACCACGATGAGCTGTTATACTTGTTCCATGTGTCGATCTTAACACCACTTTTTAAGCAGACCGACCCCGAGAATTTGTTAATTGAACGTTTGACGCGCATGTGGACAGAGTTTGCCAGAAAAGGGTAATTATAGACCAAGGCAACACCATTTTTCCATACTTAATAATAATTTTATCTTTAGTGATCCACACAATGCGACTGATGAGTTCTTGCGTGATATTCACTGGCCTCTGTACAATTCTCAAGATCGAACATATTTGGAAATCGATAACAATTTAACACCAAAAACTGGTAACATAAATGAAGAACGTTACCAAATTTGGGATAACTTGTTCCCCTACCCTACCTTTTAAACCTGTTTTAATCTCAAATTTGGGATAACTTGTTCCCCTACCCTACCTTTTAAACCTGTTTTTCTATATACACTAAACTAAAATTAATTTATAATTCTTATTTGCCTCACAATATGTATGAGCAACATAATTTAAATGTTAGCAAAAACGGTTAATTAAAGGTTTTTACTATGCTCTTTATTCAGCTATACCCGGTACAATGTCAATGATAGCTCAAAACATCCTTATGAAATGCATTAAATATCTGGTAAATGTCAACATTCACTGTGCAGGACTTACAATTTGTTACTGCCTCTCTAACTGACAAGCAATTTGAGGTACTTCTCAGCCTTGAGGCGAGAATTTGATAAATGCAGCAGAGCAACGTTGACTAGAGAAGCAGCTGCACAACTTTCTAGCATTGAAAGCATATTTTCCAAAACTATCCAGCAATTTGCAATACCAGCAAATTGAGCAACCACTCTTTGCACCTGCACAATATTTTCAAAATTGTTGTAAGAAAAAAAAACAAACGAGCAAAATGAAAATGCAAATCCCAGGCACTGCCTGAGTCTACGCATCAGTTTTGTTGCAAGGAAAATAACGAGCTAACTGACAGAAAATGCATTGAATCGTCTGTTTTGCTGCTGGCACATTTTTTTTATTCATAGATTGCAAACAGAGTGCCTTGGCCTGGAGCAAATCTTTTGACATTTTGGCCAACTAGAAATTGGATGTTCGAAATGTTTGTCTGACAGCCAACGCCATGCCAATCAAATAGTTATGCCAAAAATACTTAGCTAACAGATTCAAAGAAAAATTCAAAAATTTGTATTATTAAACTTTGATGACTTAAATTACATTTAAAATATGAATTGCAATATTTTGGCAGTTTAAAGTAAATTGTATATAAACGATTTACTTCAATCACGTATAGAAAATTCACAACTGATAATAATCAAGGACTCATTAAGAGTTCAGCGACCACAAAGCAATACCGCAATGAGTATGCTATCTCAGTCTGGCTGGCGGTTAAAGCCATTGCCATCAAGCGGCACATTGAGCAGCTTTAATCAGATGAAATCATTTACATTTGCATGCCAACAACGCCAGCTGCAGCTTTTTATGCAAAAATGCCAGTACTAATAACAACTACAGAAACCAACCGACCAACAACAACAAGAGGATCAACAGTAACAACAACAAATAAAAGCACATATAGCTCATGAATTTTTGATTACGCATTTGGCGATGCGGCCAAAAATAACCGTTGCAAATACAACGGAAGTGCAGCTGCAATTTAATATTACGCATACGCCAACGTATTCAACTGATTGGACAGCGGTTAATGTATATTTTTGCGCATATTTTTGGGCTACCCACACCATAATAAACTGCATAGCAATAAGCTTTATTTATACGCAACCACGAATACCCAATGCCACATAGGACGTACTTTTAATTTCAATAATACCAATATTATCCAATACATAATTGTGAAGTTTTGAAATGTGGCATTTATTAAAACAATCAAGATACTTAACTTAAAACAAAGAAGATTCCAAATGCAAAGCTGTTCAACTTTTTAATATAACAAATTGTAACAAATTTATAGATAAATTATAGATAAACTAGTTGACCCGGTGCGCGTTGCTGCACCCCCTCTCGGCATAAAAAAAAAAATTATGCCTAGTGTGGGGTTTATTTATTTGAATCTTGTGTTTGTGAATCACGTAATGGACATCTCACAATCTGCATTGGCTTCTTGAATTTGTTCGCTTTTTTCGTGTCTTATATCTCGCTGGCTCTGAATTTATACTTGACGACTTAAATTGGCCCCTCTGCTGTTCTTGGCTTTTTTTTTAGGCAATGTATATTTTTATTAAGCGGTTGTTTTTCTTTACATTGACCCTTTTCCGGTTTAAAATTCTTTTTCGACATTTTTACTTTTTCTGTTCTACTACATTAACTGCTACACTGGCTCTCAACTACGTTTGGTTTTTGATATATTTTTGAATTGCCTCTTTGATTAAATATTCAAATAGGCATTTAAACAAACCAATTTGGAGTGACCACCCTTAACATTTGGGGGATGAATGATGTTGCCGATTCTCGACCTACTGAATACGCATATAAATTTCTAAAATCGGTCGCCGTTTGGTTCATACGACCCCGTGACACGGAATTTGATATATAAAAGTGGCGTTGGTCGGCGCAACCGACTGCGTGTCGATACCAGTTTAAACCGGTAAAAGGCCTGTTGGGATGCGGCGGGGTTCGCTGCATAATATTGTACCGCTATTTTCCTGCCAATTTGGTGACTCTGCTAAGTTTGTGGGTGGGGGGCTGGGGCGTTTGGGTGCTCCATTTTGATGTTTTGTGGAATGCCTTGATCTTCCTACATTTGGTGGTTTGTATTTTTGTAAAGTTGGGGTGGGCTCTTTTTACCGTTATCTTCCTACCAAGTTTGGAGACTCTAGCTCAAACACTATGAGAGATACACGCATTCCCGCTTTTAACGAAAAGTTGGGGCGGCTGAGGTGGGCAAGGGTGGTTTGGGTGGGTGCGGCATCCATTTGATGCAGTTTTTTGAGAATCGTCATCACTTATCTTGGCGCAAAATTTGGTGGCTGTAGCTCAAAAACTGTGGCAGATATAGTCGTTTCTAATTTCAACCTGCGGGGGGGCTGGGGGCGGAATGGGTGGGCGTGGCACCAACATTTTTGATGACATTTTTTTAGGGATGTCTTACTGTAAAGGTGTACGGAATAGGTAGATTTATCGATTTTGAGTTATCGAATTTGTCGATTTGCCAGCCCCCAGTTATCGTAGAACCCCAATCTTAAAACATGATCTGTCCCGGCCATAGATAAAGACATTTGCAAAGTTTCAAGTCTCTAGCTTGATTGGTGTCGAAAATAAATGCGTTCATACAGACAGACAGACGGACAGACACCATGACGGACATTGCACAAACCCAATATACTCTTTACCTTCGGTATCGAGTATAAAAATATAACTAGCGCATATTAACTAATTACTTTTTAATTTCTGTTTGCCTGAAACCTTTGGCCTTCCAAAACAGCTAATTATCTTAAAAATAACAAAAAAGATTGCAGCTAATATTAAAATGGTCACACCTAATAGCATGCCAATCACATCGATACTATGATAAGCCACAAAACTTAAATCCTGCGCTGCTACACGCATATGGGCCGCACCCTTGTGCCGCAAGACATACTCCGTCCACCAGATGGCCGTCTCCTGTGGACTCATGGGCTGATCGCGATAACGAGCCGACATTTGTTGTGCTTTTTCTGCAAACTGTGGCTCTCCAATAAGACGTTCAATAGCCTTTTTAAACTCATCGCCTGTCATCGTTTTATAATCAAGACGTAAGCCGAAACCAGCTCGCGTAGCTCGCCCCACATTAAGAAATTGATCGTAGAAGAAGGGTAATCCAAGCACCGGCTTGCCATGATGAATGCTCTCAATGGTACTCAAGAGGCCGCCATGTGTAATGAAAAGTTTCACATTGGGATGCGCCAGGATGTCGGGCTGTGGAAACCATTTGCTTATAAATAAATTGGCCGGCTTGTCAGCCAGCTTATCGTCCTCAAACTTCCACAAAACGCGTTGTGGCAAACTGGCAAATGTCTTAAGAAACAACTGCCGACGGTCGTATGGCAGATCTTTACTCTTAATGTTTGAGCCCAGGGAGAAGTAAATAACACCAGCCGAGCCAGCTCCTTGAATAAACGCATCTATATCCTTAGGAAGTGGCGCTGGCTTGTGGGAAATGTGAAGTCCACCCACCTGGATCATGTTGGGCACATATGGACGAGGGAAACTCAAAGAGAAGTGCTGATTGAGCAGTATCAACGAGAAGTTCTTGCTCAACTCCACCAATGGCTTTTTGTGGGCAACGTGTGGAAAATATTCCTCATAGAGCTTTATCTGTGTTGGCAAATGCACCAGCTTCCAATTGAGCCAGGCTATCGCCTGTTCTATAAAGTTTTGAACACGCTCGCAGTAGGTCATGTGATCAGTGAAACCTGCTGTAACCAGTGGGATATAGGAGACTGGTGAAGTGTTTCCCACCAGCTCATCAACATTCCAGTCGGTGCCAAAGGTAGAGAGTCCAATGATGGGCGCATTGAAATGCGCTGCAAAGCCATAGAGCGCATCCGTGCGCAGTGCCTCCACAATGACCAGATCATAGTGATGCCTGCCGGGCTTTAGCAACTCCTGTACAGCGGCATTGCGAAAGGTTGTCCTTGTCACACTGACAAAGAATTCGTTGATAAAAGTATTCTCATTCCACAAATTTTTTGGTATATCCAAGTCAGCAATTATTTCTAAAAAAAATATAAAATCATTAAAAATGTTTAAATGTACCATTCTTATATTTAACACGAAATAAAATCAGTCTTAAAACGATTAGCGATTAAATTAAGTGTAAGTACATATGACACCTTCGTAAGATTGAAACACTTCGGGCACGAAAACATCCCGGAAGTTTTTCACCGGCTGCTTTTGAGGAAATGCATTAACCGAGGTTACTTCGTGACCACGAGCCGCGAGTCCTTTTAAATAAGGAACTACATTGATGTACTGCGAGGGCCCCGGATAAGGAAATATTGCCAGAATGCGTGCACCTTCCAGCAAATAGGGCAGCACTAAAATTATCGGTATAACACAAAACAGTCGTGGCGAGAACATTTTTTTTAAGAGACCGTGTGTTCTAGTCAATTTAATATTTTCAACTAAGTTGTGGGCATAGACTGAGTGAATGGGGAAGCATTGCTCGTATTTACTTAAAGTGATAGACGTGCTTGTGATAACCAATTTTGTTTTTCACTAACAGCGATTACAGTAGGCCGCCGCACCCGACCCCACCCAAATCTCGTGCTACTTAATATGGCATAAGGCTGTATCTTTTTGTGAGGTTCAGTGTCATTTATAAGCTTATGCGTGTGAGACCTGAGAAATATGCCAGTCACGATGATCATCAGCAACAATGTTTACTCTTTACAAATTGACTACAATTAATGCAATCATTTTGTTGATAGTTTGCCAGGTACCCTGTGAAATAAATGTTTAAGAAAACTATTAAACAATTTCATCTACAGTAGTTTTTATGTATTTTTTTCCGAACACTGCTTTGGCTTAGTGTTAAAGGTTAAGATGTGCTCAGAATTTTAATATATAATAAAATTAAATATTAAAAAAAGGTTTAGTTATCAATATAAAAATTATAAAATCTCTCATTGTGCTTTTATTTATTATGTGTCTAAGCTGTAACAACTTTTCCGTGTATTAACTACTACTGTTTCTTGAGCTTATTATTAGATTTACAATGTCTACATAGAATATAGCGTAGTAATCTCAATAGACTCGAGAGTACAAGCAACGTTGACAGTCCAATTAAAGCAACGATGCCACAGATCAAACCCCACGTATCCAAGCCGTGCAGTTGCAGCAAGTTTAAGTCACGCGATGCTGAACGCAGATGTGAGGCACCTTTGTTCCGTAGTACATACTCCGTCCACCAGATGGCGCGTTCGAGTGGCGTTTCTTTCTGATCGCGATATAGTTTTGACTTGAGTTGCGCTGCCTCCGCATAACTAACATTGCTGAGCAGCTCTACAATATGATCGTGTAGCTCGGTGGCATTCATGGACCAGATATTCAGAGCCAGGCCATAGCCCGCCTGCTTGGCACGCTCCACATTCAAATGCTGGTCATAGAAGACGGGCAGACCCAGAACAGGTTTGCCAAAATAGATGCTCTCAATGGTACTGAGAAGGCCACCATGCGTTATAAAGAGTTTCACATTGGGATGTGCCAGGATGTAGGGCTGGGGAAACCATTTGCTTATGAGCACATTCTCTGGCTTATCCTCCAGCTGATCATCTTCGAACTTCCACAGCACTCGTTGCTTAAGGCTGCCAAACACTTGAAGTAACAATTGACGCGTTGCCAGCGGAAAATCGGCACTCTTCACATTGGATCCCATGGAAAAGTAAATGACGCCGTGGCTTGCATCAGTCAAAAACTTGGCCAAGTCCTCAGGCAAGGGTTGAGGTTCACGCTTCTGTTGCAGATGAAGTCCACCTACCTCAATCATGTTGGGCAGATAGGGACGTGGATAGCTTAGTGTAAAATGCTGACCCAGCAGCATCAATGAGAAGCTGTCCAGAACTTGTTCCAATGTCTTACTGGCCTTGGGAAAGTATTTAGCATAGAGTTTCTTCTGGCTGGGCAAATGCATCCAATGCTTGTGCACCCAGCCAATGCTGGCATCCCAAATATTCCACAGTCGTTGTTCGTAACTCATTCGCTCAGTGCGCGAGGACAATAAAATGGGATTAAATGATAGCGGTGATATATTTCCCATCAGTTCATCTATGTGCCGATCTGTACCATACGATGAGATGCCCATTGTCAGAGCCTTAAAGTGCTGTGCCAAACCAAACAATGCCTCAGTCTGCACAGTTTCCAGCATTACTAAATCAAAGGTCTCATCGGACTGCAACAACTGCTGCACAGTGGCATCTTCCATCAAACTGCTTGTCAGCATGTTCAAGAATTGCGTTGTCATGGTCAGCATTTTCCATTGGCTGGTCGGCTGATAGTAGTTCTCACTGCTGAATGCTAGTTAAAATTATATGTTTTATTTGGTCATTCACATATTTTATACATATATTGATACAATTGTCGCAAAGAAAGTCTTACTACATCCGAAATAAGTTTAGTTTGTTTGATAGTATCTGTTAAAAAAAAATTAGTTCCACTTGCCACGCAACAATTGTATTAAAAAATACAGTCGATTTCCAAATAACGAATCACAAGGGACAGGAAATAACATTGATTTAGCGAAAATTCGTAACATTGAATTGTTTGAGAAATTGTGTTTATGTTAATTTTGTGGCCGAGCTTCGAGCTCATGCATTTGTGTTTTGTAAGAAACAGTAATCGACAAAAAAATTCGCTTTAGGGAGATCGAAAACGCATGAGTATTCAAGCTACAGGAATTTCGATAAATGGAGAGATAAATTTTCTGAAAAATTCGATATATGGCGATTCGACTGTACTTATAAATTTATAAGCTTAACCCACTTACCAGCCATTAGTTCATGTATTTTTAAGGCACCGATTACCCTAAAATTGGGTTCGTTTTGACTGCCACCAAAGGTATTTATCACAGTAACATTGTGATCTCTCCGTGCCAGCTCTTTAAGAAACTGTTCTGCAAATATATATTGCGATTTTCCGGGAAATCCAAAAACCGCCAAAATCTTTGCACCCTGAACCCCAGCTCCAAGCAATGCAAGTAACGCTATTAAGAACCCAAATCGAAATAGCTTCATGTCTATGTTTCAAAAACCAACCAAACGGTTTTGTGTTTCGTACACTACTAAAACCTAATTATTTTTTTGGCGATAGCAATTCCGAATGAGAGTCGCCAATACGGAAAGTCGTGAGTAAAATTTGCCAAACCGTTAAAGCGTAACGCAGTTTTTATTATTCTCTTATGCAGTATGTTTTTTTTTTTACTGTTCGTTTTGTTTTGTTATTGTTTTGCTTTTATTTATAGAACAGCTAAAATAATAAGTACGAGCCGCGTCGTCATCGGCAGGCGTCTGACAACGATTTTATTTGTTTACAGAATTCAGTTGTTTTTCAGTTGTTATGCAACTCTCTCGCTATTTTTTATGCCTCTCTCTCTTTGGCAAAACCTTTGTACATATACTACTAGTTCGATAAAAACCGGAATATCCACATATATAATTATTTAGACAAGCGTTAAATTATGCTTTAAATGCGACTTTTTGGTGTATTGTTTAAGTTTTGTAGACTCTCCGATAATTTTTTTTTTTATTTTGTAGCAATGAGAAATTCCAATTGTGGGTTTGCTTGATGAACTTAAACATACTACTTTATTTTATGAACTGTTCTCGAATATGTTATGTATTTTAAAATGTGAAATCACTGCCTTATACCACTGAGCATATAATAATGATAAAATTCGCCGCACGGCGTGATGCTTCTATATTATTATAAGCTCAGTGCTTATACATAACCACAGATAATTGATTGCTTAACATTTGTATTTTGTGATACATTTGGCGGTAATTAATATGATATTTTGTTGTTTGTATGAAACTACTTAATAATAAATGATATCTCAAAAAGCAGCTTATTTTCTAACCTCTTCAATATGTTTTTTTTATTATTATTGCATTTTTTCGAACAGTTTCTATGATTATGTTATAATTATATAAAGATCAATAAGTGCTTTTATGATTAAAATATATTTGTAGTAACAGGTTTATGATAATAAAGAAGATAAGTATTGTCAATTTAACATATTATAAATATATGCGTATAGAACATAGAATTTTCTAATGGCACATACATATGAGTATGTATGTATATTATATACGCTTACAGGGTACTAAATCAAATAAACACTTTAATTAATTAAATTAGCAATTGCTTTTTAGATAAGATAACGAAAGGTGTTTGCCTTTCTGAGCTGCCTGAATTTAATGCCATGTATAGCTTATTCGTGAAGCCCTTTCCATGCACTTTAAAAACTTGCAGACCACATAGACGATCAGGCCAACAAGTAGACCGAGTCGACCAACGATCATGATTAGATTGTCTAAACAATAGTATTCTATAAGCTTCACGTGTGAGGTGGACACACGCATGAAGGGTGCACCCTGATGACGCAGCACATACTCTGTCCAAAAGACTGCCGCGTCCAGAGGATGCAAGGGCTGATCCCGAACACGCTCTGACAGTGCCAGAGCCTTGCGCCTGTATTCAGGGTTGCTCAACATCTCTCTGATTGTTGCCTCAAACTCAACTTTGGTCAGCGTATTCATGTCCAACAGCTGGGCTACGCCCTCTTCTTCCATGCGTTCCAAATTGCGAAACTGATCGAAGAAAACGGGCAGTCCCAGCACTGGCTTACCATAATGGGCGGCCTCAATGATGCTCAGCATGCCACCGTGATTGATGAACAGACGGCATTTGGGATGCGCAAGGATGGCCTGCTGTGGCAGTACCTCACCTAGATAGATCTTACTGCTTACGTTGGGTCTTGCATTATCCTCAAATTTCCATATGATGCGCTGTGGCAAAGCCTCAAAGGTATCCACAATAAAACGTAGCTTGGCCGCCGGCAAATTCTTGCTCTGCAGCTCTGGGCCCAGGCACATAAGGATGACGCCCTGCGGCGCTTCTTCAATAAATTTTGCGAGATTTGGAGGCAGTGATGGCAACTGTTTGGGCACATGCATTCCTGCGACCTCCACCAGGCTGGGCACATTGCCTCGCGATTCAAACAAGCTAAAATGCTGATTCACCAAAATCAACGAAAAGTTTTGACGTACTTCCGTAAAACTCTGCTTTAGATGACCAAAGAAATGATTATGTACTGCTCTCAGAGGTGGAAGAATGATCAAGTGATGCAGCAACCACTCCTCGGACATTTGCTTCCAATTATGGAAACGTTCAAAGAACGTTTTAACCTTTTTAAAGCCAACTGTTTGCTGAGGCTCAAACGTTGAGGATCCTCGGTAGCCTACGTTGGTTTCTAGGTTCCAATCGGATCCACATGTTGATAGTCCCATTAGAATCGCATTGAAATGCACTGCCAGGCCGAAGAGTCCATCTGTGTTTGATGGTTCCACCACAACCAGATCATAGCTCACATTAGAGCGCATCAGTTGCTTTACCTCGGGAGCTTCTAGCACATTTAGGTTAACCTTAACCATAAAGTTGCGTATTGAGTACAGTCCAACCCATGTGGATAAAGAGCCCCAATCATTTACATTGAAATCTATTTTCAATCAAAAATATAATTAAACGGTTTATTGGATACAAAATTAGAGAAAATTACTGATCAATAAGAAAAACTGTAAGTGCTAACAACTCACCTGATGATGTGTCATAACGATCTTTAATGTATATCGAATCCAACTGTTCCATTATCTCGCAGTCAAAAGCATGTATGACCGTTAAATGATGTCCCCGCTGATGCAAAGCCTGCAGATATGGCGTCAATAGTTTGCACTGTGAATCCATTTCAAACGGAAAGACAAACAGTATTTGGGCAGCCAATGTTATGGGGCACAAGTGTGGCAGCAGCAGCAGCACCAGTGTAGTGATGATAATACCCTCAACAGGCAGCTGCTGCAGCTGCATTATTGTTAATAGACTCCCGTTTACAGTTGCAGCGAAAAGCACATGCGGAATCAAACTGAATGTGGAGTGGCATGGCCGAAAAGTCATTGCCCCAATAAGCGAACCATCAATAGCAATGTCAGTGATAAGATTACCAATTCTCTCTCTCTTTCTGTTTCTCTCTGCACACAATCTTATAATCACACTCGATAATTTCAATAATGGTCAGTACTGTGTAGAGCATTGAAATGTGTGGAACCCAAATGACATTATGGTAGGGCACCTGTTTGTCGCTTTGCTGCTGTTTAGCCTGAGCTTTCAGCTAGCACCTGCCGCAAACTTGTTAGCCATATTCTCGTATAGTTTCCCCTCGCAATTCCTTTTTGTGGCGCCGTATATGAAAGAGCTTGTCCGCAAAGGCCATCAACTAACTATTATATCTTCCGTTAAACATTTGCCAGACATCGATGGAGCCCGTCACATTCGTGTACGAATGCTAGATCAGATAATGGAGGGTAAGATTAAACTAAACACTATTGTTAATGCTTTGAAGAGAAGACGAATTCTTAAAATGCAACAAATGTTTAAATTATTTTTGTGGACTTTTACTACATTGCAGATATCTTAAACTCAGATTTGGAAAGTGATTTTCCCATGAACAAATGGCAGGAGGCATCGATGATAGCGACCGCCTTCTACAACTCCTCCAAATGTATACTTTCTGATTCTGGTGTTCAAGCATTGCTTAATGATGTAAAAGCACAGTTTGATATGGTCATAGTGCAGGCCTCACTAACAGACGCTCTGTACGGTTTTGCACCGCATTACAATGCATCCCTGGTGGGTATTTCAGCATATGCCACATCTTGGAATATTGATTTTCTGGCTGGCAATTCGGCGCCTAGTATTTATGAGCCCATGTCACCAGGGGGCTTCTCGAGTGGCTTTGGCTTGCTGGATAAATTAAAAAATTGGATTTTTATTACGGAAGAGTGGCTGCTAGAGCGATTTGTATATTTGCCCACTCAGTTGCCGCTGTATATGCAACACTTTAACCAATCTGCTGAGAGTCTTTATAAGATAAGGCATAGCTTCTCACTGATGCTGATAAATCAGCATTTTAGCTTAGGACGCGCCAGATCCAATGTGCCTAATGTGATAGAAGTGGCTGGAATGCATCTGGAACAGCCCAAAGTTCAGATCGATGCTGATCTGCAACGTTTTGTGGATGAGGCAGAGCATGGCGTCATTATCTTCTCGATGGGAATGGAAATAACTTTCAGATGGCTGCCGATGTCTTTTATAGAAGCGCTTCACTCCGTCCTTTCCAAGCTGAAGCAACGTGTCGTCTGGAAATACGAAAATCCAACAATGCCAAATAAATCGGACAACATTTACTTTAGTCCCATGCTGCCGCAGCGGGAACTATTGGCTCACCCCAACGTCAAGTTGTTCATCACCCACGGCGGCACGCTGAGTATCATCGAGGGTGCCTATCATGCTGTGCCCATGCTCTGTCTGCCCCTTTATTACGATCAGTTTGGCAATGCAGAACGCATGAAGTTGTCGGGTGTATCGCTAACTGTTGACCTTGTAAAACTGACCTATGAGTCAACAATAGATTCATTCATCAAGGAGCTGATCGAGAATCCCGTTTATAAGCTAAATGTTCAGAAGATGTCAAACCGTCTCAGGGATCAGCCGATGAGTCCGCTGCAGACGGCCGTGTGGTGGACAGAATACGTGTTGCGGCATAATGGGGCGCCACACATGCGTATCTCCCAGCAGGATGTCTCCTTTGTGCAGTACTACAACCTGGACTTCATGTCAGTGCTTCTTGGCCGCATCGGAATAGCTATACTAATTATTGGCTGTGTAGGTCTTAAGCTAATCAGCTTTCTATTGAATCCCTTAAATATGCGACTGACTGTGCCTCTTCTCAGCTGATCTGCATACAATCAATTTTCAATTGATAAATTGCCTAGTGACGCCAAATAAAATCTTATGTCCAACAGAATAATTTAGTAAAGTAACTGTTTAAATCTTAGAAATTTTAAGACGCTTTATTGATTAAATCTGCTTAGAAAAATTTATAAAATGATTTTAGTAATATTTTAATATGTTAAAAACAAGATTAATACAAAAGAAAAAGAGAAATGAGGTTATAGTTTTCTATCAGTGTAACTAATAACTAATACATTAAATATATATGTAAAGAAGTGCACGAAATAAAACATGCAATCTATTCATATCATGCACGATAATTGTTTACAATTCAGAAGTGTTACTTTGAGATAAGATAGCTGAATTTAATCAAACAACAACAATGTTACCGTAAAATAAAAATGCAATTAAAATTTATTACAAATATTAATTGAAACGTTGTACATAAATTGTAATAAAGTAAATGGGGAAAAATTCTTTATGTAATTTTTAACAAAGACTATTGACACCCTACTATACCTACTATTTAAGCATTAAGATAAAAAAAACTAAACAAAATGGTAAAACTTTTAATTGTTCATTTTTAATATATATTTTTAAACATATATCGTATCACAAATATGATCATTATAACATAGCTTTTCAACAAACTTTTTCGTTAAAAAAATCTTCTTTTACGCATCTCAAAGTGCGAGCACAATGGATATTATTGCATCTAATTGGCTCATTGAAGAGCTGGTAGACAGGGAAAAAAAGGGTTAACCATCCGAAGTATACTAGGCAACTGCCACGTATATTCTAATTAGAAAACTTTTTTTTATCATGCGGTCATTATTTATCTATACCTTTGCACCAATCACCCCTTGTACCACTCGCAACCCTGTCATAAGTATAACCGCACTCATTACGCATTTTACATCAATCAGCACGTGCCCAGCATGTTTTCAAGTCTATTACAATTTCCTTTTTTATTTTGTAACCAAAGGTTTTTCTACAAAAGGTATAAAAAAAGAACTGGCGAAAACATTAAAATGCACAGTTTGAACCAGGGATAAAATGTGCGCACAATTGCGCTCACAATTGCAGGGTAAAAGACTTAGGAACGTGGCTGGGAGACCAAAGCAGCGATGAAGGTACAAAATTCCTGATTATTGAAGCGTTATGTGACCATTTTTGTCAGCGGCCAAGAACGTACATAGTCAAAGAAAATACAGTAAAAGTTGTTTAACGTCAACAAATATACCATAAATAAATAAAATTCTCGATTGGGAAATGTCAATGAAAAGTGGCAAATATAAAATACTATAAATGGACTTAAACTTACAAAGAAGTTTTAAAATATATATGTATATCTTAATCAGTAACCACAGGTTAATTAATTTGCTTGCTTTGATGTTGCTCAGTAATTGAAAAAAAAAAAAACACAAATTTTTTCCCTAAGAAAGTCAAATTCAACTTGTTGATAAAAAGACCAAAATTCCAAAATGTACTCAACGTGTTGTCAATTTAATGTTTATTAAAGATTTTTATTTGATTTTATGTTTGCAACATTTGAATTTATGTGCTTGGCCATAAACTGGCAAGTCTCTAATAAAACAAAAAAATTAGAAAAAAAAGACACAAAATTCTTGAGAGATTCCCAGTTGGCCTTTGGTTATTGAGCTAAGCCATTTTTATTAGCCATTTGGCAGGCCAGCGAAAAGTTTTTTGGTCAATGCTCAAGTGGGCGGATTTCATTGGCGCTTAACTAACTGAAATTAAGTAAACTTTCTTTTGACTTTCATAAGCCTTTTAATAAGCCATAATCCCACAGGCCTTCGTTGGATTCTGTGAATTCTGAACCCGCCACAAACACAAAGGACACTAACACACTTACTCTTCCTCATTCACACACACACACACACACACACACACCCACACACACACATACATGTATATCATAAAAACTAATTAACATTCTGGGTTGGGCCATGAAAAACGCATGCAATAAATATCATCAATGGCAGCAAAGAACTTTATTAAAAGTACTTTTAATCCAATTCCAATGGGGCAGCGACTGTTGAGGCAGCTGCTTGTTTTGCTGTTGCCTTAGCTTTTCACTGGGGATAACATTTGAGACCTGATTAACTTTATAGCTCGCATGAAAAGCATGTAAGCGGTTGCTTTGTAAGTATACTGTATCCACTGATTTTTGCTACCTTGTCAATTCCATCAAAAGGGTATAAACACTTACTAATGAAGTTTGTCTAGGGTCAATGTTACTTAATGAGCGTATCTCTTTAATATTTTTAATAATATTTTACTAATATTAAGTGCTAACCAACTTGAAAACAAATCTTTCGAATTAACAAAAAAGAAAAATATCAATTGCTGAAGCCATATTAATGAATCACTTTAAAACAATATGTGGCTGATAAGTAAGAGCATTTCGTTGTGTCGGTGCTATCAATGACACACATTTCACATATTTTTATATCAGAAATGTTGTATGCTGCAGGCTTTTAATTAGCGTCTACCGCCTAAGTCCCAACGCGCATTACGCATACGACGCGTTGGTTGACGTGGCAGCCACACTGTCGCGGGCGTTTGTTGAGTTGTCGGCGTTGTCGGTGCCTCTGGGCGGCTCGGGCACGATTTTAATTAATTAGACTTTTATGAGCCGTTCATGCAGCTAGGCGACGGGTTAAAGCCCAGTTATTGCTTTTGGCTTTATAAGCGACTTTGTCGTGGCCGCGTTTTCCAGCTTAACACCAGCCATAGATGTACCGCTCAAGCACAAAGACACACACACACACACAAACAAAAACACACACATCCGCAAATATTAAAATTTAGCATTATTTTTGTTGTTCAACTGATATTTGGGGTGACATGTCCGAATAAAAGAGCCGCGTGTTCGTTGTATGTGTGTGTGTGTGTGTGTGGTAATGAATATTGTGGTCGCATTATGCTCAGCATTTGGTATAATTGCAGCCCAGAATATGCGTTTATGCTCAGAGATTACTTTTTGTGGTTGGCCGTTGACCAAAAAGCAACAACAATGGCAGGCGGAGAATATAATGCTGCCACTGAGCTAAATACCCATAATAAAAGCCAGACGATGTCGCATTTGTATAAAAAAATAAAAACTATAACTCCCCTTTAAGTGTGTTTGTATATCCTACTTCCAGCCTCTGCTTAACTTCTTCATCCTTCGTATGTTGCAAGGCAAATTAATTTCCATTTCTTCATTTTTTTTGTTTCCTGGACAAATTTGGAGTTGTTAACTAAGAAGCTGGTGCGCTCAGTTTGCATTTGAGAGGCTTTGCTGGCTTTGTTGGCTGCGTCTGCTGCGGTTAGGCCAACAATTTACCAGCTCTGTACACTTGACTGGAGAATTGTGGTAAGATTGTTTGTGCTCAGGTTACAGATTAAGCTACAAGAGACAAAAAAAATAAGCACAAACCGGATTAAGAGAAGATAAATTAAAGCAAGGAATTCAAATAATAATAACGTAGCAGGCACCTAACACTTTTTTCTAAGCTGTTACATGATTAAAAGCTGTTTTTAATCTTCTTAAGTATGTATATTCATTTCGCATTTTAAATTTCCTAGTCTGAGGTTCGTTGCAGAAATTAAATCTGTATTCATTTACCACACACAACTCCCTACAGCTCCCTTCTTTTCGCAGGCTTTTAGGGAAAAAAAGGAATAACGAAAGCTTATAAAAAATACATAGATATGGCAAGAAAAAATAAATCAAATGCATAAAAATGCTTTTTAAATAATAATTAAAATTCACACAAGAATTATGCGTGGAGGGCATCTAAAAAAAAAATCCTAATAAAACTTTGGTCAAACATATAAAAAAAAAGAGGAATAAAAATAAAAGAAATTATTGTTATGATTATTATGCATTATGCTGGCAGCAACAAAAGAAATGAAAATGCGACCCAAGCTCCGTCTCAAAGCTATTGCATAGAGAGACAGAGTTATAAAAGCAGCAACAACAAAAAAACGTGGCAAAGAAGTAATCCGCTTGTTAAAAATAAACGAAAATAAAACGTAGCACAACAAGGAGGCGACAGGCAGACTTTGGACTATGATTGGGGCAGGAGGAATGGAGAGTACAAGTGCGGGTGCCAGCGCGCAAAACATAATCATCATAAACCGGAAATATCCCGACGGCGAAACATCCGCACATAAATTTCTTAAATAGTCTACAATTTTTCGTTTGCCGTTCGGCATTTGCCGTTTGCCGTATTTTGCTGTTTGGTTGCTTATTTTTTGATATTGTTGCTTTTGTTGAAGCTGCTGTTGTATCGCGTGTAAATACATTTAAGTATCTGCCGCTCACCCACGGTGACCAAATACAAATACAAACACAAACGCAAACTTGGCCAACTGCAATAAACACACAAATTAACCCCTAATACCAACATAGCAGGACAAAACTTCAACCCAATGACAATGTGCCAGGAAGAATGTCCCGCCTCCGCAGTTACTTTGCCAAAGCAACAACAACAAAACTCACATAAATAAAATATTACAATTTTAATTTGTCCCTAATCCCAAAGGGCACGGGGCTGAGGTCGTAGTTTATGGCCCTTGTTGCTTTCAGTGGAGGCGTTTGGTGGTTTGTGTTGTCCTTCCCTCACCATCATCCAGCTTTTATAAATTGCCTGAATGCTTGGTTGCTCTGTTGAGTTCCCAGCCAAGGTATAAATCATATAAGATATGAACAATTTTTCAGCTCACGCCGACAGGTAAATAGAGTCCAGAGAGCTTTAAAAGTCCAACTCTTGTGTTTAGTTGTTGATTGAAGACTAGCCCAATCAGCTTGTATTGTACGACTTCATATGGCCATAACACACACAAATTCATTGCCAAGCATTCAAGCAGGCAAACAGCTAGAAACGAAGTTTTCAAGTTTCTGTGAACTAGTTAAGTATTTTTGCATACTTACAAGGAGCTCAAGTTGCAGCATGGGGAAGCGGCTGCTTGTGGCATAAACTTATAAAATTGAACATACTGTTTAGCTGTCAATTTTACCATCTCTTGGTAGTGATGCACACATTTTTATAAATTTCCGTTACTGGCAGGCTTTGACGTAATCAGCGCGAAGTAAATTGAAACTATAGAAGTGGGTCGCCAGGCAAGCCCATCAGTGACCTTGAAAGTACATACATATACAGCATTTAAACTAATGGCCTTTTCGTATTATTTAGCCAGATGAGAAATTTTGTACGTGCGTGTATTTCAATTGAATTTAATTAAAAGTACAAGTGACAAATTCTTTGAATTTTAGTAGCTTTTAAAAAATTTTATCCCCACAATGCACTTTTTCTGGAGGCATGCGTAGTATGTGCTATAGGCAAATTTATTAAGCAATTAAAGCATGTTATTATTATAATAGTTAATGTTAAGTTTCAAACATAAATAAGTTTTGGAGATATTTTGGCAATTGAATAAAGATCTTGTGTATATTTTAAAGAGTTTTGCTTTGTTTTCTTAACTATCCTGTCATTTTACAATTGAATACCTGCTCAAACACTCGAACTCTTAGCGTAGTTCAATTTAACAGTTCGCTTTTAGTTAGCTCGCTGAACTTGGTCTTTCTATTGCACGTACACTTTGTTGACTCTTTGCCAATTCACTTTCTCAATGGAACACTGCGTATTCGCAATCTAGGCATCCACTTAATGCACTATGCAAAAATACTCACAGACGGCACTAAAAATCGCGATTTCGCTTAGCATTCACACTGGACTCGACCGCATTGCCTGCAGCTGGACTCGCTACCAATACCAGCAGCAATAACAACAACAACAAGCTAACAGCAACAGGAACAACAACAACAGCAAGAATAACAATGGCAATGGCAATATCAGCTTGAAAACTCAACGGCCTTTGGGCTGTTGTAACTGTTACTGTAGCATGTAGCAGTTGCCGTTGCCGTTGCCGTTGATGTTGCCATTGCCATTGCGATTGCGATTGCGATTCTTGCCCGGTCGCTATTGCTTTCATGTCGCTTTTATTATTTCACGCCATTTCAACAGCCGTGAGGCAACAAGATTATTTATGCGCTTCTCACAGCACAGACTAAGCGACGCCTGCCTGTCCCAGGCACGCTTTAAAATGCCCCGGACCCTGGCACGTATCCCGGATCCGGATTCACGGATTGTAGTGTGGGTTTGGTGAGTGTGGCCAACGCATTTTGTAGACGCGCGTGTTTGGACACAATTCATGACTGAAAAGGGAAATTGGTAGCACTGGCACACTTTATGTGTTTGTTTGTGTGTGTGTGACAGTGTTGTTGCCTACTTCATGGCGCTGTAACAATGAGCCAAAAGCTGCGAACTTGCCACTGCCTCTGCCTCTCAAACGGCCGTTATTGTGATTTTTGGCAATGAATACGAAATACGAAGTGCTGCTTTTCTCTCTCTTTCTCGTTTCGGGCTGTTGCTGCTTTTGACAAATGGCTTCGATGATGTTTTTTATTGCACAGAGCTATCTGCTCAACAGTCTGTGTGAGTGCTATACAAGCTAAGATCCTATATACAGTCAGAGGAAAAATATTGTAAAGTTAGTACACGATCAAGGTAACATTTTGGCATCAACAAAATGAGATTCAATTGTTTTAGAACCATTTTAATATACATACTTTAATTAATCATATAAAAGTAATTTTTTAATTAAATTAACATCAATTATTTATCAATTATTTGTCAATCTAAATAAAGATAATAGTCACCAGTTTTTATTAGAAGACAACAAAACTTTTAATATTTTATGGATTATTCTATATTTATTGGTGTGATACAATGTTTTCTGCGTACAATTTTGTACACAATTTTGTACACAATTTTGTACACTTCTGCAATAAAGCATAACTTACTTTTTTTTTCGAAGTGTACACATACGATTGTACACATATATATAATGTTGAAGATTTATATATATGTATATATATGTATATGTATATAAGAATGTAGGACGCGTTGTGCAAACATAAATTGTTGGACGAGACTGTTCATCATTTGCGTCTTGTCTGACCAAATATTAGTGTTTTGTTTTTTTTGTTCTTTGTTTTTGCAGTCTGTTGCTTTGTTTTCGTTTTGTATATAATGTGTTCTCTGTTTGTTTTTATTGTTGTCATGTTGCTTTTTCCCGTAATGGCAGCTCGTAAAAATGTTTCATTTATGCTAAATTCATTTTTGTGCCAGCAAAATCTGTTGCCGCGCCAAAAGTAATAAAATGATTCCCTCTTTTCTTGCATTTCTTTGGATCTTTCGTTGTTTCTCTTGCCGATTTGCTTCTTTTTCTTCAAGTTCTATGTTTTGTCTTGCCACTTCGAATTTCTTTTTATCTAGCTTCGAATTTTTCACCCCTGTTTTGTGGCTTCCGCTCTCTTGGGCGCTGCTTATTTGTTAAGGCAGCAATAGGAGAATCGGCAGGAAGAGCCGCCGGTAGATGTCTAGGCGGCTATGCGACTGAATATAGCAAAATTTATTGGGCTACAAATTATATTTGCTTTGTTCGCAGTTAATGAGACTGTTAATGTTATGTGTTTGCATTTTGAGTGTTCATAAAAATTGATGGAATCTAAGAGAGAGAGGAAGACCTTCTGCCTTATGGGCAACAAGACAGTCGTAATAATAAGTTGGCACTGACGGATGGATGGTTTACCATCTGATGCCACATAATTACTCAATAATGTTCTGCAAAACCGTAAAAAGCGTAGAAGCTAAAAGGTAAAAACTGTGACACTGCACAATAGCCAATGCGATCTCATTTCCACTCTGCCAGGCTCTTAAATTTAAATCAGGTGGGTTTTATCTGCCAATGGGTTAAGCACTAAAGGCTGCTTACAACAACTCGACAAACAATGAAAAGCTGAAGAACTGTTGGGAGGGTTAGATATTTTAAGCAGTGCACAGCATTCACTTAATAGATTTTAATGTGAAGAGTAGAAGTAACTTTCTTCTTCTTTTAGCTCAGTAAACATCCCTAAACCAATTTTTAAGTCGGAATCCCTTCGATTTATTCTGCTTTGGTTGGACAAACTTTTTTTTACGCTAATTAGCTGCAGCTACTCAAAGAGCACAAACTCAAATCCCAAGCAAAATATTAATCGCGCACTTTTATGCATTGATTTTGAAATTTTTCAATCCAAATTTTGCTATAGTACCCATTTCGCACACAAATCACAAACCCAACAAGCTGTGCAGCTATTTCCACCCCAGCTACAGTTTTTCAATATAAAGGGAGGAGACGTGGACATGGTAATCATGGAAGCGTTGAATGAAAGTGGGAGTGAAGCAGGGGCATTAAAACACACACAGCAGAATTGAGAAGGATCTTGGAGCCGAGGCAGCTGAGGCAGGCAGCATGTCATTAAATGCAAGAATTCATTAAAAGCCGAAAATCAAACCAACTTTATTGAATATCAAATTAACATGTTCATAAAAATGCGCACATTAATTTAAAAGCCAGCAGTTGGGGCCAAGAAGAGAGTGAAAAACACTGGACAATGTCAATTTTATTGGCTGTGTGAAGGCGCGAAGAGGAAATAATAAAAATTAACTATCTCTGGGCGAGGCGCACAGCAGCACCAGTAAGTTAAAGCAATGTTTATGCGAAAATTTAAATCGTGAAAAGACTCTTCGCGAATACTGTGTAATAGGGCGTTTACATTACAGTGAGTTTGCTATCGATATCGCCGTATTAAAAGTAAGCAATACCAATTGTCAAGTATTTAAAAGAAATTATGCTTGCATATACATTTAGATATTTATACATAAAATTATATATATATAGATGTACGTATATGTATATATAAATTTTTATACTTGTTACCGAAGGTAAAAAGTAGATTGGGTTTGTGCAATGTCCGTCATGGTGTCTGTCCGTCCGTCCGTCCGGTATGTGCGCAACTTTTTTCGACACCCCTCAACTTAAAGACTTGAAGCTTTCCAAATATCTTTATCTATGACCGGGACTTAGGGGCTGGCAAATCGATAAATTCGATAACTCGAAATCGATAAACCCTTATATTTCTTACACCCTTATAGCTAGAATTTCAGAATTTGGTCGGAAGATAGCTACTGGCATCCCGGTAAAAACTGCATCAAAAATTTTGGAGCCACACCCTCCCACTTTGCCTCCAGCCGTTCCACTTTTTTTTTTTTTTAATTATCGCAGCTCTGTTTCTGAAATAAAATGATTGATTTTTGTAACAGAACATATATTTTATAACAATATATACTTATTAAATTATATCTTCGTTTTATCAAAGAACTTACGCATAAACGAAGCGTGCACCAATATCTCTTTTGAGTACAAGTTGTGTTCCTTGACTTAGTGGCGCCAACAATTTATTTATTTATTTCACTTAGTTGACAAGGACGCTAAGGATATTGCCACTTTTTCACACAGTTTTTTTTTTGGCTGTGTAATTAGGTGAGGCATAAATAAAATGCCTTTTTAGTATTCAACACAATTTATGCTAAGCCCTCAATGCGTCAAGTCATACATATACATCCATAGTCGGCTATTTCTTGTTACTGTTGCATAACTAAGTGCGCCAGGCGATAGCAACGACAACAACGACAAGAATCTCGGTTGTTGCGCCTAGCCATCCATTTTGGCCACTGCGTCGCAGCTCATCAAATATGCAATTAAATCAGTTTCCGTTTAATTAAACCGGAAGTGCGATGGTTTGAGCGCACAAGCACACGCAGCCTTATTGGCTATGGATTGCGGACACACAAACACACACTCGTACATAAATTTACACACACACAAAAGCACGCACATATTGTGGTTTGCTTTTTAAGTGCTACGTTGGGTGAACAATTTTTACATTTTTATGAGCTTCTTCACAGCTTTGCTGCTTCTCTTTTCGCAAATACATTTTTGCATTTTATTGAATTGAAAATTGCTTGATTTGTGATTTTTTCTGTGTGGGGTGTGTGTGTATGTGTGTGAATTTTAAATCATAGACAATCATTGGTTGGTTAATGGCAATGCAAATGGCTGTGCAGCAAATAAGTTGGCAAAACAAAATCTGAGCTGCCTAGCAAACTGGCAATTAGCCAGCCATGGCCATTAGCATTAAGCTGCAAAGGAGATGCTTTAAGCCAAGAAGAGCTAGCGCAAGCAGCCAGCTGGCTAATTAAACCACGTGAATTGAGCGCCTTAAGTAACGCCACACTCAACAACAGCAACAACACCAACAACAATAACAAAAACAATTGCAACAGCAACAACAATAAGTATTGTCAGCAGTGCTGGCTGCCTGCCTGTCGCCAGGCTGCCTTTCGGCTGTCATGCTTATTTCTTAATTAATAATTAAGAATGAAAACAAGCAAAAGTAAGTTGCATGCGCGCACTTTCGCTGCACAAAAGTCTAGCGAAATTGCCACAATTTCCTGAGACGCCCCTAGGCATGCAACAAATTTATACCCTATACCCAAACTTGCTGCATGTGCATCAGGCAAGTCGTTTGCTGCATAATTACTACCTACATTGTAAACTTTGAAATTTAAGAAAAGCATTTGGCAGTTTTTATCATAAGCTAAAAGTAGAGCTGATTCAGTTGCAAAGCTTACCATTGATAAAATCAGAAGTGTTATTTAAATTGGTGAATATATGTTTTACTTATTCTGTGTAGATTTTATTACAGTTAGTAAACATCCAATTTAAAGAGCATACATAGCCTTGTTGATTTCAGCATTTCTTCCTTATTGTTTGCAATTTTCAACTACTTGGCTGTGTCGTCAAGGCATTTGGGTAATAACTGTGTCACTCTTACACTCATACATACATATGTACATATGCACATCTAGAGAACGAGTGTATACATCTGCATATGTGTTAATATATGTGTATGTGCTACATACCATACCTAGCTATTATCCAGCGTCTTCGGCGTCGTCGTCGTCGTCATCAACGACAACAATGAAGACAACGAAAATGCTGAGAATAATGATGAAGTTGCTGATGATGTGGGCAACGCCTGCGAGTCGCATTGTTGCCATAAGTTAATTTGCGTCTCATATATGCATATGTGTCAGCATGCCAGTGTATGCATGTACCTATGTGTTTGTCTCGCTGTGTGTGGTTTTTGCATTAAAACTTGAAAATTTAAATGCCCCAAGTGATACATCTTCAAATGGCGCACAAGTGCTACAGCTACAACACAACTGCCTCTGTCTCTAGATGTTGTAATTAGCATCAAAATAACTTGCAACATTTTTACTCACACGCACACATGAGTAAAATATGTGAGGTAATTGAAACAAATGCATATTTAATGGAATGCCATAACTGTTTATATGCCACCTCCCCATTGTCAATAATAGGAACGAGAAGCTTGGACGAATAATTGATTTTGCGTATTTATCACACAAATTAATGTTAATTGTCAACTAATATGCAGTAGAATTTATTATTGTCCTCTCTTTCGAATATGACATGACATGATTGATGAACAAGCAAGTTAAATGTGCTGCAAATATTTTAACTGTTGAATTTATTTGAAAACGGGCCAATGGCAATTATGCTGTGCTTGTGAACTGCAGCAATTGTAAACGTCAATTGCTGAAAAGAAGAGAGTATAAAATCAAAAGCTTACTATCATCATCACTATTGGAAATGTTCAACACACTCATACTAAGAATCTATTTTGCAGCTGACATATGTTATAGGGAGTGCTACCCAAACGTTGCTTTTGCTTGTTATTGTTAGCAAATGACGTTGCAAAGCTTCAATCATGCCCCCATTGGTCAGCAAAGAGTCAGCTCTGTTCGCAGTTTATGTGTTCCAAAATACAATTTCTTCCCAATTCACATTATGTTTGATAGTAACGTCCTCTTAAATAATAATATACAATAAAGGAAATTAAAACAGTTTTACCCAAAACCAATTCCTAATATCAAAATACTTTTTAATAGCTTTTTATTAACTTCACTTGTATATATGTTTGTTAAGCATTTGAATAGTTATTAATTAGATTTGACAGGCCCTTTGACATCACTGCCATATAGTCTCTCACCTGGGCATATTGATGATTTTAGTGTTTTTTGAATTTTTAGTTGAATGTTTTTAAAAAGCGTATTTTTTAAACTATATTCTGTTGTTGATGTTTTATTTCTACTCTATTTAAAGTTTTAATTGTTCAAGTTTTTTTTTTTTAATTGAATATTGGGAGAACGTTCTGTGATGATCTGTTGCACACACCAAACACACACACACACCCATACACATACAGTGAGTGCGAGAAAACGTGCGCCGCTCATTCTCTTTTTCCAATTTTAATTATAAAACTTTTCATTTGGCCACGATGCGCCACAGTTTGGTTTGTTGGGCTTTTGGTCTGGGTTCGGGTTGAGTTCCTTGCCATTGGGTCTATGCTTGATTACAGGGCGTGCTTATGCGCTGATTGCTTGGCTATGAGAGTTCCACTTCTGCCATCTTCTCCTTTCCGCACACACATTTAGAGAGCTGTGCTGCTGCTGCTGAATTCGCCATCGTTATTGAGCAATGACTCTTTATACTTTTGTTTTGTTTGATTTCGCATTGTTTTGGTGTTTTGTTTTATGTTTTTGTTCTTTGTATTGTGCCACATAGTTGTCCTTTTTGTTAGTATTAATTTCCTTATTTTTTTTGCGGCCAAGTAGAAGTTTTTCCCTCATCTCTCCACTCTCTTTCGCAAAAGAACCTTTATCATTCGAGCTGTAAACATTTTTGGCAATGTTTTTATTACTTTTTAAATACTTGGCGGTGCCCACGATTATTTACGCAATGAATGCCACAATGAAATACTTTGAACAATCATCATAATGGATTTCATGACTGATTGCGCCAAAAGGCGTTGTTACTTTTTTACCTTTTCAACTTGAACTTTATTCTGGATCTTTTTTACTGGCAATTCTGTTTGTTTATTGATGCGAGTTCTTTTGTTTTTCTTTCGTCTTTTTTCACTTTCTAGTTTTGCCTGTCTTTAATTTGCCAAATTAATTTCCCAAAAGTTATGGCTGCCTCTTCCATCATTTTGTATTCTCTTTTAGCCGTCCCTTTAACTTTTCAATGCGCTCCAATGCATGCAGATACAATTTGGCATGTACAATACATTTATGTGTTTGTATTTCTAAAATTTCTAAAATATGTATGTATAGTAAGTCTACAAATTTGCATATGTTGTGCTCGAATATATGCTGAATTTGGTAGTGCGGTTGTTTTTTCGTACAACAAAACAAAACAAACGGACAAGTTGGCAGCGCCCGCTGTGAGTGAAACAGCTGCTTGTGTGTTAGACTGAGACAGGTGTCATGGCAGCAGCAGCAGCCGACTACGAATTAAAATTATGATGACACAAATTGGTTATGTTTTGCGTTGTGTGTTTTTGTTTCTTGGGTTTGTCCCCTTTTTATACATAAATATATATATTTGGGTTTTTTTTTTTGTTTCTGTTGTTAACCAAGCAACAACCGAAAATGTCAAGCTACCTGGAGAGAAGGAGAGCGACAGGATACAGGAAACAGGACACATGGCATGTCAGGCTTGTCGTCATACTCGTTACATTTTGGCCATGTTATTTTATTTGCCTTGCTGCAGCCTCAATCTGTCAGTGTGGGGTTTTCTTCTTCTATTTTATTTTTATTTTTATTTTTTTTTTTGAGTCTGGCCAAACAAACGCAGAAGCAACGAACAGAATCGTAAAGTTTAATGCTGAAATATTTATGAAAAATTTTTAGCTAACCTGGTCTAGCTGAACTTGCTACAGAAAGCCTTCAAAATGTGCCCAAGAAACATAAAACATCAAATTACATACGATGTATGCGATAAAACGAAAAAACAAAATCCCAAGTCATAAAGCTGTTGCTATTACACGCGAGCAATTGTGTCTGAAGGAGTTTTGAAGGGTTCTCTGTGCTAAGCTTTTAGCTTGAGATAGGGCTGGGATTTATAAAAAAAAAAACCAACTAAGACAAATTGAAACTGATTTGGGTCAGGTTTAAAGCTGCAGCTGGATAAAAGGAATAAAAGAGCAGCTCAACTATTTGCAATCAACGCACGGCAAATCCCAGCATCTATTTGTATGTACAGATATACATTAAGTTTATCACTTACTTAAGTTGTGATTCTTGGCAGTAGCTAATAGCCACTGGCTATAGCAACAATCCAGCAGAATCAGCAGCAGCAGCAGCAGCTGTTTTGTGCCCCGCTGGGGAAAACAATTTAAGCAGCAGCAGGCATACAAAGGACTATTACAGCCACCAACCAAAAGCGCCCCGTCGCTAACTTTGCACCTGCTGGCCGCAAAACAGTAGCAGCAATAGCAACAGCAACACCACGAACAACAACAAGTTGTGTACACATAAATAACATTGTTGGCACTGCGAGAAAATTGTTGGTTGCCTCATACGAGAATGTAAGAGGGGGTGTAGTGGGGACAGGGGCTTAAATTAAAATTGTTTACGCTACCAGCGCGCGGCTTTTGCCATTGGCAAGAAAAAAAGAAGAAAGAAAGGAATACAAAGAGAGTGAGAGAGATAGAGAAAGCGCAAGGGAGGGTGGGTAAAATCAGTAGACGAAGACATTAAGTTATTAAATTATTGTTTTGACCATAATTTCAACGACACTAAAATTAAAAAACCATTACCAGCCGAAAGCATTAAACGTACAGAGTATTTCCTAAAAGGACCAAATGGAGCGAGCCAGGCAACAATAACAATAACAACAACAGCAACAACAAAAACAACAATGACCTTCGGCAATGGCTGAGAAAATATATTTTCGCTTAATTTATTAACGATTTTTGTTAGCTATAAACTTTGAATGTATGTATGTGTGTGTGTGCCACGCACACTAAGTGATTTTTATCTACTTTTTTTCTTCCTTTTTACGATTTACACATAATTATAATTGAAATTGCGCCGCATCCAAGCAGCCTTTGCCCCCTCATACTTCCCTTCTCTTCCTTACTGCCAGCCACCCTCTATTCGAGAGCCAATAAATAATAGAATCAAGTCATAAACTGATAAACGATGCGCCAGGACGAGTCATACACAACACCACCACTTCCCCACCTCACCATCCTCACCAGCGTAATAAACAAAGTTAATCATTTAGGATAATTGAAATTTTTACGAGACACTCGAATATTATATGTGTATACAAAGCTAACGGAAACAAGAGAAAAGCGCACTTCTCTTTTAGCAGGTATCTCTTTCTATTTTTTTTGTGGACCCTCATTAGCGTCCAAGACGCGTTGCTTGGTGATAGGGTTGTTGTTGCTGGGCCTGATTATGTTTTTTATTGATACAAAGTGTTGATTGGAATTATGTAAGGCGTTAAAAAAAATGCTAAGCAATGCTGACAGACGGGGCCATAAGCAAGACACGGTGCACACGTGCCACATCAAAGGCGCACAAAAGTGTTGCCACAAAATGTGCGTCAGCTAAAAGTGGGACAAGTGAAAAGCAAAGAGCAATAATATGGTATGATGGGTAATTGGCTTAGGTGTCGTGTAATCTAACCGTTGAAAGAAGATTTATATGAAAATTACATTGAATTGATGTTTGCAAATTAAGTATTCATAGATTGTTGAGATTTAAATAAATGAATATAAAAAACGGACTGTTTTTTTCAAGAATAATAAAACATAAATATCCGTTAGCTGGATTATATTTTGATAATGTAAACCAACGAATAAAATTAAAAGGAAAAACTCTCTCTCAAATGAGTGTAAGTAAACTTTGCAGTGTATACACGTGTTCAACAATTTTAAAAGTAAGCTGAATTAGCTTGGCGTTTTGTTTAAGGCAAATAATTTCTGAAAACTATTTAGCTGCATTTGCCAAAATAAATGAAAATTAAATATTAAATTTAAAGGCACCATAAACGCAAAACAATGAACACAAAGCATCAGTCAGTCGTCCAAGGCAAGCATTAAAGCTATCACTAGAAAGTTATCATGCACCAAAATGTGTTGGCAAGAAAACAAAATTAAGACAAGCCTTTACTGACAATATGTTTAATAAAATGTCGGCCGGCGAAAGGCAAAGGTAAAACTGCAGCGATAAAGAGAGCAGTGCGCTTTAGTGAATGAACTTAACGACTGAACGACTTAAGGATACCCTGCACTTAAACTTAATATCAATGTGTTGATATATTTATGTAGGATTGGGATAGGTTGGCAGATCTCAATGAGATAGTAGTCTTAAGTCATTTGTCAGAGGCAAAGCCCTGAGAAAGCTGGGCACACTTATAAAGTGAGTACATTAGTCGTAGAGTTGAACGCGGACAAGTAAGACGTTCGTGTCGTATGAAAAAACCGTAGTTTATGTATACCTATTATTCATTTACTTTTGTCAAAATAAAGTTACTAAGCAAACATGCATATCACTAAACTTTTTTGTGAAACCTACATTTATTACAATCATTTTTTGTGTAAGAGGGATTTAAGTTTTTTTTTTCTTAAACCTTTAAGGGCGTGTATAGGCAATGAAATGAAGACCCAATGGGTATTGGATTGTTTGGTGATAGGCTTAAAGCTGCTGCTTCTGCTGCACTCGCTCACTGACGACGCGTCGTCGTCTCGTAATGCCGCACTCGCACTTGTCAGCCTAAAAGATGACAGTGATGTGGCAATGCGTTACTCTGGCCTTGTCAGTGTGAAATGGAGAGGCGTGAGAATTGAAGTGAGACAAACACAAACATATACATATATGGCAACCCTTAGGTATTGGTGTCGATCAAAGCAATTTGTACGCCCTAGTGTATGTGTGCGTGTGTGTCGGCTTGTATGGGTTTGTAGCCAATGCAATTGAGGTCATGTCCATGCGGCATTTATTGTCGCTGCTATTGGTGACGTTGTCGTCGTCGTCGACAGCGAAAGCATTAACTCGACATTTGTTTCAGGCTGCTGATGCTGCTGCTGCTGTGACGATGAAAAGGAATGGAGACGACAGAGATAACCCTGGCCCATATCCCTGCCTTTGCCATACCCAAACAGATAGCGCAAGTTGTGGACCGAGAGTTGCGACATATTGGAAATCATTGTCAGCCCACTTATACACACAAACGTTGCCTAAATGGATAGGGTATAAGCGGGTTGATATGTATTGAAAGACAAACGGTATTGGCATCAATTTTTATTTGCCTTTGCATGTGTGTGCGATATGCCTGTCTTTGTGTGTGTAGACATGAAGAAATTTTTATTACATTGAAAATTTGCATAAGATATTTAAGCCCAATTGGCCGGTCGATTGTGTGGGTTGTTAAAAAAGCAGAAAAAAAAATTTCCCCTTCCAAAGATTTCTAAAAATCCTGCTGCCCGATTGACTTTGCAGTCCTGACAGCCAAACGTTTTCGTCGTTCCAGCGAACGAGCCGATCCAGTGACTTGTTCCCAATAGATTTGTTGTCATACGGAGAAAAATATATTGCGAACGGAGGCGACACTTTTTTAACTTTTTTTATTAAGGTAAATAATTTTTGGTTGTTGTTAAATATGCCTTAACACAAGTGGAAAATTCAAAAGAACATAAACAGAAAAATAACTTTTACGTATTAGCCTTTAATCATATCAAATAAGTTATGACTGCTTACTTTTAATAAGTTACTTAAAATAATTTGAATAAAAAAAATATTAAATACATGTTTAATCTTTCGGGATAGCATTAGAGATAACCAATATCAAAAATAGCATTAGCATAAAAAAGTTGTCGCTTCTGATATGCAGCTTTAACATCAGTCAACCAAACAGATAATTGTAGCAAAACCATGAGTTGTTCACATGTATCGGCTGGGCATGTTTAACTCAAGAGCAAACTGGGGTGCTTGCTGCTAGCCGCCTGCTTTGATATCCTTGCCGCATTAAGCAACAACTGGCGGCCTACTTTAGCGACCGATGCCGACACAGCCAGCGAGATAAATGTCCGTACATACGCCCAATGCTGGTGTGCATGCAAATGTACATTTTTGGGCGATTTTCAAAAGCCACGCTTTAGGGGAGAAAGTGGGGTCTGGTAGACAGATGTCAAGACAGCAGACGACTTCTTGTGCACGAGTCCTTCTATGTGTATATGTGTGTGTTTGTAGTTGTTTGTGGTCGTAGCATATGTGGCTATCCCCCCCTTACAATGCGAGCGATGGAACAACATGGGCGCATTACTGGGACTACAGCAACTACAAGAGCGTACCAAATATGTGGCAAGAGACGAGCGAAAATAAATGAAAGTTTATGTTATAAAATGCCAAAGTGTGGCACAAAATCTATTGGTAAAAAAAAAAAGGAGAACAAAAACATCAGCACCACAGCAGCAACAATAACAAAGCTGTTGAAAATATAAAGAGAAAAAACTGAATTATAAAAAATAACGAATAGGTTATACTCTTGCGAATTGAAGTACAAAAGCTAATTTTAAAATTAACTTTTAATGTATGGAAATCTATAATACTTTCTGATTGTTTCAAATGAGAGCTTCGAAGGGTTACAAAATATTTTATTATTGATAGAAGCAAGCTATTACTTTTCACTCTTCCCTTTCAAGCTGATACTTATAAAGTTAGGTATTTGCATATTTCTGAAGAACTGTTATTTTGTATTTTTACCTTATAATATAATTAAAAAATAATAACTTGACCTTTAGTATTAAGATTAAACTTTTATTTAGATTTTCAACAATGCCAATTTGCTAACAAAATCAGAGTATTCGAAAGAAAAGAAGAGAAAAGAAAAGAGTAGGCCAGCGGCAAACTTTGATGCGTTGTTGTTGTTGTTGTTGCTCGCAGGCATAAAATAGCGCATATAAGATAAAGGATATGTGCATGGCTATGTGCGCAAAAATGTAGCAAAAGTCAACATATGGCGTTAAAGATGCGAACGTGCAACGAATCCTTGAAGTTTTCTCGACACAAACACACATACATAAGTACGAATATTCTTTTTGCAGCTTCTTCTTTTTTTCACACCCTCTTTTTGAGCATTTGGTCTAATTTAGCAGCTGGTTCAGCCTTTAAGCTCTGCATATTGACATTAGTTTCGGAAAACGGGCACAGGGACATTTAATTTTGCTACCAACTGTTACCCAGGTTTCACTACTCCTCCGCACTCTTGGAAATTTCATTTGCAATTGCCACAAATATTTGCTTGGCATTGCAAATACAAACTGAACTTCGATTACAAAACATAGGGCTGAGGTCAACTAATAAAATTTAGATTGATATCTGCAACACTCGATACAAACATTTTATTGCACTTTATTTATTGTGCAACAGTAAATAGCAATATATAAATACGTATGTATATGGTATGAATTTCTTTTTATCTGCCACGCAACAAAAAATTTTTATATGCAAAATATTTAAAAGCAAGGGGCCGGCAAATAGAAAAAAATAAAATGAATAAATCAAAAACCAAAAAAGCGTAGGTCGTTTTAGCTTCAATAGCTCAGTGGCACCCAAAACAAATCTGTAACGAGCAAAAGTCATCTTTTCCAATAGGAATCTAACTATAAATTTAATAAATCTCTGGTCAAATACCAAGAAATGTCAATGCATGCAAACATACATATTTCTTATAGTTTGAAAAAATAAAAAGTGTGTTTTTTACTTTCATTGCATTTTAGTTGCGGTCATAGGTCATCAATGTATACCGTGTACAGAATAAATGATAAAAAGAGAGAGGACTTTTATGTATAATTGAATATTAAACAAACATTTATAGCCAAGTTCACATAGATTTATTAGGCTGTAGATATCAAAGGTCCTTAACATATTCCTTCCACAATAGTTTTATGATCGCATTGAATATTTATTTAATAAGTTCTACCTTACCTGATTACTAGGTATCTACTAGTCTCTCTTCTTAATCTTGTACTTTTTCCTTGTTCATAAAAGATTTCCCATTTGTTATTGCTCTTTGGTATTTTAATGGAATGTTAAATGCAATGCTCTGCAGCTAAGGATAGGTTACTTTGTGTGTTATGTGTGTGTATGTGCAGCTTGTTTTGACAAATTTTGGGGTAAGTCACCACTTTGCCCCTTGCTAGGTTTGTGGCAGCTTGAAAAGCAAAAGGCACTATAAGCAACCTACCTGCTGTCATCGGCAGATCATCAATAAACGTAGCTTGAAGCCAACAGATTTCAGCAGAAGGCAAAGACAATCAGTTTTCTAGTTAGAGCTACAAGCAAAGAGGGGGTTGGTCATTCAAGTGAGGCTAATGATTTTATCATTTCTACTGATTCACATACAAAACCTTGATTGCATTGCTCTGGCAGAGGCTTTAGCTCTTTGAACTTAAAAGCAATTAAATGACCTTAGGAATTCCAATTGGAAGATATTTCAAACATAAATTTTTATGTATATTTGTAGGGATGTGCATGTACGTACTTACAAAAGAGGCTTAGTAGGAACAATAATAAACACTTAAAAAGACAAGAATCCATTATTTTTATGCATTTAATTTTTGTAATTCATACAAAAATTATACATTAATTTAGTGATCCTAATTAGACTGCAGTACAACATTGATTTATTAAAAACAGATAATGCTCAATCAAATCTGATCTCATAGTATTATGCACCACTTGTAATAATATTACCAAACAAAGGTATCACTTACGAATTGCAGTTTGTAGGTTTATCAAATCATTTGGCCAATTTACCGCTGTGTGTGTTTTTCTGTTGGCTTTAAGTGCCATCAACTGACGCTGTTCTGAGGCAATTGGTGCAATTTTCATGTCTGCTTCTAATTGAGGCAAGCAAGTGCCCCGGCGGCCAAAACGAAAACATTTTCGAAGACAAATTTGAAATCCATGCCCAACAATATGGCAATAAACGAATTTTCGTTATAACAATGCAAGCTGTGCTGACTGAAAACTGCAAAAAACAAACCCCGGCCCTTACCCCATAAGGGGTCATACTGACCCTGGCCAGTGTGTAGGCAAGCTGCGTGGTACCACATGCAATTTTGTTTGTTGGATATTTGCTGCAGGCACTGTGTGGATGGAGGCAGTGCATGGTATGTGTGGCACTAGTGTAGGGCAGCTGTGGCTGGTTCAGACCAATTGCCACATCGAGCAAGCGCTACAGAGGGGTAGGGGGCAGAGGTGTCGGCCACATGGGAGCCGGAGCAGGCAATGGCTGGCTATTTGTATTTTGTTACAGGACATGTTGTCATTGGGCACATCCTCTAAGCACGCATATACAAAAAGAGAAACAAACAGGGTGAGAAAGATGGAGAGATGGCGGTTTCGGGTGAAATTGCTGTCTGCAGGCTTGGAAATATTATTGAAAATTGTCTATGCGAAAAATTCATATCGGCAAATTTGGGTTTTTTGGTTTCTATGCCCAGTACCAGGATCTGTTTTAGGACATTTACTGCAAACAAAAAGTATTTTTGTTTTTCTCTCGCATCAAATGGCAAATTATTGTATTTCTGCTTGTATTCAAATTGTATTCGACGCTAAATTGTAATACGATTTTTGGGGACTCAGTTAATTAGGCATTGATATTGCAATAGTCACCTCATTATTTCCGAGTATTTTGATATTGCGTCGACAGTCGTCAATTGTTGGTAAAGCCCACCCAGAGAGTTAAGCAAATCTTATCAGCTGTCCAGCTGTCTTGGCTGTTGTTCTGTTATTCTTTTGTTCTAGTTTTTAGTCTTTGTCTGCGCCCAGGCAGCTCAACAACATGTCTTCGTGGGCCGTTTCCAGCACAAAACTTTGCGATGCCACCACGCCAAGTGCGAGTGGCGCTGGCGCCAAAGGTACTAGACTGCTCAAATTGGTCTGGCAGACATTCAGTGCCAAATGCCAGCAGCTGGGTGACTTTCTGCGAAGGGAAAACCTTAAGCCGCTGCCAAAAGAATTACGTCGATCATTGCGTATGAATAAATCGGCAAGACGGAAGGGCTATCAGCAATACGAGAGTGAGGCAGATAAACAGTAAGTGTTTTATTTTCCAATTCTTAACTAAGATAAGCCAGTTGGCCGCTTATACATATCAATATTTATTGTAGACGCATCAAGGATTATTTGAATCAGCCCATAAATATATCGATACGCGTCGGACCGGCCTATGACTATAGGCCATCGAATAATTAACCAACTGACCCTCAATAGTTAGAAATTATTTAGTCAATAAATAGTATTAATCGACCTTAATAATCTATATCTGTATTTCTAACTAGGCATTGATTTGATAAAAGCTATTAATTTGAAATTGTTTTACCTTTCTTATGACTTACGACACTGTGCTGAGCTTAAAAGCGCTTAAGGAGCTTACAATGCTTCGAAAGCTTCAAAAGCTTTGAATGAGAGCTTTTCATGCTTGCTCTTAACCTACTCTAAGCTAAACTTTAATTACAAATGCTCTTAATACAACAGATGTTTGTTTCTCTTAAATGCGCCCACACAGTTTATTGCCCCGCTCCAAACAAGTGAACGTGTCTGCATACGCTGCACTCGCAAGGCATATTGATTTATCACAAGCCACAAACAGGTGGACGCCGCGCAAGGTGAAGAAGGTTTAAAATTGCATGCAGGGAAACAATTTAAAACCTGCTCAGAACTTTAGGCGGACATAAATATTAATATGATTTCATAATTTTAAACTATGCCAAAGCTTTAGCATGTTTTTAGCATAAGCTAATTTATTGCATCTATTTTTAAAATATAGCCAACCAAAAAAGTAATTGGAAGGTCATACAAATATCTGTGAGACTTTTGCAAGTTCGTCAACTTTAGCCGAAAGCTAGCCCATGCTTTTTCGTTAAACAGCTCCATACCTCCAGCGCATTGTGCTTGCGCTTTTTCTCTCTCTCTCTCTTGCTCTCTCTTGCGCTGGCGCTTATTTCCACGTGCCACACATATACGTAGCAGAGCGCGTAGTCTCCCCTTTTTTTTATATGAGCTTAGTGTGAAAAACGCGTTCGGCGCGGAAATGACATTGATAGTGAATTTCCAGCTGTGTGCATGATATTCGTCCAAAGTCCCGAAGCATAACAAAAAAAAAATTATCAAATAATAAAGACTAAAAATAAACAAAAAATTTCAAACCAAAGTTATTGTTATGTAAAGAAAAATTATTTAGTGTTAAACCTTTGGCTTGACTTCAGTTTGCGGTACATTTTGTAGCTGGTGTATTTTAAATATTGACTTTGAAAACAATAACAAAGCAAAGATGAGGCTAATCTCAAAGTTTGTGTTTCTTTTGGTGGCATTCTATAAATTCATCAGAAAGTTTATGTAAGTTGATTGTATAATGCAGTAATATTTTTTTGCCGCGCCTGTTTTTGCCCGTCTGCCAAAACTGAATATTGATAAAACAACAAACCCACAAATCACGAAACAAAGAGACACCAACAACAAAAACAACAACGGCAGCAAAAACCATTTGCATGCCATTGGATTTTTCCGCTTTTATGGTATCCCGCACATTGACTAAATTCTCTTTGTACATTTATTAAGCCATTCCAACAATCACCTTTGATTTTGTTTACATCTTTTTGTGTGGGTATAAATGCATACATTCATATCTCTCTGTGTGTGTGTGTGTGTTTTTGTCTGTAATTTTTAGTTTATTACACAAAAATTGTTATCGACTTGAATTTCAATGCGTCTGTCTGAAAGAGCTGCTCAGACTGAGTATAAGTCTGAAGTAAGAGAGTGCTTACCGAAAGCGCAGCTGGTTGCTTCTCTCTCTCCCCTTCCCTCTTCCTCTTTTTCTATCTCTCTCTTGCTGTAAAGCTCACTCGCTCTTTTCGTTGTCATACTGTTTGTTTGGGTTTGAGGCCACTGGCGAATTTGCTTGCCACTAGTGTGCTCGAGCGATGACAACAGTAATGGTCTTTTAACTAATACTTCAACATCTGCTTGTTTATCAGTGTGCGAGTGTGTGTCCATGAACAAGGACATGCCTTTGCTTTGTGGCGGGCGTTGCCGGCATTATTTTAATTATGTAGTTGTTGTTGTCGAATAAGTGTCCATTATTTGAATTAATGAACCCAGTTCCTTTGATTAGATTTGTTGTTAAGCGCAAGTTCATTTTTGCTCAATGCTTTAGTGGCAAAGAAGAAATGTACCTAAATCTAGTACTTGTTGTTGCTACTAGAAAACACTTTTAGTGATAAGTTCACACAGGCTCAAATTCCAAAATATGTATATTAAAACAAAAATGTGTACATACTCACATATGTATGATTGCATATAAATATGTATGTATGTATGTGCAAGTGGCACGCTTATGTTGTCCAAATAATGATAACGTTCTGTCTGCGGTTGGACGTAAACAAAAATCAAATCATAACAGAACGTACAGTCATACGGTTGTTGTTACAAAACACTCGAGATAAATGTGCTGCATGCCACGTAGAATAAATATAATTTTTGTTGACACAGCAACCATTTTAACAAGGCCGTTAGCATTAGTTAGTCGTTATCTAATCTCTGTCCTGCTAGACCACTTAACTGTGTGAGCGTTATAAAAAAAACCACTTGCAGCCAATTCTAATCAGTTTACAATAGCGCTCTAGACCTAATAGTCGCGATAGATTCCCCCGAACAGATCGGATGCCGGCTGGCATTTTTATAGTTTAGTCATTTAACTGCGCATATGCAGCCGCTTTAAACTAATTTAAACCACTTACTTCTGCTGGCCTAGATTTTATACGTAAGCTTTTCGTCAGTATGCCTTATCACAACGTTTGAACATCTTCAGGGTCATCATAACTATTGCAAGGCCATTTTATGGTCGATAACAATGCCCGATGACAAATTGAATGGACAAATTTCAGGTGGCCCGCAGCATAAGCCAAGGGTTTTTTCTTTAACGTTGTTGATAAAATATTTCTACCATAAACTAGAGCAACAGGACTACGAAACAGTAACAAGTGCAGTATAAGATGTGGATTGGATTAGTTTTAACATGCTTGCTGCATGACCCACTTCTATTTGCTGTCATTTAAAACAACAAATGTGCAAGAAAACAATCCACATACAATATTTGAAATGTTTAATTAACTTAAATTTAAAGCTATATATGTATATCATGTTCACATTTACAATTTA
Organism: Scaptomyza graminum; assembly: GCA_018901835.1. Lineage (NCBI taxonomy): Eukaryota > Metazoa > Arthropoda > Insecta > Diptera > Drosophilidae > Scaptomyza > Scaptomyza graminum. Next base: position 1,993,223 of record JAEIFL010000302.1, read on the forward strand.
TATTTCTCAATATACAAATAATTTTATTCTAAAACATTTTTCTCAAACTGTTAGTAGTTTTTATAAAACTTGCTTGTTTAACAACACCCAAATTTTATTTGTTTCAACTGTTACCAAAAGAATTCTTTTCTATCATTATGAGATATTTCCCTCGTCTCGTCGCAGCTCTCTAAATCAACAGACCTCTAAGAACTAGTTGAGAACATTGCCTCTTACAGCATTTCTTAAATATGAGAGAATGAGCCATTGAACTTAATTCAAGTGTGTTAGTTAGATAGTCACAGTCAGATACAGAGAGAAAGAATATTGTATACATTTAGCTCACTGTTCGATTGTGCAATATTCACATGCATATATAGCAATTACGTAGTATGTACAACATATACACACCACACCGTTAATAATTCTGCTCGCTTTCTATAGAATATAAAGAGCGTTGCTCTCAAACACACGACAACATCCTTATCAGTTGAACAATATGGTGAGAGTGGATCGAGAGTGTGGAACCGTTTGCCCTATAAATGGCGCAAAGCACCAATTGTTGCTTTTAGTTCTTTGCGGTTTGACGGCGTGGTTGAATCGCTCAATAGGGCCACCTTTTAACGGAAAAGGGCCAGTTTTAAGAAACCGTAAAGCGCGTTTGTCATCCATTCAGTGAATTTCGTTAACGGATTCGTTCTAATTCGTTAACTAACTCTTTGGATAATGTGTTGTGGCGTGGTGCAGGCATAAAAATGGTGAGTTGAATTATATCCAAAAACTCAAAAAACAAAACCAAAAACTGCTGCCCAGAACCAAAACCACTTGCAATGCGTTGACGACCTTATAATAATATTAATAATAATAATAATAAAGCTATTGTGTAAAGTGGCTAAGGCTCCAAATTAAGGCGGTCAGTTTCAGTCTTCGCCGGTATAAAACCAGTTATTTCCAATATGTGCGATATGTGTGCTACAGTCCGACCATGTGCCCCAATGCTGATGTTGTATAACGAAATCTTACTCACTCACTCTCACTGGTAATCGTTTCGTTCAACTCGTAAAACAAAGGGTACTTATACATCGAGTACTTGTATACAAGTATAGGCCTGTAGTAAACAGATGTCTATATTATTCATACAAAGTAATAGCTAAAGGGCAGTTTATTTGTTGAACTATATACTTTTATCAAAATGTATGGGTGTAGCTAAAACTTTTCTTACAGTTGCAACATTGTATATAATTTATTTTCTAATGATATGCTATCTCTTCTATTAGTTTACATTACCTAAACACAGTTACATATAAAGTGCTGTCATTGTTTAAAGTTTACCAACAGTTACTTTGTTAGATATAAAGAGTATCTACTTGTCGAGTATTTATTTCTTCATATCTGCCGTCTGCTGATAAGGCTATCAATTTAAAACAAGTGAAAACGTTGAAGTTGGACGAAACCGACTATGAAATGCTGTGATACCATTAAAAAAAAAACAAGTTGTATGGAGTCGGTTTTAAAAGGAGGAGTACGTGGTGACAAGGGTGGGCGTGGCATCCAAATTTTCAATGCAGATCTTTGATGGATGTCACCAGTTACATTGCCACCAAATTTGGTAGTCTTAAATTTTAATAAGGTTCCAAGCCTCTAGCTTAAATGGTGTCGAAAATAGTTGCGCTCAGACAGAGACCAACCATGATGGACATTGCACAAACCCATTACACTCTATACTTTCAGTATTAGAGTATGAAAATCCAACGACGACACGTCACATTGGATTTTATTCATTGTACTTTTTATTTTGTTGCCTTAAGCAAATCTACATTGTACTAAAGTTCGATAGTGTGAAGGTCAATCGATCACCTATTGATTGATAGGCCCTAATAGGCTCATGCAAATGCTTTCATTGAACTGATGTGAGACTCGACCGCTCATTGTCAAGTTCATGCAACATTCTCAACATGTTGACGACGCTCGTGACATGCTTTCTATATACATATGCTATTAAAATTGTATATATGTACATGGATAGTACATATATTTTTGGGACATTTGTATAAATAGAACTCAATGACGGACGCTGCACTTGTTTATTTTGTGTCGCTTTCCGTGCTAGATTGCCAAATAACACAAAAAACAAAATCAAAAATATAAAATCAAAATAAAATAGGCAAAACGTTATCTTCTATTTAGCACCAGCATTCAAAATTTCTGTGATTTGACAGATTTTTTTTTGAGTGTGAGGGAAGTAAACTAATTTACGAAAAAACACCTTGATAGCTGATAGAAACGATTCATTATTTAACTCATAGCATTTTTTGCTTATCAAACAATAGAAACACCCTAAAAATAAAGCTTTATTTATTTAATTATTTTTTTTTTAATTATAATTATTAATAATAAGCATGCTCTGGTATTTATTTTGTGGTTTGTGCTCATGAAAGAAATATATTTTAAATTACAGCCGAAAAGTATGCAACAAATTTTTTAATTCAAATCTGCGGAAGATTTCTGCTACTTGCTATTTATAGCGAAACTTGAGTGAAATTTAGGCATGCATTATTTAAAAATCAAGTATTCAAAAAAAATAATATAACTAATTTAAAATTCTAAAAGCCTTTATATTTTTTATTATTGTGTTTGCTTTCAATTAGAGCCCCCCGCCCACCCACCACACACACACAAACACATTCACAGACATTTTGAATTTGCATTTAGCGGAAATAAATGCATGCTTATTTGTTAAGAGAAATTAAATAAAATAAAATGCAATTTATTCGTACTTGAATGAATGCTAATCGTGACGGGCAAATGTCAAATTCTATGAGAATTTATTAGCTGAAATTAGTTTTAAAGGTGAAGAGCATAAGAAAACAGCTCTAAGCACGCTGCTTAATAAACGATGTATTTATATTCAATGTTTATAAAATGTAGCTAAGAAATTTTTTAGATTTGTAAATTGTGTTTTCCTTAGTTAAACTGTAAAAATAATCTAAGAAATGTTGTGATGATGATAAAATTGTAGTAAATACACATAGTAATTAATTATGAATCAAATTCATGTTGTGTTCCAGTCACTGTAATATTTATATATAGTGCTAATGCAAATTTAATTCTACCTCACACATCTTAAAATTTAATGCATATGCCAGCTAATTATAGTTGTAAAAGTGACGTGTGAGTTGAAACGCTCTGAAAAGTGCAACTCGATGCAATAGTTGTAAGATTTATGACTCTGGAAAACAAAACATGTGGGCCAGTTGTTGTTACTTTGCCTCACAAGTGCGATTTAGCAAAAACAAAAAAAAAGGTTACAATGTGTTAATTAATTGAAATATTTATCTCCAGCAGAGTGCAATAAAGTTGAACAAGTGCCAATCAGTTGTAATCTTACATAGTATATAGTCTTATAATATATTAATTATTTGCTGGTTTGAAATGAAAATCGATCTGTTTGTTGCGAACTCTAGGGCTTACTGTTTAATCTACAGTTATTTATAAGGATGCATCAAATATTCTTGTATATTAAAAACAATAATAGTTTTTCTTATTATTATTAATTGTGCGTTATTTGAACTGTTCGGTATTGCTATTTGTGTGTTTTGACATTTTGGAAAGTGCGCGCATAAAAAATCTTGTTTGCCTTAACTAGAGGAGCGCACGGAGAGCAACAAAAAATCATGTACCTATGAGTGTACACCAACATCAGTAACAGCAACAATAAGAGCAACAAAAACATAAACAGCAACAGCAACAGCAACAACAACATCAACAACTGGGCTCAATTAATGTGTAGCGAGACAGCGAGGCAGCGTCCACTTGATTGCCTCGATCTGGCTAGAGCGGGCCCAAAGATATATAAATAAGGAAAAAGCAACGCACGCGCGTTTAATAATAATACATTCGATGTTCGTACGGTTCTAAACGCGCATCGCATACAGCAAAAAATAACGTATACGACGCGTGGCCAATAAAATAAACATAAGAAGAACAAAAAAAGAGTGTTAAAAGCAGTTAAACAGTGTGTTTAAATATATATACATAGCATGGATAATCAGGAACAACGTTTGGGCCATCGTCGCCAGCCAGCATTGGGCAAAGCAATGCCAGTAACTGCTCTGCTGCTCAATCTAAATCTCTCGCAGAGCAATCAGGCACGCAGCGGCAGGGAGCAAGAGGAGCTGGAGAATGAGGATGAGCCACCGCCGCGCTACTTTAACATAGCAGAGGATATACAGCAGCCACCCTCGCCAAATGAGCACAGTGAATTAGAACTAATGGGCAATAATGAGTCTAAGATGCCCTGCCTCAATTGCACTCAGCATGCACCTTTGCATTTAAATGTATCGCATTTGGCTGTAAATGAGATGTGTGAGCGTTTGTGCAACGAGGAGTGTCGCCACGGCTTGAGTCTGACCGGTCGTCTGGCCACCCAGAATGATGCTGAGCAACTGCGACAGGATTTCCTCAAGCAATATGAAATTGCGGAAGCGCTGGCCAAGACCTCGGCAATGACCTCGACAACGCAAATGAAACAGCGTCTGGCCGCACGTAAACTGGAAATGGAAATTGAGACGCCAGCCTGGCAGCTGACCACACCCAGCGACGAGGTTGCTGCTGCTGCTGCTGCTGCTACAACTGTTGCTGCTGGAGACACGTTGCCGCCAATCTCTGATTATGAGACAGCGCTGCCTTTACCTCGCGATTTGCTGTTATATCTTGTAAGGTGAGCAAAACACAGAGAGATAGAGAGAGAGAGAGAGAGACAGAGAGCGAGATAAACGCAAACGGGCGTGCTTCAGAGTATTGCCAAAAAAAAAAAAAACTTGTTGCCGTTGCTTGTGTTGCTGCTGCTTGGCTTGCGGCAATATTGCGTTTATAAATCAAGTTCATGGCCAAATATGCTGACAGAGAGTGTCAAGTGTTCTTAAGGCATTCAATCAGGTCTCAATAAAAATAACTAACCTTGCACAATTTGTGCAAAACAAAAAAGATATGTTTACAACAACAACAATTGAATGTTTGTTTGCTGTCTTATCGTTGGCTAAACCAATTGGAGCAACAGTGATTGATAACGAGCTATATAGTTGCTTTTCTATGCAACTATATTTGACAAGGGCGTCCCCAGACAAGGGCGTAAAGGAAGTAGAGGGGGGAAGGCTAAAAAAAATGTATCTACGGGGGGCAGCCTTAAAAAACCCCTTAACTTGATAATTTCTTTTGAATAGTGTTGCAAACCAAAGTTTTATCGTTGTTTAGTACTTCATTTAAATAAAAATATATAAAATATTTTATTTATGATCAATAAATGTTAATTTTGTTATGTACATGAAAAAAGACATTGTCCAAAATTTTCAGCGGACCCATTTGCCCCTTCCTGGGGACGCCTTTCTATATCGTTTTATATTTGAAGTGCAATAGCCCTGAGGTATGAAATTATTTGAGTTATAAGTTTTATAAAAGTAAAGGGACTTATATAATATACTATGACTTTAACGTACAGATTTAATGTAGGTTAAGTTTTTCTTTTCTGGCCATCAACATCTACAAAATTGCAACTGAATTCCAAGCATTGAGTTAAACTTTCTTTTAATTTTTTTATCATTATCTCTAATCTTTTAATCAGCTAGAAAAAAGTGGACGAACAGGCCAAAAACATTTAGCTATGAATGATTAGATTAAGCGCATATAACAAATTTTTCCATTGACTTATTTCAGTACAAGCCAATCAAATGAAAACTTTTTAATTATTTAATACAAGAAAACATATCATACCATTTGTGTGCATAAATTAGTAGACATATCATTTGCTTACTTTATTTATTTATATAAAAGAGAGTGTTGTACAAAGTTGAGACAAAAGTTGTATAATTGTGAACTGTTTATAAATACTTAATTGAAAACTGGTTTTTCAGTCTTCAATTTTCTGGCATTCTTTTATAAACTAATCATTAAATTGTATAATCTTATAAGTGAAATGCAGCTACAGCTGCGTGTTAAATTGTCGAGTCATACCAATTGGATTATTTTAAGAGCTGGTCACGTGGTTAGCGCTATCTCTTTTTGTATTTGTTTGTAGTAGTTGGTATCTAAAGTCAAGCATTGCAAGTGGTTAAATAAGTGGTTCAAAATGCATAAGCTTCCCAAACTAACCCAACTAATGCTTAAACTTTAACCCTATTATTCTATTTTATTTTAGGAAATACAGCTTGAACCGCGTCTCTTTGACATTGCTATTCTCACGCTTAATATAGAACATTTCATGTTAAACTAGTGGCAAGAACTAGCAAAAACTAAGTCAAAATCAAAACGATTGAAAAATAATAAAGCGTTTACTAAAAACTTTAAACGAGTACAAAATACACATAAATCCTGCACACAAAATGGAGTTTTTAATGAAAACATCACGCTTAATAATCGCATCCAAGACGTTTGCACGCCGTGTGGCAGTGCCTATACCCAGGTAAAAAATAAAACAGAAAAGAAAATTGAATAAGATCAAAAAAACAAAAAAGATACTGTATCTTTAAGTAGCAGCTAGTTGTCGTGTTGTGTGTGTGTGTGTGTGTGTGTGCAGCTGCCTGAACTCATTACGCATGTAACTGCGCTGTTGTATAAATTGTCCATTTGATATGTATCTGTATCTTTGGCCTGCAGCATATGGGCTCAGATATGCTGAATATGCGCATTTTGGGTTCTACGCCGCCAACAAATTTGCATGCGATTCAAAATTTGTTTAGGCATAAATCAGTTGGAGCTATGCCGTTTCAACCCCGACACCCAGACTATGTGCAAAAAGATACTTTTGTTTTCATTATAATACGAAACGAAATGAAACGAAAAGCGAAAGACAATGGCGTGCAGTTCCATGTGAATGTATCTACATAAAGAATGCTACGCATAAATATTTAGCAAGCTGTCAGTATGCGATGTATCTTATTACTATTATTGTTGTTGTTGTTGTTTTTGCTACTGTAGCTATAACGCTGCTCACTTTTTTCGAACAACTGAGCAACGCACGTGAGTAGAACAACGTATTGATCTTGTTCTGTATCTTGCAGATACATCTCAATTATGTATGTGTGTGTGTGTATGTGTGTGTTGTGAGTGTGTGTTGAAATACTCGTTTATGCGTGTTTGCTCTCTTTCTCTCTCTCCCCCGTTTGTTTGTCTGTCTGTCCGTGTTTTTTCTGGGCTGGCTGGCTGATCTCTAATAAAACGCCGCATTTCAGTTGCCATTCAGTTTCGCAAATGTCGCTTACAAGCGCACTTCGCACATTTTTCGGCAAAATCCACAATCAAACCAAAATTCATCCAATTCACATTCCAATAACAAATCAAACCGAACAACAACCACAATAAAAACTCGCTTTAGATCCTGACAATATGGAGCAAGCGATGCAATTGAATCGTGCCAACAAGCCGCCCTGCAAGAATGATCGCAAGGGTCACCTGCAAAGGGTGATGCTGACCAGGTGAGAATAGTAGAGAGAGAGAGAGAGAGATTTAGCACTTGGCGCTCTATTGATTGATTGCGTTAACAATGCGCTCCCCAACTGGTTTCAACGAAAACCGACAGCCAAAAACCAGCTAAACAGCTGTAAAGCTATTGACCGAGCCACTTTATTGTTGTATTTTTTTTATTTTTTTTAATATTTATCGTTTGTATATTAAAGCCGCGTGCTTCTTCTGTCCGAAATTTTTTGTGTGGTGCGGGTACTCTACTAGCAGTGGCTGTGAAAGCTACTCAAGATTCAAGTCATCACAATGCGTGCATTCATATAATCTAAAGCTACGTTGCTGTGTTTTCCAGTTTACGGGCAAGCACAAAAAGTATTTAGTTACGATTACAAATAATGATGTTTATAAACGATATTATGAACTGTGTACAAAACAAAACCAGTATTTTTTAATATTTTGAGATGTATGTAAAAAATACTTGAAGGAAAAAAAACCATATATCAAAAATATATTGAACTTTAATTCATGCCATTTTACACTTTGAAGATCTTAAATTCAATTTAAACCAATTCAAAAAATATATAGAACTTATATAATATACTCGTGCAAATTTTAAAGTTTACTCTGAAACAAAAACGTCTTAATTGCCGCACATTGTTGCTTCAATCCTTACCTCTCCCCATATAAATTCTTATTTGGGTTAACAACAAGTTATATTGCGTTTCATATGCATACAATTATATTTAATCAACATTGCCGAACACAACACAAAACACTTTCGATTTTGAATTCAACATTTTTACAATTATCTTACTAGCAATTTTATTAAATTGTCTTTTCTACAGAGTTCAGAGTTCAATGGCAAAGTTCTATGTGAGCCAAAGGCATAGTCATAGTTTGTTCATTTTCAGCATTATACTACGAAAAATTCTATTCAGAAACCCGAATGCGTTGTGAGTACAATTTACAATCATATATGATCAAAACTGTTTATGATCTGATTAAGCTGTTAACACGCCGTTGTTCTATTATTATTATTCATGGACTATTTGCTGTCATGGTTTTTCTTATTGTTGATGTTATTGTTGCACTATTTTTGGAACGTGTTCCATTTCTTAAAGTTTTTATTGAAAATGCATACGAAAAAAACTTACAAAGCACGTTCTTTCTTTTTCATATAATTTTAAAACAAATTCATTAAACTATATTTATTTTCAATGGTATTTAGGATGGGCTCCTTTAACTCAGCTCCCAAAATCAACAATGTGGATTCACAGGATGATGGCCTGGAGTTGCCCAAGGGATTGAGCACTGTTGCATTGCTGGACCATGTGCAACAACTGCGTTGCGGAGGCATTGACCAACCGTCGCTGCTCACTCGCTGCTTTCTTAAGCCCTCTATGCTTAGCGAGGATGTAACTGATGGCATGCGCTGTCTCAAACTCAATTCAGTTTCACGTGGTATGTTTTCCAATATTTTTCACCTGCTCGACCTATTTTAATTTTTTATCTCATACAGTTTGCAGTGCTCCAGTTCAGAGCGATGGCGCACAAACTATACGATTGCTACAATGGAATATCCTATCGCAAAGTGAGTAGATTTCAAGTAGAATATATTTTATAAGCCAAAACGGCAATATTAAGATTGTTTTCTTGTGTCTTTTGTTTTAAGCTCTCGGTCAGCACAACGATGGCTTTGTTCGCTGCCCCGAAGAGGCTTTAACTTGGGAGCATCGCAAATATCTGATTGTCCAGGAGATACTGCAGAATCAGCCGGATGTTGTTTGTCTGCAAGTATTTATTTATGCCCACTATTAAATGTCAAGCAGTCGCGCTTTAACATCTAAATCTTCTAAAAAAAAAAAACCTTTCAGGAGGTGGATCACTTCAAGTTTCTGCAAACTGTGCTGGGCAGCCAGAATTATGCTGGCATCTTCTTTCCCAAGCCAGACTCGCCCTGTCTGTATATAGAGCAAAATAATGGACCCGATGGCTGTGCCGTATTCTACAAGCGTGACAAATTGCAGCTGCTGGGCTACGATACGCGCATCCTGGAGGTGTGGCGTGTCCAGAGCAATCAGGTGGCCATCGCTGCTCGACTGCAGCTGAAGGATTCGGGACGGGAGTTCTGTGTCTGCACCACGCATCTTAAGGCTCGCCATGGCGCACTGCTGGCCAAGTTGCGTAATGAGCAGGGACGCGATTTGATTCGCTTTGTCAAACAGTTTGCTGGAGAGAGTCCTCTCTTGCTCTGCGGTGACTTCAATGCGGAACCCATTGAGCCCATCTATGCAACGATCTTGGGTTGCGATATGCTTAAATTAGGCAGCGCCTATGCGGATATTAAACTTGAAAAAAAACGGGAGAGAGAACGTGAGCAGCTCTCTGAGGACCTTAAGGATGTCAATGAGCTTGTTTCGCAATCAATTAAACGCGAGCCGGCCTACACCACATGGAAAATACGCGAGGATGGCGAAGAGTGTCATACCATTGACTATGTTTTCTATACGCCCGACCAGCTTAAGGTAAGTGGGCCTGGCACTGAACTCAAAACCAGTATAGTATAATTAATATTTGTTTGCAGATCAAAAACTGCCTGGAATTTCCAGCTGGCGAGGAGATTGGCAAAAATCGTACGCCCAGCTTTCAATATCCCTCAGATCATTTCTCGTTGGTCTGTGACTTTGAGCTTATGGATGAATCCCAATCAAATAGCAATAATACAACGCATGCCACCATACAGTAGAGCCTCACAAAACCAGCAGCAGCAGCAGCATCAGCAGCTTAAAGCAAACAAACATACTAAACATACAGCAATTACATAATCAATTGTGATATTAGTTTTTAGATATATATATTTTAGCCTCTTGTACATGAAAGTTTCACACAGCAAAAAATAAAACAAGCAATTTCTTCATGGAAGTAATCAATTATGTCATCAATAAAAATGAGCATAACTTTAGAAATTTATGTTATTTATTGGTGGGTGACAAAAAAAAATAAATTGGTTGCTGTCTAGGATATCATGTGCACGGAGCAGAGCTAGAACTTTGGTAGATGCATTAGCTAAACGCCACTAAGACTTAAAAAATGCGTCATACTTTTAGGCTCCCACATATGAAAAGATGAATGCTTTCTCGAAGTTGCAAGTAATAACTATCGATTAATCTAACTTTAAATTATAGTGAATTATTTGAACAATCAAAATGCACAAATATGGACCAATTTACAATAAATGTTTTAAGTTCAATTAAAGATGTTTTTTATAGACAAAACAACAAATAAAAGCAAAGTAAATCTGAACAGAAATAATCTATTATCTACATACATATGTATTGAAAGAATCAAAATACCCCATGTATAAGGTAGAGTATGTGTAACTCATCTAGCTTACGCTCGCCAACTCTTAGCTATTAGCAATAAATTGCAGCAAAAATCAATAATAACAAACAAAAACAGCTCGACGGTCGATTGTTGCATAACGCAATGAGAAAATTGGCAATAACATTTGTATAAATAAACTGTACATGTATTATGCATTAAACAAATTTAAGACATGCTCGTCACTTGATCATATTAATAAAAGTTATGTTTTTTTTTTTACAACAGGGCCAAGATGGCAGTCAGCACAAAGGAGGCGGCGACCATTGCATAACCGGTCGAATAGACTTCCTTGATCTTGAGGAATCGGCCCGTGTCCCACAGCAGATGGCGAACGCCGTTGGCAGAGTGATAGCCAACCGGATAGGCAATGATGAACTTGATTGCTGTCAGAGTGGCACCACTTAGCTGCAGTCCTTCCACCATGGTCACATAGTGGCTGATGTCTTGGGAGGCGATAAGTGCGCCCAATCCCAGGCCCCAGACGCCCACGCTTAGTGCCAAGCCGGTGCCGCGATGCATGATGGACAGCATGGAGGTCAGCTGTGGCTTATAGATGGTTAGATGGGGCGACAATTCGCGGCCCATGCGCTCGTTCTTCTGGAAGAAAGTCTCATCCTTTACTGTGGAGCCGACGGAGACGACTTTCATCGACACTTGACGGCTGGCAGCGAGTTTTTGAAGGCCTTGGCGCAGCGCCGGTGAGCGAATAAGTGAGCTGGATAGTGCATACCTATGGAAATAGAATTAGTTTTCTCGCTTTGTGCATGCAACTGCTTAATTACGTACATTCTTATATTTTTCTCGTCCCAAGACTTGTAAGCAATGTGACAGCAATTAAGAATTAAAAAAATGCCTACAAAAAACTAGTGCACAATCAATGCATCTCATTTGTGAACTGTTTTGTAAAATGAATAATACTAGAAAAAATACTCAAGTGCTGTTATTTTCATCTGTTATTTAACAGAATGTAAACTGTGGAGCAATAACTTTCTCGCTGCTCCGTTTTGCGTTACATGCTCTTAACTGCGCATTCATAGTTTTGCTGTGTGACAATGTCTGAATAATACGCTTTTAATTTAATTGTGAAAATTATAATAAATGTGATTATTTATAGCTAACAGCAGCAATTAATGCCGCACCACGCCCTGAACCGTCTTCAGATAGAACCAGCTCGAATTTCGCTGAACCCTTAAGCAACAAATTCATATTCTCCTTAAGCTTTCTTTGGTAATGAGGATGGAATCGAATAACACTGCCATCTACACCTATCGCCAGATCCTTCACATTCATCTTGTTGATCAGGGCGACATGTCCGCATGCCACAAGCTTGGCGGAGCGTGTCGATATACTCTCGCATATGTATCGAACACAAGCTAAATCCCTGTCACTGTTCGAACGGATGCCCATCTGATCCATAACCAAGGCAGTATTTCGATACTGGCCCGGCGGATCTAATTCTACTTCCGTTATATATCGCGTATCAAACTTCCATTTCTCGTGTAAAACCTGGGAGTTACTGCCTTTGAAGAGCACCTCCTTATCCATCAGCTCCACAAGAATAAGACGAACAACCTCGCCCATATACATACCAGCGATGCACTTTTCGAAAACCTGTCTCCCTGCATTCACCGACTGCAAGTCGATAACCTTGTCATAGGATGTGCGTATGAAGTCCAGCACACCATTGTCGCCAAACGCACCCCATTCACAATTGATGATCATATTGGGTTTGTTACTCGTCTGATAGCCATCGAAGGTTTCTACATTTGCCGTCTTCTCCACATAGCAGGCATTGCTTCCAGTGCCCACAATTGTTCCTATTCGACAATTTCGCTGCATGAAAGCGCAGGACATTAGAGTTCCCGTCGTGTCATTGAGTAGGGCCACAATATTGACCTTCAAATCACCACGACGTTTGATGGCCTCCCGCAGTAATTCGACCACATTATTGCCCACAACTCCATCGCACTTGAAACCCTTTGTCCAAGCGACCAGGATGCCATTGTCAATGCCCACCTGTTTGCAGGGAAAGGAGAAGGTGAAGCCAAGTGGTGTGTTATCCTTCTCCATTTTATGCTCTTTGCAAAATGCCGCTAAGCACTCGGCAATGAAATCGAATAGATTTTTTCCCGGTCCCTCTTGCAGTGTTTTGCTAATAACATAGCTTGTTGAAGAAATATCGATGTCTGATTCGCTTTTGAGATTGACAAGCAACACGCGGAAATTGGTTCCACCCAGATCCAAAGCCAGATACTTGCCGCGCTCCTTGCCCGTAGGAAGTTCCTGCACGAACGTGACGAAACATTTGACTGTCGACCTCGGATGCGTATCCTTTCTCAGACCCATATTCATCTCCTTGGTCAGACGGTGAACGATCTCGTGCATCTTTGCCTCATTTAATTCAAACTGCTGGCAGATCGCATAGGCCTCCGGAAACTGTTGCTGTATCTGTATCTGTTGCTGTTGCGCCATAGCCAAAAAACTAGCAAACGATCCAGAAAGTTGCGAAAGCTACACAAAATTTTGATCTTCTATTCAAATAGATGATTGAAAAGTGAAAGAAACTAAAACATACTTCATTATTGCTTGCGTCAAGTTTCAAGAAAACGAAAGTAACTTTACTCTTAAAAAACAAATTCTATTATATAATTAATGAAATATGGGATCACACAATAAGATGGGTCCCAGGTCATGTTATTTTGGCAGGAAACGATAAGGCAGATAAGCAGTCAAGAATTGTGGCAGAGAGAGGGAGAATCACGATACGCCAGGAACTAAGGAACGAGAAAAGAATTTTGCGAAAAACGAGCTGGTCAAGGACACCAGGACTCAGGCCAGCCGAATAATTCTTGGGTTTCTATAATCTCAAACGATTTAAGCAAGTAATATCTATGGGTAAAAACAGACTTAGCAAAAAATATTACATCCAAATAAGGAATTTAGAAATAATCGATCCATCGATCATATCAAAAATAGTTGCTTTCATGCACTATCTGGGTCTGGGCCAAGAAGGGGACAAAATAGACTTCTTAGGTCGCAGTGCATAATAATAATAAGGCTTATGTATGCTGCTCAAAAGAGGTTTTAGTCAGTCAATAAAAAAACTTATTGATAATAATGTATTTTGTGATTATTTTTTTTCCCACCCTAACGAAAGTTTAGAATGAACCGAACTCTTCAGGCCGGCTGTAATTGCAGCGCCAGCACCAGGAGTATCCTGACTAATGACATACTCAAACTTATGACGCGGATTCGTCAGCATGGTGGTATAACGGTTAAGGACCAGCTGGTATCTGGGATATAGCCGATAAACGCCACCATCGACAGCGATTGAAACATTAGCATAGCCCATATGATCTAAAAGGCAGGCGACTCCAGCGGCCACCAGCTGAGCGGATCGAGTGGTCACAGTTTGGGTAATAAAATGAAGCATGGCCAAATCTCGTTCCTCACAATTGCGCATGCGGAACTTGTCCAAAACCTGCTGGGCTTGCACGTAGACCCCAGGTGGATCAGAATCAATGGCCATCAGTGATTTCATTTCCATTTTCCATTCAATGCCCATATAGTCCAGATTGTACTCCTTAAACATGACGCCCATCTTCATGAGCTTGACAATTATCAGACGCACCAGTTCACCCAAATATAAAGTGCTATTGCACTTCTCATAGAACTTGAAGCCCGGGTTGCTCGACTGTGAATCGGCCATCTTGTCAAATTCAGTGCGTATGAAGTCAAGATGGCCATTGGCACCAAAATTACCCCACTCGGTGTTGATCATCATCAGTGGCGAATAATTGTCACCCTCGTACATTTCGCACTGATCGGTCTGCTCTACATAGGCGGCATTAACGGAAGTGCCAACGGAAAGACCAATTCTGCAGTTGTTTTGCGACCAACACAGGCCTAGTAGGGAGCCAAGGGCAACGTTAACAATGCAATTAATATGAACGGTTATGTCCTTGTGTACGGCAAGTGCATTGCGCAGCAGCTGCACAACATCATGGCCTATGGCAGCCTGAGCGCCATAACCTTTTGTCCAAGCGACAAGAATTCCCACATCCACAGCAAGTTTGTTCATGGTAAAAACAAAAGCTATGCCCATGGGCAGAGCCTCCTTTTCCACCTTCTTTTCCTTCAAAAATAATGCAATTTGTTCGGCTAGGAAATCGAAAAGAATTGTGCTACGCGATCCGGCAACCGTATGCGGAACAATCACACATTTCGAACTTACATAGATGTCCTTCTCACTGCCGAGCTTAACCAGCATAATCCGGCAATTAGTCGGCCACATCTCGAGGGCAAGGAATCGTCCACGCTCTTGCCCCGTTGGCAGAATCCGCACATAGCTGAGATAACAGGGTATCGAGGAACGTGAATGCGTGTCGCGACCTAAACCGGCGAGTACTTCCTTCGTCATTGCGTTTCGTATAGTTATCAGATTATCATCGGTTAGCATGAATGGTTTGCATAGTTTGTACGCCTCCGGAAAGTCTATTTCGGGATCATAAGAAGACATATTGTATACTTTGAATTTGAACTTAACGTCGCTTAAAACTTGTATATTAACTCTGTTTATGTAGGGTGTTGTGTCGAACATCAAATAGAAAATGATTGAATTTATTTACAGCGTATCAAAAAATCATCATATTCAATTTAAGTGAAGGTGTTCTCCATGACATCTTAGCTATGTAACTGTCAGTTAAAAAACAACTTGTAACAATTAACTTTCAGTTGATGCGAAAAAATGCTGCCCGCTACAAGCAATGTGTTGTTCAGTCAGTATACCAACAATTCACAATATCAAACAGATAAATGCAATAACTTCAAATTGAACAACATTCTTGTGTTTTATTTTAACTAAAATATCGAAAAATGTGCGTGTGAACCAAAATGTTTGAGAAAAATACTTACTTAATTGACTTATTTGGTTATTGGTAAGAATAACACATGGACATGGGCTGTTTGCTGTGAGAGAATTGTGCATAACATACATATATGAATGCTTGCCTGCTATGACACGATGAATTCCGCGGCTATTGTTAAAGTGAGGTTAGGTTTATCGCGATTTATGGTACATGTGTATGTGTACGTTTAAGAACTAGGTTAAACTTAAACGCAGCAAGTAACAGCTTACAACTATTAATCATTAATAGTAATTATACAACTAAAGAGCTGGTCACGTTAAAAAAATGTCAGGAAACTCGCCATGCAGCAGATCGGCAAACGGGTGAAAACTGTCCAGTGCTGCCAATGGACTAATGCATGCTGAAGGCTGCTGATCGCTGGCAAAATCAAACGAATCCGTCGAATGATCAAGCAACCGTAGACTAAGCTCCACATCCTGCTTATCTAGCGGTGAGTTCATTGAAATGGGTAAATCTCCACGCGGGGCCAGCACAGAGTGGGTGGAGGAGCTGCCGAGCAAGTCCTGTTGATAGCTGGTGTTGGCATTGAGACAGTGCGACGAATCCGTATCCGATTCCATGAGCAGCGAATTGAGCTCCGAAAGTGCCTGTAAGCCACCTAATAGACTATCCGCGTCCAGCATTCGTCTACTGCTGCTGCTGCTGCTCGACGAGGAGGATGAAGAGGAGGAGCTGGAGCTAGAACTGGAACAGGCGGTTGAAGAGAGTGATGCATATGCAGAGCTGGGCGAACAGGCGACCACACAACATGCAGGTGACCCGACAGAGGAGGAGGCATAGCACGATTCCGGTGAACTTGCTGTTGGTACTTTTGTTAATGTTGTTGCTGCTGTTGTTGTTGTTGTTGGTGCTCCTGTTGCTGCCTTAGATTGTTTACTTCGTCGCTTGGCATTTGTCTTTTTGTTGGTCTTTGTTTGGCTCTTCTTTTTAGTTGGCGCTGGTTCCAACTCCGGCTCCTGTTCCAACTCCAACTCCATATCCGAGTCCAAACTAACATGCGCTTCACGATTTGCGCTCTCATGCAAGCACTCGACTAGGAACTCACTCTCATAGCTGGGATCCTGCAGTGATTCACTCAGCATACCAATGTACTTCATGGCCAGCCGGAGTGTTGTGATCTTTGTGAGCTTCTCATTGGTATTCGCTGCATCCTCGCCCGTAATCGACTGTGGCACGCAATGACGCAGTTGCTCAAACGCTGTATTTATCTCCCGCATTCGTGTTCGTTCCCTAGCATTTGCCGTCTTGCGACGATATTTACTAAGGGGTGGAGCTTTCGTTTTGGACGTATTCTTTGTGCACTTCTTGGCGGCCTTGGATGCCACATCGTCTGGGAGCGTAGCAGTTTCAAGTGGACTGCTTGGCTCGCCGGGCTGACGTTTCTGACGCTTCTGGCGTAGAGAGTACTTCTCTCCACGTCGACTATTCGCTGGATTGGCTTTGCGCTTGCGTGAGTCTTTAGGCTGCTCCGTATCCAAATCCATGTCCAAGTCCGCGTAGTTGTGCAGCTCGTATGTGTTGGATTTCATCTGCAAAATGAAATGAAGTGAATGTTAAAAGGTCTGTCAGCTGTGGAATTCCATTCAATATTTGATAGATTGTTGGGTTTTCTTGGCTTAGGCGTGGGCTGTGCCGCCCCAGCAATCAAAAGCAATTAACAATTTGTTTGAATTGTCCCAAAAAATCGAAAAAAAAAAAAAAAAAAACAACAACAACTAAATGCTCTATCAGAATCAACTTCTAAGCTGAACGGGGCAACTCAATGAAGCGTAACTTCCGTAAGCGGCTAAAATTGGGCTTTGAGTGGTGCTTTTGCTGCCATCGGCGGTGGTAGTGTGGGCGCTTCCTTCATTTTGACTGTGAAACCCACTGAAGCCGAAAAACGCATCAACCAAAAAGTCATAAACAAATTTTGATTCTTGGGCAGGGTTGAGCATTTCGAATTTGGACTTTATTAAACCAATTCGAATGCGCATTTACTATTTTGCGCCCCTGCATTGCGCAATTGCAACTGGTACAAATACATTCATGAATTGTATGTTATGCCTGACTCATAATCAGTGTGCCAGACTCGTTGCTAATCCTAAAAAGGTTGCCTCAAGGCGTCACTTGTAACGCGGCTGCAAGCTCGCTTTAAAAGATCTCGCATATAAAATGGCAGCAAAAGATGCTAATCGATGAAAACTTGCAAGCTACTGCGCAATTGACGAGTGCCTATCAAATTTAAAGCTACAATCAATCGCTTGGACAGAAACACTCAAAGGGGCGTGGACTAGCTAAAACAATTGAGACTGGCAAAGTTAAGGCCAGTGAAATCATTATTTAAGCCATTGGCTTATAGCTTAAAAGAGCGAGTTGTTGTTCGTTTTTTACTCATTTAAATAAATGCAATTTACTATCATGACATCAATGTTATAAACTATTGAAAACGTTTTGGGCTTTTAATTGTTTAAAGTCCTTGTAGCCCACAATTAAAAACTTGAGTAATTCTCAAATCAATTTTATTGTACAGAGATTGTTTGACATACCTAATTGAAAACTGACAACTACCAAAAATTTAGTTGCATGTGTGAAATTGTGGGCTAAAGCGAACATTGCAAAAGTTGTCTCTCAATGTTTGCTCCACAATCAACTTTGAAACAATGTTGTCGAACATTTGAGAAAGTTTTTTCCTATTGTATATACATATGTTTTTTCTTTCTGTTTGTTAGGTTAACTGTACCAAATATTTTGCACTACTTTTTCCACAAGTTTTTCTTTTTAAGTTTGTTTATATATATTTTTTTTTTCTTGTGGTTGTGGCTTAAACAACAACAATAAAATGGAAACTATTAATGAATGCATTTTAATGCAAGAATTAAGTTACATGAAATGTAACTTGAGGCCCGTCACCGCGTCATCAACAGCAGCAACAACAAACAACAACTATAGTTGCCACCGCCTAAGCAGAATGTCGAGTTTTTCTGCGTCGATGCTAACGCCCTTGTCTGCAGCTTAGATTGTGCCTTGGCCTCATAAATAGCCAGGCCAGATCTGATGCTCTGTGCAGAGGTGTAAATCTGAGCAGATTGATTGCAATCATAGTCTCAGCGTGGTCGGATAGACGATGAGAGAAAGAGAGAGGGAGAGCGAGTGAGATGGAGAGATCATGTGTGTATGTCAGGTTCACTTAAATGGGCAATTTAGTGCAGATTGCCAAAATTGGCAACGGATTCTTGCTGGCCGGGCCCAGTCTCGATTGGACTTTAGTTGCTGCGCTGCCACTTGTTGCATAGCTTTGTCCATACCAAGCACTTTGTGGCTTATAACAAGTTACTTTTGTTGTACTATCCGTCTAATAGCAATGCACTTGTCATCATTTACCGTTGCCGAGACAGACATAGAGAGAGAGAGAGACAGTTTTTTTTTTTTTTTAAGCCGATCCATCACACAAAATGGCAAACAAGAAACTAATTCTAATGCTTCAACAATGCTATGTAATCTTCGTGTCTAAGTTCCAACAGTTCTTCAAAAGCCGCCACTTTCAACACGTCCCGTTAAAAAAAAAAAAAAAGAGTTCACTTTGTTCTGTTTCGTGCCAGCTTTGATTTCTGTTTGTTGCTCTCGTGATTTACATGGCAATTAATTTTTGCCACGCGACGTTAGTTGAATAGAAACATGAAAGCAAAATGCCTCAGAAACAAAACTAACGACTTTTAGTTGATCTACAAGGCGTTAGAGGAATTCCTAAATAGTGAATTTAATCACTTCAATTCAGTTTCCTTACAAAGTGAGACATGCCAATTTATCGATTATAGTATGAAAAATATATTTATACATATTTCTCAAAGGATCTCCCTTTATTGATTAGGAACCGCATCAACTTTTTAATTCTTTATATATTAGTTTAAACTTCTTCATATTTTATTAGTTTTAATTGAATGAAAAATTGATATTACATAAAACAAACAAATTACAAATCATAGTTGTAGTTTCTTCAATAGATTTTCAACTACATTAACAGAATGGCTCACAAAGTTAATATACCCTAAAAGAAGACAATAAGACTACCTTAATTGTAAGTAGGTGCACAAAAAAGTTTACGCGACATGCAAGAAACACGGTGCAATTAAGCGCAGTGAAAGGCCGCAACGGATGGGGCGCCCATCCCCTTAACATGCAATTACCCTTAGAATTTTGCCCCGTCCATTTTCTAGCTGTTGCTTTGTGCCGCTCAAACGAAGTGAAAATTAGCAAGTTCCGTGTGTTGTTGTTGGCTCAACAAATTGCATGCGATTAAAGATATTCGCGGCTAATAAATGTTGTTGTTCAACAAACAGCAGCAGCAGAAGCAGCAGCAGCTGGTTGCATTGCCAGCCTAAAAGTGGCATGCATGCATGGGCGTGCCACAGGATGTGCAGGAAGCGCCACAGGATGCGGCACTGGCCTTAACACTTTTGCTCGCTGCTTGTTTGTTGTTGATTGGCAAAAATTTTGAAGCGTTTGCCTCGCTTTTGTTTTGTTTTGCTGCCTAAGTTTTCAATTACTCGCTCGCTCGCTCGCGTTGCACAATGCAAATCCAATTGAAATGTGCGCCAAACACCAAGAAAAAACAACATACACACATGTGTACTGTAACAATTCCCCTATTACTCCATTACACGCTTCATCCCCCCCTACACACCTCGCCTAAAAATTATTCAAAAGGCGCTGCGTTGTGTGTGCACTCGAGTGTAAATAGTGTAAGGGATGGCAAGAAGAGATTTGCGGGGAGGCGTTCACTCTAAAAATTGTCTATGTTTGTTGTAGGTTTTATTTGGATTTTTGTGTATTATGTTGTTTTTGGGCTCTGCTGGGCGTCTATTCAAAGTGCACTTGAAACTGCCGACTGGCGAAGTTGCCACCATTCTGCCTCAATCGACTAACTCTGCCACTTGCAATTGCTGCATTTCCTAGGGATATCCATTAAATTAAGAAGGCTATATTTTTGCACGCCAAGAGGAAATGTAAATTGAAGTGTTTGCTTTGAAAAAAGCAAATGAAGACTGAAACGGAAATGAATGTAATCATTTTTGATTATTTTCGTCTAATGATACGCGAAAATTGACTTAATTTGCGGAGGCGTTGATTTGCATCTTAATATAGGGCATTAATAAAGGCGCATTCATCATAACAAAAATTGCAGATCAAACAATATAGAAAATTCTTTTGAAATATATAGACATCTTGAATGAATTTTCTCTCCTTCTAAGAATAACCAAAAATTAAATTATGCAGAAGGATTGTTATACACTATAAAATAAAAAAAAATATAAATTTAATATTCTTTGACCTAGTTTTCTTGTAAAAATTCTTTAATCTCTGTGTTGAACATAAGAGTATATAAAAAACATTTTCAATATGATTTTCTCCTGATTTGCTATTAGTTTTAACTATCTGAATTATGAAATCTTGCTTTAAAAATATTATCTTATACATGAAAAAAAAATGTGTTTAAATTATTGTTAAAGGTTTATCATGACGAAAATGAATTTCCACGGCAAAGCATTTTTGGTTAAAAAAAATATATGTAAATTGATCAGTTCAATTTATATATCATTTGGAATACAGTGCTGCATTATAACTCACTGTTTATATGCATTTCTTCTTTCTGGTGGATGCGCTTGCGCAAATGCACAGTGGCACAGTGACTCCCATATGTACTTTACTACTTACTTCTCTATACAAGCTTCACCATGCAACTTTTTTTTTGTAAATTAATTTCATTCTTTCCCATGCAACAACAAAGCAGACAAAAGGCGCGCCATGCGTGCGCCCAGGCATGAAGAGGCAACAACAACAGAAGCAACAAGCGGAGGGGGCGAGAAGGCTGAAGTTGGTTTTTTTTATTTAGTTCTTGATATTGCTTGTATCCGTGAATTTTTTTTGTATTCTTTTGTTTTGGGCGCTACAGGGAGTAGCTGTCTATCCAAAGTGCACTTGAAACTGCTGACGAGTTCCGTCTCCCCTTCTGTCCATCCCACTCTGCGCCCGTTGCAGTTGCAGTCGCTGCATTTTTAGGCGTAGCCATTAAATTTAGAACTTTTTCTGCACGCTTGTCTGCACGCCACAAAGGGTGGGTGGGTGTTAGCGGGATGCGCTTTCTAGCGGGTTGGCAGTATGAGGGGGAGAATAAGGGCAGTCGGGTGCGGTTAAATGGAAAATTAAGCGTATGCTGAAAAATAAAAAAATCAGCAAATATGCGAGGAAAGCTGGAAATGTTTCGAAGCGGAGCAATGGAATTTTCTTAGCGACATTTTTCATATGGTCTGGTTATTTGATAATAACGAAGTTGGGAACTAATAAGGGGCACGAAATTGTTTGTGAAATAATTTAAAGATTTTTTATTTCAATTTGTTGACAAATATTTATACTGTTTATAAAAAATAGTTTTGAAGCCGCACTCTGGTTTTTTTTTTTAATTATCAAACTATGTGTTTAATGTTTATTAATTTTGTTTAATACTTTGACTTTACTGTTTATGCATATTCATTTTCATGCATATTCCGATTCATGAAAGTACCCTCGTTTTGTGCATATTTCTATAGAGTCTGACTGACTCAGAATTTCTGTTTTCGCCACAGCTCTAAAATTAGTTTTTATTGTATGCAAGTTTTTCTTTCTCTGTTTTATTTTTTTCGATTTGTGATTCTTAATTTGCTTCTTTTTTTATATGGTGGAAAGCATAAAAAGTCTGCTTCTGGTTCCTCTTGAGCTTGATGTGACTTTTGTATTTGTTTCTGTTGCTGCTGTTGTCTCGTGCTGTTGCCAGTTGCATGTGGCTGCCTTTTACTTATACCCCTTTCGATCCAACACTTCTTTAACTTTGTCTTTGTCTGTGTCTCCACTAGCGCCTCATGTGTATATTGCCGAAGGGCTGATGTTATTTTTAGTCCGCTTGCGGCGGGCTTCTGATTTAAATTCTTTTTTATTAAGCTTTTTTTGCATCTTTCAATTTATAATTTATAGATTCTGCTGTTGTTGTGGCCATTTCTTTGTATGTTTTTTTTTTTTTTTGTTGGCTCGCTTGTTTGATTTTCCATTTAAGTGAAGTTTGTTTATTAAAATTGGCACACGTTGCGTATGTGTGATGTGTTTGTGTTTACAATCATAGATGGCATGCGTAGTCTCTGTTTCTTCACCTCTAACTGTCCGTTCGTGTGTACTTGTGTGTAGATATTTTGGTATCACTGTTTGGTTTTGTTTTACCCATTATTATTTTTTTGATTTTTACTATTTTCATTTGTGTGATTTTTGACAGGCTTGAGCGCATTCATCTTATGTTTTATTTTTCGTTCTTTTAATAAAAAGCTGTTCCCATGTTCAACAAAAATTTGGGTCAGGGTGCCAGGGACAACAAAAAATTTATCAATTTTTCTGTATAATCACAATTAAGATTATTTAAGCTATAAAATAATTCAGTGATTAGATACGCAACTTTTATATCTAAACATTTAAATGTATATCAAATCATAAGTTATCTGTTAAAAAGAAGTCTTAGCCTGTTAAATCTTCAAAAATGTTTTTGATAAGTTTGTTTAAAAGATAAAACAATATCAAAAATATATATTTAGAAATGATTGAGAGCATCGGCAAATCAAATAAATTTCTTTTAACAAATATTAATTGATCAGCATAATTGAAAAAGGTGATTTCGAGTAAATAATGATTAAAAGAGCGCCAGACGACAAAAATCTATTTGCTTTGATTAACAGCTGATGCGTTAATTGAAATTTATTGTCTGAAGGCAATTTCTTGCCAAACTTTATTCAATTGAGTAGCATTTCCCGTTTTTGGCGCGTATCTTAACTCAATAAAGTTCATAAAGGGCATACGAAACAAGAGGTCTGAGCCTCAGGCCCCTCATCGTGGGGAGGGGGTGGTAGGAGGTGGTTGATGGCACATGAAAACTGTTGACAAGTTACTTGGCCCCAACCCAATGCAACCCCAACGGACCAAAAAACTTTTCAACACCTTGGGCAAGTAAATGCGTCGCTTGCCGCTGCGACGCTCCCCGGGTCGCCTCAACAGGCAGTTTGTGCGCCATGTCCCGCCCCTAACCGCACTTAGTTTGCTGCCTGCTTGCTTCTTATATGTCTTGTCTATTTTTATTGATACAACAACAGCATATGAAATATGCACACACAAATACATGTTTATTTACCTTTTTGATTTCATAAATCCAAAAATGTGTGAGTTGCTTGCTTGTTTGTAGTTTTGAGATTTAGAATTGTAGAAACTTTAATTTGGTTTTGTATATTTTTGCACTTTGTTTTAGACACTTTAATTTGTTGCTATTTGATTTAGATGTTTGCTTCATTTAAGTTAGGCAGCAGACATTTTTGGCATACGAAAACAAATCCGAATCAATTTAAATTCCACAGCGACTGCTAATTAGTCATCGAATTTGTATTCTATCAATTTTATTCTTGTGTGCGACTCTATTTTAAATTAACGCTTGCCTCATGCATATTTTGGCAGATTAACACAATAACTTAATTTTTTTTGTTGTTGCTATTTCTGTTTTATCATTTTGCTTCTTCCAAAAAATATTATTTTTTTATTTCCTCTAACTTGCACAGCACAACTTGTTTTTTTTTCAGCTATTTTGTGTATTTTTAGTTTGTTGTTTTTTATTCGCGCTGTGTTTCTTTTTTGACAAGTTTCTTAGAGTTTGAAAAGTATCTGCTGGATATCCGCGCGCAGTGCTGCAACCGAATGTCGGAAAAGCGTCGAAGAACAGTTTTTTTTTATTCCAAAACGTGCGAGCCGCGTGTGACAGCAGTGTGTGCCTGCAACTATGTTTGTGTGTGTGTGTGTATGCGCGCGAGGGATTGTGTGCGGCCGGCTGCTAAAAATATCCGTGAGTACGCCGCTGTCTGTATCTATGTATCTGTATCCAATAACCCGAGAAGGCGCATACTAAAATACTATATACACGTCTCCCCGTCGCGTTTGCTGCTGCTTGGAGAAAGGTGCGTCTCCGTCTACGTCTACGTCTCGGTTTCTGTTTTAGTTTTTCTGTTTAGTGTGCTGCGCATCCGCTTGCTGCGCCTGTCCGCTATGCACTGAGCAGCGTTTCACGTTGTTGTCGTCGTCGTCGTCGTCGTTGTCAGCCGTCAATGTCGACCACTCAGCAGTGTGCGTATAAGCGTTGGGACAGCAAACAACTTGGCTTTGACTCCGTTAGTCCAAGCAAAGCAGAGAGTTGGCTTATTGACTGTCAGACCGACTGTTGTCTGTTGTCTTATGTTGTTATTGTTTTGATATTGACTTGGGTTGCCCACACACATACAAAACGTAAACGCTCCGGGAACCCGGTTAACCGGCACTTGTCTGTTGCGCTGAGCGTGCGGCGCGCTATTGAAACGATCAATGAATGAAATGCGGCATTAAAAAGCAGCACTTTACGTTTGTATCTTACAGATACGACTACGAAGCTGGATACCGAGACTCGCACAGCATAGCAGAGCCGACCAATAAACCGCTAAACCCACTGCCACACCGCCAGAGATCGTTGCTCACCCAAAACGCCAACGCTAACGATGGTAGCGTCATTGAAGCCCGCTTAAAAGCAAACAACAAACCAGTTCTTAGTGCTCTCCACTCATTCTGCTCTACTCGCAACTGCTCGTACCACTCACCCACTCACCCACTCGTTTCACTCGGCTTGTGTGGGTGTCTCTGCGTTGGCAGGCCGGTCGGTTCAGTTCGGGACTGCTACTCTTGAGTGACTTTTTCGTTTGCACTTTTGATATTCGTTTGTTCAATTTTCGTTTTCATTTCGAGTTGAGCTCATTTTGATTTGAGTGTTCTCTGAGATTTTTGTTGTGTTGTTTTTTTTGGACAGGCGCTCTCTGCGCTATGATCTAATGTTGCCAGGCAGTTATTTATTTAAATTTATTACAAATTTTTTATTTATGTCACTGCCGCTTGACATTTATTTAACATATCAGTCATGTATTGTTATGGCCCACAAATTCGATTGCATTATGCTAATTTCTGACTACCTTCAAGATTTCAACTCAGATTTCGGATCTTCATTTAATCCGACCGATCTTCTTAGAACGTAACTTTGTAGAAACTATTCAGAACGATGATCGTATAGCCTATGTTTGATCATATTTGGCATGTTAATGAAATAACTTAATTGTGTTGAGCATTTAGAGTTGGTCAGTCGTTAACACTTAAGTTTAATAATATGCATACGAAGCTGAAGCTTTATTTAATAACCACTTTTCAACGTAAAAGGGCTGTGCATAAAGTTTGTTCCACAAATTATTTCCTCTTTATCTTAATGTATTTCTGATTATGCATGTATATTATTTGCGCTTTTTTAAAGATTTATAGGCCATATAGTACTAGTTTCGAAAAGATTATCGATTCAAACGAATAAATTCAACGCCTAGTCACAGACAATGTATGAATTAAAAATTTATATTTCAATTAACTAATCTAAAAGTAAATATTTAGAACTGGTAAAATAGTTTACATGTACAAGTTTAACTAAGTAATTATTCGATTAGATTTCATTCAATACCTAAATCAATCGATTTTTCGCAGCACTTGCAAATCAGGATGGAATTCAAATAAGTTGAGCTGCTTTCAAAGTTGCATTCAAATAGCTCGGGATTATTGATTTTTTACTTATATAACAATTGTTTTTTTATGGTCATTTATTTAAGCAGAAAATATTTATAATTATAAGTGTCAAACTGGCAACAATCGGTAATTGCAAAGTGGATTGGCTCCTGCGGGCAAAACAAGTTGTATGACGACATTCATGATTATTTATAAGTATGTGCCTTATATTCACTCAAGATACTGTATGACTAATTGCCAGCTAGCTGACAAGAAGACAAAACGACTGATCGACTAATCGCCTGAACGACGGATCGCCTCAACAGCAACCGCAGCAGTAGCAGCAGCTGATTTTGTGGACTGTTTGTTCATTTGTCTGTCGATCAGTTCGCCATTGGTTGGTCTTTTCGCTATTTTGTTCTGCCACACACATCAACAAATAAAATAAATCATGATGATAACAATTAAATTTGATTATAACTTTTCAACAGCACATCGTCTGCTGTTTGAAGTAAGCTGCATAAATTTGTTCATGTCGCAAGGTCAGCAAGAGTGAAAAATTAAGGCATGCAACATTAATTTGATTTGCGTGCGAATCGTGACGCTTTTGGGGAGTGACTTTGGGGCTCTGTCGGGCTGCAAAAGACACAAATATAAATAGCGGAAAACATACATACTAGTTAAAATGCTTATATAAGTGTACAAATGGTCCGATAGCATTTGGCCATAATATGCTGACAACTTAATCTATAGCCAAGTCTAAGAGACAGGAACATGACCAAACGCGCCATAATTAAAAATACAAACGTCACATTTTTATTATTTTTTTGTTTGTGATTTGTTTAATTTATGATTCCAAAAAAAAAAAAAAAACAACAGAAGCTTAGGTAGAGGGGTTTTGTTGAAGGTCTCCTTTTGAGATTATATTATTTTTTTTTGGGCATATATAACTAATAGTAGTATATCTAAAAGTACTCAAATATAAGTCAATAATTGTGCTTGAATTCGTTTTAACGTTCTAAATTTTTTTCTTAGTTTTTAAAACAAGAAATGTTAGACATTAAATTCGTAATAATGAATTGGTTTGTGATTAATCCAAATTGCAAAGTTCTGGAAATTAATTCGATATATAAAAGTTCGACTGTATTTATTCAAAAAATTTTTATTTATTATATTTTTATGTCCAGCATAACAATATTTTTATTTTTAAGGTGCATTCTTAACGTTCCCTTTTGTTGAAGTTGAGTAACGCCACTGACTGTTAATTGTTTATGCAAATGTTCTAAAGACAACTGACTATACACGCATTTGAGTTTTCTACTCGCTTTGGCTTTAATTACCAGCTTGCAAATCGCAATTGCCTTAATATGGTCACAAAACGCGAGACCAAGTCTATGAGTCTACGTTCGAGGGTGCTCAACGACGACGATTTGTAGTGCTCTTTTGGCTAGGAAGTCGAACCATTTATGGCCTGCTTTGGGAAAGCGGTGAGAAAGCAAATTGCCAGTCTCCGACTCAGCCTCAGATAGATATACTCAGCTGTGTTGGCTAATTGTGAGCATCGCTTTGGGCCAGCTTCTAGACAAGTTGTTGGCGTTGCCCGGTAACTGCGCCTTTGCGTTGGCGCGGGGTCGACTGAATGTTGTGCGGGGGCGTTAGCGACGTTGATTTTATTTATATTTTACGTAAATTTATTATTACAAATATTGTTATTGCCGCTTTCAAGCGGAAATATACTCGAGTTGCCAGCTAAGCAGCCACCCACGCCCCAAATGCTGAAACTAAACTCAAACAACCACCTGCACTCTGGGCCACTCATTCATTCATTCAATCACTCGTACACATTGGGGAAGTGGAACCACGGTTTCAATGAGAATGTGATCTTTGTCTGTGTATCTTTGGCTGAGATAGGCACTCGAGTGGAATTGACTGGCAAGCTTGTCGAGCGGAAATGCTGAGTGATTAAGTTGTTGATTTCAATTAATTTTATACGCATTTTTATTTCTTGTTTTTTGTTATTATTATTATAATATTTTTTTCTTTGGATGCTCAAATAATTTGCCTAGGTGACTGCCGCCTAAAAAGTATCCCTGGTTTTACGCGTGTGGGTGTGCGGTATTTTTATTCACTGTGGTTATTATGAATGACATAGTAAAAAAAAACAGTATATATTGTGGGCTTTGAAATATTGCAGTTGTACAAACAATTATGCTTATGAGTTACATTTTTTTGATAACAAAAAGCTGACAACTAATTTAACAAAGTACATGTACAAAATATTTATTTAAATTGTGTAAGGAATATAAACCAACTCTAAAGTCCTTTCACATATAAATATTCAATTTATTTCTTTGAATTTTATTGAGATTTTATTTACTTGGACTTAATTTTAAAATGAACTTTCGCATTTCAAAATTTAATTAATGGTTTATTTCTGTTTTTAGTATTAAAATAAAGTTGTAACAAGAATTTTTTCATTTTGTTTTGATGAATGACACATTTACCGTGGGCAAAATCAAAGTGAGACAAATCGCTGACGCAATGGATTTGTTGTAGGCATGTTTTTATTATGTTGGGCAGCATTAAAAAATTTATATATGTATGTAGTTTCAAAAACTTACATTGATTGCTCAATACACAAGTCGGTGTATATGAAGTCGGATTAATAAGTTGTAAAATCGCATGGATTAACTAATGACAGCAAAATTGACGGACAACCTACGAATTAATTCCTGTCTCAATTTAACAAAGCTGGTCATAAAAATTAAAAAAAAAAGCAAATTCGAAAAAAATTGAGAACATTGTATTAACATCCAAAACTAATCGTGTGCTAAAATTAATACGCATTCACTATTTGGCTGACAAAGCATAACAAATCATGGGAAGGCGCGAGAAGTGGCAAGCTAAAAAAGTCAAAGCGCCAACAGATCTTGGCCAAGTTAATCGTGAGCGATTGCTTTGAGTGTGTGTGTGTGTGAGTGTGGTTTGTCTGCTGCTCATTGAAACGTGATTTTGACTTGCGATTGCCCATTAATTGTTGTTGTTGTTGTTAGTGTTGTCTTTTTTATTTGGTTGGCCGTCAACATTTAAGTCATTTAACATTATATATCAGTTGTGTTGTTGCTAGTTGTAATCCCCCCCAGCAGCGCTGTCGTCATCAGCTTGCCTGCTGCTGTTTATGCTGTTGCTTTTATTAATTTGGTTTCAATTAATTATCCTACAAATTGTCAACAAATCACAGCAACAACAACAACACCAACAAAGCCGTCCCCAATTGCCACCAGTTAATAGCCAATGCATATCTCCAAAGACCACAACAAACAGAATTGGGACAGCGAACATGACATTGGGTAACGACAAAGGATACGGATGTTGTGGATATGCTGGACATGCTTTGAACAACTCTGTGCAGACTGTGTGCATTGTTCGTTGGCCCAGCAAATGTCTGCTGGCGGCATTAACTCATCAGTGGCAACAACAATAATCAAAATCAATATCAGAAGACAGGCGGACTAACATTGATTTGGAGCTTTTGAATTAGTGTGCCTAACAATATTGCCAATTATAATTGTTGCATTACAAAATGCGCTGATTGTAGCTGCAGGCCGTCGATTTTGGCCGGCTGCTGACCCACTGATGAGTGAATAAATGCGTATGCAAACTGACAGGCGGCAATAATTTCAGCAACTTGTCAATGCTGATGCTTATCAAAGTGACATCTTTCTCTCCCTCTCTCTCCCTTGGTTTCGTGTTCATTTTGTTGCAGCGGCGTCCAACAAAAAAGTTGACAGAACGCCAACGTTAAACGCCAACGCCAAATGCTGGCCGACATATAGTATAGACTGTTTTCGATATATGCGTGTCTGCTTTATAAATAAAGTAGCTAAAATAATAAAAAGAGGAGGGTGCCACATGTGAGCCAGTCACCTGAGGCTGAAAGCGTTGAAAATTGGGTTAGCTGTGGCACGCACCATAAATTATTAAGTATGTACAGTAAACATTATCAGTCAGTGAGACTGGAAATACAGATTGGATGAGATGTCCAGAAAATTAAAAGTGTTCTAATAGAGTTTTAAAGACTTCTCAACAATTTTTGTTGCTATCGACTATCTTTCGCCTCAAATATGTTTCTTGTTTTTGGCTGTTAGAACTGTCAGATGGTAAATTACAGGCGATACGCTTTAAAAGACTTTGAATGGTGGACAAATTGTTTGGCCTTTGATCTAGCCAAGTTGCAATTTATTTGCAGTCACGCACATTAAAATGCAATCAAATCAAACAACAAATAAACGAAAAATAAGGTACACATAAGCAAACTCTTTCAAATGAAATATGAATAACAAAAATTATGAAAAGAGCTATTAAATTATGACAGCATCTATTTTTATATCCAACTGAAGTCAGGTATTTAAATATCATCAAGCTGCGAGTTGAGAGCCAAAAGCGTCGGCGATTTGTTTGTCACATCACGAATGTCGCCTTGGGTTTCGGCCTGTAATTGCAAATAATCAGCGTCAATTGGCGTGGCCAAAATGTTGTGGCGCTAGCTAGCTGGCACTTAGGTTCACTGTCAACAATCGAACAAGAAAAGATACAAAGAGAAAAGACGGACATAAATAAAGTGGCCTACGCATGGTCCACAGACACCTACCCAGAGTAATAAAAACGCGTTTCAATTTCAAATTGATTGCCATTCGCCTATAATTGTTGTTATTTTTATTATTGTTTCGCTTTTAATGACTGCTGTTGTTGTAGCTGGTCGCTAAATACTCGTGCGAAATTTTTTGTTATTGGAGGCCAACAACGTTTTTTGGGCTATGTATGTTGTTTAGGCGCCACCCCCACAAAAGCATACAGTTTTTGGCACGTTTTTCTATTTGTTTTTGTTGCTTTCTAGCCGAAACTATGGCCATTGGCGAGGTAAGAAACTAAACGTAAGATGCAAGCGTAGCCTCTCATTAGATAAACAAGCAAGCATTCGTGAGTTTGGGTGATGATCATAATTAAGTAGAATGTTAAGCAGGTTTTGGTGTTTTTAATAACATTTGAACATTGCGAAGGTATTAAAAATCGCACCTCTATCAATTATAATTTTGGCATAACAAATCATTAACAGTTATTATCTAACCTTTTATTCAAACAGACATGCATATATTTTACACTTCCTGCTATTATTTAATGTTTGTTAAATTAATTGTTAGCGAATATTTTTGTCCTCTTCATTTATTTGTTTATTTAACAATATATTTTGCATATCTTATGATAGAAAAATAAACCGAAATTTAAATATAACTTATGAAGCAAGCCTTACAGGATTTATTTGGAAACAATGACAGATTTGGAAAAAATCGTTTTATTAAAAGTTATCCAATATCTTTTTTTTCACTTCAGCATAATTTCCTTAGTACCTGCACGTTTCCTTTGTATGTTTTGATGAGCTTGGCTTGGTTTTTTTTTATTGTTTTATTTTTGTGTCTCGATCACTTGGCTACCTTGGCTACAAAATGCGTTGCGCTTTCCCACAAGTCAACAAACATTTGAAATGAATCAAAGTTGTTGTTTTGTGTATTGCCCAGTTCTTAATGCCTTGTAGTTACATATACGACGAGTGCTAGTAGTACACTCGCAGTCAATGTTTATTTTGAGTTGTGAGCTGTACCCTTTCCTAATATGGGCAGGCCGCCATCACACACTTGTAAGCGAGATTGTGTGTACCAAGATTCAAGCTTGTGCTGACTTGTGCAACATATCCAATTGGAAATGAAAAACTCTGACCTACTAATCACCGAGCCAAAAAGCCAATAAGAGTCAACAACAGCAACAGCAGCAGCAGCAAGTGCCACAAAGCAGACAACAACAACAACGACAACATCGTTGACAACAGGCCCAAGAAATCAAAAGATGGACAATAACTTTAAACCAGTTTTGTGGCGTCGAGCCTTGTTGCTAGTTGGTCTATCGCTTTTTCGCTTGTACTGAGAACTGTTTGCAGCACAAATTTGTTTTGAATTTGATTATATGAAGTTATTGGGCGCACAGGTTGCCCCACTGAGACAGATACCAGAGACCAGAGACAAGAGACTCTAAGCCAGCCCCAATTGACATTTTATACCGCATTAAACGACAACTCGTACATGAGGACAGTTAGACAGTTGACAGACATTCAGCCAGCCAGCCAGCTTGCTAGTAACTAAGGCCAATCGCAAATTGCGGCGTTTCACAAAAATTATTGTGTTAAATTTAACTGGAAATAGCTCACAAGGACATTTGCGCATGCGCCCCCAGACGGCGCCAACTCGTCGAACGTCGTCGTCGTCGCAGATTGTTGGCTAAATTGATGATGACGACGACGACGACAACAACTGGAGACTGGCTGAAGGGACAGGGGAGTTGTAGAAACGAAGACAGATTCGAAGTCGAAGTCGAAGGCGCAGAGATTATCGTTTGGTGTTTTTGTTTTGGCATAAATTTCAATTGCTCGCATTTAACAACAATTTAAAGCAAATTAAATTTTCATGCAGCCGACAATGATTGGTTGCTGATAGGCCTGTGTGTGTTGTGACTAGGCTGTCGCCAATTGGAGCGCCATCTATTGGCGTTTGCCGGCACTGCCATGTGCATATAAAGTAATTTTCTGCTACATTAGGTTTGCGTTTACCGAGATGGCAAATCGGCCTAGAAAAGTAGGTATATGCCGGAGAATACGACTTTTAAATACGCTGCGCCAAGCTAAAAATTGCGTAGGCTTTGAAGTATGATATATTTGTCAAATATGTACATAACAAATTTGATCGATTGACGCTTAAGCAAGCCCATTTTTGTACTTTTTATTAAACAATATCATAAAAGATGCTTCGAATAAAAGTTGATGTCTTGACCAAAGTTATGGTATCTCAAGTCCAGTTTAGATTCGTATGATTCATTTCCTTGTACCAAAAATTATTATACTTTTAATACCAACAATATAAAATAGTCTTATTCACCACACCTTATAAATAAATAAAGAAAAAATATATAAATGTTAGTAGCTTTTAAAGGAAACAACCGCAAAACGGAAATTTATTTTTCGAAATTTTAGGCATGAAAGCTAAGGCAATTGCTCATAAAAGTCGCTGTAACAACACTGTTACCATTTGCATGACCAAACAGCTATGCCTTTGTTGTATAGCGCAACAGTTAAAAGAAATTATTATAGATTTGTTTCGAGCAGTGACTGCTGCTACTGGAGCTTCTGTTGTTCGTTGGCTTTTTGGCTTCGTTGTGCGCTGCCATTTGCCAAGTAAATCGCCCACCAGACCAGACCAGACCAAGGCAATCGTAGCGATCCGGCCACATCCCACATCAAATGCTCCACTTAGACGCGCTCCATTGTTTCCGCATTCGATTAAAAATGATAAATGCCTCACTGCGCTCAAGTGAAAACAAAACCAAAAAAAAACCAAAAGAAGCTAATGCAAAAACCATACAGCCAAAAGGTCACTGATACTGGGCCCAATGTGCCTATCCTGCTTGTTTGGCTGCCTCTCGTTTTCTAGACCATTTTTAATGTCTCATTTATAGATGCTGATAATTAAAAAGGATTTCTTTTCATGCATTCTTTGTCATGCTTCGATCTCGAAGCGTAATTATTTGATTAATTGTACTGCCTGTTCAGTACTTGTATGTGTTTCGTCGCTCATGATTAAATATATCTTAAAAGCTTATATTAATTTGCACGCATTAATTAACTGCCAGCAATTTTAGTGGCAAGCACTGACTGTAACAGATGCCGCCCTACAGTCCACCCTGTCGGCCAATCACTCCTCCTCATTTCTATTAATTGCTTACATTATTCGAAATTAGTGTTTTCACATGATTATTGTAATTGTTGATAATGCGAGGCATTTGCCATAAATTTGCCGTCAACTGGCCTAAAATATTCAACCAACTATTTACGAATGTGGGCATAAGTGAAAAGTGGAATAAGTTCTTCCAAATTAAGGCCACAAATGCGATATCGGTAAATATTTACCATGCTACGGACATACGTTCAACATAGTTGGCGTGACCCCAATCACCGTTTTACTAGTTTTTATACTACTTCCTTATATAACTCAAGGTTGTTATTTAATGATTTGTGGAAAACTATTGTAATTTTAAAAGTTAAAAATTCAAACGTAATTATAATTAATAAATATTGAACTTTAACTAAATGAAACTCAATGAGTTTTTGCATAGTTGGCACATAAACCAAACAATTTATAAAATACATCAAAGCTAATCAATAGTGATTCAAGTGTTTCGACTGTGATGTTTTATACCTATGAAATACTCTTAAAAGTTGTTAAAGTGCACAATAAGCTTTAATTTCGTCTGAAGTGCACTTCAAAATCTCAATTTCAGAATCTTTGCTCTCTGATTTATAATTAAGCCATAAAATAAATAATTTTACAAACACTTTGTCATTAAGTTCCATGTGTTTATCATCTGCTTAAAGTTGGCATGCGATTTGCTGTTGTTTGGCTCTGACTGGACAATTTTTCTTCACTGCAACTA
Source organism: Scaptomyza graminum (assembly GCA_018901835.1). Taxonomy (NCBI): domain Eukaryota; kingdom Metazoa; phylum Arthropoda; class Insecta; order Diptera; family Drosophilidae; genus Scaptomyza; species Scaptomyza graminum. The sequence goes on from JAEIFL010000302.1 coordinate 2,028,103, forward strand.
ATTTGCCACACTTACTGGCAACAGAAAAAAATGACTTTATTTTGCAAGGAAGCTGCAATTACTGATTGTTGTTGTTGCAGCCTGCGGCGTTGGCGGATTTTGTTCAATTGTGGGCGCAGTTGGACAACACAATGTGTCCAACTAATAAACATAAAGAGTAAACAAGTCCATATAGGGTTATGTCGGTCAGCAGTAAGTATTAAGTATTGCACCAGTGCCATCATTGTATCATTGCTTTATTTATTTTAGGTTATTTTTTTTAATTTTTTTTTTGGTTCCATCGTTTTTTTCATGCATTTTTCATGGACCCATCCTCTTGGCTGGGCATTGCAAATTGACAAACCGTTATGCACACGCTGGCGCACTGGGAGAAAGTGCCTTTGGCAGAAATGAGAGGGCCTCAGGTGAACTCCTCCAATCGCAATGCGTTGGCGTTGCCATTTATTGTGAAATATTAAAATTATACAAGCAGTTCCTTAACAAGACGACGCAGACCGAAACAAAGAAAAAGAAAAAGAAGAAATCGAAAACGAAAACGACGACGATCGCGGCGAGAAAATGAGCAATGCCACAGTTTGTATCTGCATTTTATGCAGAAAAACTGCATCGGTAAGTCCCAACAGCAATTGCCTGTTCCCAGTTTGCAGTTTTCAATCCCACTGCGGTTATCGCCATGACAGCTGTCAATCAGTTGCTCTTGCCGTACACAAAAAAAAGAAGAATATAAATAATGAAAAAAAAAAAAATACTGATGCATTAAAAAGTTACGAGAAAGTTGGCAACTTTAATTGTGCCGGCCGTTCAATTAGCGGTACAAGTGATATTATAGCGCCCGCTACCAATTCATTAAATTTACAGAGTGTCCACCTTTTTCTTAAATCAAGTGCACTTTACTGGCCAAAACTGAAACCTACCTGACGCTCGGTGTTGGCCAAAAAATGAACACCCATATATGGGAGATCTGCATTCATTTGAGGGCACATTTGGACAATTACTTTATTTACGCACTGAATTTACGTTGATTTATGTAGTTCACTAGTTAACTGGGAGATTCCATCCACTCTGTGGGACCCCATCGAATTGTTAATTGCACCAAAAATGCAGATTGTTGTTGTTGTTTTATGCCATTTTGTTTCGTCTTCTGCTTTATCTGTAGTTCCAGTTTTCAGTATTTTGGCGCTGCCAAAAAAATATAACGATAAACAGCGACAGTTTTTTAACACAGCCATAGATAAAGTGGGAGAGACCTTGTTGCCAGCCTGCCCGCCTGCCTGCTTGCTTGTCCTATGCCTGACTGTTCTGTCTGTCCTGCCAAACTCATTAAAACGAATCCTTTTAATGGCCAAAAGTTTGCCGCTGCTGCTGCTGCCATAATCAGTAAAATTAAGGCCGTGTCAACTGAAGGCTGAAAGCTGTTCGCTGCCAATGTCGTTAGCATTCGGCCAGAACATTATAGGCAAAGCCATAAACAGTAGTTGAAGCTAGTTTTTAACAATTTTTTTTTTGTTGTATCTGAAAGATTTGGAATGACCTTTAACTTTCATTTTATAATGCATCGCTTTTTATTATATTGAAAACTTATAAGTCAAGATAAAGTTGTTTAAATGATTTATTACTTGAAATTATCTGTTTCATGATAGTTTTTGAAAACGCTTTTTAAAATAAACCGTAAATTCTCAATTTTTATAATCATAATTTACTCTAGACTAGTTTAGTTATTTTAAAACTTTGTTACAACATAATACAATAAAAGTTATGAAGTGAAAAATAAGACAGCTTGGTTATGTTCCTAATGTGGTTAAGTAGCTTCCGCCCGGATAATGTTTTCGGATTTAATATTGGCAACAAGTGCTCAAAAAAGCTGCTTTAAGGCGACAACTTGTGTGTCATAGCAACGCAACTAACAACTTACTTAAGTCAACAAACGAGCTTCTGAGAGTACACTTACACACTAACACAAACAAACACACACACGTACTAACCAGACACTGTCATGACACACTGCAAAGAGGCCCAAAGCAAAATCAGCTGAGCAACAGTCCGCCAAATGGTTAGGGGAGATAGATGGGTAACATATCTGGCTGCTTCTGCCAATGTAGGGAGCCCTATACCCCAAACACCCCGTCAGCCCACCACCGTCTTTTAGTACGTGGCCAAGCTGCACTTCGTCTCACTAATTACGAAAACTCTGCACGTTTTGCAATGGCTGTGTGTGCGTGTGTATATGTGGGTGTGTGTGTTGGGTGATCGCCTGCCTGCTGCCTGAGTGGTTAAATGTTGCAGTAATAGCGGCAACATGCAACAGCGACAGTTGGTTTGCTGCTTTGTTCGTTGGTTGGTTGGCGGTGGAACAAAAGTTAAAACATTGCGGCAGCAATAAAAACAGCATTTCGCATCAGCTTTAGCTTTGGCTCTTTAGCCCCGCAGGATACCCAGCTGGGGGGTGGCCATGCCTTTGGCTAACTGTATTATGGGATGGCTGCCAGGTTCGCATCCGGCCTCACACAGGCCTGCCACAATTTAACCAAAGTCAATGTCTGAGGTTGGCATCAACAGCCGTCCAGCGGCAACATAAGCAACGTAATGAGAAAATGCATCAATGGCACAAAATTGTTTGGTTTTGTGGTTTACAGCGAGGGTTAATGCTGCAAGGACTTCAAGCTGCAGTCAATAATAATTACAACGGCATTCGTTAACAACAAGTGCAGCTTGTGTATAGAAATGTTTTACAAAACAAGCAGCTAAAGCATAGTAAAACACAAAACGGGATTCTTGTAAAGAGTAATGTGATCTATGGTTGCTCTATTTGTAAGTTAACTATGTTATTATTATGTTTAACGAAACAGAGAACCAAGAACAAAGCTAGACGAAATACAATGTTAAAGTATAACCGAGCTAACCATGAAAGTAGGTAAGTGCTAAGAAGGACCAACAAAAAAAAAGAAGACACCAAATAAGAGATGATAAGCTAGGCGACAGTTTTACCCAGAAGAAGCTACTAGCAAATGAAAAAGTTAATTGAGATGTTAAATAAGAAATTGTAATTAAATGTGTAGAGCAAAGCGAGAAGCTACTTAAGAAGTAAATCATAAAGCTACTGCGGGAATTAACCTATAAACGGAAAGTTAAATTACAAGTTAGCAGAGAGGAACGAAGAAACGAGAAATAATTGAGAAAGGCACTCAAAGTGGCGAGCACATTAATAATTAAAGATTCATTAAAAAGAATTAACGACCACATAAATAAAGAATCGAATTGAAAATTAACATCAAAAGAAAAGCGGCAAACATAATGATTTAATTATTGAAACTAAACGTATTATTTGAACTAACACTGTACTCATGTTTTGGTCTACTTGCTTGTCTCTATACTAACTAAAACACTTCTCTTGAGTATTAGAATTCCCAGTTGCAGCTTCAAGTGACAGAAAAGCCCAACGGCCTCCGTTCATTTTCTTAAATTATAGATGAGTTTTGTTTGGCAGCGTTCAACATTTGCTTTGCTTCTTAGTGGACTCCATTGATTGTCCTTCAGGTGGTGCCTATTTGGTTGTGGCAGAATGGTAAATTCACAGTTAACAGTCATGCAATCCTTTTTTAGTACACACACACAAATACAAAAGGCATGATCGAAAAGGGGAGGAGGCTACCAATACCATGACAAGCATTTGATTTGCAACCAACGACACGAGGTTTCCCTTCGTTTTATTTTTTTTTATTTTAGTTATAGTACATACAGTATAGCAAACGCCAACTACATATTTGCAATCTTTACGTTGACTACATGGCTATAAAAATAAATTACACAAAGCTTAAAACTTATGTGCATCAGGAAGAAAAATGGCTTATGGACGCGCTACGGACCAAAAAGCGAATGGAAACGAAATAGCGGTAGTTTAAGTGGGAATAAGGGGGGGTAGGCAAGGTGACCAAATGACCAATCGACCTAACCCTCAAATGGCAACGTTGATGAACGTTATGGCTCTACTAGCTGTTGTTGATGTTGTTGCTGTTGGCGTTCAATTGGAGCGATCGAAAAAATGCTACACACATACTATGGAGAAAATCTATCGAGTAAGGAGTAAAGGTGCGAGCTAACAGCTAACGGTTAAGGTAAAGCTTTAAGCCGACAATGAAGACATTAACATGACCAACGACAACGTCGTCGTCGACAAAACTCTATGCCCTGGCTCATCACATTAATCTTCTTAATACGCCCATCAATAATTCAAAGCCGAGGTATGACCAGACCTGAATAGACCAGAGCCGAAACGAACCAAGCTAAACCTAACCGAACAGACCCCTAACAGAGTTGCCTCTGTGTCCACATTGTTGACCAATGTTTGGACACGCAACCATTTACCGACTATTGAACGTTGGCCAAGTGTTGAGTGAATTATGACACACACTGTGCTTGGCTTCAGTTCGAGTGGCCACCTTCAAGTTTCAGCGGGGACGAGAGGCAAAGAAAGCGAAGAACTGTTTGTCGTACATCAAAATCAAACTATAACATACAAATATTGAACTCACCCGCATGCCACTTCAAATGCCAACCGACAATGAAACTTTATGGCTCGTTAGCATTTGATTTATGCGCAGCTGCCGAAAAAATAAAATATCGATCGCGCTGTCCTAGTTCAACGAGGAGATACCCTGCAAGCACATTTTCAATACCCTCTTAAACTTTTTGCCTTAAAAGAAAATTGTTAGCATAATATAAATCTATCTTCAATAGGCCGGTTCTCATAGAATTTAAGCATTCATAATTATAAACCACAATTTAAACATTATCGCTAAAGGACTAAGTAAAACTTATTTAAAGCATTCTAAGGTATTAGAACGTTTTTGTTTGTATTTTTTTCTCCACCAAACCAACAAATGTTTTTTTTATTTTAAGTAGCTTTTTTAAAAGCATACATATTAAAAGTGCATATACCTTTCTCGGAATTTCTCATTTTCGCGGGGTATTAAGAGTTGTGAAAATGATTTCATATCTTGTTGGCTTTGAGAAGCTTCTTGCAGTCCGAGTGAATGCTTCTGAATGTAATTGCATTTGAATGACATATGCATGACCAATGCATTGGGGCCAGCAGTGCGCAGAGAGTCAGAAAGCTGCGATTTTGCTGAGGCACATGTCCATTGTTGAATGTGGCAGTGACAGGCCACCGGGCTCAAGAGGCGCCTGCCTCATTCCACACCAAAGTGCTCGTGGCCTTTCCATTGTTTTGCGCGGACAATGTGGCGGGCGTCACAGGGTTTCACCTGTGCCATCGTTTACTCTTGACAATTTGGTACCACTATTCGAATTTTTGGTTCAGATTTCGACGATATTTGACGCCTTCTTTGGCGCGGTAGTGTCCAACGTTGAGGCCATGCAAAATAGCCTTTTGTTCATGCGGCAATTGCTGCTCCCATGCAGTAGCGCATTGTTGCAGCATTTCACATGTGTGTCAAGCCTTCGTTTGAGTTTTTGGCTTGTGTTTTTCAAAAGCCTTATCTCGCTTAAGCGACGCTGATTGTGTCAAAGGTTCGAAGCCACGTGATAAGCTTTCTATGCTCAACTGCCTATAAAAGAGGCCGGTAGCCGTCCAAATACTTTAGTTTCAACATCTCTCAAGCAGCGACAAAAAGTAAGTGATAAAATTGATTCAAAGACCTTTAAAATTGATAGAGATTGACAACAGACAAAGTAAGCGGATTTTACATTGAAATTGGAAAAAAGTGTTGGCGAATATTGTATTGAATACTGTGTCTATTATATATTCTAAGTGTTTAAGTGCTCTTAAAGATTGTTACTCTGTGCAAATTACTACTGAGCATAAAACCTGAGATGCTTTAATCAATTATTGTACTTAAATTAATAATTATATTTTAGTATTAATAATCTGCCAGTTAGCTAGGTCGGCACATTCTCTTTGTATTTGCCCTTGTTATCAGAAATTTATAATACTTTTGTTCATGACGTTCTGTTAGTTTTCTATTTTTCATTTTATTTTTTTAATATATTATTTGTGTAATTGATTTTGGATTTCTGCAACATTTTTAGCTTATTGCAATATGAACTTTTCGTGGTTTGGCCTTTTTATCTTCGCAATGATTGCTGTCGTCGTCTCGGCTACCCAATGCAATGCCCCCTTTAAGAGTGAGAACGGCCTTTGCACTGCCCAGCGCACAATTCGAGGCGACTGCCCCACTGGCTCCACCTATAAGGTTAATGTGAACGCTTGTGTTTTTGGCAAATAAAAATTAAGCTAAGCTAAATCTAATAAAATGTAATTGTTGTTTTGATTTATTTAAAAGCTGAATTGCATTAGTTCGCGCTTATATTTCATTATCAATTTGTGCGACATTAACCCACTGAACAGTTGCTGACCCGATCTGATCTGTTGTTAGTCCGAAATGGGTCCAGCTTGTAAACATCTGTCGATGCTGATAAGCAGCTAAAGAAAAGTCGCTATAAAAGCGCCCAACTGAGTGCAAAGCGGTAAATAGTTGCATTTTCCACTCGCTACAGGTGAGAGCTGCAATACTTTGGGTGTTTATTTTAAATAACGGCAATTACTTTTAACATAAAACAGAATTCCAGCAAATCTACTATGAACTGTAATTGTGCTTGGCTTGTGGTGCTGCTGTTGGCGCTGCTCGGTGGTGCTTGGGGTTCCAGCTGCCCCACTGGCTTCAATGCCGAGAATAATCAATGTGTTCAGGAGCGCCCTGTTCATGGCACCTGTCCGCCCGGCGCCAACTATCAGACGAGCATCAACAAATGTGTGCATGCCTAAGCGTTCTGTATTTCTAAACAAATTGTGCTTATTAAAAGTTATTTGACTTCCAGTTTCATGCAGTTTTTCCTGCTATCACCATAAATGTGATGTGCTTTGTATCACGGTAACAAAAGAATAGGCGAATATATGTATATAAATTTTCAGATCCGGGATTTCGACAAAACAAGTACGTCATGTCGTCGAGCCAATTATTTTGATGCTGGTGGGCGCATGTGTTTTAGCCATAAGTTCAAAAATTGCTGCAAATTAACGAACATGTCACGCGGCTGTTGTTATTGCTGTTTTTGTTGTTGCTGATGACCAGACTAAAAGACGGACAGTCGGTTAGACATTGGCCATTAGTTTATTACCATGTAATTGACTCAACGCTTGTCAGACAACATTTGACGACGACAGCAATATTAGCTCCTGCGGCTTTAATGTGCTGCATTTAATGACCAGACAGAGACCAAGACCAACATCAACAGCGACACTAGCAACGACACCAAACGTCAGCAATATCAGCAACACCAGCACCATCAGCAACAACAACAATCACAACAGCGTTGACAGCGCATCAAAGTCAAAGCGGTTTGCCTCTCTTTGTCCATCAGGCTGGCCGTCTAGTGTGATTAGCGTGATTGGCTGCCTGCACTCTGCCCTTCTCGCTTATCAACGTGCAATTTAAACGTGCTTTAACTTATGTAATCGAAAGCTTTAGCTTTAGCTTAGCCTGTAGCTTGGCTTAGCCTCACAGCTAAGTTAAGTTGTGATCGGTTCAGTGGTTCAGCGGCTGCTATAAAATTCATTAAAAACTTTGCCCCTGCTCTTCCTCAAATACATTGTGCCACTGGTAAATGCCTAAAAAGTGTCTGCAACATTTAACAGCCATAGCAGTAGTATAAAAAAGTTGTACAAGTCCAAGCTGTCGTCAGGATGTGCAGCAAACCCAATTGCATATGCCAATGTTAAAAAGTTAGCCCAAGCCAAATCTACCCCAACGTGCCAGTGGTGACAAGTAAACTTGAACGGAAAACTGGAACAAAAATCGTTTAGCTTTTTTCGTAGTAAAACAGCCAATTTTCAACACGTCAAAGAAATTCCACAAGAACTCAACGAGTTTTGAAGTTCATATTGAAAATAGCGTGAGGATAAAATTTTTTTTGCAAATAAAATACAAAATTGAATATTTGCTTTAGAGTTTAACAAAATATTTGTGAATATTTTAAAAACACTTGCAATAAGTTTCTAGCCAAAAAATGGGAGCTAAAATTCAGTACTATCCATTGCTGACACCATAAACTAACATTTCTTGTCACCGGGGGTTGTAAATTTCTATGACTTGCATAAAAATGGTCCCCGAATGCTTCCGCCGCTCTGGTTTTCCTTTTGGTCTAAAAGTTTTCCTTGCAATGTTGGCTTGCAAGCAAGCAAGCAGGCAGGCAGGCAGGAAATAAGGAAATGTTTTCAACAGTGGTATTTGCTGCCTGGCCAGCGACATTTATCAGTCAGTTGTTGCGAAGCTGTCCATGGTGGCTTGTTGAACAATTTAAAACTGTCACAAGTGGCTGCCATGGCTCCGCCTCGTCCTTGTCTTCATTCTGAGTCGTGCAACGTGCAACGCCTTTGGCAGGCGGCAACTGTCAGGAAAACTGCAGTTGCCTCAATAGCCGCATGTTTTCATGTGCCCTGGCCAAGATAGCAACCCAAGTTCCATGCTTCTTCTTCTTATACCCCGCTCCCTGACGTGCTGCAATGCAACTCACGCGTAAATATGACGAACGTAAGCAGTAAAGTTCTGGCCAACTGATAGCCAACACCCAGTACTATGTAGCTCCTGTTGGCCAAAACTTTTACAAGACGTTGTCACAAGTTTATGGCCAACAATGTTCACCCCGTTCTTTCTCTCTCTCTCTCTCTCTCTTTCTCTTTCTCTCACCCTGTTTTGCTTTATTTTTATCTGTTGTTGTTCGTTTTGTTGTTGTTGGCTGCATTTCAAGAATGTTGCAATGGTTGTGCTCTTATCGCGCTCGGCTTTGTCCTGCGGCTACCGGCTGCAACAAAACAAAAAACTGAAAGTGTGGCCATAATTTCTTGTTGTTCTGCTGTGTGTTTTGTGCTTGTTGTTGTTGTTTTTGTAACGGCTGCTTTATTTGTGTCCCTTCAACATTTTGCCTGGCGTCAAAGTTTATTGATGCTGACGTTGCAGGCCTCTTTGCAACTGCACAAAAGCACCCGAAAGCATTTGGAATCATTATTATGCTTTACATTTCCTTTAATGGGTTTTCTCTCTTAACGAAAACTCTTAAGACTCGTTTTCTAATTACACTGTGCCTAAAAATTTAATTGCAGAAATATAATTGTGAAGCAAAAGATTAGGTAAATTCTGAAGATTTTGTAAATAACAATTAATAATTATAAAAAATAATAATAGGTTCAATTAACTTATAAATTCGTATGTTTAACAAAGAAGTTGATGATTGCTGTAATCAAAAATAAATTATTTTCAGTTTATAAAAACTATTTATAAATTTAATGTTTTAACCAACTTTAGTTAATTTTAAATATTTGTTTTTATACTTTTTGACATCTGTTATTTTCCAAACAATATTTCAGCATCCCTGGTTTCTGCATGACCGAGATATTTGTCTGCCTGTTTTGGGCGTGCATTCAACATTTTCAAAAACTAAAAACAAGATGGCGGTTGTCTCTGCATTCATGTGTGTGTGTGTGGTTGTTTGTTTGTGTGCCTTTGTGTGTTTGCGTTTGCCCCACAGGCACAAAAACTTTAATTTGAGTTATTTGCAAAAGTAGTAGTTGAAATTATATTATAATTTTAACGCTAGAGTAAAAACAAAAACTTCAACGGTTAGATAAGTTGAGTAAGACCAAGGGGAAATTTCATACGTCTACTTTACCCGTTTGCCTTGTCTCTGTGGCTGTCTCTGCCTCTGTCTCTGTCGCACATATTCATTTTTAGACTGCCTGTCTCGCCCATCCATCGTGAATGCTTTTAATGTGATGTGCAATGGGCGAAACTGTCACAAAACTTCGCTCAAAAACGACAGCTAAATCCGGAGCAAACATGTGTTCCATGAATGCAAAAACGATGTATCTTAATCTGTGTGTGAAAGTGTGTGTGTTTGGTTGTCTGTGTGCGCTCAAAAGTTTTGGCTGCCAACATTTTTGCCCGTCGCGACATTTTCAGCAAAATGGACGCTTTGTGAGTGGTTGCTGCTGCTGTTGTTGCTTCTGATGAATATTGAATTATAAAGCACAACCTGCGCTGAGTGGAAAATATTAAATTAAAGCCACTTGTGCGTTGTATTCGAAACACCATTTTGGTACACAAAAACTGACTTTGATTAAAGTTTAACTGAAAATAAGTAAGTTATATGTGATTTGAGGTTGGCTTTGAGAATTCCAATATAAGGGATAAGTTGGATTCCATATCAACATGGAATTTTCCTGTATTATTTAGAGCTAATACTCATTAAGTTTTCTTTCGTTAAAACTTAACATTTTCTTAAGCGCCTGCCCCACCCCAGCTGTATTCTCAACAAGGTCTGCAATCCAAATGCGCATTGGCTAAGCAATTACGTAACTCTGTAAGTGGTTGACATTAACGTTAACGCAATTTGGCAACATTGTTTTATAGTCCTTAGCCACTTGAAGTTTTTACGCGTTTGTTAGCTCCTAGGTTATCGCGTTACTGACTGCGACAGTGCACCTCTTGGCCCTTGTATTTCTCTCTCTCTCTCTCTCTCTCTCTCTCTCTCTATGTCTCTCTCTCTGTGTGAGTGTGTGTGTGTAGAGGAGAGTTTGTCTGTGTGTGTGTTTGTGTATACTACCTTAATCCAGCAAATCAGCAGCTGCTACCTTTTAATTGCATTGCTGCTATTTCATTATTTCTGCAGTTTTGCTGCACTTCAAAATTTGATGTTGTTGTTGGCATTTGCTCGCCCTTTGCCCTGAGTCCTGCTGTCTCCGTTCTTCGCCCGTACCTTGCCACTTGCCTTTTTGCACATTTTCATAGAAACTTATTTTGGCTTAAGTTTTATCTTTATTTCTTGCTCTGCGGATTAAAAGCAAATGCCATAAAAAAAAACACAGCATGTGCAACGGGGCAAACAGCGGAGCGCAAAACGAAAAAAGCAAAACTTTTTATTTGCTGTGACAAATTTTGAGCAGATAAAACTCAAAAACTTGTGCATGGGTTTTGTGGGCAAAATAAATTCGGCATGCAGACCCACTAAGCCCCCGTAAACTCCTTGCCATCCAAACAACCAGTGATCCAATGAACCCCCCACATTGCCTGCAATTTCTTGTCAGAAACGTGTACCGTTAGGGCAACTACAACGGCAAAGCTAAATAAAGAAATTTTTGGCAGAACTAATGCGGCGCATTGGTCAAATTTCAGAATTATTTGTGAAGAAAACAATTTTCAAAGAAGTTTAACTCAAGAAATTACACTAGCCAACCTATAATTTCTTTAAATCTTAATTGGATAAGTGAATCGTAAGTTTTAAGTAATCAACAAAGTAGAAAAATATTTATAGCACTCTATTTTTTTAAGAATGGGGGATTTTTGTATCATTTTCTTTTTACTTTGTTATTCAGTGTTAATTATAACCTTTGAATTAGATTTAAAACCGAAGTTTATTGAGCAGATTAAGCTTCGAATTACGCCTAGAATTTGATTTTGATTTTGCGTTCGATTTGGCTCATTTGCTGGCATTTTGCATACGCCCCGTTGCACACGGTGCTGCGCTGCGTCTGCTGCTGCTGGTATGCAAGCGACCGGAAATTGCTAAGGAATCGTTGCAATTATGGTCAATGGGGCAAATAGTGTATACTGCTGCTCAGCTGACACAAGCCTTTAAGGCACACAATGTGTGGCAGTGGCATGAGTTATGAGCCGTTGCGTTGTGTGTTAATTTTGTCATTTGGCTAATTGTGCCCGTAGGCCAAGTTTTTGACAGGCCAACATAAATTTGTTGCAATTAATTAAAGCCGTAGAAATAGAAACATCACATACGCATCACATTGAGCGCCCTCTGGCGGCCATTTCCTTTTTTTTTTTTTGTTGCTGTCTATTTTGATTTATATAACACTAATTGATTTATTGACAGATTCTGCTGGCCAATTGCGACAAGTTTGACGCATCGCTGCGTCGGCCATTTATGGCGCCTGGGACAAGGCTTTGGATTTCTCTCGCACCTTATTTGATTAACGTTCGATTCTCACAAATTTATGAAACTTCATTAAAAAGCACAAAATACGCGGCCCACGTTGTCAATAATGCTGCTTCTGCTGCTGCCGCTGCTGCTGTTGCTGTTGCACGTGCAGCATGCGAAAAATGTTAATAAAGTATTTTTCCAGCACCTGTTCGGCAGCCTGGGTGCCTGGTGCATGTAGCCTGCTGCCTGCTGCCTGGCCATGTCGCCATCTTAATCATCGCTGCCATTTTTCATTGTAAATTGAATTTATTTGCTGTGGGTGTCTGGCTTTCTGTCTCTGTATGTATGTTCATGAAAATGCGGGCTTTATGCGCAGCTCTTTTCCTCATTTTTGTTGGCCTCTGTTTCGTTTCTGCCTACGTGCAAACGTTTCTTTTATTCATATTTTAATTTTCACCATTTTTACGCACCGCTTGATGTAAAAGTCATTTTGCATCTGAACTTCTCTTGTGCACACATTTCTTAATTGATAAAAAAAATTTCAAAAAAAAAAAATGTTTGAGTGCAACAAAAAATAATAAAAAAAGATTTACTATTATTTATTTGTTCAATGTGTTTTGCTTAACTAAGCTGTTGACAAATAAATTTATATACGCCTTATTGGCTTCGGTAATTATGCAGACCCCACCCCATTTGGTGGATGTGATGCAACTGCGGCAGCTGTCGAAAATATTTGATTTTAAGCAAAATTTACATTACAAAATGCCAGTTAACATTATTTAAATTGCAAATATCTCATTGAATTTGTCGTATAGCTGCGCGAGTATAATTTATTTGATTTTTTTGAATGTTTCTTTATTTTTATGCTACTGCTGTAAACAGAATTGCATAAAATTGCAACATGTCGGCGTGGTTTCTTGGCCTGTCAACATGCTTTGCCTATGAACACACACACAGCGTCTGAGCGTCTTGTCAGCCAAAAAATACATTTTCGCATACAAAAATGAAGTTTTTTGTCAGCAGTATTTGTCAGAAATGTCGTGCGATTGTCAAGCGAACGCTACTGGTGAGGTCTTCCCTCCTGACAGCTGCATCTCAACTCAACTCAGGCTCTGACTTGGGGTTTGTGGGATATATATGCTATTAAAGCCTATCTATCTGACAATACTGCGCCCCACTTCGACGTATTGCACACAGTTAAAGTAAAAAATAAATGTCTAAAAAATCATTAGCATATTTGCATAAAGGAAAAGTAAGCGCATGTAACGAGTGACAGACAAACGAGCCTACACCTGACCAAACAAAACCGGGACTATGCGGACTGTTCACCTCATCTCACCCCACTTCACCCACGTCCCTCAACAAAAATAATAACAAACTGACTGAGTGACTGCCTGGTGGACTGTGACACGCCTCTGTCGTCTAGCCTAGTCAATAGCTACAGTTTTTTGTTGGTTTTATTTTTATTTTGGTTTTTTAAGAAAACAACAAACATTTGGCTGACAGTTAGGCTGGCGTTCGTCCGTTGGACGAAACGATTTTTCCTAAACGTTTTTGAATTGACATTTTGACATTTTTGCAGCCATGTGCCAGTGACTGTGCCAGGGCCTGGCCAGGAAGCTGCTGTGGTGACAGCTGACCAAGCGCGTTGATGGAATGGCAGCAGCTGGAAGCCAAAAATTATTATTTACATAAATTCAACATCAGTCAGGCATATATAAAAAACATTTAAAAAACAGTAGAGCATTTTTCACGATGCAATTTTATATATTTAATATTAACAAGTAAGAAGGCTCTAGTCGGGAGAGCCCGACTAGAAGATACCCTGAACCCAGTTGCAATAAATATACTAAATTTATCAAAGACTTTGAATAAACTGATTGACTTCAATCGATTCAATTCGATATCTACGGTGTTTCTTAACCGATTTGGACGAAATTTTCAGAAAAGTTCTATCGTTACCCATTATATCAATCCCCATTTTTACATAAACGATACCATGTGTATATCGGAAACCAGAACAGTTATCGATAATTTGAAATAAACTTGTTCTGCTTATGATATAGGAGAACTTGTATTCAAAATCTGAAGTCTCTAGCTCTTGTAGTCTCTGAGATCGACGCGTTCATACAGACAGACAGACAGACAGACGGACTGACATGGCTATATCAACTCGGCTGTTGATGCTGATCAAGAACATATATACTTTATGGGGACGGAGATGCTTCCTTCTGCCTGTTACATACTTTTGCACAAAACCATTATACCCTTTTTACCCATTTTATGGGTTCAGGGTATAAAAAGAATGAGTTTAAATGTGATTACTGATATAAAAATCTTTGGTAAGATAATAAAAAGCAAATTCAATATCAATAAATTCATTAAATAGGTGCAACAGATTCAATTTCGATAGTAAATTAAAATCAATTAAAAAATCTAAAAATTATTAAGTCGCTCTTTTCTATCGTGTTCAACCTAGACAGCTTATTTTTAATAGGTATTAAATGAAAGTTTAATATGGTATAATGACCTCAACAAAACTTCAGGTTGAGTAAAAACCTAAAGTTCTTATTATGCCAAGCGGAAACAAAAAACAAAACTTTGCTAGGGCAACAGCTGAACTGAGTTTAATTTTTTTGTTAGCTTGCCATTTTCTATTGTCCAAATTAGCATTACAAACACCTCTTAGTTTGGGCAAATGATATGGCAAATGGAAAGCGAAGCTGCTGGCTTGGTATTGCAGCAGCTTTAAGATACTTTTTTCAACTTCGATTGCTTCTTCTGCTGCTGTTGGCAGTTTCCCAGGCAGGTAACTTGAACGACGCGTGTGTGGCCTTTTATGGCTGTTAGCAGCAAGTTTGTTCGTTTTTTGGCTATCAGCAGACAACCAAATCGAACTTATGTCTGTCGGTTTGTGTGTGTGTACATGTGTGTGTGGCGGGAGTCAGTTTTTGGCTACCTCACTTATATGGTCAGCCGAAACTTTCAATTAACACAAAGCGCATCCTCAGCTTCTGCAAAACGTTTTCACGCTCCATGCCCAAGTTTGGGTTAGGCCAGTCTGTCGGTCTGTCTGTCGATCGACAGTTGGCCAATCCATTTGGGCCAACAACATTAATTGGTGGATGTGGTCGGGTACTGGGTCTGGGACTTGAACTGCCACTGACAGGATTTGCGGTTAGAGCGTTTATTAACACCAAATTAATCAACAAGCGTTTGACGGCTGAGTGATTTGTGCCGTCGCTAAAATCAGAAAACTTTGGCGCCACTGTCCAGCCGGATATTTTCGATTATGAATGTCCACATGTACAATGTGAGCGTTAGAGGGCGTGGTCACTTGACGCCCACTTGTCGCTCGATTTGTTTGCATTTTAAAACACAGCCAAGAGCAATCCGCTAGCCAGCTCGTTAACCAGGTCGAGCAGCGGCTCGGCAGCTTTTGCTTTGATCTAAAGTTTGTGCAGTTTGGTCTTTAAAATTTAAACGCGTGCCGCCAGCCAATCTGCGGGCTTGATCATTCCACTGGAATTGGGGCTGCTTTGTGTTTGCCACATTAGCAGGCGGCTCGCCCATAAATCTTCAACGCCAAATTGAATGCTCGTCTGATTGATAGAGTGGTGGTGCGGTGTCGGCGGTGGTGCAAACGGAAGGCCATACAGAACGCTGCATATCATTAAAAAGAATTGCTATAAGTTGGCTTTAATTGGCTTGACGCGTTGCGTGCGTCTTGTTGCTCAGTGGGCTGTGTGTGCCACATATTAAGCAAACATAAGCATTATGGCAATTTACACTCTCTCTCACACACACACACTTAAATAAAAACAACACACAGATACAAATACAAGAGCGACGCAATTAACATGACATGCTGCTCACGTTGGCCTGATTGGGCCACAGCGATTGGATTAACCACAAAACTCAGTTGTCGCACAGGCAGACAAACAGACAGACAGGCAGGTGCAAAGCGAGTAAGAAAGTGATACAAATTGAACGAGTGACAGATGCCCTTTAATGGGAAAAAGTGCGGAAGCATGCGTTAGCAGATGATAAAAAAAAATGTTTCCATAAAATTTGACAATATTGTTTACTTAATATTCATCGTCATCCATTAATAACCTTATTTTAATATTCATTTCGTATTGTAAATTATATTTATTATATTGAAATGCTTTTCCAATGTGCACAAACTGATTAAAATTGTGCGTGCCTGTTGTATGGCAGCACTGTGGGCGGCTGTGTGGGAGGGGGCAAGTTGTCCATAACTTAGTCAGTGCTTTAATTTTAATTATTGCTCGCCTCACCCTCACCACCCAGTCCTCCCAATGGGGGCCATGTGGGTCTGACTAATTTGCCAGCAACATGACACTGACGCCAGAGTCGGAGTCGGAGTCAGAGTCAGCGCCCAGAGCACTGAGTCAAGCTACCAACCAAACACACACTTGAAGCAAGAATGAAGCAACTGATTAAGTTGAATAGTGGGCCAGGCTGCTTTACATGCTCATAGCCATTTGGATTGGCTCGACTCGGCTTGGCTTTTGGCATGCGTTTGCGTTAATTAAGCTGCAGTGCAGTAGCAGCAGCAGCAGAAACAGTGGCACTGGCTGTGTGTTGGCCATGTGGCCATGCTTGGTAATCTCCGCGGATTAATGCGACACTTTGCAGTTAACAGAAGTCGTGTTGTGTTGTTGCTGTTGCACGCTTGTTAACAATATTTCGAGTTGTTGAACGCTGACGCCAGGCACCGAACATGCGGCCTGCGGCCAAGTGGCCGGCCATCGACGCCACAGTGGAGCAGTTGGGCAAACGCATTGCCTGAATTGCTGTTAAATGGATACATGTATATATTTATACATATCTATTTTAATTATATGTACATGTCGCTCGTTAACTGTATATTCCACATGATCTCTGCCACACAGCGGCTGGCGACACTTGATTGCCATTTAGTTCTATACGCACAGGAGGAGTCCATGGAGGAGCTCCTATATTTCAACGGAATCGATAACCAGTTTATCATTTGCAGCAGTACCTTCAATAGAACCAGGCACATATTTACCAATGCTTGCCAAACTGTTGGCCTGTTCAATTTAGAAGAAGGATATTTAAGAAATTTTTTTAAAATACAATTAATCGGATCTACCTTGGCACGTTTAATAAGCTCACTTTGAGCTGTTTGAATGTTATCCTTTTTGCCAGCCCAGGATCGCAAAGCCGATGCCTGCATGGCGCGTCCAAAGGAGAAGGTTAGTGCCCAGGGTTTGCACAGTGGCACATTGTTGGTGGCATTCAAGTTACAAGTGGCATCCTCCTCAGTCATGCCACCGGACAAGAATAAAATACCTGCATACACAGAAGATAGTAGATAGATGATGGTAAATACCAAAGTACATATCAATTAATTCATTAGCACTTACCAGGCACAGCTGGGGGCACGGTACGGCGTAATGCCAAAATGGTTGCCATGCCAACTTCAGAGAATGTATTGTGTTTATTGCTACTCTGTCCGGAAGTCACCATGTTTGGTCTGAGCAGCATGCCCTCGAGATAGACATGATGATCGTGTAGGGCCTTAAAGACAGCAGCCAAAACGGTTTCTGTGACCTTTTGGCAGCGATCCAGATCATGGTCACCATTTATAAGTACATCGGGCTCCAAAATAGGCAACATACGCTGCGATTGGCAAATGGAAGCACAGCGTGCCAGGACATTTGCATTCTCCATGATGGCCCGATACGAGGGTATTGTCTTGTCGACCTTAATCACGCATCGCCATTTGGCAAAGTCACAGCCATCTTTTTTGTATTGTGCACAACGCAGATGGAGATCATCTAGGCCCTGTGTGGTATACTCATCGATGGAACAATACAGTGGCACAATGTTCTTGTCCACCTTAATGCCCGGAATGATGCCTTTTTTGCGCAACAACTGGGCAAAGGGTACACCCGTGTCGGTCTTCTGGTAGAGCGTCTCGTGAAACAAAACTACCCCTGATATATTTTCCGATATCTTTGGATCTGTTGTGAAAAGCAGCTGACGATACAGGCGACGATTCTCTTCGGTGTTTTCCAAGCCAATTTGTTGGAATCGCTTGCCCATCGTTTGAATGGATTCGTCCGCGGAGATAATTCCCTTTCCGGGAGCAACCAGAGCCTTGGCAGTGCACGACAATTCCTCCTGCACATCACGGCTAGGAAAGTAAAAGAATGTGGTCATTTTGTTGCACTTGAAATTTTGTAAGCAATTACTACAAAAATTTAAATGTTTCGAGAAAAGAAAATAAAGAATGCTTTACATTAATTTGTCTAAAAAATCAATAAACTAAGGCTAGGCAAACTTAGGTAAGCTAAAAAAATATTTTTCAAACTGGGTCAGAACATTTTCTTAAATTGAGCTCTCGGCAGACGTGCAGTTATTCATTCCTATCAACTTGGCTGTAAATTTATTTTGTTTCTTTTTTGAGGTTTAACGAGAATTTGATTGGAAATCTTAATATTCCCTACTTAACTTCTTTGTAAGCTAAATATTTTATTTTTGCGGTTATCACTTCTTAATTGTTGACCTCGCCGTGGTCGCAGTTTAATGATATATTAATTGCACTTTTAATTGCTTTCTTTGTTAAGGGTCAGATGCACGGGTGGGGGCGACAGCTTAACATTTTAAATATTTGTACTTACTTCTCGAAAGCAGCAGATTAGAGAGTAATCTGGACACGGTCGTAAGAAGACCACAAAAACAAAAAATAAAACCTCAGGATAAACTTGGCTCACATTAATTATAATTTTGACTCTGCTCATTTTATATGGCTTTCACACGCCCAGTTTATGGCAAAACTTTTGCATTAAAAAAGCTAGTATCTTGTGTTGGGGCAACTTTGTGATGGAAATTATAAGCGAGCATCGTTGAGGGGGCAATTTGCACAGCATAAATTGAATTTTAAAACATACAGCTTTTTCTTTGTTACGTTGTCGACCAATTATTTTGTAGTTGCAGAGAAAATATCGATCACATGACGATAGTTCTAATTGGCGTGGGAAACGCAACGGAGTGATCGGTTTTCAATTAATTGTTTTTTTATTTTGTAATGAAACCGAAATTGTTGTTCAGTGCTTTAAAAGGATCGCTGGCGAGACACTTGCCTAATTTTGTGTAAATTATCGCACGAATTATGAGTCTCGAATGTGAAAAATTTGCCAAAAATAGTCAGCGCCGACTTCGAGCAGCTACGAAATTATATTCGATAAATATCAGACAGCAGCAAAGTGCACTTTGGATCTGATTGGATTCGATTTGTTTGCTCTGGATGTGTGTGCATGTGTGTGTGTGTGTCAGTGTGAGTCAAGCAATTTTTTTTGCTGTCAGGCAGTAATACTACCAATATTCAAGTACCGAGCCGCGAGCTTCGTGCTCCGAGCGCCAGCTGGGTCGCCAATTAGGCCAGACACTGCTTACTACTTGCTCGTCGCACTGGCCAAAGCGTCTAGCCAATAAATCTACTGTAAATCTTCGCAACAACTCGATGGCGGCTCAAAATGTCTTTGCACCTAATTGAGCGTGGCGCTGACTCAGCGCTGCGCTGCTTGCCAGCAACAGGCACAAGCACAAGCATAAGCAGCATGAGTGCTGTCACAGTAGCTTAAAAATTATTAATTGATTATCTTTAAACGTTTTAATTGAAAAGCGCGGCGCACACAAAATTTATGAAAAATTGTAAACGATTTAATGCTCTAACATTAATAAGATTTATACAAAAAAAATAATCATTAAAATTGTTCAAATATTTGAAAACAAGTTAATAATATAATTTGAATAAAAAATATAATATAAAAATTATTGACTTTATTTGTAAGAGTCATAAAATACGTTTTAAACTTAATTGATTGTACAAGGCTACAGGGCATTAAAATCATACTAATTCCCCAAGTTATTGCCTTATGGGGTATCCTTAAAAACTCATCCAAAGAGTAAAATTTTAACCACTCTAGTAAAAGCCATGCTTATGTTGGCTAACTGTTTCTCATGGTGGACTTAGCTTGTTAACTTTTCAAAAACTTCTCATTGCATTCAATGAACCGTCAATTGATTACTCTTAACGGCAATATCAAATTGGCGCGTTTTTTATTTTTATTTTTAGCTGAAGCTTTGGTCTTTGGTCAGGCAGGCAATGATGCCGCTGGTCAGCGTTTAGTCAGTCAGGCGTAATTATTGTTATTACCAAATTAAGTAGCCAATTTTTTGTCGTCGTTGTAGTTGTACTCGACTCTTTTATCAGTCTGTCTGTTTGTGTTGCTACTCGTATTCCGCCAACTACTTACTTGCAGCAGTAGAAGTAGCAGTAGCAGTAGCAGTAGCAGCAGCAGAAGCAGCAGTCGCCAGAAGTGCGAGTGCGAGTATCATAAAAGTGGGTGTCTGTCTGACTTACTCACGCTGTTGCTGCGTGGCATTTTGTCTTTATATTTTTTGTAGACGTTTTCGGTTTCCAATTTTGTGCAAAAAAGTAGTTTTGACCAAAATAATACACTAACACAAACACACAAACATGGTGGCATAATTTTCAAGGAATATCTCTTCATTTTTAATGTGCTTGGCAGAAACAGCAACTGGTCACATATGTTGGCTGGCTTTGCTGGGCAATTGCGTTGTTGTTTGTAAAAATCAATAAAAAAATTATAAAAAAAATTGAAGAAAAAAGCGCAGTCTGCAGACGAGTATGGCAACGTTTTTAAGCCAGGTCTGGCCCGGTCTGGTCTGGCCTTGCCTAGAGGGGGTGGTGGTGCCTATAAATCGACTGAGATTAAATCGAGCGCACATAATCATATTTAGCTTTTGGCCAGAGTTAAGTTGGTGCGATGCCGATGTCAACGGTGGGGGCCCAGCTCGACATGTTTGGCCGCTCGGGGGCTTAGACCCCGCGTCGTGCATCGTGCAATGCATTTAACATGGCCAAAACAATGGCTAAGCGCCACCATCTATGAATTAATCACGTTCATAATTTTGCGTCGTGTTTACTTGTCTGTTGGTTTTTTTCACAGTTTTGTTTTTTCTTTTCTCTAGCGCTTAATTTGACTAAAAAAGGATTTGAGCCAATCGAGAAAAAAAAGCGAAATCAACGGCTATATCGCCAAAGATTGGCGGCACAATCCACAAACTACGGGTTGCCCGCCAGTCAAGCTCAACTCATAACCATATTGCATAATTATGCAACACTGTTTTTTGCTGTTCGTATGTTTGTTTAGTATTTGCTTTGTTTGTTGCCTTATATTATGGTGTGTTATGGGTGTTTGATGTGGCATATCTTGGCGCGAAAAGGCTTGTGTGTGGCCATGTTGTAACAATGCATTGTTTATTGTGATTCCATGGATATGTAAGGAATCAAGAAAAAAGATAGCAGCTAGCTTAAAGCAAGTTCCACTTGCTTACATGCTCTTGCGTTTCTATATTCTATATTTTTTTTGAATGGCTAACAAAAATATGAACATATTAGAAGTACAATTCACTCTATCATATAATATAATTCACAGTTGCCGCTGGCCTTTGCCTTGAACTCAATGGCTTCAAGGCTTCTTTCTAATACCTAAGCCCCGAAGTACAATATTACCTAAATAGCCCCAAGCAACCGCACACAGTAAGCTTTATACGACATTAAATTCGCCTGCAGCAATTTACCAAGTTGTCTGCTGGAGGTAAAAGGCATTATTGTTCTTGTTGTTGTACTCGGTCATGACTCCTGTAGAGACTGTTGAGACGGTTTAGTCTGCTGTACAAGCAAGCATTGGTATTTCTTCCTATCTATACTTCAAACCTAAAGGCGAAGATAATATAAATGTTCTTAAGAGAATAAACATTAAATTTATATTATTTAATATGCAACCATGTATGATAAGGTTTATTGATTTTTTTTTATAATATTAGAAGCTTGACATGAAAACATGCGTTATTTTCATGTTAGAAAGTGTCTTGGCTCTCGAAACTTTTTTTTTAATTTTCACCTTTTTTGTATTTATTAAATAAAATTCTTCTTCTACAAATTTGTTTCGTTTTATTTATTTTTTTTTTTAATTTTGTTATACACTTTATTTTAATCCTTATATTCTCGTTGGTGGCTCGTTCTCCAAAAGACTTTTAATTTACTTTGTTAATCTTAGAAAATGTTTAATAATAAAAAGTGTTTTTTCTTCCACGCCTCATTTAACAGATCTTTTGCGAGACGTTAGCTTGAAATACAGTCAATTAAGTCCGCAGAGAAAGGACGGAAGACAGGCGCAACCTCATGACTAGACCACATCGCACGTGCGTCAGACATAAATTCGCAGATTTCCACATGTCAGCCACTTGACGGCAACGCCATTTTGTGGAAATCTTCATTAAATCAACTTTCAGGCGATTGCACAGCATAACAGAGCACCGCACAGCGTCGGCTATGTCCCTGCTCTTGACATACTTCACGAGCCGTAAAGCAAATGTTTTGCTTCTTCCTCCATTCTTTTTTGAATTTTCATTAAAATTTACGTATTATCGCATAAATACTTATGTACATGTCTGAGGGAGGTTGCACGGTCGACCTGCCCACCCCAATTGGCTTTTTGGAAAGTTTGGCCAATTTTTCCCAATTAACAGAGGCACAATCTCACGTACATCGGCCATGCGTATGTCGCGCTTTCATTTGAGGCAGCAGACAGCGTTGTTTGGGTTTCAATTTCGCGATACTTTTTATGGGCTTACGGGCAGCAGTAGCGTTGTTATATCGCTCCGACGAGCCCCGCCCAGAGGCGCATATCAGTAGCAGTCGTTAAAATGCTTGTCATAATTCCGCTTACATGCTTGTGACATTTAGCTGCGTTGGCCATTCAAGATTCTCATCGTGGCGCACTGGTGCACAAAATTTATGGGGTGATGTGCCTGTGAGCGGTGTGGCATGCCACCTTCTGGCAATTATTTTAAACTGTGGGGTGTCAGTAAACAAAATGGTATTGGCCTTTATGTATATACTGTGGTTATTTGATAAAAATTGTTATGAAGCCAACTGAAAATCAATTTAAATTGAATTTCAAAAGATTTTTAATGATTTTAAAACTTTTAAATCAGTTTAACTTTGTAAGTTTTTAATAGTTTAGTTTAGCTTTTAGTTAGCATATAAAAATTTGTCAGTGCAATTTTTGTATGAAAATTCAAATATTTAATTGTATATTTCTTTGTACTATTTAAATTTATTTTTAAAATGAACATAAATAGGTAAAGGTGATTAAAATTAAATGGCTGATTAAAAATCATTGACAACATGTAAAATATCCAACAAGCTTATAATTTTATTAAAAATTATTCAATAGTGTTTTTGTGATATTCAACCACTGTTCGTTGTGCACTCATCATACGTAAGCCGCTTGGTCTGCATATTTCAATTTATTTATCACACTCCGTAATTTCTTTTGTTTGAATTTTTTACCTGGGCGTACGTTGCGTATGCGTAGTGCAATGGTGTTTTTTATGCTGCTTGGCATGCCAAATATTTGCGCGGCTCTGGGCCGTAACCTTGCCAAGCAATGTCGCCCAGGCATTCAGGCAGCCAGCAGCTGGTAATTGTCAATGGCGTTGGCGTTGGCGTCTGCGTTGACGTCGCCGCTAACGTGAACGTTAACTTTGACGTTGGCGTTGGCACGGCGCACGTTCCGATTTGCAGTCAATGAATGCGCTCGTAAGTCGTGTAACACTTTTTGTAGCACTTGTATTATGGCTTTGGTTTTTGTTAATTTGCATTTCGTGTTGGGTGACCGCCCACGCAGACATTGCTTGCTTGCCGCTGACTCAGTTCTCCATTCATAAAAGCCAGAATCGAGCGTGTCGAAAAGTTGTTCAGGTGTTGATTACCGCATTTGGCATGCAAAGTGCAAGCGTGCATTGAACTTACTTATATATAGTTTTTGGCAAAAGTTCAGTCAAAAGACGTGCGCCTCCTCCGCAGGCAACTTGCACCTGCATCAATCAGGATTACAATTTAAAAGCTGCAGTTAAATTCAATTGGGCGTTGTAAAATCTATTTGGTTAATTGCATGCCTGGCACTTTTGTAAAGCGACAAAACATTTATCAACGCTGCTTGCTTTTTGCCTGCTGCTTGCTTTTATTGCTTGTTAATTGCCTAGCAGAAACACAAATACGCCCACCAGCCACAGCCACGCCTATGTCATGCACTGCACCTGACCACGGACTTCGGGTGCCTTGCCCCTCCTTATGTTGGCATTGCTGAAAATGCAATCAGAGTGGAAAGCACTTGGTGGTCAGCTCAGCGACACTCCGGATGTTGCAGCTACGGCCTTGCCACCTGCTCGGTGCTAACTGCAATTTGGTGTTAACTAAAGATGAGCAAATGCTGCGTGACACAAACTTCAGTCCAGGATGTATAATAAATTAAGTAATGTTGTGAAAGTTCTAAGTAATTGCTTCCTTATACAAAAGATTTGTTGGTCCTTCAAATCTTAAAAAAAAATTTAATTAAATTTTCTCATTTTATTTGTTAATGAATTTATTCTTTACAAGTTCGTGTTTCTCACGCGCACTTCTCTCATGTAAATATTTACTGCCAGACACTGTTATTACCTGTCTCTGGCTGAGTGGGCGGTTTGAGGATGTGATAGCTACTGCTGTGTTATAAGCTGTAGGCGTGGCAAATATCGTTGTAAGTACAACACATTGCACATTTGCTTGGCCTCTGTGTGTGTGTTTTTGTGTGTGTACCACCCATGCTGGTGACAAATAAATTGCATGGCTGCTTTCTCTGGGTGCGTGTGTCTGTTCGTGTCCTTGACTGCATTGGTAATTGTATCTCGAGCTGTTGTCCGTGGCTACACTTTGTGCGTTATGAGATTTATGCGCTATGACAGGAAGCTCTTGATTAATTGAACTTTAATGAAAAGATTTATGTGGCTGCAATAATAAAACACATAACAATTTTCGGTTTTCGGTATCAAAGCTAATTGCTTTTATTGGCACGGAAACTCGAGCAGGATTGTTTGAATTTCAACTGAATATTGATTATTCAACGAGTCAAGCAAAATGGGAAACATCAAATGTGCAGGTCAACAGGATTATTTTCATTTCTTTTGCTTTTTTGTGAAATGCAAATATGCAGTGAAATGCATTTAATGCACTTGCAGATTTTTTTAATTTAAATCTTAAGTGTAATCAAAATAAACTTACACATTTAATCTCAGCAAATCATATTATTATTTTGAATTTTCAAAGTGCTTTTTACATTCTTTGCGTGTCATTTCTTATTTATTACTAAAATCAATCGAATGCGTAAATCTGCATTTATTATTCAAGAAGCAACGCACTGAAATGAATCGACGGCTTAGCCATAATTCAGTCAATCTAATCGCACGTGAATGACAATTCTATAACTCATTATGTGCGCTTGCTCCACATTAGACAATGGCTCCGAGCAAAGCACACAATGTAAGCCACAGAAATACGCGTTGCCAGCGGCAAGCTAATTGATATTCCTCAGCGATAATCATGGAAATTTATGCCGCAATATGTAAAATATTTCTTCGTCTCATTGTTTCTTCAAGCGCTTTACAACAAATTGCAATTGCAGCAGTTTCTGCATATTAATTTTCCACAGCGCGCTGACGTCGACAACTTGCTTCTTGTCGTTGTATCTATTGCTGTTGTTGCCGGCACGAGCTGCAGTTGCTGTCGTGTTTTGCATTGTTGTTGCCGCTGCTGCTTCTGTAGATGTAGCAGCCACTTGAGCGCCATTTCTGACAACTGTAACAATGCACTTTCAAATGATAATTGTTACAACTTTTATCGCTGATATTGCCTGCAACTGTTGCCTCTCCGTTGTTGCTACTGTTGCAGTTGTGGGCGGCCTTTTCGGTTTGCAGTTGTTATTGTTATTATTATTGCTTTGTTATTGGCTTTTTATTGCATCTGTCTTTCCACTGGCGTCTTTAAGCTTAAAGCTCGAGCATCATGCAAACTGGTTCCTTGTTTAAAATCTAGGTTTCAAGTAGCGCCCATTTGGGCCCATTCTGTCCTGGCAATTGCTTACGTGCCGTTGAAAACAGGCCCTACCGCAATGTTTAGCGTAGTTTCAATACCCTGAAAAGTGGTAAAAAGTAAGGCATAATTTAGTGAAAATGCTTGTTATTAAAGCAAAGTAATGTAAAACAAAATAGATATAGTTGAAAGGTAGTTTTTTATATTTCGTGTTTTTTTATTTTTGTGCAGGATATTTTATAGTCAATAACTTTCGTCGTTCACTTGTTGTTGTAACTGTGATAGTTTTTTTTTTTTTTGGGCATTTGTTTGTTGTGCTTTGAACGTTGAACGACATTATTGCAATTTTGTCAGCGCATGTAAATACACAAACACAACAACCACATTTGTTTGCACAAGCATTGCTGGCTCGCTAGAATTAGAGGTGGCTGCGGAGGGTGTGATTGGAGGCGCAGGAGGGGCACTGGGTAGGTGGTTGAGTGCCAAGGGGCAGGGCCCTACCAAAATCAACAACAGTTGTGGCAGGCGCTGCCGCTGGGCCGCCCTGTCGCTTAGAAGACAAAACGTGGCACTTGAACACGATTTTTGTTGCTGTATTTTTTCAACACAGATATTTCATTTGTTATTTGTTTGTTGTTGTTTGTGTTTTGTCATTTTTTGCTGGCCACGATTATTGTTTGCGGCTGCATATTATATTTGGGCATTCATGTTTTACCTATTTCATTTTGATTTTTATTGATTCTCGATATTGTTTATTGCGGCTGCCCTTTTATGGTTAGTTTCGCTTGACCAAAATCAATTTCATTTATTAGTTGAAATGTTTGCAAATTATGTGAGTTGAGCGTTGAGGGGTAAAGAATCAACGTTGGTCTTAATGACCCATGAGTTGCAAGGATGTTTTTTTTTTGTGTTTTTCTGGTTGTTTTTTACAAAAGTTTTTTAATAATGTGCACAGGCTGCTATCGCTTATAAGCCAAAAATCACGTACGTTTGTTGCCGTATGCGATTTATGTGAATAATTTTTAGTCATTTTTGCAAATAATAATTTGATATCGAAAAACGTTTAACATTTGAATAAAGCAAAATAACATTTAAGTATTTGATTAAGTTGATAGCTTATCCAAAAATCTATGATTATTATCAAATAAATCACGTTGTTAAATCTTATGTAAAGTGTAAATAATATTTTTTGATTTCTGTTGGTAAAAATCGTATGCACGGCGCTTAGATGATGCCAACTAATTGACACTTAACATGGCTTGGAGTATTTTTTAAGTTAATTGTGTGTCGACATCAGCTACAACCACTGCCCCCTCTCAATGCCACTTAAACCCACCCCCTTCCGAAAAATATATCTCCATGTTAGGTACCTCTATTCATACACATGTTAGTATTTAAATTGCCTTGTCGTCTGTTGTTGTCAAATGTTGTTGTGGCTGCTATTGCGCTTGACATTTTATCGATACACCTGCAAAATTGTTGGTGCCACGCATCGAGCTTCCACAAAATGCAAATGAACAAAGCTGAAACTGACTTCAAAAAACAACAGCCAAAATGTGACCCGTTTTTTCCCCGCGCCGGACCGGAAAGTGCTGCGAAACTTCTCTCTTTCTATCTCTCTTTCACTTCTGTTGCCAGCCTGAGTAGGTAGGATACAACGAAACTAACAACATCAGCAGCGACTAACAACAACGGCAATCTTGTCGTTTCAAGTGGCAAATATTTTACAAAATTCAAAAGCACTTTTACCCATCAAATTGTTGGCCGCATAACTGAACTTACATCGAATTGCTTTGAGGTATTCTGTTTTTGAACAACAATCAAGATTGAACACAATACTGACTGATCAACAGTTCATGCTAAGTTTGTTTAACAATGTTCGAAACAAAATTCAAGCAAAATGTTGTTAGAGAGTTTCCAATAAATGAAAATTGATCCTGATTGCATACCGTTAACATTCAAAAATGTGTAAAACACAATACAATACAATTTTGTTACAATATTGAATGACTTGTTTTTTGCTATAGTAAACATTTTATTGTTGTCAAGCAAATGGAATTCATTATTAAATGCTTCACAAATTGTAGCAATTTATTTATTAACTATATTATTTGTTATATGTATACATAAATATTTGTCTTTTGGCTTTATTTATATGTCTCGTTTTCCGTTTTGGCGATATCAACAATGTGCAAAAACAAGCTCAATAAATATATGAAAGTTATTTTACAATTTTATTGAACATTCAACGTGACTTGTGTCATGTTGCCCGAAATAATAAAAAACCAAACCAGTTACTTCGAGTCGAAAAATAACGGTTTGTTATTATTTGTATGTATAGAGTGGGGCGTATGTATGTGTGATAAGTGTTTGTGTTTCATTGAGTGAAGGTAAAACGCACATGTTGATGAAATTAAATCTGAAGTTAAATTTTTAAATCAACTGCCAATCACAGTATTGAATAAACCTAACATTTATCATTCACTTGGGTAAATCTGACTCTGCTATATATAATACAATAATATTATTAATATACTATTTATTTTATTATGATATTAATTGCATTTAAAGCTGCAATAATTATTTTTAATTAATTAAACTAGTGTTCAAACTTTTAAGTTTAAACATTTGTAGAACGATATTTCTCCCGTTTCCACATGCGCTGCGAACAATTTGATCGAAATTCTTGTCTCGTGCTGCGATAAATTAAAACCTTTTGTGTTGTGCAGCTGGCCACAAAATACCTTTGATACTTTCTCGCAAATGTTACAAAATTCATTGTGGTTTTTATTATATTTTTTTTAATAAGGGTAATGTTAAAATTTCAATTGGAGAACAGTAAAAAAATGCTGTGTGGGTGTTGGTAACAATGTGTTGGCAGCATTATTTATTGCGGACACTGTGATTACCAAAACAATTTAACTGCATGTTTGAGCATATAAATAATTAAAATGATTGCATTAGTGTTGCATGGAGCATGTTGCATGTTGCAGCGTTTCAAATTTCAATAAGCACTCTAATTGTTTTTAAGTGTTGTTCAGCAGCCAGCAAACAACGCAAATGAGTCGTAATTGCATAATTCTAATTTAGCGTCGAGTTCTAAGCACCAAAAACATGTCGACTGCATTTTACGTTGAGTGTTTAAGTTTCGAGTTTAGAGTTCATGTGTGTATGTTTACCTGTGTGGGTGTTGGGGTGTCTTAGTGTGAATGGGTCGCTTGTTCACTCACTTTACCTAATAGCTTACTGCATTTGCTGCTGCTGCTGCTGTAACAGCTGTAATTGAGCAGGAGTTTTGTGTAGCTACTGGCGCTTATAATTTTACGAATTATGGCTATGAAAATTTGCACTGGTGACAGATTATTTTAAAATCATTTTTTGGGTGTCGAATATAGTGCACATTTAGAAATTTCGGGGGAGAATCACAGTGCTGCAAGAAGTGTTTTAAGCAATGAACATTAACTATTATTTGTGGACGATATATACATACTATGTTTATATTTTAAAATATTTAAACTAAAATTTTACTAAGATTGTTCAATTTTTAAGATTCTGATATGTATGTTAGAAATATTTGCCAACATTTTAATATTTTTTACATCTCTAAGCCAACACATTTGTCGCCTGTACTTAACCAACAAATAAATGAGCAATATTCTGTGGCTTGAGTGCATGCATTTATACGAATACATGTAAAGATATGAACAAGTGTGTGTGGGCTGTTGGATTTAAATCCTTATTACGGCACCTGCACAAAACAAATACCAATTATAAGCATTTCGCATGCAGTTCACAGCCAGAGATGGTGACCAAGGCCAAAATGGGTGAAACAAGCAAGCGAACAAGCAATTAAATTAACGTTCAGGATATGAAAGGAAATTTTCATTAAAAACGTAATAGTGCAGTCAGTCTGCAATCAGTCTGCTGGCGATTGACAATTGCAACAATGACAAAGAAATTGCCGCGGAAGAAGAACAAAAATCAGCCAAAGAATGGGTTGTGCTGGAGATTTGTTAACTACTTGAAGGAGTACTGCCAAAATTGCAGTCTGGCTGGATTTTCCTATATAGCCAATCACAAGTAGGTATAACTTATACTTTGGCACTTAAGTTAATTTTTGTATTAATAACCATAAAGCTTACATCCAATGGAGCGTGTTTTTTGGCTGCTTTGCATTATTGCGTCGACCTTTGGTGTCTATGATCTGATTTATCAGTATCACAGTGATTTTAATTCACGTGCTGTCAGCATTGTTCATGAAAGTTTGTCGCCATTTGCCTTGCTCAAATTCCCATCAATAAGTGTTTGTGAGTGGCGCTATAAGACGGACCTTTCAAAAGAAGCCGAAAACTATGTGGAAAGGTATGCGAAAATGAAATGATATAAAACTTGATTTGCTAGAAACTTCTTACAGCTTGGGTACGGACTTAAATGGGCCCTACAATTGGGAGGTGGAGTCCTATTTATCGTTTATATTGTTTCCTGTTCAATATACAACTGGCATGTTTACACGCTGCAATCCCTACGAAAAATGTGAGAAATGCGCAAAGTGTCCAAAACAAAATTATCGATATCTTGCCACAACGGTAAGTCTTGAGTAAGAATATTCATCAAATTATTTAATATTAAAGTTATTTTATATCAAAGTTTAATCCAATGTCCAATGATTATTCCAGTTTGGTTTCAATTGCTCGGATCTGTTTATCGACTGCCGATTGTCACGTGAACCCTTCGATTGCTGCAAGTACTTTCTGCCCATGCTGACACCATTTGGAAGATGTTTCTTACTCAACTCGCTGCAGAATAACGGTCCTGAGTCCAACCACTGGTTGCCCGCCATGCTAGATCGTGGCAGTTATCCGGAGATGCGATTGCATTTGACGCGAGCTGCGTCTGTAAGTGTGCGCAATGAGGAGGATATTACAAATCAACCATTGCCAAATGTGGGCATTGTGGTGCTCGAGGGTCAACACAAGACGTTGCAGTTTCACAAAGAGGAGATGGAAAATGATCCGAATATGAGGGATATTCCAGTCGCAGCTCGCGATTGCTACTTTCCGGATGAGGTGAAGCCGTGGAGCATGTACAAGGCGTACAGTTTTAGTGCATGCATTAGTGATTGCACTCGTTTGTATCAAATGAAATTGTGCAACTGCTCAATTTACAATATGACACCGCACAAGGATACGCGCTATCCCGATTGTGACTTTGCTGGCTATCTGTGTCTGGAGAAAGTATCAATGGTTAAGCAGGATGTTAAACGATTGTTTTCTTATCATTCACCATCAGTCGACTGTCATTGCTTGCCCTCCTGCACCGAGGGTGATCTAAAGTCTATCTATGAGGATCAAAATAGGTTTGCTGTGAATATATACTACCTGAATAATACATGAATGTCTAAAATCTTGTGTATGTCTTAGCATAAGAGCCAAGACGCGGGACACCAATGTCACGCTGGTGATGCCAACGTGGCCCACAGATCAATATCGTCGTCAGGTACTGCGTACTAACCTGGATGTCGTTGTATCGATTGGTGGCATACTCGGTCTCTTTCTTGGCGCCAGCATCCTTAGTGCCATCGAGTTTGTCTACTATTTTACGATGCGTGCTGCCAACACAGCGCTGATGGCACGCAGCGCGGATCGCAGAAGAACTCAATAACTGGTCGACAGCCAAGCGAAAATTCAAAGGGTTTGAAGTATTGCATTAAATTACACAAGCAACTGTACATATTAAAGAGTTGGTAAATGGGTAGGAAGAATTTCAATACCAGATTATATATATCAACAATCATTATTTACCGTAACAAAATATTTACTCTGTCAAAAAAAATATTTGATATAATTATTGAAACAATATTAAGCCTGCATCGTGTACAATCCTTGGGTCAGTTACATACAGCGTGTGCACATTTAAGAACAATTTTATTAAATATTTGTCGAGCCGGGGCTGCCTGCATTGCGCATTAAAAATGCAGCCGTGGCATGCTGTCGTGCCAAGGATACGGATAAGGATGCCACAGAGTCCAAGTGTGTGACGAAAATCAATGAAACTCACAATTTGCACAGTCAGCGGGGCAGCACCCAAAGCCTGCAGTGACTTCATCTCGTATTTTACACCTCCCTTTTTCATGTTTTTCCCCTGCATTTGTCAGTGGTCTACGTTTTTGGTCACTTGGCATTCCTTGGCCTCCTTGTTGCAGGCTTAATAAGAATTTCATTTGCTGTGTTTTAAATATTTAAAATCCAGCAACAATGGAAATCGGCCTAAAAGCAAAAAATCACAAAAAAAATGTGAGCACATTAATTTTGTTGCCTCAGGACCTTTTAGGGTGACCAAAAACAATGGTTAATTAATTATGCTCTGCACCAATTAAAGTGCTACAAATGGTCATTTTCTTTTCGCCCTGATGGTCCGAAGCACTCAGAGTGTATTGAAAATTACATCAGATCGTTGGAGCAAGCAATTTCTAACAATTTTTACTTAATGAAATTCTCATGTGAAGTTTATTTGCGACTGATATTTAACATTTTTATTATATATATGGATGAAATAGATTGTTGCAGGTAAATGAAGCCACGGTGTGAAAGTGTATATAAAAATGCGAATAAAATAAACCTTATATGGAGAACAGGGAAATACAGAATGAAAAAAAATGTTCAGCTGGCCCCAGCCGCAAACTCATAAATAATGATCTCGCCTTTTCATACGATGTTTGTTTTATTTTATATTCCCTTTTTTTCGCCACGTCGTCGAAGCTGTTTCCTTTTCGTTTGGCCTTTCGCTTTCTCGCATTCATAGTCTTATTCATATTCATTGTGCATTTGTGTGTGTGTTTCGAGGTGTCGGCGATTTATGCCGGAAATCCCATTTATTCACTCAAATGTTTGTCCACAAAAGCTGGGTAGGCACTCTATGCGAAATAAATATGACGAAGCTCTGTGAAAGTCTACTGTAGCTAAAAAAAAGCAACAATAACTTAGTCCAGCAACAAAGTAAAGTCCAGCAACTTTTCAGGGACAAACTGCCAACATTGTAGTTGGTTCTCTGTTTCTTGTTCGTCTCGTTGTCGCCCATATCATTTATCAAGCTCTAAGCGGTAAAAAAAAGGAACATTTTTGTCATGTTAAACTGTCAGAGTGCGCATTTAGTCATTACTTACATTTTGCCAGCTCTATGCGCTCAACTTCCTCTTCTCTCTCTTGTCATTTGGTTTTTCGGCTTGTCATACACATGCAAATGCAACACACTCGCACACTGACATACATAGGCACACCTACGCACGTCACACACTTGCGAAATGTAATTAAAAGTTGCCATGCAAGTCTGCGGTTGAGTTTTCATTTTCATTTTGCATGTTAGCTTCCGTTTTCGTTTCACTTTCGCTTGGCCATTAGCATAACGCTCGAAAGTATGCAACGCTTTAATGAAATGCTCCATTTTCCATTTATCATTCTCGGATGGGCGTCACAAAATGTTAATTATTTTGTTTTATTCGCTGTGATTTGGTCGACACTAAAATATGAGCTCAGCATGTGGCCAGAAGTCAACCGCAAACTTATTACTAAATTATTGCCAGCGGACAAAGAATATTTACCACATGCAAACATATATTTAAATTCAATTTACATTCTAATTAATTCAATAGAGTTCACACATATTTATTTGCATAGTTTACTTTTTAATTAACTCAATTTTAATTACAGCATACAAGTGCGAATTAAATTGGAGCATTTACAGCATCTTAAAGTGCGTTCCGATTGCAACTGCCAAACTGGCAAACGGGCAATTTGAGATGGCCAAGTTAGCAAATGCAATCGTCGAAGAAGTGCTGTGGAAATGGCAATGGCAATGGGAAACGGAAACTATTTTTCAATTACCTTTTTCGCACGCACGTTTGCTTAGCATTTTGCCTTTGTGCGAGACTTTCAACGTTGCCAACACAGCAAACGGGTGCCATCCTACACGCTTCTTCAAAGTGTAGCTTTTGATAAGTAAAAGCGTTGAGAGAATTGAACTTATCGATACCTTATCGCTGGCTAAATGAATAAATCAAGACAAATAAGATAAGTGAATAGTTTTAAAAAAATAAAAAATAAATTCAATGTTATATAAAGAGTTTACAACATTAACTTAATTTAAATACATCTACTTTTAATAAGTTAAATTAATAGAGGGTTTAGATTTCGTCTTCATCAATTTAAGTGTAAGACATCAGCTACTTTTTTTTTACCTTTCCGGTCTCCTCTCATTTCAATGCATGACTGTTGCAATACCTTTACTTACACTTGTGTGGGCTTCTATTTGCCCCTGTGTGTGTGTGTGTGTTAGTTTTTGTGTACACTAAGTGTATGTAGTTAGCAGTTTTTCAATCAACGTGCCACACTTTTACACACACACACACTCGCAAATGCATACTCATTCTGAGAAGAAAAGCAGCTTCAGTTTGCGTTAACAATTGCCTTTTTGCTGCACTTTTTAAATTTCCTCTAAGCGGAAATCTATTTAAATTGAATTCTATTCTTCGCCTTGCAATTCATGCTGTAGAGATGCATTCTTGTCTGATTCTGACGATGCTGATGCTGCCGCTGCTGCTTCTGCTGCATCTTGTTCATCTTCATCGTCGTCTTCTTATGCTGTTACTGCAGAGTGAAAAGTTTTCACTGCGCACTTTACGCATTGGAAATTATATTAAATCCTTGGCTGGCATTTCCATTTCAATGGATAATCATTATGAGTGTGGCTGCAGACGGCACTAACTGCTGCTTGCTGCTGCCATTGTTATTCTTGTTGCTATTGTTATGGCAGCAGCCATTTTGTTGCAGAATATACACACACACAAACAGCTCAAACCCACTCACACCCATAAACATTTATATGAATATAATGCATTTTTTACACATTTATGTAACATTTGATTGTGCTGAAGCATTGTAGGTGTAAATACTTGCTTCTGGCATCACAGAATGCTGCACAACAGCTCGTGTGAGTTATATTTATTCACGCTCTGCTTTTGTCCGCCTTGTTACACACATCCATACACACTCACACACACACAGATACAGACATATGCGAAGTGCAAGCAAGTCGAGTGAAGCATTCAACATATGCCAAGCATAAACATAAGCAGGAAATTCATTTTTCATTTGTTTGTTCAAACTTCTGAGCTGCCAGAAAGATGCTGCTCGCATTATGAATATTCATCATACGCCAGCGTGACCGAGCACCACCAGCACATAGCACTTATTATGCTTAAATTAAGGCACCGTTTTCGGGGGCATATATGAATACGAATATGTTCAGCAAGCTAGCTAGATTCCTTCCGTAGCCAGCGAAAAAAAAAAATAAATATGTTACCCCGGCAGGGCCAAAGGAAAATTTGAAATTTTAACTACCAAAGTTGAAAGGTTGAGTTGAGAAAAAAAAAACAGAAATTAAATAAAACAGAATGCAATTTTCTCTAGCTGGCAGTTCGACGGCCTCTCTAGCACGCCATAAAACATCAGCTGTTTAACGCACGGCATTTTAGAGATTTATGTCCTAAAAATTGTTGCACACAAGCACCAAACTTAAACACACACAAGGCAAGGGTCCTCAAGATGGCCAGGACGGCCGCCTTTGAGTCATATCAAATGTGCTGCAAAAGTTGTTTTGCCAACTATTTTGTGGGCTCCACTTTTGTGTTGTGTGAATACTTGGCTCTTTGCGAGGTCATAGGGTTAACTGGGTTCCAGTCAGTAAAATGAATAACTTGGCACCACTTGATAGCTTGGCACTACTTGATCTTTGCCAGTGTGCCTTAGATATATGAATCTTTGCTGATGCCAACTGGCTTTGAGATAGTGTGACTTAATTTACTTTGTTCTATAACTGCGTTTATTAAATCATTGAAACAAAAAAACACTTCACAAAATGTATTTTTAGTTTTTAGTATTAGGATATAATTCAACTTAAAATTTGTATTGCAAAATAAATATTCAAAAATATTTCTGTTAAGTATTTAGTTCTTAATGCTTTCTTTTTGTTACAACTTATTTTGAATTCACACTAAATATTAAACTTAAGAACCATCTGAAAACTAAATGGTCCACTAGCAAATGCCACAACTTACGCTAAATAGGCACATAAAAAACCAATGGCACATAATATTTCCACCACCCGCAACATTGACCGCATCTAAATAGTTCCCCTACTCGTTGCAATAATAAAGGCAGTCAATCAAGGTGAAGCAAATCTTATCGCTCGGACTATTAACGCAACAAACCGAAAAGCCAAGTTAAGGCCCAGCAAGGGAACACGTGGCTGCTGCTTGCTGCCTGCTGACTGTCGACTGTCGGGCATTATCAGTGACAGTCCGGGCCCATCAGCAGGCTGTAAACTACGAGGCAAAGCGATTCAAATCCAAACGAAATAGCCACGACAAATGTTTGCACGTACTTACCTGGCGCCATAAACTAGAGACAATGACGAGACAAGGCAACAGGAACTGCAGAAGGAGCACGGAACAAATGCCCCAGCAGGCGTTGTGGTAAGCCAATGTCCTGGTATTTAAGTTTCACAAATAAAAGTTCGAGCGCCTGAATATAAACTGCAAAAGTGGTCTTTAGGCCTTAAATTGGTTAGTCCAATTTATGCGCTCTCTCGGGCAAAACATAACCAGACCAAACCAGACCACAACCAGAGCCGACAAGTTCCGACCGAACCTGCAATCAAATAAAGGAGAAGTGTCTGCAAAAAAAATAAAACAAATGTTGGTAGTGAAATTGGCCAACACAGGAACTGCGAATTGTTAACAAGCAGGCAGCATTTCTCGTGGCCGACACCGCTGATAGCTGCCACGGACTAAGCTTACGAACGAACTTTTGGGATTAGAAATGATTTCTTATGGTTTCTCCACCAGTTCCAGTTTTTTGGGGCTTTTTGCCTTTTGATTTATGCTAACATTCTGTGGATGTAGCTCCTGTTGTTGTTGTTGTTGTTTTTGTTGTTGCTGCTTGATGCTGCTGCTTTAGCGGCGACGTTCGATTGCCGTGGCCAAGTGTACGCCTCAATGGTCAGGTGAATGTTGGTCGAGCAAAAACCTAACCAAACATTTCTTGGCAAACATTTTGGCCATTTTTCATGGGGTTCATTTTACTTAAGTTGCTTTTTATAGCCAGACTCCAGCAGTCGCCGGACTTGATTTACAGTGGTAAAAACAATAGAATCTTAAGATATTTAACTTTGTGTTTATCTTTATATCATTTTAATTGTATCTAAATTTTTGAAGTATGTTTTGAATTTTTTTTCTTTAGATTTTCTCAATGTCCATTTTCTTACATTTCTTATTTTCTTACATTATACTTGTTGACACTGTGCGCTTCAAGTTTTCGGTAAGTTTTACGGGGCGTATGCTTTTGTGGTCTCTGGCTCAGTGAATGTCTAGATATTTGTCACACAACAGCACTGTCGCAAGGGCAAGTCCAAATGGCGACCGGATGCGGGCAACATTGTTGCCAATCGCAAGTTCTAGCAGTTGTTGCTGTTCTCGTTGTTGTTGTTGTCAATCGTAACCGCATTACATGTCAATTACTGTATACTAAACTGTAAGAGAGCGCTTACGCCAAGTGCGTCCTGTATATGGCGCCTGCCTTTGCGATTCGATATAATAGTCTCTTCTCACTATGAAGTTTTCGACACACACTCTCACACACAAACATATATTTATACGCGTTGGGTGAAATAAATTTGTGGCACATGAGTTTAATTTATGGCTCTCGCAGCTATTTTGGCTGCCAAGGCGGAAGTGCTGCTGTCAATAAGGATTGGCAGCCAGCATGTGGGTTCAGGGGCACACAAACGGCTCCGCATTGGAGTTCGCTTTTCATACATATACATTTTCTTAATTTTATATACTTTTTGTTGGTATTTTGCTGCCACAATCCCCATTTCATACTGATTGACAAATGCGTGAGTGTTGGTGACTTTTAAAAAATGTTTAAGCTGCACAAAAACTGAAATGAAACCCCGAACTAAGTGGGGTGGCATAAATAAATGCTTGGCTGACTGATTGTGTGTTTGTATGCGGTTTGTGCTGGCAAAAAACTCGTAAATAATGCGCAAAATTTGTTAAAAGGACAAGCGTAATAAATCCTCTCAATGGCACACAATTTCTTGATAACTTTTTAGTGTCTAATATTTTGTAGCTGTGCGCTTCAGGGTTTTTTGGGTAAATTAAAATTTATAGCGTTTGTTATTTGTTGCTGTTTTTCTATCCTTCACGCCAGCCCTCCCTCAACTTCCACCAACACCACCAAGACTAACCCTTACAAATTCATACCGGTTATGATATGTGATTTGACTGATGGCTACTAACAATGCAATTTCCGCTTGACACACAAAATCTCGCCACATTTCGTCTGTCAGTCTGTTTGCTTGACTGACTGCCATCAAATGTTTTATGAGCTCTTTAGATTTTTATTTCTACAAGTTTTGTTTTTAGTGAGCATCATCAAGTGTGAATCGCAAATATGGTCGACAAGGGCGAGCGCAGTGGGGGAAAGCATGTCTATGTCATCGTAAATTTGTTTAAGCTTTATAAAAGCAAATGTTGGGAAGAGTTTTGCAAGACTTGCGCCAACCATTTGTTAACAGCTTTTAATGTTGAATGTTGGTTATATTCTTATTACTTATAGTTACTGATAGTTTCAATAATATAAACTGAACATAGTGTCAAGCATCTGTAGCTATTTATTTTCAAAGGTAATCAAGTTGAATGTAGAATTTAATGTTTAAATTCATTGCTCAAAGTATTTTCATTGAATGTATTTTATTTTGCATTTATTAAGATTTTTCTAGTGGCTTGCACTTCAATCATTGTCTTGAGTTTCCTGTGTTCATAAGCCCAAGGTGTTTGAGTGGAAGTGCTTCAATGAATTTAATTAAGTTTTTGTGTTTATTCGTTGCAATTTTTGTCTAAATTTTTAGCTGAAACTGTATTTAGTTGAATGGAAAACTGTTCAATGAATAACGAAATAGCTAATAAAGTTATATATATCAATAAATTTTGGGTATAGAATGAATTTGAATATTCTTTTGGTTTTTAATCAGTTTAGCACGCAATCTGAGCATGCAACTACATATTTCCGCATAAATTAAGTTAAGTCAAGGCAAAATCACTTGTTTAAGTTTTTCTCTAATCGAATTTGCCGCCAAATGTGCAACAAAAGCTAGTTTCAAGCTACATATGTTTTTATAAATTTGCTAACAAAATATTTACACAACTAAGTTCGACAGTCAGTCTTTAAAGCCAACTTTCTTGAACCTAACAAATTCACTCACTGCTCGACACTTTTACGTCCTTCAATGTTAGCTTCTTTGTGTCATTGCTTTCTATTCAGGTAAGGCTGGCATGGGGATGGGTTGCAATTTACGACACTTGGTCAAAAATGTGCGGTTCTTATGTAGCAGCAACAAAATTTGAATGTAGGGCCCTTAACACGGCTGTTAACTACTAACTAACTAACTGTCTAATGCATAATTTGTCTGAACTTTTATGCGACTAAGGCAGCCCACAGACATAGACAAAAATTGTACGAATTTGCTGCTCAGGTCAGGTCCAGGTGTGGTGACCCTCCCCTACACCACTACACTCCTTTCGCCTTTAAAAAGTTTTGCATTGAATTCATTCATTTTGTGGCTGGAGTCGTGAATGTGTTCATTTTATTTGAATGCGAATGGGGCACCCCCCCTCACACATACACATACAAGGAGGCCATTGCTAAAGCCACAAAACGGCATAAAAGTTTGCACATGAACTTTGTGTTGAGAGGCGGAGATGAAGAGCAAAAGAAGTGAGGGAATTATTAAATCTACCTGTAAATTCAGGTAGGTAGGAATGTATGTTTGTATGTTGTGTGTCTGTGTCTCAGATAAAGCCTCAACGTGCCTTAATTTATGCGTATTTAATAGAGTTTTTATTGTTGTTTGCAGTTTGCAGGCAAAGGCGACACAAACTTAAAACCAAGTTTTATATCTGTGCTTCAGAGGCTTTGATTGAATATTTATATGACGCTCAGTTAGCTCTGTGTGTTTGTGTGGAAAGAAGAGTTTTCCGTTTGATCAAGCGAAAGTTTTTCTATTCAACTTGTAATATGCGCGTATTTGCTTTTCACCAAGGGAATAGCAATTAACATAATGCTAAAAATTAATTCAAAATATGGCTTGTAAATAATCAAAATCAAATCATTTTTAATTAAAGAAAAGATTTTCTATTTTTGCTCTTAGGTTTAATATTCTGTCATTTGCACTGATTCAGCAGCCCATACTTTTTCTTTCAAGATAACTCTACCAACTCGAAGGTCACCAGATTTAATTGAAAATTCCAACACACTCCCACATACACACACACACACTCGTTACCCGAAGTATAACAATGATGTTGTCATTATGCCCCGTTTAATTTTTGGGCCTCTTGAGTTGGGACTTTAAATGCGAACTGGGGGCGAAATGCTCTGTAGAAATGAAATTAAATTTGCTTCAGCGCAAATATTTGAAACTAATTATGCCCAATAGAGCAAAGAGTGTGTGCGAGTGTTTTTGGAGAACTCTCGCTTAGCCTTAGAGCATCGCAGCTACGCCAGGCACGTAGGCACATCCGTTCGTGATTTACGCGCTTGATTTCGGATGAGTTTGCTTGCGTGTGTGTGATGTGCTACCACATCCCACCCCACCCCACACATACCTGCAGCCGCAGGGGATGTCAGAAAGTGCTGAACAATAACATGGCTAAAGGCATTAAGTTTAAACATTAGACTTAGTTGGTAGAGCAGAAACCAGGGCACAGGTTATAAACAAAATACAAATACGCGTGACTTCCTTTTGGTGCCATTAAAGCGGCATATCCGGTTGCACAAAAGACACTCTACACATGAGCCAGGTGAGCTGGTGTGCGTGTGTGTGTAAATGATAAGCAGCTAAGCAAATTAGTAGCAACGAGCAAGCAGGCAAGGCTGGTAGCGTCAGAAAATGGATTTAAATTGTTGATTAGTGCCGTCAACGATGAGGACAGGCCATGAACAGAGCAAAATCAACAAAGCAACTCGAGAACAAAATGGCAGCAACTGTAACAATGTTTGTGTGTGTGTGTGTATTTATTATGATTCAACCCCTATGGGAAAAGAGTTTATTGGTTGCGAGCAATGTCCGTCTGTGTAAAAAGAACAAGTTTGGATATTTCGGATTGTAAATTTAAATAAATTGATTGCATTTATTGTTGTCAGATTTCCATCACAAGTAGAAAATGAATCCGCTCAGTTTGAATGGTTTAGCTTTCACTATTAGAAAGTAAATGAATTTTTCGGACTTAAACTTTTTCTTTATAAAGAGTTGTTGCTTGTTCGAAATACCTTTGTTTACCTTTGGCGAATCCTTAACAATATTCTGATACTTTGTGCAAATTGCAGTTTCAGAATCAATTTTCTTAACCTTTTTTTTTTTAAACTCTGCTCAGAGTACTTCGACAGTCGGCTAGCCTGCCAATGCAGCTTATCCACGTGTTTTGTTCTGTAGGTGTTCGTATATATGTGTGTGTGTAAGTGTGATTTTGAAAAATAATCATAATAATGACTGGCATTGTTATGGAAATTGTAATGCAGCAAACGCAAAGAACCAAATGCTTTCAAACTGCGTGTAAAAGTAATTTGTAACAGTGTCTGTAAGGCGTTTCACTCCATCATTCTCTTTCGCCTTCCCCTTATCCTTCGCTATTTCTGTCTCTCTCTCTTTTGTGACCCTGACACCGACACTTATGCCACGCATTATTCTTAAGCTTTATGTTACTTGCGCACTTAAGAACTCTGCTCGCATTGTTTTGTTTTTGATCTGTTCAGTTCTGTTGTTGTTTTTCTTGAAAATTTTATGAACTCTGAAAAGCAGCAGGAGCAGCAGCAGCAGCAGTCGGCATTTCTTTCGGCTGGGTAATCCTGTTTCACACACCAAGATCAAAGGTTGGCAAGAGGCACAGTATGAGGTGGAT
The DNA here is from genome assembly GCA_018901835.1 of Scaptomyza graminum. NCBI lineage: Eukaryota > Metazoa > Arthropoda > Insecta > Diptera > Drosophilidae > Scaptomyza > Scaptomyza graminum. Next base: position 2,070,057 of record JAEIFL010000302.1, read on the forward strand.
GGTGGTGTTCTAAGCAAATTGCGCTAAAAATGAATTATTAGCGCTCAAAATACGAAATGAAAAATGTTGGCAGTCGGCATTTTGTTCAAATTGCACCAACAAAAATCGAGCAACAGGAAACGGTAAAAAACCAACCGGCAAACCAATCTTTTTTCTTCATTTTTTCGTTGCGTTTTGTTAAGAATTATTGCTGTGAGAAATGAAACGAATGAAATTTGTTTGGCCTTAATGGGGTTGGGGTTGAGGTGGAGTTTAAGTTGATTGCGCTGCCTTATGCGGTACCAAAAAAAAAAAAGAAATGTTAGCATTTTGCAATGCTTGACTAAATGAGAACTTGGAAATACGTTTCATAAATATGTTTGATCAGAAACTTTTTCATTATATGAAATAAGCTTAAAAATTCAGTTTCATGTGAATCTATTTCTAAAATGTTGGCAATGCAAACTTTTTTGAAACAACATCGGTAAAATTTCGAACATGCCCAATCTTAATATGCAAACTGTAGCGCACAAGTTATTTAAGTTTTTTTTTAACTTTCCGTAGCATAGAATTAGAATAAATAAAATTGTAGAATATGTTTGACAGAAACAAATGAAAATTCTGATGATGTCATTAGGTAAATTGAATTTTAACACAATGTGCACACACATACACATATTTGACTCCCAAACTCACCCAAACTCACTTACGCAGACTTGTTTGCCTTAATATTGACATAATTTTCAATTTGAAAGCAAATTGCATGCATTTTAAAACGCAAAGGAACGGAATAGAGTTTTTATTCTACGGAATTCCCCAAAGTATGCAGTGCAAAGGAAAGCAATAAATGGTAAACAACATTTGCATTGCATACTTTCAAGCGGGCATGGGAAATTAATTGTCGTCTCAATTGCGAATGCAAGCTGCCAGTTATGTGGGTTCCACTCAACTTACATTGCGTGCAAATAGAGCGCAAAAATAGTGGGAAATTGTGTAAATAGACCGAGAAAAAGAGAGAGACCGAGTTCGCTCGCTTGACACACTTCGCTCATTTCGCCGCAAATTGGCTCGTGGCGATGAGCGACGGCATGATACAATTACAGTTGTGTAGTTGTATCATGAGCGACGGACGCCGATTCCTAAGTATTGCTGTTTGTGTCTTCTGGTTTCTGTGTCAGTCGGTTAGCAGTCAATGTGCGCGACTGTCGGCTATCGGATGTGATGGTCGCGGCCGCTGCTGACGCCGACTTCGACGTTGATGCCTCCGCCTGCAAATTAAAAGTGTTATTATTGTTGTTGTTGTTGTTGGTGTTGTTGTAGTTGTTGATGGTGCTGGCGGTGGAGCCGAAACTGTCGCATATTAATGACACGCTAGGCAAATGTGTCATTTTGACATTTTAACAGTCTGTCATGCAGTCACCAAAACCACGCCATATATGAATACACATATTGTACATAAAAATACAAATGTACATACATATGTACATTTGTATATGTTTTTGCACAAACATGTTGAGGCTGGGAGGCTGCAGCTGTGGCGTTGCCAAATCGCACAGAAACAAAATAAAAACAACAACGGGCAAAAAATAAATGGCGCCGGCAACTTAAATGTGTGCCGTTTGCTTATCATACAAACACACGCACACACACACACACACACACACACACATAGATACATGGTCGACTGACAGTTTTGTGGCGCACAGATTTGTCATGCATGGATTTATGTTTATGTTTGTGCATAGTTTTGGTCGCTGCCCTTCTCCCACCATTTTTTTTTTTTTTGCATTGTACCCCACTCTTGCCCCGCTCCTTGCCTATGTATTCACATACATAGTACAGCTGACAGCTACATATAATTGTTGGGAAAATGGATTAAAAAGGCATTTGTCAAGCGGTTTTGGTCTGTCGCCCAACAAGCGTAGATGCCCACCATTGTACCACATACTCATCGCATTTAATTAAATCACATTTTAAACAATATACAAGAAGACACTCTGAATTTGAGATACACTTACCTTTGGCATATATAAATATGTATGTATGTATACATACATATATATATCACTTGCAAAAAGTAAAATTATATACATGTAGGATTTCCGAGTGTTAAATGGATTGACTATGTTTAATGTTTATTTAACTTATTGTAGTTTGACATATTTTTATTAGTTCTTGCTTATTTTCACATATTAGTTTAACATATTTTAAGTCGCGACCAACGTCGGTGTACCAGCTTTCGACCAAAAAGAAGAACTCTGACCATCTGTTTTCTTATCGGCTACACCGCCACTTTTATCGAAATAAATCAGAGTTGCATTATTCAGTTTTAGCAATCAAATGATAATTATAATAAGAAATGAAATAGGATAATCGATTAAAAAAAAAAGGTAACAATTCAACTTGCGTCTTAATCTAATAGGCTATTCACACTAGGGCACATCACGGGGAACGATGAGAAGATGTGAAATTCGTGTTCACATTGCCAACATCTAACATCTAACATCAAGCGTCTTCTTCTTCACTTGCCAACGTGACGCGTGTTTCATGATACTACCGCATACATACATACGTATATCGAACCATAATTTAAGTCATAATATTATTATGTTACAGAGCATTATTGTAAGCAAAAATATATTTTCATATATTTGTTTAAATAAGTTTCATTATTAAGCAGCTCCTTAATATGTTAACAATAAACATTTCTTAATAATTTCGAATCATATTTTATTGTTATTAACTTGACTATCATTTTTATTTTATGTAAGGTTTCAGTTAAGTCTTCATGTCACGTATTTTTACTCATAAATAATATTTTACATATATAATTTAAATATGTTCTTTTAACTAAACTTTTTATAGCTTAAGATTATATAAACCTTGGCTTATGACCCAAACTGATGTCCCTTCCTCAATAGCCAAACCACACACACACACACACAAATCACGATACCATCCCTGCAGTTCGACTGGTATGAATTCGTTCCTTGTCTTTGGTGAATCATCGTTTCTTTGGAATGATTCCAGAATCGATCCAAAAGAATGCAGAAGGGAATGGATCGTTTGTACGCGGCAAGATATACATACATACTTAGCATGCAAGCCTTGCTCGCCTTGCTCGCTCTCTCGCTCTCTAAATTTTAGTTTTCATTTAACCCTTATAAAAGACGCATATCCGCGGACGCATATGTTTTTAAGTTGCTATTGTTTTTGCTTAAACCATAATAAGTTTGAAAATAAATATTTGATTAAAATGTTTATGTATTTGTTTTAGGGTTAGTTTCTGCCAAAATACTTGCATACGCATGTACAGATGTACATATCAATGCAATCAACATTTTAAATTCATTGATCTCTCGCTCTCTTACTCTAAGACGCTGTGAGAGAGCGAGCAAAGCGCGCATTTAGTGTATGTATAATAAAAAGGGCAATGCAGAAAAATTGGCATGTGAAAAACAAACAAGCAAGAACAAAACATAAACAAAATATTAGCGCGTACCGTTTTGCTTTACATGCTCTGCGTATAGAGGTAAGCAACAAATACATACACAATAAATTCAAACAATATCTAATCAAAATAATACTATTTTTCAGATGCCATCCAGGCAGTCGACCAAAATACACCGGCGGAGAAGCAGCATTGGGCATTGCAGCTTCAAAAAAAATAGGATAAATAAGGCTTCATTTAGGCAAAAAAATTAAACAATATTTAGTTTAATAAAAAAAAATTTTTCAAATAAAAAAAATCTTTTCCGCAAATTTATTTTTATATCAATCGATTCCCAAATGGGGACAAGGAATCGATTCCCTGTACCAAGTACGGGAGGAATCGATTACCAAATGGGGACAAGGAATCGATTCCCAAATGGGGACAAGGGATCGATTCCCTGTACCCTGTACGGGAATGGGTACAAGGAATCGATTCCCTGTACCCTGGACGGGAATGGGTACAAGGAATGCAGAGCGGAATCAATTCATACCGTCCAATGACATGCCCATGTTAAATTCACTGATATTTTACACGCGTTGTCTTCCAGGCGGGAAGCGATGGTAGTGAAAATGGATCGATGAATCCACAGTTGATTCATCGATCCATCGAACTGCAGGATCCACAGTTGATTCATCGATCCATCGAACTGCAGGGATATATACATACTCACACACTCACACACACGCAGCGATTGGCGAATGCTTTCTTCATGATTTCTCTGGCGCGTGTTTTTGTTGAGCCCTGCTGCTTCCTTGCAATGAAAATTCCCTTTTGCTCTTCTTTAGTCCATAGAAGTGTTCCTATGATTTAATGTCACATTCAATATCTTTGCAAAATGTGATAATAATTCTCTACATATGTACTCTTGCCTAACAAAGTCTCAACAAGCTATAAGGTATTAAGCCATCGATTATTCTGTACGTTTTGGCTTTGGTCACACTCAGTAAGGCGATGACAACAACGACGACGACGGAGATGTTGACTTGAAGCATACACAGTGCAGTGCAGTTGAAGAAAGCTAAAAAGTGAAATGGCCCAGACCCTGTCTGTCCCTGCTGGCCTGCTGGTTATAGTTGTTGCTGTATGTGGTGCGCGGCAAAGTCAAGTTTCTTTCTGGAGATTCCTTGCATACAAAGAGGCGTTCCGCTTTCCTTTTGCCATGGTTCACTTAGCGTTGGCCTACAAGCAACGTCATCAGCATCATAGAAAAGTGTCCAAAAGGAAGTTGGCCACAAAGGCAGCGCCACACAAGCCATAGAGGAAAAAAAGCCGCTAACACAAACAGTGCATCGATGCAGAGGCAGAGTGTGGCAAGCCCAGCAAATGTAGAATGCTGTGCACATGGCAGTTTATTCATGATTTTACATATTTCGTCACGCCTTCTTCACGCTTCTCTTGATCTCTGTGTGCCGTCCAAGCTTGCTAGCTCTCTCTCTCTCTCTTCTCTCACCCAGCTCTGCTTAGAGCTGAACTGGATGGTCGCCATTGTTGTGCATTAGTCAACTGATCGCCAGTTCGTTGCTTGCGCACAAAATATTGCCTTAGAGTTTGTGCAAACGTGGCATGCACTATATACATACTCACACACTCACACACACGCAGAGCAACACACATGCATAGCAGCGAATGGCGAATGCTTTCTTCATGTTTTTTCTCTGGCGCGTGTTTTTGTTGAGCCCTGCTGCTTCCTTGCAATGAAAATTCCCTTTTGCTCTTCTTTAGTCCATAGAAGTGTTCCTATGATTTAATGTCACATTCAATATCTTTGCAAAATGTGATAATAATTCTCTACATATGTACTCTTGCCTAACAAAGTCTCAACAAGCTATAAGGTATTAAGCTTGCCCATCGATTATTCTGTACGTTTTGGCTTTGGTCACACTCAGTAAGGCGATGACAACAACGACGACGATGGAGATGTTGACTTGAAGCATACACAGTGCAGTGCAGTTGAAGAAAGCTAAAAAGTGAAATGGCCCAGACCCTGTCTGTCCCTGCTGGCCTGCTGGTTATAGTTGTTGCTGTATGTGGTGCGCGGCAAAGTCAAGTTTCTTGCTGGAGATTCCTTGCATACAAAGAGGCGTTCCGCTTTCCTTTTGCCATGGTTCACTTAGCGTTGGCCTACAAGCAACGTCACCAGCATCATAGAAAAGTGTCCAAAAGGAAGTTGGCCACAAAGGCAGCGCCACACAAGCCATAGAGGAAAAAAAGCCGCTAACACAAACAGTGCATCGATACAGAGGCAGAGTGTGGCAAGCCCAGCAAATGTAGAATGCTGTGCACATGGCAGTTTATTCATGATTTTACATATTTCGTCACGCCTTCTTCACGCTTCTCTTGATCTCTGTGTGCCGTCCAAGCTTGCTAGCTCTCTCTCTCTCTCTTCTCTCACCCAGCTCTGCTTAGAGCTGAACTGGATGGTCGCCATTGTTGTGCATTAGTCAACTGATCGCCAGTTCGTTGCTTGCGCACAAAATATTGCCTTAGAGTTTGTGCAAACGTGGCATGCACTATATACATACTCACACACTCACACACACGCAGAGCAACACACATGCATAGCAGCGAATGGCGAATGCTTTCTTCATGTTTTTTCTCTGGCGCGTGTTTTTGTTGAGCCCTGCTGCTTCCTTGCAATGAAAGTTCCCTTTTGCTCTTCTTTAGTCCATAGAAGTGTTCCTATGATTTAATGTCACATTCAATATCTTTGCAAAATGTGATAATAATTCTCTACATATGTACTCTTGCCTAACAAAGTCTCAACAAGCTATAAGGTATTAAGCCATCGATTATTCTGTACGTTTTGGCTTTGGTCACACTCAGTAAGGCGATGACAACAACGACGACGATGGAGATGTTGACTTGAAGCATACACAGTGCAGTGCAGTTGAAGAAAGCTAAAAAGTGAAATGGCCCAGACCCTGTCTGTCCCTGCTGGCCTGCTGGTTATAGTTGTTGCTGTATGTGGTGCGCGGCAAAGTCAAGTTTCTTGCTGGAGATTCCTTGCATACAAAGAGGCGTTCCGCTTTCCTTTTGCCATGGTTCACTTAGCGTTGGCCTACAAGCAACGTCACCAGCATCATAGAAAAGTGTCCAAAAGGAAGTTGGCCACAAAGGCAGCGCCACACAAGCCATAGAGGAAAAAAAGCCGCTAACACAAACAGTGCATCGATACAGAGGCAGAGTGTGGCAAGCCCAGCAAATGTAGAATGCTGTGCACATGGCAGTTTATTCATGATTTTACATATTTCGTCACGCCTTCTTCACGCTTCTCTTGATCTCTGTGTGCCGTCCAAGCTTGCTAGCTCTCTCTCTCTCTCTTCTCTCACCCAGCTCTGCTTAGAGCTGAACTGGATGGTCGCCATTGTTGTGCATTAGTCAACTGATCGCCAGTTCGTTGCTTGCGCACAAAATATTGCCTTAGAGTTTGTGCAAACGTGGCATGCACTATATACATACTCACACACTCACACACACGCAGAGCAACACACATGCATAGCAGCGAATGGCGAATGCTTTCTTCATGGTTTTTCTCTGGCGCGTGTTTTTGTTGAGCCCAGCTGCTTCCTTGCAATGAAAGTTCCCTTTTGCTCTTCTTTAGTCCATAGAAGTGTTCCTATGATTTAATGTCACATTCAATATCTTTGCAAAATGTGATAAAAATTCTCTACATATGTACTCTTGCCTAACAAAGTCTCAACAAGCTATAAGGTATTAAGCTTGCCCATCGATTATTCTGTACGTTTTGGCTTTGGTCACACTCAGTAAGGCGATGACAACAACGACGACGATGGAGATGTTGACTTGAAGCATACACAGTGCAGTGCAGTTGAAGAAAGCTAAAAAGTGAAATGGCCCAGACCCTGTCTGTCCCTGCTGGCCTGCTGGTTATAGTTGTTGCTGTATGTGGTGCGCGGCAAAGTCAAGTTTCTTGCTGGAGATTCCTTGCATACAAAGAGGCGTTCCGCTTTCCTTTTGCCATGGTTCACTTAGCGTTGGCCTACAAGCAACGTCACCAGCATCATAGAAAAGTGTCCAAAAGGAAGTTGGCCACAAAGGCAGCGCCACACAAGCCATAGAGGAAAAAAAGCCGCTAACACAAACAGTGCATCGATACAGAGGCAGAGTGTGGCAAGCCCAGCAAATGTAGAATGCTGTGCACATGGCAGTTTATTCATGATTTTACATATTTCGTCACGCCTTCTTCACGCTTCTCTTGATCTCTGTGTGCCGTCCAAGCTTGCTAGCTCTCTCTCTCTCTCTTCTCTCACCCAGCTCTGCTTAGAGCTGAACTGGATGGTCGCCATTGTTGTGCATTAGTCAACTGTTCGCCAGTTCGTTGCATGCGCACAAAATATTGCCTTTGAGTTTGTGCAAACGTGGCATGCACTACCTTGCAGTTCGACTGGTATGAGTTCGTTCCTTGTCTTTGGTGAATCATCGATTCTTTGGAATGATTCCAGAATCGTTCCAAAAGAATGCAGAAGAGAATGGATCGTTTGTACGCGGCAAGATATACATACATACTTAGCATGCAAGCCTTGCTCGCCTTGCTCGCTCTCTCGCTCTCTAAATTTTAGTTTTCATTTAACCCTTATAAAAGACGCATATCCGCGGACGCTTATGTTTATACTCGATACCGAAGGTAAAGAGTATATTGGGTTTGTGCAATGTCCGTCATGGTGTCTGTCCGTCTGTCCGTCTGTCCGTCTGTCTGTCTGTATGAACGCAACTTTTTTCCACACCCTTCAAGCTAGAGACTTGAAACTTTGCAAATGTCTTTATCTATGGCCGGGACAGATTGGGGTTATACGATAACTGGGAGGCTGGCAAATCGATATATTCGATAACTCAAAATCGATAAATCCACCGTTTCCGCACACCCTTACAGTTAGAGCTACCAAATTTGGTAGGAAGATAGCTACTGGCATCCCCGAAAAAATTGCATCAAAAATTTTGGGGCCACGCCCACCTATTCCGCCCCCAGCCCCCCGCAGTTTGAAATCAGAAACGCCTATATCTACCTCAGTTTTTGAGCTACAGCCACCAAATTTTACGCCAAGATAGGTGATGACGATCCCCAAAAAACTGCATCAAAACTTTGGATGCCGCACCCAGCCATGCCGCCCTTGCCAACCCCAGCCGCCCCAACTTTTCGTTAAAAACGGGAATGCGTGTATCTTTCATGGTGTTTGAGCTACAGTCTCCAAAATCGGTAGGAAGATAACTGGTAGTGACCCCCAAAGATATCTTGGCACCACGCCTACCACAAGCCCCCCTTCCCCAACTTTTTAAAACTTTGAGCTAGAGTCTCCAAACTTGGTAGGAAGATAAATGGTAGTGACCCCCAAAGATATCTTGGCGCCACGCCTACCCCAAGCCCCCCTTCCCCAACGTCTAAAAACTTTGAGCTAGAGTCACCAAATTTGGTAGGAAGATTGCAATTGGCATTCCACAAAGATCTGCATCAAAATTTTGGATGCCACGCCCACCCAAAACGCCCCCAGCCCCCTTCCCCTTCACTTAACAAACTTTGAGCTAGAGCCACCAAATTAAGCAGGAAGATAGCTGGTGGTATCCCCATCTGTATCAGACAATCTTTGATGCAGCGTACACCCCTGCCGCATCCGTACCCCTTTGCAATCAGGCCTCTTTTTACCGGTTTTAATACTGGTATCGAGTATATCGCAGTCGGTTGCGTCCGACTGCAACGTTTCCACTTGTTTTAAGTTGCTATTGTTTTTGCTTAAACCATAATAAGTTTGAAAATAAATATTTGATTAAAATGTTTATGTATTTGTTTTAGGGTTAGTTTCTGCCAAAATACTTGCATACGCATGTACAGATGTACATATCAATGCAATCAACATTTTAAATTCATTGATCTCTCGCTATCTTACTCTAAGACGCTGTGAGAGAGCGAGCAAAGCGCGCATTTAGTGTATGTATAATAAAAAGGGCAATGCAGAAAAATTGGCATGTGAAAAACAAACAAGCAAGAACAAAACATAAACAAAATATTAGCGCGTACCGTTTTGCTTTACATGCTCTGCGTATAGAGGTAAGCAACAAATACATACACAATAAATTCAAACAATATCTAATCAAAATAATACTATTTTTCAGATGCCATAATCATGTCTTCCCGGCTGGAAGCGATGGTAGTGAAAATGGATCGATGAATCCACAGTTGATTCATCGATCCATCGAACTGCAGGGATTCACCACACTCAAACACACACAAGGAATATTGCAAATGATTTAGACAGTGCGCCACTTGAATTTGAGCAGCTGTTTCATTTCGGGGTAACCGCAACAGTAGCCTCTCTCTATTCTCTTATTCTTTGGGGTCACGGCTTATTGCTTATTATGTGTGTATGTGTGTGTGGCATACAAAGGTCTTCTAAGGACCCTTTATGTTAATTGCTCGCCTTGTGGTCCACAAAAATTATGCACTCAACAGTGCCTTGGTTTTCAGATTCAACTCGCAGTTTTCGGTTTATAGCTTACGGTATTTTGGTTTTGTTTTCGCTTTTCGGCGGCAGCCTAATTCGAATTTAATTTTAGCCTTTGTCCCCCCCAGATGGTCGGCGTTTTGCTTATCTGGCTAATTAATTTATGCAGAGGTAATTCGGGGAGCTAGAGCGTATTAAGTATAAATTCATATCTTTTGCATTAGGCCACGTTTACGTTTGACAATTTTAAAAAATTATTAATTTAACTTGGGTGTTGTTGTCTTTGTTGTTGTTATTCTTGTAGGTGTTGGTATAGGTGTCGTTCGCTTTTGTCGTTAGCTTGAAAAGTGCAACAAAATAATAAGGGCGCCAAAAGGCAAACACAAAACAAAAGCGAAAGGCACAGATTAGAAAAAAAAACAACAATAAGAGCACAACAAAATGTATAGCACAAAACAAACACAGGACACGGCAAAGAGCATAAAAATGAAAATAAAAATAAAAAGAAGTGAAAGCAAAACAGGCCATGGAAAAAAAAACAGTAAAGGACACAAAACTAACTAACTGAACAGACGCCAGCCAGGACGATAACTCAGCTCGAGTCCGAGCAAGAGCCAAAACCAGAGCCCGGCAGCATAAACTGCCACCTGCTTGGGTCAGTGGGTGGTTTTGTTGGGCTGGGCTGTGCTGTGCTTTTGGCGGGCTTTGTTTGCCGAAAGTGCCAAAACACTAATTTACTTTTTTCGCACTTTGCATTTGTATCTGTGTGTATCTGTTTGCCTGTGTTTTGGGTCTAGTTCTGTGTAGGCAGCAAGCACCTTTTGCCTGGCTGCCGCCATATGCTGGCTTCCGTTGGTTCCGCTTCGGCTCGATTATAAAACGCAGATGTGCCAGCCACCCTGCCAGCGAACCTGCAAAACACTCGTAGGTATCTTCAAGCTTAAACAGCGTTGTAGCCTTGGAGGCTGAGGCAAAATGAAAATATATTAAGATGGCAGTGTGGAAAGTGGACTGCTGTAAGATAAGGCCAAAAATGTGGCCATAACTGAGATGAAGACTGTATGCGTGTGTGGGCGCAGACATGTTGACAAGGGACAATTCCTTTTGGTTTCCACTCACAACAGTTTTTCATTAGGTCGAACAGCGGGTATGTTGAGTTTCCAACATAAATATTTACGCCGAAAATACAGAGAAAAATCACAAAAATTAATATATATAATAGATCAATAAATAATAATATATATGTTATATATACTTACATATCTCATACAATGTATATTGAAAAAGGGTATCACTTAGTCAGTGTTAAATTTAATTATACTTCCTCTTGTTTTTTTGTCGCATCATAAATATTCAATTTTTTCCTGCTCTGTTGTCTTCCTTGCCGAAATGTGTTTTACAAGCATAAACAAAAATGCGTGTCGCGTCGCCGGCAACTACTTGAAATTGCTGAGATGCCATAAAAGGTCGCCAAGAGCTATGTATGTGAGGAGTGGGTTAACGGAATGTGTCTTTATGTTGGGGCACTTTTAAATACCTATTGGCAGGGGTGGAAATGAAATGCATAAATGCTTAATTGTGCTTATTGAAGTGGAAATGCAAACAGTTGATGTAAATTGTTGTATCAATTAAGCAAAGTCCTTTAATTTCAGAGATAATGAACTTAAATCAACAAGAGTTTTTGCTCTTATAAATTAAACTAGCTGTACCCTGCCACGCTTCGCAGTGCCCCGTCTTCTTGATCCTTCTGCGTGGCGAGAGCGACGGCCCAAATTTGACATTATGCGAAGCATTACTTATCTCACGTATTTTTCTTTATATTTTGACTGTTAAAAAAATTTGAAATTTATTTTAGTTAAAGAAAATTTTATTTTGATGGTTATTTTAGCTCCTCTCACATTCAAAAAAAAAAAAAAATTATCAGCTGTGCGGGGATTTATTTATTTCGAAAGCGTTTAAACAATAAAAGTATGCTTTATTTAACTGGAATGCTAACCGAAGAAATGAATCTAACGTAAAAACACGATGAACTTGTTGGCGTTGTTGGTCGATTCCTCTATGAATCTGCGCGTTTGTCTTCGTTCCAGTTGTCTTTGTTGGTTTCTTTCATATCGTGCCTCTTGTGTTTATGAATCGCGTAAATGCGACATTCTCACTCGCAAATCTGCATTGCTTTCTTGAATTTGTTCGCTTGATCTTCGTGCTCTTATATCTCGCATGGCTCTATAATTGATACTTTGACGACTCAAATTGGCCCCTCTGCGTGTTCTTGGCATTTTTGAATTGAATTAAACCGACTTTTCAAACACGGATTCAAAAATTCAGTTTTCGACAATTTTTTAACTTTATTTTAGTTCCACTCACAATTAACTGGCTACACTGAATGTTAGAATTTATAACTACGTTTGGCTTTTTAGATATATTTTTTGAATTGCCTACTTTGATTAAATATTCAAATAGGCATTTACAAACAAACCAATTTGGAGTGACCACCCTTAACATTTAGGGGGATGAAAAATAGATGTCAGACCTACTGAATACGCATATAAAATTTCATAAAAATCGGTCGAGCCGTTTCGGAGGAGTTCAATAACGCACCCCGTGAAACGAGAATTTTATATATACGATTTTCTTTGTTTGGCAATTTCTTTTTAAATATTCATTATATTTTTAAGTTATATGTTTACATACATATTTTAGTATTGATGCCTTCTAAAATGTTTTAAGCTTGTTAATTTTTCTATATTTTTTCTGCGGGCTTAAATTTTATTAGCTTTTAAACTTCTCATATATTAATAACAGTACTTGGCATCTGCACTTTACGAACATTTACGTAAAAAAAATAATTCTTATTCTAATTCATTCCCGCAATTAGCAAAATTGTATAATTGATATTTCATACATTTTCTAACACGAAGAGCAGCCCGTTTTTTATTCATTGCATATACTAAAAGGTAAAAAAAAATCAGCATACGCCTTTGCTTGCAAAAATTGAATTCATTAAAATTTCATTCACATTTTAAACGAGAGGCATATCTTACGTAAGGCATAAGCAAATGTTTTCGGTACACCCAGAAAATTTTCTACAGAGATGGAAGCCCAAGCCTCACATAGATAACAATTACGGCTAGGCATCGAAAAAAAAGAAAGCACTTTAAAGAAAAACAAGGGAAAAACAACAATGAAGAGTGATAGAAAATGTCGCACAACGTTGTTAATGGCATTTTAAGCACAAAAATTGGGCATTTTATCTTATTTACTACAAGTTTAAACGTTCATCGTTCCGAGAGCGAATTCTGTAGCCAAAAATTGATGCAGCAAAAGTGAAAACATTTTTTCGAAAATTATGATCCAATTTTTAGTAAATTACAAAGAGGCAAGGACGGCTCTTTGCCGCAGTTGTTGCCGCAGTCGCATCTGCTTGTTTTAGCCCTGTTTTTGCACTCTTGTTCGCTCGCTCTTTGGCGGTTTAATTAGGTTAAAGAGTCGACATGAAGTGGAGTGGCGTAGAGTGGGTTTAGGTCTAATGTCAATGGCCCTGGCTTTAATTGCCAATCGCTGGTGCAGTTTGTTGGCCAAAGAGACAACCAAAGCATATACAGACAACACACAAACACACGCACACACACACACACCCAGCCACAAAGGGAACTGGCACTCTATGGGCAAACAAATTACGCGGCTTTAAATCTGAACGTGCTTTGTCGTCCTTGTTCTCATCGTCCGGGGACAGAAGGCCACCAACCTGCCACCGGGGACCATTCGTAAAACGTTGCTAGTTGGCCGCATTGCCTTTGGCGGGATAATGGCATATTTATTTTCGGCACAAGCACAAATAAAGTCAAAGCGATAATGTGCGACAGTTGCTTATCCCTTAGCCAAACCTCCATCTCCCGTTCTTTGCCACATTTAAATCCACCTAAACCCTTTGGAGTGCTTTGAGGAATTTGCTTTTGTCTGTTTGCAAATATTTTGCGGCATGTTCGAGATACATTTTTCAAATGTGGTTCACTTCGTTTGAAGGCACAGCTTGTTGTGGTTTGCCATAAGCTAACGTGCTGAAGATTGAGTAGAGAGCAAATGGTAGCAAATGATCCATTGGTCGAAATGAAATATATATCTTAACTAGAGGAATGTTGGTGGTTTTAAACGTTTCATGCCTTAAAAAATTGAAACATTTTTTTAAATCTTATTCAAATTAAATTCTGGGAGTGTAAGTTCTTCAAATATATTTAAGTGTTTTGCTTTTAAATCTTTTGCTACAAAACATTTTGACATTAAATTTAAATAATTTTGAGTCTCTATAAAATTGGTAAATTCACAATTATGTTAACATGAAACTGTATTAAAAAAAGCCATTTACAATTCCAAATCACACTTAATCACAAGCCATAATAAAACTACTTAGAGTAATACAACTTTTGTAAGCTGAAAAAAGGGTGAATGCTCTTTTGACTTTAGCTTAAATATTTGAAATAGGTTCAGCACTTTTACCTTGTGATCGCAATTGGTCATCGATGTGGCCATTTGCTTGCATGCAGCCAAAAGCTGATTAAGTTGGGGAAGGAAGACAAGTGGGTGCACTTAAGGCAACCATTTTTGTATGCAATCTCACATGCGGCCAGGAATATTAGCTCAGACAACTGTCACGAGCGTAACGGTAAGCAGCAGCAAAAGGGTATGCGACAAACAAGTCAAATGCTGTTGTCAAATGGAAAGAGTGTGCCAGGATTGGATAGAAAGGGTCTGGCCAAGCGTAGAATTGCCATTAAGCTGCAAAATTTAAAGCAACTAAAATGGCAGCAAATAAACAGCAAAGCGAGCAGCAGGAGTAGTAGCTGTAGCGATGGCAGGACGACGAGCGTTGCTCTGGCATTACACATACGCTACGTAAGCCACACTGCACTGAAGCTGTCGATTTTCTGCTGCCATTGTGTATGTGTGTGTGTGTGTGTGAGCCATAAGCAAATGTGTGCGCAAGGATGTGCTAGGATTATGCTTGTTTCCATGTGTTGGCTTATGAGCGCTGCCAACTTTACAACGAAATGTGTCAATAGTAGCCCAAGACCAGGTCCGAGCACTGAAGTTTAAGCCACTCCACAGACATGCACACATATACTTATACACCAACATACATACATATGTATATTGTATTCGTTTTGTGCGTTCTGCCCAATTGTACAAGCACGTACTCGGGCGCGTCGACATGCTTGTAACCTGGATGGCTGGATGGGCTGGCATCATTTCCTTTTGGCCTGTGCCAAGGGTGACTCATATTAATGCCCAGCAACCGACGACGTCGACATAGAACACATTAAACTGATGAGCTTAATTGGAGGTTACCTGCACAGTGAACCCAGAGAGAACTCAGTGAAGACTACATTCATTATAGCACGTGCCAAATAGTCAGACCCCGGGTATGGAGTCGAGCTAAGGACGATAGCTAAAAGCAGCAGTTAAATATATACCATGAACAACAAAGCTGCTGTTGGATGGGTTCGGGATGGTGTGGATGTGGGTAACTAGATAACTAGGATACTTTTAATAAGTACGTCGTAGGTTGTGTTCTTGAAATGTGTCTATTTATAAATTGCATGTTTAATTTGATTGATCAAATTTATGACATTTTTAATGACAGTTGATTGGACAGCGGTACTTTTAAATAGAACAAAAAATCAATGATGCGCAAAATCATACGACTCTTAGCTATAAATATTCTAAGCTTGACAAATGAGTCCATTAAATATATATATATTTTTTTATAGCTACTTTTTGACTTATTTAATCTCCCATATGAAATATGTTTATTTATATTATGTGTTGTGCATATCACGAATAAGAGTTAATTGCTATCCATTTGAGCAACCGCATATATTTATTATATATTCTAATCATTCTATCCTTCATCTCATCCAGTGCCGCCCCACCATCCCCTCTTTTACATGATCCTCATCAGTCCTGCTATAATTTTCCAGATCACATAAGCAATGCGAAATACAAGAACAATTAAGCATATTCTTATATGTGTAGAATGCCGGTATACAGTGTTCTTTATTTAATCTGGCATATTTACTACACCCGTTCGTCTTACATGCCGAATACCAACTAACTCACATGCATCGCTTAATGTTAAAGTACCTGTTAATGTTATCGCTTCATGCTGTGTTGTACTTAACAGTGACTTTGGAAACATAATGCAACTACCCAGTGAATTTTACAAAGATGAGCTTCTCAAAATCGAAGTAAAATGCAAGAAACTTGCCGATTTTATCCAGATGACTAAGACAATGAAGACTTGTTCCACGATATCCAAGACGTCTTACTACTATTAAAAAGAGCGAAGAAAAACGAAGGGGAAATAGGATTTTCGCTTGAACAACTTCTGTTGTATATTTCTTCAATGGGCCGGAAGCTAAGCTTTGCAAATACTTCTAACCATATCCGTTTCAGTTGCTTCCTGTGAGCGATCATTCAGCAAACTAAAATTGATCAAATCTTACTTGAGATCAAATATGGGTCAAGAAGATTATCAAACTTCGCAATTCTGTCAATCGAAGTTGAAACCTCTGCAATGTTAGATTACGAGGATATAATACGCGAATTTGCGCAGGTAAATCGAGAAAAATTAATTTTTTTTCATAGATGGTTGTTTGATTAAAGTATGCAAACAAAAAAATAAAATAAAATAAAAATAAATAAATAAATAATATGAGCCTTAAAGTAATATTGCTTATTTAAGGTTAGAATACAAAAAAAAAAAAATTGTTATGTATAATTTATTAGTTTTGAGGAACAGTGGAGCTCATTTTGCCGCCCCCTAGTCGTTGCGCCCGGAGCCCCTCCACCCCCACCTAGATACGCCACTGATCTCATCCAACTTTCCGCGAAAATGTTTCGGGGGCAGCAAAATAATCGTAACCACAAATCACAAAAATTTTGCCTAGTTCCGTGGGCTACGACAACTGGCACACAACTCTCAGGCTGCAGTTTTTAATGCCCTCTTACGACGCTTGGACCTGACCATCCCCACCCCTATCCCTATCCAAATTCCCACCTTGACGTTTCCTGCTGCTTGTTTTGTGACAAAATTAAATTTTTTCCAGTCTGCTTTAGGCGCTGCTTACATGTGTTTTTGTGTAACGCTCCCGCTCTTCCACAGCCCCTTAATTAAGAGCATAATTTATAGAAAATTTTTAGTTGCCGGCCAAACAACTGGGACATACAATTAAACAAAGGGCCATCAATCCGAGTCGCGATTCAGTCAGTGCGACTGCCGCTTTGGCTTAAACATTTCCGTTGATACCAGTTATTTATTTTTTCTATTATAATTTTTGTGCGCTCTCTTCCCTTTTTTCATGTTGTTTTGCATTTATATACTACTTCTCTCTTTTGGCTTTGTGGACTTCATTAAGCGCGCAGAATAAAAACGAAATGAAGCAGCGCAAATCCGGCTGAAAAAGGAGGTTAATATGCAAATTTGTTGCTGCTATGAAAAACTAGTGTCGAATATGCAAATATAAAATATTTACTTCCGCTCTCGTGTGATATTCACATTTTAATGGCCCACACAAACACACACACACATACAAAGTGCACAGCAGGTGCTCTAGTTTTCAGTGCAATTATAAAAGCTGCCAAAAAGCAAAAGACCATCAGCTATGTGGCATAAAAAACGCTAACGAAATACACACAAAATGTTGGCTAATTCCAGCTTTGTAGGCTAACTTCATTAGGGGAACAACTGTCACAGTTTTGTAAAAGAGTGTTAGTGTGTGCCGGCTGCATAAGGGGTGTGGCTTAATAAATTATATCATTTAAGTGTCGTGCCAAAATATTTTAACGTAATTAATTCTATGTTCATCTTTGAAAGTTTTGTGAATGTTGGAAAAAGTGTTTGGCTTCTATTTGCTAGACGGATTAGAATTTGAATCATATAAAATAATTATTATATGTTCATGGTTGTCGCTGTGCCATTTTATTTATCTATTACAGAATCCCAAATTATTAAAAATAAATTTATCAGCACACATATTATAATGATATTTGGATATTATGGTAATTTTCTTGTTTGTTGGCTTCTGTATTGATGTCAAACCAATCAAGTCTCGTTAATTAGATTTATCAAGTTGCTTCGCAATTAAAAAATATTTAAAGTTTTGTTTGAAAAAAATATCGACCGTATAAGTTCCAACGTAGTCGTAAAACAGAGCTCTCGTAATTGTGCATAATTTTAGCTTTGATTTAACAACACATAGCATCAGCCCCTGCAGCAGGCATCCTATTATGTTTATAGCGTCAATGTACTATTTTTTCCTTGTCAACGTGTGTTTGGCCTTTTAAATTCGTTGCCAATTGCGCACATTAATAAATTGTTACTAATTTGTGCCAAATCATTGCAGCCAGCAATAGCAGCAGTCAGCAATCAGCAACAACAAAATACAAAGCTTATGCACAGCAGGACCAACACAGAAAGAATTTACAAGTGAGCGAAAGAGAAGGGATGTTAAAGCAAATGAAAATGGGTTGCGGCTTAGCATGACATTAATGGCTATGGCTGCCATATGCCCAAGCGCAGCCGAACGAATTGATATGTGAGAGGGGTTTTCAGGTGCAAAGCCCAGGAAACTGTTTTTTTTTTAAAGTGTGTTAAAAAATTCAAAAGGATTTCGTGCAATATGGGACAGGCTTTTTTTATTAAAGGGATGCAGCTTATAATATTTTATTAAAGCATAAGTTGCGAAGTAATGGCTAAAAGAAGTACATTGAAGCTTAAAGAGTTATTGTTGTATTGTACACTTTTCAGGATTTAATTCATTTATAATGTACTACAATGACCGCCAATATACTTTTCATCTGAGACAATACGTGACAGCTGGTCGCCAGTCTGCTGAAGTAGTTGTATTTTGTTTGTTAAAAACCTTTTATAAGTTTTCATTGTGGTTTCATTATGTGGAAGTAACGAACAATTAAAAATTCAGTTAGTTTTTACTGCTCTGCACAATGCGCAACGGCATTGTTTATTGTTTGGCCTGCAGCTTATGTAAAACTTTCAAAGCTGATGAAAACATTGCTTCGAAAAAAAAATGTCGTGCAGTCCTTGCAACAGCATGGCTAACAATGAAAAATCAACTGGGCTAAGTGAGTGAATGAATAACAAAAAAAAGTTTAATGTCGCCGAGTTACTTAAAAGTTACGCGACTTTATATTGCAGACATTTGAAAAGGGGATTTATGTAGCATATATAAATACATATTTCTTTGGCCTTTCTTGTAGATTATTCTGCTGCAAGCACATTAATATTTTGTCTTTGTGTGCAATATGCATTGCTTTATTTTTCAATCTCAATGGTCTCAATGTAAAAATTTGCAGCTTAAGTTTTTCAATGAATAACTTATTTGATTGATATGATTAATTGGAAAATTATTCATAAGAAGCACCGCATGTAATTATATTTTATTTATTTTCTCATTATTGCTATTTTAAAATATATATAACAGATAAAAATGTAGATACAAACTGTTAACTAATTAACTTTTTGTTATAATTTACCCAAAAGCTTAAAAACAAACCTTGATTATATAATTACTTGTAATTTATCTTTATGTTAGGGTATTCCATATTCAGCTAGTCCTATACTTTCCGTTTTTTTTTTGTCGCTTGTTTCTTAAGCTTTTTTTGTGGATGTAAGTCAACGCGATATGCGCGCTAATCTGCCCAACTTCAAAGCTACTTAGCTTTTATCCATTTAAGCCATCAACGCAAGGCAGGCAGGCAGGCGGGCGACTAAGAACAAATGGCAAAGTAAAGGAAAGGCTGCCATACAATCAGAAACTGATATAGAAAGGATGAAAGGGAGCCTGAGAGACTGAGAGACCAAGACATAAGAGGAAAATTTTGAGTAGCATAAAAAGACTGAGAGTTGCGTTTTTGTATTGTCTGTGGCCTGGCGACATTTTCACTTGACTGCACTGGGCTTAGAATGTCTAGCTTTCGTTTGGACTGCTGCTGTGATTCTGTGATTGGGGCAGCTGTTTATGACATTACGCATTCGCCTCGCTGACCTTTTCCGCCAGAGCGAGGGAGGACAGAGAGCAAGAGTGAGAAAAATTGAGAGGAGAGAGAGAGAGAGAGAGAGAGAGAGAAAGAACTAGTCCACCTCGACCCCGACTTTGAGTGAGGTTATTGTTTAAAGTGCAAACATATGCAGGCACGGCAGGCTTACTTGACTGATGAACAACTTTGTGTCACAGTTGTTTTTGTTGTTGCTTTTGGTTGTGTTTCTGTTAGTTGTGGCTGTACGGCTCTTCCGTTTCCGTTGCTGGGCACAAAACAAAAGCAACTGCAATGCCCTTTTTGCCTCGTCACTTCGTCCTTAGCCGCATCCCTTACACATTGGCCACAACGTCAACAATGTTGTTCACTGGCTGCCTGAATCCATTGCTTTTGCTGCTACTGCTGCTGCTGTTGTTTCTGGGGCTGCTTAGAAATGCAAAGCAGCGCACAACGCAGCAGCGCGGCAAACACAACACACAAAGTGATTTTTATATTAAGACCACAAGTGCCTGACTGGCTGGCTTGCTGGATGCCCCCTGCCTCCCATTTTGGCCACCGCTTTGTTGCTATTATGATGACTGCCAAGCACGTTGATTGCTGCAGCGCCTCTGAGCTACAGCTCTTTGATTGTGTGTATGTGTGTGTGTGTGTGTATGTTTGGAATGCGCGTTGCATGAGATAATCTCCTGCAATGTGCGTGCTGCACGCCAACCAGCCATCGTCCTGGTCGTGGCGAGAGCTTAACTTAACTTGCCGTATGTGGCTCTTGGTGTGAGCGTAGCTGCGGTGCACTTACAACACAAGAAGAGAGTGTGTGTGAGTGGGAAGCGGAATAAACAGCACGCGGGTTTTTGATGGTTAATAAAAATTCCAACATTGTCTTGTGCAGTTCATCATGGCCACATATGAGCAGCGGGAGACTGAGACCAAAAAAAGTATACTGACAACACTGTCAGAAATCTAAGCTATAACATAAAAATACAAGTAATAAAAAAAATAATGCGAAGGTTCTTATTGTTATTAACATACATACTGTAATACTAACGACTAAATTAAATTCTCTCTATTGTTATTTATTAATCCAATATTTGTTATAAAATTTGCTTTGCAATCGACTTGTTTTAGTAAGTAAATTGAAATACATACTAAAACATGAATGAGTAAAAAATTGTTTACTATTTACTACTTGCAACTGAAGTTTTCGCTTGTTTACGTCGATTTTTACTACACAACATTTTTTTGTTCATTTAATAGTTTCTCAGTGTAATGTGCTGTTTGGCGTAATCCTTTTAGGCTGCATAGTGTGTAAACGCTAAAATGCAACATCTCAAGCGCTTTACAACTCAACTATGGCGCTGAGAGCTCAACGCACGCCCGTTGCCTGCCTCATAAATGACACGAATTTCAAATTATGTGCCAGGGCTCAAGTTTTATTCACGCGCAACGCTGAATGAAATAATAACAAACGCTTTATAGCCCGCGCAACATCTCTAAAAGAGTTAAGCAAGCAAGCATTTAAAAATCTGAAAGCATTTTGAAAAGGAATCTAATCAACCTGTCACAGCCTGCAGGCAAATCAGCGAAAGGAGCAGTTCAAGCAAATATCATTGCATACTTTTCTGCGCGCAGAGTTTTAATTAAAATGGCATAAACAACGTGAAGTCATTGTGTGCGTGTGTACGAGTGTGTGTGTGTTTGTATGTTTGTTTGATTATGTGCGCTATTTGCTCATTGGAATTTTCACAATTGATAGCAATACGTAAACATGGTTCATAAATGAAAATGCGAAGCAATCACCTGCAGGCATTTTCCAATCAACAGCGACAGCATTTACTATCCATAAACTAAAATCCTCCCACGTGTATTTCAACTAAGCTTTACTTTATGAGCGAAAAGCGAGCAGCGCCGGCAACAATCTACACACGGTGAAGCGGGTGCTGCACGCTTTTAACAACAACATCATTATTATCACGAACATCATTATTATTGCTAGCAGCCAGAATTTAGATTTTCAATAATCAGCCATCATTGAAAAACAAATACGCGCTCGATTTTCAACGTTGAATTGAATTGTTGTAGCTGCTGCTGATGCTGCAACACAGAAGAGCATCACGCTTTCCTCGTTTTTGGGATTTCGCACAGTGAACGTGATTGGCTTCGCTGAACGCGTAAAACGCACAGGTGACGACCAACTGGATCAAACACAACTGACTTCAAATGTGCGTGTAATGCAGTGTAGCAGCTTATCGAAGTCAAACTCGACTTTGTCAAGAAGTAAACAAGTTGTCGGAAAACACTTATTATACCCTAGACGTAGTGAATGTGTATGAGCTGCATTTTCATCAGATCGTTGACAACACTTGACTCTCCATTTCACTGCAGTATTATACTAACATTCTAGCATTTGCCAAAAAAAAACAAATCATGTAAAAGAGGCAAGCAACTCTCGCCAAGGTGAATTGAACTCAAACTCTAAGCAAATTCGAAGGCATCATCAAGACCTTGCTTACATACATGTTTATAGTTAAATCCATGTTTGACAACTCAAATCCCAATGAAATGCAGACCAATGACTGTCATGTTTAAATGTGTTGTCTAATCGGCTTTAGACGATAAAAGAGCACCCGAAAAACTCAGTGAACTATGCTTAAGTAAAACTGCTGAATGAAAGCCAATCAATTGGCTTTCACTTAAGATAATTTGGGCACACACTTGAGGCCTTGGGCGTAATCCCTCCTTGGCTTTTGTGGCTTATACAGGACACACACACACATTTTTTTTATATTTCTACAACATTTGCATAATTCAATAAGCATACAAATCGAAAGCTCGCGTTGAATTTCCACTCGTACACTATACACAACACAAAAGAAAAAGAGAAAGAAAAGCACAAATGATGGCCGGAATATTTTATTCAAACAATTTGGTGCGATTAACTGCTCAATTATTGAAGCCATGAAACTGTGCAGCGAAAAACTTTATAATCTTGTTTCCTTTCTGCTGTAGAAGATAAAATCCTCTTACGTTATGTTGAGAAGCCATTGCTTGAACAAATGTAGATTGAAGTTGATATTGAATTCAAATCTAGCAACAAGGATCGATTATAGTTGTTGCATATTAAGAAGAATCATTTCAAAACTTAAATACAAAATATATCAAAAAATATATGAATAACACATGCCATGACAATTTCTCAATACCCTTGTTTATAGGGTATAGAAATCCAAAATAAAAATAAAAATCAGCGCTTGTGCCATACGCTCGACTTGTTTTCAAATGAAATGAGAGCAACAGCGATGCTGGTCAAACACACAAAACACTTAGCCAAGCAATCTGATGGTTGTGTGGTCACTGCCAATGGTAGAGTTGCTGCTTCTGGCGGGTTGAAAAGGGTTGCAATCAATTGACATAGATGTGTGCCAGACCAAAAACTATTTCAATGCCCCAGCTGGGACGGTACGAAGCCTAAAAACCTAGCAACAACTAAAGCGCCAACTGACTGACTGTTTGACTCGTTGTCCTGCTGTTGTATCTGCGAAACTCCTGTGCCTCTGTTGCCAGTGCTAGTATCATAAAAACTAACATTTATTGGAACGGCTGTTGTTGACTTTGGTTGCCTTTCGGCTCTTCCTACTTCACGGCTAGTTTTGCTTACATTTTTAACGGCCTGCCGTCAACTCTCTCTCCATCTCTCTTGGTCGCTCTTTTCTCTATATGTTTGTTTGTGTCATTATAATCCGTGCCTATTAAGTGGCGCTATTTGTCGTCGGGCTGACTCCCTTTATGGGTTTGCCGTCTTTGGCTATGCTGCATGCAAAGTGTGCCACTCGAATGCTAGAGTCATAAAAATACGTTTTATTGCCCCAGAGGATGTGCCTCAAGACATGTCGCCTAGTCTGTGCCTGTTTCTATGTGTATGTGTGTGTGTGTGTGGTAACTAATTTATATTGGAGCGTAAGTTAGCGTAGGCGTGGAAAACCTGCTCGTTATATCGCAACATGAAAACTAAAGTTAAAGTATACGTACAACAATCATAACAGCAACAACGTACCAAAAAAATAAAATTAACGCACGTCTGAACATCAAATTTAATGTTTATGTCAACACTTACAATATACTTACACGACCAGGTCGTTTTACAGCACTGCCGCTGCTATTGCGACCCTTTAAAGTTGTCGTTGCCGTTGTTGTTTCTGTTGTAAGCGTCGCTTCATTGATTTTTATATCAATTTTCACACAAATATCTTGTAATATGTAATTTTTATGCATGAGACGCACACGGATAACAAACACACATACACCTGCAATCATCCTTGTCAGTCTCTGATTGTCCTTTGGTGTGTCGCTCAAACACCTTGCTAATACGTTTTGTTTGATTTTTATTATCATTCCGGTTTGTTTTTTGTCGTTTGCTGACGCAAAATACAAAACAATTTTCAATCAAATTTTCAACGCCATTTTTGTGACGTTAATTTAGTTAATTTTTGATTGCATTTTAATAATCAATGTGTTTTTTTTTTGTACTTGTTGTTCAAGAGCCTCATTGGCACGTCCTGCAAACCAAACGCATTTACCTGATTGCCAGCGTGTACGTATGTGTGTGTGTGTGTGAGTGCCAGTTGCCTTTATATGAATGCCTGATGATAATTTAAAAGTGCTTTGCATGCGCATCATGTGCATCGATAAGCGCCCATCATTTCAACAGTTTGTGTTCTTATCCTACCTTGTGTACCCTTATCGCCGCTGGACTGTTGAACGGTGGCAATTAAATTGCATTTAAAAGTGGCATAAAAAATTAAAATGCATGTCGAGCCGCTGCAGTTTGTAGTGCCCACAAACTGTAGGGCATAGACACGGTATATGCATTTTATTTGCGTCGGTTTAATAAACATGTTTTTGATATATAATGCACATTGCCCAAAGATAAATTACACGGCAATTGAACCCTGCTATTTAATAAAACAGTTTGATCCTATTAATTGCATTAAATTTATTAGTTCATCAGCTCAACTTTATGTGATTTAAAACACTTATTTCATAAGGATATTCAATTGTTTCGAAAATTTTTTTTCATATTCGTTTTTCACGCCGTAACTCTTTATCTGTGTTGTGCAATAAATTATTTATTGTAATCATCCAATTAAATAATGTATCTTGCGCTGTTTATAACGCCAATATGTCCACTGCGGTCCTTTAAAAAATGTTCTTTTATTTAATTTCCAAATTATTTATTTTTAATAATGCCACTTAGTACCTCATGCAAAGTGCAACAATAGCCAATGTTCATGCATGAACACATACACCGAGGCTCACTTGGGTCTCGACGAGATTATAAATATCACACAATATTAAACAAAACTGCAGCTAGCTGCATTAATCGCGTAAGATAGATACTGCACAATTGGTCTCTAAGATTGTAAAGTGACCCACAGTAAAAATAAATTAGTATCTTTACGGAACTCAATAGTGAATAGTCGTGTTCAGCCAATTAGTTGCTGTAATTCATCCGTCAAAGTTAAAAATAAAGTCAATAATTGTTATGAACAAGAAAAAACTGTGTTTTTGGTTAAGTTATTATATCTTGAGACTTTAAAAAGTATGGCGAATACCACGAACGATAACACCAAACAATACACTTATTATGGCAGGTCGCAAAGGCGACTTATTGTAATAAATATTCCTATACCAAGTGAGCTTTGGCATTTCAAAATTCATAAATATAAGAAAGAAATTACCAAAAGTGAGGGACCAGAAGACTTAGGAAGCTAACGGCATTTGTGTGAGTGCACACAAAAGAGCCATTAGCAGCGAATTACTAGATAAAAGGACACAAGTATGGAGCCGGCTTGATGCTCCTTTTGTGAACTGTGTGCCAAATACTCGAAATTTTTCAATGCGCCACACTCATTTGTGTATGTGTGTGTGAGTTAGCAACAGCCAGCGGCGTTTATTAGTATGAGGCGTGGCACACACCCACCCACACACACACACACAACAAAATTTATATGTATTTATGGGAATGCGAGTTCATTTTTTTGGATGACTTTTGGCGTATTTTATGCTCGTGTTTTGTATCATTTGCTTTTGAGCCATTAGCACGTTCTTCCTGCCAGCAAAAAGAATGAAAGAAAAATGTATACATATTTATGTGAACATCTTGTCTACTAGCCAGCCAGGCTATGAGCAATACGAATTGGCTTCATTGTTGTAATGTTTGCCTCAAGCAGCTGCAGTCCATATTAACACAAACAAAAACATAAAGAAACAAAAAGATGAGAGTAACGAAAAAACAAAACAAAAAAAAGAAATAAGTATGTAGTTCATTTTGAGATGACTGCTTTTGTTGTAAATTTTAAGTATGGATAAGTAAAAAAGCAAGCTGCAAATTGTCGCAAAACAAAAGAATACAAGGAAAATGCCCAATTGAAAAGCGGCCAACAACAAGTATATAAAAAAAGCATGGCCAACGATATAAAGAAGCAGAGCCAGAAACAAACCAAAGCGAAAGTAGCTACGCTTGCGTTTCGTCTTGACACAAAATGGGTTTCCGCCCCAAATCCCAAATATCCCCGGAAGCCGATTAAGTGTTGCCCGTAAGCGCGCGCAACAGTGTAAAAGCGACGTAGACGCCGTTGACAGCGCCAGCGACTGCAAATTGAGAGCCATGCATTATAAAGCAAAAGGAGAATGAACCAACAGCATCAGCAGCAGCAAAGACATAAGGAGAAGCCACAGGCACCGCCTTTTGTGGAAAGTAATGGCAATACATCGTTTTTAAGCAGTTTAGTAAATTTGAGGGGTGTTCATAATATTATATGAATTCTGTCCTCTTAACATAAAAGTTAATTAAGTATACGAAACTTCCCTCAACACGAGAAAATAGACGGCCTTAAATAAAAACTTCCAAAAAACATAAATAAAATGTTATTTACACCTAATTCTGTTTATATACGGCCTTTTTTAACACGATTTTGAAATAACACGGTTTGAAAATAATTTTTTTTTAATATTTTAACACGATTTAATTTCATTCAGAATGGTTCAAAATTTTGTTGTCTTAAATTTTATTTGTCAGTTTTAATTTCTGCGAAATATTTTCAAATAACATATTAAGGGGAATTCCCTTTCTGTGCTTATTACTTATTTAGGGTAATTTCCTTTTTGTGCATACAATTTTTGCATACGATCAATGTCTGTTTTTATACTTTTTTTTTTGGCACGCTTTTTTCAGGAACCCACTTTTGTGTATAAACAGAATAAGGTATAGTATTTCTTAAGAAACATTCGTTAAATATCTGTTTATATGATAAATAAAATAAATATGTTCATGTTATTAGTTACATTTAATTACATTTGGAGTTGATTTCTTACCTTAATTATGTGTTCGATATATAGAGTTAACCTAAACTATTCTAACTTCCCTCGCATATGCAGGAGACGCAGCAGGCATGTAAACATTGCAAGACACATTACAATAAAATATTTATCGTTATGATGCTTTTGAAAAATGCCTTTTCAATTGAGCTCCTAGACAGACCGAGCACGAAGGAGCCTGCTGACTCTGCTATATGCCCGCCTACGATTTTGGCAGCCTTTAAGCAATGTCGAAGAATAATTGATGAAATTGCGAGCCATGTGGCGCTTGGTATTATGTTTAAATTTTTCGCTGTTTTCCTTACTTGTCTTGTCGTGCGCTCACAGCATTATCAAGCGCTGGATCTGTGCGTGGCAACAACTTCATAAAATTCCAAAATTTGCACATACATACGTATATTTGATGTATGTTTGTATTTGGTGCGACTCCTGAGGTATATTAATATACATATTGGGCAAACAAATTGAAAGGTTGGCGAGAAAATAGCTGGGATGCGCAGCGTATGAGTAATGGCATGTGTAAGCCCTTAACAGACTTACACGAATAACCACCCCTCTCCCATATATCACCCGAGGCAATACAAAGGCGTTGATTTGCCAGATCATATTTATTTTGATATCGTTAGCTATTTGCATGCGATTGTGTGTCTAAGTGGGTTGCGCCAGCTGCCTCAAGCGTGTCAAGCCTTGGGCGACAACTTCATTTATATATGGTATTACGTTTCCCCTTTGGAAATTAATATGTCATTTTAGCCACCTACACAGGACACAGCACAGCACACAGAGCAAACAGCAGCAGAAAGTAAGTGAGAGACACGTCAGTCAAAGGCACAAGAGATAAAGATATAAAAAAAGCAGCAACAGCAGCAGAAAAATAAACATGCTTGGGGAACAAAGTAAAGATGAGGCTGTATAAAAAAAAGAAGAAATATATAAAACGGGGAGCATAATAAGAGAGTGAGAAGGGGCGGGGAGGAGTGCAAACCATAAGCAAAGAGTGGAATAAAAATGCAAATAAAATAAAATAAAAATGTGTCTGTCATGTCAATATTTGCCGCCAGCAGATGAACTCAATTTGCAATTGGCATTGAGTGTGACATGCAGATGTATCTGTTTATGTCTGTGTGTGTGTATGTATGTGTGTGCATCCCACAAGCAACCCGGCAGGACATCTGCATGGCATACACTTTGGCGGCAAATCGTTGGAAAATTGATTGACATTTTCATTATACAATTTGCCAGGCGAAAAAGCAAAAGCAAAATACAAGCAAACCGAAGTCAGGAAAAGGCAAATACACAAATGATTGCCAAACTGTTGATGTTGTTGTTTTTCGTTGTTGTCGTTGCGGTGTTGGTAAATTAAACAAATTGCTCATAATGTACCACAAATAATTAATGCCAGTCATTAAAATAATAAAGTGCCTGCATATGAGCATGTTTATTGTTGTGTCGTTGTTTTCCTGGTAATTGCTTAAATAATTAAAGCTTTCTTCGATTTTGGCAGTTGTCACTAGCAAAGGAACAAATTGATGATGGCAAATAAACAGAAATGCCGCAGATTAAAAAAACCAAAAATCAACAAAAATGTGTAAAAAAAATAAACAAACAGCTCTCTGCTGATTAAATGGCAATTAATGTACATAAATAATGCAATAACAAACACATTGGAATTACACACGAGGCAATCGCAAATTGATTGCCCAGTCAACACACGACGAGCAGTTTGCAGATGACACTTACAATCTGGCCAAGTGGAAAATTATTAAGGGTCGATGCGACGACAAAAAACAACCAAAATTAATTGATCAATTTATTAATAGCTCGGAAAGTATTTAACAACAATTCATGGATGTAAGTATATGCACTTAGCTTGTCCGTAAAATGATTTCAAGAAGTTAAAAAAATATGCAATAGTTATTTGAATTAACTTATTTCTAAATTATTAATATTTATTGTAGCATTGTTTGCAACTTTCTCTGAAAGTATTTAACAACAATTCACAGGTGTAAGCATATGCACTTAACTTGTCCGAAAAATGATGTCAAGAAGTTAAAAAAATTTGCAATAGTTATTTGAATTAACTTATTTCTAAATTATTAATATTTATTGTAGAATTGTTTGCAACTTCCTCTGAATAATATCTATTGTAGAATTGTTCATTTTTTTAAATTCAGCCTCATATTTGACTTAAATTTGTAAGTTATTTTTTAAGTTAATCAGAAAAACATTACTTGCACATGAAAATTTGCAAACATCCCAATAAATGGCACTTAAAGTCAAATTCCTGAACGGATTACATATTATTAAAATGCCACCGCGAAAATGACAAATTGTGAGCTATTTACTTTGACACTTTTTGTTGGTCCCAAGCCGCTCCCAAAACAAAATATTCCATATATGTACAAAGGATATGCCTTGGGGTGAACATACCCATTAATGCCGAAGGCGTACTGACTTTTGTGATACTGAAGCCCATTGAAATAAACAGACAATTGACATTTTGAGATGCGCAGCAAATGGCTGGAATGCTAAACAAGTGTCTCGGAAGTAGTGGGTTGGTGAGAGGGCACGCGGGCAGATGCTTTCTGAACATTAAATTAATTGAGCAATTAATTAAGACACCATCGAGTTGCTGGAGAAGCAAATATGATGAAGGAGCAGCTCAGCTCGACGCGATTGCGAATGCAGCAAAAGGAGCAGCAGAAAACAAAGAGCCATAGTAGACATGAGGCTAGCTGGCTGAGTGACTGTTGCCTGCTGCCCCACTGCTCTATCTGACTGGCTGTCTGACTGTCTGGATGTTATTAAGGCTTCATGGAGCACGTGAAATTATGAAGTTGAGAAATTAATTCAGTGGCAAGTCGAAAAGTTTGAACTTTCAATTATATGAAAAGAAGCGCGAGCTAAACATGAAAATGAAAATGAGTTTTTCCAGTTGCGCTCAACTTTCCAATTTGTGTGCTTGAGTGCAGCCGTCAGCTACAGTCGAGTAATCAATAATGGTTCCAAACACAAAACACAAAGCACGAACAACAATAACGACATCAAATCATTTCAAAGCAAATGTGAAAAATAATAGCA
Source organism: Scaptomyza graminum (assembly GCA_018901835.1). Taxonomy (NCBI): domain Eukaryota; kingdom Metazoa; phylum Arthropoda; class Insecta; order Diptera; family Drosophilidae; genus Scaptomyza; species Scaptomyza graminum. The sequence goes on from JAEIFL010000302.1 coordinate 2,100,492, forward strand.
AATACTTCATTCAGTTCAGCCTTATCGATTGCTGACGGATATCTAATTGTAAATACACACATCTCAAGGCAGAGTAGGAGTAAGAGGTGCAAGGGGTCAGCCTGCGCATTGCCTGACTGATTTGCGACAGCAAATCATTGAATTGATGGAATATGGTAGAATGCTGTAAGCTGGGTGATGCAGAAAAGATAAAAGCGCATAGAGATGGAGATGGATAGCGAACATGAGCATCAATGCCCAGTCGTAGTTCATAGTCTGTAGTTCTGGTCACGGAAACGGACGACATGTGGAGCATGCCGTTACAAGTTCCAGCTATGGTTTGCCAAGTCCAGCTCATGAGAGCTGACCTACATATGCATATAAAGCACCCTAGCACCCAACTTTTCGACTGTTTGTACTCGATCATAGAAAACAAAAGCTTGAAATCCCCATCCTTTTGCTGTCCTGGCACTTTATCCGCTTGTTAAGTTGATTTCTTGTGCTAAGCGGATGCTGCACGTGTGGCACGGATGCCACGTTGCACCCCAACCTTTCTTCCTGCTACACTTGCACTACATGCATTTCCGGTTTAATTGATTTTGCCGCAAAATGTGAAATGTGTCGAAAACGAGCTGACTGACATGCTCAGATGCCCCGCCCCGTTTTCTCAGACCACCCCCTACTTCAGTCGGGGGCGTTGCACCTACAAATAATGCGCATGTTTAAGAAGCAGCTGCCACACAGGAGCTGGAGGGAGTGAGGCGGAAATGTGACCAGCATCCGAGAGCTGAGAGACAGACAGTTGAGCTGTTGTTTGGGGGCCAACCTTTGATTGCAGCTGCAGCAGCTCTCGGTAAATAAATATTGACCAATTCAAAGACTGATTGAGAAGGGTCAGAAATCACCTCAGTTTTACTTATTATGAAGAGAGCATTGGCATCTGCATTCACAAACTTTGTTAAAAGAACTGAAACAAAATTACGTAGACATGCTTATTTGGGTAAAAAAAAGTTGTTATTATTAAATGGATTTAATAACCATAATAATAATATTTTTATTTATTTTGAACATCTCAGATTTACTGTATTCACATTATATCAGCTCAATAGTACTTTGAACTGAAAAAATTAAATGCATAAGGCATTGAATAAAATTACCATCGATTTACAAAACTCACAGTTCAAATACGAACATATGTATATTTATATCGACCAGTGTATAACGTGAATGAGCATGAAAATAAGTAACTGTTTATTGTTAAATGATAACTGTTGGATGAAATGTGAAGCGCGGAACCTTAAGAGTTAAAAGGCACAACATTTCCATACATAAATATGTGACATCCGGAACCTTAATTATACAATTCTAACATAAAGTATAGTAATTAGGGTGACTAACACATTGTACAAGAGACATACACTCGCTAAAAAGGACTTAACAGACACTAGTGGCTACCCTTACGACCTAGTAAAATCATAAGTGTTACAACTACGGGATGCCAATAAGTTTAGCCCTTCTTGAACTTAAGCATCAGAATAGTAATCACTAGAAAGACAAGCACCCACGATGATATCGAAATAAATCCATTATACACTGTGGGATTTTCCATGCCCCAACCCCGTTGCAGTATGGAGCGCATCGATTCTGTTGGCTTGGTCAGCGGCAGGAAGGCGGTGAAAACCTGCAACAGCGGATACATGCCCTCGATCGGCCAAATAATGCCACACAACATTACGATGGGCAGGAACGAACCCATCGCTACATATGTCGCCGTTCGCTCTGTGTCCACGGCGCACGAGATAACAAAGCCAAAGGTCATGCCGCATAGGCCGTTAAGTACGCACAAGGCCACAACCAGCCAGATGTCTCCAACCAATGTCAGCTCAAAGAAGTAGAAGCTGACAATCAGCACGAACGTTGTTTGACTCATCATTACTGTAAACTGTGTTACCACCTGAGAAAGTAATATTTCTGGCCCTGTTATTCCAGCAACCAGGCAACGTTCCAGCATGCCCTCGTTGCGCTCAATTAACATTGCACCCGATGTAATTGCCACCGATAAGAAGAAGATAATGGTTAGTATAACTCCAGGTGCCGCAAAGTCAGTGAAATTGGGATTCCTGTAACCGTATATGGGCTGCTGAAAGTCGACTGGGACGCGTCCAAGCTTTGGATTTAGATTGCAATCAGTCAACATGCTCTCCACAAAATTTAAGAATGTGTATTGTAAATCACGGTAAAGCAGAGTTGATATTTGTTGATCTGAAAGCAAATTTAAAAAAATTATACGTTTTCAATATTAAAAACAAATGAATTATAACCAATTTTCATATTGTTGGTCAGAGATATATTTTTCATTTTCATATTTTTTAAATGCTTAAAGAAATATAAAATTTTAATAGAATTACTTACTTGACCAGTCCATGCGCACACCTAAATCGGCTGCCGCCACAGTAGCATCCTCTGCGTAGCGTCCTTCCTCAACTCTCTCCACCAAGGCATTAGTGTAGTTTGGTTGTAGGACAAGAGCGGCCCAAGCGTATCCACGACGCACCTCTTCGTAGGCGGCTTCATCATCTTTTACATATTTCTGTAAGTTAAAAAGTGCGATTAGTTTACAGAGTCAGCATAAGTTCAAATAATCAATGAACATGACCAATTTCCTTAGACTTGTTTGAGTTAGTTAAAATACATTGACTATATTGTTGTTAAGCAACTAAAAGTGCCTTCAGCGCTTTATTATTAAGACACGCATGTAAGCGAAATGTGTCTGCAGCTTTGTTGCTGTCTCTTTGTTACTGTTTCTGTTACTGTTTTACTCTTCGACTGTAACTGTATTTCGCATAATTTCCGGTCGCATTGTTTGTTGCATGTTTGTAGCTCGAGCAGCAGCAGCGGCAGCTTAATAAAAGTAACTCCGTGTAATTAATGTGCGTACTTTGCGTGAAGCGATAAATTCTGTAAACAATGACAGGAACAGCCCCACAACAACAACAAAAAAGAATGAGATCCTAAAGGCATCCAAAAACACAACACAATATGCGTTGCTTACTTTTGTGCGAAGCGCCCTTTTTTTATTCCAGCCAACGCTATTGTTGTTGTTTGTCAACAATATGTTTATGTTATCTTTTAAAATTTCATTGCGCTGATTTGTTTTTTGTACACAGTTTTTGTGGGTTCTGTGTAAAACGCAAAAATAAATAATGAAGTGTAAGCTGAGCGAGAACAAATTTTGTGACCCGCATATTCTAAGGCCTAAGCCAGTCCATACATTGATTAAGTTCGTAACATCAACTTTTGCGGATCCAGAAGTTTGTGTAAAGTTTTGCCAGCCACTTATGTACACACAATAACCCACCGCCAACAATTACCAGAACAAAAATACCAAGAACAATAACTGCTCGCACACATGTATTGGCATTTGTATTTGGGCTAAGCTTCAGCAATTTTGTGGCTACCAAAACTTTGGCATGTTTCAGAGTATATGTGTATTTAAACCAGAAGGGACTGTTTAACAACAGGCGTGAAATTTACGCAATTGCCGCATTAATGTTTAGACAAATGTATACATTTACACACACATGTTCCACAGAAATGTATGTGGCTATTGAGCTCGAGACGGCGATAAGCTTCATTCAATTTAATGGTTAATCGAATTTGTTGTCTTAAAACTTGGCCTACACCAATTTCAGCTAATTTATTGAGCCATCTTATCTTATCTAATTATTGTTTTAGAACTATCGATTGCAGTAAGAAGAACTTAATGTATTTAAATAAATTTTCTTGTAAGCTCCTTGGTGCTCGATCGGAAGACAATTATTTTATATCCTTTTAGTAAATGCAATTAGATTTTAAAAGCTATAGTGTGGATCTTGAAAATTCATTCACAGTTGGTTGTTCTGTATCTCAAGTAATGAAATAAAATAGCAACAAAGCTGTAGAAGAAAAACTTGAATTGTGATACTTTATTATTCAAAACCAACGCGATTCATATTTTTTAAGAATGACTGAACAAGGAACCTTAAGTTCAGCATTGTTTATGACAAACTTGAGCCACAAACTATAAGCAAATAAAGTCAACTTGGACGGTAAATAAGATGGAAAAAGATGCGAAAAATTGCGCTCCTGCGTACCCATAGACCACGAGACCTAAACAAGTTGAAAACTCAACGCAAATGAGCTGGAGACAAACAGCAGGTGAAACTTTACCGCGTTGTTGAGCAATTTTTGTTTTCACTTCAAAACCGCAAGTTTTGTTACTTTTCTTTGCCCATAAAAGTAACCGCAACAAAAAGGTTTATACGTAAAGTTAAGGCTTGTCGCTAATCAAGTGCAACAATAAACGCACTGCACTTAGTCCTCTCACCACACCCCACATCCGCAGGCTACCCCTAACTAAGCAGCAAAAGTCGCCTAATGAGCAGCGTTGTCACGCCTAATGAACTTTTAATTAAAAGCCACAACAACATTGCATTGGAGTACAACCCACTATACGTTGAACAATTTTGGGCATAAATTAAAAGCCAGAAAGCGCCGCAGGGCCAATAGACAGTCAAAAATGGGTTGCCTTGGCTACAATAGGGTCATTCACCCTACGGGCCTCGTGTTAAAGGGTCGCATAAAAGTAAAGACCAATTTTGTAAAGCACTTTGATGAGGGGGCCGCCAACAAAACCGAATGCCTTTGATCTAAAGAGCAAGAAACCACAAAGCACGCAAGACTTAAAAAAAACGATGTTTGCGTGTGTTTTTAGGAAGCATATAGGAGCTTCTATTGCTGTTGCTGTTTTGGTTGTTTTTGGCAGTTCGCTGATAGCGAGGTAACTATTGAAACGCTGTCAATACCGAAAGCGGTCCAAAGCGGCCAACAACAGCTAGCGGGCAACCAAAAATTCAAATTTCAGCAAATTCCAAAGTTGCCTTAGGGGTAGCATTTGTGGAGTGCTGGACATTGGGTTGGAAATTTTGCTGTTATCCTTGCTGTTGTTGTTGTTCTTGGTGCTGCTGGGTCCGTGATGATGGCTGATGGCTGCTTGATATGCTGTTCATCAAGCAAATTAAGTTTTGGGGCAATGCTTAACAAGGTGTGGAAGTAGAAACCACAAAAAGGTACAGCCAACAGCAGATGCGTTCCAAAGATACGCAGTGGCGTATATTTTTCTCGTATTATATTTGTTTTTTTTTTTTATCTAAGTTGAAAATTTACACAAATTTGCGAGTGATAAGCCAGCCGTGGCGCTTGACCGAGCCGCATTTCAATAATTCAGCTTAAAAAAGTTTTTGCCTCGGGGTTGCCATCGCAAATTGGCAGTTGATGCGTGTGCCTTGTTTTTGTTAGTGTTATTTGGCGGCTTTATTGTTATTGCTATTATAATTGTATTGTTTTTTTTTTGTTTTTTTATTTTTAAGAGCACATCATTTATGGCAACTGCTAAGACAGGTCTTGCCTAAGGGTTTGGTTACTGAAGAAATGTAATTTTTAATGATGTGAAAAAACATTTTCTTGAATTTTGATTAAGTTGCTCAGCTTTTGGTTATTAAGAGATCACTTAATGACCATTAAGAAAAACATATAAAAGGCTTCTCAGGCTGAGAGGTAAAGGATAACAATAAATGATGATGATTTAAAATGCATCACAAATTAAAAATAAATATTTTAAATGTCATAAATATAACTTCGAATTGTCCATTTTAATTTAAACACTTTTAAATTAAACAAAATTGCACAACAGATTTTGCCTGTGAATGGTAATTTTTGAACTCGGCTGCCTTGAAGAATCCCTATAGCCCTCGTGCCCAAATTAGCTAAGAGGAGGCATTGTTTTTGAAGCGTAATTTGCAATAAATTGCTACAGAGGGCAGCTCTACACTGCTCTGCACTGGGCGATGGCTTTCAACTACTGCTTTTGCCCACAGTAAGTAAATTTATTGATGATCTCGACCAGTCAGCCAACTGCCCAAGTGCCCAAGTGCCTTACTGCTAGAGCTGTGTTGTGTTGCTTGTTGCCAAAGATAAGCAGCTGTAATTTGTGTGCGCCAACACCAAAGGCAATAACAGCCACAGCAGCAGCCAAGATGCTGCTAACTTCAAGGAGGAGGAAGGACTCTGCACTCTGGGATGTGGGACTTCAGTCAGTTGATTTAGGAGTGTGTGGCAAATGAACGGGAGGAGGGGCGTTGTGTAGATTTGCCAGGCGTTCGTTGTGTGCAGCAGTAGATTGAAGAGCATGCACACTGTAGCTGACCAGCTTTGCTGTCCACACAAATTGAAATAAATTACACGAATGGCCGGCAGGGTCGAACCGACGCGTCGTCTTCCCAACATACTTCAATAAGCAACAACAGCAACATCCGCTGTCGCAACAACAATAGAAGAAGTAACTTGAGTGGTTATTGTATTCGTAGCCAGCAGCCGACTCTCTCTTTCTCTTCCACTGTTCAAAATTAAGCTCCCCCACTTCTCATTCTCGTTCGACCTCCTATTTCAAAAGGTAATTTGCATTGCATGTAGTACTCACCACAACCATGCTCTTGTTCTTCACAAGCATATCAAGATAACGGCAACTGAGCATGGTCTGATTGCATCCGGTGTGCACGGGACAGAACTGTTGCATAATCATTTCCTCGGACATCTCGTGATTCGCCACAGCCAATTTGAGGCCAGTGGGATCATGGCCAATTGCATAGCAGAAGAGCACTATCTGTACCACCGGCAGACCCACAATGAACAGCATTATCCTAGACGAGCAGACAAGTCAGAGTTGGTTAGTTAGTTAGTCGGTCAGTTAGTTGTTGGTTTCGGTTACTAGTCATCTAGTTATCTAGCTAGTAAGTTATCTACTCACCCCACATTTCGCATCATCCAGAGAAAGTTTTTCCAGATGAGCGCATGCAAGTGATGCGACTGCATCACATGCAAATTATACCAGAAGGATGTTTTCATCTCCTGCACCGGTGGCAAGGGTGGTGCAGCGGACGCTGTGCTGCTAATGGGATCACGCACCGCCGACGACATGGATATATTATCACCAAACTCGCCAGAGATTTCCGCAGCGTGCTGCTCATCAGATATGTCCAGAGCTGGATTCGATATAGCTGGAACGGTTACCTGCTCCACAATCTCCTGGGCAATCGAGGAGCGTCGACGCTTGCCCATATTCTGCATGACGGATAGCTTGAGAAAGACAGCCTCAAGCGAATCAGCGTTGTACTTTTGTCTCAGATAATTGGGCGATTCCTCTGCCAACATTTTGCCGCCACGCAGCAGACCAATCTGTAATGGGAGGAGACGAAAATCACTTTGTCAAGTAAATTGATTCGGATTTGAGGCAGAAAGTGTCGCCAAGTCAATTAAACTTTTGACTTTGACGTCAACTTGTTCTTGTTCGTGTACTTGAGCGCTCCCATCACCCCATACTCCTCACCTTGTCCTCTTTATTTTCGCTTCCCTCTTCATTTCCCTTGTCCACTTTCACTTAACTTGCGCATTGTCAATTCCATGCTTGTTCTGGGACCAAAAGTTTCTAAGGCTTTTGCACATTGACAGAATTATGCACATCCTGTTGTTGTCCTTTCAAAAGTTTTATTGACTGTCCGCCCACCTTCTGCCGCGCCCCTGCTGTTTCTAATCTCCCCGCCTCTTTATCGCAACGTGCGGAAATTAAGTTAATTGATTTCTGTGTCGCACATGACCAGGCACACAGATAAAGAGAACTAAATGGTATTTGGCAACTTTAGGCCATTGGTCGAGCCACTCCTGGCTGCCTGGCTGACTGACTAGCTAAACTTTGCTGCCTCTTGCACAAAAACTTGGCTAACATCTTTATATAGCCAACTGCTGGCTCATCAATTACAGCGCTCTGGATGGCTTCATTAGGCATGCACATGACTTGCTCTAGCGCCTGCACATGGAAATTCTATGCTAAATATGCCACACAGACACACATTGTATAGATACCCACACACACAAACACACTTGAACTCTTGCTAGTTGCAAAAGTTTTGCTGCTTGATTTAATTCTGTCTTCGGTCTGCCGGAAATCGGTTGTTTCCACTAGCTTCTCCATTGGCTGTTGTATTTGGTAATCCGTCTATTAACTTTCTAATTGAATGCCAATGTAGAACAATGAAATGAACAAACTTCCGAAAGCATGGCAGGCCAATTACACTTTTATCTTCGACGATGCTGATCACAATTTAATATTACCTAACATTTCATATTATTATATACATATGGCACTAAAAGTCATTTGACCGAAAGTTAAACATATTTGCCACAACGATCCTAAACAATTATCTATGTATATGTACCAAATATCATTTGTCTTATCTTTTTTAACCTTTTTAGAAATGTCTTCACTAAATTTACATCAAATTTTTTTTAAATAAAATAAAATACTGTTTAATAAAAATTTAAACAGCCGCAAAAATATTATCCGAAATGCATATTTTTCGATGCAAGTGTATTAAACCTTCGCCAAAATCAACAAAACCTTTCTTTTCTCTTTTTTTATGTACTTATGCAAAAGGAAATTGAAAAATGATGCATGACATGGAAAAAGGGGCAGAACCTTATGCTCTGTTTGCTTTAAGGATATTCCAGGAAAGGGTTGGTCTTATTTGCATATCAAGAAAATGAACTCAAATCCGTAAGAGTGCTCTGATTTGCAGTGCTTTTGCTTAATTTTGCTTTGTTCTTTTTTTAAGTCTATAAAAAAATAGCAGCAATATTATAGAAATAAAATTTCCTGCATTAGACTTCATTCTCTAAGAATCTCTATTGTTGCAATAAAATAACATAGTTGAATTTGTGCATGATTTGGAAAGCAGAAAATTGTATATTTTTATCGAAATATATTCAGCACCTTAAATTTACTGATAGAAAAACATTTTCCCATTTTTTATTACCAATTAAAATGACTTTGGTGTACAAAATAATGACTCTGTCCTTCTCTTTCACTCTTTCACTCTCTCTCTTTCTCTCTTTCTCTCTCTCTCTCTCTCTCTCTCTCTCTCTCTCTCTCTCTCTCATTCTCTCTCTGTTCATCCATTAACTCCTCCTTATTTTAGAACTTCTTGCTAGCACACACATATATTAAAAAGCATTTTGACCCACATCAAAGGCTGCACTACATCATGACAAAATATCAACGCCTGCCATTTGCGTCATTATTAGTGAAAACCCAATGTGGCACCCTAAACACTTAGCACGGGTTGCCTGCAAATGAACCTGTAGCTGAGTCGCAGTGTAGCGTTTTATATGTTTGTACCCTCTTTCTTTTCTTTTGGATTATTTTATTTTATTTTATTTTGTTATAGTACTTCTTTGACAGACATTGCTTCCTAAATTTAATGTCAACGTTGGCTTGGCTCTTGGAAAACTTGTTGGCTAAAACAAAATACGAGGAAACAGGGGCCACAAATCTAAATGGGGGCTGGGAATTTGGAGCGGTGAGGTGTTTTTTGTATTAGTCAGTTGTATTAGCAAGACTTTCTGCTCTAATAAATGAAATCAGGCAGCGGAACATTATTTGATGGATACATTGTTGTTGCGACCAATTTTAGAACCTTCCCGTTCTTTCTCACATCTTGTACCCTGCGCATTTCCAGCAGCGTTAGCAACAATCTAAGCTGTTTGCTGCTACAGTTTCAGTTTCCGAAACTGACTTTTTGCATTTATTTGGTTTTTTAATTTTTGCCAAGTTGCCTTAATAGTTTATGCTGTCTTTTCTGTGTTGCATTTTTATTTCTTTTTGTCGCGTAATTTTCCGCATGTTGGTTTTTAAAATCGAAAAAAAAATACCAACAGTTCTAAAAGGAAAAATTAAGACAATGTCATTCTGGCAGTCTGGGCTGAAAATGCAAACGAACAGTTAAATAATTGCTGATATTGACGAATTACATTTAAAGTGAACCTGTCAAACGCCTTGCATATAATATGTGTGTGAATGTGCTGCCTTTTGTGTCGGCTCTTGTAGGAGTTGTGGTCACGTTGATTGACAGTTTAATACGACATTGCAGTGGCAGTATTATTTTCACACATTAAGCGCCAGTTTCAAGTGAAACGACCAATCACGAATGTTCTCCATCAAAATAATATTAATATTTTATATAACATAAACGTACGGTTTACATAACCATTATATAACCATGAAAATTATATATAGGAAATATTATTTATCAGAGTTTTTCTGTCATTTTTTTCTGAAATAAAAAATACCTTTTTGATCATAGCTTCAGATTGAAAATACAACTTTCAGCAATATTCCGTGAATCCACCACTTTGCGAAATATCTTTTAAATAAAATTAAAATACCTTTGCGAAATAACTTGTTTGATAGCTTCAGTTAATAGCATCGCTTTGATTATCCCTACAGCGAATATTTTATGATTGTACATACATGAAATTTTACAGCAAATCGAAGTACATTATTTTTTTTATAAACTTGCACATAAATATGTAACCGTTATGCATGACATGCAGTACTTATAAAAAAATACTTGATGACTGTAGCTTAAATGAAATGGTAAAAAGAACCGGTCGAAATAGTCCAACTTCATGCTGCTAGGTGTCCATGGATATGTCTCACTCAATCAACACGAGCACCAATTTAGACTAGATATAGGAGTGTTTTTGTGAGAGGCTGTTTGTGTGTGTATATTTATGTGTGAACTCAAGAAATACTCTCACAAGTGTTTTAGTGTCTATGCATACACTCGTATGCTGCCAGCACGCAATTCTGTTGAGTCAACAAATAAAAAAACACAACAAAACAAAAATAAAACTCTTAACAAAAATATAAAAACTGTCCAAGCTCTACTGGGCAGTTGGACAAGTAAATCGCACGACAGCTGAAGTCCAAGAGTGACTTGAAAAATTGGTGAAAAAGTGTGCTACTGCAGGACGACGACTTCTGAGTATTGCGCAACCTGCGGCAGAAACAAAAACGTGGCACAAAAAAAAAGAAGTGACAAAGCTGAAAAAGCAATTTGCTGCCTGGCCATAATACTAGTAGTCAACTCAAGCGTGCACAATCTAAACCGACTGTTGTGTGTGTGTTATTGTTGTGCCTCCTGCGGTTCATGCTGTTCTTGCTGTGAAAGTAAGACACAACACGTGTTCAATATGAGCAATTAAACACTGTCACCAAAGTTGCCAGACAGACAAAAGTCTGGCCGAAAAGTTTGTTGCTAGCCTAGTGCCGCGTTTTCTTTTTGGTTGCTGTTTTTTTTAGGACGCCAAACTTTATAGAACAATTGGCATTAAAGACACATTTCAATTTTCGAAGCGTTGCGGTTTGATTAACCGCAGCCTAAGCCTTCGGTTTCATTGTTTTATGAACTGTGTGGTACGGCTTCAAGTTGCCAGCACGTTTTGAGGCAAACAAAATTGCACAATGATTTTGTTTATTGGCCATAATTCTTTACCGCAATGACACACACACACGAAAAGGGATGTCGTCGCTTTGACAACAGACCCTCTAACAGCTGTTGCACGAGAGGGTCGATTGTCGCGTGCATGTGGCCAGCACCGTTAAGCAGTTGGATAACGAGCTCAAGAGCATATAAGTTGATAAAATAAGTCAGATATATACATATACTTAGCAAGTAAGCTGCTTTACATAATTTAATATGCTTTCGCTGCAAATTGATTTAAATTCAATTTATAAATACTTATATTTTTCCTTAAAATATTGCATTATGTGTGCAAATGTAATAAAGACTTTTTTATCCATTAATCATCGTTTAGTAGGTAAGCTCAGAGTTAAATTGGGAGAATATAAGATATATCTATAAACCAATTTATAGTTTGCCGCTGCAAGAAATACAGAGCAATCAGAAAATTATGAACTTGAACAAAAACTTGTAAGAAATCCGATGTAGAGTTTTTAAGAAATTTCATATAAAGTATCCTGTAAACTTTTATAGTATTTATGTTCAACTGGCATAGGAGATATCACAAAGAAAAGCTATTAAGTCCCTGAAAAACAGTTCAGTTCATGGTAATTTGAACTGTTAGCTATGTTGCTTCGAGCGATCCAGGTATGTATCTAATCAAAGAGTAACTCAAAAAGCCATAAAATGCAAACATGTATCAAATCAAGGCCCCCAAACCAAATGTAACTCGTTTAAGTCTTAATCAAAACCTAAATAAATCCTTGCTTTCCAATATTATATATATTTATATTTCCATCAATCATTCGATTTCATATACATACCTGTCGATTTGTTTCTCTTGTTATTTTTGCTTCTACCACCATCCGCCGCCCATAACTCTTTAAGGTCTTTTTTTAACATCAATCTTAAGACCATGCCTAACTGATATAGTATGTTACTGACTCGGCTTAAGCTCAGCTTCCACAACGACCTGACCAGCGTAAGCGTGTGCCGATTTATTGTTTTATTTGTGTGTCCGTGAGCCTGTGTTTTAGCAAGTACGTACGTGTATGTGTGTGTGTGAGCTCATATCCTGTGCATTTCGCATAAGTATCTGTTGGGCCTATTTTTATATGTTACTGTCTATCTAAGTGTTCATTGTGAAAAGCGTTTGTTGTGTGCGCTTTGTCACGCGTTATTTCTGTACTTTCCACAAGAAACTTTCCCAATGCCATCTTTTTTTTCATATTTTTGCCGGCAATGTCGGTTGGTAGTCGCATAGTTCATTGTCTGCCACACATATTGTCGGGGCCAGCAAATGACTAACGCACACTCCATCTCTTTCGCTCCCGCTAACTGATTATTGTGCGTCGCATTGGCAACATAAATAAATCTGAAGTAAATTTTGCAATGTGTCTCGCTCGGAAATGCCTCGTAAATCGTGCCATGGCCATGGGTCAACAGAACGTTACAGCAGGGCCCAGTGATTGTGTACTTTTTCGACGAGACAGGCACACAGATTTGTTGCAGCTCTCGCGCAGGCAGGATACAAATTTGCCAAGTGACCAGGCAACTTCATCTTCTCACCACCAGCCTTAACAACCACCACGTCCGATGCCCCCAACCAGAAGGAAGCACTTTGTGCCGCGTGTTGACAGCGTACACTTGTGCTTAAGCTTGAGCTGATTAGTGCCATTGGTGCGACAACGTTGGACACTCTCTCTCTCTCTCCCTCATTTTATCTCCCTCGACAGTTGAGCTTTCACCTTTCCCAGCCAGCGTTAGCTGAAGCACATAATATTGCTCATACGCCGCATATTACAAATAGACGTGCAAGCACCCGACTATAAATCAAGTCAGCAAACAATGCATAGGCTCCAAAAAGCCATTGGCACTTGCCTGCCACCCACACAGCACTCCCTTACATTCCACTTTCCACCGCAAAACTTTGTGTGTTATGTATGTGAACTTACCACATCCGCCTGGGCACACTCGTCGATGTAATGTGTGGTAATAATCACAGTAGTTTGATCATTTTTTGTAATATCCACCAAATGATCCCAAATGCTGCAAAAGTGATAAAGAGTTAATCAGTGCAAATCAATTTCGTTTTCCTATATTCCGCAATTTTATATATAATACCAAGCTAAATCGATGCCTTTATATCTAGCTCTTTGAGCTCAACTTTTCGTATTAGCAGTGTCGTAAGAGTTGGATGTGTTGTATGTAAAAGTTTATTGACCGAATATTACATATTTTGAATCAAATAAAATAATTCCGTCTAATTTTTTTAACTTACTTATTTTTTCTTAAAATTATATATATTAAGTTATGTGTGGTCTAACATTTGAAATGCAAACAATGAAAATTCGCGTTAAACGCTAAGATCTAGGTATTTAAAGTGTTTCAATAACGTTACCTACGTAAAATATTTTTATCTTATGCGTACAGCGAATTTTATGTTTTGTATGTTTTCAAACAGTCGTATGACTTTTATATACACTTTTTATAACATATCAGAGAGTCGAATACGAATGAACTTTTGTTTGACTAAATATATAAAAAATTCCGACAGCAATGAAATCGATTCATTTTGCAGCTTACGTTTAAATTCCACCTCATGACACAATTCCTTATTAATACGCACCTCTGACGCAGAACCGGATCCACGCCCACTGTAGGCTCATCCAATATGAGCAGCTCTGGTTCATGGAGCAGAGCAACCGCCAGACTCACACGACGCTGCTGTCCACCGCTCAAATTCTTGACGAATTTCGAGCCATTTGGCATGTTGAGCAATTTGAGCAGAAATTCGGTGCGATCCTCAATGTCGCTGCGGGGCATGGCCGCAATAAGTCCAAAGTACATTAAAGTCTCGCGCATTGTGAACTCCCCATAAAGAGCTATCTCCTGCAAATAGAGGGAATTATGTTATAGACAGAGTAAAAAAACAACACAAAGGCAAATGCTATTCGTTCTCTAATTCCCAGCGCTGCGTCTTTATGACCAACGGGGACTAAAAATATTATTTCGCTTTACCGAAACTAAAAGTTTTGTGCAGCATTTTAAACTTTTATTGTTTTATATTTTTTTGCTGTTCGGACAGTTCTGAGTGTGCTTTTGTTTTATATACATATATATATTTTTATCTTGTATACTGGCTTTTAAAGTTTTATTGCATTTATTTAATTTAGTTACGAGCATACGAAACCAACTCCGGCAAGGCAATAAAAAGCGAATGAAATATTCAGGCAGCTGCCGTTTGACTCACCTGTGGCATGTAGCCAATTCGCGGGCCGGGCACACCGGAACCAGGCGAGCCCGGCCGTCCGCCCAGCACCCAAATTTCACCCGAATTGAGACGCCGTCGTCCAACAATGCAGCTGAGCAGCGTTGTCTTGCCACAGCCAGATGCGCCCAGGAGACCATAGCTGCAAATGGAAGAGTCGAAGAGAGTTGGTAAGTGGAAAGAGTGCTTAATACCCGAAGCTTATATAATAAAATGCATATAGATAAGGCTACATACACGCAGCAGAATGTGAGCTCATATTCGTTCCTATAGCTATGTGCGCGAGACAGGAGCGTTTCAGCTTAACAGTGAGCCCAAATTTACACAGGGACTGTGAGTTTTTGTTTGTTTTATGTTTATCAGATATAAAGTATTGTTATCCGATTCTTTGTACGTGCTAAGCTTACTAAAATGGTATTACGTTAACCAATAAATATTGTATTTAATTTTGTTAAATATTGCAAGGCATTTGGACTTGTTCTGCTTTAATAATTCGATTAAATAATTTTATCAAATTTCGGTTAACTTTTACTGCAAAGCTTATCCATATAAACAGTTTTAGAATTGTTTATGCAATTTTAAAATCAGTAGTTTTATTTACCATTTTTCTTAGTTGTTAGCTTAACATATGTATGTCATTTATTTATATCTGTGAATACATTTTTATACGAACGCTAATATTCAAGCAGCGAGTAGATCATTTGCATATTTTGTATATTCGCAAAATGGTGTTTGATATTTTGTGAAATAAATAAATTGTTATTTTCAATAATCTTTAAAAACATACGAGCTTTGTTTGCAGATTAAACATGCATTTGTGTTTCCGAAAAGGTCACAATAGCAATGTTGAATATTTTGCATGAAGTAAATACTATGTTGTTTATTTTTAATGATACAATTAATTTTGTGTTTTGTGTCAAATAAATTTTTATTTGCTGCTTGCGTATTGATATGTATTTAATATGAAATAAATTTTCAATTTTCTACTCGATAGCGTCAAAGAGCAGACAAATTAAGAGGCTTCATGGAACCCATAAGCATTGTGGCGCCCAATGCAATTTCTTGCTGCCTGATGGGGCACTGGAGCGCATCACTTGGCCCTGTTCGAGGTAGAGGAAGCTCTCGCTGCATTTAACTTGAGTCCTATAAAGCGAGCCGTTCGTTTGTTGGCAAGCCAGACATTTGGACCAAAGGGGGCTTCCAGGCATGCCACAGCTTCAGCCAGGCAGCCAGGCAGACAAATATTTTAAGCACATAAGCACACGCACATACAGTTGCATAGGCACATCACACACACACACACACACACACACTGATGGTGGCGAGTGCTCTACGAAAAGCATCAGGTGAAAAATCAACTGTGAATAGTTTTGGAAAAATATTCAGGTGCAAAAAGTTTCATTGCAGCTCGCGGACCTCCCTTTGCCTTGCTGCATGTCCTTGCTATGTCCTGGCTACTGTGGTATGTGCACCGCTTATCTCGCATGTCTTTTTGTGTATATGTGTGTGTGAATGTGTATGGTCTGTTGCAAAATATATTTAGGGAATGTTTAGCACAGCTTAGAGCAGAGCACAATCCCCCACGCCAACGTTTCACATTTTCATCCAGGCCAACGCCTTCCCTCTTACTACATTTAAGCGGAGCGCGCGCAAGTTTAGAAAATTGTTGGTTTGGCTGTTTGGGATTGGGTTCACTGTGGTATGCAGGCGGCTAGGTTGCTACTGTATATGTGTTAACCCATGAATAACATGCAGGTCAAAGTGACTCCGGAGTGTGCACATGAAAAAGCCACACTTGAATAAGCCAAACCGTGCGCCAAAGGGGTAAATAAGGGCAGAGCTCTGCGCTGGGCAGCTTCAAGCCAGAACACTGTGTAGCCAAACAAAGAGCAACAGCAACAGTAACTACAACAACAGTAGCTTCAGGTAAAACAATAAGCGCAGAGATGATTTAAGCGTTAAAGTTTAAGAGTTGCCAAGTGCATAAATAAAATGGCAAAAAATCTAACTTAAATGTTTCTCAAGTCTACAAAATAGAGTGTATGGAAAATTAATTTTTTTTATTGGTACGCCCTGGCAGAGTGAACATTGCTATAGTCCTGAAGTGAGTTATGCATTGTCCTTAAAAGGAATATGCATGTTTTTATCTAAAAAGCCTTTAACAAGAAAGGAAAAGCATTTTATCTAGTTCCGAACCCTTTTTAAACTAATGTTCGTATTTAATCACATCTCACAATTTATCTTTATTTTCATGTTCCTGTGCTAAATTGTGTAGCTGCTTGCGGCATTAGACATGCAACTGGATATTGCCACACGATTTTCGCATAAATTTCCCGGAATAGAACAAAGCAAATGTCACCGAGCGTTAAATGGGCAAACGTCAAGCTACCACACACAAAAAAATAGTTTAAAAAAGCAGCTAAAATTTTTTGCATTGCTGCAGAAAAAACACCATTTGAAGTCACAAATTACCTGCGGCGTGCGCATATTTTAGCCAGACGCTCTCGCCCTTTATTTTATTTCTTGCACTGCTAACAAACAAACGCAACAACGACAACAATAAGAACAACAACAACAAACAATGCAAAACATCGAATGACGCCAACCGCCGACTAAGTTGATATTGTAAGCCATTAAAGTTTTTTGTGCGCAGCCCTGATGCATTCACATTCACCATGCACTTGGCCAAGTTAAGCATTTCTACCGCAGTGATTGATGATTTTGCCGTTGAATTAGCTTGTGGCATGCTACAGCTACTCACTGCAGCTACAGCTACTGAACTGCAGTGCCTGCCACATGCCTGCGACTGAAATGTTTACTAATTAAATGTGATTTAGCTCGACAAAATTTGTCATTAACTATTGATCCATTGTATTTTAAAGTAATCTCTTTGCTCTCTCTCTTTCTGTGCGATTGTGTGACTGCCTGCCTGTCAGTTTAACTGTCAGTTAGTCACTGTCAGTTCGTCTGAGGTCAAAGTGTCAGCTGATAATTAAATTAAATGTTCTGCTTATTTTGCGCCATATATTTTATTGACTGCAACAAGCACCCCAGCGAAAAACTTTTGCAGTCAACTTAAACAATTACTTGTTTTGTTTGTTGTTGCTGCTATTATTGCTAAGCAGCACATCCATGGCAATTAGAGGCGCGGTAATGCGTACTTAATTAACAAGCTTACTTTGTAGTTTTCCATACAAAATTAAGAGCATTGTTTGGCTGAAGTCTGAATAACCTACATGAGCGACTGCCAAGCTGTTGGCTGTCTAATTAAGCAATAAAGTTTTCTTATAGACAAGTGACTGCATTCGTTCATCCTCGCACAGGAATGCTTAAGTCAATCAAAAGTTTTTCAAGGCTTGAGGCAAAGTTAAAGCAGTTCGACATGTAAGTTTATAAGTTAATAAGTAGTTGGCAAAACTCTAAGATGATTGCAAACTTTTAAATATTTACAGCTGTGCTTAGGCTTTTAAACTCAAAATGCAAAACAGTTTAACCCTTTATTTTAGCAACAGCTGCTGCTTATATGCGTGATTGCCTGACTGTAGCTGTCCGAAAGTACGTCAAAATAATAGCATAGCGCATGGTGTATGCTTGATATTTTTTCAATTAGAGACACAACGCACGTGTCACGCATACGCAATGTGAAACAAAATTCATAAGGCTCATAAAATTCAGAAGGCGTCTTTGCCATTGCGCCTGACCGTATGCTAATAATTAAAACTCGCCAGCACAAAAATAAAGGGGACCACGGAAAACTTATGAAGTATGACTGGCAGTACAGTTGAAATTTACTACTTGCGCAGTTACAGTTACAGGAACAGTTACTCATTCAGTTTGTAATACGTGCTGACCATAATACACACAAAAACAACACTTGACCCCTCGACTTGAGTCATAACAATGACTTTACGTTTTTGAAAGGGCTGTTACAACTGCCAGAGTTGCCACTGTAATAGAAGTAACTGCAACTGTCTGATTTCATGTTGCTGCAGATTTCATAAATTATTTAAACAATTTCGTGAGAAAAAAGAGAGTTGGACTTAAAAAGCATCGCTCGTATGTTATTTGTTTTATACATATTGCTCGCTTTTGTTTGAGTTGGGTCGGCAGAGTCAGCGTTTTTCCAGTTGTGGTCAGTTGGACACAAAAGCAAAATAAAACAAAAATTTTTTAATCCTGATTTACTAGTACATACCCTCAGCAAGTCATTTGATTTAGCATAAATATACTGTTTGTTAAATTTTTTAAATTATTTTTTGATTAATAATAGAACGAATAATAATTCAAAAACGTGCTGTTGTAAAGTATTTATTTATATGTTTTATCGATTGTTTATGTTATGTTATACGGATATATCGTAAGTTAGTAATTAAAGTATCGATGTTAGTATTAAGTGCTATAAAATAAGTGTGATTGTCGCTCTGCCTATTTTCCGGTAGATCTGATGCGATACAGACTGACGCGAAAAGTAATCTCGCGAAATATCACACATCGTGATTTATTAAAAAAAAAATGCAAAATTTGATATTTTCAGTCTAAAAAGTTTTTTAAACAAGTGTTTCCTTGATAATTCTACTTGGCTCATACTACCTCCGATATCCACAATTTAATTACAGAGGGTATGAAAAACCAAACTATTATTTCCAGTTAAATGAAGGAGATGTTGCCCTTGCCCTACACCAGCTCCTGCAATACCCCGCTAACCCCACCACTCACTGGCTGTGTGTGTAAAAATGTATTTGTTTACTTATCTGTCTGTCTGTTGCATATCAGTGACATACGAAGTGCATGTGTATCGTTATGTGCTATTAGTTTAACAATTTGGTTTTCGCCTCAGTAAGGCTTTTGTTTTGGTCAGTCTGTGCCGTCTGTCCGTCTTTCCGATGGGCCATGGTTCCGGGTAGAATTGTACATTGTTTTGACAGTGGACTGTAATATTTAAATAGTTGTCTTGTTTTTTGGGCTTGTAATTAAGTTTGCGTTTTGCGTTTGCTGCCAGCTCGGCCAGTTGGTCAGCTCAAATTGAAAACTCAAATCGAGTTTATAGAGAACTTTAAAAGCGCTACTCTGGATCGTTTGTGAGCGTCGACAACAATTACGAATTTGCAACTTTTTGGACAATATTTGCATGCAGTTACTTAAAGTAATAAAAAAAAAATATATCACAGATTTTCTCAGGGTGAAATTTTTGTCTATTTGCTTCGTTAACCGCACATACAAAAATCCATTCTGCTTCTGAATGTTTGGAAAACTTTGTTTGCTCCGTCTCCCTGCGCATTATGCTAAACTTTTCTGCACAAATTCTTTATTGCTTCTTTTTCTTGCGTTTTGTTTGTCAAATGCAGTGGGGCAATGCCAAAACCAATTACAAAATCCATAGCCGCAGCGAGGGGAAGGCACAAAACCAAAAGTGGGCGTGGGTGCAAAGTTATCTCGCAAACAATTGCAATTTATTAAGCCAAGGGCCAGGCCAGCCAATGCAAGCCAGCCCAAGCAGAGCAGAGCAAAGCAAAGCGAAACGAAAAAAAAGTCAATGTCCAATGTGCTCAGTACCGGCTGTCTTCTAGCATAATTAAAACAAAGTTCAATGCGCCAATTCAGACAGCGAAAACACTCGAAATGAAGAAAAGTAATAAAAGCTGCACTTAGAGATGAGCAAGTGTCAAATGCTAAGAAAATATCTTAAATTACTGAAAAATACTGAGAAAAGAAGCGAATGCAAGCTTGTCAATCTTCTTAAATGTATGTATGCTATCTGTTTTATTATTTTTATAGCCATTTTGATTTGTCTTCAGTTGTAGTAAATAATTCTTTCTTAATACTTATTCAACAATTGAAATGTATCCTTGATTAAATTATTTCAGTGTTTTTCATATAATATGTATTCTGCATAGAGCTTTGTCGTTTTCCTTCAATACCGTATTATATAAAACTGATTTATTCCAGCTCTTATATTAAGCAAAATCCAATTAGTTATATTATCTTTGTAACAACATTAATCCTACACAGGTAATAACTAAATTTTGTTTTCGCACCGGGATTAATTTCTTATAGCCAACGGTCGCATCTCTGTTACCGGAATACCTCATACGTACCATTGCGCGAATTTATTATGCACTGCAGCGTTCGCAACGTGTAATTATGTTGCAATAAGTTGGTCGCCTGGTCAATGAGCAAGCAAGGCGTTAATGCGCGTATTACATATAGTATGTGAGCTGGCACTTCAATTGATAAGAGCGTTGGCAAGGGAATAGTCAGGGGGTACGCAACAAAGACATAGCTAGACAATGGAGTCACTGATTAGTTGTGAATTTACTGCTGATTAAGATGCTTTTAAAAGAAGTTGCCGGCAAATGAACTTTGGCACAACTTTCTGTATGTTGTTTGTTTGACTGTATGTATGTTTGTTTGTATTTCTCAGTGTTAGTTTGCTCTTGTTGTTGTCACAAACTTTTCGTTGAATTGGCAGTTTATGAGAAATTCAAGGACAGCATTAATTTTGCGCACAACTACACTTACACACACAGACAGACACTTGCCACACTTGAAAGTTTGGACACGCGAACTGTAAATATATAAAAATTACATATATATGTTCATAAAGATATGTTTTTTATATAAACTTATATAGTAAATGTCAGAGTGTGAGTCGTTGAGTTTATGCTGAAAACTCAGCAGTAAAAATGTGCAAACAAATCCGAAATGCTGAAACAGCAAGTTTTACGCTTAGCGCAATTTATCACCATGCACGTGGTGGATTTAAACTTAACTCTATTTGTTTTTTTTTTGATCCGAGAGTTTTAATGCCAACAAGCACTAAAATACATATACATATTTGTTTTATAAAAATTAAAAGACTATCGCTAGAAATCAATAGTAATGCAATTAAAAAAAAAAAAAACAATGGCGCTGAAATAATACAGAATGCATGAGAATTGAAGCAAATATTTGTAATTTAATGCACACATTTAACAACTACAGTCGAGCTTCAATTCGACGAACTTTCGTATAACGAAGTTTTCTATCAAACGAAATCATTTCCATACGAATACGAATTTTCTTTTTAACGAATGTTTTCTTGTCCAATTGAGATTCGTTATATGAAAGTTCGACTGTACAATAATCCCATTACGTTCAGCTTCATTACGAACGTATCGAACTGTTCATAACTGGCATATACTGGCATATGCACCCACACATTAACATACATATATCAAAATATTTACCAATGCTTATTCATAGGCACAACCCACTTAATTACAACCTTTTGTTGAAGATATACAAAAGTGCGATTCAAAGCAAATATTTTGACATTCAATGTACTATGTACATAAGTACAGTGCAAAACGTTATTTAAACAATACGAAAATAAAATCACAGTGTACATTGCGCTTTTGTTTTGCCGTGTTTACAGCCTAAATGAAATCATGACAATCAGCTACGATGCAAATTGCATGCCACACGCATAGATTCAGATACAGATACGGATACAGGGCTTTGGATGATGCTGCAACCATATGTCAATTACAGTTTTTTTGATGTCTAAATTGTTGTTGTTGTTTCAGACGCTGCTGTTGCTACTCCAATGGCATGCTAAACCGTTGTCTGTTGCACGCGAACCGTTCGTTGCCTGATTACAAAGCCAAACAGAGAGCAGCAATTTGGTTGTCGCCGCTGATGTTTTACAAATTCGTACAAATTTATTGCGTTCCATATGTATACATATGTTGTATATGTGTGTGGAAGTTTGTGTGTCTGGAACTAGTAGTGTTTGCAATGCAATTAACAATTTAGCGCAAACGGCAACCATTTTGTTATTGAGCCAACTGGCAAATGGTCAAAAGGGTTTGTAGAAGGATCTAAATAAATACGCATATAATGTGAATTTATTTTATGCGCATAATTTCATTTTAATTAGAAATTGCATTAAACTCGCGTACTTAAACAGACATCATCATTATCATTATCATCATCGTCATGGCCATTGCTTTGGGGCATGCAGCAATAAATAAATAAGCTACCAAGTATATTTTAATGGCTAATTTAATTCGCTTTTGTGGCATCTCACACCCTCACATTTTCACATATATTCACCTGCTGTTGCTATTGCTGCATGCATAGAATAAAAAGGCTGCATATAACCTTTAAGCGGAAGTTGCGCATACGCCATGTTGAAAGTAAGGTCAACCCAAATGCCGCCAGGCACTTGATGTTAGTCAACGTAACTAAGCACGTGCACTGCAAGTGTGTATGTGTTTATTGTGGCTACAGAATGTTTAGGCACTAATGAATGGGCCAATAGGCTGAATTTTTCAGTTTCTAGGGTCTGCTGGCAGTTAGTTACATGTAAGTTCTGCACAGTCATAAGATGCTTGCGTCATGTGGCTAAGTTAATTGAAGAGTATGTGTTCAAAATTAAAGTGGCTGCACTGACTTGATGATTGAGCTACCTACAAAACTTAATAAATCAATATACATATATAGTTTTTTAACAGTCATAAAGTTACTAATAGTTTTTTTTTTTTAATATCTAATAAATTTCACCGTAATCTTAAACTTAATGTCTATTGGCTTTAAAATCAGAAATTTAATTGGGCTTGTACCGCATAAATATTTAAGTTGTGCCACACATACTACTATAGATGTCTGTTATTGTAGCGCATTAAATATTGCATAGTCTCGCGAATATAATAAAAGTTGCGCACTGAGGACAAAATTCAGGAAAACAATGTCGCAGCAGCGGCGGAAGCTCTGCTGCGGAGTGTATATGTATGTATGTGTGTGTGTGTTTGTGTGAGTTTGGTTGCTTCACCTATTGCATCTGTGAATGCGTTTGAGTATGCGTGCACCTCGACGCTTAACTTATTAAACGAACACACTCACTTTTAATTACTCACACAGCTGTAGGAAAATACTTAAATATACACACGCACACATGTGCGCTGCTAATTGCGGCCACATGTACCAACACACACACTCATGTAGCCGCAAGCGTGCACAGTTAATGCGCACTTCCGTTTCCGCTGTTATGCCCTGTACTATAGCTATTTTTATAAGCGTCCGTCCCCCGCTGCATCGCATCTCCCTTAATTGTTAGCTGCTAGATGCATGCCCACAACCACCATTTGTTGTTGTTATAGTTGTTGTAGTTGCCGTTGCTGCGGAGTGTAATTGTTAATTTCAACAGTACCTGCCGCAATTTGAAGGATGAACGTCCGAAGCTGTCTGATTGACGGGCAGACTACCGACAACTACCTCCTGCCACATGCCACATGCCGCACGCCGCATAGCCACCGCGCTCAGTCAGTCAGTTTGATGTGCTGCGTTTGCAAATTAACAACATTTTAAGTGCACAACCGCAAAAGGAGAAGAAGAAAAACAAACTGCCAGCACGGATAAACATTGACAGATGCGGGTGCAGCGTGGCGGTAGAAAGATCTGGCTAAAAATGAAGTGCAGCTTAAGCAAATTAAGCGCAAAATCAGAGCAATGACAGCGACAGCAGATAAAGAATGAGAAGAAGCCGTGGTAGTAGCAGCTACAGTAAGTGAAGTTGAAGAAGACGAGTATAGTCTGAGATTTGAGGCAGCTGTCGAGAGTTGAGACAACAAGAATATTATGCAATCATTTAAACATTGAAGAAGAACAGCATATACAAAGGCACAGTCGTAGCAAGCTCAGCAAGCTTGCGTTGCGCTAAAATAAATTGAATTCTTAGACGCCTAATTGCGGCCAGGCACTCAAAAGCCGACTGTCAACGTCCCTGGCACGTAATGTCCTTCACAGGACAGAAGTAATAGCAGCAGCAGCGGCAGTAGAAACGGCTCAGCTTCCCCCCTCTACGGTTTTGTTTCTCACATTTCGATCTGGGTAATTGCTGCTTGAATTTCAATTCACATTCCAATTTGTAATTGCTGAGTTGCGACGACGACGATGACGACCTAACCCGACCCAGAGGACGTAGCCCTGTCACAATGCTTAAATAACTCAAGAATATTCAAATTGTTTAAAAGTCACATAAAAATTAATATTGTTTCAAAAAACAATACTGACGGTTTCCAGATGCAATACCATTTTCAATATATTTTATTAAAATTTTGTGATAAGTAAAATTTTATTCATACTGGAAGAATTAAAGTAAAACATTAAATCGAACATAATAATTACAGTTGAATCCATAATTATATAAACTTATTTTTAAATAAAGATTTAAAGCAATGAATAATTGATTCCACTCCTAAAGGGATAATTTATTCCATTAATTTATTCCATTTGCTTTTGCTATTCGTTCGTGACAACTCTTTAAAAAAATCTAAATACCCACTAAGGAAGCGAATAGAAAATTCATTTCTTGGGCAAACTAATTTTCTATGCCACTTAGCTAAATGATGGCGTGTGCCTTGCCGGCATTTTTGGTCGATTTTCAAACAACATTCAATCAATTAATTATTGTTTTATGCAGCTTTCAATCCTTCAAACAGCCGCACTGAGCGAAGGCAACGAGCAAAGCAAAATGGGCGCACACTATACAATTAATTCGCCATTATGTTGGCACTGGGCTGTGCGCCATTTTTAGTCGATTTCCATTAGAGACTCTCGTTGCGGCCTTGACTACCGTTCGTCACTCACTTGACGCTTCAATTGGCCGCGTCCAACTGAACAGCCTTCTGTTGCCTAATTTGACTAATAAGCCTGGCTATTGCAACGGCTGTTGAACTTCCGTTTAACAACCTCCAGACAGTGTTGGCTTAGCCAAAGGGGCCACTTTGGTAATTATATGCCACAACAGTTGGGGCATTGAAGCGTCTGCGAGCCGCAGGCTTCAAGTACGGTTACGGACACCATCCTTTGTCAGTGTTTGCCCTTTATCATTAGGCTTTGCTTCATTCTTGCTTTGCCTTCTTGTTCCGTTGCGTGTTGCGCTTTCTCTTATTGGTTAATCATTAGCCATAAAGATTTTAATTTCCGCTTTTTAATAGGCAAGCAAGCATTTTGGTTGCTCTGGCGTTGAGACATTGCTTGTTGAACTTCTGTTTGCCTTTTGAATGTTATAGGAAAATAAAGCCCAAGTCCTAATTGCTTTGCTTTTGCAAGCCGCACAAAAGTTTGTAGGCCACACAAACTTCTTAATCTTTCAGAACTTAAGCAGCCGAGAAATCGATGCGACAGCTCCAGAAATTAAATCAGTTCAAGGACATTCAGTACTTGTCAAATACATAATCAAACACTAAGAACTATGAGTGTATGTAGTTGTCAGTTAGTTCATTTTAATAATTCAATTGTACTGTACATTGCATACAAAAACCAGCCAGAAGTAGGCGGTAAAATGGGCATGGCTAATCATTAAGCCAGTCAGATTGTTACTAGCATTTGAATTATATGCCTACAGAAAGTAGCCATTGTAAATCACTCAATAATTTACAAGGGAGGAAGGGAGAGAGAAAAGGGAATGTACGGCAGAGTGAGAGAATAATTCAAGCTCAACAAATTGCTCAACCCTGAAGTACTTAATAATTTGAGTAGCCCGAACAGATACCGATACAAATTGGTGTAAGTAGTACCTTGATTGTATAGCAGTAAGAACCAAGTTTACTTACGCAAATGGGACTAATTTGAAAGGTGTTTCCACTGACAAACAACAAAAATAACAACAAAAATAGCAATATTGATTTACACTGAATTCAAGTAAATGCCAAGTTGTTTGATTGCCTTATAGTATATACAATTATCAGGCATATAGTATATCGTGTGGCTGTAATTAGTGGCATACGACCGCGATGTTGACCTCAAATAAATATAAAATGCTCAATTAGCTGTGAATTGTTCTAAGAATTTTATTTATGACATATGTATATCGTACTAATGTATCTCTAACTGACTCTTTGACTTCGCTCAATCAGTGAAATCATTGGGTACAAATGGGCAGTTTGCTTGTTATGTATCTAATTGCTGGCTCTACTCCACACACGCTCAATTGACTGCAACTAATAAGCATACTAACAAACACTTAACAAAACGAACAGACAACTAGCATTGCCTAGCGAGCGTCAGAGAAAGAAAGAGTGAGAGCGAGTTCCAGTGAAGGTAAGGGCTAACAGTGGTAATCTATATTGCATGCATATACAATTTATAAAACTGTCATCATGTTCACGTTATATTTTTGTTCTTAGTTGTCACATGGTGTGTATCTACTAACAGCTGTAATAGCCAAATTCATATTTTCTTTCATTCCTGCATTGCAAAGTGTTTTAAATTTATGTTTTCGTCTTTGTTTCAGATTCCTTAAGGTATTATTATTTGGTTATTTGAACTATTCTCTTTTGTCCTTATCTTTATGTCTGACAACTTAATTTTTTGCCTCAACTGTCTTACATAATCCCTTCTGTCATCCATACGTTGCTTCAAGCCGAAATGAACAACATGCTTGCACCACTGTAAAACTTCTTATTAATGGAAAGCAATCAGGTCCAAGAACTCTGCGCAAATGTTGCATGAGTGTTTTTAATAACCCATAATTTGTTCTCGCAAAACTTTGTTTCCTTTTAGTTAATTGTAAGTCACACTATATAGAATAATGTACTTGAATGTCAGTTCTTCACTATTACATACTTATATACGTTGATACGTTCATAAGGCAGTCGACGTCTGTTATTAATATACAACAACAACAACAACAAAATGCTCGAGCAAGGAGACTATAATAATTATCGTAATGCTGATGTCAACATCAAAAGTCTCCGTAGGTAACGAAATAATTAGTGACAGCATTGGAGCTGCTTTAATTATTTATTAATTTCATGTCAATTAAACGGTAAATTAGATGTATACGGGTGTTGAAAATCTCAGGTCGTTTGATAATCTCTTGTATGGCCTGTTTATTGTGTGTGCGCGCTCAATTTGGTCTGACTCATGCACCATTAATTGGCCATTTTCATGGTTTGTGCAATATATATACTCTTATTGTACAGGCCGAACCGAGGTACAACCAAAAAAGGGTCACGTTCTGCGTTTTCTGGTCGAAAAGCCCCACTCGAGAGCAGTGGATGCCCCTTCCCATCGTGCGCCTTGTTGTGACCCCTCTCAGCGACCAATTATACCTAAACAGCTTTAATTTAATTTGTGCCTCACTGCAAACCACCCTTTACGAGCTGCCCGGGGAAGGATTGGGCAGTCAAGAACAATGGCGCGGATGTAATGTTCGCATTATGCTCGTTCACAAATTGTAAGCAGCCATTATGTTTCTTCATGTTGCTGCCACTATGTGTGCCTGTTTGTGTGCGCATGTGTGTGTGTGTTTGTGTGTTTTCAGCAATGTAATGCCCGTGGACCTACCCAAACCAAACATAAACAGGCCTGGTTGGTGCCCAGACCACAGTTGGTCGCTACGTCCCTTTTGCCTGCGTTTAAAATGGTTCAGCACTCGTATTTTTCATTGTTCCGGTCGCCTCTGAGAGCTCTGTCGTACGTCAAACGGGCAACGTGATGCCTTTGTTGTTGTTCATTTTGTTAGTTGTTATTCGTTTTTGTTTGTTTTTACTGCTGTTGACCATGGCCATGCAGTGGTCTTACCTACCTGGCATGTTACTTTGAGCCACAGTTAAGTTAACTCTTAACGAGAGACCAAGTGCAATGCTAAATAACAGCAAAGCCTTTAACTATGTATGTGAAAGGCACAAATTTCCGCCATTTATCAAGTTAACGGCTGCTGCAGTCTTGACGCAGTTCGTTCTCTTTGTAGATATATTGCTGACAGCCTAAGCTAGTCACATTCGCATTATTTATTGCTTGCATAGTCTTAACTATATCTCCTTATGACATTTCTAAACGTTTTTCTTAACATATTTCATTTTCTTAATGTATCCAATCAGAAAAACAGCCCAAGTTTCAAATCAATTACAATAATTGAATGAAACCTCTATTTTTTGGCAGCCACATTTCACAATTTCCCAGCAACCATTTTCAATTTGAGCGAAATGTATTTATAAATCATGTCCAAAAGGTCATTACCTCAGAAATTACATGGCAATCAATGGGCTGGCCTACAGATTGTGGTCAACTTGATCCATGTCCATGCCAAGAAGCAACAAGTAAAAACAACACACAACGCACTTGTAGTTCGATTACCAAATGCTAGCCAGACAGTACAAAGTACAAAGAAAATTCAACTATTAATTGCTCTTTAAAAAATGTTATAATTAAAATGTGGAGCAACTTAAACTGATTTTTCAAATAGCAACAAGATACACTTTGCGAGAAAAGTACATTATAAAATTGATTGAGAAATATTTTCTTCTTACGCCCTTGCATATAGGGTATACAAAAAGTTACTTTTACAATGCCTTTGCGTTAAATCACTAAAAGGATATTTTGCCGTTGAGTTATCTAGACGAATTGCAGACCCTAGATTCACTGATGTGGTCATATTTTGTGGTCTGCTTTAGTAGAGTTATTCACTCAATGTTTTCATTGTGGGCAACATTGACTTAAATATTAAATTCCTGATGCCTAATTTGCCACATCGAAAGTATTTTATATCCCGGTATGATGTTTTGTCAATTTATTGTGAGTATGTAATGTGTGTGTGTGTTTGTATTTGTTGAATTATTATTTCACTTCATGTTAAATGTCTGTAATTCCTCAAGTCGTTAGCCATGAAATCAGCCAAGTGCAATATACAATCTCATCAAATGTGAACTGGCTCTTTAATTACGGATAAGTAATTGCTTTTGTTTCGCGGCATTTAGCTTGTGCTTTATCATAAGTAAATTACACAGTCCAATGGTTAAACTTACTCAAATGAATTTCTATTTTGGTTTATATTACAATTTCGTTTTATAAAAGCACAGCTTGTAGATCTTTTTGTTTTGGTCAAAGTTTAAAATGAGAATAGCTCAATCGCTAATCTAGTTATATGAGGTAAACACATAAATATAAAAACGATTTCACTGGGAACAACATTTTGTGTGTTAATCACAGATTATATTGTGGCTGACTATAATTTAATACATTAAATATGCCATGCATGTTTTATTTAACTTATTTTGTAACTATCCACCAAAACAAGTTGTTTTCCAAGGCCCTTTTAAGTTTGTCAAGCACTCTTAAATAATTTATTTCTCTTTTTAAATCCTTTATATATGTCGATGTCTGCCACTTATCAGCAGACAGAATATTTATTCCTTTCTCTATTTTTCAGAGTCAGTGGAATTTTTATTGGGTCATCGCTAACTGGTTGTCGTTATTCAATTAAAAACCAGCCGACTGACTATTTATTTCAGCAAATCAAGTGCACGCCGAATCAAGGACTATAAATTTGCCTCTATTGATGGCTTGGCTGAAAACAAAAAAGCCGCGTAGTTTCTGTATACTATGCGTAGTATTTATGCGTGAATAGCGTAATTTATATGCGAGTTTTGGTAGGCCACAGAACAACACTTCAGCACACATTCCAAAGTGCTTAGTGTCTACGCTTGTCTTGTTTATCTGTGTGCATAAATATACATTTGATTTTTGGTGTCTGCTTGTGGCCTACATCCAAAATATAAAAACAATATAATTCATTGCAAATAAAGCAAGCAACATACATTTATATATCACTGTGGCTGCCGTCAAACGCCAATGACAGCAGTCAGAGATGGCGTTGCTGATATATCCGGCTCGGTCTGGGGGCGACTTCCCTTCCGGACCCGCCACCCGAAAAATAAACCCGTAGAAGATACAACAAACAAATGTCAGTAAACAGACACAGATACACAAATATAGACTGGAACTGAGCCGCGTCTGCAAAAGCGCTTGAAACTTTTAGGCTTTTTGGGTTTTCACAATCGTCTTTTCTTCAGTTCTTTTTTTTACACAACACAAATCTTGGCCTAGGGAGCAACGGACAGCTGAGAGGGAGAACAAACTCCAGTTGGGCCAGCTGGGTCGATATATTCTGTGCAAAATCTTCTTGTTCACACCAAAGCGCCGCTGACAGTTTTTCGTTTTCATTTCGTATTTTCTTCTTTTGGTTTCTTTTTTTTACTGTCGGCTTTTGATTGTCTGCCTGTAAGAGGCATGCAATTTTATTTTGTTGGTGTTTACTCTGAAAGTGGCCGCGACAACGCGTTGACTTTTATATTGTTTTGTTTTTTTTTTTATTTCTCACAGATTTGTTCGACAGTCTGTCAGTCAGTCTGCGTAACTGTCAGTCGATCTGTCTGTCAGTCAGTCAATGCGTCAGTCTGTGTTGTTAGTTGTGTGTGAAATATCACGCCAAATCAGCACTTCACCTCCAAGGCTGTCGCTTCGATGATTTCATGGTCAAACTTTTATGTGCGCGACTGCGTTCATTCATGTTTTTGCTGTTGGCTATTGCATCGTAAGTCTGGCAAGTCTCTCTCTCTCTCACTCTCCTTCTCGGAACTCAAGCTGCGGTTTGTGTCTTGTCTACAAAACTGGTTTCGGATACAAGATGCTGTTGCTGCTGCTGCTGTGACGTTTTTTTTCTTACTGGGCAAACGTTTGGTTAAATCATACTCACACACACGCACATTGACGTAACTTTATCTTTGTGTGTTAATTTGGCTGTTGTCTATGTTGTGACATTGACCCACTTACCGTTTGTCGACGTCGGTTCATCGTCGATTTTAGTTTCAACTTCATTTTCATCGCCTCATTTGCTGCTTGGCAACGCCAAATCAACAGCATTTCGAGTGTTTTTCGGTCAATAACATTTTACAGCAAACATATACGTAATTCGCGCACACCACTTAATCCCGCGCGCACACACACTCTCACGCAGACCACCCACGTGGCTCACAAATTGAATAATCATTAGCATTTTGTTGCTATTGAAGCTGGAAACATTGCAACGTTGCAAGTAGGAAGCCCACAACTGTCCACTAAACCCCCTTTTATTTGCATACAAGAGTTAAAAATTTCGGGCTGCATTGCGCTTTCGATCGATCCATCTAATTTTTCATTATTAATTGCATTTTATGCTCTGCAAATGCTACGAAAACTATTGGTTCAAATGTCATTACTTATTGTATTGGACAACTATAACGTAACTCCATGAACTGGATATGCATTTTAAGTTATTGCTACGGTCTTACAATCGAACTTCATAATTTTAAATGAAAATATTATAGCTTCAAGCATTCAAGCTTAATATGCTAATAAATGTGTAAGATGGGTTATATCTTGCCAAGATTAAACATCATTTTATAAAAATATAACAGAGCTAAAAATATTTTCTTACCAATCCCTAACATTTAACACAAATTATTTGTTATGAGCTTTTAAATAATGTCTTATGCAAATATTAACAACCATACTCTTATTTATTTCCTAATTTTCAACTCTATTTTCAATTATTTTACTAGCTTCCAAGATATTGCTTATTATTTATTATTCATTATTTGCTTATTTAAATCAATATTTCTAGTTATATTTATTGGTACTTACATGGAACCTTTTGGCACTGTCATATTGAGGCCGTCGAGAACGATATTTGGATTCTTGCCACCGCCATACATTTTATGGGCGCGTCTCACACAAACCGCCTGTTGTCGCCGCGTCGCCAACGTCGATGGCTGTGACATGAAG
The DNA here is from genome assembly GCA_018901835.1 of Scaptomyza graminum. Taxonomy (NCBI): domain Eukaryota; kingdom Metazoa; phylum Arthropoda; class Insecta; order Diptera; family Drosophilidae; genus Scaptomyza; species Scaptomyza graminum. Next base: position 2,132,724 of record JAEIFL010000302.1, read on the forward strand.
AGGCGACGTCGGGCGGCCAAGTCCATATCGCTGTTTGCAGCGGTTGCAGCTGCAACTGGCGCCGTTGGTGGCACTCCATCGGCTTCGGCGTCCATGTTTCGGATTGTTGCTATTGCTGTTGGCTGCAAATTTCGAATAAAAATCGATTGTGTGAATATTTATGTGTCTATGAAAATTGAAAAAAAAAAATAAAATATATTTATAAAAAGGAAAACTCAAATTGGCAAACGTTTTGCTGCTTTTGCTGTGCATTGACAAGGAAAGCAAATCGATATTTGCAAATATAGTAAACATTTATAGTGAATATAGTATGACATGACCCACGCAGCAAGTCGCGTAAATGGAAGCAACTCCAACGATGCATCGATGCTGTCACTATGCGTCTAACTCGGCAAATTTCTAACGATTGCCGTTCTTGTCACTATTTTTTTAGTGGCTATTCTTTTTTTTTTTTTTTGTGTTGTCTGTCCGCTTCTTCTGCTTTTACTGTTACTGTTGGTGCAGTTGTTTCACAGTTGATTAAACCAATTTTTGTATATGGCCAAGCTATTGGCCATTGCCAGTGATGGATATTGCTGCCATGTATTGGCAGCTCAAACTTGTTCGGCTATTGCCAATTTTCTAGCAGCCAATGCTGAATGAAATTTTCAAAATGGCGCTCCAACCAGCTGGCGCTGAACTTCTGACGGGTTAACTGGCTAAAATCGCTCGAGTTTTTGCCCTCTTTATTTCCATTTGCAGTTTCATTTGAAGTTGACATTTAGCTAATCGAAAATGCAGCAAACAATTTGTGAATTGCCGCTAAAGTTTTGCAATTATTCCTCATGACAAAAGGGAACAAAGAAAATATATAAAAAAAACACAAAGAATAGGATGAAAAATAAAATAAATAAATAAATAGAGTAACGTAAGCTCCGTTTCATTTATTGATTTACTTCGCACTAACAATGGGCTGGCCAAAAAAAAACAAAAATAAGCATAACGGCAACATCAGCAAATAACTAACCAAAAGTAAACAACAACTGACGCCTTGTGGGTTTGGTGGGGTATTCCTCTGTTTTGCTTCTTCTTTTTTTTTTGGTAGAAAGTAAAGGAGTGGGATGTGGGAAGGCCAGCAAGAAATAAACTTTCTTGATAAATGACTTCAATGTAATTAATTTCTGCTCAGCTCGCTTGCACTGCTGCTGGCAAAATTGTAAGCACAAGTGTTTGCCTGGGCGGTCGAGTTGTTCGATGGGTGTGCGTGGATGGGTACGAAACCCAGTTTTGTTTGTGGTAGTGCTAGGGGGGAGCAAAGTGGAGCTGTAAGCTCATGAGCAATGGCCTGGCCAAATGCTGTCACTGCAAATGTTCAGTTGGTAACTACGAGCAGAGTCTTCCTGCCATTCTGTCTGTGTCTGCTTATGTGTCCGCCTGTCGGTCTGTCTGTGTGTGGTAATACAAGTCAGAAATAGCCCCGCAGCATTTCAATTACGAAATATTGTTTAAGCATGTAAGTCGCTTGCTGTTTGCACCAACTTATTGTTGGCCACATATGATAAGCTGAGCTGGAAGCTAAAAATGCTGAGAATTCTATTTATTCTATCCCATTTTGAAATAATTACGTTATCAACAGCCATAAGTCATTAAGCTTTAAAGAGGATAAAGTTAATTCTTAATCAAAATAATGTACGAGTATACAGCACTTTTAATGGCAAATCTCGATGATATAATTCCATCTCAGGGCTTAATAGACGTATGATATTTCTGGGCCATTTTTTTAACATCTGGCACTTTTAATGCAAATTTAAAGAAACTTTTCTTTGCCAATTTCTGCTGCATTCGCTCATACAATAAAGTAAATTATAAATAAAATACTTATTTCAATTGGCTTTTACAAAATGAACAACATCATTCGTTTCCGTTATTACACTACTTAGTTTTTCGAAAACAAAGCCTTTGTTAATCAGATTTTATAAATATTTTAATACAACTTGTAGTGCAAAACCACACCACAATTTTGGTAAGCCAAGACAGTCTTTAATTGAATTTGCATGCTGCTCACAAAATAACCGCTGACCCGCGTCACCTCATCTCCTTCCCTTGTGGTGCTGCATCCACTTGCCAAATGCCTCTAATTAAAACTTTATTTATCTTTTGCTAGCAGGATCTAAGTGCTAGCTTGGCTGATTGGCTCCAGTTGGGAGCACCGGACATTTTGGTCACCACAGAAACCACAAATTTAATCAAACAACTGTAAAACTAAGTTCACACACGCACACATGCACATTCCATAAGCAAAGATAACAACTACCTTGGCCAAATCCCAACAAATCAACAAACAAACAAACACGTACGAAAATTCTTTGAGTGCTTGCAAATTGTAGAAACAACAGAAAAAGTTGTATGCAATAATTTGAAGAAAAAAAGTTGAAACACAGAAAAAAAGGTGTTGGCAAACTACAAGTGTATCTAAACATACAAAAGTATCTTTCATTGTAATAAAGCGGCTAACGGCACGTGAACAATTTCAAAGCAACCAACCAGGTCGGCACTTTATTTTTTTTTGGTTACGGTAAATCTTTTTTAAAGTTTTCACGTGCCTCGGCGTAAATGTTTCCATATCTGGTATCGCCAGCACAGATTTGTATCCTGTTCTTTATAATCTTTATGGATGTCGGAGCAGGGGGATGTGGCTTCAACGGAACAGGTGCCAACTTGGCAGGCAGGTAAAAGGGAAATAAATAAAATCACACACAAGGCTTAAGAAGGAGAAGCAGGAGTAGGTCGAAGCGGATGCCTCAGCTGTGCGCATGCATGAAAAGTAAAATATGTTTATAAATAAAATACAAAACATATACAATCACACACACACACACGGACATACTCGAAAAAAGACACTTACACACACGTACACACACAAACACACCGAAAAAGTTTGAAGTTCAGCAACATAAAGAAGTGCAAATTGTTGCGTGCTGCGATTGTATCTATCGATTGCGAGCGCACAAAGGTATTTCCTGCCAACAAATATAAATGCCACAATAAAACGTAATACAACAACAACAAAACAGGCGCGACAAAAAAAATAAACTCTCAAGATTTTGTTTTTTTTGTATTGCTTGTAAAAAGTTATAAAATGAAATGATTATCTGGTGCCTAACGTTTGTCTAGCCTTAGAAAAACATCAGTATATACGCCTACAAACACAAACAAACAAACACATACATAAGTTATGGTTTTGGTGTGTCTTTGGAGTGTATTCAATGTCTATGAGAAAAGCTGACTTGCCAGGTAAATAAGTTAGTGCCGAAACTCGTCGTCGGCATTGTTTATTGCAATGCGAGTCACATATTTGTTCAGCGTTTGGTTTAGTGCATTTATATGATGTCTGCCACACATACAAATATAGTATTTGTATAGGATATATTATGTGATACGCAGTGATCTGAGCGTTTAATGGTGTCAAACAGTAAATTTTTATCGCCTGCATAAAGTTTAGTGCACATTGAGATGTTAACCGTGACCTAATCGTGTCACAGTTCAAACAAGAGATTCTTTGAAAGGTATTAAATATAAAAGTTTTGGAAAATGATTGATCTATGTGGTAATACATTAAATATTACTTTACATATCGATGTACAATATTTTCGAACACGGGCAAAACAAGTTTGGGTTTTTGTTGTGATTAAAAATAAAACCTGTTATTCTAATTATTTACTCCATTTAATTATAAAACTTATGCAACTTATATGCAGTCATTAGGCATAATATAAATAAATAAATTTCTACACTTAAAACACTATTGTCGCTCACAACTAGAAGTCTATTGGATTATTCTGCATAAAGCGTTTCAAGAACTAGGCTCCATTAGCTGCTTGAATGCATCGTTTGATTGCTATGAAAACTTGGCTTAGTCTCTCTAAATGCTTTGTTATCGTGTTCATAACTACTCACAGTTTAAGGCAGATACATATATAAAATGGGTCAATGGCTCTTCTCGGCACACACTTGCCGAGCAAGTTCATTTACATATAAATCGCATTTGATGTGCTGAGAACGAGAGCCAAGCAACTAGAACCAACAACAATGTCTGCCTTACAAAAGTCACTTTTCGCAGCGTAATAAATATTTATATTTATTTTTGTACACACACAAAGCTTTTGTACTGTTCTGTATTCCCTCATTTCACACTCTCCTTCCTACTGTCCGTGCAGTTCGGTTAGATTTTGTTGGGCAAAAACAAAATAAGTACAAAATTTTACGCTCAATAAATTTAACAGCAAAAATTTGCCGGCCAGTGCCAAAAAATGCGCTCATGTGTTAGTAATGGTCGAATTTTAGAAACGCGCACAAACACACACAACTAAAATGTCTATAATAGTTAGCAAATAATTTGCAACATCTCTCCATATTTAATATGCCGATGTTAAGGGCAAAGAGTAACAAAATATTTTTGGATATAATAGTAAAAGGTTTTGAATATTTTTCAAGTGAGCCTCTAATTTAATTTTGGCTTCAACGAAATATATGTATTATTATAGAAGGAAATGCAAGAATTTGCATGTGGCAACAAAAGTGTATGCGTTTCAATTTTATTTCTATTGCATTCCCTAAACACAAAGCTACATGAACGCATGAAATGCTTAGTAAAAGGTAAACATAGAAACCCAGCTGCAAAAAACAATTCAAAAATTCCGCATACACTTGCAGGGCAGTTATATTTTTCATAAAATGTAGACTGTAGACCAATGAAACATAACAGACGCACAAGTGAAAATACATACACTAAGATATATGTATATATGTTTGTGTATGTATGTGTGAGTGTGAAGATTATTTGTTTGGTTCGTTTTGGGTTTTAGGGCTTTTGTGGGTTGGTCGTTTGCCAAGCACATTTGTATTTAATGAAGCCTATTTTTTCTGTTTTATGGTGTGTTTTGTATTCTAGTATGAGAGCCGCAATTATTACGAGCCATTAGTTAGTAAATAATCATCGAAGCTTTGTTACGCGGATGCTTTCTATGAGATTTACGAGTAAATAATTTAGGTAATTGATTTTGAGGGAAACAGTTAAGTAAGTTAAGTTAAACTGATATTTTTCTTTTCTCTTACAGTTAGTTAGTAGATTTTACTGTCAGATTTTAATTTATATTTTTAATCGCTTTAAATTCATAATCAAATCTATATATTTTAAAATCAATGCCACTTTTCGTTGTAAGTTTTTCACTCAAGAACGGGCTCACCTATCCAAACCAAATGTTTTGGCTTTGTTCGGACTATTTAGTAGATGGTTTGTGTGAAGTTTGCACAAAATCGGTCGAGCGGCTCTTCTCTTATCACAATAAATTTGATGTTGCTCTCAAATTGAAACTTTTATTAATAGCTTTGTGTTTATTTTTCTTAAACATATTGTTGAGAGCATTCTTACAAACGGTGAGTCCTGAATAGTTCAAATTTTCTGCGTTTCTTTATTTGAAAAAACATATTGTGTACATACGGTTTTTTTTTATTTCTATTATTGTATTAAGTAAAAATGCCACGACTCCGAGCAAATATTGGAAAAACAAAAAATATTGTATATCCGAATGTATTGGATTAAGTTTTAAAATAGCTAGCAATTAATATATTTTTTTTTTCTGAATAAATGAATTTGGTGTTCCAATGCAATTTTGTATTTTAAATTAATTTTTATACGTAGCGAAGCACGTACCGAGCAGCTAGTATTTCATAAGACTTCAAAGCAAAGCTCTTAACAAAAACATCAAAGGGCTATGCATGCATTGCCAGAGCATATACCCAGTAAGTATAAAGCGGGTATAAACATTTACTTATGTTGCAGTCTTATCACAGCACTATGGGGAATTTAGCCAAATAACTGGCATTAAGTCATTTTTTGAAAGTTCTAAAATTACGAATAGTTAATGAAAATCTGTTATAAAAACATTGATCTTTAATGTTGCGTAACAGAAATGTTAAGTTAACATACCTCTGTTAAGTTTTTAACACTTGAAGTCCGCGGTTAATGTAGTATGTGCACAGTTATGCTTGCACATTATCTCCTAGTCGACCAGTCTCTTTTGAAGCATTCTTGTTTCATGGTTGGCAACATTTTGCACAGCTATATTGGTTAAGCCATTTCAATATAGCGCTGCAAAACAGTTAGCGTATTGTTGTTACATTCCCATCTTGCCACCCTCAACACCCTTACCGTCATCGCACACATACACCAACGAACATATCGTTTTCATTACCCGTAGCACACTTTAATGCGTTTTGAGCTTTGGCGCAACATTGTTAACTCTGCGTGTTATTTTCTGATTGCGAATATCACGGAAATACACTGCGCACAATTCAAACAACTCGTTACAGCTCAAGTAATTGGAGAAAAAATATATAATTAATTTGCATAGTTTTCCAATTTGTTTTATTACACTCGTATGCAAATGCAGCTGTCAAAACGCTATTAATCACATTCGGGCTTGTAATTGCTTGTTATTTTTGTACAATGTACTACTTGCAATGTATTTTGAATTACCTTCTGCCTCTCCCTGACTCAGCGTTGTTAATTGAAAATTGTGAATTCAAAATTCTAGTTTGTAGCCAAATAAGCCATCACCATTACAAGTCCAATTGCTATTTCTGCAATATAGGCAAGCGACGCATGAGACACATTCGCACTTGGTCAGCCTTGCGAAAAATTGCCCATGAGCTTTATGAATCCGGCTAGGTGAATTACTAAAAGAAGGAGCATGCATTAAAAATAATTTTAAATCCAATTTAGAATATGCTACTAAAAATTAATGCAATGCAGTTACTTTTAGAATCAATTTAAAATTAACCGTTTGCGTTTTCCTCGATTCCTGTTTAAAAATGTGTAAAAAAGGCCTGATCGCAAAAGGGTCCGGGTGTCAAAGAAGTTGCGTTCATACAGACTGACACCATTACGGACATTGCACAAAACCAATATACTCTTTACCTATATGTATGTAACGAAATGAGTAAAAACTTTTTATTGTGTCTATTAGTTGGTTTAATTTAAATTCAATTTACCCAATAGTCACCGTGTCTGTACCGATTAAGTATACAGATTCAGTAGTATAAACTAGATAAATATTTTCTCTAATATTCCTTAACTCTATTCAAAGTAATTATTCCTTAAATTTATTAAAATTAATATTCTATAATTACTGTTGACCCTATTCAAATAATTGATGAATAACTTGTAAAATTTTTGTTATATGCATGTTTTTCATATAAATTTTCCATATTTGAACTAACATGCAGCTTACAATTATTTTTACTATGGTCATTAGCGATCAGACTATGTGTTCGCTATAAAATTACATATAATAGCACTAAATTACAAATGTAGTGCTGAGGTTAAGAATCTAAACACCAACAATATACGTCAGTAGTAACCTTGTTGCTGTTTAACTTTAGAACTTGTAACTTTCAATCGAAAAAACGCAACTTAACTTAGCTTGTTAGTTAGTTTGACCGAGTAAGTGATAGGTGCACTTTGAGTTTCTAAAATTAGCAGCTTACTGTCAATTATTGGCTTTGTTCGGCTGAGGATTAAACAGCTTACGCATCGACTTTGAGCGCCGGCACTCGAGAGAGTCAGAGACATGAGAGCTTGTTTAGCTCAGGGGCATGTCAAGGAATGTGCATCCTCAATAGTGTGGACCCCAAGTAAACAGTAAACATGTATACATTGGGGGAAAAACAGGCAGTTTCATTGCACTGACTAGTTACTAAGTGTTATAAGTGTGTCGAACCGGTTTGCTAATCAATGTGCCCATAAGAGAACTGTCATCAAACAAATTCCCGCAAAGGTCGCGCTTTGATTGCATAGTTTCGATAAAAATAAATAATCAAGCTGGCTAGTCACCACAGTGATAGCTTATAACTTAAATACATACTACATGAGTCGACAGTTGCCGCCTAAACTTGACAGTGATCATATACGAATGTATATTTTTTAACATTGTTTATCCAACAAATCGAAGTGTAAGTGTGTGTGTGTGTGAAAACAATGACAACAACGTCAGCAATGTCGCATCTAGTATGCAAATGATTGCAGCTTTGTCTATTACAAAATGGCATGTTATTTATACGTATATTAGAAATTAAATCAAATTGTGGCCACCCTCTTCTCCACTCACCACCTGTCTTTATGTGTGAGCAGTTGGGCTATTGTCTATTCATAAATTTTGCTAGCAAGAAATTCAATCTTGTTTGCGCAATCCATGTTAAATTGGCTAGGGTCAGTTTGGCAAACGTTTGAGCTCGCTTTCTCTTTCTCTGCATTCTTTCTTACTCTTTCGTATATTTCGAGCTCTAACATTAACCTTGTCACGCCCACACACACACAGATACAAACAATAAACAAATCAGGCACATCAGGATAGAAAACAGAAAAGATAGAGGGCCACAAAGTAGTGACTGAGCTTAGACTAAATTCGATTCTGATACTTTAAATATCGCCTTGCATACATATATTCTACAATATCAGTAATGAACTACTGGTGTAATTGATATATTTGAAAAGTAATCAAAGTGCAAATTATTCTAATTGTATTTCATTGATTATTTGTCAATTAAAGTTCGAATTATAATCTATTCTTGCTAAAAAAAAAAAACACGTTCTCCTAATAGCTTATTGCCAATTCAAGTTAAGGTTCTAGGTCTCTAATTGCAATAGACAATAAACTGATTTGAAAATTGATTGCTGCTTGAAAAAGGAACTTTGATCGTGTTACAAATTATCTTAATATACATTTAATTGTTTTTTTTACGATTAATTATCGTTTAAATACGACAAACTAACAGTTATGAATTGTTTTCCGGCTTAAGTGAAGTCATATTCAAGTATAAAAGCTAAACATTTTGATTGAGCGAGCGGCTTGAGTGAGCGGCTTACTTCCGATAACTCAAAGATATCGATCAACATTGTCCAAGTCACAATATACTTCTATGTAGTGATTTCAGCTTATCTCCAATTACTAGCTCCAGCTGGTAGTTTTTCTTGAAACACACGCAAACACAGTCAGACAGACAGACGCATTGAAATATTTATGTCTTTGCATATTTTACAGAGACATTTGTACTTGACAAGGACAACAACAAGTACACGAGTCACTGCAGCAGCATGACTCTGACAAGGATTAGCGGCAACAGGGGCAGACGTTGATGATGATGACGTTGACAATCGCTGCAACAGCCGTTACACCACTAGCAACAACAACAGCAACAACAGAAGCAGCAGCAGTTGAAGAAGGAGAGAAAGATGAGAGAGCACAACGGAGCAACGGCCTCGAGACGCTGGTATCAGAAGCAGCAGCAACAGCAATGGCAGGATTAGAACATAAAGTACATTGCGTCTGGGTTGAGCATGTTTCAGGTTACGCTTTGGGATTGAGTTTGCCATCGAAACTGCATTTTAGGTTCGTTGCTAGACAAGCACTGGCTCAAACACAGATACAGTTGCAGCAATCGAAAGTGTTGCTGTTATTTGTGTGACAAACGCAAGACACAAGCTGCTGTTACTTAGAGAGGGTAGGGTTAACAGACGTCTCGGTTATGTTTAGGCCTGGGGAATTGTCGAAAACGTAGGCAAATCTCTCAGTGACACCGTCAGTCACTTACAGAAGTCAACAGAGAACATAGCAAAACAAAACACAAGAACAAACAACGCGTACGAAATTGCAAACATTGAATTTTTCGGTTTTAGATCCATCAAGTATACGCTATGATGGTATGCTGCTAAAAAAAAACCACAAGCAGCAGCATTCAATAGAAAATCAAGACGAACCCAAAGCACTCAAGCACAAGGCGAGACGAAAATATCCGCCTTATCCCCATCCTTGTCGTACTCTTCATTGAAAAACCCACAGCACGTCTGTGTTTGCGCCCACACTCCAGAGTGTTTAGCATTTATTTGCATATGAGCGTATGAAGGATGCGTCTATGTGGCAGGATGGGATATGGAAGTTTGGGTATTTGTTTGTTTGCGCTTTTGTGTGAGTGTGTAAATATTTAAAGGCCTTTATTAGGTTTTTTCGTAATTGTTGTTTTTGTTACAAGGCGCCAGTGAGACATAGACCAAATTATAAGCATTGAAAATTTCAAACACAAAATTTTAAGTAAATAATTGAACAAATATTTAATTCAATTCTTACACAATCACACTTTTACCAATCATACAAATTTAAAAGTACCCAAAATATGTGATATAAATTTTTGGCTTGTCCATTTATTTTATTAATTTATATGTAAATTTTAAAATCAACTCAAATGGCTGTAGAATAAAATATTTGTATGTATTCTTCTTTTAAATGCTCCACCGTGACCAAGCTACAAAGAATACTGCTGCAATAAAATAACAAAAGAACAAAAGTCAGTTGCACGGCAATTGCAAAATCAAAAGGCAATAAAATATAAAATTTATATTGTCGTTTGCGCCGTTTGGCTTTTATACATCATCCAGATCGAGTTTGACCAGCCAGAACAATCGAACAAAAATATTTGTCGCATTTATTTTGTTGTTGAATTGTCTGCAGCAATTTGAAAGTCGACTGCTCTGATTTAACCAACACACACACGCACACACACATGAATCAAAAGCGAAGTAACTGCCGTAACAGCTGGTCGAAATGGTCATTTAAATATATTTTATGCCATTGCATAATTCATTAACTTGGCCTCCTGCAATTTCATGCATTTAATTTATTTTAAATTTTTTATTTGTTTATAAACAATAAAATCTAGTTATTAACACACACGGCGCACAGCACCATGACAAACAACAGAATCGACGATAACAACAATTCATAGTTGGTATTTAATTGCACACACAAACAGAAAACATTTTCCAAACAATTATGCACGATGCGCATTGGCTAGCGAATAACAATATTTCAGGGTTTTCGAAAAATTTTCCACACACAATTTTCAACTAAAATTTAGTGTAGTACAATAACAATTAGCAATTAAAAACCAACAATATCAAAACGCGCTGGAATTGCATTTTCCACAAACACACTTTTACAGTTGAGCAGATTGCAATGAAATCCATAGCGACAAAGACCAAGAGAGTTGCCTCAGTTACGCTTGGACGTCTCGGATTACGGTTTGTAAAACCAAGTTTGTGTCTAGGTCTAGTCTCGCTGTCTCAGTGCTTAGTCAGCTTTTGTTTGCACTCTTGCGGCATACCGGTGAGTAATCGTTAGCTGATATGGTTTTTGAAAATACTCTGTTTAAATAAAGAATTGCGATAGAAAAATGATGTGTCAAAGTCAGTGTGCTGCAAATTAATAGACACAAAATAAAAATAAAAATTTATATTTAAAGTTATTTCAATCTATAAACTAATATATATTTGCCTTCAGCTTCAACACAGCTAAGGTTAATACCTAGTCGAGCACTCTAAGCTTTACAAATTTTGTTTGTTTCTTTTAGTTTTTACAGCTGGGCGAAACCCCAACGTTGGCATTGCTAAAGTTTCAGCTCGAGCTAAGCAGGCTCGAACCATAAGCTTATTTCGACTTCTCGACTGGGCCACATTCAAGTATTCAGCACTTGCACGAAACATATTCTCATGGCTTTGCAGGCATCAGTTATCAAGCTTATTAAGTTCCTGAAGAACAATTCCCCAACAACACTAATCAGTACTTACTCATATTTTGTGATATCTGGAGCATTCTGATTATGTAAAAATAAAATCACTGCTTTTGTGTGCCTCAATTTATATGCACGTATGTTTTATGAACCTCTTGGTGGTAATAAAAAATAAATTCAGACAACCTTTTTAAAATAGTATGCAAATTAGCGTGGGGATGGCACCTAGTGCGATGTACAAAAAAATTGCGCGTTGCAACATCAAATGAAAATCGGCTACATATGCCTGTTTATATGCAAATATTACTTTTACATATGTACAAATATTTGGCAATTACTCGATGTTGCTGTTGCTTTTGCTTTTGCCCTGGTTGTGGCCCGCGGGCTGTGCCAGTTGTTGTTTGTCTATTTGCAAATACGCAGCAGAGAGAGAGTGTGCAAAAGAAAAAAATAAATACTCCACTATGCTTTTTTTTTGCGAGTTTTCAATTTAAATTGTGATTAAATTTTGCACGCCCCAATGCAAAAGTCGCGCCTCTCTGTCTCACTGTTTCTGAATATATTTATTGATATCGCCCGTCAAATATTTATTTTTTTATAAATGTGAGTATGTTAAATTCTGTGTAAAGGCTGTGTCCTGTTTTCCACATCTCCACATTTTGTTCTCTTTTGCCCTGCCCGCTATTTGTCATGCAAATTTATTTTCGATTACTTGTTACCAAAGATTTGCTTCAGATTATGCAAATGTGTCAAACGTAAGATTCTCATCCACACCCACTAACACCCACACTCACAACCCAAGACAGACACTGAGAAGGGGGCGTGGCATTTTGAATGCGTATCAGTCCGCCTCATCACTGTCTTACAAGTGGCTTATTACTCTTAGTGACTGTCGATGTCGTTGCAAAAACTTTGCATGTATTTTTATAAGCATTTCCCGTAAAGGTTTTTCAGATTTTTAGGCATAAGTAAGGATGACATGTAAAAATCTATTTTCGCATTTACTGATTGTTTATCGCTCACGCTATTGATTCCGTATATAAGGGCTGAAGCGTCTTTTTATTTTGCCATTCTACGTTCACAGTTCATAGACATAAGTATATATTTGCATACACTTAGTGAGACACAGCTGCGAGCAGCATAAAAATATATAGTTATACATGTAAACTGGAGTCCTAGGAAAAGTATTAAATAGGGTTTTTAATTTATTTAAAAAAAGAACCAATTTTATTTTAATTTGTTATCAATTATAATATTAGCTCAGAATAAAAGTTGGATGCAAGTATATGAGATTAACAAAATAATTATTGAGTGCACGCATTTTAAATCTCTAGATTAAAAGGCAGATAGATACTTATATGTACGTAAATCCTCTCAACATATAATCCCTTTTCTATAGCCTGCATCAGATATCAGCCCTATCGTAAATAAATGTACGTGCATATTTCAATACAGAAATTTGTGGTTTGTTTATCTATAGGTTAAACAATTTTTGGCCTCACTCATTACGACATTATAGCGTTTATAAATTAAATCAAATAAATAAATGCAATTTATCATTGGACACATTTCATAAAACGCAATTTGGTTTCCTGTCTCCGATTGACAAAGAAAAAATTCATTTATTTTTTCTTTTATACTATATTTGTGTTTTTTTTTATACACATATTGATTTGTGTTTAAGGTTTTTTTATTGGCGGTTACCTTTTGCACGCTGTCATTTTTATAAATTGTATGTGGGGTCATTTTAATTGAATAATTACATATACACATACAGAAACATCTACACACACATATACATATATATATGTTTACTTTGATTGCTATCTCTTTTTTATTTTTTTCTCATTTACTTTTTTTGTGTGTTTGCATAGCTTGTTAATCAATTGCCATTACAACGACAAATGTTTGACAACGAATTTATAGCAAAAAAAGCATTTAGTACTTATATCCAACCGCCTTCGCAAAACTTAATAAAAATTGTATTCTAGAAATTGTGCTGACAGCCGTTAGAAACAATACATTAAAAATGTAAAAATAGCGACACAAAAAAAATTGTTGCATTTCATGAATATCAGTTGAAAATAGAACAAAAACTAAATGTTAAATGAATTTTATTGCATTTGGCGATTTCATTTGTTTGATGTGAATTCAAACATGAACATTTTCATGAGCTAATCAACGTTGTGGGGCGGGCAATTACCCTCAAATGAATTTTTATTAAGCCCAAAAATTTATTAAATAATGTAAAGTATTTAGCCTTTTAAATATTTGTAGATGTACTTTAAAAGTAATTCTGCAATTGTTTTTTCAATAAAATACAATAAAATTACTTTAAAAGTAAATTTCTGTCACCCTAAATGGAATGGTAATCCCAATCAGGTCGTCATTAAAATGCAAATGTATTTGCAGCAGTGTTGTTATATTATTTTTTTTTTTAACGGATACAATTAAAAATATCGATACATCCCATAATCACCATAAATTGCACATCACAGTGACTTTTAAAAAGCAAAGTCGGTTCGTTATACTTAAGTCGCGTAATGACAAGAACAAAATAATATTATCGTTGCTATAAATTAAAATCAAAAACTTATAGCAAACAAAAGTTGAACTTGGTTGCTGATTTGTTTTTGCTTCTTATTTAGTGTTTTTATTTGCACATTCTTGGTGAGCCACAAAGCTAAGCGTTTTATTAAGTGACTCACTTAAACTAATAAAGATTTTTTCTGCAATTCATGTGAAATAATTAAATGTGGTGAACCAAGACGCATTGACCACGTCCAATGCCAAAAGAGAATCTAGCAGAGGAACAGAAGGCGATGCTGAAAATGTAATTCATTTAAAGCCATAATCGTTGCATAATATATTAAATACATTAAGTAGTCACAAGTTATGTGACTATAACGGCGCATAAATATGCGTTCTTTCAATTTAACCTTTTTTTTGGTGGGCCTTTTTGTATGAGTGGCAAATGTTTGTTTTATTTTTTTGGTTTTAAAATGCCATAAACAAAGAGGCAAATGAGTCAACTGAACAGGAATCAGCAAGACAGGTTGTGTGTTGCGGTTTTAATTGCGCCAAGTAATGCGGTTGCCGCAATTGTTTCTGTTGTTGTTGTTGTTGTTATGACAGTAGTTGCTCTCATTGTTGCGGTTTGTGTGTAAAACGAAGGCTTAAATGCCGTACTTAAACCAACGATTTAAATCATTATAAATCGCGGACAGACGAAGAAGATACAAACATATAGCAAGACTAGGCCAAACCTAGAGTTCAAGGAATGGCAGTGACCTTTCAATTAATAATATTTTAAATTACACTGTTTCCACTTAAAGTTTTTAGAGTATAAAAATCCAAACAGCTTTCATATTTGGTTCAATACAAAAAACCTTGACTAAGTCACAATACCCTTCGCAAAGTTACAATCAAGATACAACAATATCCAGCTTATTCATAAAGAAAACCGGCAACAACAACGAGAAGAAGTAGCATTTAAAAAAAAATCAAGTTCGGCGAAATAATTTAAGAGCTAGAAGAGAAAATACCCTGCATCAGAATTGAAAATTATTTTCATAGCACTAGATGTGAAACACAATGTCAGAATAAAAAACATCAAAAAATATAATTATTATTATTCGATAGATCGACTATATTTTTAATATTTTATAGTTTTCCATATACTAAAAATCATCACTGTTGCGCACACTCATTAAAATATGATAAAGCCCGCTAACCCTTTATATGTTAGAGGGTAGCAATTCGTCTGAAAGAAGAAGCACCAGCTACAACAGCAACAACAACAGCAACAACAACAGCAAAACAAACAACAAAAGAAGTAGCAAGCTCAGCGATGCTGTTGGACATCTTTTAGCTTCGATTTAAGTTTTTATCGTGCTTCAGGTGTATCTTGAGCTGAGCTTGCATTTTTAAAGCCGTTTCTTGCTTTTGGCTTTGCTGTTGACCTTGGGCTGCATAAATCGAATTGGAGCAGGTCGTTGACTAAGCAGCTACCGGTGTTGTTGTTTTCGTTATGTGAATGTTGTTGTTGACATTGTTGTTGTGTTTCTGTACTTTATCATATTCTGCGGTTGATACCATCCTTGAAATGGCAGTGCAAATTTGCAAGGCCTGCGCCCTTTTTCAATTGTAATGAGGTTTGCGGTTTCTTACCTGTTCTTAAAGATGCAGCTGTTGTTGTTATTCTTGTTGCTGTTGTTGTTGTAGCAATTGTTGCTGGTAAAGTTTTGGACACAAAATGTAAACAAAATACCTATGAATGTGTGTGTATTAGAGTTGAAGTTGAGCTGCTGAGTAACTTCGCCGCGATTTGCGTTTGCAAAGTCAACAAAACGTAAAGAACACGTTTGCTTTTAGTTAACCTGTTTTGGCAGTGCCGAAAGATTGCGATTGAGCAAAGATTGAGACAAACACACACAAAAACATACACACACTAACAAGGAGGTGGAGATACACAAATACACCTTCAAAAACTAGACAAACTCTGCTCATGCGAAATGTGAGCGTTGCTAGTTGTAGTTGTTGGTGCTGCTGCTGACTTATTTTTGATTTTATATATTACTCGCGCAATTAGCCAACAGCTAGAGCCAAAAGATTGAGCCACAACTAACAACAATTTTATATATGTGTATGCTGCACTATTACTTAACTCGAATCAAATCAAAATTCAATGTGTCGCGTTCTTATTACTTTTAATTCGATTTAATTTGCACCTGCCATTTATCACTTGATGATCGTTAATTCGTTTACGTTATAATTTGAATTGATTTTATGTCAGCCGCCTGCTAAGAGAGTTCTCTTTGTGCCCGTCAGTCGTAAAGTTTCCGCGTGTTGTTGCCAGAGCCAGCGACAAATAACAACTGAATATTAACTGAATGCTGATGGCGCTGACAGATCGCCATTCAGGCTAGAGCAGCAGCGCAGTAGACGTTGGCGTCAGCGTCGCTGTCTTAAAGTTGTCTAAACGGTCCGTCCAAAAGATCAAATTTGTAAGTGGTCTACCTTCTGCGCCGACTTAAACACTTGATTAGCTTTTGGAAAGACTGGCTTTTCCGGGTTCGTGTCCTCGCTAAGTCAGCTGATCGAGAGAAACAGAGATGGCGAGGTATATCCAAGCTCATGAAGTGAAGCTTTGATTCCAAAGTGGTTGTTGTCTACACTAAGTAGCTGTATGGGATATTAAGCTAATATTTACTCCAAGTGAAATTTGTGATCACTGTCACTGTCACTGCTTATGCAAACAATTCTATTGCCTTGATTTTTCTGAAGTGTGCTCAATCATCGTACGTTACTTTTTCTTTTTGTGCATTTCTTTACAAAGTTGACAGTTATTGTAGCTGGCACATTTGGAGCACCTTTTGCTCTGTTTGTGTGCAACGTATATCGTATATCGTACGCTCAAAGCATTATATAACCGAAGCTTTTGCTTTAGTTAGCTATTGTGACTCGTAAGTAGCACTGACAACAAACACACTATGCCATTTATATTACAGCTTTGGTCAGCTTTGTTTGGGTCCTTAGCCAAAGTAATGCCATGCCAAAGACAGCCAACCTTTTAACCACACCCCCCATTTCCCCCATCCCCCTTTAGCTCACAACAACACTCAACTGAAAGTCGCTTTTGTCATTGTCAAGCGAGTTGGCAGCCTTTTGCAGGGCTTTCAGGTATGCCGTAATAGCTAGCAGCCAGCTATCTTAGCACCTACTTGCCCCATCCCCCATGGTGCACGCCACATGCCCGAGTGCAAGTCTTGCTGGCTGGCTGCTGGTCACATTGTCGAGTCACAATCACCTGACATGTGCACGTCTTTTGCCATTCGGATTCAAGAAATGCTAAAATGAATTGCCGCTTTTGTAAAGATTTCATGCAGCTGCTTCTGCTGCTGCTACTGCTTCCAGTGAGTATTGCACCTTGGCGCTTCTGTCTTGTGTAACAAGTTTCACGTGCATGTTTTCAACAATGTCGCCATTTGAGTTTCCGTTTCCGTTTCTGTTGAAAGTCGTTCAGTTGCGCTGCTTGAGACGCCATGCAAAACATTAAGGTGCTGCATCTATCCATTCCCTTTCGTTGCTTGCAATGTTGCAGATAAATTACAACACACACTCACACACATTCATACATGCACAAAGACAACCTTTTGCAATTTGAGCTTAAGTGTCTACAAAATATGTGTGCATCGTTTTAGCCTTTGAAATAAGTAGATGCAGGCAACATTTTTTCCCACCTCCTCTTCCCACTATGGCATAGCAAGAATTGTTAGCAAGCCGAGATTTTCTGTCGCTAATGAAGTGCAGGGCATGCAGAACGAGACCAAATGATATGACAACACAACCTTAAGGCTTAAGGCCTCCACCAACAACAACAACATCCGATGACAATTCGGTATTGTTTTTGTTTGGGATTGGCTGTCTTAAAGATAGATAACAAAAAGAGATTCACAGACCTCATTTATCTTGTGTGCACTTTATTTGCGCAACGCTTCTGAGAGCAATTTTCAGAAATAAATTTCACCCAACGGTGCAATTCTCGTGCTAACAAATTTATGTGCTCAACAATTGATTTTTCAGTTCAATTTCGATGGTGGTCCAACAACGAAACGAAATGAAACCCACAGCAAGGTGTACACAGGCCAAAAAATAACGCCCTTTCAAAAAAAACAAAAACTATTTTAGAAGATGTTGAAAAAGGAATGGCTAGTACCAGAAAGGCGTCGTGGCCCAAACGATGCGCCACTTCATAAAATATGAAATTAGATTTGCAAGTGCAACCAAAGCAGCAGCAGCAGCAACAACGCCACCAACAGCAGGACAACGAACAAGTGCTGTGCAAAGGATGTCCATACAAACACATACATACATACATATTAAAGCCTGTTGCGGACGAGCGAAAAAAGGCGCTTAAAATGTATGTAAGTGTGTTTGTATGTGAATGGTTTATGTGGAATTGATTGTAAATGGTGCAGCGGGGTTGCAACGGAGTCAAATGGTCATGCCATCGAGTCAGCGAGGCAACCAACGTTAACTCAAATGGCTTGACATTCGATCAAAAGTTCGACGGAAACCGGCAGCTAAAAGCGGGTTAAGCACAGGATTAATAAGCCAGAATGGTAACCCAAATACGCTGTAAGCTAAATAACATGCATTTATCATGAATTGTTAGATATACAAAGCGATATATTTAAATGCACACACGGCCAGCCAAATAATAAAAAAAAGTAAAGAATTTGAAAATCAATTTAGATAGGAAATAGTTTGATACTTCTTCTAAGATTCAAAAAAGAAAAACAGTTGAATATATAAGGCTAGCTCTCTATGAAGAAAACTTCTAAACTAGCTATTTAACTTAAGCTTGTCTTAATAAAATATGCAATTAATAATTGTTCAGGAAAATGCTTCACATGCATCGTTCAATTGGAGCTCTACCAGATAATTATAGCATAGGTTAGACCCTAAAAAAACCTTCATTAATTTATATTTATAGCTTTGATCGGCTGGTCTCAAATGCCCAATATTAGCAATGATTTGTAGCGCATGGCCAGCAAAAGAATCGTTCGCGGTGAGAGCAGGACGAGAAGTGGATTTAACAGCAGGACCACGACACACAAATACCAAGCGAAATGCGCGGCTAATGCCGCTTAATAGTTTTTACATTTTTTGCTACGGTCTTTGGTCTTTGTTCCTGGCCAGCAGCAGAACCATGGCCAGAACTAGAAAAAAAGGGCCCGGGACCTATGCTGACTTAACTATTTTCGCTTTACTTTCTGCTCCTCGCTTTAAACCGAGCGCAATGCTCAATAGCTGGAAAATGTAAATCCCATTGAAAATGGTTCGCTTTTCTTTTTTCATGTTTTTCTCCCGTTCTTTCTAATACTATTTTAGTATATTTTTTTTTTACTTTTCTTGCTGGTAAACGCAACAAAGGGCGTGGCTGTTAAAATAGCTGTGCATGTGCCTGGGTTCACCGCAGTTCGGTAAGTTCGCTTTTGTTGCAATTGTGGCGAAAATGTCTTCATCGGTTTGATTTTCAATTCGATTGCATTTAAGCTTCATGTTCGGGCATAAGCTGCGAGCAGCTCAATGTCGATGAAGAATTTATTATAATGCCAGCTTGACGGGTCTCTCTTATTCTCTAGCTTTAGCATGCCTCCATCTATTTTTAGTCAAATTTATGACATGATTTATGATTGCAGCAGCAGCAAACGCCTCAAACGCAATTTGCACCTTTATCAATAAGTATATGCTAGGTACAATATATATTTATATATAATACATAAAAGCCTTAAATTATGTCAGTATATGGCAAACAGCTTTGTTTCCATATGATAATTTATATACTCTCTCGAGTTTTTTAAAGCATATAGGAACATTTAAAGTTTTATAGCCGTTTTTAGTAAATCAAGTCCATTCCACTCTCTTTCTTAATGTTTTGTTGAGGTTGCTTTCCTTTTGTTAACATCACTTTTCTACGAATGCTGTTAACAGGAAACCATAGCTGATTGACTTGTTTTCATTTGAAAACGTAAATAATCAATAAACATAGATCAAAGGCTGTCTATTCATATTTGTTGGAAGACAAAGCATTACAGCATCGTTAAGTTGCTGAGGTTGTTGTCCTTTATTGGTTGGGCAGCAGTAGCAGCCACAAAGTTGACACCTCAGACAGATAGTAGCTACCTGTTAAAGCCCCACAAAGTATGCAATAGCGACAATAACAGCCGACACCGACAACAACTTTGTCTGACAACAATCAATCAATATTTGTGTCCTCAAGCGTCCTTAGCAGCTAGCTGTAACACTTATCCCCCGCTTTCTCTGTTTTCTCGCACTGCTCATTGTGTAGCGTCTGTGTGTATACGTGAATACGAATATGTATACATACATGGTATATACCCATATATGTACTATATAATAGCTTGTCGCAGATGTGCTTTGCTCATGATATGGTTGCATGAACGCACTGTGACAGCGCTCCTAATGATAATGACAAGCGCAATAATACTCACTGAGCAACCTTAGTAGAAATACTCAAGCCACTAAGCCAACATCTTAACCTCTCCTTTTCTCTAGTCTCACTCGAGTCGAGGTTGAGGTACTATCCCGGAACCGTGCTATGAACTTTACAGATTTGTGTTCATCTGCTCAAGTGCTCATGCTTAGCTTTCGCTGTTGATTGATGTCCTGGCTAAGTTAATTACGTGACTCTAAATGTTTGGCCCACTATAGAGACAGAACTCAAAAACTTAGCTTCTCTCGATGCTTAAGGCCGCAGTTAATTGATTATATTTTTTTAAGTGAGCTGCAAGTGCCAAAAAACAAAGCACTTGAATGCGAAAAAATAATAATAATAATCCGAGGTGATGCCAACATAATAATGTCTGTTGTTGATGTTGGTGTTGGTGTTGTTGTTGTTGGCATTTTCAAGCAGGCGTTGACCGAGATTACGCATTAAATAAATCATCTGAAACGCTTTGGCGTGATGTGCTCGGCTAACACTTCACAACACTTGAAGTCTTCAGTTGAGATTTATTGTAAATAAGCATGATTATCATAGCGTCACGTATACGCCATGCTCAACTTGACTGGCAGCCAGCATACGATTATGGCTGGGAGCAACCAAGCACAGCCCGGCCAACAATGTGAGGCCTAATCAGCGCCCAAAAATAGGCTAACGACACTGGGGGCTCAAGCCAATAAACAGCATTTCTATATGCGAGCCACGGCCGCGTAAGTGCAATATGTTCCAAGGAATTATATTTCAAACAACGTATGGTTGCAGGGGATAAGCAAAATATCTTAAAAGAAATGGCAAACGTAAGGCTTTAAAAACATTTTCTTAATTCCCATTAAAATGTTGTTTAAAAAAGAAACTTCATTTTTATTTAATTAAATACATTAATGAATCAGTAATAATAAATTTAATATATTATCTGACGTTAAGCTATGCAATTAGCAATTAAATTTTAAGAATTATTCTTCATTTGTCTACGCTTATCAATATCAATTCAATTAGAAAAATTTAAAAACTCTTTATAATTTAAAATGAAATGTTAAACATCGTTTTGAATATGTCAGCTAACTAAAAACCTATTTCCGAAGTCACAAAGGTAGTTCAATACATATGTTGAACTACGTTTATAAGTGTGGAAATCAATGGTAAATTACAAAGTAAAGTATTCAAGATATAAATAAATAATTAGTATTGAAATATTAGTATCCATTAACCAACAATTCAAGATTATATCCTTATAAAAAATGTATATAACCCAAATCGAGCACTGACTAGACAAGACAAATTTCTAGTGCAAATTTTCGATCGGTGTTTGTTTGTTTGCACCTTGTTTAGAAATTTACTTGTTCGATTTAAGGGTCAAAATTGATGAGCCTAATACGAGTGCTGGTACGATTGGAGTTTCTGTCGGCGCTGATAGCAAACAGTCCAAATGCCAATAATAGCCAATTGAGTAACCAAGAAGAATGTGGCAGCAGTGATGAGACCTAGGTAATAAATGTAAACAAAATATGTTAGAATATGAAATCATCCCATTATGAAGAAAGTATGAAATACATGAAGATTGTCTAGTCGATAAATTTATAATTATTCTCCTATATACTACTTACCAAAGGCATTCACACAGAAACCATGTCCTGGATCAGCAGTTTTAAAATCAGTTTCGTTATCTTCAGAGTATTCACCGATATTCGACTTGCGACTTTGCTGCTTATCGAAGCCAAACTTGTCAGTTATTTGAATTGACTGTACCAGCAGCATGTCTTCAGGTCGGTTCACCTCACGCTTTTGGCGCACATCAAAAGTAGCTGAAAAACGAATCGAAAATCTCAGTAATCATAGTAAAGATATCTATATAAAGCAATTTCTCACCTGTTTCATTAGTCGATCGACGCTTACGGCCATAGGAGAGCAAGGAACGATATTCGCCGCTAGTATCTTCTTGATCGCATTGAATTGGTTCACAGCTGGGCATACAAGGTGTGATCAAAGCACGGAACTGTACAACTTCACTAGAGGGAAACTTGAATGCATCAAAATTGGATAGCAAAATCTTAGTTGAGGAAGCGCTCTTCAATATGGGACCCATAATAAAGTGATCTGTAGGACAACCATTCGAATCGATCAGCGTTATCTCCGAATTATCCACACCATCCAAAGCGACCAGTTCACGAACGAAAATCTCATAGGGACTCTGCTCATCCATGATCTGGAATTTCAATGCCAAGGGATCTCCCACTTCAGCAGAGCGCATCATATCGTTTCCATCGCGTGTTGTGATACGCATTATGACATTCGGAGAGTCCACAATGACTTCCTCAGACAACGCTGGCTGCATCTCACCACGCACATCCAAGTTGACACCATTGCTTACAGACTTGTTACTCAAGTCGTATTGACAGGCCAAGGCCAGGCCTAGATCAGAGGAGGTAACAATCATATCGTGATGCTGTATGATAATGTCATTGACATAACGACCCGCTTGGCTTTGACGGACATTGCATTCCAGGTCATGATAGTTCATGCGCAACTCAAAGTCCAATGATCTTCTCACGTCAATTGCACAAGATCTTGGTGAGCCCTTTGCATAGACCTTGCCACTGAACAGCTTTGAGGTGTGTATGCGTGCCAACATTTCTCCACCACCACACTCGATGGTCACATTATAGCAGGAAGCAAGTTCATAGGTGGATGCCTCAGGCACTTCCAAGTAAGGATCTTGCACATCTGTCAATGTTGCCCGACTATGATGCGAAAGACGACAAACCATTTCACCGGTGTCATTATAATCATATGAGTGACATCTGCAAGAAGATAGCGTTGAAGAAGATATCGTGTAAAGAAGCAATTGAATAAATATACTATATCTGTATACCTGTATGGAGAATTGAGACACAGTTCACGGCACTCATCAATGCTGCTTACTTCTTGGTATACGGAGTCCACTGTCTTTAGAATTCGTCCAGTTAAACGCTTGAATTCACATAGTTTATTTGGCTCTTCAATGCAATGATTCTCCAGATAGTCACTACCTTCCATGGCTTGGAAAGCATTCGTTCCAGCTAGTGTTGAACGATCCATTTCACTTAGCTCACATGTACCTGATTTTCTCTTATAGTTTGCAGATCTGATCAGACGACAGAGATTAATTTAAGTACATACATTGATAAATAATTTAAGAACAACTACTTGTAGAATCTAATCTCTTTTTGCTCAAAGCCTCTTATTACCTGCATGTAAACTCCTTTTCGTTCAGGCACAGTTCAAAACACTCTCTGCGTGATTCAACCGATACGCTGCGCTTAACTTCCGACTTTAACTTATAATTTTGCACACGATCGACATACCAAGCCCGCGAACATGGCTTTCTAGAGAGGCAAGACTTTTGCGCATAGATGGTAAATACAGGAAACTGTGATTTAGTTAGGGCCCCTGTAAATTTTAAATAAAGCCAATTAATTATGTTTGTCTATTAAACGATTTGATTGGGTATAATTTAGCAAATAAATTAGCAATTACCTGGAAGTTGATCGGCATGGGCTGAAAAGAGAACGCACAGGCCGGTTTCGTAGTTAACCGACTGACAGGCCTGGTTCTTGAGGCAAATGTTCAGACAATCAGTCAACATTAAGGTACCTGGCAGAGATTCCAAGAGTCTGCCAGGTGCAGAGAACACGTAACTATTGTAAAGAAGACAAAAAAACTTTAAAGTGTTACTCCAAGAATATCAATAAAAATATTTTCATATTTTCTTTTAACAGCTAATATAATGAAAATTGCATTAATTGTAATTCTTCTTTTTCTTACCCAGTTACAATTTCAAAGCCAACAACATCAGAGTCGCAGAGCGCTTCTTTTGACTCAAAATCTGTGGCAGCCGAAAGATCCGAAGCTAGGTTTCGGTTCTCAGTCTCAAGTGCGGGAACTACTTTAATGTCAACTTTCTGGGGAATTACTGTTGTTATATCTGGAATTGATGTCATTTTTGTTTCGTCGCTTCTGTCAAACATTTCAGTGCTTGTGTTTTCTACTGTGGCTGACTCTTGAGCCTGAGCCACGCACAGCATTAAAATCCCTATTGCAATGTTTTGGTAAAACATCTTTATCGATGGCTCTTAAGCCGTTGGTACCAACAGGTATCTGTAAGAGCAGAAAAATATTTTAATGGTATAAGTTTTGATTTTAACAAACCTCTCAGCTGAGCTTTGATTAAATATGTAAAATGTAAGTAATATAAGGCAAATAAAGCAATATAATTACTTTTAGACTTTTTGAACATAGAATGAGTTTAATTTCAACGAGATCAGGTCTCGATGGCTAACTAAGCTGATGATAAAAAACCAAGAGGTGCTTAAGATTGCCATCAAGACAACCTGTTTCGGTTTTGTTTGCTAGGGCTTTTTGCCTTGTTTCTTATTATTTAATAAATGACCAACGTTGACCTTACGACGGCACGCCCTAAAAACAAAGTAAGCATTTTCAACTGTGGCGCTTTCCGTTGTGCACTATGGAGATAGACGATTTCATAACAGCACCACTGGAAAGTCAATTACCTCTTGAGGGAGTGAGTGACCTGACTTTTGTGTTCTGGTTGGGTGAGTAAAATTGTGAAGCGACTGCTGAGTTAATGGCCAACATGAAGGCTTGATACTTAGTTGGGAACTAAAACATAATAAAAAGGTTGTGAACCTTAAAAATGTCTCCGGTAGAGTGAGACAGATTTCAATGCTAAAAGATACCCTGTCAATGTACAAAGCTATGTGAACGAAAGCGCAATACGCAATTTCAAGGAATTCTAATTTTTGAAAGATTTATTAAGAATCGTACGTAAAGCATTTTTAAATCTACCGGTTCTGCACTTATAATTAAAAAGTGTATTGCCCTTTTGTCTTAAGCAGTTATTACACTAACTAACTACATGTGGCGCTGTCGGCATTTTTTGAAAGTAATGCTGAGACTTGTTTTTTTAGTGTGTTAAAGTTACTTAGAAACGAGCAGCTTAATTTCACTTTCTCAAAAGTCGCCATAAGCCCTAACATTTAAAGCTGATTTGTCATTTGCCAATGACGGCAGGTGTCCAAAGCTTATTCAACTTAAAAAAAAAAAATTGAAATACAACGCTTATTAAACGCTTGCTTGCCTTTTTTAGGGAAACAACACTCATAAAAAATAGTCTATATACGAACACACATATGCTTTAAGTTGATTTTCTTTTGGGCTTTTCTTTACCCAACTAACTTCCAATTAGCGGCGTTTACCAAGCGTGTCGACTGGTCACTGACTAGTAAATACAAGAAATACATACTATCCACTAAAAATAGAACTCACAGGTCGAAAAACTTGTTATTCTAACAGTGAATTTTCATCTGTGTTAGTGTAGGTGTGTGTATGTGTGTGTGCGTGTGTGTGCGTATGAAAGCATATATAAATATATACATATGGATAGCGTGGTGCATCATGCAAGCAATACATTAAAATTGCATGCTGCAAGCAACAAGCTGCTGACACAAGAAAAACCCGAGCCACATGGCCAGAAAAGCTACACAGTAAATAATTTGAGTTTCTTAAAAATTCCATCAAACATTCCTGCAATTGAATTCATTTAAATTCCAACAAAATTGACAGCTTACCCCCAAGGCATTTTCTTCGTTGCGTAAGTGTATTTTTTTTTTAAATTACCTTTTAACAATTACTTTGACCATTTAATTTTTTCTTAAGATATTTCTCAATACACAAAAATAACTCTGTCTTTAACAAATAATTTATTTCAGACTCATTCAGTTTTATTTTTGTTTCCTATTTTTATGATTTAAGGTATTTTAATGCTCTTTCTTATTGACAAATATGAATCAATTTGGACTCTGCATTAGAAATGGTAAGGTTGATAATGTTTTTCTACTTAAGCTACTCTAAATCTTAAAATTATATATTTTCTTTCAAACGAGATTTCTCTTAAACGAAATTTTTAAATTACTATCCATAAGACATCGAATTGTTTGCGGTGCATGCACTTTAATCTTCATTGGGAATGCAGCTTAAAGCAACGGTATTTGATACACACCGACTACATCATGCGAACACACCTACCGCAATCCCAGTTTCACCCAAAATAAACCGGCTTCTTCAAACCGCATCTCTCCTAAAGAGCGTTGGCTACACTCTATATTTATACATATATACTACAGTTGTCTTAAGCTCTATTATATTTATAAGTTTCTTGTATTTATTATCATATCGGAGAATCTAACATATGCGCATTGTATTACAATCCGTATAAATATCTTTGCAAATAGTTCCTTATTCATTCCACTCAAAACCATTCGTAATTGGTATGCAGATAAGGTTAACTTGTTCAGTTTTCACCAGCACTTAAAAGAATAGGTGGTCAACTGTTGATCTTAAATTGCTTAGAAACCCACAAAATAATCAGGTCAATTATTATATGCTGATGTTGTCTTTGCCATTAAGAGAAAAATACTTGAATTACTTGTTGGTGGTAGTTGCATAAAATTTATGTATGAAAAGAAGCCACAAACAGTAACAGGTCTGTTTGGCACTGGTTTAAGTATGCCATTGATCGGAACGGATTGTTGTTGCTCGCATGAGCAATATGTTGTGTGGTTGACGGTCGGCGATCAATGCGGAAATTGTGTCAATACGTATTGTATCATATTGATCCATATTCCACAATAAGCAAGGAACCATAAAATTTTATTAGCAATGTTTATCTATTTAATTTACTTTCCACATTGCTTCCAAAGCGTTCTGTTTATTTGTGTTAATTTAGAAATCTTTACTCTTCGCTAATCTTATTTACTCCAATCTAAGATATGTATGTTTGAAGGTACACCTAAGCACATACATACATATAGACACGAAACACATGAAAAAAAGGCTGGCGCTTTCAAAACGCATTTGATCGTTAAATAGATGTGGGTCAACTTTTTGGTAACGGTGGGCTGGACTTAGCATTTTCTTTCTCCGATGCCGACCATAAATTAGCATTCTAATTAATCGCTAACACCTAAAGGTAACAGAAAACCTAAAAATAACAGGGTTTATATACCGATTGAAACTACAGCGGTAAATATCATGGAATTGCTTGACATACAGCCTATTTAAAATCCAAACACATCATGACACACAAAAATCGAGTGAATGAATAAAATCAGTCGACTTCGCAGCATGCAGAATGGAGAAAGTTCTTTTGTCGATTTTTTTGATATTTTTTCTTCAACTTTTTGCTGTATGTATTTATTTAACCTGTTTAGCTGACTTTGAAATGACATCACCCAATAAACCCAGCTACAAACTTAATAACTCTATTTGTGTACTTTATACGCATTTAAGAAATTAATTAAGTGTTTTTTTGTTTAATTTATTTACCAACTTTCTCATATGCGGTTTTTTTTGCAAAATACACAGCCTCAGGGCCACAAGCTTTCATCTATACTCAAAACCATCACGAATGTGTTTATTAACTTGTGAACGTATTATTTAGATATACGAGTGCAATGTCTACGAGTTCCATCCCTAAAACTTTGCTTTATAGTAGAATTTAACTGCAACATGCTACCGTTTGTTAATGTTTGGACGGAAGTTATATTAAAAAATCGTAATGCTTTTTGTGAGTTTTGTGTTGTACAAACAGCGTGTTTTTTGTTGTTTTATTACTGCAATCTTACAGTTTAGTGCCCACAGAATCTTTCTTTGCCACATTAATGTAGCACCAATAGTCTTCTGACGCCGTTGTTGTCGCTGCGGTTCGAACAAACCGGTTAACATTGTTTTTTCTTGTGATTTTTCTTAGTCATTCTTCAGTCAGTGCAATGATTTTTTTCTTAAGCTGTCATGACAAGGTAATGGTTGTCTATACTCTGTTTCCTTGAATAAGAAAGAGTATGTTGGTTTGGCATTGATTTTACTTAAACTGTAAGATTGCTTAAAATTTATTCAGGTAGCTTAAAATTTAACCAACGTTCATAATTCAAGCTTTTAACAATTTTACAAAATTAATAATGTTTATTGTACTTTAAAATCAATTTAAATTTCAAAGTCTGAAGCTCAAATAGTATTTTTTTCACATAATTAAAAATTGTTATACAATAGAATCAGAGCATCGGGCAGTCGGTAATGTCCGAGTGCACAGTTTTTACACCGATGCCAATTCCCGTAGGCATTTAAATATATACACATAAAAATTATGTTTGCAAGATGTTCTGACCGAACATAACGTGTAATTTGCCAACAACGTAAACAATATATAAAAATAATGTTTATTTCTATGAAAAATAAATTAAATATCCAATTGATTGAAATACTAATTTTTGCATTGGTCCTTGATTTAAATTTGGTTTATACTTTGGTTATTTGTGCACTTAACCAAACATAATATTTTTATTTTTCGGCATTGTGATAAAGTGCACAGTGGACTATTTCATTTTATTCAAATGTTTTTTTTATTGTGTTATGGCTCTATTTAAATAAGTTCCTTTTTTTAGTTTAAATCACTAACAACGATGATCACTCAAATATAGCTCACTTTATTTATTTCCAAACCAAAAACGGAAAGCCGAACTTATCAATTCAGTGGCTGACGCAGAACTAAAGTTTTTCCTGCAGTCAACTGACTTGTTATGAAAGTTAGGTAAAAAAAAGTTCTTCCGACCCAGCTTCGTGTGTGAGTTGCTCTGGTGGAATGTGCCACCACAAGAAGAAAGAAGTTGAATATCCAACAGCAGCAAAACAAGATCGGACAACATATGGCAATTCTGCACGCACACCCAACAGCCAAAGAGCAACTCAATCGAAGAGAACACAAACAAAGAGAACTTTAAGGCGCAGAAAGTGAACAGCGGATCTTCATTTCAAAGAAACAAAACATACGCGCCACAACTTGTTCGACCCTAAAAATCTCTCCAGCACACAACTCAAACTTGTTTGCAATGGTCGTCTAACCGGCAACCAACTCAAGAGTGTACATTTTTAAAGCGGTCAATGTACGACGTTGAATGTACACCTGCTAAAGACTCGTTCTCTTTCATTATTAACCGTCATCGGTAATTTATATCACCACGCTCATGAACTTACACATGCACAAGTGTGTAATTGTAAGTGTCTCTTTACAGTCAGCGGTAATACATGTTATGTTAGACGACACTGCGTACTGTGTACTGTGCAAAAGACTTAGATTGCGAACTTATGTAGCTATTCCCATTGTCCGTTAATGTAACTTGATTACCGTTGTATTGTTATACTCTGTTTCAGGATGTGAAAAAATAGGGTATATTTGGTTTATATCAACGCCCGCCTTTTCGCCTGTTTTGTTTGAAATGAAAAATACATATTTAATATATTTATTTGCTAGGATTACGATTTAGAATTTAAAAATTGTAAATCAGATATTTAATTATGTATCTTCATCGTTATTAAAAACAAAATAATTCAAATAAAAAAGATTTTACATCTTTAGATCCCATTTTACTTAAAACAAAGTATTTCGAAGCTAGTATCGGAAACCTTTTGCATTCTTGCTTATTATTATGAACATATCACTTTCATTGATTACAACCCATCATTGTTATATCGTTTTTGTAATTAAATAAACACAGATTGTATCATAAATCATAGGTTTGTACACCCGTTATACAATTATTCTTCTAGAACGTATTGATTAACCACGCCCACAACGATCTCTCATCTAAACAAAATCTATCGAAAATTAATCAGAAAATCAACGATTTTGATGCTGACATCATTTACGGCTATAAGCATTTAAATCTAACTATGCAAATTCTTGCTTTCCAATTTAATGGGTCAAGCGAATGCAAATAGATTATTGATTTTTATGGTATTACGAAGGGAAATCGAAAATACAAAAAAAATTTAGTTAGTTATATAAAATCGATATAAGCTAGTTTCGCCTATGCCGGTGTGTTTTTTGTAATTTTTATTGCAGACAATAAACTAACAAAAACATAAAAACTTTATGTCTACCAGTAGTTCAGAGCAGACCTTCCTTGCGGTGGCATTTTCAATATTTCTAACCACTTATTATATTGTTTTACTTGAGACAACCGCAGTAGTTACTTACTGTTCGATGCAGCCAATTTAGCAACCATTAAGGCGTGCGATTTCTACGACCGCAAGCTTGCCCAATATATAGCTAGAAGTTGTTATCTAATCATCTTGAGCGCAGCTCATTAGTACATTTTTTTAGATTCTATTTTTATAATAATAAGTCGAACATTCCGCAATAAATAAAATATTGGAATAATAAGCATGAGTCACAATAATATGAACTTAACAGTATTCTTGTTGTATAAAATTTTAATAGGAACGAGCAAACTGTTTAATTTTTTTTTTTTTTTTTTTATCCATTCATTAATTTTGTCTAACAGAGTCAATTAACTCTGCACTCGCAAGGTCAAATCATTGAAAAGGTTTTGTTGATCATAATCATTCTGCTTTGAGTGGCACTCTTAACTGAATTTGCAATGCGATTTGCCCCTTGATTGTTCTCCTCATTATAGAGTCTTATTTAAATGACAAAGTGATAGCCGCCAAGAGCTACACGCATTTATTTAAATTGTTTTTTTTTTTCAAAATGGCAAGTTACAAAAATTTAAATAAATTGGCTTAATTAATGCAGACCAGGTTGTTTGGCTGCCACAAACATAACAAAAGTCAAACCAAACCATAAACAAAAGGGAAAGAGTTAAATGTTTCTTTTGGCAAGCCAAAAATATGATGCCCTTGCCGATTGCAATTAACATGTTAACAATCGTAGTAAAAACATTTGTGGGCCGAATATAAAGTCAAAGTCTTATCAGGACTCGCTTAAAACTGAATTGGCAAGAAAAAATATGAACTACAGATGTTTTTATTTATCTTTCCTGCTTTACAAACCTCGTGACACATTTGCAATAACATTTGCAAGGGTATAATGATGGGGAAATATTTTATTTGAGAAACTCGCATTCATTAGTCGATTTAAGAAGCGCTGTCGCAGTTGCTGGCTTTCAAAGTCAAAATGTTTTAACCTTTTAAGCGCAACAGTAATGCGACTAAAGCTACTCACTCTAAATGGGCTGAAATGGAATGGAGGGAGAAGGAGACCTACCACGGCTTACAGTTTCAGGCCAAAGAGCGTATGTGGGGTGTAAGGGACGAATCCTGAATCAGATAATACTGCTGCTACTGCTGCTGTTTCTGTTGCTGCTGTTGCTGGTGATGTGTTTGCAACACATTGAGGTTACGCGAACCGAAAGAAGCTGCACAGACGGGCAAACAGTCAGGCTGGTAGACAAGCCCACAAACCCATAGACAGATGAACAGACAGACAGACTTACTCACATACATACGGACAAAAATACATACAGATAGACAATTGAAAATGTACACGCTAAGATATGAGCTCTTTGTAAGTGCGAGCATGTGAGTGTGTTTGTGTTTGTATGTGTGTGTGTGTGTGTAATTGTGTGCGACTCATAAAAGCTTCTGGTTGCTGCGGTGGTCTGGCAACACAGATATG
This sequence comes from Scaptomyza graminum, assembly GCA_018901835.1. Taxonomy (NCBI): domain Eukaryota; kingdom Metazoa; phylum Arthropoda; class Insecta; order Diptera; family Drosophilidae; genus Scaptomyza; species Scaptomyza graminum. Next base: position 2,164,883 of record JAEIFL010000302.1, read on the forward strand.
TCTCAGATATGGCATGGTTATGCGGCGCAGATACGCCAGATTCCATTTCTCAGTTACGCGGGTCACTCAACACAAATGTGTGTGTCAGTGTGTGTGTGTGTGTGTGTGTGTGTGCGTGTAAAGATGGGAGTGGCTGAAAGAAAGGGCGTTGCCATTCATTGCAATACTTGAGGCAAACGACAAAAAGACAAGGGGATGCAAGTGCCACAACGGAAAAAAATAAAGAGTTAAAAGAGATGCTTAAACAAAAGAAAAATGTGATTATAGCTCTAACGCGTAAGAAATAATGAATGAATGAAGATTTACTGGATTAAGAGTAATGATACTTAAATGATTAAACAAAACTTTAAATTAGCAGACAAATTTCGTTATAGTGTATACTATGTTAGGTAGAAAAGTGAATGTTAAAACTATATTGCCGTTGTATAAGTTTTAAGAATTCGCTTTGGTATTTTTAGGTTAACTAACAAAAATTTGTTTAATTAATCACAAAGCACAACTTTACTTTTCACACTTCAATTTTGTTAAACAACTTTATTTTAAAATTTATGAAAGTGGACGACTTGATTGATTGATCATCTATCTTGTTGTTATATATTTATATTGATTTTGGTAAAAACTGATAAATGAAAAAAACTGATAGCATGTGTACAGCATAAATAAAAAAATTTACAAAAAAATAAAAAGAATATCCTCAAAAAAATAATGGGAATTAATGTTATAGGATAAATCACGGTCCAGTAGTGAACGTTTTGTAAACAAACCAAAAATGAACATTAATTGAGCAGGATTATACAGAGCTGTGAGCCACCTATCAATATCAGCTGTTAAGTTGATGATTTCATTTTAAATTATATTTCCAAGGGAGCCATCCTTGGTAATAAGAACAACAATAACAACATCCATTATAAGCCTAATATTTGTGACATCAAACAGGCAAATGTCCTGGCCACACCCCAAACTGCTCGTTAGCTCAGTACGAACCACACTTGACCCACACTGGCTGACCTCGATGAACTTTACAGTGCTGGACAGGCATCATATATATAGAAAACAAAAAGCAGCAAGTAAAAAATCTGTGGCACTGCCAACACTGGCCACAACTCCACTCAAACTTGACCCACTGTGGCTGCTGCTGATGCAATGAGTTTTACTTAGGGTCGAGGTTTTACCTGTTGCAAGTTTAAAAATTTAGTCAAGCATTCGCTTTAGGGCGTGGCTTATAGTTTTTTTTGCATCCCGTGCCAAAATGACATTCATAATTTGTATTTACTTTCCTTTTTGGTGTAGCTTTCGCGTTTCTGCTTGCTTTTACGCTTTTGTTGTCGCTGTACCACATTTCGTATACTTAATGAGATTTTTCACAGACATATTTGCAGTTTGGCGGCAGGCGGCGTTATAAAAGTTGAAACCGCAAAATATTGTGTATTGCTTGGGTCAATGGAGGCAGCGGTTAAGGGAGGCTACATAAATTGTCGGTTCAATTTGAAAGTTTCCTTTTTTGGGGGAAGCGCGCTGTGTTTGCCGCTGCTGCTGCTGCTTCTGCTGCTGCAGTTAAAACCCGCTAGCAACAAAAACTAATTACAATCTCAAGTTGTTTTTTCAACACTCAAAGCAACGCAGACACAACCCCTCGCACTGGGCCACAGTGTTCCACCTTGAACTCCGAGCACAGTGGGCGTGGCAAAAAAAGAAAAATGAAAATTATATTAAGCAAAGAAAAAAAACCTGGTTGTGCAGTTCTTGGTACAAGTTTAATTCTTGTTTTTCCAACTATTTTCTCAGTCGCAGTTGCATTGTTGTAGTATTTTTTGTGCTTGTTTTTGTTTTTTGTCTTCATTTTGCACTTGGCACTTTGTGCGCAAAATTTATTATTGTTGATGGCACTGCAGTTGCAAACGCTCCCCCGTTCCTTCCACTTCAACGTTCCACCTAGCTAACTCCCTTTTCACACTCATCTTGATGCTCTAACTGGATGCTGCAATTGCACTCGGCTGCTGTTCAAGTGTTGTGCTCTTTATTCAAATTGCACCTCTGTGATTATGGCCACTTGGCAGCGTTGTCCTCGTCGTTTCTTGTCCATTTAGCCAGTTAATGTGCAGCTCTACAGTTTAGGTATCCCTTTGGTGCCGCGTGCCTTAGCTTTTTGTGCTGCATTATTGTGTGCTCTCGCTCTCTAATGATGTTAGTCTAAAATGCACTTGACAACACCTTGACATTATTCATTAAGATTTCAATTGGTGCCAAGCAACACGCACTTCGACCCTTCCTCTCACTTTCCTTAGCTTAAGAGCTGCTGCCTAATCTCTGACATCAAGTTGGGATAAGCGTTTGTGCGGAATCATGGGCAATGGGCTTTCAGTTGTATCCCGCTGATTTGGGGCATTGCGCTGCTGGAATTTTTTAGTCCCGGTATATACGTAGATTTATATATATTTCTGGTTTTCATTGCTGCTGCGTCATTATTCAAAATGTCAATGTCATTTATTCTTTTCGGCTCTTTTTTATTGTTGTTTGTTATTCGGTCTCGTTGTTGGCGCTGTGGTCTCAACTCACAGCCTTGACAGCTGCTGATTGTTGTTGTTTGCTGGCTCTCGCACTGTACAACTTCGCTTAGGATTTGCTGACAGTTTTTTGAATTCCGCAACCCTCATTGACAAACTGTCAGCACATTTGCAATGCTTCAAAGAAGATTTGTGATATATAGTTGTTAATATTTAAAGACATCTAAAAGGCACCAAAAATATATAAATAAATCAATTGGGCATAACATAATCCAAAAAAATGCCAAAATATAGACATAACACTCTGGCTTCTGTGAAGGTTTTGTCACATAATTCAATATATTGTTGACCCAAAAGATCTGTCTTTCTCAAATTCCTTTTTTTGCAACATCAAAAACATTTTTTATATATTTTTGAGAGATTTACTTTAAATCAAGCTTTTTGAATGTTTAAGAGCACATTCCGTCTTCGATGACGGATTTTTTGTTTATTTTTTTATACTTAGAACCATTGACAATAATAATTTCTTGCCCACTTTATTTGCCAATAACCGCAATGGCCATCAATTTATTTAACAAATGACAAACACTTTACAAATCAAACAACAATAACTAATAGATGGTTTTGTTTGTTATTTTGTGGGGCATTTATTTTTGTTATTTTGGCTGGTTGCTGTAATTCAGATCTTTGTTGCTGTTGCTGTCGAGTTATTTAGTACAAATGGTTTGGCTCTTATCGCTAGCACAGACACAGTCGTGTTTGCGGCCTGAAACCGACTTTATCAGCAGGCCGGCAAACAGCCAGCTAATGCACTCAGTACAATGCCCGATATAAACACGTATGTCATGGGCTATGTGAATATTTACTATATAAATATATGTGTATAGTATATGCATTATAATAACCGATTTGCGTGCTGAACGCATATAAGTTGTGGTTCAGGCAATCTATTTTTGTTGCTGTAGCTGCTCCTGTGTGTGTGGGCATAATGAAAAATATGATTATCATTTATTAAGTCGTTAGATTGACTGCTTTTGTCATGGCTAATGCAGTTGTTTGTTCCTTTTGTCGGCCATTGTGGTTAGCCTTTCCACGCTTCAAATGACTATAACGAAAATCAACAAAGAAAATTAGCTAAATATGAAAATCATTAAAAAAATTTTACACAAATTACTTGGAAAATGGTTGCCATATCGCTCAGAACAATAGCTCTACTTATGAAGCAGTATAATATTAAAGTTTTTACATAAAGGAGAGTTAAGAAACCATTGAAAGTATTACATATTTTTTCAATCAATTTAATTTTGGAATATTGCTGAATCTTTAAAGTGATGCTTTAATGTGTTGCTATTTTTTTTTTTTTTTGTGGCAGGAGCAGCTTCGATATCCTGCCGCATTGGCAACAAGGGTAATCACTTGAATTGCTGTCGCGCTGCTTGGGAAACAATCACTCAGCTGCACAGCAAATCAAATTGAAAACAAGAATGTCAATTCGCAGCAAATGTTTTGACTGAAACACAATTGTCAAGACCCCCACTGGGCTATGGGTTTTGCTTGTGGGAGGAGGCATGCGTGTGGATAGCATGTTGCAGTTGCAATTGCAATGCCCGTCGTGCTATTAACCGTTCAAATGTCCGACTGTCAATTGCGCAATGATTTCAAATGACACGCGCCATTCTGCGACTTTACACATACACACACAAACACACACTTCAGCGCCCACATACACACTCATTGAGAAGAGACCGCATCCAATGGGCTGGAATTACACGCAATGAGCGCGTTAAACGGCCTGTGCTTTGGCCTTTCTTTTATGGCCAACATGAAGCTGAACATCGCCAAAAACCACTGCAGATCTCATCTTCTCTCATTTAGACAGGGCTGCAACAACCATGTCAATGAGCTGGTATCGCACACAAATGAAAGAGACAAGCACTTGCAGTAGTTTCATGTTCTTTTCTCCTGCAATCTAAATCGAGCTTTGAATTTTCAATGTGCGGGCTTACATAGACCTAAAAATTTCATCGCATAAGACTTATGTTACATTTAAATGGGCTTTAAATTTCGTTACGTAACCTCAAACCGCATTTCTTGCTTTCTTATTTTTCACATTGTTTAAAAATAATAGTCTTGTTATTTTGCCGCCATTCAAAATATAAGTACATATGCTGTGTTAAATTGGATATTCTAACTATCTATTTTTTTATAATTTATTTGTTTTTTTTTAAAAACGTTAGTTTTTATGGCGTCTGTTTCGACATCGTCTACGTATACTTGCCCATGTCCCACGATGACGTCAGCTGCATGCCATTTAGGAAATGAGCCATAAAAAGGAGCTGAGCCGTTTGATGTCTCTCGCCTTCCACTGGAAATTGGCTCAGTCTAGTGCACTTTAACCCAAGTATGCACTCAATTGATGCAAGTGTGAGGGTGTCATATATGTAAATGGCTATATATGTGTGTCTGTGTTTGTGCTGTCCTTGCATACAAAAGCAGGCATTTAGTGTTGTTATGCTTATAATATGTGCATGCATTTATGTATGTATGCATGTATGCAAGCAAATGCAACTACGAGTAACGGGACAGACGGCGACTGTCAACTGCCGCTGCCATCGTTAGGCCCATTTTGAGCAGTCTACCTAAGTGCCTAGTTGTCTGCCACATATAGTCACACACACACAGACAATCACACCTACGTATAACAGTCAAGGCACAACAACCTTAATAACATCAACGGCAGCTGGGACTATTTCCATTTTTGTGTTCAGCTCATAAACATTCAACTTTAGCTACAGTACATCCAAGGACATTTGCAGGTGTCCTCTATATGTCTATGTCGACGCTAACTCTAACGCTTACGCCAACGTTAAAGTCAACGTCAACAACGTGAACGCCATTGCCAAGATATTTTCATGTGAATTTATGTTTTTGATTAGTGCAGCCTCTGTCTGACTTATGCATGCATTTTAGCTTTGACTTTCATTTGCTCTGACTTTAATAAATTTAATGCAAGTGCAAATGGCGACATTTGCTACAATTCCAAGAAACACAATTCCTAAGAAATTTTACGTTTAGTAGGTACCAACTTAACTGTTAGTATCGCTAAGACTTATGACAACTTTATGAAACAACCAGTTTAAAAATTAATTTATTTATGATATATTCTATTCCCCGATCAGATAATACCTCAATATCTTATCATAATCATAAATCAATGACAAAAATTTTCTATCCAATTTACTTAAAAAATTTGGATTATTTCATGATCTCGAATTAAAATACATATTTTAAGCCATTTTGGAAGATTTGTTTTACTGATGGATTGCCCAAATATTTAAATGAATTGCTCCTATTAATCTGGAGGTTTCAAAAGCGTTTCTGTTTCTTGAACTGTGTTGTAAGTGCGTTGTTCTGGTATCATAACAGCAAATTGTAGCCTCCAGCTCTATTTTATTTATGTGCTCGTAAAGTAGTGCGCCTACTTTGGGCCCTAACTCACTGTCGTTCTCAATTCGCAAAGCCGCCCTCAACACGCACCGATTTCACACTCTCACACAAACACATACATGTACACACATGTTTATAGCTTGCATGCGGGCTGTCACATTTACATGTGCCACGCGACTTATGTTTTGTTCCTGTTTTATATAACTCCAGCGCTGCAAAGTATGCAATATAAAATTAAATTTATGCAATTTACCTTGCAGTTACATATAAGCAAATGCAGCACATTAACTATACCATAAGCCGCTTTGTAGAGAACGAAATTGGAATAATAGAAAAAAAAAGGAAATCCAGATCTGTGTTTCGTTTGCAAATTTTTTTCGTTAACTAATTTCATAAAACAGCTCTACATTTTTAATGACATTTTTACAAAATCACCAGCTTAAGTTTGTAATCGGCTTTTGTTTGTTCTACTTTAAATTTATTTATACTTTTCCCTCAAATTTAATTGCATTGAGATTGATTTTCCTGTCTGCATCTCCATTTTTTTCATTTCATATTCCTTTTGTCTGTTCTCATTCCCAATTTGTTTTCACATTCCAGGCGGTGTACACTTACAATATATAGTTTACATAAGGATATTTCTTTGCTGACAAATAACGTTTGAAGAAGAAAGAAATGGAAAAGCTGCCATCTGAGGGAGGAGCTCGGAACATGCGTCGAAAGGAATAAATGAAATTTTCATTGTTTTTGCGCCCCAAGTGTTTCAAAAAGTGTCGCATTTTGATTACGTTTTCTTACATTAAACAGCGTCTGAGCTTTTGGACACGCATGGGTGGCTAGATGGCACAGCCACGCCCTAGCCTGCCTACCGTGCCCCTTGATACACATACCACTCCGTGCAGTTTGACATCCAACTTCAGCTTTCTACTTGACTCTTTTTGCTTTGAAGTGGTGCCCTGCTCGAGGTCCTCGCACTGGCTCTGCACTTATACCTCGTCATTGTAGTTGGCAATGCTACGCCCACTGTCAGGGCACTGGCAGCAACAGCGTCGCGCATTCATCTTTAATTCATGATGCGCAATTTTCAGTCAACCTGCTATTCTGGCCAACCGCAAAAACCTTTAAAAGTGCCTAAGCAAGCGTTGAACCATGTGGCGATATAAACACCAATTTCACTCAAAAAACAAAAACCAAAAGAAAAATCAAATTGGAACGTGAATCCGATTTTGTTGTGTCAATAAGTAATGCCATTTTTCCTGGAGCCTAAAATATTTGCACTCTTTATACAGAGAGAATCAAGTTGACTTTATATTTAGTTCGAATGAACTCTGCCAAAGTTAAAGCTAAAATAGTCTTAAATATAGTTAAGCCCTACAAAATCCAGCTAAACGCTAGATCGACAATAAAAGTATGTGATGTTAAAACACTAGATAAAAAAGATATGATGAACACATAACTTTTCTATTTAAGTTGCCTACTGGCTAAAAAGCTTTTCAACACTGTTGCAAGCGAAGCCACTTTAGGTCCTTATGCAAAATGTAGTTTTCCCGCAAGTTTGTTTATAATACGTACATCCTTAGCCTGCATTCGATTAACGGCTTCTTTATTTATAATCAAGCAGCCAATTCCTTTAGAAATTAAGTTCGTAAACAACACCCCAACTGCACTCTAACAACTCTTGCAAGACCCCACTCTTCTCTTTTTTGCCTTGCAGCAGCTGCCTAGCAAAAACTGACAATGAGTTTGCATTGTTAACGCGCCAGCCGCCAAGGTGTTGAAGCATCGTCGCCAACTCACAGCTTGCAGCTAACAGCAGCTAGGTAACTGTCGGGCAGGTCCTTGAACGCTTCAACGCCAGTATGGGCCACAGTGGCTGGCCGCAGTTTGCTGCCACAGTGACTGTTCCAGCAATAGCAATAGCAACAGCAGCAGTAGCAGCTTTGGTAGGAGTTCAGTTTGCTTTTGGCTGCAGCAAACGAGTTGTAAATATTTATTTATACGCGAGCGCGCGGCTTATCCTTGGCCAACGTTGACGGACTGCCAACGTAACGACACGAATTGAAGCAGGAGCTGGAGCAACCCATTGCTAGACCAGCTGCCTGTTTTGGAATTTTGATTTACATTCCGTTGACTAACCAACCACAGCTCCAGTTACCAGTTGGCTAGGATTTCAGGATTTTGCTTGTACCCGTCAAAAAGTGTGTGTGGCACCTTTTTTTTGCTTTTGGTTTTGGTTGCCTTTCTCTTGGCTGCCTATTCCATCAGCGTGTTAGCCGTTGACTCTGATTCTGGCTTATGCCGCGTCCATCACGTCATTGGCAGCACTTTTATTTGGCTTTTGCGGTTTTTATGTCGGGGCGTTACTTTCGTTTCCTGCCGTCAGCAATTTCAGTCAGCTAGTTTCAGGTTGACGATTTTTCCGTTGACTTTTGAAGTGTTCCATTTTTTTTTTTTTTTTTTTTTTTTACCTGTTTGTTTTTTATTTGGGTATGCAGCAACTGCTGGCTGGCTGCAAAATCATCATCAGCAGCCCGTTGAGCCAGCAGCAGTCGCTCGTTTTTTCCCATCAAAAACATAATCTAAAAATCTAAACGAGCAAAAAAGCGAGCAGAGCATTTGCCTTCTAAATGTGTGACATGTCGCGCAGTTTTATTATAAACATTGACAGCAGCAAACACACACACACATTCACAAAACAAATGGCTGCTCAAGTTTAGCGGTTTTTGGCGGCATTTTAATTCCCCTTTTTATTATGGCAACGGTTTTGCTTTTTTATTTGTTAAAGCTCTGGCCACATTCAAATGCAGTTTTACAGTTCGTTGAATGAAAGCTCAAGCGGTTTTATGCAATGTGGTTGCGACAACCACTTTGCACCCAACCAAACAAAAACCTGCCACCCATCAGGCAACCAGGCAACCGCTGTCTATCACATTTTCAGGTGATTTTGCCAGCATGTGGTGCGTTCATTTATGTTGTGACAGCAATTTTTCCATCATGCAGTTGCTGTCCTAGTTGAAATTTTTGGTCAGTTTGTCATCACACGAATGCAGTTCTAACCTAAATTCACTAACAGTGCACAGCTTTTTCGCAAAATATGCTAAACTAGGCTACAGCCACTGTGGTTGTAATTTTTTTTTCAGTTTGTATGCACTTTCTGCATTTCATTTTAGCAGCGTTTTTTTTTAATATGTTTTGGTTTTTTAGCCATCCAAAAACAATTTACAGTTTCAGTTTAATGGAAAATATACAATACCACGAAAAACATTTGATTCAATTTTGTCCATCAAACTTTTGGGTTGCTGCAAAATATTATTTAATTTTTGGATTCTGAGTTCCCTTGATTTTGTATAAACTTTCTAATGAACGGCGAAGTAATAAGAACATATGGAAAAAGCCTGCAATTTGTTTGGAGTTAGATTATATATTATTTTTAGTCAGACAGGAAAATATTTTATATTTTGACAACACACATATAAAATTTATTCTAAACTAAAATTTTTGTTAAGAGGCTTTATTGAATTTTTACAAAAATGAACAAAGTTCTTTAACCTTAAATTTTTATTTTTTCATTATTTTAATGATTTTACTATGATTTTATTTTTATTAACAGTTTTGTTTGCTTAACAAAAGCTTTTAGTGTGGCTCCAATTTATTTCTGACAGCAATAATAATGCGGGTATTAGGTATTTTTTATAAAAATCCATGAAAAGAAAAAAATAAAATCTAGATTGATGTAAATTAATTCAGTTGTTAAAAAAAGATTATCACACTTCAAAACAGGTTAAAAAATATAGTGATATTGAGTTTTAACAAAATATCGAACGAGCTAATATCTTATACCATTTGTTGTGTCAAAAATGTGTGTTGCCGTTAGTCTTACTCAAACCCCGGATGCGTCAGGCTATGCTAATTTATAACTTGCCGATAGCCCCAACTAGTTGTATTTGGACTGAGTGTGCCCCCACCCACGACACGCCAAGGCTCAGCTATAAATCCATATTCACTGAAGTTTACGCCAGAAAAAATAAGCCCCAAAAAGAGGTGATGAAAGGCGGGGGCTGTAAGAGCATAAAACTTGAATATAGTGTGTATGTAATGTGGAAACAGCCGTTTTTGTTGTCTGCCGGAAGTCGGAAACCATTTAATTTGCTCATGTGCAACTGTGCCGTGTTTCAGGGACCAGGATCAGACCAGGGACCTTGCACATTCCATATCCTGTGGCAGGCTGTTGTTGCTTTCGTTCTTTCCGTTGTTGTTCATGTTTTTACAGTTGCTGTTACTGTTGGCGCAGCTGACATGTTTTTTTTTTCTTTAAAATTTTGGCCAACATTTAATTCGGGCAAACGAGTTAAAAGTAAAGTTGTGTTAAGTTTTCGTGTGCGCACTGCAAAAGAAAAACAAAAGCACAAAGTGCATGCACATACAGTCGGGCGGGAGGGTAGAATAAGATGGGGCCTGTAACTCAAAAGCAGCAACATTTATTTATTTTGCTGCAGCTACCCCCAAAGGACTTGAAGACTTGGCGTGCCTTGCTCATCTGAAGGTCTGTCTATCTGACACTTTGGCCTTACAGCTTTTCTGCCTGCCTGTCTGACGCTCTGTCATACTATTTTGCATACAAAGTCTTGAGCGCAGAATTTTAATTTGCAATTAAATGCAACCCACAAGCAGCAGCAGCAGTTCTGCATGAAAACGCGAAACGAGGCGCAAGTGTGGCGCTCCCAGCTAAATTCAAGCACACCAGCAATGGGGCATAGCATAAAGATGTAACTGTATATATGTGTATGTGCTTGTGTGCATGTGTGCGTGTGAATGTCAGGTGTATGGCAGCGCTGCTCAAAGGCAATGGCAAATGGCAGCTAAAGCAACCACTTTGGTTCCGGGCTGAAGACAGCAAGCAGCTAAAAGTAAAACCATTCGTTTAGTCTCTGCGCAATATTACTCCTTCTGTTTACCTCCTGCCCACCACCCCCTCCCTTCTTGACAGTGCAAGTAAAGCTGGAGATTAAGTATTTGCCAGCGAATGCGAATGTTTGAATTAAAACTTTGTAATTTCCCTTGTTTCATTTCATTTCGTTTACTTGAAATTCATTTCAACAGTTTTGTTTTATACTATAACTCCAAGAACCTCCCCCCTAGATGCACTTTCTTGGCAATACAGGGCACCACCACAGCGACTGCCACTCATCCATCTCAGCCCTAGCTAGCGTGGTGCATCCCATTCGCTTTACTCTCTTTGTATTCTTATCTTGTAGTTGTTCCCATTTTCAGTTCTTTGCTACTCTTGGTCACCAGGGACAACCGCCAAATACAATGGATGGATGGTTGGTTAATGGGTTGCGGAAAGGAAGACGTAGCGAAGCGGAACCTGCTCAACTGTATCCAAAAGTCGAGGTCGAGCCACTAAAGTTTCCATACAGTCAAAGTGCAATTTGTTGAGCTGTGCTCTTGCCAGTTGCATTGCCTGAGTTTAATTTGTTTACTCGTTTTACTCGTTTGCCATCCGCCATTTGCCTTTCGCCATTCGCCGTTTGTTGCCTTTTACTTGTGCAACTGGCAAACTAAGCAGTCTGAGAATTGAATGGCAAGCAACATTTAAAATTTATCAACATTTATTGCTGTCATTTTGTTTTCCCCTGCCATATAACCTTGTTGTATAAAATGTATCGAACAATCAATTTGGGACTTCTTTGAAGACATTAAGTACAAACCTTTAATTTGACATCGATCTGAGAAAGTTTACATCGGTGCTAGAGTCCGTCTTGTTAAATTCAGTTGTTTATAACGTATTTCTTGAATGAATTTAATTTGTAAATTTATGAGTTTTTAAACATAAGCAACATCATTACAGGGGTCAAGTCAAGGCTCTTGGCAAGCATCTTATGTAATGTTAATAAATTGAGTAGCTCAAGAAGCTTAACACTCACTCAACTTAACGCAGCGAAGTACATATTTAACTAAATTTGTTTGACTTGCATTGACTTGTCATAAATATGAAAGCAATACAGCCATTTAATTAACTATATGCTATAATATATGCAAACATCATTTGCACAAAATGCATCTGATTGTCATTGAACCAAGTTTCACATTATGGAAGTCTGATGTCAAAGACACAACATTGAAGAGAGGCAACGAGATGGAAGTGAGAAAATCAACATTAATTTTCATTAGCAATAAGACACAAACACACACAAATACGTATATAATCAGTCATCTGTCATATCTACTCAGATATTGAATTTTTAATTTTCAGCACAAAGTTTAATAATACATAAATGCAATACGAATAAATACTCATGTATGAGTTGATTAAATATTTGCTGTAGGCAGCTTTTGGCCTTGGTTCGAAAAGAACAACTTGCATAAGACAGAAAAGTTTACTGTTGGAAAAATCTATAAAAATCTATTTATTCGTTGCCTTAAATTGTCAGTTTCAGCCAAGTTAAGCAATCGACAAGCCTAAAAATGCTAAAGCAATATTATTTAATAAGAGCTTCAAACTAATTTCAAACTTCTTAGCAACTCAATCAAATAAAATTATTAATGGATTTCAAAATAATAAAACGATAAATGTTGTGAATTTACTATATATTGAATACATTTTACAACTATTGTATTATATATATCTAATGAATATGTTTGTTACTTCATAACATTTGTTTTTATTAATTAACTAATGTCTTAATAATAACATTTAGCTATCAAAGTGTTATGTACTTAAATACCTACATACATTAATTAATTTGACACGCAAGACCACTTCTTTGCCATTTGTTAAAGGGCTTAAGTAATCGCTCTTTCAATGGCCTTTTGTTTAATTTTGAAAATGGTCATAGCAAATAGTTGTTAACTGCCTAAGCTTTGTGGGCGTGGCAGCCACATTATGGCAGCGCCAGCCTCTTGCTGTGCGTACGACATGTTTCTGCCCCAGCTTTGACATTACCGCCACACTCAACATGCACCGGGCGCTGGAGCAGACTAAGAATCTGAAAACCAAAGCCAAGTTCAGATAGTCGACAGCCGACGCTGCATGTGGGCTGACATGTGACTGTTGTATCACCGACCCCTTTGGTCCACGGACTGTGCCTGGTTTTTGGTCAGTGTCCTGCTTCTCGTGTATGTGTTTAAGTTTTATGTCTACATTTGAGCCTGAGCCTGTGGCGCTTTAGTGCAAAACAAAGTATGTTTCAACACAAATGAGCAGCATGGAGCTGCGAAGTGCTCACATATGAGCAGTAATACTCCTAGATAGCAGCAAATAGCATCAGCATAATCATAATTAAATAACTTTTGTCACAATGCCAAACATAGCAGCCAATCTTTCTTTCTCTCTTTCTATGTTTGTATCTGCACTTCATTTGGTCAAATTTACGTACATCAGACCAAAACCCAACAAGCAAATGCTTTCATTAGGCATTCCAATGCCAGCACCACCAAAACAAATACACACACGCTCTTATTTGCCAACGGAACGAAAAAAAAAAAAAAAAAAACATAAGCGCAAATGTGCCAAAATAATCCGCTTAAATAAAATGGCAGGAGAAAATACTCACAGTAACAGACAAAATGGCTGCACCCAGCATCCTCTTGCCAGTCCTATGCCAATTTTTTATTCGATATAATTCTCTGCATCCATTAATTTAGTAAGTTTGGTCGCATGAGCTGGGAATACTGAGGTTTAGTGTATTTATTAAACTCAAACAAAACTAACGCTATTAAATTCATTAACATGAAATATTATAGATTTTAATTGAAAAATTAAGAACTTTATATAAGTTTTTTTTTTTTAATCCGATTTCTTACCCTTGTTATGGGGTATTTTCCAGTCAACCCTTGTCGTGTTCCATACTCTCACGTGTTTTTTCATTGCATGTGTGGCCAAAAACCACTAAACTGGCATCGCATGAGCAACAACTACAATAACAACAAGGAGAAGAGGCGACAAGAAATAGCAAAGCATAACCAAAAAATTTTAAATATTTTTCCTCTTTATTTTGTTGTCTGAATAAACTTTAACTAGCATAAGTTGGGGCCCAAGAACCAGGAACTAATACAACTACAACAACTACAATGTACAAAAAAACAACAACAGCAGCCACCACAGCAGTTTGAGGCAAGAGCAAACACATTCCACAAATGGCACATAGCGGGTTGTGGGTTTGGGTTGGGAATGGCATAGAAATAACACAACAACCTGCTAAAGGGAACGCAGTTTGGTCCTTCAGGCTTCAGTTAAGGATATAAACAAAATTGTATGTTCAGATTTGGTCAATTGTCATAGCAGTCTTTAATTAAACTGATTTAATTATGGCCAACAGAGTATTTTCGCATATTGGCAGAAGTATAGCAAAGAATGCTGTTAAAGAACTGCATATTTTCATCACAACTTTAATTGCTTCTATTTTCATCTGAAAAGGTGTAAATAAGGCAGTGCAAAAAGATGTTATGAAAAGAAGGATGTTAATTACAGCGAAATAAAAAATATCTGTATGCTTTTATTGCAGTAGAAAATATTGAATACTGAAAAGATGCAGCAAAAAGAGATTAAGATCTGAACTGACATTCTTCAAATCTAAAGTCAAATCTAAAAAAAGACAGTCATCGCATATTCAGGTACAAATATGTTAGATGACTGTCTTTGGGCGGAATCATTTTTTTATCTTGACATCAAAATTGCGATTCTGTAAGGAGTAGACCTTTGCTTTTTCGGTGTAAAAATAATAATTGCATTATATTTAATAGCACTTTAAAGTATATAAATATATATTAAGCCGACATTTTAATGTACTTGTAATATGCCATGTTATATACTTGTTTTGCCATTAAAAGCATTAACAGAAGAAGATGCAAGTAGGGTGGCAAGTTTTGTCTTCAAAACATTTTTGAGCTTGATTAAGTTTACAGCAGATGCTTAGCAGGGCTCAGTAAACACTCCAACAACGTTGCCCTTGGTCAAAACTGAAGAGACCCAATGGAACGTATTCCCATCGATTATTACGCTGACTTTGTGTACGCTGTGCGGATTCTTTTAATATTTATGGCAAGTGCTGCCTTACAATCTTGGAAACATGAGCGCGAACTGGAGCAGAAGCAATGCTCACTAATTATACGGGGCCTCAAGAGAAAACAAAAATAATTGTAAATGAAAGGTGTTGTTTTTCTGGCATAGGATGAAAGTTAACTTACTTTCAGGCGCATTCAGTGAACAAAATAATTAGCCAAACAGGTGCGCGCCATTTTTAGCTATCAAAACATGAGCGATGTGTGAAATTTGGCACCATTGTAATTAGCATTACGCACAAAACGATTAAGTCATTAGTAAAGGGGACGCATTAAGCATACGCAGTGTGCGCCATGACAGCTTTCAGAATAATCTAACTTAAGCTATACTTGCTAAGCAGTTTACTGACATCTGCTGTTGACAATGGCTTGTGCATCTTGTTGTCTTATGAGTAACCCTATTATTCAATTTAATATGCCTTTGAAACGCAGTTAGAAATGGACAGCAGCGACCAGCTTAAAATGCAGCTTCCAATATCAAGACAATAAACCAGCATTGAAATTTAGAACACATGGCGAGAATACCCTGTGAAGAGTGGCATTTAGCTGTGTTTAATTTAAGCAAACTGCAATTAATTATGTTTGAATATACTTCTCTACTCGGTATATAAAAGCATAAAATTAAAAGCGGAAAAAACAATGACAACCACTTTGAAATTTTCTTCGTTTTCTTTTACCTTTATATACTTGTATATTAATTTTAAGCTAACAGAGTGTTATATAACTTGATGTTCTCATTGAAGCAGCTAGGCATTGCCAAGTCATTCACAAGCTATAAATACCCGCTTCTTACCCACTTTGCTATAAGAATAGTAGTAAAAAGCCAGTCGAACTTTGCCAAGCTTCAAGCTGTCTAGCTCTTTTGCTGGCTGGCTAGCTCATGATGGCAAAGCCGGCGCAACAAAGACAGCAAAAACATTAAATTTTTTAGTTAAACAGCAGCAGCAGCAGTAGTAGAAGACAGGCGGCTTGTTGCTATTGTGGGCGTGAGCCTAGCCACAACAAAAAAATGGAGTCTCTCAGGAGGAGTAGCAGGAGGCAAAAGCAAAGGCAAAAATGCTTGGCACACAGACAAGGGAATTGGTGTAAATATGGCAAGTGGTTGGCAAAAATGGTGGCCTGGTCCGGTCTGGTGCCAGAGCGCCGCTCAGATAGCAATTCGTTAAGGGCATACTTTTAAAGGCACTGTGCCTGATGCTACTGCTGATGCTGCTCCAGCTGCTGCGTGCTGCCAACTTTAGAAATATTCATCGAGTTTCCTGTGTTGTGTACCTTCGAGCCGACCACACCATGTCGAGAACCAAGTCGAGCCGAGTCAAGTCGAGTCGAGTGGAAGTATCAAAGTTAGTGAAGTAGCAGCGCCCAACGTTGCTGATGCCACTCAAATGCTTAACTATGCAAAATAAGTTGCATTAAAGATGCTCCATTATGCATGTTTATTCTCTGTCGATGATACTGTTTGCTTTGCTGCCAGACCAAACGATATTAGTGGCAAGCCTTTGGCCTGGTGAGCGTTTGTATGTGCGTGGCGGTATGTGCCTGCCAAGCATAAGGCCCATCCAAAGTTAAATGAGGTCTAAAGATGAAGGTGAAGCACTTGCCTGACAGATCAAAGGATTGCTCAGTTAGACCTCAAGTGGAAGTCAACTATCAATTCTTAAATTGTGTCTTTTAATTGGTTGCTGAAAATATAAGTCAAAGATAACAAAAATTAAATTAAAGAAGTTAAATACTTTGCTTGAACAAACACAAAAAGATTTTAGTCTGTTTAAATATTCTAATGCTAGAAGTTGTATGCCATCGTTCATCATCTTTGCTGTCAGTCAAATACACAATTTATATTCTTTTCTAACGGGTTGCGACTGTAAATGATTTTATGACACTATGCACTTGCGGCTAATAAAATGTCAGTGAAGTTTGTTGCACTCGACAGGCAAGGCGATAAGGTTGAGATCTGTCAATCCCAGATAGTTTATAGTCAAACTTATGCGCGATGTGTAAGTCATAAAATACTACTTGCAAATGGCAAGCGCAAGAATAAGATTTCAATCGACTGCGGTTAGAACTTGAGTGCATATATGACAATGTGTTCAAAATTTGTAGCTTAAATTTATCTAGCAACAAGGCCACATCTCTAGCCAAAACCTAGTTTACTTAGAGTTTACCAACTTACTTTACTTCTGCCATTGCTGACACTTAATTTCGTCCTATAAAGCCTTTTAATTAATGCATTGCCGCGACTCATTTAACTCCAGCTTGGTGAGCAACTTAAACAGATCGTTAAATGCGCGTATAAATCTTGGATTCCAGTCCGCATAATGTAATTCAGTTTTAAGTGGCTTTCAGTGTTCTTTTTTATGCTTTATAAAAGGTATTACTGTTCGCTTGTTTGAACACTTTTATAGAGCCGTCCTTAAGCTGAAATATATATAAGCTGATATATATATATATATTTAAAGAATAGTAAACGCTTAAAGGTTTATATAAAGCCCAATTAATGATAATGATTACAGTTAATAAGCTAATAATAATAATTAATAAATGAAAATGTAATCTAAATCTTAGATTAATGACATAACGTATATCAATTTATTTGCTGTAAGATGTCTTTTTCTAGCTTGTTTTGGCAAGCTTAAATCTTCCACTGCTACGCTCAATTGCAGCATTTACCTGTGCGTCAACAGCTTGGAAACTCTTCCGGCACAGTGGGTCAGTCAGTTGGTCAGTCGGTGACTATTCTGGTCATTTTGCCAGTGAGTGTTTAATGGCCACCCATTAGCATTTTCCACACCCTCCACTCCCTGCGCGGTGAGTTGAGTGGTTGAGCGCATTGCATACGCGTTACAGTTGCCGCTGACGCAACCGGAGCTGATTGACGACTCGCATTACGACCGGAGCCAGTTAAGTGGACGACGACCTGATCGCCCGCTGCCTATCCACCATGTGCATCCTGTATGCAGGTGCCGGAGTGCCCAGAGTGTGGCAGTTAATCATTGTGGATGATAGCGAGAGTGTAAACAATGGTTGACCACTCACTGTAAAGGCGACGAGGCCGCAACTTCCAATTACATCTACTGTTGTAATGCTCCCACGGCACGCCCCCTCTTTAAATGTGATACAGCCTTGAAGTAGACACCTTATCTACTTGGCAGACGCTGACCGCATCCATCATCCGTTCCATTTGCACAACCATCGATTTTTGGTTAATGGCCCCGGCCATACAGCCACAACACACACAGCGCAACACACACACACACACACACCTTCACACAGAGACAAGTATTTAAGGACACGTTCATATTGATATAGAACAGCGGTTAAGCGGTTGTTCCTTTTTGGGGCCCGAGAATGCCAATACCGACAACAGCATATTTGAATCCTTGGCAGAGAAATGGTGGCAACTGTGTACATACAAATAAACGTAAGCATACATATATAAATACATTTTAATGACCCACTGGGGTAGAGAGCTTTAAAGTACCATATTGTTGCAAGAGTGTAACTGAAAAAAATAAAGATTAAAGCTGCTCTTCGTAGTTTCTATTTAATACCAATTCCCTCCGCACACCAAAAAAGCTGTCAACTTGGCCCACAAAAAACTGACAATAGATTATAAATTGCTTCCGATTAGCTTTAAAATAAATAAATGAAAAAAAACAAAAATTTTTGACCACTTTTTTTACATGTCTATAATCTACCGGAAGGGTTTTAAAAATTTATAAACAGAACCATTGAAAGAAATATCACGCTAAATTTAAACGATATTAGGATACTTTTTACGTCACGGAAAGTATATGGATTTTGTTCACTTAAGCGCCACCCTCTCATATTAGGTAAAACCAATCAAAGTGAACAGAGTGGTGCGAATTGTGCTCTTGATGGCCACAGCTGGAATTGTTACTTTGTAAATTTTGTGGTCAGGCAATCTATAATCCGTTTTTTGTCATAAAACTAGCTCGTGACTTTGTGACTTTAAATGCGTGCAAAGGATTATGAAAACACAAATGAAAGTGCCAAAGAGTGTAAGGTTCAACATTTTGTTTTTAGCTGCAGTTATTGTTCTGCTGTACTTTGAAACTGCTCAAGTTTAATAATGTACAAAGCCGCAACAGCCATCAGTGTTTCATGATGGCCTTTGGGTCACCAGATACGATTTCTTCCTCACTATGCAGCAGCCACAAACACCGGTGTTTGTGATGGTGGTGGGGGGGTGGTGGTGGTGGTGGTGGTGGTGCTGGCAGCACCACCCATTGCTTTTCGGTGGCCAGTCAACTGTGGCGAGTAAAAAACCACTTGCACTGCATTGGACATTGTTTAAATTGCTGCGGTTCGCGTACGTTGAATTTTTACTTCTCTTATTTATTTTGCGCTTTATTTTGGTTGCTTGTTCGACTGTTTCTTTTTGTCTTTTTTCGCCACCCTTTGGCTTTTATTGCTTGGCATGGCGAGTGGTGGCATATAAAGCATACATATAACATATCCACCTTCCTTTTTGCGTGCTCTGACCGCCAAAAAAGAGTGTGGGAAAGCGAGAGAAAGAGTGAGAGATAGAGAGAGCAAGCACAGCAAAAAAAGTTAATGTAATTGAATTCATTTATGGTTTTGTTTGTAGTTTCTTTTTGTGGCCTTTCACTTACGCGCCACAAAACTGCCAAGAATGTCGACGACTTGTTAATAAATATTTCATTTATTTTTAGGCCCGTTATCCACTAGTCGTTCGGTCTCCTTTTCCCTCTCTCGCTCTCGATTGCTATTGTAAACGAAACGCTTTGTTTTTCGTTCGGCTTTTGTGCTTTAATTAAAAATATGTATGGGCAAGGGCAAACTCTCATTGTTGTAGTATCCCTTTTAGCCAAACTTGGCTCAAAGCACTCAACTAAATACAAAACAACTAAGAACTATTAAGAGGAGACTGTTCGACTATGAAATATTCTGTACGTAGTAAATTACTTTCAACTCTTATTTTTATAAGCGTTTTCGGCGGTAGCAAAAGCATCAAAACTATTGTTTTTTGAGAGTTAGATCAAAAAAGTCGTTTCTACGGGTTTTTACTTAACTTTTATTTATGATTTTGTGTTGCAAGGATATCGCTAGCATCGATACTGCCCTGATTATCATGTTAGCCTTAGTTTTTGTGTCCGCTTTTGGCTGCGCTATGCTTTTCCCACACTGCAAGCGCCTTTGTAGCTCGGAAAGGATATTGGGTTATTAGCAAATATGCTTTTGTATATGTACGTACATGAAAGATTTATGCTCAGGCACCTGGCAAACTTATCCCCTCCAGCCTGTGACACTCTAGTCATCTCTCTCTTGCTCTTTCTCTCTCTTTTCTACCCGTGTCTAAGTCTGGAACTATGATGCATATTTCATAGTAATCGCTCCCGGTTATAGAACAGCCCCGTAAACAATGCCTGCCGCTTGCCGGACACACTTTTACCTTAGCTTCATACCTTTCAGTGTGTAAAACGAATCCTTATGCCATGTGGCTAATAAAATAATTGAAATTCTCCAAGTATGTTAAGGATGCCCAACCCACAGGCAAATTTTGTTGTTGGTGTTGTTTTAGTGGTTCCCCACTAGATTTACATCCATTCAAATTCCTTATTATATTTTGATGGAATAATAAATGACGCAAAACTTAACTGGACTAAATGATTCGCTTCTGAGTCTTCTTCGCTTCCTTCCAAAAAATTTTTAAACAATGACAAATATTTTGCGCAGCCATTTTTGTTGAATGTGTCAAATTATATTTTTGTTCGAAGCTAGAAATCCAGTTGCTTACGTCAATAATGTATGTGTATTTGTTATTTTACTTTAACAAATAATAAATAAAAAGTATAAAAACTTTATAATCTTTTAATTTTTTTTAGCTCTTATTATCCCTCAAATTTAAAGTAAAGTAAATAAAACAATCACGTGCAAAATTAAAATGGTTTTGAAATATTCTAACGATTTGGTTTAAATATAGTTGAGAATTAATTTTGTTTTCCAAATTCATTTAAGACTATGTAAAATTATTTTCATCTACCTATTTTAGTTTGCTCCTCTCTGATATTTATGAACACAACTCATCCAACGCAAAATTGAATTAAATTAGGCTTATTGCCAACTTATGCAGTATTTTTCAGATTTTTTTCCTTGCTCAATCCAGTTTGTAGCAGCAGTATTGGCTTATAAACTGCAGCTTCTGCCTCTGAATTTTTCTTGATTTTGCAATTCCAATAATAAAATTTGTTTTCCAATTTTATGCAGAGTTGAGCAGCAAGCAGAGCAACGAAACTCTGTTTTGCATCTAGAGGACTTCAAATAGAAATGCAGTCCATGGATTTATTTGCGTACTCATAAGCTGGTGCATGAAAAATATATGGTAGGCATATTTCATATGCAAGGACTTGAATTCGGACCTTCCTCATATGCATTTTATGGACGATTGCAAATCTGTTGTCAAATTTGTATTCAGCATTTTGCAAAATTTATAATATATTTAAGCTTGAACCTCCAGAGACGCATGCAGTGCAAAACTTTGCTTGCCATTTATTTAGAAATTTAAAGTACTGTACTAAAAGCAAAGTTTTTAGTGATGCACGCTCTCTCTGCGGTCAGCTTAAAGCTTACTGGGAATATTTAAATAGGTCATTTGCTTAAAATTTATTAGCTGACCTGAGCTAGAAGCAAATAAATAAATAAGTAAGTGGGGTGAACAAAGCTGGGATAACCTTTAGGTGATGATAGATATAAAAAATTCAGCAGATAACGAAATAAATTAATATTTCAAAGCTACAAGCTGAATAACATTGCAATTGCAAGTTTATTAAATATTCTTATATACATGAATTAATTTTCTTTTATTATACATTTCCTCTTTGCTCTGTGGACTTTAAGTTTAAGAGTAAGTCGATTTTACAAAGATATTTTATTGAAATAAAGTGATAACCGACTTTTAATTTTTAAATTTGTTGCCAACTGTTGGCATGAGTGTGCGTGTGTGTGCATTCATTAACCACAAATGAATGCGGTGGGCAATTCAATAAATTTTTGGTTATTTGTACTCATAATTAAATCCGATAATCGTGCGTTGATGCCAAGCCCACATTGTGCTAAGATCTGTTTTTTGGTGCGATTTAGATTTTCCGAACATTGAGAGTGGCTCATACGATATCAATTGTGAATGCAGCAGCCGAAATGAATTTGAGTATTTGTTTTTTATGTAAAATACATACATAAACCAACAGTTTAGTGCACATGCATATCTCATATGTATATGCAAACAAGGCATCATTTTGCAATGAATTGCATTAAGTAAAACAGAGTGTTCAAGATAGACAGAAAGAAGCAATAATAAAAAGAGCAAGATGTCAATCAACGTCTTAAATCCATGCGGAACGCCAAAGATTTGTAAACGTAAACTTTCAAAACCTAATGTAACTGTGTCTTGTTAAGATACTTGAATAGGAAGTTATTTAGGTAATTAAGATATTAAATCCACTTAAATGCACTAAATTTGTAACTAATTACAACCAGTAACTCACCATAAGATGCGAAAAGTCTTTGAAAATTATTATTATCAGCAAACCTTTCTATTAACTAATAGCTAAATGCACAAACTTATGCACATGTCGCTTCTATGCTCCGTCCCGTTTATTACTCACACTGGCTGCACTTATCGGAGCCTTCGTACGGTAAATGGAGCGTCATTAATATAACTAAAATAGTCACACAACTCCGATTTACCCTTCCGCGCATATGCTCTTGTCTTGGTCGTTGGTGTTGTTGCTGTCTCTGCTGTTTCTGTTTTTAGCACCGTCTAAACGCAATCATTTTAGCCTGTACCTTGCCCGGCTACTGTTATATATGTGCAACAACTACAAGGCGACAAGTAAAGAGCTTGAAAAATGACGCATCAAGTGACAAGGACGAAGGCAACGCGGCAGACGAATGCCATTTTATTTTGCTGCCTTTCAACGCCATTGCATAAGAAATAAAGGGCAATGGGCCTCTATAGAATATCATGCAATTCCACTCAAACCCAACTCCAGCAATGCGTCTGAGCATCATAAATATGGCGCAACGGAAATGTATTTAGTTTGAAGATACAAACGGAAATGCCCACGCCTGAGTGCATTTGATTTGCCGTCTGGAATATAATGCACTATTTATTCATGTCTCTTGTTTACTCAAGAAATAAATATACGCGTTTGACAATATCAAATATTACAAAAATAATCGCAAACATATGTAAATAAAATAATAAAAAATGCATGGTAAAAGATTTTAGATTAAAAATAATTCAATCTTCAGGCGGAAACGCTCATAATGAATTGTGTGCAAAGCTGCTATAACAATTTTAGATTATATTTGCTTACAAAAATTTGATTGGATAAAGTTTTCTATTAAATAAAATGTTATTTTTCAGTGTTTACCAAGGACTTTCTTTTGAAAAGCAAACATACTTCGACGACAAAAGCAGGAAAGCAAAACACTGAGTAAAAGATGGGAAAAAGAAACATTTTTGTAACATAAAGTGTTATATGCATATTCGCTTAAAGGTATGATGAATTTGGATTTGAGCTAAAAATATATCAAAAATAATAAATTATATCATATTCTTTTTCCTACTCCTTAAGCAATATTTTGTAAAATTACCTATAAATGGCATTGTAATTTAAACCAACAACATGCAGATGCAATCTTAATTATTTGAAATTTTGTTCCTTTTTTATATTATTTGATTTCACAAGATTTCTTAGCCAATTCGGCACCAAAACTAATTTGAAACCGATTTCAGTATCGCTGGTCCATAAATGTATGCTTCATTTATTTTGAATACATTATTTCTTCTGCATGTGCGAAAACGCGCGCGGCCGTGCGCTTAACACACACAAACGGCTAGCTAATTTTCCATATAAATGAAAAGAAAATATGCGACAGCAGCCTTCGTTGGCTTTACCCAAAACTTACACACCCATACATATATGTATGTATATGTACATGTATAATGTTTTTGTAAGTAGAAAAAATGTGCCGAAAAAAAAATAAATTGAATTTATCAACAGTTGACGTTGGCTGGCATCAAGGTATGCCAAAAAAAAAGAAGATGACAAAATAAACAAGTTTTTCACATCATTTCCGAAATGCTTAAGGCAATGTCACGCCCACATCCTGCCACACACGTGCATATTCAATAAGCAAATGCAGCGGACCTTTTTGTATTACGTTTCGCTGCGCAAATGGAATTCATTTAATTGGTCATGGGAGCTATTTACATGGCGCATATATTACAAGATTCCCAAAACTATACTTATATATTAGAATTGATCGAAGGCAACGCTCATAACTGCTAAATTATTAAGGCGTTCTTAAGTAGTAGCCATTCATATCATAGCTATCATAATTATCATAATATAGGAAGGCGAGCCTCATGTGACTCATATCGAAAATTTGGCGCAGCTGTTAGCATTCTTTGATTATATATCACACACATAAACATTAAAGTACAGAGACTTATGTGTCCCCTCATCATATCAAACAAAATAAACAATAAAATTCAGGCACACAGACGGGCAAATGTTGCCCTTGAGAAGTGGTTCCGCTCCGACAAGTATGTTTGCATGTGTGTGAAAGTAAATGTGTGTGTGTGTGTGTACCAAACTGATGGCAATCAAATACACAAATACAATTACGAATGTGGACGCACACACACCCACTTACTCAGACACACGCCTAGCAAGTCATACAAATAAGCATTGCAAATAGTGAGCCCAAGAGCCGGAACAAGACTGAGCAAATATTTTGCCAGCGACAGAAACAAAGACATATTACTATCACAACCTAGCAATATATATGTGTGTGTTTGTGTGTGTGTGTGGCCAAATTGAATTTGATTTATTGAAATTTGATATTTTCCGTGATACGAGCACTGCAAATCAAGCAGACATGGGATGGGGTACGACGAGGACGACAGGACAGACACATGAACAATCATCATTGCCAACATGGCAACACTTTGGCTTAGTGTAGGGGGTACAGAGTCGATTGTCTTAGCAACTGAAGACAATTTCAGTGCCTGCAGGGGCAGAGCACAACATACATCGATACATACATACGTATTTATCAATTGTCTTTCGTCTGGCAAGCAAAAATGGGACATGTTATGGAAATAGTTGAAGCAAGAGCCGGAAAAATGTCAACACTTAAGAAGAGGAGGGCTGGGCTTCAAAAGATGATGCAACTGACAAACAAAACATAATGCAAAAGATTTAAGCAATTATTCAGTTCACAAAATCAAAATGTACTTTCAAAACTTCAATATTTTTTTAAATTTTTAAAAAAATACCAAATATTCTAAATTCATAAACTAACACGTGACCTGCAGCTATTTTCAAAAAAGTTATTTTTACATCTACATCTTTTGATACTTTTTATTTGTCTGTTAATAACAGAAAATAACTCAACCATCCCTGACTTACTGCTGATCAATATATCGAGCTAGCTTTCAGACAAAAATATTTATTCATTATAATAATATATAAATATTATTGAATGCCAGACAGGAAACCACCCAGCAACAGTCAAATCATAGCCGGAAGTGAGATGAAATTTGTAAGTTTGTTTTATTATTTTTTTAGAGAAATGGGTCAATTTATATGAAGACACGGCTGATCTAAATTCGTGATGAGTTTCGCACGTAGTTGAAGCTGAAATCAAAAGTCAAAGCTAAGCCAGCATTGAATGTAAGTTGGCCAAATCAAATCCAATTGAATTGAATCAGGTAAATAAATTCGCTGACAGCCAAAGCATGAGAAAGGAAGACCAAGAGAGTGAAGGAATGAGATGAAGAGACAACAAAACATGTGACGTCATGCTGGCAGACTGCACTCAAACACAGCAGCTACAATATTTATTACTTTTGATTATGTTGAAAGTCAACTTTATCAATTTTACAGCAGTAAGCCAATAAACCACAATAGACAACAGACAGGGAAGGGATGGCATGGAGACAAGCAAAGAAGCAGACAGAGGTAGTATCTGAATGGACTGGACAATAGGATGTTGGTCAGTTAACCGCAAGGCATAACACACACAAACAAATAAACACATACACATAGACACAAACACAAGCATAAACAGGATGTTGTGGAATGAGGAATGTTATGTTCTGTGTGTTTATGTGTTGCATATAAATCCTAAATGGACAATGAATGTCAAGCGAAATAAATTAGAAATGACAATAAATGAGCAAGTGTGAGAGTCACTGGGGATTCGAAACATTGGGGGTGGGCATGTGTTGTTGCATGGTACGCTATGGTAGATGGGGGCAAATAGGGGCGTGGCCATCGACAACAGTACGCAATGGTTCAGCAGTCGGTTGACAGGCAACGACAAGGCAAACAGACAGCGTGTCACTTTAATTGGCAGTCAAGAAGGCAGATGAGCGATGGCTGCACAACATTTCAGCAACAACAGCAACAACAACGAGAACATCAATAACAACAACAAAATTAACAATTGTTACGATAGCTAGTTCGATGATGCAATTGCATTCGGCTACTGCACCTTTAAAACCCAACAGTCTCAACATGAAGATAAGCACGAGAGGGATAGCAAGAGAGAGAGAGAGAGAGAGAGAGAGAGAAAGGGGAGATTGCGGATGTAAAAGACAACAATGCTACAGAACTTATGCATATTTGTTGCATGGCTGTCGAGGTTTTTGTTACTGTTGCACCATAATTTATGCAATGACTTTTTACTCGAGTTTGCCAGCCTCATGCGTTAAAACAAGACAAAACACATGCGACGCAATCAAGTGCAGTGTGTTAAGCATAGTGGTATAAATTATGTGCTTTTATGTTAAAAATCAAAGCCAGTTCGGAAGAACACTTTTTAAAGCGGGTCTTCGTTCAATTTAAGTTAGGCTGATAATTTTTCATTTGTAAGTACAGTTTACCAAAAAATTTGGTAATAAATTAATATATATGTCAATTTGATATTTTTACATTTTAAGCACCATCAAGTTTTGTTCCACTGTGCACGCAATCAAAATGCATTCATTGCCCCATGCAACTGTTACACTCTTTGTATTTGTTTGCGCCAAAATTGGATGGCAACTAAGCACAGAAACACTTACATACGCTTAGACTTACACAGAACCTAACTCATACGTAAAGGTTCTAAGCCCACACACGTGTTTGTGTCCAGTTTCTGCTGCATCTGCTGGTTATACTGCCTGCGTCTGTTTAGATCCATATTAGGCCTCGACTCAGACAATGCCAATTGCCCTGGGCAACACACAAACGCACAAACACACTGAATGTACAATATGTACATTAGCAATTGCATAAACCTATTTCAACCAATGAGTGCAGCAACTAGCCTAAAGATTAGTCAGTTTTGTTAACCAATTCATTTGTCATAGCCATGTGCATAGACTGACAACGGTAAATGTCAGGCGCCTCGGGGGAGCTATAAGAGTTCTGGGAGCTATGAAAATTTAAGTTTCTGTCAAGGCTCAAGCAGTAAGCAATGGCTGACTTACACCACTCGACATTAGAGAACAAAAAAGAGATATATAGAAATAAGATATTAATTATTTTCTAACGAATAACTATTATTTCATATTAAATAAACAACATACATTTATTAATTTTTTTACTTTTGTTTGGTATACATCTCCAAATTGCCTTTTCATATTCAAACTCTTGCTGTTTAGTGTTATTATGAGCTATATATGATATCAACAACTTTGACAATTAATACTTTTAATGCCCTCGGAAACGTTCAGAAATCAAAGCAATTAGTTTATGCAGCCATAAATAATCGGTACCTGCAATGCCCACACCCACACCCATTCTGTCCACTCAATACAGCAGGGTCAAGTGGTCAGTCGGCCTTGCGGAATGCCTGCTACTGCTGCTGTTCATATGGAATGCAGTCGTGCAATATTTGGTGGCTGGTTCGGTGATTTTATGACTGCGCTGGGACCAATAATTTATGAATGATTTCATGAATGCCGAAGCTGATTCTCGAAAGCACACTCCCATTCCACCCAGCCAATCTCTGAGTAGCTTTTCACTTCTCGTTCGTCTTACGTAAAACTCGTCGTGTTGCAAATCGAAAACTTCAGCTTTAATAACCTTATACAGAACGTGGTGGTCCAGTGGTCAGGCATTAACCCCAGAGGTACGCCAGTGGTTGCTCACGAAAATTTAGTTTTTGATTATTCTGGATGTCCATTAATGTGCAGCTCCCTCGAGTGTGCTAGGTGCTTGGTGTGTGTGAGTGTGTGTGCGTGTGTGCATGTGTGGTGTTGATAGCTGTGAACTGAGAGTTGATGGCTTGACCTCGGCGTCTGTCGTAAGCGTGTCCATTTTGCATATCAGCTGAGTGTTCGTGGCGTGCGCAATCAACCTGAATAGGTGCGAATGTGTGCTAAATTAGTAAAATAAATTAGATATGTATGTATGGCAAATGAGAAGCACAAACACACAAACAAGGTGCCCAGTGCCCCTTAAATTGGGTAGATAGCGACCGAAATTGGAAGGGTCGCTGTTCTCTGCAGAGACTGGCATCTAATTAAGTAGGTTTCGTTATTATTAGTTTTGAAATGCACATGTATGTGGCTTGTGTGTGTTTGTGAGTGAGCTATGAATTTAAATGAATTAATAAAATGAACTTAACACCAGCTCAAACACACACGAATTCACTAATACACTCAATTAGGTTTGTGCAAATGTGCTTGGCCATAATTCATTTGTTTATTTGAACATTTTGATATCATTAATGTGCATAATTTTGCTCATTATTTGTGGGCAAACTTGTACATTTTGCCACTGCAATTATGGCTAATATTCCTTTTGAAATAAGCTGGCTAAAGCTTTCACTGTGTATGTAGGTTTGAATTTCTAAGAAAACATTTCCCAAACATTCAACATAAATGACTTAAATAATTTAACAAGCTTAAGCTTGAATATAGATTTTACTCATTGCACACATATGTACGTATAGCTTTATTTGTATTAACAATAAATACAATGTTTTCAGTTTGATAGGCCTAACACCTAAACATAATCTCTTTACTCCTATCAACAATGCGATTTATCATCGTCAAATCGATAAACTTGAAGATATCATTAAATTTGTCTACGCGTAACAAAGAATCTTTCATCATATTTGCTTGATTTTCGCATTGTTACAGACATGCAGTTCACCTTTTCTTTATTCGCTTGACAAATCCAATTCTGTTCAGAGCTTGTTTTCAACATGAAAATGCTATGTCATTACATCAGTATCTGCAGAGCAAATGCATTCCAAATGGCAGTAGTTCCACCTTCGGCTGCTTGTCAAATGGCATCAGGCAGCTCACTGAAAGTCAGAAACCTTACTAAAATCGCTCAGACACACATAAAAATCGATACAAAATGACGCAGGCAAGGGAACCATTTTTATTCATAATACATATATACATATATATTTGTTTGTTTGTATATGCAGCTGCATCTGCATCTGTATCGAGAAAAATTTGTATACATTCGCATGCGCTTCACTGAATTGATAGCTGCGAACGGATCGTATACGCAATGTGCGCGCTGCTATCTTATTGCAATACGCAAAATAAATCGCTTGGTAAAGGCACACACGTTATTTTTTTCGCATAGAATGCGGAACCTGAACACGACTGGGATCCCAACTCTAGCAGCTGCACACATACGCTCTTTCTCTCTCTATCTGTCTCTCTTACACTCTCCCTTTTTAGAATTGTGTGCGTGTGTGGCATCCGCATTGGTAACTTATGTGTAGCCTTTTGGCTGCTGCTGCTGCTGCTACTGCAGTTGGTCTTTATAGTGCTGCCACTTCGACATTTGTTTGCCTTGATGCCTTTAGCGAGTGGCGATATTTTCTTTGCATTTGCACAAACTGCACAAATGTATTTATTTAAATAGCAGCTCGTCGCAAATGCTTACTTGCCGTGGCAGACACATCCTGGTGGCACGTGTTTGCCCGACCGCTCAATCATATTGCCCGAGCAACGGGCCACCAGAGCAGTCATACACCACTTGCTAGCAAAGAAAAATAAATGTTTGATAAAATACATAAAAGTCGAATAAAAAAAAAAATATATAATAATAACTGTGGCACACAAGTTGAATGCAAATAGTTTTTGATGCATATGTTCTTAGAATCAGAGTTTGAAAATGTTTGATCTTTTTTTTTATTTCTTTTTGTAGATGAATTGATTGCATGCACTTTTTTTTATAAATCAGTTGTTAGATAACATATCCATACTTTATGACATTTACATCAGTGATAACATCGCCAAAGGCCCTATGGAATATGCAGCAATTAAATTACAAACAAATAATCGAAAAGAAAAAGTTATTCAAAGCTGGTGACAACAAAGTTCAAAGCAGGCAAACTCCTGAGCAAAAGCTAATTATAAAACTTTTGAAATGAAAGTCTGTAGCCCAAAGCATTATTGCAAACATCGTCGATAACATTATCGATTACTTGGTCAACTATTGAAGTACATTGCAGCAGCAGCAGAAGTTGCAGCAACACAGTTGCTCCTTTTGAGTCATGATTTACTATTTTTGTAAGGATTTTTTTCTATAAGTAATATTTGCAAGTAAGTACGAGAATCATTTCTATCACACACAAAATGATAGACAAACAGGCGATGTGCTGACAAAGGATGCTCGGTCTGGACACACGGACATAGACATCAACTTCGACTTGGACTTGGACATCGACATCGACATCGACATCAACATCGACATGGACGTGGATACGGAAAGGGGCTGAGTCAAGCATGTGTGGAAGTGTGTAGAACAACTCGTTACTGTCAGCAGCTGCCAATGTAAACACAAGCGGCACAAGCAGCCAAAGGAAAAGTCCAGCCCCGTAAATAGCTGTTAAAGAAAATGAGGAAAGAATAACTGTAAAAAGTGCAGCAGATAGCGAGAAAGTGAGACAGACAGAGAGTAAAAAAGCGGAAGAAAATAAAGAAGGCGAGAAAAAGGAGAGAGAGGAATAGGAAAGGGCTCCGGCTCAAAAGGCAATGCCGGCGATTGGCGAGGAAATCAATTGTTGTTTTGACAGCGACACGGAAATTGGTTTAATGAAGCAAAAATATATATGTATAGAAAGCGAGCTGACAAAGCTAACAAGCCAAAGGATGGCCATGGCTGCAGAAACAGCAGCTAATTAGAGTGCTGCCCAGATTGAAGATACCGCGCCCTTCACCTCGGAACGCCATACCCATTGCCTGCTATCGATGCTGCTGCCGCTTCTGATGCTGCTGCTGTTGTCCTGGCTCTGGGTGCCGATGATCAAAAGGCTGTTTGATTTATGATGGCAAGCATAAAAATTAGCAGCCAAGTGCAAAAAAGGCAAGAGAAATGGGAAAAACTTTAACGTAAATGTGAATATTATGCAAACTGCTAAACTGAGAAACTAATTTAAAATGCCATTAAAATATTATATATCTAGGTATTTGTGCCGTCAAAGAAATCCTGTTCAATAAAAAACACTTTCAAAGAAAAACTTATAATAAAACAAACTTAAATTAAAATTGAGACTATATAACTGGAATTGAAATAAAAATAGCTAACAATGAATACGAAATTCATTTTTCATACAAACTATTTGTTATTGCGGAGGTGTATTTAATATTTTTTTAATTAATGTTTAAAGTGGTTAAGATAACATGTGAAGATTGTAATTAAAAATCATATGAATTAAATTAAAATTTTTCATGGCTTGTTGAAATCTTAACGATTAAGACTTCGGGAACACTGTTCTCAACTTGCAAACAGGAAACGAAAAAGGTGCGCTAAGTGCAGGGACGTCAAAAACTGTGTTCATTACTTAAACTAATTACATTTTAAATTAACATCAACCGCGGCCTGGCCGTTAGACAGCGGCGTTAAAAATGCTGCGCAGAAAGACACAGAAAGTGGGTAGTGGGTGGCCGAAGGAATGTTAGTGGTATTAAATGAAGGTATATGTTGTCGTGAATTTAGTGGTATATCGTGTGTATGCAGGACACGCAGCACACAATGGCAGTGTCGGATGTCTGTCGGTGCGGCGACAGTCGAAATGTATTGAAGTCATTACGAATATGGCCTGAAGACGAGGTGGGTTAACGGCAGCTACAAACAGTCAAACAGTCAGTCATTCCCGTTCAACAAACCGACCACGAACCAGCCAGCGGGTTAATGACAGAAATTATGTAATAAAAAGTTACAATTTACGTTCAGTGCTGCTGCTGGCGGTTCTTGTTTCGGCTAAGGTGCTGCAGCTGTAGTTGTTGGACAGCCACGTGACCAAGACGCACAAGGCAGTAGCTACAGGTACAAGGAGCTGAGGCGGGTTGAATGAGGTTGAGACGTACAATGAACCGTCATAGATAAAAGACATAACAATGAAGCCAAAGCAGACGTGCAAGGCAGCTTGGATGGATCGAGAAGGCAGGTAAAATGGAATAGACAGGACGCCGCCAACATTTGCACCTGCCCGGCAAAATAAGTTATAAAACTAAGACAATGGCAAATGGCAAATGAAAGCAAAGCAAAGCAAGCCAAAGGAGAAGAAGAAAAAACGGAAAAAAATTACAAAATGGCAATAAATTCAAAACTAAAACAAGCCTCAAAGCAAGCGACAGAGCCAAAGGCAATGGGCAAGGCACCATCAAGTGGTTGGACTGCTGTGGCGCAGTCAAGCGTATAAGTGGGGCATATGATAAACACAGTCATTCGTAGCTGGAATTGAAGGTAAAGTGGCAGCTGGGTGGGTTTCGTTCCTAATAAAGGTGTCATGCCATAGATAGAAAGTTGCAGAGCACACAATGAGCTGGGGAATGGTACAGGGAGTTTTGGGGTTTGAGTCATGAGGTTTTTGTTCGAGGGCGAAACGTGATTGCAAATTGTAACCGCCAATGGGCCGTAAATTGAAACGTGACTAAGGCAGATAATAAAATGCATAAAATCAGAGTACTAACGCCAACCACGACGACGGCGTCGCTTGTTGGCCTAAACATCGAGCACAGACAAATGAAATGGTGCGGGGAACTGAAGTGGGTTTTTTCTATATACATATGTACGTATTTACTTTGTTGTTACGCTTTTGGTTGGAGTTTCTACTTTGTTTTTTGTTTTGTTTGCACAAAAGCTTCACAGTTCGTCCGGAATTTGTCATTAAACGAGTATGTAAAACAGAACAACAAATTGTTGCAGCACAAACATAGTATCTGGCTGCATAGATAATGATATGCAACAAATTTGACACAGCGTTGAGAGCAATAGGAAATGATAAACATAGCCAACTGGAAAAGGAAACACTCATTATAAAAAAGTTTTGATACGTTAACGTATACTTGATAAGAATGTGCTAATTTGTGTTTTTAAATAATTAACTAGTGAAGTCAGTTTTTATTTTAGTCATTGTTATGAATAAAAATTTTAACAATCTCTAAAATTTAATAAAAACATTAAATGTTTAAGGTATATGTACCTATGGCTCGTTCAAAATGTCCATCACTGATTTTTCAATTGGGTCATTATTTGAGTTTAGTTCTTGAGCTTGTTCCCATTGGCGCATTTGATGTGTGTCCCTTTTTTTTTTTGAGTAATTGGTAAATGAACAGCAGGCAAAGTTTTAATTAATTCCATAAAAACATGCAAAAGCCGCAGGCAAACAAAGCAACAACAAACAGTTTTAACCAAAGAGTGAGTGCATAAAAGAGTGTGTGCGAAAGAGAATGAAAGCAGGAAAGAGTGCAAACAACTAAATGTGGACATCGAAAAACATAAAAACCAACTAAATTATTGGCAGTTACGGGAAAGTCCTTTTGCACTGTGGAAACCAGCAATTCTTTGTCATGTGGGGCCGGAGTCCTGCACAGGGTCCTCCACCACCTCTTGAGTACGGGGCAGACAACATTCTTGTTGTCGTTGTCAAAGACGTTGTCATGCTAAATACTGCGGCATATTTAAACAGCAAAAAAGAAAAACAACAACAACGAAATGCAAATGTAAACAAAAAGTTGCAAAAACATGCTCTTATACGATGGGCCAAAGCAAAAATGCCAAATGAAAAGGAAAAGAACCGAAACGAGAATAAGGCAAATGAATTGGCAAAGAACAAAAGGAGTCTTGCCCTTCTCTGCCTACGCTTCGTCAGCCTGCGGTGGGCGGCATTAAAATGTAAATGCCAGCAAATGCCAATAACGAGTAGATACTTACTGCAACATTTTTCGGGCTTCTCTACATTTATAAATTGGCTTTGTGTTCACAGTGGGTTGATACTGGGTTTCGCAGTGCCAGCAGCAAATGCAAAAGAGATAGGAACCTGTATTGAGCTTAGAGGCTCAAGGAGCAACAGGATTTAAGTCCTCACTGTAAATTTAAAGCAAATTGAAGAATATGTAGCACAACGCAGGTATTTATTTTTGAACTTATCTCAAGTGGGCTTTTAGGCATAAGTTAATTAAAGAGCAACACATTATACAATAATAAACAATTGTTTTTTTAAATTGAAAAATAATAAATGAGTTATATGGGCAAAGTGTATAATAATTGTTTGAACCTAATAGGTACAAATTCCATTTTTTTGTATAAATATTTATTAAACTTAATATTTTATCGGATAACATCGTACACCTAATTATTATTACACGCACACGCGTGTCAAGAATCAAAAATAATGCTTGTATGCTTAAATTGGTTATGCTTAAAATTAACAAGCATAATATTTGCTAACATAAATGACTCACGTGCGAAATAGTTGGCCTTTTACACGTTTCGCTGTCAAAATAATTAAAATTGCTTTCTACAATGTAAATTGAATAAAATGCGAGCATCTCTCATAAAATTTCAATGTTTTTATGCAATTTAAACAATGTGTGTGTTAAAGCTTAACAGTACTTTACATGTAAAAGCATTATAATAAAAAGGTGCAAAAAAAATTTTAAAAAATAAATGTGGTTTACGTAAACTCATTTTAATTTTCGGCTTCACTTAGAAGCTGACTTTCATTTCGTTTCCCCTTGTAGGTTTTATGCTTTGTTG
Source organism: Scaptomyza graminum (assembly GCA_018901835.1). NCBI lineage: Eukaryota > Metazoa > Arthropoda > Insecta > Diptera > Drosophilidae > Scaptomyza > Scaptomyza graminum. The sequence continues at coordinate 2,199,957 of JAEIFL010000302.1, forward strand.
AATTAACCGCTCTACCGCCCCGGAAGCGTCTGTTCTACAATATTTCAGTGAACAAATTGCTCCACTAAGCGGTTACTTGGTTACACGCCAAGCCGGAAATGCAAATTTGAACGAAATTAGAAGCAGAGTTTCAGGCACAATGCGATGGCGACTAACAGTGCGTTGGCCCAACAATGGGCAATGCATTCAGGCCCTCCAAAAAAGCACTGGTAAGCGCAGTGAAAAAGCAGGAACATGCAGCAACAACAATACTAATAACAATGGGCATTGCTAAGATGCTGGCAAAAATAGAATTGACGATGCAGAATAAAGTAAATAAAAAACTTTCTAAACATTTTAAGTGCAGTTTGGCGAACAGCAACGACAATAGCAGGATTTCTTGAAATGGGTGCAATGAAACTGAACTTTCTCTCTCTCTCTCTCTTTCTCTTTTTATCTGCCTCTCTTTTCTCTTAAACACACTTACACGAATGTAAACGGAAGCGGGCTTACAAAGAAAACCGAAACGCGGAAATGCCAACAGCTGCGTGAAGAACTTAACTTGTCTCAGCCTCAGCTTCTGCCTGTGCTGCTAATTTAGTTGCCTTTGTAGAAAAGTGAAAGTGAAATTCCAGCGAGTCTGCTTAATTGACAGTTGCAAATGACATTTTGCTAATTGCAAATGCCAAAAGTCAGTCGAAAATATTTTTATCAAAATTGCGCCACAACATTTTTGCTGTTTGACAAACACAAACATTAAAATTCAGGCAATATTTTAACCAGTTAGCAAACTATGCTGCCGCCTAATTATTTACCAAAGGTAAAAGGCAAATAAGCATAATATTCACACACACACAGCTCTTGAACATCACATTGACATTCCGTATGCGCATCGTATTCAGCACTTGAAACTGTTCGCCTTTCCATTTGCTCTTTCATTTCACAGTCACTTAACCTTTAAGCAAATCAAATGACAACAAAGTAATTTACTCCAAACTCCTACAACGAGCAGTGTGTGGAACTTGAACAAGTACACACAGATATTCAAACATGATCCCTTAATGATGTCATACTTTAATTTTAAAACTGGCTGTGACACTGCCAACTTTTTTAAAAATGTTTTAATCCTAAGGCATGGCTTTTTTTGCGGGTAGTATGATTAAAAAGTTGTTAATAAATATTAATCGGTTTAAAATGCGGCTTGCACACCTTATCAATGCAATACTGGCTGTCCCAGAGTGCAAAATTGCCGCTTTCACCAAAAAAAATTATCAATCGGCACAGAATCGCTAACTGTGTTGGCTTTTCTACCAAAGAATGCCAAGGACAGCTCTGTATCATCATTTTGATTCACTTTACTCGCCATTTAACCCATGATTGAATCACAGTTAGCTCTTAACTCCGGGTCTCGAGGGGTAGGAATATAGAACACTCTGTGGACCAGCGAATGGACAGAAAAAATCTAAATAAGGGGCAAAGAAAACATAGAGAATTTTGTACACTCTGCAGTATTGGGGAACATAATATAAGTTTTTTTTTAAATGCTTTTGGTTGTAAGTACGTTTTCAATGCAGTTTGTACTCATATATAGGATTAAAAGCTGTGTATTAATATAATAATAAGAAGCTAAAAATGCTCATTTAAGCACTTACATTATTTAAAAATTATGATAAAGACTTGAGCAAAATGCAAATACAATTTTATTTAACTTACTCAAAAAAAAAATTGGCATTTGAAATTTATTAACTGAACCGTTGATTTAAAAGTTACTGAGTAGTTTAAAGACAATTGAATTTGTTACAAGTTTTAAACATGGAAAACGTATGATAAATGGATTATACCCGTTGACAGTGAAGGGAATGCAATTGGCAAATGACTGTGAAAAATCGCCATTAAAAATCGAGACCTCACTCAAGGGTGGCTTGGGCAACATTTTCAATAGCTTTTCAAAAGCATACTTAACAAACAGCTACAACAACAACAGCAGCAAAGAGCTGCCACCCATCACGCCCACACACAAACACAGACACACTCACACTAACACAAATACACACCCGTGAGACATTTGCATGTCAAGTCGACAGTCGTTGGCCGGAGAACGGCGACTTTCGCCCGCCGCCCGCTTGCATTAAAAACGACCATGAATAAATTTTAACAGCGCTTGTGTGTTAAAGTATTTAATGCTTAAAGGCTCAGCTGAGCGACCAGCCGTGTGCCTTAAGCCCTGCCACATGCCACACACATGCTTGTTAAGAGCAAGAGACAGAGAGAGAGAGAGAATGAGACAGTGTGAGCGTTACGCAAATGTGACTCAGATACATCCGTGAACGACTCTTTGAGGCAACTCTCGCTTGTGTTTTGCTTTGTGTGGCAGGCATTGTCAGCGACTAGTTTCTTAAGCCTAACTCTCATCATCTATCCCTCGCTCTCTCTCCCTCTCTCTCTCTCTCTCTCTCTCACTCTCTTTCTCTCTATCTAGCTCTTTCGCCTTGTGATTAAGCACATAATTGGATTCATTCCACCGGAGAGCCGCTTACAAGCAACATCAACAACACATACAGCGGTTCTTCATTGGGTTAGGTTTTTAGGTTCTTCGAGCTGCTCGGAGCTGCTCCAAAAACTTTGCTATTTGAGAATGTTTTAAAATGCTGCCGCAAGGATTTGTGGTGCTTAGCGTTAATTGCCTTGTGGTTGTCAACAGCTGAACGGCCCAAGAAGCTTAAGATATTGAATGGTATATCGTTAGTGGAGTACTCTTAAATTAAGTCTTTGCTATTGATAATGTCTCTTTTTATCTGATGAAGCAATAAGTTAAGAAAATCGATATGAAAATAGCGAAAAGTGTTACTTAAATGTGTCTCTATAACAATTTAAATATTCCATCATCTGTCAAATTCAAATATAATTTTTTTATTCCTATAACTAAAATTTTAAATACAACATTTTGCCAAAAGTAAATAATTCTCTGTTGGTATGAGTTTATCTCTGGATAATAAGTAGAAGAAGACATTTGATTAAGTAAAACTTATTTTAGTTCTTAGTAAATGACTTAGTACCTATTTTTTTTCTTTGATATATTTACTAAATGATTTGTATAACTTTATTGAGCAACTTCTTTCCCATTCTCTCGCTCTTAACCCAATTATTCTATCATTTCTACATTTGCACACATGCACCCCCTCACACATACTGCAACATTCTATATTTTTTTTTTTTTGGTTGGCTCCGTCGCTAATGTCCTGTGGCAGCTGTGAGGATTTATTCGGCTTAACTAAATTTCTGATTGGGTGAAATATGAAGCATCGTTCAACAGCTGTCTCTGCATATAATCAGCCATAATAAATGCGTGTACGTTGACTCATATTATAATACTCTCTGAATGCATACATTATAAATAATTGAATTTGGTTAAGACAAAATCAATTTCTGCTAATTCAAATGGCCATGCTTGCTGCCCATATGCCACAGATAAAAAATTATTATCATAAACACGCCTTGCTCGGCGAGTGAGTTGATATGTGTCTGCGTATAAATTTGCATGTGTGTGAGTATGTTATACAATAAACATCATCATTAAATATAATTGCATGTAACAGTTACACAGTGCGTTAAAAGCTGCTGCCAGTTGAGCGGCATGTGGTTACACTTCCCCTCATACCACCACCTCTTTTTCGGCTGCTGATGTGGTGTCGTTTTGCAATGGAGCTGTTGGGGAAGGAGGAATGTTTGGTTATAGTGAGCTGCAAAAAACCGCGTTTGTTATGCAAACGCTCATTAAAATGTTTGCCGCTTTACGCATTCGCATACGCACACGCCTAGTTGGCCACGTCAGCCAAAGCCAGACGAAAGCCGTTTACCGGCCATGCATTTTCATTCATCAAAATGCCCCCAGCTACCCTTCCCAATCAGCAGTCAGCTATGGGATTTGGCATTTTTCGACTCACACTGTGTGCTATTGTATTGGCCATGGTTTTTTCTATTTTGTTCTTCCAACCCCACATTACTTTGTTCTCGCTGTCATAATGGTTTTGAATATCGACTTAGTTCTCTGATTGGCAAAATGCATCACAAAATTTTGCCTAAGGCAGAGTTGCAAAAGCTTAGTAACAGTTTCCATGATGTTTACATTGAAATCGGCTTCTATATTAATACCAAATGCTAATTTCATACAGGTGTAAAATATCTCACACAAACAGTTGCATTTTTGAAATCCAAAGTTAAAACTAGGGATTTAAAACTCATATATGTATAAACATAGCAATGTTTTGTAAGCTAACGAGTACCAAATTCAACCCTTCAATGGGCCGTGTTGCATATCTGCAACATTCACAACCATTGACTTTCATTGAATTTTAGGTTCGTTAAAAAGTTATATTTAGTAAAAACCATATTTATTAAAATTTAAAATAAATACCCATGAAATTAAGTAGGAATCAAGATTTCCGACATGCCCGAACGTAAAAAAAATGCAATTATAATACTCTTACATATTTTATTTTATATTCACCTTGTCAAGTATTTTTGTTGTTGTTGTAACTATCTTTTAGCTCGTCAAGAGCCACACAAGTGTTAACAAGGCCGCATTTAACTTTTTTCTAAAGCTTTTTAACAACAAAATCTTGAAAATGGCTAAGCCTTCAAATAAATAGTGCAATTAACTTTAAAGACACAATTTTTTGTCGCAAATCTTTTAAAAAATGCAACCCTTATAAACGAGCAACCCCTTCCCACCGTTTATACGACCTTGTTTGTATATTCTATGTATGTTCGGAAGCTTGTGGCAATTTTCAGCAAGGGCCAAAAACGCCATTAAGCATAGCTTGGACTTTGTAAGAGTGTTGAGATGTTATTGTTCAGTGACATGCTAAATATTTCAAGAATTTCTTAATTGTTAAAACAAGCGCGCACACTCACGTACTTACGTTGGGCAGCTACCAGGGTCAGTTTTTGATGTTGGCTCCTTTTTGTTTCTGTTGCTACTGTTGCCAATCTTGTGGGTCGTCATTTAATAATTCAAGTTTGTTGTTGCTGTAATTGTAAGAAAAAAGTTTGCCAGCTGACTGTGTGGGGTGTGTGTGTGTGTGTGAATGTATTTTATTTTTAAAAAACAAGTTTCCAACAAACGACAATGCGAATGACGGCCAAGTTGGTCCAGTAGTCGAAGAGTTGAAGGAAAGTCTGCTGGTGCTCCCTGACCATTGGCAGTCTTTGTTGCTTGCCTAGGACACAGGACACACGACGCAGGACTTCAGGACCCAGCATGTGCCACAAAGTATCCAACAAAAAACAGAACAAAAATCAGAAACAGTAGATGAAGCATAAGCAACACAGAACGCAACGCGAAAAATAACCCAAAAATATAATAAAAAGAAATTGGACAATAAAATACAACAATTTATGGCGTACAGCAATCCTTTTTGGTGGCACTTTACGGTGGTCTGAGCGAGCAGCCGAGAAGCAGCCACGGGAAGGAACATGGCCACCAAAAGTCGCACAAAGGAAAAATGAAGAAGGAAAGGAAAGAGGAATGGTCACGCCGGATAAGGCGGTAACATTGTTTTGCGGGCAAAAGGCGGTCCATGCTAGCCAAATGGGCGTGGCAGTATGGCCAGCAAATCGTCATTGGAAACTAAACGAAATGTTTAGTATTTGTGCTGCTATTTATTTTGTTTTTATTTTCATTTATTTTTTGTTTGTATTCTTTGAGTTTTTTTGTTGTGTATTTATTTATTATTGTCGAGGTTTGACTGCCTCTTGTGCGCTCCATTTATTTATGTGTTCTGTCAGCGTTGGAAAGCGATTTCTGAAACGATATTGAATTAAAACTAAGCTACGCACGAATTTATTTTTATAAAATATTAAAGTGATATACAACATCTACTGAGCCATAAAGAATGTTTGATTTTTTATTGTCCTTAATAAACTAGAGACAACTTGCAATAAATTGAAAGATTAAGAGATAATAAGACAATTTTTAGTAATATTTTCAACTTATAAAAATATCAGATTAGTCAAAGTGTTACAAATTGCTGTTTGATAAAATACGACTTAAAATAAATAACAAATATTTACAAAAAAAAAATTTAATAAATATTGCACTAAATCATTCTGTTTTCAAAAATACTGCAACAAAAAAAGAATATTACACCAAAATTTCAAAAAGCTTTGTTTTGTATATGTATGCACTTGCTTTTAATTAAACAACATATAATAAAACTAACGTTTTAACCAACTGTGTTTGCGATTAAATCGATGGCCGCAACTGTTTAATGTCCTGTATTTTTGTTTAGTTTTGCTCTGGTTTCGCAAGCACTTGGCTTTAGTTTAGCTTCGATATTTTGTCCGTTTTATTGCTTTTCTTTTTGGGTAAGCTGATAGCCTTTTGCAGAGTGCTGGCATCAACTTTTGTTTAACATTTGTTGCCAAAGCCAGTTTAATTTCAACTGCCAGCAAAATGATTTGGGAAAGACGCACGATTTAGGCACCCAACTGCCACTGCGGCTTGTACTGCTTCTGCCAAGGACACTGCCGCTGTTGAAACTTTATTTCATTTAATTGAAATTTTATGTAAAACATGCATTTCGTTTGATGCATAGTTTTTTTTTTTTTTTTTGTTATTTAGTTTCTATGTCGCTTGCGGCGGCACCCAGAATTGTAAAATGCAAAATATTTTTGCAAATTTTATGAGCGTTTGAGTTATATGGTTTTGGGGCATATGTATGCTTGGGTAACAGAAGGACATTTCGCAACACTGGTAACACAACTTGACCTTTGCCAAAATGAGATAAATTTCATGATTTTTCAATGTTTGAACTTTTGGCCACAGTGCACACATAAATTACACGGCCAATGGGGCTGGCGGGCAAAAGCAATAGCAGACGCTTTTTTATTGCAACTGAACTCGCTCTGGACTTTTATCTTTCAGCTGGTCGAATAAAATGAAATGAAATAAAATGCTTGTTTTTTTACCACTACGCACGCAGATAAGCACAACATGGTAACGAATCGATATATTTACGTAAATTCCCTATAGCTGATTCATGAAGGGCGTATGCATTCATGAATGCGCCAAAAAAAATTTATAAATTTTCTGCATTACGTTAGGGCATAGGATATCCCATCCAGCAGCAATCCGAAAAATATCAGAAATTCGGGTAGTTTTGTTTTGTTTTTAACAAATTGACAGACGAACTCGGCGCACATATCTCAGCTAACAGGATGAGATCCTAGACTGACAGAGAGACGAAAAGTAAAAGCGCCAGTTGCAGGATGTGGATGTGTGACTGAAGTGTTTGTTGAGTGTGTGTTTCGAGTGCAATCAGCACAATAACAACAACTACAACAGCATCCAAATCCACATCAACAATAACCAAGCAGGAAAAACAAACACTGAGGCAAAGAAATTGAAGTTCCAGGAAGTGTTTCAGCGTCGATGGCTGTTGAGAGAGAAGTCGTCGAAACATGCACACAGACAACAGCCAAAGCACTTCTAAAAGCCAAGTCCATATGAGAAGAGTTATTGGTGGCAGCCAAGCCATGCAGATAAGCTGGTATCTATCAGAACTTGGCTAAAGGCAAGTTCTTGCATTGAATGCAATTTTCTGAAGTACTTTTGAGCTTTAATTTGGTTACAAAAACCTTAGAATACTTAAGCCAAATGATGGAAACAAATTAAAACTATTCCGACTTACCTTAGAAAACCAAAACAAAAATCTTAAGGAACCGGTAAAGTTTTTTTTTTCGGTATTTATTTTTATTTTTTTACTGGGTTTTGGTTTTTTTTAATCTGGCTGCTTATGACATTTATTCATAATACACTTACGAATTGTAATTTGTTTTTTGGTTATTATCCACAACGTTTTATGTTAATTTTCTTATATGTATACAATGTTTTTGTTTTTTATTCATACAAATATTTACAAGGGTAATACGCTGTTGCCTCGACCAAAAGACTTATTTGGCTTTTGCTGAGTTCAGCTACATACATAAACATATATATTTTGAAATTTCAATAGGAGTACAGTAAGGTTAGTTATTTTATCATTATCATTAGTTAAGTAGTGGTAATCAATAAATGTATTTGGTTTAGGCAAATTTTACAACTGGCATACAGCTTGTGCTGTTGATGCTTGGCTGCTAGTCAGTAAAAATTGCTTAAATATTTAGTCATGGGTTAGTTTTCTGTTTGGTAGTTTTAGTAGTTGTGTTGTGTTGTTCTGTAAACCTTTTTGTTTTTAGCTATTAAATAATCGTAGTATTTATAATAATATATATATTTTTATATAATTAAATTTTTTGATCACATGTGTTTTTGTTTTGTTCTAACTTCTTTATGTTTCACCCCGTTAAATCTTTTTTAAATATGTTTTGTTATTTTTGTTAAACAAAATAAAATGCTGATTTTGTTTATTTAATTGTCAGTTGGGTGGATTGAAATGTTCAAGCCCCACGAACTTAAACAAACAATCAAAGCTTTGTTGGCATTTTAGTTGGAAATAAGTTGTGAACCTGTTTTCTCTTTTCATTAAACTCAATAATAACAAAAAATATTAATTTTGCTTGTATATATTAACGAAATATGCTTCATTCATTAAATGGTTCTGGCATAAACATTTATGATTTTTGTTAATTTTTTTTTAAATATATTTTGTCAGCTCTTGTTTAACGTCATTTTAAAGTATTTGCCTTACAATTTATTCTGTGTGTTTTTATGTTTTTTTATTTTTTTGGCGGGTTAACTATGTTTTGGATTTTTTAATTTAATAATATGTTGTTGTTCACTTTATTTGAATATATTGATTAAAAAAAATTATTAAATCCTTACAAATTGTCAAATGATGCGAAACGTGCTTGTGTGGAATTTGTTCATATTGTGTACTCGCACAAAAGCCTATGGCTAATTAATTGTTTAATTTTAATTAACTAATTAGAAGTACCATTTCAGACATTTCGGTAGCTTGGTTAATTACGAAATTAAAATGTTGTAATCAAATAACGCTTTGTTGAAATCTGAATTTTTAATGAAGAGCGCAGCTTTTTCGAATTTGGTTCAAACTGCACTTATTAGCACTCAGCTTAGCTGAATTTGGAATTTATTTTAAATATCATAAGGTCGAATTAAAATTACTCGTATTCAAACATGCTCAAAAACGTAAATACAATTGCAACATTCTCTTTTATATTTTGCCACATCAAGTTAGCTCTCTTGGGCATATCAGTAATATTTATTTAATATTAATATAAATGTATATGTTATTATAACTTTTTCATAGAAAAAATACGCAATGAAAAATTCTCTTTACTCTATACGCCTGTAACACGATTTATTTATCTATCTGATCTTAGGAGGTTTAGAGTGTTTCTCTTTTCCTATTATTTTATTTATTTAGCCATCTCTTAGACTTTTGTTTTATTCGTATCTTATTTTTTGCGTTTTTTATTTGTATTTGTGCGTTTGCTTTGCGCTCGCTTTTGCTTCTGTCTGGTTGAAGCTAGTTTTTTGTGCCATTTATTTTTTGCGGATTCTTGCCTTACTAAGTGCTAAACATGAAAATAAACATGACAATGATATTTACACAATGTTGCCTAAGCTATGGTAACCTCAGTGTTTCCAAGACGAAAGGGGATGACGATATGGTGGGTGGGCATGTGTGTGTTTCAGTGTGTGTAAGTGTATGGAACGGCCCTTATGCCACTTTGTGTTTGTTTATGTGCACAGCCAGCTGCACACAATGTCGCCGGGCAGCAGCTGCTGCGTGAAGTCTGAGCGATTGTGTGTGTGTGTGTGTGTGTGTCATACTCACAACACACACATATACTATTAAAACAAATGCTTGCATGTAACGACGAAAAAAAACTTTGTCAATTAACCTAAAACAAGTTTCACTTTACAGCACGTACGCTTGACATAATTTCTTCCCTCTTTTCTCTGGCCTCTGGCATTGGTTGTGTGTGTGTTGTTTGTGGGAGAGTTGTGCGTTTGTGTTTGAGTGCTGTTTTTAAACTTTACATATGAAGAAATTATCACGTTCTTGGTCCTTGATAGCGACAGTAGGATCTGCCCATAATGTCCTCAGCTGGAATTGACTGATCAATCGGCTGTACTCGCAATAATTCCATTTGATCACGCACCTGCAATGAATAGCAAACAAAAACACACACAACTATTAACAAATAGTTATCAAAACTTAAGTTCTGTGCCACGCGACGTTTGCGCAATATAAATAGAGTTTGATTAGGTTTTGTGCCAACAGCTGTGCTCGTTACTAATGAAAACAGATTGCACATGCGAGCAACTTTCGCATTTTACACATTTGCCACATCTTAAGCCATCAGCTGTGCAAAGTGCAAATGGGTAAAGTTTTCTGTTTAATATTCAAATGGAATTTCTATTGATTTTGAGTTGCAAATGCATTTCGCGTTATTAATGACTTAGAAGTTTGGCATTTATCTTGACTAAAAGTAAATTTCAAATGAATTAAATCTGAGTCATATTTTGAGTTTTTGATTTAAGTTTGTTTTTAAACAGTTTTTTCAGCATTCTCTTAATTTTTGCAAATAGCTTTTAAAGAAAAATCATTAAGCAGCTGTAAAATAATTGTATTACTCTTTAAAAAGTTAGTAAAACTTTTATGGGTAGGTCCTAAAACATTTTGTCGTACATTAAGAATACTTCTACTGAAAAACTTTGAAAACAATCTTTTGAAGTTAACAGCTTGAAATAGAAAATGCTTGAAGAACTCTTAATTCATCAGATTTATTTGTTGTGTAACTTTTTAATGGGTCAATTTATCACACCACCAGAGAAGTATGTTAAATTCTTAGAAATACCTTGGGTAGGGCTTTGTAATTCCAGAGCCACTTAGTAAGCAATCATATTGCTATTAAATTATTCACATGCATATTTAGTAATATAAAGGCATCCACCGGGCGTATTGGCAACGCATTGCAGCGAGTCTTTAAAGGCCTTCTCGGCCTACAGTCAAGCTTATTCTAGCCTTTTACGTATTGTTTGGCCAACTTAGTGTGTGCTTTGCACAAAGTTTGAAGCACATTTTATGCCGCGCAGCTACATGACAAAAAAAAAAAAAAAAAAAGAAAAACAAACCAAGCCAAAGCGAAGCCAGACCCACAATAAAACAAAATATATATATGCAACAACAAAAACAAGCAAACAAAACAAAAAATAAAAATGTTTTGTTTTCAACACCAAACATCTTTTGAGGTCCCACCAAGGGGAGAAGTGGTGAGTGAGAGAAAGCAAGATGGGCTGTGCTGGGTGGTAAGCAAAAGCAGCTCGCTCGGCCCATTTCCGGTGCTTTGTTAGCCATATAACAATCGAATTTACGACTTTTTTATGAGGCTTTATGTGCCTGCACACACAAACAAACGTCAGCTAGGGCTCAGTCTGTGTGGGCTGCAGTCATTGCACTTTTGGCCACGCCTAAGACCCACATTTATGCCCGCGCGCCTACACACACCAACGCCATTCCAACAAGTTCTTTGTGGGATTTGCCTTTGGCAGTGCTTTTCCGGCCGCTTTGAGTTGCAGAAATGAAAAAGCATAGTTTACAGTTACATTTGAGTGAAAAGTTCAAAGTTAAAAATGGCTGTTTAAGAGCTGCGCCATTTTCCATGTTAACCAAATCAATTTTAAGAAGGTCAGTAAGCACAAAAGCACACACACTCACACACACACAAAACAAACACGCACACACTCACACTGACAGGCCTGAAAAAGGATATTTAAATGAATTTGTCTCGCACAAATTGCTGCCATTTGCAAAGGACTTTTGCCAATGCCGCCACTTGGGCTATGTGTCGTGCCAAATGCCTTTTCATGCTCGCATTAGATACTCGCATAAAAGGCTAAAATAAAAGATACATTTACACAAACACAAGCAACAACCTCAACTGCTTGCTGCCTGAACTTGCTGCCTGAACTGCCTCTGCTTTTGTCTAGATAAAAACTGGCGTCAAGAAAATTATCATGTTCATGGCTATGGCTGCTGCCCTCAATGTCCACCACTCTTCCCTCTTCTTCCCCTTACCATCACCATCACCATCAACCCCACCCAGCAACACCATCACTACCACTCACACCCACTGTCAATTTGTGGTTGTTGTTGGGTCACATTGAAAAGGCGCCACACCATGAAACAAACTAAAGGCATTCCCATGAGTTGCCTCAAATCTCTATTGCCCTAATTTCGCTTATTTTTATACCAACGACACACTTATGGTCTAATGGCAGCAAATGGAAGTTATATAAAATTTCAGTAAAAAAAAGTCAAAATATATAATCGTTGATGTGGCTATATTTAATAAATACTAATATAATTTTATGATACTGTACTTATATAAGAAATACAATAGCAAAAGTCAAATGAGTATAAATTTAAAATAATATCATTATTTAAGGAATTCAAATTAAATTATTATATTTTTTATTGATTAAACATGTCTTCTGTTACAAAACAAATAAATACTTCAAAATGGAACGCAAATCCTCGATATATGAGCCTAACAATTAATTTGGAACGCAAAAACGAAAACACAGATTCGCCTTCTTCAAGCGTGTGCAGGGCATTAAAGGGTATTAAAGCGAGTAAGTGAGAGTGTGTGTACAAGAGATGACAATCATTAAAATGGCCTTTTGCCTAATTTCTATGACTTGCTTAATCATCACAACGATGGCAACGCCCACACCAGACACCAAACACCAGACAAACACTTACAAATCGAGTGTTTCCCTGCTTACCCACTGGACGAATGCTTGGTGTTTGGCCGCTCTCCAGGCGAAAGGGCATTAAGCGTCTAATAATTGAACATTTTAACTGGTTTTGTGTTCATTTAATTGCATTACAGGCGACGCTGCTTGCGCTTATATATATTTTATTCCATTTTTGGGTCACTACCCTCAATAAATGGTGCTTACATAAAAGTCGCTTTGATTTTTTATCAAGGCTTGGCTCGAGGCTGAGACAAGCCCAAAAACAAAAATATAAAAAACAACCAGTATAATAAAAATTGCGCTGGGCAACATTTTTAATTACTGTGTGGCAGAGTTAACAAAAACTGTAAAAAAAAAAGTAACAACACGAGCACAATTCTTAATGAGCATTATGCCATACAATAAACAGCAGTAAAAGCTGTAATATATATTTATATTTACAGCGATATGGTTGCCTTTTATTCATATAGTATATTTGTTTTCCCCTTTTTTCTTACCATCGCTGCTGCTGCTGCTGAGTGCAAAATGCAATAAAAGCGTTGCGATTTTAATCACTTGCTGTGCAAAGTAGGCAACACTTTTTAATGCCCACACAATCACACTTCCACTCCCTCGTACCTACCCATTCCTCCTTTGCTTACACATTACTAAGTAAGTATATGTATATATAAATGAGCATTGTAATCACATAGAGAAGCCATTGTTGGGGTGTAGTTTACTTTTTGTTTAATGCACATAGAAAGGAAGCGCAGAGCTAAAACTAATTACAATGTTGCAGGCAGATAAGGCGTCAGCCAACTCACGACTCATAGTCAGAGACAGAGGCAGAGGCAGCGCACTAGCGACAACGCACCAACGTCAGAGAACCAAATAGAATATGATTAAAGTTTTGCAAACCGAGAGAGACAAGTGCAAAATTAAAAAAAAATGCTGCGGCATCTCACTTTTCGTGAGAAGCAACTTATACGGGGATCGGGGGGTTTTTTATAATGAGCAAAAGCAATAAAATGTGAGCCAACCAGCAGCTAAGTTCAAGGGGCGTATGATTTATATTTGATATTAAATCTTTAAATGACCATAGTCGCTGAGCTATGAACTAAAGTCAGACATTTTAAATTAGTTTTCTTAACTAAGGCAATTTTCCAAGCGAAGATAACAGACTGCCAGCAAGAAAAGAGGTCGCGAAATGGAATATTTAGTTAAGCTCTTGAGCTTTGATTTTCTTAAGATGAAAATATTCTCTTAAATGGGGTGAGCGAGCTTAATGAGTGTCAATGAGTGCCAAATTAAAAATGCTATTAAAATCCTTATCAAATTAAGCAACTTTACTCTATTAAGGTATGCAAAAGCGAAACTCTTTTTACGAATGTTTAACAAATTGAGACTCATAAAAAACTGTATTCTTATGTTTGTAAGATAGCATCGAGTGGAAATGCTTGTCTTGCCACATTTACCAAACCTGTTGCAGCAACGTTTAAGGCAGGCAGTCAAGTCAACTGCAAAACAAACCCACTTGGAATCTTTAGCTGAATGGTGCTAAGCATTGAGTGGCATTCGTAGTCAATGGAGTAACTTCTTGCTCAAAGAGACTCTTACGCACATACAGAGTGAACGAGAAAAATATATAGGAAGAGAGAGATACAAATAGAGTCAGTCATTGTGTATTGATTTATATTGAATGCTTCTATAGCAACCGCTTCGCCTTTTGTGGCAGCAACAGTGCCCTGGACGAAAGAACGGAACAAAGAGTATGTTGGTTGCAGTAGTCATGGCGATCCTGGCCGACCAAGCAGACTGCAAACAATCTGACCACATCCGCAAACAAACTGCACCAGCTTCAGCTTCAGTTGTTTGCTGGCTGCCTGGTTGCTGGCTGCTGGCTGCCTTGCTTCTGACTGCTGACTGTTGGTGCTGGTCATGCTCATGTATAAATATCGAAATAACCATTTGAAAATCCTCTTAAAATTATTTTACGACTTGCGTCTTTTCGACGCCACAGCACACAGAGCTAGTCATGTCCTGGCTCGTTCTTGGCCTGCTTTCTTTCCGCACCAAGCATGTGCAAATTCCATTGCAAAGCCACATTATTCTCTTTATCCTTTGAAAGGAATTTTCCAAGTGCAATAACAAGCGAGCTAGAGAATGCAGCTACAGACAGTGAAGCTCCTTTGCAGCTGGTGGCTTATCTTGGGGGCTGCTCAACAGTGGCTCAACAACTTGCGTGTTTTTTGTTTGGCCAAGAAATGTGCTTTTGTTTAGAGCTCTTACTAAGCCTTAATCTGCAGGTAGCTTCCATGCACAACTAGTCGAAGCCATTCAGAAATTGTTGCCAATGCGCACAATGAACATTGGAATGCCAATGGCCAAAAAAAACCAAAACCTAAAAACACAAAGCTTGTCGTAGCATGTTTTACTGTTTGCATACTTACCGCCTCGACTTCCTTGAAGACGCGTATGAGATTCCTGCCAGCGAGCTTGGCAATATCCCCCTCCGACCACTTGTCCGACTCCAGCAATGCGGCAAAGAGATGTGGATATTTAGAAACGTCCTCCAAGCCTTTGGGCACACTATAAAAATACCAAGACAATGCCAAAAATTATAAATTCATGAGAAGAGTAAACAGCTTTGCAATTTAGAAATTCCAACAACTTGACTTTTTACTGTGGTAAACTTTTAATATTAATATGAACGCAACTTTTATACATTCAAAGATTTTTACTTACAGATTGACGCCATCGTAGCCCGCGCCAATGCCCACATGATCAATTCCTGCCACATCACGGATGTGGTTAATATGCGCTGCAAATTAAACCAATGAAAATTAAGTTTAATTGTAAATTAAGTATACGCAACCTTTGCACACTCACCCACAACATCGTGCAGTGTTGCCTGGCCCGAGCAGCTGACAAAGTGCGGATAAAACGCAACCATAACCAGACCGCCATTAATGGCCTAGAAAGTAAAAAGGGACGCATTAAAACCAAAGTCAACATTTTAATATTGTTGACAACGTACAATTCGCTGCAGCACATGATCTGGCACATTGCGGGAACTATTGCAGATGGCATGCGCGGAGGAGTGCGAGAATATGAGTGGTGCTCGAGAAGAAGCCAGTGCATCCAGCATTGTTGGCACTGACACATGCGACAGATCAACAATCATGCCCAACCGATTCATCTCCTTTACCACAAGCTGCAAGCAAATAAAAAATTCATTAATTAACAATTATTTAATTCCTGTGGTATATTCAAAAATTTCGATTTTATTCATCATGTAACAAAATAGCCCCCGTTAAAAAAGAATTATCTAATTTTCATAAGACAGATTTTTATCAGTGTCATGTTTCCTGATATGTGCTCGGGTTTGGCTGTTTAATGAAATTTGATTTATATGATGATATGGAATAAAAAATTACGATGGAATAATTTTGTAATTATACTCGATACCGAAGGTAAAGATTATATTGGGTTTGTGCAATGTCCGCCAAGGTGTCTGTCCGTCTGTCTGTCTGTCTGTCTGTATGAACGCAACTTTTTTCGACACCCTTCAAGCTAGAGACATGAAACTTTGCAAATGTCTTTATCTATGGCCGGGACAGATAAAGTGTCAAGATTGGGGTTCTACGATAACTGGGAGGCTGGAAAATCGATAACTTCGATAACTCAAAATCGATAAATCCACCTATTCCGCACATCCTTACAGTTAGAGTTACCAAATTTGGTAGGAAGATAGCTACTGGCATCCCCGAAAAAAATGGCATGAATAATTTGGATGCCACGCCCACCCATTCCGCACCCAGCCACCCCGAAATTTTAAATAAGAAACGCCTATATCTTCCTCAGTTTTTGAGCTAGAGCCACTAAATTTGGTGCTAAGATAGGTGATGACGACCCCCAAAAATGTGCAAAACATTTGATGCCACGCCTACCCATACTGCCCTAGCCAGCCCCAGCCACCCCAACTTTTCGTTAAAAACGGGAATGCGTTAATCTTTCAAAGATATTTTGGAGCCACGCCAACTTATACTGCCCCAGCCCCCCATCCCCAACCTTATACAAACTTTGAGCTAGAGTCACCAAATTTGGTAGGAAGATAGCAAGTGACATCCCAAAAAGATCTGCAGAAATAATTTAGATGCCACGCCCACCCATACCGTTCACAACCCCCTCCCACAACCTTTTGCAAACTTTGAGCTAGAATCACGAAAATCGGTACGAAGATAGCAATTAGCATTCCACAAAGATCTGCATCAAAAATTTGGATGCCACGCCCACCCATAACACCCCCAGCCCCCTTTCCCCTTAAAAAAACTTTGAGCTTGTGTCACCAAATTTGGAAAGACGATAGCTGGTGGAATCCCCATCTGTATCAGAAAATTTTGAGGCAGCTTACAGCCCTGTCGCATCCGTACCCTTTTGCAATCGGGCCTCTTTTTACCGGTTTTAATACTGGTATCGAGTATATCGCAGTCGGTTGCGTCCTACTGCAACGTTTCCACTTGTTTTTTTTTTGCATACTTGCTATAAATTTCAGTGAGTCAAACCTCTGTTTCCAAAAAATATTTATATTTATTTATTTAAATAAAAACACAATCGTCATGCCTGCTGACATTTTCATTGCTATTCATTTTTTAAATGTATGATGTGAATTCACTCATCAAACAAAATTAATGCCATCAATTTACTTGCATTTTAGTCTCTGAATTTTAAATCTGAAGAGCATCAATCAATTAAATTTAATTGTAATCAAGTAACAAATAGATCAAAATAAAATGCAAAACAAATAAACCAACAAAATAGCATATACTACGTGCAGAAAATGTAATTTATTACGAATAAATTTGAATATGTTATAAGAAATTTCAAAGAATCGTTTTAGTTTCATCGCAACTGATTGCTTTTTAAATTCATTAAATATTAGAAGAAGACATAAGATATTGAAAATAAATTCAAGTTGACATAAATTAAATTTTTTTCATTAAACATTTAGAAATTTTGTATTTTATTTCAAAGTTTATGAATAGCTCACCTTGCCGAACTGTGAAAGTCCACCTATGTGTGGATGTTTGCCAGGTTCGTCAACTTTGCAGCAGTCCGCCCTGCAAGAAGCAAATAAATAATCCAGCCAACCATATGGTTTCTTACCACTCACCATGGTGTGTTGCAGGTGTGTGTAAGTGTTAGATAGCGAGCACCGAGCTGATAAAACATGCGCAGAACACTCAGACTGGTGCCAATCGCATGTCCTCCCTCGACTCCTATTAGGCTGGCTATCTTCCCAGTGCGATGGGTTTGCTCGATGCCCGCTGCTGTGTTCACCAGTGCCATGTGATGCGGATAGAGCTGTACGAGGCGCCGTATCAAATCGATTTGTTCGAGTGTCAGCTGCACTGCATCCAGATGCTGGGAGGAGCAGGGTGCGTAGGCGGACCAAAACTGTGCAGAGACCATGCCCTCTTTCAAACGTCGTAGATCTGTATGACTCCAGGCACTCGACGACCAGGGTGCCAGCTCTCGCAAATCTCCACCAAAGTGAAAGTCTTTTAGCTGATTCTTGAGGAACTTTCGGATGTTCCACGGCAAGTCGTTGTGGCCATCGATCAACGGCACTTCCTTCAGCACATTTCGCACACGTTGCATGCGATAGTCGAAATCCGCGCTCCCACTCCCACTCCCGCTCCCGTTGGCGGTGCCGACAGCAGTGCATCTTAAGATGGGCAACACCAGCGGTATGTAGACAAGGGTCAAGCAGTTGAGGCCACAAACCTTGGGAAGCTTCCGCGATTTCATTGCCCCCAAGAGCAGCTAGCAGCTCAGCAAAAGCCACGAAGCACTCACATTGATGATGTTTCCCGTTCCAACTGCCCGGAGAAGATAATGAAAATATAAATAAGTAAAATATGTACGAACAGCAATTTTCGGCAGGCCGACGTATTTTTATCCTCGCAGAGAAAATCGCTTGTATCACACTTAAATATTTATTTAAAAAAAAGTAATAGTTGCTTACAAAATTTCTTACTAAAAATTTGCTAAATTGTTTTAAGCCTAAAAGTTAAAGAGCCGAAAGGCAGACATATACAAATCAATGTTAGTTTATATTCCAAATTAGAACTCACTCGGCAAAGAGTTTTTTAACACATACATCTAGAAACAGAAGTCGGCATCCGTAACGGAATACGATTACATCAAGAATATTGCATGTGATTACTATTTGTTTGGCTGCGCCGATGGCGTGATTGAGCTATTGAAACTTGTTGGCAAACAAATGCCATAAATATAACGCCCACAGGCTTTTACGAATCCAACTCTCTACTTCTACTACCACTACTACTGCAATCCTCTATCCGGCTTAGTCGGGGGCCCGAACATAAATAAAACTTTTCATATATATTTCCAAAGCCAACTTCGATATCGAATGCATAAAAATGCACAATAAAAATGCTAAAATTATTTATAGAAAACTTTTTTTGCTGGCGCGCAGATCAGAACCAAAAATATAGGGAAAAAAATAAAGGAAAAAAGACCAACACTAAATTTAAATAGTTTTTACAGTGGGCCAAAAGTTCATCCAGCGACACCAAAAACACACAAGAGTGCCAGAGAGAGAAAGGAAAAAACTTCTTACCGAAATTTCAGGGGTTTGGTTTTCTTTTCGTTCTGCGACGACTTTACTAGGGCGAAATAAAGTTTTCGCCTAGCTGAATTTGCAGGTGGGTAAAGAAGACGCTAAATGTGGAAAAGAAATTGAAGCCAGCTTTGGGCTATGGGCTGTGTGGGCTGCAAGTGGCATATGAGTAAGCCACAGTTGCTGACAGCTGTCGAGGGTATTGACCGACCAAACATTTCTTTCCCACCTTTCCAGTCGTTGAGTGCTATGTTTTTGTTTCTTTCTTCTTTTTTTTAGCTGCATTTGGTTATCACAATTTTCTTTGCGAAAGTCAAATTAAAGTTTGTCAACTCAACTAAACTAAACTACTCTAATAGTTTTTAATACATAAGTCAACTCCACAGAAAACTGAATGCAAAAATAAGTTAAATGCAAAACTTTTCTATTGCAGTGATAATATTGTTTATGTCTTGTGTGCAAAAATATGCGAATCGCTTTGCTTTTTAAATCGCTTGTGTACATACTTATTTCCTGCATAGTAAAGGGTAAAAATAAAAACTGTTATGAAATACACATTTCAACATTTTTACATAATTTGGTTAACATGTTGCTTTTCAGCTGTTTTATGTTTAGAAATTTAGAGAAATAAGAAATAAAAATGATATTGTATGGCTTTTTTTTAAAGAAGTTTCGTAACTCAACTAGGCCCGCTTGGTGAATGTAGCTATAAATTGATTCATTGCCTTAAGCTGGTTCACTTAAGTTAGTGAAATAGTTTTGTTCACTTTATGCTTTTAAAATAATATTCATGCTTATTTAATCAGATAAATTTGCATTTTTGGTCAGCTGAATGTTAGCTTAAATTAATTGATATAAGACATGAACAAATTCATTTAGTTCTATTTTTCAGTTATTACAATCAAATTGAAACTTGTCCTCAGTCACAGTCGAATATTCATTCTGTTCATTAGATCTACTGTGAAAGTTTCTATCTAACTGTTACCTCATCGTCTTCATCATGTTGCAACTATAAATGCCAAAAGAAAGCTTCAATTTTCCATTTTCTGTTAGCTTTGTGTGTGTTCATATCTATTCTTAAGAATTGACATTTGGAACATTTTCTATTTGTGTTTTTATTTTGCTGCAATTCACCATTTTCTTTTTTTACTTCCTTTCTATTTACGCAAACTTCATATGGCAACGGCCTGATATGCATTTTGTAGAGATGAAAAAAAATAATATGTATATGTATATGAAGCTGGTTGTGCAGGGAAGTGGAAGAGGGAGAAACACAAAATCGTATGTTGATTTTCATGGTCTGTTGCTTTGGCACAAAATGAAAACATTCCACTCTACAAAAGTTCTCGGTAAGATATCGTATCTGCTTTGCTTGCTATCCTTGTGCTTCTGCTTCTTAGACCATTTAAAATGCATTTTTATTTTGTATTTTTGTGGCGTTGCTAGTCTTAGAACTTTAACATTTCGCTTTAAACAAAAATTATGCAGAAAATTTGATACTGTCGATAAGGGCAACAACATCGCTGCGTGCAATTATTATCATGCGAAACGTGACACAAGTGAAACGCACGAATTATTAATACTACAACATTAAAAGCAAATCGTTGGCACGCAAAAGACCTAAATGGTTTAACAACAGCAACATCAACAACAAACCTAAACTATGTATATCGAATAAAAAAAACAAACTACAAGCGAAAGCAAAATCGAAAACATCGAACGCTTCGTTGAACACTTAGTATGTGTTAGTGACAGGAACTGTTGATCCCAACATTTGATCTTTAATTAAATTGCCTTACCATTCACATCCGCTTTATTTTTCGAGACGACTTTAACAATACTACAACTTAACTTAACAATACTCGCTGCCTCATTCATTGGTGCAAATAATTTGCAAATTACAGCATTTATTCTACATGTAAGGTCAAATAATGTTTAGCTTAATAACTCATTTCATTATTGCTATTTAATTTTCTCTTCATATACTCTAAGGTAAGTTGATCGACTTTATTTCTGGCTTAATTATGTCTACAAGATGAAGTTAAATTGATATTATAATAGCTGAAATAAGTTAAAAGAAATTGAAATTTAATAAATTCTTTGTCAATTGGTAAAGTTCCCAAATATTTTTATGAATTTATGTATGCTGCAGATATAAAGCCTATGTTCAGTCTCTATGGATATCACGGAGTTGAAACTCCAGGGAATCCACTTGAATGCGCGAACAACATACTTTTGGGTAGCTTGTCCGTTGGCAAGAGGGCAGCAAAAACATGCAACACACTGAAAAAAAACACACACACTCATACATACTGAATCAGGCTTACTCGCTGGGAGACAGACGAAATGGGCGCAAGGATAGCTGCGTACAACATTGCGTATGCGCGTTGCCTTTACGAATGCGAATTGCGAATGCGAGTGTCATGCTGCTATAGTGGTGGAAGTGGATGGGTTGTGGTGGTTAGTTGGCATGCGGGGAGTCGTACATTTATTGCAACATATAAAACATTATTTTGCATAGCGTCAAAAAGGAACAGCGCATATAGCGAAAAAACAAACAAAAACAAAAATAAAAATAAAGAAAGAAAGGAGAAAAGCACCAAAAAAGCAAAAAGCGAAGCGCAAGGAAATGCGACGTCGTCATTGTCGTTGATGTCGTTGACTGCGACTGCGAGTGCAGTTGGAATTTTTATACAAAGTGTAGCAAGCAAATAAATAAAAAATAATAATAAAAATATACATTTCTTTTCGACATTAGCGAGGCATTTAAGGAAGTAGCTGACGCTGCCAGCGAGTCGCCCAAAAAACGGTTCGCTTTGCGAGTCTTGCGAGCTTGTCTTGCAAGCGAAGCGGAGGAAAGAAAACATGCCGTAAACTATACAGCAGACAATCAAAATGCATTCATGTGCGCTTATTTAACGTTATTTATAATCAACCCGCTTTACCCCACTCATCAGCTGCTACTGTGTTTTTCTGATCCTTGTTGCTTCTTTTCATTTCAGTTTTATTCACTGGCATTCATTCGGCTCCAAATTCCATTCAATACGAGTTGTTGCCAGCCATCCGTTGCACAGAATTTCTGTATTTGCTTACAATTTCCACGCCTTGACTTTGCACACAGTTGAAAGCATTCCTTTGGAGTCCTGCCAGCCAAAGTGTTTGCTATGAGCCATGAGCACAAAATTTGCTGACTTGTATGCATGGCAACAATAATAATAATAATCAAAGAACATCAAGAGCAGCTGGGCGTTCTGCCTCGATTTCTTGCTTCAAATTGCTTTAAAAAAAATATGACATCTATCCGACTTACAAAAATTTTCCATTTTAATAAGCATCCTAAAAATGTTTAAAGGAACCTGCTTTTCAATTGAAGCAGCTTGAATTGATCTTGAGGCAAGATAAACTCAGCTCAAGCAGAAGCTTATTGCCTCTTTAAATGTTACTGGTATAAGACCAAAGTACAAATAATTTTATGTAACGTTTTATAAGTAAATAAAAGTTTCAATGACGAAATATATTTACAACGACAAAAAAGTATACAATACAGGTTGTATATAATCATTATATTTATTGATCTCTCAAGATGAAGTGTATATTATTTTTTTTTTTTAAGAGGAGACCAGACCGGATTTGTTTTCAATTTAAAGCTTATTTACAAAGAATCTTGATAAATACAATTGTTTGGCATTTACTTTTAGATATTACTTAACCTATACATAACATATCTTATTTAATAAAAAAAAAAAAATAAATAACAAAAATAACAAAATACACAATAGAATATTAAAGGAAAAACTCAGTTTATGAAACATAAAAATAAAAATAATATTATCCGATTGTTAATCCATCTCCCATGCGAAAGTCATTCATAATTTACTGCGACCCCGTTTATTTTACATATCCTGAGATACAAAATAAATCCCAAAACTCTGCGTGTATGAAAATGTACTTTAGCTAATTGGAGTTAAGCGACATACGTTTTTACTCATTCCTTGATTATCATATGCATAAACGATAAGTTCCAACTTTGCACTTAAAAAGAAATCATAAGAGAAGTGAAAGTAAGCGTAAAGCAAAAACTTATTGAAAGCAGAACACGAAAACATTAAATGGCGCCTCTTGTTCCTTAAAAGTGAGAGTGTTATTTGATAAACGGCCAAAATTATGGTTATTCATGTTTCTATTTTTCTAGATATATGCTTTGCAAATTTTTTGGTTATTTTGCGCTTATTATATTGTTGATCACAAAATTTAACGAATGTAAATGCATATACAAACATTTATTCAAATGTGTCTACTTTTAAGGGCTACACACAAATAAGACAACAAACAACAACAGCAAGTTAGGATATGTAAAGTCATGCGTGCGTAAGAATCAGAATTGAAATAATTTTACAACATTTTCATGTTTCTGCTGTTGTTTGTTGTCTGATTTGCCTTATTCGCTGTTGCCTTGGCTCTCAGTTGTTGCTTTAGCGCTTTATGTCTTTTTGGTTTGCGTACTTTTGCATGTTTTTTTTTCCATTGTTGTGCATAATTTATACACGAGTGGAAAACCAATTGCTAACCAGAGCTAAAAAGTTTATACGCTAGCCCTTTCGTTTTTCACATCACACTTTTATGCTGAGCGAAATACATGCAAATCATAATTCCTAGAGCCCGCAAATAGTCATTATTAAATTATGTTTTCTGATGCATTACATTGATGACATTATTTCATTTGTTTATCTGCATATGATTTAGTTAGTGTTTCCTGCAATGTTTTGTCCTCTTTAAATGACTAATTGAACGATTATTATATAACGGGCCAAATTTAAATGCAGTTTTTTTAATTGCTTTTTTTTGTTTTAAAAAATGCTCTTGATTGAATCGAATAGTTTTAGTTATTTTAAATTTCATTTATTAATCGATTTTTGATTTAAAAATCACAATGGCCTTTAGATATTATTTTATTAATTGTTCTTTTAGTACGCATCATTTTAAACATTATCATTAATTATTATCTGTTACCGCATTTTATCAATCACATTAAAAAAAATAAATTTGAAATTTAACCATATTTTTTTTGCTTTGCTGAATTTTTGCACCTTTGTGCAAATACTATATTATTATTCAAATAAATGACTATTTATAAAACTATTTCAAGGTAATCATTGCTGTTGTGGCTCTAAGATTGCTTGCAATAAAATCAAATACTCAAAATATATATAACAAAAATATTATTAATAAAACACAATCCAGCGGTTGTAAAAAAATTAAGCTTCAATAACTTATAAAATGAAGTAAATACATACTCTAATGATTTTAAATTTCTTATGCATTTTGTCTGGTTTGAATTCTATTATTTATTTTTTTTACATCATATCTTACTAGCCCAATCTAAAATCTGGCTTTTTACTGACCAAAAATATTCAATGTACATAATTTATTAATCACTGAAAATTGGATAAAATAAATATTTATCTAAGCACAGTATTATAATTAACTTTAACTTAAACTTTTCACATCAATTAGTATTTATTTCACTATTCACTTAATTTAATTTCTATGCCATCCTTTAGCTTATTGTCTTTTATAGCAAACGAGTCAAATGTTTTGTATAATCTTTATTGATTTTGTACATATTACACTTAAATTAATTTTCTGCCACCAATTAGTTGCTCAACTAAAAAGACAGTAAATATTTGTTGTTGCCTTAGTCAAAATAATAGTGCCAAAACAATATTGTTAATTATAATTTTAGATCGAAATACATAGAATTATGATAAGGGATGGATATTTAACCCTTGAACAATAAAATGACGTGCACAATAAAATTCAAATAAAATACCTAAGGCCAAAGTGCTCAAGCGATGGCCAGAGCTATAATGACCATGCAACTAAAAGGCACCTGCTGGTAAAGGTAACAAGCATTTTGTTATAGGGACAACACAAGCAGCAACACAAGATACAAGGCGACAAGGAAAAGGCGGGACATGGGATAAGGGTGATGAGGGTTGAGAGAGAGCGAAGCGTTTAAAGTTCAAAGCAAATTGTTGCGGAAGGCAAAAATCAACATTATCATCAGGCAAGGAGCAAAGAGCAAGCAAAAGGATACTCATTTCTAACAAATGCAGACACACAGAATGGATCTCAACATGCACACACACACACACACATGTATTAAATGGCATTGTGTGTGTGTGGATGGGTGGAAAATGTGTATTGCAGGGTGTTGGCGGTGGCTGCGTTGGCTGACTTGACAACACACAGCATTCGCTTGTCGCCTGCTGCATATTAATGAAGTGCCTGCCACAGGCAGCGACAGTCAAAAGGGGAGCAAGGGAGGAGTTCAATGTGGGGCGAAGGAACTGGCTCGGACTGTTGCCTGCTCGAAGCACTCATCAATTTCTCAATATTACGCATTTTGGCTGCCAAGCATAAGATGAAATCTGCATATAAAACCGCAAGGGTACAAAAAATGTTCCACATAAACACACACATACATGCATACATACATATAAATGTATGTCTTTATCCGCGTCGTTCTATATACCATACTATTTTCTCGCCTAAGATTTATGGGCGTTTGTGCTTACCAAAATTGTGCAAACTGTTTAACATGCTCTCCTCCTCCTGTTCCGTTTGTGGCTTGTGCTTTAAGCGCTTACTCTAATACTTTTGTGTTTGCTTCTTAGTTTTCACTTTTGTTTCTGGGTTTTTCTTTTAGCTTGCACTTCACTTGTAATTCACATAAATTCCTTGCTTTGATTCACAGACGCACAATTGTTGTCGCCGCTTGAGGGCAATGCCAGCCACGACGTATACGTAACGTAATTTGCGTGTGTTTGCGTGTATGCGCGACAGTGTGCGTACATCTGTGTGTAAGAGACGAATGCAACACGTGTGGTTGTTTGTTATATGCCTCGCGATTGCCACACAACTCATCCGGCCGACGTACGAGTTTGAACTGAAACTGAAACTGGCGACAAAATGCGAACACACAGAACTCGCCGCAAAAGTTTCTGCCATGCCTTCACACGAAGTTCACAGGCGAACGAAACGAACGAGCGAAATGGACGAACTCATCATGTTGAGAGCAAGGACAAACAGCGACAGAGAGCAGCATAACTGCTAATGTTTTTTGCTTGGCTGCTGCGTTAGATAAGAGAAAAGAAGAAGTCTAGAGTTAAGATAAATCACAACTAAGTAAGTTTCAAACAATTATACAATTGATTTTTTTGTCTTAGTTCAGCAATTAAATTACTATAGTCTATAACCCATCAAAAAGTTGCTTAAAACATGCAATCCAACAACAACAGAGAGAGAGAGAGAGAGAGAGAGAGAGAGAGAGAGAGAGAATGAAGTTATAGCTTGGCAACTTTTGTCTTTTTGCCTATAGAATAATGGGAAATATGCCGCTCTCTGCCTTTCCTAATCAGCTGTTCTTGTGGCGTATGTGCGTGTGCTTAGGTTGAGTCCTTTTACATTGCAGGAGGTCAGGCATGTTTTCAAGTGCTTCGTTAATGTTGTTAGTGTTTACAATATGGTAGAGGAAAAGAGAACTCGCAATTTAATGGTCAATTCTTTTGTGTAGCTGCAAATAAATAAAATCGTAATTTCAGTTTATGTGCGCTAATCTGTAAGATTACAAATCATACTCCATTGCACTTATCAGTTGGATACATAAATTAAATATACATTTAACATAGTGTTAATTGGATAGATAAATATGGCTAATTCATAATCGAATGTGTTTACAAATAGTAAGCTTATAAACATGTAAACATGTTGTACAAAATGTAAATAAAATTTTTTGTATTGTATAAATATTTTATTGTGCAATAATATTTGATTAAGTTCAATTGTATCTGATTACAATATTGGTCAATAAAGTTAGTTCAGTTCTAACGATTTAAGTTGAAAATATTAAATTATATTTTTTGATTATTTTAATATAATAATAATAATAATATAACTGAAACTAACCAATTTTCTATCGCATATGCAAAATCCACAAATTCAAATAATAGCGCCGCAAGCAGATTTAAACCAAGCAGTTCAAAGCAGTGCAAAAACACAGCTGATCAAGCTTAACGCAAATCAAGAAAAAAATGCTCAAGTTTTCCCAGTACATGAACCACAAGCTTTTAGATACTGAACGCTTTTAGTATTTTACATTTAGGCACAAATCGTCTCGCGATTTGACAACACCGAACGACCTCCAAACAACCTTTTGACGTTTCGTTTGCCTACATTCGGCAGCCGCTTTACTTATTTCGCTTTGGAATTTCACGTCGGCGCCGCCGAAAATAAAAGCGTCGTCTACTTAACTCCAGTGCAGCAGCAGCAGCAGAGCCAGCCGGTAGCCAGCAGCAGAGAGCGGAACATAAGCCGTAACAAAAATATCCACACAGTTTTTCCAGAGCGGTGAGTGTGCAAGGCTGCTTTTGTGTGTGTGTGTGTCTCTGTGATAATAAAATAAAATAAAATGCAAATACTACACAATTAAATAAGAGAAAGAAAAAAGCGCAGTTCGTAATCGGGTTATATCAGTGCATTTGCTTTTCTTCCCATACACAATTCAAAGTTTGTTTCGTAATCGCTTTTTTCATTGGTTAAAGCTTCAGCTAAAGTTACAGAAAGTTCTCTCGTATTTGTGTGTTCGTGTGTGTGGGTATGCTTTTTCCATAGCGTTTGGAGTAGCTTGGATTTTGTGAGCAAGTTATGATTAAGCTGACCTTTTCACATTTTCTTATCGTTTGCATTGTTGACCTATGCAAATAAACTGATAAAGAAATTCGAGGCCATTATTCAGCTACCATTTAACGGTAGTAAGCTTACTTCCATTGCCGGGCTAACCGGTTGCATTCCCCCCGCCCCCCATTCCAATTGTTGCAAATAGATTTTCACCAGTTGAGTTCATTTGCTGGTTGGCAGCGTTTCAACTGTAATTTGCAGTCGACGATTTTTTATATAAATAGTCTTATGTACTAAATACATTTATTAGAATTCGTTTAGTTTTTCAATTAAATGTCGTCATTGCTGTGCCGTCAATCGACAGTTCCCCTAAGAAATACTTTTTTTTTACCTAAAACCATCAAATAAAAAAGAGAGCGAAAATGTACGAAATTTATTTGCGGAGCAGTTTGGCTATTGTAATGGGTTACTTTTCTGCGAAATGTAATGCATGTTGTGGCCGAGCCTCATTCTGCTCTGCGCCACTGGGTAAGAGAGTGAACCATAAGAGGGAAATAAAGAGTGCGAGAGAGCATTAAGAAAGATAAAAACAATATTTAAATGAATCAACCCTTGAACTTGAAAGGACAAAATAAAAGTTTTGTGAATGAAGTTAATTTGATCAGATCAAAGATATGAAAATATTCCGTCTTATGTATTTGTACTTATATACAGTACAACCTCGGTTTGGGTGTTGCAATTATCGAGGAGTTGCGTGTAACGAGGGTTGCGTTAACCGAGGTCGTACTGTAGTTTTATTTCACATATTATGTGAAGATTATAATTGAACTCAAGGAAATGAAAATAAATTATTTGTTTAGAAAATGTTCTTTAATATATGTTTTAAGTTGAACACATTTTTTTTATTGCCTTGACGTATTTCCATTCGTTATACTTTTGACCTATGGCTAATGATAGTTGGAGACTGGACCCGTTTTTTTTTTTTTTTTTTTTATATTTTGATGCCACAATAACATCCTGAGCAAGTCTAATCAAGAGATAACAAGTTGTTGGCAGAGACTTTGGAATCGTTTAGGGGCTCGTTTATTTGTTTTTGTTATTCCAGCTGAAGGTTAAATGTTTGACTGCCTGACAACAGCCGAACTTAACGCTGCTTCCAAAGATTTCATCAAATTCATATTGTTTTTATGTGAATTATTTGTTAATTTTATTATCTGATTTTTTTTTTTATATTTGTAAATGGAAGTAGCTGCTTTTTATACTCTGATACCAAACGTGAAGAAATCGATTAAGTCGATAGCTGAAAATCGATAGATTCACTTATTTCCCACATAGTTACAGCTATATTTATTTAATTTGGCGAAACAGTAGCTTCTGGCGTTCCCAAAAAAATCGCATTGAAAACATGGGTTCCACGCCCACCCCTTTCGCCCCCAACACCAACCCCGCATTTTTAAATAAGAAACTTCTACATCTTCCACATTTTTTGAGCTAGATTCACCAAATTTGGTGTCAAGATAGGTATTGGACTTCCCAAAATACCACACCAAACACAATCGCAGCCAGCCCTTTGAATTAAAAGAGCATTCCGCAGTCGGGATCATCCGGCTGCAAAGTTTTCACTTGTTATGTGTGATATTGGGGCACATCTGTCTATTTTTTTTTTTTATACACACACACACACATAGACAAACATGTTTTTTGATAGCAGCATTTATTGTTGTTTTCATTTTGTTGTTGTCATGTGTCGGTTTTATTTTTTGTGTGCTGCTCGCTTGAGGTTTTTTTTTATATTTATTCGTCGTATATTTTGGGCGAGATTTCAGTCTTCGATCGTTTGCCGGCCCGTCTAGGTGTGTGATAACTGAGTGATTCAGCTACATATATTATATATATATAAATTTTTTTATAATATATAAAAAATAAAGTGTTTCCCTTGTAGACATAAGTTAAATTATCATTCCAAGTAAACAAGTGCTTAACTGCATTTTATTGACTTATCAGTTGCGGTTAAAGTTCTAATCAGTCGGTGGCATATTTATTATATTTACACATGTATATATGTACATATGTACATAGGTCTAAATATTTTCGCGCTGTGCTTTTCAATGTCAAACAAGTCAAGCAACATTTTGCGACTCTGCTGTATCTACTTCTGTTTTTCTCTACTCATCTCTTGCCTCCCTTTCACAACTATCTCACTCACTCATGGCCCCCACACACGCTACACGAGCTACTGCTTTACCGTCTTGTAAGCAACACGTCACCAATTCGCCGCAGAACATTTCGAACATCCTTGTTCAATGTCACTCTGTTTTGGAGCATGCGCTGCCAGCGCCACGCAGCCACAGACAATAAAAGTGAAAGTGAACGTCACAAATACTGCGAAAAGCCTCTGCTCAGCGCACTTTTAAAATTTACTATCTCTGATTTCAGTTCTCATCGTTTTCATTACATCAGTTAAGGTTGTAGTTTAATTCGCAGTCGCCTCTCGACTCAGTTACTAAAACATCACTGACAAGGTTGGTCGAGCTGCCTGAAGCTATAAAAAAAAATTTAAGTGAATGTCTTATATTTAAAAATATGTATATCCAGAGTGTTGCAATAGTGAAACTTATGTTGTAAAGTGCATTAGTGATTTAGGAAATTAAGTAACAACTATTCAGAAGTGTTGCATATAGCAAATGTATATATTACATCAACTATTGTTGTCAATTTAATGAAATATTTAACACTTGCTTAGAAGTTTTAACGAAAGTTTCAAAAAATAAATTGGCAAATTGGGAGCTTAAAATTCAGCAATATTTTGTGTACACTAGAAACGTTTTAGGGTAAAATGTTGCCAAGAGAGCAAACATAAAAAATTACACCTTTCGCATGTAATGTTGCGTGCTCTCTTTGTGAAAACAGCTGTGTAAATGATTAATTGACATCTATAAAAATGCATACATTTACAAATTTATGGCCGACATTTGGTAGAGCAATGGATTTTTTACAAAGCAAATTTTACACAACTTTGCTCAATTTTATACAAAGTCAGTCGATAATTCTAAGCTTTAGACTGCTTGCCAACATTTGCCCATAAACATAAGCAAGCAGAATGTTGCCAACAGCTTCACGTACTCTTTCATTTGCGCACGCTCTTTACTATTTGCTCCCTTGCTCATTAAAAACAGCTGTGCGTTTGCAAAAGCCTTCAAAATGTTAAGAATCATATGATTGATTGGCATATATATGTACATAAATATTTTTTGAACAAATTACAGTTGCTTGGAAACAGTAGATTCCAAATTTTGGTTCAAAATTTCCATAGAACAGCACAAAATTGCACTCGATTAACATATATATTTTTGGTTTTTTGACAAAATTCTTGGTTTAGAAACCGCAAGTTATCTTCTCTCCTTTGGCTATTCCCCCTTATCTAACTCAAAATGCAACTAACAGTGCTGCGATTGTTCAAAAGCGTATCGAGTCCATCATTTTCGTTTTGCAATAACAATAAAACACAAACACAATGCGTTCCATTGCAGAACTATACGCGAATCTCAACGATGACCACCTACTTCAATTATCCCAGCAAGGAGCTGCAGGAGGAGCTCAAGGGCATTGCCCAGAAGATTGTCGCACCTGGCAAGGGTATCCTCGCCGCCGATGAGTCGGTCTCGACCATGGGCAAGCGCCTCAAGGACATTGGAGTGGAGAACACCGATGAGAATCGTCGTGCCTATCGCCAGCTGCTTTTCACTGCTGACGACAAGCTCGCGGAGAACATCTCCGGCGTGATTCTGTTCGACGAGACTGTCTACCAGAAGGCCGATGACGGCACCACCTTCATCCAGTTGTTGAGGAAGAAGGGCATCATTCCCGGCATCAAGGTCGATACCGGTGTTGTTCCTCTGATGGGCTCCGAGGATGAGTCCACCACTCAGGGCTTAGATGATTTGGCCAAGCGTTGCGCCAAGTACAAGGCCGAGGGCTGCGACTTCGCTAAGTGGCGTTGCGTCCTCAAGATCGGCAAGAACACCCCCTCTTACCAGTCGATCCTGGAGAACGCCAATGTGCTAGCCCGCTACGCCTCCATTTGCCAGTCGGAGCGCATTGTCCCAATTGTGGAGCCCGAGGTTCTGCCCGATGGTGAGCACGATCTGGATCGTGCCCAAAAGGTCACCGAAACCGTTCTGGCTGCCGTCTACAAGGCCCTGAGCGACCACCATGTCTTCTTGGAAGGTACCCTACTCAAGCCCAACATGGTCACCGCTGGCCAGAGCGCCAAGAAGAACACTCCCCAGGAGATTGCCCTCGCCACAGTCACTGCCCTCCGCCGCACTGTCCCCGCTGCCGTTCCCGGTAAGACACAAAAATATAACCTTTTATCCACATTGTCATTTACTAATGGATGTGTTGCTGTGCGCAGGTGTGACCTTCCTGTCTGGTGGTCAGTCTGAGGAGGAGGCTACCGTCAACTTGAGCGCCATCAACAGTGTTCCGCTAACCCGCCCATGGGCCCTGACCTTCTCGTACGGTCGCGCCCTGCAGGCCTCTGTTCTGCGCGCCTGGTGCGGCAAGAAGGAGAACATTGCCGCTGGTCAGGGTGAGCTCCTGAAGCGCGCCAGGGTGAGTTTTCGATTTACAGTAATTAAATGGAGTATTGGGTTAAGTTTAAGGTATTTTGGGTTGGTGTAGTTTCAAGAGAAAGGGCTTAAAGGTTTTCTTCGTTAACAAAACCTGACTCACTCCTTAACCTTACTAATCCAGGCCAATGGGATGGCAGCCTATGGTTGCTATGAACCTGGCTCCGTTAAAGGTACTGCCGGCGATGAAACACTTCATGTTGATGATCATAAGTACTAGTGGCAGCTGCAAGAAATCCCAATCAAGTATTATGCCTAGAATGCAAGTTAATCTAAGGTATCGAGGCTGATGAAATTTGAAGCTTTCAGATTGATAGAACGTAATCAAGCGATAGAATCATGAGTGATAAAACTTTAAATTTTTTAAAAAATGATTCAAAATTTGCAGTTTAATGGACTTATACACATTGTAATTTGTAATCCCTGACATTTGATATTGTAACAGAAACCTTTGCACAATTATACCGATTAGCTGCATGGCAGTACAACAGTTTTTAATCGGTTTGGCTTGACCATTAATAAATTTTGTGCTGTATTCAAGAAAATTAAATTTTGCAGAGAACTTTTTTTTATTCATTACTGATTTTAAAAATTTTTGAAGTAAATTGCTGTCTACTTATTTCTTTTCTTCATTTTGATTGAATACTGATAATTGTTTTCATTTTGATTTTTTACTTATCCAGCGAATTTTATAAAAATATTGGAATGTTGTTTTTACTAAAAAAACTATGCATAATCATAATTTCTAAAACTTTTTAATTATTTATTTTTTGTTTGTGCTAGTTAAGTCTTAAGGTCTTGCCTCTTTAACATTACTAATTACTAATATTCACTAATAATTTAAAATAGTAAAAATGCTTGATGCAAATTTAAAATGCCAAGTATTTACATTGATACATATTTTATTTGTTTCATTAATTGCTTTAACTTCAATTTTCTACAAAATCTTGTTTGCTATTCATTTTAAAAAATTGTGATGGTATTATTCGATTCTTAATAAACAATTTTTTTTATTGCTTTTAAACAATATGCTTCTAATATAATTTAAGTTAAATTGCATGTTTGTTTTGTTTAGTTTTTTTATTTTCGCACGCTTTTTTGTTTGTATTAATCCCAAACCAATTCCCGCTTTTCCTTTTTTGTTTATTTTCCCCTATCAATATCCAAACAGGCCAATGCACTGGCATGCCAAGGCAAATACGTTGCTGGTTCGATTCCTTCGTTTGCAGGCAATACCAGTCTGTTTGTTGCATCGCACAAGTACTAAAAAAAACAACCACACACAGTTCCAGTAGCTGCACCTGCATTTAAAATTATCTAACGGCTGCAGCACAATTGGCTTACCTGTGCTGAGAGCAGAACCAGAACACAAAACACATTCCACACAGCAACATCTGAAATGGAGTTATATCGTACCTTACCTTAAATAGACGTACATCTAGAATACTAATAAAAAAAAAAAACATTTACAATCTTCACAAATATGATTTTTAACTTAAGCTTTAAGTCAATAAAATTACTCAATTTAAATAAGCTAAATAAAACCAACAAAAAGCACCAAAACAAACCATAGGCTTGATTTATCGTTACCATCGTTACACCGAACAATTTTATCTGATTTACATTTTTTTCTGTTTGCTTAAAATTCATCTGTACTTTGAATCCTGTACTTAAATTTCCAATACTGCTTAATATTTACCCTTTTTTAAAGTCTATCGAATACCTCTAATTATGTTAGCCATGCAAATTGCAGCTTGGCGTAGAAAAAAATACAAAATAAGTTTTCACGTAACCCACACACTCTCAAATACACCCACACATACATTCACCCCACATGGCAGGTAGATAGAATAACTGGGATTACGTGCCCAGTTAGCCTTGAATTTGCTCCTGGCTACCGCAAAAAAGAAAAAGAAAAACTTTTTTGGTCCTTTGTGCTGGGCACACAGTTTCAGCGCAATTAGCCGTAAACGAATAAACTTTTGGCTCAAAAGACTTGTAAATTGAATTTACAAAAAAAAAGTTTTCCAACGTGTGGGGAGTATGTTTCTAGGGAGTGAATAAAAAGGTTAAAAATTTTGCCGCACGTAAAAAAAGAATAACGGGCCAAATATTAAATTTACAGTCCAGTGAGCCATGCCTCACCTCAAAGATTACGGCAAAGTTGAGCAATTTTTGCCGGGAGTTAAATTAATGCAAAGGAAATTGTATGTTGGGTTATTCTAAGGCTATTTAAAAATGCACAAATTAATTCACGTTTTTCTTTCCGCCGTTATTTTTCTCATAGGCTAATGGTGAAGCTTCTTTGGGCAAATACGTTGCTGGCAGCGCTGGCAGCGGTTCCGGCTCCCTGTTCATTGCCAACCACGCCTACTAAGGTGGCAGCAACAGCAACAGATCAGCAGATAATAAAAAAGCGAATTGCTGGAAAATCACATTTTTTCACGCAATTTTCATTATTTATTTTCTAAGTTACAAGCAAGCAAATAGCTAATAGCATGCAAAAGAAAAAAAATAAAAAAAGAATGAAAGAATGTTTAAAAAAATTAAAAATTATGTTTATTGAGACGCAAATTTACTTTTAGTTTTAAGCACAAAGGAGAAAAAAAATCGTTGAAGTTATGTTAATAAATATTATGTAATATTTGAATGTTCGAAATAATCTTGCTATAGCATGTCGAAAATCGGAAAAGGCAAGGCAATTTATAACCAAATAACAAAAAAAAACAAGTTCAAAGATTATAAAACTTTGAAATCATATGAGTTTTTTACGTTTCTATTTATTCATAAATTTTTTGCAATGTTTAATTCAAAAAGCTATGAGAAAATGATGATGATTTTTTTTCATAATTATTATTATTACACTTTATATTTATGACTATGATTATAATTATAAGTGAAAACAAATTACGCAAATAAACAAACGCAATGGAAATAAAACAAAAAAGAAAACAAACGAGAAACCAACAACAAATCTATTATTAAACAGCCCAAACGAGCTGATACATATATAAATACATACGTTAAATACGAAACATTGTTATTGCTGTTAAGCAGAAACTATTAACAAACAAACATTTTAAAATAATAATAAGTTCTTAGCAAGATGACTTGACAACTCTTGTTGGCATATATATCCATTTATAAACGGTGCAAAATGGGGCACTTGAATTTGCCGCTTATTATTGTTATACATTTGCATACATACATAACTATAATGATAGCCAATGAGATTTAATCTCTTGGTTTGTTTTTGAGGCATCAGCATGCAATACAATTAGAACCAAAGAAACCAAAGCAAACAGTTAATCCCTTTATTATACTTACATATTATGTGTGTTATTCAAATTTCTATATATTATTATACTATATTTCTGCATATCGTTGTTACTCACAAAAATTTGTAGGTGCATATAAGTAATGCAACATAATATTACATCTTAAGCAACTATTTATGATTTTGGAAAAGAGAAAAGAGTAAAGCAACAAGAAAGATCAAGCGAGTGAAGGAAAATGATGAAATGGTATCTCACATTTTTATTTAAACCAAAAATATTCTGAAAGCGAAACGTGCAAAAGCAACAAAAACAGAAAGTTTTAATCAAAAATAGCTGAAATACAGAGAAAATTCGACATAAAACAACACTAACATCAAAATTATAATATAAGGCAGCTGAACGAACATCATTCAATAAAAACTATACCTTAACAAAGAGCAAAAATACCAAAACCGTGTTTATCTTACAAATTATTCAGCTAAGAACTGCTAACAGAATTATGTTGCATACAGCCGGGCAAAGCTTACAGCGTTTGCAATACTGTTTTACAGTTTGGCAGTTTGGCCAATTAAATATAGCGCGAATTTTTTAGGTATATTCAAATATTAAATTAAATATGTGTGCTGCCAAAACTTTGTTTTGATTAAGTCAAATGCTTTGAAACTTCGATTTAAGAGTACTTATTTATTATTTAGTTTTTTAGCAACCAAAAACAGCAATAGCAAAAACAAAAATATTTTTCACAGGTTACAGTCGTTAAACTAACGTAACTCTTTTCTATTTATTAGGCTCATTTAATGAAACATTTAACATTAAAATGACCACACACATGAATACTCCCTACCTATCAACAGTGGTCTGAACAACACAAATGCTAATTCTAATTCATATAATTCATTTAGTAGCCAGGCGACGCTCCGAAGTCAACCTAATCCACCAGATCTACAAGAACGCCTGGAGTTAACCGGGCTTGGAGAATAATTTAACATAGAGTTATGTGTTGTAATAAAAATTACTATTTGAACTTTTGATCTAAAACATTAAGTAAAAAAAATAAAAGCAAAATATAATTGCTAATGAATTAAACAAAGCTGCGCCTTTGGCGCTTAAGGCAATTGAGCTTAAATTAAAATGATTTTTTTTTTTATCAAAAGAAGTTGCAACAAACTGACAAACGCACTTGTGCGTATTGATAATAATGTTAAACAGAAGTTTAGAGTTTATATATAAACATAATATCTTCAAATATTTAAAGCATTTAAATATTGAGCCTGAATAAAGCAAAATAGTTCACTTTTGCTCTCATTACTCAAGAATTCTCATTAAAATCGCAATTGTGCTTTTTACTTGGAAAAAGTCCTCTTTCCGTTGAAAATCTGTGTGGTGGGCGTCTCAGCCTTTCAGTCAACAAATATGAATTAATTGTTCGGAGAAAAATGTGTTGCAAGATGCAAGACTAAGCAAAAGATATCTGCTTTAGTTGAAATTGTACTATGTAATTGGTTACAGAGAATCTCATACTGTACGTATATTATATTTTAACGCATTTATTTTACGTACATATATCACCAATGATTAAGCAGAAATCGATGCCAAGTCTCCTTGAATTTCTTTGCTGATTATTTTAAGCAATAATAAAATAACCTTGCCGATAATTTTTGTTCTCTCTTGTTTCCTGTTGGCTTTCTTTTATTTCTAGAACACCGACGACTTCCCCAATCAATTTCAAATTACATTTGCTCATTTCTCATTGGCCAATAATTGTCGATTCTCAGAGTTTTTGTCTATTTTGGAATCACAATTAATCGAGATAATTGGTCCAATGTTGATATTAGTAGTATCTTACTTTTGCTTGACTTTTAATGTACTTAACCTCGGGCACAATTTCAAGTTGGCGACACGGCTACAAGACCAAAACACAGACGGTGAATGCTCTTCAATCAAACCCTTAGCTGTTTGAATTGTTTATAATTTTATTTTTTTTTTTTTTTGCGCAGGTTTTTTATTTACCTTTACAATTTTCTTCATTTCGTATGCAAATAGAAACAAATGAAAAAAAAATCAACGTAATCTGTCCAATGATCCGCAATTCATTTTAGTTGCCGTGTCTGCAGCTGCATTGAGAGAGCAAAGTTCCCTTAATCAAAATCAAATAAAATGCACATCAACAGAGACATGGAGGGAAAGAGAAAGACAGAGCAACAGACACGGCGGCGACACTTAAAACCGCAACAAAAGCTACGTCAATGCCTGACGCCCATATTTGACCACACGACATGACAAATGTAATTGCCTTTTTTTTGCAATACACATTTCGAACGGTACAACAGAAGTGTGACGAGATATGCAATATGCAGTGTTAAAGGCGATATTAAAGTTCAAATGTCTGGTTTCTTATAGGTTTTTTACAAACTGGAGAATAATATGATATGTGTATATAAATTTATTTAGTAACTCATAATTCATCGATTATATTTAAAACTGCATTTCGCAGAGTATTTGCATTTCGTTATAACAAGGAACGCTCATATTTCATTTCATTTTTGGTGGTTTATTGCTGCTGTTTGGTGTCTTCTTGATGAACATCGCATTCAACTGCGATTTTTTTTCTTCTGACATTTATTGCGTGTGACATAAATTATTTAAATGACTTTATGAGCCCTCACAATACAACTCACTTTGTATAATTTATCTTGCATTATAACGCGTTCATTCGGTTCATTGCATTCTGCATAACTTAAATCCCTCTGTGTGAATATTTCATTTCATTTGGCTTCGAATGTTTTTTTTGCAGATACGGAAAAATCCATTATGCATAATGGTTAAAACTTGGAGGTAAATATCAAATGCTTAGGTGCTTGCCATTGTGGTGCCTGATTATAAGCGAACTGATTGTCCTAATCCAGGCTGGACGCACTCCGCCGCTATCTGAATAGACAGGAATACAGGGGCATAGAGAAATCCAAGCCTTGGCTCCATATATACATATATGTACTTGTTTCAGGATATTAAATATTTGATGTATTTCAAATGTAATCCAAAATTGAACACATCTTTGTGTAACTGGAAACCGCATCCCTTTTACTTTGACGTTTACAACTTGTCACCTGTACGGTTGAAAAGCAAATGAGAAAATTTCGGTTCATCAGCTGCAATTGCATACATTGCACAATGTCACAAGAAGCGGGTTATTTGAATGCCTCGAATACTATCTGCTATTAGACAACGAGCGGCAATGTCAATATATCCGTTACCAATGCTGCTGCACAAAGATTGTCCACAAAGTGGAATTAATTGTATTTGCATAGCATGTAAACATCATCACGCTTGCTGGCAGGTTTCTGTTCGCCCATGGACCGTTAGCTGGTGCTGCTGCTATTGTCATTGTTATTTGGGGTACGTTCCTAAGCTCTTCGCCGGTAGGGCACAAAAGCCACGTCATTGTAACCAATGGCTTCCTGCGGTGCCATTGCGTTGCGGGTGTGCATTTGAAGCTGCCAGTTGCTGATTACGCGCCAGGCACATACACATACAGAAACACAAACTGACAACATGTCATGACATCAAAAAGGAAGTGGAAGTAAAGTCGTTTCAAAATGTTCGACATCAACGTGTTGAGACGGAAATTGACACGCCGTGTGACACACATGGGGTGTACTTAAGTCACAATGCAAAACCAAAAGTGCAGCAAATGTGTGTTGGGGTAGAATGTGTGTGTGTGACTGTTCGATTGAGTCTTGCATAATTTAAACTTTGGCCACGATTTTCTGCAAGCCAATTAAGCGTCGTCTGATTTGCAAAGTGAATCGATCGAAAATCATTTCATGTTGGCCTGCATTCAAGCCATCGACATTAAGTTTAGTTACTTTCGTTGCAATTACGTGGCCAGAATTGCCATCTAATCATTAAAGACGAAGCAATACCTCGAACTTTTACGGTAATTACAAAAAGCTCCCAGTGCTCACTGTCTATCTCTCTTTCTCTTTCTTTCTCTCATGAGCTGCTTCTAATTAGCTGCGAACGCCACTCAGGCTTCGAATAACAAAAAAAAAGAAGCTGTTTGCCGCCAAAGCAGCAGAAAATTGCTCTCCAATGTTTTTCAATCTGACCACACCACACAGAACCACACACACACTCACACAGTGCTGCTGTTGTCTCATCAGCGATTCTTACACATTAAACTGAACTGTATAAAACTTAGATTATGTTGGTGGACACGGTGTCGAATCAGCTTAATCGAAACTAAATGCTTAACTATCGGGGTACCTTTTTTCAGCTCTAATTTAATTATACTAATCAGTAAACAGGTTTGTGTATTTGGTGCAGCATTATACAGCAATCAAACTGAAACGTGGATTTTTGGTTAGATAAATGATTATTATTTTTAAAACTTGAAAACATGAAGTAATATTTTAATCAGCTCAGTTTAAGTGGCTCAAGCCAAAACAGTTAAGTCTATTCCGGCTAAACTAAACTTATTAAGTTAATGCTCTCAAAACGCCATAGACAACGGCTTGGCACACTATTAAAACATATAAGTACCTATGTACGAATCTCAAGTAGAAGAGGGTTTAAGCTGCTTAAAATAAATTATACTTAGAAAACACTTATTATATTGGGTTCTGTTTTCCATCAATTTTATTTGCATACATGACTGGCTCAGTTACCAGTTCAAGTCCCGAACAAAAGACGTTCAAAACAACATGCATCAATCTCTTGGAAATTAATCAAGTGCAAAAACGTGCTTTGTTCTACTCAAAAAAGGATTTCCAGTCAAATTCGCTGATAGAATGTACGCAATCAATCCCTTTGCAGGAAATTGGAAATTATATCTGCTCGCACACACACACTACGTGGAAAGGCCGGAAATAGAGCAAAGAACTGGCAATCCTTAAGTGCACGTGTTTGCGTAGAATAATTCCCTGGTAAGGTTGTGTCCATGTGTATGTGTGCTAAAGCTTTTTGGGCCATGTGCATTGTTGGCACTGAGTTGACTGTCGGCCAATGTGAAGGCCGATCGATTTGTTGGTTGTTGGCCGCCACGCCCTACTCTGGCCAATGCGCTGGCAATTTATGTTCATTGAGTTGATGTTGATTTGCGAGCGGCGGCATGACTTTTTAATGGAATGTAATTTTATTTTGGGTGGGGTAGTGGAGTGTGCGTTTGGTGTGTGCTGTTTGGACTCGCAAAAACAGTCGAATTGCCAAATGACGGCCCAAACCGTCGAATGTCTGAATATATGAATGACCGAGTGGCGTACACTCGATTGCATTTTGAGCATTCGCTGCATTTGTTGGCCGTGTGCCAGAAACCAACAAGACCTGATAGATAGCTCTTCTCTTCGATACACACACGCAATTGTTGCCAACGCACTTGCACCATTTTGTGCCGCTTGCTACCGGCTGGCAGGCTGACTGGGTGGCGCATGCTGCGTATGCGTAATATTATGAGCGCATTTAAGCTTAAACTGTGGCTAATGGGTTACCTAGCAACTTATATTGGAATGGATACAAACATCATTAGTTGGCTTACAGCATTTGTTGAATTGCATGAGATTCCAACGATCTTAACAACAGCCAGTTAGTTTGCTAATTTTATTTATTTTAATTGTAGTCTATGACATAAGCTGGATAAAACTCAAGTCATGTTATTTATAACAACTGTTAAGCAGTTGGTAGATGAAATAACATGCTGTTTGTGCAATGTCCGTCATGGTGTCTGTCCGTCTGTATGTTCGCAAGTTTTTTCCACACCCTTCAAGCTAGAGACTTGAAACTTTGCAAATGTCTTTATCTATGGCTGGGACAGTTCAAGTTCTAAGATTGAGGTTCTACGATTACTGGGCGGCTGGCAAATCGATAAATTCGATAGCTCAAAATCGATAAATCCACCTATTCCGCACATCCTTACAGTTAGAGTTACCAAATTTGGTAGGAAGATAGCTACTGGCATCTCCAAAAAATTGCATCAAAACTTTGGATGCCACGCCCACCCATACCGCCCTTGTCCACCCCAGCCGCCCCAACTTTTCGTTAAAAAGGGGAAGCGTGTTTCATATGTGTGAGCTGGAGTCTCCAAATTTGGTAGGAAGATAACTGGTAGCGACCCCCAAATATATTTTGGAGCCAGGCCCACCCTTACCGCCCCAGCCCCCCTTCCCCAACCTTTTACACACTTTGAGCTAGAGTCACCAAATTAGGTAGGAAGATAGCTGGTGGCATCCCCATCTGTATCAGAAAATATTTGAGGCAACTTACACCCCTGCCGCATCCGTACCCCTTTGCAATCAGGCCTCTTTTTACCGGTTTTAATACTGGTATCGAGTATATCGCAGTCGGTTGCGTTCGACTGCAACGTTTCCGCTTGTTTATTATTCCCGATGGTAAAATATTTGTTAACAAAAACTTTTCTTTGGAGAATGCTTTAATTGCAATTTTTACATTCCAAAAGTACCTATTTTTTTAAATCAACAAAATCATTTTAATTAATAGTGCATACAAAAATATAACTTAAAAGAAATATAAATCTACTCACTTTGTATAAAGGTTAAGTTTAATAAAGCCATCATAATCAGTTATAGGGTTTGACTATTATTTCTCATTTTCCTTCCATTGTTAAGGTACTTTTTTGCATGTACAGGTTCTACACTTAATAATAATAATAAAAAAAAAAAAAAAAAGTCATCAGTAAGATAAATGTACTTCCACCCTAGTATATTACAGTAATAAATAGCAGCACTGTAGCAGTATTATTACTGTCATTGTCATCTTTAAAGTAGTTTAAATATTTATTTAAAATATTTTCGATTATATGTATTAATAAAAAAAATAAAATTCATATTAAACTTATTGTTTCAAAATTAAAACAGCAAAAGTACTTTTCATAACTTACACATGCACTCAATCTCAATCCAAGAAAGTCGCTAGTTGAATAAATCTACTTCCCCCCATAGCGTTACAGTAATTAATAGTACAATGGATGCTGCTCAACTACAGTGTTGTTGGATATAACTGCACGCAGTTGTATACGATTTCGAGCATCAGCAAAATAAAAAGTCTAAGTCAATTACAGAGTAAATAGCGTGCAAGTATTGCACAAGCCGAGATGAGTTGCAAGAAATTTTAAAGTTCAACAGACATGCAACAATTGCAACTGTCTGAATCAGAGTCAAATAGATATTGCTTTTGATTTGTGTGGGCATATTGTGAATGTGCAAGTTCATTCAGTTGATGCCTGAGTGAAAAATTGAAATTTGTCAAATCCATTTATCTGATTTGCGCGCATTTACTGCCACCATAATTGACACAGAGCGTATAAATCGCAGTGCATCGCAGTGCGCTTGGCTCACATTAATATAAATCAACCACTGACAACAATCACGAGTAACTCTCGTAGGAGAAAAATGCCGAGCTACCGAGCTGTTGAGCTGCTGGGCTTTAGAGCTATTGAGCTGTTGTAAATATTATGCGATAGTTGCATTGCAGTGCCGTAAATTAAGCCACAAAGGTCAACAACTGTATGTCTAGGGGGTGGCAGGCTAAAAAAAATCCCTAAGTAACTTGATAATTTCTTTTGAATAGTGTTGCAAACCAAAGTTTAATCGTTGTTTAGTATTTAATTTAAATAAAATTATACAAAATATATTATTTATGAGCTATTCAACATAAAAAAAGACATCGTCAAAAATTGTAGGGGGGAGGGGGTATATGTGTCAGTGTGACTTTCACCTGAATAATTCGTATATAATTATTTCAAAGCTCCGACATTTTCATTTTGGAACATTTGTGCAATTAAAATGCCTTTGAGTCGCAATCTGTGTGCAAGTCTCCAATATGAATCTGATTTTCGAGTTAAGTGTGTAAATCATTCATCACCATGAATTGCGTGTACTTTTCTGCAGCTGCTGTTGGCTAGTTTGTGGAAAGGGTGTTTTGCCAATTATAAAGCGTTCTGTGCACACGTAATTATATGCACAAATATTTTCTAATGAGCAAGGCAATGAATGACACTTAATTGCAGCTTGCAAAATAGCGAAAAAAGGCAATGACAGAGAGTTCTGGAGAAATTGTAATGCGATTAGGTTCATTTGCTGCATTTCGTAATCATTTTATTGAATAAAACACGTAAAAAATGTTTGTGGAAATATACTGTGCTTACTTGCTATATATATATATAAATAAGTATTTAACTTTGGTTTAAGACACTGTATATCTACTTCTGACAACTTCCTCCCTTTAAAAAAATCATTAAAAACGTTTGCTTTTCTTCAATAAGGAAATGTAAACATGTTTTTTTTTTAGCATTTTCAATAAAAACATGTCACATGACAAAAAAAAATAAATAATCCAATTGACCCACATAACGTTTTCGCTATATTGGCTCGTCAAACTTATACATGAATACGGCGTATACGTATCGCTTGTTTTTATATTTCAAATTGACAGCGTATCGTTAAAATGCTACGTGAAAACAGAAAAAAAATAATGGAAAAACATACAGGAGCGAGCGCCCTCGCTCTGAAAACAATGTGCTTCATAATTGAGATGGGCGAATGAGCGGCGCCAAAAAGTG
Organism: Scaptomyza graminum; assembly: GCA_018901835.1. Classification (NCBI taxonomy): domain Eukaryota; kingdom Metazoa; phylum Arthropoda; class Insecta; order Diptera; family Drosophilidae; genus Scaptomyza; species Scaptomyza graminum. Next base: position 2,244,454 of record JAEIFL010000302.1, read on the forward strand.
TGCTACGTATTTTGCTAGGATCAACACAGTAAGCCACAGGCAAATCACCCCTTGTGCACTGATTCGACAGTAATAACAGCAGCATCAGCAGCAACAACAACAATACCAAGTAATACAGGCTTAATGGCCTTTGTCAAAACGGAAAGCCGACATCGTGAAGCTGACAAAATATTTTCGAATAATTATCATAGCTTAGCAATGATAAAATGTTTGCGCACTTTTGCAATTAAAGTTTTGCAAATGCCAAAAATGGGACAATAGATGGCTATGACGCCATTTAGATTTTCCATTTAAGATATATATGAGTGTCAAGTTTCCCAGTCTTTTTTGAATGCATTTCTCAGCTGACAAAACTGGCAGTGATTTAGCTGCGGATTATGTTTTGGGATAAGCCGAGCAGAGAGCGCTTGAAATACGTCGTGTGCTCAGTTGATTTTTGAAATTAATTGAAATTGTTTGTCGGCGGAATAAGAAAGAGAGAAGCCGGCTAAGGCAAACTGGGTGAGCTGACGTCAACTAAATGCGTAGTTGAACAAAAGCTAAAGTAAAAGCAACAGCGCTACACAAAGTTACTTCCACAGACGAATGCTTAAACGGGACCTCAAGATCCCTTTGATGATTTTTCTGTATAACCCACAGAAATGGCTTTGACATTGAAAACTTTTAGAGCTTAAAAGGTGGTAAGTTCTCTTTAAATGACAATTCTACGAAAAATTACAATCATTTCAATTTTGCTACTCAAGTAGAAAACGTGATTGGCATGCAAATATATTTTGTTAAGCTCGAAGTTTAGAATATCAAAACAAACACATAAAATACGTTTTGTAAATATTTCATTAAGATTAACTCTTTAAACGAATTCAATTTAATAATAAATTTTATGAATAAGGAAAAAGTACAATAGATGTAGGAATAATTTAATATTTTTCTATTGTAAAATGTTTAAAAAAAATAATAATGATAAAAATAGAATAGCGAACAATAAATGACAGTACAATGCAAACATCTATATTTCCACATGAACTCAATTAAATAAATAAAAATATGTTTTAGTCAATTTTGTTATCGGCAAAAAACATTTACGATATAAAATAAAACGAGATTTTGTTGCATGTGTGGATTTGATTTGATTTTAGCTGCACTTAAACTCGAAGCAAACTATTTCAAAAAACAAAACTCTTTAATAATTTTAATATAGTTGTAGTTATTAGCTTGCAGAATTATTGTATTAAAGCTTGCCTTTCTTTCATATAAAATATTCAGAGCACGAAGCAGGAGCCTAACAGCTCAATAAGATTCTAAGCATGCCAAGCGACTGGTGCGGCAATCAGTCTGGCGTTTTGAATGATGAAGCTTAAGACCCCATTGGTAGCAGACAGGTGCGGAAAGCAGCTTTTCGTATACAAGATGCTTTCTTTTGTTATACCATGTCAAATTTGTTACTCGATAAAATAAATAAAAGTTATGCAATGCCCGATAGAAACTAATGCTACAATATGAAGGGTCTTTAATTTAATATGATTCAAGGTTGTTAAAATTTTACTGAAGGGCATATCGTATCAGTTTCTCTATTTTCAGAGAGACTTGTTACTTATTATTATAATTTATCAATTTTTCTTTACGTCACTTCAATGTTTGACTGCATTAAAGTGTTTGCATATCTCACATTAAATATAATCACTTATAGACTTAAGCACTTCCTTATAAATCCCACCCTATCACAACATTAAAAAACTGTCTATCTGTGTGTCTGATGCAAACATCATCAGCATTTCAATTGAAATAAATGCAGCGACATTTGCGTAGACATGAAAAGAACTAAGTGCACAAAAACACACACTTAAGCTGACTGCACTTTATACCCACACACCCCGCTGTATTCGCTTTTATATTCGAATTCGTACTTGTGGGTCAAAGTGTTGGTTGTTCCCATTGTTCCATACAGCGCCACAGTGCGTATGTTTAATACAATGATATAATCAGCATTGGGGCACGTGAAAGCAATGAGAACAACAAAAACAACAAGAACGACAAGCAATCGCGCTACCGTTACGTTTTATGCACAGTAGACAGTAGTACTAGTTTGTACAAAATGTTTCATTGCCATTGTCAATGGAGCTGGCAAGTTGCATAGCAACAGTTTTGAAAGCATTGTACAAATTGCAATTGCCTTCAAATCAAAGCGAATCATTGAACCTTTTGACTGACTGCCCGACTGGCATACTTACATTTAATTCTGTTTGATTCATATGAGAGGATTTTATATTTGCATGCATAGAATATATGTATATGTGTACCATGTACATAGTCTTTATACATATTTTAATCTTTGCATAAAGTGCGAAAATTGTGTCGAGACATTCTGAACGTTGTTCGTTGGCCGTTGCCATTGCCGTTGACGTAGCAATGCTAAATTGCCTGCAAATCGATCAGACTCGGAATTGGATTCAGAATGACGGCGCATAAAATTCATTAAATTCCAAGCAGTCGCTTAACAAATTCAAGAAAGTCTCACATTGCAAATGGATTTGTGGGGGGAGAGGGAGTTGAATTGAGGGATAGAATAGAAATCTCATTTCAAGACTGTCTCTCGCATCTCTACACATTTATTGTATTAGCTGGAATGCATTTCCATTTCAAAAGCGAACACACTGAATAGAAAAGTATTGTTGCTTACGAAGCATTGTTATTGGTATTGCTATTGCTCTTGTTGCTGTGGCTCTCACTGTTCATTGCTAGAGTTCTATGTCACCTGCCTGACAAATGTCCAATGTTTATAGAATGCAGCACAATTCACCTGCGGTGACTTTCAATTCTATTCTACGGGTTGTTGAAGTAATGCCGCATTTTCCTTCTGTTGTCTCTAACTTTCTCACTTTCGCTTGTTTAACTCTGTAGCATTCAACATGCCCTTTTGGACTATTTGCCCTAGCGTAAATTGTTCTAGATGCAAATAAATTTTATTACCAACAAAGTTTTCTCGTCCAACAACTAGAAGAAGATGTCGAAGCTAACTAAGAAAATTCAAGAGGTGGGACTTAAAAGTAGCAGAAAGTTAGCTTTTGACCAAACCAGCAAAAACGAGCTTAATTTAATTTACCCCAAAATTTAGCAAGAAAAAAAGTTAAGTAAAGTTAGTTAAGATCAAAGAAGATTAATGCTTATGTGCTTTTTATTATGCTAGGAAATGTGTACATTATGTAATTTTTATTTAATTTTTAACTATCGTGTCCTTAAGTAAGGTTTATGTGTCCTCTTTAGCTTTAGTTTTTGTCAAACAAGCAACAAGGCTAACCGAAAACTTAGTTTACCATTACTGCAATAAACAAAAATATAGCCTTCATTTCCAGACAATAGCAAATTATAAATAGCTTACCAAAAAGGCATTTTAAATTGATTTTGAATTATTTATTATTATTAGAAACAAACAAATTCTTATGACCAACTCATGTGAACAGATTCAACATTAACGAATCTAATGAAGTTTTTTTTACAATAAAATAGAATTTTCAATGAATATGGAATATATTTATAGCACTTGTATATAATATGTGCTTATAATGATATAAAACCGAATGTGATTTAAATACAGCTACTAAAGATTATTTATACTTTCGTGTTGCAATTATCTATTTATTGACTCTGCTAGAATTTCCTGTTGTTGTATACACATACCTGATTGCTTTTTTTATTTTCCCTAGTATTTTCGCACTTTCAGTTCAGTTCTGTCATCTAGATAACTTTCACAATTTATAAACTGTCTGTCAATTAATGCTTTCAACTTTCCCACATAGTTAATCAACTTGGCACTCTGCCTTTCCTTCTCTTTCGAATCACTTGCATTCCAACTTATGCAATTTGATTTACTTGAGCGTGTCTGAATTATTTCACAATGACGTGACTATTTTGAATATATTAGTTTTAAATAATCGCCGTCAAGCATATACACAAAACGGGGGAAGCAAATAAATAGAGCTAAGAACTGGGTTAAGTCAAAAAACTTGTGAAATGGAGCATTCTCCAGACTATTTATAGATGGAACACATGCACACATACCTAGGTAAGGTCTCCCACGCTCTGCACTACTAAGAACTTGTTGACATGAAATGACTGTGAGCTTTGGTTGTCAAGGACAACCACAACTGTGAAGGACAACACACACGCAATGGTAGGGTGGGGGGCGAAGAAAGTTAAGTTAGTGCACGGAAATTGGTTTGTACCAATTACTATTCGATAAAGATCATTTCCTTTTGATTGGCCATGTAACAATCAGCGAATTATCCGAAAGGTCACCAGATCTCTGTCACTCTTCAATTGTCCATGCCATAAGCTAATTGAATTGTTGAAATTGCCATTCGGCACATTTGGACTGAATTTACAGCGAGAGGGACTTGGGTGACTCAGCGCTTGACACAACTTGTCAAACAGTCAGCAAATATTTGTTAATATTGACGAATTGCCAGCGAAACATGAATACCGCTTACATTTAATGAAAACAAATTTTTGGGTATCATCAATACGCTTGACGTGCATTTTGCAAAACATCTTCTTGGGAATTCTCCGAGTGCGTCATTATCTTGTGCAGATTGCTCTATTTATAGCATGCTTGTCGCTTATGCAATTCTTGCATTGCTATCGCCTCGGACTCTGACTTAATGCTCTGTAATTTTCCATATGGAAAATATTTCGTTTTTTTTTTTTATTATTTTGTTTGGTTTTGTTTCAATGAATGGGCCCACTTTGTCTGCCGCTACCAACGCCCACTGTGCGAACATCAGTTGACTCCGCGACTGTAAACCAGTACCCTCCAAATTTGGCCGAGTTTCTTCTCTGGCAGCAACAGCCACAGTAGCCGTAACCGCAGCCGCTGGTCTGGACTTTTCTGTAACTTTGCGTCCGTCTCGGTCTTGGTTTCGGTTTCAGTTCGAATGTTTATGGCATTGGCCAAGAGCGAGAGCGCAACGCAAGAGGAAGAACATGACATCAGCCGGCAAATGGAATCACAGTCCAAATGCTGTGTGTCAGGCCGTAAATGATTTGAAACTGTCGTTTAGCGGGTGTGCGGATGCTAGCATAATGAAGAAATCTTTTATCAAAACACCAGCTGTAAGAGTTGATATGCTAAGCTAACTTTCAATAATACTAAATTTGTGAACACATCTATAAATTAGCACTATATATTAAATAACTGCTAGCCACATAAAGCTGTATTTATTTTTATAGCTACTAAAAAGCCTCAAGGTTTGACATATTTGTAATAAATACAAATTCTTCCTATATTAATCATAAACAACTGTTAGTTAAAGTAAAATATATAACAATAATGTGCTAAATGCGAGTAAATGAGATATGCTCGTAGTTCAGCTTCGTTGCTATTTTAGTGTATCGAGAGTTCGTCTATTTATAACGACCTTAGCTAACACAATTTCGGCTACTGCGGGCTTTCGTTATGATTTTTATATTGAGTACGCCGCCAGTTTGGCTAATAACCGAAATAAAAACTAAGCCAAAATTTGTCAACTCAATTGAGCGAAAATTCTACAAGCCAACAAACCGACCCAACACAGACACTGTGAAACAACAAAACTTGCAAACAGAACAAACAAATAAAGAAGCGAAGTAAAATCAATAATGTTCTTGTAGTGGGGAAAAGTCAAAAGCACTACAAATGTCATAAACGCCATAAACCAGTTGGAAGAAAAAAACCCAACAAAGAGAGCGGCTTTATTTGTAATGCCATAAATAACAACGTAAGTTTGTTCGATGCAGCCATATTTTTTTCTACATACTTTTCTTTCGCTTGCACGCTAAGTGTTCTGTGAATGACATAATTTAATATGTATTAATCGTTCCATTTTCAACAACTGATGCTTCTAATTGTGCCGCTTACATACATATGTATGTGTTAAGTATATACAAAATAAATAATAATAACCTAACAAGCTACAAGCGCAGTTCAAGCTCAAGGCAAACCAATTGTCGACACTTGAATGGATCGATTGTAAAAACAAAATAGGTAACAAAACATATAAACGACTGATAGATTGAGTGACCGACTGACACAAGCAAGCTCCAAGCCCACAGAATTGAAAAACAGTTAACATCGACAGTAGCTACAGAAAGCGACATGTATCAATTAGCGCCTGGGTTTATCTTCTCATCCTCACCGAGTGAATCAACTGGGATTGAGGTGCTGTTTTTCAAATGTGTTTGTATTTGCCAAGCCCATTCATTCATATAATTTACAGTACAGCTCGCAACTGTGCTGCAACACTGCACCACATTGCGTATGCGCGATACATAAGGCGTGTGCTCAAAGCAGTGTCACTGTCAGATAACAACATTAAAAGGCCATCCTCATCCCCTGTGTCTGTGCATGCAAAACTGATATGCACCAATCGAATTGTCTATTTTGCATGAGGAAAGGGAATTGTCAATTAGTTCGAGCTGTGTTCAAATTTCACATACATATCGATACAAAAATACAATTTATATACCATATTATTATTATCAGCAGAATACTGCATATAATTTGATGGTAAATTATTAAATAAATTCTTTAGTAATTGGTTTTCAGTGATTCAGACCAGCCGGTTAATTTTGATCAAAAGCTTGCATCATTATTAATAAATTTAATTCGTTCAACCACTGTGCCAGATAATTACAAGATCACAGAACAGCTGCTCATGCCATTGAAAAAGATAATGATGAGTGAATAGGTCTCAACAGTCTAGCCGGTTCGTGCTGATTTTTTTGTTTCGAAATCAAATCGTTGAAAAGAAGAATCTGTTTTTAATTTATTTTCAATTGCTATTTACATTTAGTATTCAACAGATGTTTTCTCAATTTTTTGTACGTGCTCTAATCTGCTTTGTTTTTTTTCACCCAGTTTTTTGTGTGATTTTTGATATGCCCTGTAACAAATACAACTCAATTTGAAAGCAAAGTATATCACTAAAATTTTTTATTATTACCAACCCAACCTTAAAAGCTGTTGCTAAAACGTGTCTTTACAGATTGATTTTCATATTTGGAAATAATTATTTAGATATTACAATATAATATATATAATGTCTGAAAGTGTGTGTGTATTTTTTTAGGGTATCTCGTAGCTATACAAGCATTCTTATTAATTCTGTTAATGAGTACAGCATACTCCTCAAATGACATAAGCGGCTGGCTGCTGGCTTTAATTTTTTTGTTGAATGGGCAAGCTTTTTATTACACTCTGGCTGACTGGATGCTTAGTTAGATTTGATTTTGGTACGGGAAAGTACATTTTTTTTTATTGTTTTGGCAACGACACTTTGTGGCACTTGGTTTTATGGTTCTGGGGCGTGTCGTCAAACGGAAAATTAGCAAAACAGAAAGCCAAAAACGCAGGCGGCAATTATACGCTAAAGCTGAAGCAAAACAGAGCTGAATCAAACATTAGCAACCCAGAACTGGGCACAGCAGACTCGGCATTCTCATCATTGGTAATTAACCGAGAAGCCAACTGAGCGACGTCAAAATGAAAATACTTTTTTACAACGGCACAGCAACTAACTTAAATATTATTTTTTCAACCTGTTCTAGAGCTGCTGCTAAATGAAAAAATTCATACTTCTAGGCGACGCCAGTTTGTCTGCTTCAAGCCTATATTTTTTAACTAGTTTCTGGACTTGTGTATTCAGCTTAATTCATGGCTATTTCTTTTTCAGCTCCCTAATGTGAATACATATAGGGTTTTTTTAAGCCGCAAGCGCTCTTACGCATTCCAATATATCTAATTATATTTATTGTATATATCGAATTTTTATTTTTGATTCTCTGTTGGATTCCATAAATATTTATGTGCTGGATTTATGTTATGCACACATGTGCCTCTGCGAAAGATGCGTATTAAATGTTAGAGGGCGCGTCATAGACCTTTATATAAGTGTATATTTTTTATTGGTGAAAATGAATTGAACATTTCCCTACAGTAAGGCATTTTGTTTAAATCTGAGCATGTCTAAACAGTGTTAAATGTGTTCTGAGAATATCATTTATACATTTGGACTCTAACTAGTACTTATTTTTTTTTGGGTAAAATGGAAATCGAATACTCGGTATTTGCTTCGGTTTTTCTAAAAACACAATATTTGTACATATGTTAAAACTAAGCTACTTCAAACGACAACAAATTGTAAAACTGGTTTTAAGACACACCAACTTCGAGATCAAACAAATCAATTTTAAAGGTCATAATTTCGTAACCAAACCAAAAAACGAACCCATACCAAAGACTAAAATAAATTCAATAAAGTGTTAGTATCTTTGTTTTGTTTAATTTTATGTTTAAACATCTTGAAATATTTTATTGCAATACCCTGCTAATTAAATAGTTATTAAAATTTATTTATATAATGAAATTTCTTATTCTTAAATACAAATTGACTGTACCTATGCAATAAATTGCTCATTATTGAAAATTAAACTATTTTTTATCAGTTGTTTTGTGAAACTGATGCATGTGATTCAATCAAACATATACAAATATCTTCCGACGGACCTGTTCACGACACACAGTCTGATGTATCAATCGTAAAATGTTTCGGCTTTTTTGCGGTATCAACCTGAAAATTCAAAAAAACAAACCAATACTAAACGTGCGGCCATTTATTGCTGGTATTATTTCTTTTTTATTTTTTCGGAAAAAATACAATGTTTCTTTTAACAAACGCCAAAGTTAATTTATGCAAAAGCTTTTTTTAATTGCCAAAAACAACACTCACAAAAAAAATACATACAATACATACCTAAAAATACCGCTTGACCATCGATATGAAAATTTTAATATTAATTATCCACAAACAAAAAAAAAACATAAAAGAGCTACGGTTTGTTGGGCTAAGTAAAGCACAGGCCACATTAATTAGACCCAGCTGTGCCATCATAAATGAACCAATAATAAAATATAGTATATACAAAACTAGCACAAAGTGTCAAAGCCCCCAAGACATTTAATATGACGCGCCTATTGATTGCGTTATTTATTGTGTACCCTCCGCTTGGGATCTACTTTGTAGGTATTGTGGAATAACATCAATTTAGGCATTTATTATGGGCTCCCCAAGCGAGGGCTCAGCACAAACACACACGCTCGATACCAAACGCGGTTCATTTGGCATGCCAATCAGCTGTTGCACTTATTGGCTGAACCCCAGAGCTCAGACTCAGCTTCAGCCTTAGCTTTAGCTCAGCCCAAGCTCATCTGGCCAGCGAGGGGGGCCAGTGTGTACGTGTATCAAGCAGCTTCAAGCGGAAGCATTGTCCATTCGATTGGCATTCTGCTCAAGATTCGCGTGCCGCATCTTTTAGCTCTATTGTTTGAGGGCCTGATATTGAAGCAAGCCACACGAATTTTTGGCATGGAAATGCATGACGCTGGCACCTCTTTTGCATTTATAATGCGACTTTCACAGACCTCTTCTGCTGAATGAATGCCAGACTGAGAAATACGCGCAAATAGAGTGCGGAAGTTAAGCGTGCCTTTTGTATTATGACAAAGCAGAAATGATTTCAAAGAAATGCAAAACAACTATATTGAAATTGTTGATACGCATGTGGGAAATGCAAAGTATAAAATGTTTTAATTGTATAAATAAGAATAGGTAGGAAATAAGAGACAGCTTTAAGTTTAGCAGATGCAAATCAACCACATAAATTGGGTACACAAGAAAAATGTGATTAAAAGTAAAGTTTCTGATTATAAGAGCTAAAAAAATAGCAAAGTATGCTTAGCTAATAAATAATGCGAAACTATTTTTATAAAGAATATTTGATTTATGTTTTTTCTGTTAATGAACTACATTTATAAAGAATATTTAATTTAAATTTCTTCTGTGAATGATAAAGTTTTAAGAACTAACAAATTTTGCTTAAGCAATCACTTAAATTTATGTTAAGACTTTAAGAACCAAGGCTGGACAATTTTGGAATTTTGTTTATCATCATTACTAGTAAATCCTTCATCAAAACCGAAGTCAAACTAATTTTATAAAATTTGATTGAACAACATCAAATTAAAATGCAAATTAAATTATTTCATTCACAACATGCAGATACAAATAATTTAATTTGAAAGTCAGAAATTTCTCTGCTTACTATCAAAACAATAATTTCGATAAAAATATCATGTCCAGGGTCAGCAGAAACATATTCAATAATTCATATAATAAATGTCCAGTTGTGCTGTTCGCAAAATGTTCGCGAATGAATATGCAAAATACTTCATCCGATGACTTAATTTGCGTGTTGCCCTTTACCCACTTTTCAGTTTAAGAATTTTAAAAACGCGATACGACAACAAACAATGCGGTCAATTAAATTACTCTCTCGACCAGAGTCCAATATAGAAAAGAGACCGCCTGCCGCCGGCCAATAGACCCGGAGCTAAATCTCAGCCGAGCTAAGCAAATTATAATAAAAATGCCAGTCACCATTTGGTTGCTTATGTGATGCGTCTGAGTGTCAACTCTCTCTAGAGTACTATGAGTAGGTGCAAAGTTCAAAAGTGAGACTTTCCGTCTCTCTACCGTTAGCTGTTGATGACTTCACGCAGCGAATAGCGTCGTCGTCGCAGCTAAATGTCACACTGAACCACTTGAAATGAGTGTCGGGAGTTTTTTTGAATGGGCCAACGCAAATTGCATTTCCAGGTGCATTGAACTTTGCCATATTGCGATGAGGTAACTCACTAGCGCTCCCCTAGCTGCTAACTCAGCTCTCTACATCTTGAGTACTTCCATAGCCACCGGATGTTGGCAACGGAAAATATCTTTATTCAAAAGCCATCACATCAAAAATTTTTTAATTTGCAAATTTAATGTGCGGTTCTCAATTTAATAATGTTTTCAACGCTTGCAAAGACAAGATATTAACGTGGTTTCTGAACTCAACCTAACTCTTTTCTTTTCTGGCTCGGGTCAACAGAAAAAACTTCCCAGTTGGAGTCTGAACCTGTAACCGACTGAACCTTTTGCAGTGCATTGTCGCCGGATGTTGAGGGCGCTAGCATTGCTCTCGCTCTGCCTGATTATTTGTTTTGTTTTTCCATTAAATTCGCTTGCTTTCTTTTCTCTTTGCCAATTGCTTAAACTTGCCTGAAAACAAACACAAAGCGAAAAACAAACAAACAATTGTTGCTAAACGAATTACAAACGTTCCCAATTAATTTACCAGCTGAATATGACTGTGTGTTTCTCCAATCGATTTGTCACTTTAATGGCACGATTATTATCATGAGACTTAAGCTGAAACTGAAACTAATTTGGCACTGTCCCAATAAAGCGTCACCCACATCAGCAGCTCTCAAGTTTAATCCCCATGCAAAGATGCCAACTAAGCGATAGGTCGTTCAGCAAAACTCAAATTATATGTGCAACCAAAAAACAATAATAATCATTTTCGAATGGCTTTAAATACGCTCAACTAATAAATTAATAACAATTAAATGCTTGTTCACAGCATGACTAATCGATAATTAAACATCAAATTAATATAAACAATATGTAAACACTGCTTTTTTATAGTACATAAGACTTTGTATGCACACTGAGCCTAACTAATTTAAATACATAATGGGATTTATTTAATTTTTGATTCATATATATTTGAAATAACACAAAGATTAAAGCAAAATGCTTGGAAAATATTAAAGATTATAAAACTACAGCTGAATTGATAGGTATGAGCAATATTTATACAACATTTTGGTAACATATTTCTTGCCAATTGATTCAATGGTAGCTTTCCATGTTTTGAGAATTATTCCATTAGACACCAATTTGACAGCTTGCTAAAATTGGCACAAACAACATTAGTACACATTTATTTAAAGAAAAAAAAAGTTCAACTGCGCCTGTTTAAAAAGTTGCCAAGGGTCATTTCAGCCAGCGCCTTGTCATTTTTCCAACAAATCTATTTGACTTCTGTTTTTCTGTTGAATTTAAAGCAATATAACCAAAACACAGAGGCAGCGTAGCACTTGTCGAAAATAAGCGAAAATATAGCAAACTATGTATTTGAAAAACTAAGCTCAACGCATAACATATAATTTCACTTTAATTGGCAAATCGAATGAGGGGAATACTGAGCTGTAGAGTAACTTAATTTTAACAGTATTTAAACAATTTTTTTTAAATACTTAAGTTAATCAGTTTGGAATGTGTGTTTCGGTTGGCAAGTGCGGAAAACTTTTGCGTAATGGAAAAACTTGACAGCAACGGAAATATCTCTCAGCACAGTTGCTTTTAATGAGGGTGTGCTGCGGGGAGCTGTTGAAGTAATTTTTCATATGGCCCACCCACTGATGACCACATAGTAGCACACACAGTGCACACATGAACGTTGTGTGGCACGTGCCAAACGCTTGACCACAAAATGTTGCATGCTTTTTTTGCAGTTGCTTTAAATTCAATTGCAGCCACATGACAATGCAATACAAATTTCAACTGCTGCCGCTGCAAGTGTTGCCTCTAGTAGCTTTTGAGGGCAACACGCAAGCGCTAAGCACCCAGCTCCCAAGCCCCAAACAACGAAAAAATAACAACAAAAAAGCAAACAGCTGGTAGATTGCCCTAGTGCGACCTTGACTTTGCCCCCACACTGCCAATGGCCGACTTTGGCCGCTTGCCACATTCGATGTAATAGCTGCAGCAGCATGTGCGCTGTTTTGTTTGTTAGCTGCTTCGTTGCTTGGTATTTGTAACTGGTTCCAGTATCGAGAGAGCTCAATCGAAAAGAGAATTGGTTAAACCGAAGCCGCATGCATGACGCAACTTGAATTTAGATCATGCCACATCTACCCTTCCATATTTTCTAATACAATATCATTACGAGCGTGTCCTCACCTCATAAAGCGCTTTCTGTTGCATTATCGATGTCGTTTTTCATTTCCACACTCCCACATCAAGCCAGTGAGCTTCAGCTGGTGCACAAACACGCAGGAGGAAAATGCTCGATAATATGATTTTTGCTTCAATGCGCTTTAGCCCCTCAGCAATGCACTGGACCATAAATTGATTTTGCCTTTAACGTTGCTGAGAATATGATGGCTTGTTATGTAGGTTCTGATTTATTGTGACTTTAATAATCGAATCAAAACTTAATTAATAACAGTGGTACTTTTTTTTTATTGTTAGACAATAAAAAAAATGGTTTTTACATGAAGAGTTATTTTAAATTTTAATTTTAGCTTTTAAATAATAAATACATATGCAGATTTTAAGTAAAAAAATTAGTAGATCGTTAAGAAGTTCAAAATAATTTATCGATAGGTAACGTTCTTTAAATAAAATTAATTCTTGGAGAAAAAAAATTTTTTATAATAGGTATAACATTCTGCAACTTAATAATATACGTCTGATTATAATTTGATCAACTGTGAGTCAGAGTTTAAAAAAAAAAAACTATATGAAGCACTTATAGCCGGATAAGAAGTGAATTCCCTAAGAAGTTGTCTGGGGTTTCCTTCAATTCTTTTATGCCGCAAAATTAATCATAATGAAAACAAGCAGCTAGGGAAATCACTGTGAACAATCACCAGGAGTAAGACAGGAACACAAAAAAAATCTTAAAATATGCCCAAAATCAAACGATAAAGGCCCTGCATTTCATTTTGTGTATGTACAGTATGTGTATGTGTAGCATGTGTGTGTGAGTGTGTGTGTACATCCAAGTGCATGCGGTTGGTGGTTGCTGTGGTTGGTGGTTAACCTCTAAGTGTTGCCGTGCAAGCTGGAAACCCTTCTACACTGCTAGTCTGCCTGCCTGCTGTTGCCGGCGCACTTCATTGCCACTTTGTTGGCTGCCGTAGCTGGCGTGAACTGGAAAACTCTGTAATTTTCACCAACTGACGTGGGCCATGCAAAGAGTGCAACACGAACAGCAGCAGCACCAACAACGACAACATCTATGGATGTTGATGTGGATTCGGGTTGTTTAGTTTTTACCCTTGTGGCGCACATACGCCCCTGCTCTTTGCCTACGAATTGCATCTTTAAGCATAAATCGAGCTTACTTTTACTCTCTCTATCTCTCACCCTCTTTTTCTCATACAACTTTAATTCGACTATACCACAAAAGACTTCCTCCGAGACGACGAGGCGGCAGTGTATAGTTTATACGGCGCCAGTGCTAGTTGCCTCAGTACCGTGCTGTTGTCATTGTTTTGTTATTTATTTCTAAAAGCTAACATAGCACACAATGGGCTTTAATTTAGCACGAAGTCGACTAACTCACACACATTCAATGCAGGTTACAAAAGAATTATAAATTTTCCGAAAAATGGGAATTAATGAAGGCACACAAATATTGCAAACTTACAAATGCATCGAAAAACAGTTCAATTAATGGTTTGGTACTCTTTAAATTATTTTCAAAGCCATGTCTTGGTTAAAAAAATTCATTATGGCAGTTTCATTTCTAAAGACTTAACCCTATAGTAAAATTGAATGGATTGCTTTTAAATATATTTTAAGTTTGTAGATCATAACAATAACATCAAATACAACACAAACTTTACTTTAGACTTAAAGATGTGCATGCTGACTTCACGTACAGCAATTTTATAAAGATAGAAGCTTTCTTGCAACTTTTATGGCAGGCACCTAGACATTCATCAGACATCTTGAAGGCATTTATATTTTAAAAGTATTTAATTTTTATTTCTGTGAACTGAAACATGTGCATTTATTTGTGGATAATAAAACCAGTAGGGCTGCCCTGAGCTTTATAGTTCCTCGATCAGGTATGAGTGATTAGGTGGAGAAATTAGCAGCTAACAGGCTGACAGCTCTATACAGCTTATTTGTAAATTCAAATCATATTTTGTAATCTAAAATAAATCTGTGCAGTTTCAATTCGTTATTTGTGTAAGCCCACATTAAAATCTTTAGTACACACAGGGAATCTGAACTTAGTTTTGTATTAGAGCATGATACACTTATTACTTATACGCCGCATGTGCCAAGCCATCAGTGGCACGTTTCGGCAATGTGTTTTTTCTGAAATCAGTTAGCCTGCCATCTTTTCAATTATATGTAAAAAATAAGCACTTAACAGAAGTTCTGTTCTGCTGCTAAAACAAAACCCTCTGTGCAGACTGGTGACAACATGGCGCCAAAAAAAAATATGGTATTTTAATGTGACACGGAAGAAAAAAACACAAAACTGTCGACAAAAACAGCATATTTGCTTATTTTATAAAATGTGATGCTATTGTACTGTTATTATATGTTACTGTCTAATAGCGAACGATGCTGTCAAGCTGTAAAGCTGACTTCATAGCTCTATCAACGGCTACGGTGCTAAACTGGCGGACCAATGAGCCCTGAGCTCTAAGCACAGAGCACGGAGCACTGAGCATCGAGCACTGAGCTGTTCAAATATTTGTTTAGCTGTGTGTGAGTGATGCCTGTTAGAGTTTCTTAACAAAATAAGTTCAGCTCTGCTCACGCTTTCGTGCAAACAGGCAAATCAAACAGCAGTTTGAGAGCCCGCAGTTATGATACTATATTTGTTGTTGTTGTTGTAAATGGCAGCAGGTTGTAAATTTGTTGTTTTTTTTCAGCACCCCCAATATAAATATAAAAAAAACGAATTACTTGGCTCCCAGCCAAAGTATCAGAAAGCGCATTCGACTGTAGAAAATAAAGCAATCCAATAAAAAACAACAGCACGATACAAAAAAAAAACAACAAAGCCAGCTACAAGCTCCCTTCAAATTTGCCACAAATTCAAACACACGAACGTTTTTCAAAACGTCTTTTTTTATCCAACTGTTTACTCAGCCATAAACCTTTTTTTTCGTACGTCTCGTTAATATATATTTAAACGGCAATCCAAGCTGGCGTATTGCAAATTTTATGAAGATGCGGAAATAAATTATGTTCGCTCCGAGTGGACACTAAGAGAAATGGTTGGCTTCTAGGTGCAATGAGGAAATATGCAGCGGAATCGAGTGCTCTCAACAATTTGTCTGTGCGCTTACACACAGCCAAACGGCTAAGTATTTATTTTGGCAGCAACAATAACACCAGATGGCACCAAATGCAACAACGGCTGTCAGTTGCTGGTGCTAAACACAAACCACAAAGCAAATTTTAAATTTATTTTGAAAAAGCCAACAAACGCGACAGATGCCGTAAAATAATCGTGGATAAGCTACCTTTGGCATGGCTTCAGAATTATTCGTATATAATTTAATTTGACGGATGCTATTTAGAAAAATGATTTTCTTTGACTCTTTGACTCTTATAAAAAACCGGATGTTAACTATTTAGGTGCATGATGACGTTCATAATTAATTGCTGTTCTTGACCTAATGATTCTAAAAACTTGACTGATAATACTTTTTAGAGCTGCGTAGTAGACAGCATAAATAGTAAATATTTTCCCATAATTTTGCGCACTTTCAAAAGGTTAGCCGCTAAAAATGTCCCGCTAAAAACATGTTTGTCTGCAACTCAAATAATATATGCACATGTCTAATAAAAATAATATTTATCATCTATTATTATTATTGTTAGCTGAATCAACGAACTGATCAAGATCTAAATTTTAACATTTGTTCTACTTATTTTATCCACAATTACGCTTTAAAAAAATAAATTGAGATACATATATCTTTTAAGCAAACTAAGCAAACTAACTTCTCGTTGTTATTTATTTGCTCTGTTGTTAGATATTGTGTGGTTATTTAAAGCTTAATGATAAAAAAAAAAATCAAATTTATATATAGTTACGCATCACCATCACATTTTAATCGTGATGTGACAATTTAGTTTTAAATTTAGTGTAGTAGTGGATTTTTACAGTTTGGTTTTAACCCTTATCGCGTACTTTTTCTTTTAACTGGAATAAAAATAAAAACTGCGGTTTTTAAAGTAGAATTTTTTATTTTAACGCATCTACCAAGCACTTGAAATGTATTAAGATATAATTAACATGAATAATCAAAAACATAAATTTTTGTTAATTTTTTTAACATTTTTTACAAGTTTAAAACTTTAATTTTTATGCGCCCACATACAATGGGATCGATTAGATGTATTTCTCGAGGTACCGATGAGGGTTAAATCACTAATTCTTCAAAAGTCTGACATAAGTATTCATTTGAACGATTGCCAACTATGTACTTGGATTTTTATTTAGCATACATTCTCCTTCTTAAGTATATTTATTCATGGAAATACAATATCAATATGTCGGGCTGATTTTGCTTACGAACGTTTCCACACTTGACAACCAAGAATATTTCTACGTACAGCGATAAAACCATTTGCCTGTCGCATAAAAATAAATTTTATTTCTTCACTGACAAACTGAAATGCACGCGAACCTGTGTTTATATTATATATGAAAATGTATATATAGTATAGAATTTATTATATATTTCATTTTGTCTGCACATGCATAAATTTCATGGTACTTAGTTAGGTACAGAACGTTGCATTACTCAAAACAGCTCACAAAAATAAATTAGATGTAAATGAGAGAGCAGATGAAGGCGTCTTCTAATTGGAAAGTGTCAAAACATGTTGCATATTTATTTACGTTCTGCTCAATTTGAGTCGACAGTATTTTGCTCTTTGTCGGTTGGGCTGGGTTGGGTTGGGTGGTCTGATGGTTCGCTGAATATGGCGCCTGATAAGCAATGTTTTCTGCTCTTGAAGGAAAAAATATATAAACTTCTACCAAGTTGTGAGCCAACCCCCCGGCACCAATGTACACAATAACAGCAGAGTGAACGCAGAGTTTTACTTTGCTTGCGCTGTGACAATATTTGAAACGTGTCATGGAATATTCCAGTAACCGAGCAGTCCAAACTAGAGTCGTAACCCAGACCAAGCCAGGTCAGACCGGGCCAGATGACACTGCTGATATTAGTTGTGTCGGCACAAGTTCAAATATTGTCAGGCTATTCTATAAATGCCCTAACACACACACTCTTACAGTGCTTATGTATGTGTCTATTTCAGCTCTCACGTCATGGAAGCAACTTGAAAGGCGCGATAAGGCCGCAGCCAGCCAGCGAGTTGGGCAGTCGTCAGTCAGTCTGTTGGCATATTTATGAGCCTACTTCTCCTGCAATCCGTTGAACGAGAGAGAGAGTGAGTGAGAGAGAGATATCATTTTAAGCTGCGTGAGAATGGCACAGTTATCATGGGTATTGGAAGATACCAAAAAACTGCCGAAAATAACAAAAATATTTACATATGTATATATCTTTTCTTTTTTTTTTGTAATATATGAATATATGTATTAAGAAACTAATAAAGTTTTTATTGAGAAGTTGTATGACTGCAAGTTGCCCTTTAGTTAAATAATGGTTAATTTTTAAAATCTACAAGAAATAAATAAAATATAACTACAGACATCGAGAGTTTTAAAGTACATACTTATAATATTATTGTTAGATTTATTTTAATACTTATCTAAATATTTTGTTATTTTTATTTTGAATAATATGTCAACAATATTTCATCAACAGAATTTGTCAATTAGAATTTTATATAAGCATTTAGAAATAACTATACAAAGTTTTATTGTATGAATAGTACTATTTTCCATTTAAAGATCTGTATAGTACGTATACCCAACTGAATTTTGTTCATTTTAACGAAAAGTGTAGCAAACGTAGCTAATTATTATGAAAATATCGTCAGACTACGTTTGTTTACACGTAAATATATTAAATCATGATGTTGTTAGATTTGCAGATAAGCAGCAAGCGCTGATAAGTCAGCACATACATATATTTGCATGCAAGGCATATAAGGGTACTTAATTCGCGTACTCATATATGGCTGTAGTACATATGTTTCGATGTGCAGCCGCAAACATAATTTTGGGCTTGGCAACAAAAGTGAAATTGTGGTTTGGCGGCAGCTGTCAAAAATTTTGGTTTTATTACACTGCGGAAAAACAAGTTAATCGTTCTATATATAGTACACATAACATAGATATATCAATCTGTATTCCGTGGGTGTAGGTAGGTAGATAGAAACTCAGGCCGTGGGGAAGCAGTGCAATAACCAATAACAACAGATGAGTACGCTCAAGGCTCTTGTGCAGCCAAAGTCAATGCACTCGGAAGCTGACTGATCTCAAGTTCACATGCAAATTGAAAAAAGCCAAAATTGGCGGATTAAGATGTATGATAATGCTAACTACTACCTCAGTGAATTAATCCATATGAGCCTCTAAGCTCAAAGCTTCTTTAACAGATGCCGAAACTTCCGGACAGTTCATTGACTTTCATCTAAACGCTTGTAGGCTGGCTGACAGAGCCATCAACAAAATTGCACCAATCAATTAATCTTTGCCAAAGCATCTACATAAATAAATAGGTGTACTTAACAATGTATCAGGTGTCAGCCATTTACTTGCTAAGTGAGAGAGATTGAGTTATATTGCTGTCACACCCTTAGATGCCTCATCTGTGACGCACTTTTATCCTCGACATGCTTTAAAGTTGCTTCCTCTTGACTATGCGATAAAATATACTCAAGTTGACAGCTTTTTGTCCACCTACACGAATTGTCTTCACAGATTCCCTCACCTGACAGTCAAATAATTTGTTCAACGCATTCGTTCTCTTTTAACCATTTAAATTAAATTTATTTATTTCGTCAGCTCGTACCAAAAGAGCAAAATAGTATAAAACAAAATGAAAACTGTGTCGCTGTGCCAACAAACAATTTTTCTTCTAATGACATTTGCCATAGATATTTATATATTTATATATACATATATGTACGCATATACTACTTACAGAATTTTGTCTTTTGTTGGCTTTCTGCTGGTCGAAAACTCAACTATTAACTACTTCAAATTGTTTTTATTAATTATGCAGTTATTCAAATTAGGCTAAGCCTTTATTGGCATTGCTTATTTGACATTACGGAAGCAAGTTGAAGTTTAAGGCAATTCGTCGTGGGATCTCAAAATGAACACACATGAAATCAATTTGTATAATCAAGAGCAAGTTTTGTGCTTAACGGTTAAGGCCTATACATTTTTTGGTTTGAATATTTTAAAATGACTCATTCATAGACGAGCACAACGCAACCAATAAAAAATATTAAAAATTTCATGTATATTTATAAAGTTAAATCTTCCAATAATTCCGGAAATATGACTCTTGGTTTTTAATGCCAGCAAATGCACTCTGTTTTTATGCGAATTATGTCTAAGAATCTGATAAATTTATTTATTTGTTTATTTAATAATTTGTAGATTAACAATAAATTATGAACTCACAGTGATTTTTGAGCACTAGCTGCCAAGGCTATCAGCTAATCTAATAAATTTAACTATGACATAGAAAATAATATTTGTATTATTTCCACACATTTCTCCCAATTTAAGACTTGTCTTACAGATCAGAAAGTTGTTTGAATAACAGAATATTTTTATTTCGGTCATCGCCCAATTTACCACTTCCTATTTGGAGCACACTTTCTGTTTCATATTGGAAACCAATTGGACTTATTTTCTTCTCATTCTAATCAAAAAGCTTATCAAAATGCAGATTAAATCTGTGTTGTTTTTCCTCAAACTCGTGTCTGTACATACATACAACATCTAAATATAAATCATATTTCGCATCAATTTTCGCACAACAATTGGCAAATGCCCGTCCAAATAATTTTTATTGTTGCGCATTTTTGCTATGCATCTCTGTATTAAATTTTGAAAGAGAGACCTTTTCACGCATAGTTGAATCGAGTGAATCATCAAATAAATAAAACATCACATTTGACCGCTTTGCTGAGTGACAGATACGCATCCGCTGAAGTTCGCAGCACGTAGTTCAGTATCTACTATGTCATGGGTTTGTTGTTGATACTCGTTGAGAGGGGTATTTTGATCAGCATAGGCCGACACAAAAGCTTATTTTTGGAACACAGAAATAAGAACTTACCCATATCAATTAGTTTCGATAATTATTTTAACTTAATCGATTAAAAATAATGAGTATGAAGTATTCCCTAGTCGGGCACTCTCACTATCTCCCAACAATATTAATTTTTGTGTGTTGACTCTGTTTGGCGCATTTTCCTTACCGTTGCTGTCGGTCACAATGTAACAAGCCGCAAGATAGCATAATGTGGCTCTTAATAAACATCAGCTGAGTCAGCAGGTAGCTGCGTTTAAGTCGAAGTGCTTGGAATATACCAAACGATTAATCACGCCCAGCCCTATAATATTATCTACTACTCATTAACTCAAAATCAAAAGTCATACCATATTGCCGAACATTTTTAACGCCCATACGCCCCGATGCCACCAAATATGACTTGCCGTTGCACGAGCTTCTAATAACTTTTTATTAAGCAAACTCGTTGTTAATTGCGCGGTGTGTGTGCGTGTGTGTTCTGGAACATGTCACCACTCGGTACCACTCGACGCCCCATTTACAGCAGCAAGCACAAGCCCAGTTATTTGTGACAATCAAAGTTCTGAAACAATATTCATTTTTTACTTCTCCATTTCTGTTTTAAAAACCAGCGTTCATTAAGACACTAACTGTAGCAGTTATTATTTAATTCTTTTTTTTTATTGAGACACAGCCATATGAATCAATTAATATGGTCACGAATATGAAAAAGCATTCGCAATAGCAAATGAATTGTTGAACTTGTGCGCCCTAAAGTCAGCACTCGTCAAGTGTTTGTTCGTGTTCTAGAGCTGTTGTTTTATTTTTTCCCTCAGTCGGAGAGTTGAAAAGAATTCTTGTTGCAAAAAGAGAGAGGTTGTTCGATAAGTTTATAGAACCACATTATAAGTAAATTACTTAGATTTTAATTAAATCTTTCGATATCTTATATGAGCTGTTCACTTTTCTGGCAAGCAAGACACTTAAGAGGTTCACTTTGACACTTCAGGCTATGTCTAACAAAATCCTTTCTAGAACTTTTTGACCCAACCTCTTTAAAATGTAAGATATCATCTAGAAGTGTGAAAAGAATTGCGTGGGCATTTATCGGTGATCAAACAAGTTTGGCTGTTAAAAAGTGGCGAACTAAAGTCTAAGAAATAAAAAGTCATATTAATTAATATTTTTAAGACACATATTCTTTTATTTAAATAGTTGTTGTTCTTGTTGGAATAGTATTTTTATTCTTGTTTGGTTTTTTTTAATATTTGTATTTTTTAATACACTTATATAGCAGAGTAACTAGAAAATACTCGATTAAATTGATGTCTTGCTGTAGTTACTCACCAATTGTTATTTTTTGTGTACTTGTATTTGTATCATTCATTTCATTTCTTTGTTTGGTTTCATTTCCTTACATTTCGTATTCGGTATCTTTTGTTCTTTCACGTTAAACGCTAATTTGTCACATCGAATTTGAGTGTGTGTATGTGGTATTTTTTTTTTTTTATAATTTTTGGTTTACATTTATAGTAAATAGCGTTTAAATTGAAAAAAAATATTTAGTGCTATATGTATTTTTATAAACTATTAATACATGTTTTAGTTAGATTTTTGAATGCATTTGACGATTACATTTGGACTGTTCATTTTGTTTAATTTTTTTTTTTTATGTTTTTTTTTCGTTACTTTAGTCAACACACACATAACATACACAGAGATATATATTTTCTTTATATTTTTTATAAGACATATAAATATAGTTTTCATGTAAATTTTTAGAAATATAAATTCGAGTTTTGGTTTTTCTTTTGTGTGTTTGTGTATATGTATGTTTGTGTGTGTGTGTTTGTTTAAAAGTGTTTGTTTTTCGTGTATATCTTTAAGTTTCAAAAGGCTTTGTTGCTAGTTCTTAGCAAGTCAAATGGTGGCAAAAAATAACAAATACAAAATAAGGTTTAGAACTGAATTAAACTTAAATAATATAAAGCTTTCGGAGAGAGGCGGCAAATACATTGATTCGGCTTAGCTCATGCCCAATAGGTAGAACTGTAGGCACGTACTGCCCGTTAACGCTCTATTAATGATATATGTATATAAATAACTAGTGTTCTTTTTTTCTTGTAGTTTTATTTGTATTTAATTATAGCTAATGAGGTATTTAGCTTCACGCTGTGACTGAAGTACTAGAAAGCAAATTTACTTAAATGGTCATCAAATACAAATTTGTTAAGTTTGCGTTCACTGACTGACACTAATATATAACAGACACTTGAAAAACTAATAAACTTAATAGAAGACATTGCACAGAACGGTAACAAAGTTTTCAATATGAAAACTGCCGCTTGCAATATCAGAATCGTATAAATCATAAAAATATATATCTAGCACTTAGTGCCTTATGTAGTGTATACATATAAATCTATAGTCAATAATAATACAATAATATTATATATGTATACTTATATGCTTTGCACATTTACTTAATGTATATAAAACTTATGAATTGAATGCTTAGCGTTGGGATTTAGCCAGAATGTTTTTCATTAGTTTTGTGTTTTGTTAAAGCTTTTCGTGTTCAATTTATAAATATGTACTAAATTAAATCCAAATAAATAAATATGTGTTATTTTGTGTTTGGTTTTGTGAGTGTGTATGAGTGTTTAGAGTCTTAATAAATTGTTTTAACAAACGTAGCTGTTTAAAAAGTGTGTGTTATCCATATGTTTGCTGTTTGTTTTGTTTTGTTAGGTACTCGAAATTGGCTGCTTGGTTCCCGTTTACAGTTTCTTGATATATAATATATATGTGTAACATTTTAATTAATAGCTTTTTAAAAATTTTTAGCAACTTGTACACAATTGTTGTTTTGCTATTATGGTTTATAGATGCATATACTCTTTTCTTTTTATAATGTTGTCAGCTGGACAAATGTTTTACAAGGTACTTATGTTATGTGTTTTGTTTGTTATGTTGCCTGTGCATTTAACAGTTTGTATTTATGATATAAGATTATGGTTTTTGGCATGAGAAGCTTCTAGCACAGCATTTTTTTAAAATTATATTCTGGATTTCATTTTCATTGATTTGGCTTAGTTTGCTAAACTTACGAATAACGAATACTGTTCTGCGAATTCTTCAGCAAGCAGTTAACATTTAGTTGGTTAACTTAGTGATTTAGTTAGTTTCTTCAGACCTCCGTGGGCAACGTCTCGGAGCAGCTGGACTGCATTTTTTTGGAGCCACGGAATAGCATATTGAACAGACCACGTTTGGCCTGAAATTTGGGCGGTGAACCAGGAATATGAATATGCTCCACAATTGTGATGCCACGCTGCAACTTGGGTCGTCCTGTGCGCTGTGATGTCGGTGGTGGTGTCGACTCGGTTGCATCATCTGAATCGGCAGAGCATTTGTGTGCATTACTACCGAAATTGATGATGGTGCTGCAGCTGCTGTTGGGTCGCAGAGTTAGTGTTGTATGCAACGGTGTTGTTGTTGTTGTCAGCGAACTTTGCGGCGTAAGATGTCGGCAACTATTGCTGCTGTACTGCGACAATTTGCTGCTGTTGCGTTGTAGCTGAGCAGCACTGTTAGCACCACCACTACCACCACCACCGGAACCACCATTGGCTTTTATGCTGCTGCTGTGATGACGCTGCAGTGCACCAGCTGTTTTGAAACCAAACAATCGCTTGACACCACGACGCACACGCTTGTTGCGATAGGCAAAGATAAAGGGTGAACTGAGATTGGCCAGCAGAATCATGAAGATAGCCAGCTGTGTGGAGCCACTAAAGTTGGCAGCTGAAAGACGCGATTGCAGCAACACCAGCAAACCATATGGCAAATAGGAGACCACAAACATTACGACCACAAGAATGCTAATTCTTGCAGCGCGCGACTCCTCCCGATATTTAAACAAGGAGCTGGCATTGCTCAGACGATGACGCAACGAACTCATATAGCTCAATGCCTTGGGGGAGGCATGGATGGCGGGTATTTGTAGAGCATGATGTTGTTGTTGGCTGCAGCTGAAGTGTGTGTGCAGCTGTACAGGCAACTGTTGCTGTTGCTGCTGCTGTTGTACGGGCAATTGTTGTTGTGATTGCTGCTGTTGCTGCTGCTGTTGTTGTTGTTGTCGCTGTGCGTGCAATAAATGCGGTGAATCGCATTCGACATTCAACTCCGTATACTTGTGTAGATTGGGAGAGCTGTGCACCTGTCTTATGCCCTGCAAGCGATGCAACTCCCGAAGATCCTGTGATGAGGTGCCCAACAAAGGCAGCTGCCTGGCCGAATAGTTGCGCTTAATCTCGCCACTGGCCGTTTGCAGTGTAAGCAATACATTCTGATTGCGATCGGCAATCGTTTGCTCTGGCACACTCATTAACTGATTACCGCTTTCCACATCCACATCCACATCGGAACCATCGTCGGAGATGGTGGGCAGCAGCACCTTGGCGGCTGAGTCGCGACGCATGCAACTCGGTGAATTGCGTCGATCGATTTGCATCTGTAGACCACCGCTGACAGCGATGCCACCGCCATGTGAGCTGGCCGATGAAATGGAATGTCTGTGTACGCACAAGCTGTTATTGTAGTTAGCAGAGGCTGTTGCTTGAGCTTGGTTGGTCAGATTCAAGGCGCTTTGCAGCAGCGGAGAGGAGCCATTTTGTCGCATGCGTAATCCATTGCCACGTGCCTCGCTGAAGATGCGCCAATACATGCCACACACAAAGCCAAAGGGCAGCAGTATGATGACAATGAAATACACACAGGCAAAGGTAACTTCAAAAATGCTATTGGAGCTGGTGATGTTGAAGTAGGTTGCAGCCAGACGCCTCTGCCGACTAAGCAGCGTATCGGCCTCAAAGTCTAGCTCACGAAATGCAGACAGTGCGCCAAAAAGTATGCCGACAGCCCAAGTGAGTGTTATAAATATCCAGGTCTTAACACTTGAAATACGGCTGTGATAACGCAATGGATCCGTCACCGCACACCAGGTATCTCCAACGACCAGGAGCACTGCCAGCGCACCCAAAGCTGCAGCCATGTCAATGGACCAGCAGCGTAGTTGCACTGCTGGCAGCTGTATGCCCTTGGCACGAACGGGCACACTTAAATTATCCTCCTGCGTTTCCGTTTCCGTAATGATAATGCCGCCATCGCCACGCTCATCGATGGTTAGTTCACGGCAATAGGTTGCATTGCACTTGTAGATCATCTCAATGGTATCGCCAGAACTGTTGTTTGTGGTGCTATTTCGGCGCAACACAATGCCATCCTGCTCCACGAGCTGGCCATGATGACGTATAGTTAGTTGATGATTGCCCGGTTTTGAGTAGAATTCAATGCTATCCCCGGCGGCATTGACACTACTAAATAATTGCTCCTGGTCCGTTGAGGTGGAAAAGCTCTTGATGCCGCTCAGAAATAACGTTGGTGCTAGAATGCAGCAGCCGATGAGGTTGATGATCAGGAGATTGATGGTGAAACGATTTGCTGTGGTGCGCAGTCCCGGTGTTATCCAGAATGCGCACAGCGCCAGCAAATTTATGATGAACGAGATGAGCAGCAGGGCCAAGATCAGAAAATCAATGGCCATCTCTGTATGCGACGAAGATTTGCTCTATTGCCTGCTTGTCTTGCAGTTGTTGATTTGTTTTATATTTGTTTTGTTTTTGATTTTGCTGTTGCTTTTGTAATTGTTGTTGTGCTTGTGGCACGCACATCACTTAACAGTTTTTTTTGAGTGCCACTTTTTGCTATGCTTTTTTTATTTTTGTGTATATATTTGGGCACACACACATAAAAAGTTTCACTTAGTATACACGTTGCACATATGCTTTCTTCTTGTTATGTTTTCCAATTTTGACACATGTTTTTTTTTATTTTGTGTGGTTTGTTTCTTGCAAACGCTTGCTAATTTACGCGCGAAGCTCGTCGTCGATGTATTTTGAACTTTTGTTGAACAAAAATTTCATTAAAAAATTTCTTTTTCGATTTATCCACATGTAAATTCCAATTTCTATAGATCTTTAAACGCTTACAATATTTTTGCTTAAGCGTTAAATTTCTTAATAATTTTATAGCGCGTCGATCGAGCACGATCTTCACTTCGAAGCGTTTCAAGCACAACTGTCGTGTGCGGCGACCGCAACGCCTCAAAATATATAAAAGCAATACGCTCCCAACTGAGCGAACAGCAACTGTTGCTGCCGCTATCGCTGCTGCTGCTGTCGTTGTTGTTGTTGCTCAATGAGTACTGTGAGAGCTGTGAGCGTGGAGAGCGAGCAAAAGTTTTATTGTTGTTGCTGGTATAACTGCTGCTGCTGTGATTTGTAGTTCCCACGCTCCCGCTCAATTAATACTGAAGCGACTTTGAATTTATGCTGCTGTTGGTATTGTTGGTATTGCTGCTGCTTGTTGTTGCTAGCCAGTATTTATCAGCTTGAGAGTGTGAGTCTGAGGCCGTTGTTGCTGTTGTCCTAGTTCGTTGCAAGCTCACAAATTGTATAATCTTTTTGCAACGTGCAATTGGCGAGCGGCTTCACTTTTGCTGTGCTCTTATTACATCACAATCTGTTACTGCTGCTGCTGGTGCTGGCACATTTTCCAAAAACCTCAATTTTCATCTGGGTTCTGTACAATGCAATGGGCCACGCTCTATTTTCTCTGGCATACAAATTGCATTTTTATTAGGCGCAAGTAAACAATTGTTGCTGCTGTCGCTACTGTTGTTGGGCCACCAAAACACCAAACAGCTGATGAAATTCTCAACACGGCAAACTGTAAGAGAGAAAAAGATGGTTTGTGAATTTATGAGATAAGAGTCTCCCTTGCGCTATTTTCAAAGTGCTACATACGATACAACATCAAAAAATACCAGCAAAATTTACAATTTACAGATTGTGCTTTAATTGTGAAATTAAAAATAAATATCAATTTGGCGTCGGACCATGAGATAGCATTTTCTTTTTTATATATATGCAGGCATGAACGTCTATGTGTTTACATTAATTATTTTGTGTGACTCAGTAAGGGAGTCAACTTTTATTATTTACATGAGCCGTATAAGAATACACGGGCACGCTTCAGCCCAATGCTACATCAACTGGGTAAACAATTCTTATCGACACGAATTACAAACAATGACCAGTTGTTGATAAGCATTAATGCCACACTGAGGGTAGGAAGTGTGAAACATTTTGTGGAAAAACTAATTGAATATTAAAATAGTTTAATTATTTTCATTTAAACACATCAATCTTAACTTTTTTTTATGTTATATCTTAGATTGTATGACTGCACTTCAATCTCACTTTTTTTTAGTTAGCCTTAACTTCATAAATGCTGTATACCATACATAAACCTAAATGATGCCTTATCGTTAACTCTCACGTGAAAATCACATGCAAAGATAAACATCGTTAAATGATTTAAGAGTTGTCAATGGGCCAACTGTTTGTTTTTACTAATACTAGGCATTAGTTCCTCAAACAAAGCAAATATATGATGATCAGCTGCTTTCAACATGAACACTGAAACGCAAGCCATTACTTTGAACCCCATTGCCAGTGCCCGAAACATGAGATCATCCCAGTTGGGTCTATTATTCGAACAATTTAATACTGAGTGACAATGTATCCAATACATATTTGGGTGATCAGAGCTTAGTATCATCATGGCAGCATTGAACACGCGACCAGCGACTGTGAAATTTCAAAAAAAAATCAGTTCGGTGTCGGTCTAAAGCGCAGTTTACATGCCCTACTTAATGGTCTGGCTGGAAAGTCTATAAATAGTACTTCATGTTAAGTGTCGTGATACAGCTAGAAGTTACCAATGGGCAATGGAAGCAAAACTCTTCATTTTGCCAAACAGTAAATATTGGCATAATTCAGTAACACCTTGAGTACCGTTTTTGAAAAATATTTGTATAAAAATTGTATAAAAATTTTTAAGTATACTTCAAGCATTTTACATGTCCCCAAAAATACCCTACACTAAGGCATAGAACATAGCTGCTACACACAAAAAAAAAATGGACAAATTTTGTATTATATTTATTCTTATCTTCAAGCGTTTGTTTTGAATTCCGGCCACGCCCCTCAATCGATTACACACACGAGCTCCTTTACAAAGCGTATCTATACAATTTTGGATGCTGTGTCAATTGCGTTAAACATTGAAAAGGCCTTATGGACAATTTGCCTTAGATCTACGTAAAGTGTTTTAGATTTGAATACTTTCAAGTACTTAGCTTAGTACACAGTCTCTTAGCGGCATTTTAGGGGTGTGAATTTAACGCTCGCTTTGTACACATTTAGCAGACAGCTTAGCTGTTTATGTGTGGTAAATATTGACGCGAAAAGTAAATCAAGGCAAAAACGGACGCACTACGTATGTAAGTACTCATTTTTATTTGTGTACTTGCATATATTTTTAAAAACATTTAGCTCTATATCTCTGTTTGACTCTGCTTTGACACAAATTTAAAATGTTTTTGTTATACTCTGTTTTCCTAAATTGTAAAAATGTCCGTTAATCCTAATATAAAACAATTTTTCTGCTTTTGTATATTTGGCTCAATTTATTTATTAAATCTCATATTTTACTAAATAAATTATGCAAAGTTTAAAAAGTTACCTGTTTATAAGAAATAAAGCCCGCTTTATACTATTACCTATGTACTATTTTCTTTAAACAGACCATCAAACAGTCGGTGGCATGCTCAGGCCCCAACTGTTTCTTTCTATGATTATTTCCTTGTGCTTATCAAGAGCGTCTAACGCTATCACTTTTATATTGACAGATAGTGCAGCGGAACAAAGACAATTTGTACTTGATCAAATATTTTATTTTTATATTTTAATTGTTTAATTGCTCGAGCATTACTTTAATGCATGATAGCACTGAGTTAGTAGGGGGTAGGTCAAATAAGGGTTTTTGCTTTTGATTTTGTGATTTTTTTAATTGAAGCGCCGCTCGCGTGGCACTACGCAGCGTTTTTCATGTTGCATGCAAAGTGCCCAAGCATTAGATCAAAGTAGTGCCGCCAAAAGGAGCTGCATACAAAAGTATATTAAGCTTTCAAGTACCTGGGACTTTGTTTATCTGTATAGTTAGTCGAGCACATTTGTTTAATTTGTATTCCCAATGAAAACCCAAGAGTAAGAACTCGTAAACAAGTCGCTGAGAATGCGCGCATTTGAATGACATAGCAAGAAACAAGCTAAAAACATATAGCACATGAGTAAACCAACCCAGAGTGCCTAACCAGGCCCCAATCTCAACCACAAATGATAGCAACAAATTTAAATTCTCTGATTACGTCTGCATGAGCAATCGTATTTTATTTTGGCTAAAGAGGCTCGGCCTTATTTTTATTTTTAAATACAGGGATTTTACCCAGCACGTGAGATACTAAATGAGCCGCTCTAGATGGCCGCAATGTGAACCTGTTGTAAAAAACGCATCGGCCTGTGATTCCCAGCACAAAGAAGTCAAAAACTATGGCTCACAAAAGGAAACCAATACCAGCAAACCCAGCCGCAACAGCCGCTGTACATTCAACTGTTGACCAGTCAAATATTCCACGTACAAAGCCGGTTTTTTTGTTTAATATTTTTGCTC
The DNA here is from genome assembly GCA_018901835.1 of Scaptomyza graminum. Taxonomy (NCBI): domain Eukaryota; kingdom Metazoa; phylum Arthropoda; class Insecta; order Diptera; family Drosophilidae; genus Scaptomyza; species Scaptomyza graminum. The sequence goes on from JAEIFL010000302.1 coordinate 2,275,004, forward strand.
TTTTGTTTTTGTTTTAGCATTTTATCTCTCTGTCTCTCAGATTAGCCTCTTAAAACGTGACGTCACTTTTGACGTTCATATCTGGCGACTGCAGCTTTTTTTTATTTTTAAATATAAAGTTTTTACACTGAGTTTTGGACTCCCTGCTTTATATCGTATGTCTGTCCCGCTATCGATACAAATTGAGGCGCTTAAGCCACATAAGTCTTTAAATAAGTTTGATATAAATGATATTTAGCCCATAAATGTGGCAGACAATAATTTTTCTTTTGCACCCACAATGGGTGAGAAATTCCAACAGCTTTGTATATTTTAAGTCGCTGCTATTACTAGCCAATATTAACATAAAATGGCCCTGCACTCCCCGACCAGCCTAAAATGGGCAGACAGCTCGAGTCATTAACAAAAGTCTTGGTATAGGTTGTTTTTATATACTATGTATAAGTACATATTGCATGTAAGAGATGGCTTTAGGCCATGTTACGTGCAGTGTCCTTGAGCTGGTAAATTATAATAATAATAATAATAATAATGTCATTGGTCATGATGATTCGACTTTCGTGCATTAAACTCACCTGGCCGTTGATTGCAATATGATACGCAGTCCCTTTCCCCCCTTGATGGCTTTTAATAATTGAGAGTTATTATAGTTTTAATGCGCTTTGCATTAAACAAGTTGCGTTCGACTGCGAATAATGCTGTTTAACTCTTGTCTAACATGTGATTTGCATTTGCTTTGATTGAATATTGATTGACATGCGGTGAAGAAAAAATTTGCACATTAATAGATTGACTTTTTAACGCAGTAAAGTCGTCTGGAAAATGGCACCTCACTTGATTAAACAGCTAACAGATTGGTCGAATACCGAGAATTTCTGTTGTGTTCTTCCCCTCATTTTTTATTCACTATGCTTCAATCACGTACTAATTCTGAACTTTAACTATCTAACAAGAGCATTTGATATTTTATTTCTGTTGTGTTAAACGTTGAAAAAAAGATTTACATAAACAATATCTGATCCGCGTATTGCTTAGCTGTAACAGTTACGTGTACTACATATCTTGCTCTAGTTAGTTGTGAGTAAAACTTCTGTGAAATAATCCACAATGTTAGCAAACCATTTTGAATAAGCCTTATTTAACCGTTACGTCAAGGTATTAAAGGATTATACACGTGTAAAATGCTACATGTAAGTTTTTGCTTTAGAACTGTGCATAACATGTGATAAGCCATTAGCAAATTGTGTGTTATATGCCCCTAACAAGGGTCTGAGTTACGCATTTCCTCAACGGGACGCTAATTAATTTCACACGTTGTTGCTTTTCCGCTGACAAATTGACGAGCTGCTTAGACTATTCGTCTAAGCCTCGGCTAATTGACAGTGACAGCGACAGCGACAGCGACAGACACTCCTACCAGCCACAAGTCAGACCTCTGTTAGACAGCATGACGAATGTCCAAATATAAAAACACAAGTGTGTAAAAGCATTTTGTTCCACTTACATCAGTTTTGAAAAAGTTCACTAAATAAAAAATAAAAAACTTTGCCATCTATTGATAAGGTTGCGATGTGGTATAGAAAATATAATAATAATCTCAGTAAACAATGGTCAAACACAAAACTAAGCGCAGCTTTTAATGGACAAATTCAATGCCATTAACATTAATCCAATTTAATTAGCTGTGCAGTTGCCTGCTTCCACTTTGTACAGTGTTCAGCAAAAGTTTGCCATGGCTATAATATTGATATAAGTAATAAGTATACATGTATATATGTGTGTTTTCGAGCGTTGCGCTCCTTTATCCGCCCATAATTGAATAAAATGCGGCTTTATCAAAGACGGCGGCAAAATGGCAAATATTGGCACAACTTTTTATCTGAGCTTAGTAACTTTTTCATCGTTCAACAAAATACAACAAAAAAGAAATGTTAGTTTATGGGTGTTTTGGTTGATGGGAAAATACCCTGTAATAAAGCAATCATATCTACAGGAGTACATAAAACTTATTCATAAAGAATACAAAATGAACCATATTATATGTGAAATTATTACTATTGTTGTTCAGATGTATCGTGCTTATTTAACACTTTTTATGATTGTTGTGTTGATGAAGCGAATGACTTATAAACTTGTATTTTGATATAGCTCAAAAATATAAGCTAAGGTCATGGAGTTCAACTTCTCTCAAGTTTTCATTTAATGTGCACTGTGCGTATAAATATTCCACAAAAATGCTTGTACATTTAAGTTGTGAAATGAAAATGCTGGAGTACTGCAGCTAAATTTGCAGTTTACAAACTGAAAAAACATGGAAATCTACAAGGGACATTACATATTACACATCATGCACTCGCGTGTATGTTTGCCCTGTCTTTATAGATTCTAGTATAAACTTTTCCATTAGCTCGTTAACTCGCTGGCACGACAATAATAACATAATAAAAACAAACAAAAAATGCAAAAAAACAATAACAAACACATTAGCATCGTTGGTTGTTGTTGTCTTCTGCCTGTCATTGATTCACAGTCATCAAAAATTAAAACGCACCAACTTGGCACCGAAGTTGGTGACGTTTTTTTTTCAAATTTTTTTTTTTTTTTTTTTTAATGGTCAGTGGAAAAATATAGCCACAAAGTGTAACTGAATGTAAACACGAATTAAATATGCAAATGCTCAGTAATCGCTCTGCTATAGTGACGTGATACTGTGATTATTATTTGTCCATAATTTTTATTGTGTTTTTAGTTTCTTTTGTTATTAGAGATGACAAAGGACTTACGATAGTTGCAGGAATTAAAATGGAGCTATAGATGGAATATTTATTGATTAGTAATTTAAAATATTTTAAAGGCAAAAAATTTAATACTTCTTTGATTTTTTTTTTGCTATTATTTAACTGTCACTTTAACATCTCTAACTCCAAATGCCTTTCAAGCAATCGCGTGTGTTTAATTTGATATAAGGTTAGTCAATGTAGTTACAGAAACGCAGTTATTATAGCACTTAAATTCTGCAGTTTATCATAGATTCAGTTACATTTTTGCCTAAGCATGACTAGATGATTTAGAGAACATAATCTTTCCAGCTGGGAAACTGCTCAGCGTAACGGTTAAACATGCGACCTCGACGTTGTCTCAGACTGGAACTAAGAACTCGGCCTCTAAGTACACTTTAATAAACACATTTCCAATTCAGAAGCAAGTAAGAACAAAGAAGTCAAGACGTAGACTATAACTAATTGCAAATTTAACAAGCTCAAGTGCTAAAGTCAATAGCATTTGTGAACCACTGAAGATGTTCTATATTTAAACCAAAGATATGCTCAACAAATAACTGCGAACAAAGCTACTTTACTCCAGGGAGTTTTATTAATTCCAGGAAAACAAAATAACCCGATCACAAATAACAAATGCAGATAATTTTTTATTTTGAAACCTAATTTAACTTAAATATGTTTGTATTGTTTTTCATAAATTATTTATTCAGTCACTAATTAATTTAACCAAAAAATGTATACACTTATTATATTTAATAGCTGTTTAAGTTTGTGTACTTTTTGCACTTTAAATTACAGTTGAGAACTTCAGCTCTTGCCAATTGACCAACATGGCATAACCTTCGCATCTGCTTGCACTTCAGTTACCTAATCAATTTATCTGACCCTCAACGGCATAATTAGTCAAGCTGTTTGCCTCTCCGTCTCAATTACAACTTGTAAACTTTATTTGACTATGGGAATTCACCTGCAGCTGCACACCACTTTAAAACTTTGTGAGCTGATCAACAAGCTGCAGCTGCTATCAATAATATTATGCTCATCTTTAGGTTAGCAGCGTGTATGAAAAAGGCTGTAGTCGCCTCGTTCATATATCTTATTCATCGATTAGACACTAACTCAATTGATATAAGCAGTTTGAGTTATGAGTGGTAACTTTATGTGTGTGCATAAACAATCTGTTTTAGCTATATAATTACATTATCTAGAATTGATTATCACCCCCTTGCAGAGAAAGTGTCATGTTTGTGTAATTTTGTAATGCGGTTGGTGTCTCCAATTTATGCAAAAGGCGCACATGTTTTGGGCGGGGAACGAGTTCACTGCACTCAGCCGTGGCAGACACTGTCTCATTTCAGATTCAAGCATCAAATTACGTGTCAAAAAAATAAGTAATAGTGTTTGATGGCAAAATACCCCACTGTTAGTTGGAAATTTTATTGACAAGATAATTTACATATTGAAAGGGTTATCAAAAATGTAATATTAAATATTACAAAAATCGTTAGTAATTATTATTGAAACTTAAATTTATGTACATTCTTTATTAAATTTTGTAATTAACATTAAAAATAAATATACAAATATTTTGTTTTAATTTTGTCTTTTCTTACATTTGAATAACCCTAAAGACAAGTCCCAAAGGGACTTAAAATATTTTTAAGAACACAAAAATAATTCATAGCCACTGGGCATAGATCCAAATTTATCAAATAAAATAGCAAATAAAAAGAGAGAATAAATATCTAGCTCTTGGCCACGTTGAGGTCAAAGTGTTTGACAATTGACATGTGAGTGGCGATAGACAATAGAATGAGCCTGCTAGCGACCCGCATATCATTTCACAACATAACACAAGCTTCGCTTTGCTGCATATGAATTGATAGCAGGACAATCAAAAAGAGAAGTCGTTAGCTTCGAGCTTGAGTCTGAACTGTTGGTTGTCATTTCATGATTGAGGCCAATGGCTTGGCCACTTTTGACGCATGTGGACTTGCCCCCCATTTGCTACTTTTCCGGCAAGGTCAGCGACTCCCACGCTTGCCAATTGAAAATGTTGTGCCTACTGTTTCAGTGCGTCTTTGTTTATTTACTAGGCAATTCAGAAATGAAAACAGAATTGCATTTATTTATAGCTGGACAACATGCCATGCAGGCAAACTGACCTACATTTAGTTCCGTATCTCGACAGAACATGTCGAAATATTATTAGTCGAAATATTCAACAATATATTAACATACATACAGACACAATGCGACCTTAGCCAAGAACTATTCGCAAAGTGCGTCTGATTTATGCTGATTGACAGATTTGCACGAAAAACGAAAACACACTTTTCGGAAATCATTTATTTCACTAATGCCTACATTAAAAAGTTATTGAACATCAATTATAAATTCCAATATCAAGCAAATAATTGACAGCTGTCCTTGTCTAACGACTAAGTGAATTTGTCTCGAACTCAGACACGTGGCCAAACCACAGGCAATGAATCGTTAAGGTATTCAAAAAGTCATATATCAAAACATATCTACACTTTACTTTACTTTCAGTTTGATTGATGTGTTGTTGGGCATTAGAAAGTAGCCGAACGATTAATTTTGAGGTTGCAAAAATTTGATATTATGTATATTTGCATATAGGCAAACAATGAGTCAGGAGAAAATTTTGCTGGAGTCCGCATTGTTTATAAGAGGATTAGAAAAGTTGGTGCATCAGAAATAAAAAGTTGTGCAAATAAGTTAATGGAAAATTTTGGATATTCACAGTAAAGTTTCAAAAGAAATTTATAAAACAAAACAAGTAAGAAGGCTCTAGTCGGGAGAACCCGACTAGAAGATACCCTGAACCTAGTTGCAATAAATATATTAAATTTACAAAAAACTTTGAATAAACTGACGTAACTTCAATCGATTGAAGTGCTTCCTCCGGTGATTTGGACGAAATTTCCAGAAAAGTTCTATCGTTAGCCAATATTTCAACCCCCATTTTTACATTTTCCAAACTCGATACCGATGTGTATATCGGAAACCAGAATAGTTATCGATAATTTGAAACAAACTTGTTCTGCTTATGGTATAGGAGAACTTATATTCAAAATCTGAAGTCTCTAGCTCTTTAAGTCTCTGAGATCGACGTGTTCATACAGACAGAAAGACGGACAGACGGACATGGCTATATCGACTCGGCTGTTGATGCTAATCAAGAATATATATATGTACATTATGGGGTCAGAGATGCTTCCTTCTGCCTGTTATATACTTTTGCACAAAACCATTATATCCTTTTTTCCCATTTAATGGGTTCAGGGTATCGTTTGTTTTCTTTATGTTCTCATAATTATTTTGCGAACGTATTTTTATGGTAAACAAATTTTCGAAATATATGTCAAAGTCAAAAAAATTTATTGTAAATTATTTAATTTTTATATAATAATTTAATATCAATTAACATGACAAAAACAGTAGCCAGTGGATTTGCCAGCTCCTTAGATGGCTTCTCCAGAAACTTATATCAGCAACTCGTTAAATTGAATCCCCATAAGAATTTAATATGCTCTCCTCTCTCTGTACAAATCTGTAGTGGAATGTTGCGCATGGGTTCAGAGGAAAACAGCAACACCACCAGGCAACTGGATAAAGGACTACATTTCAGTTCCATGAATGTTAAAGAGTTGGCTGAGAGTTTTTATATTGTGCTTAATTATTATCAGCAGTGCATTGCTTTGCACATGGGCAACAAAGTGTACGTTATGAATAACTATCAATTAAAACAGGAATTTAAAGAGATATTGACTCAAAAGTTTTTTTCTCCACCTGAGAGCATTGATTTCTCCCTAAGCCAGCAAGCATCTGATACCATCAATAGTTGGGTGGAGTCCAAAACAAACAACTTAATAAAAAACTTAGTAAGTCCAGCTGCTCTGAACTTTGAAACTAAACTGGTGCTAGTCAATGCAATTTACTTTAAAGGCGAGTGGAGCATCAAATTTGATGAGAACGCCACAAAATCAGAAGATTTCTCTTTAGATGATAAGAACAAGATTCAAACACCAATGATGAACTCTAAACATAACTTTTTTTATGCTGATTTGCCAAAGTTGGATGCAAAAGCTTTGCGTATGGCTTATAAAGATACTGAGTTATTCATGCTTGTCATATTGCCCAATGAGATAACTGGCCTAAGGCGTCTAAATGAGAAACTTCAATCAATACAGCTGGAAACTATAACTTCCCTGCTGAGTGCAAGAGAAGTTTCTGTCAAGATGCCCAAATTCAAAGTGGAGTTTGAGCAAGAATTGACCCCAGTCTTTCAAAAACTGGGCATGGAAAGGATCTTCGGTGATCAGGCTGAACTTGGTAATATGCTGGAACAGAATGTGAAATTGAATGTATCCCAAATTGCGCAAAAAGCTATTATTGAGGTCAATGAAGAAGGCACTGAAGCTGCGGCAGCATCTGCCATGGTTTTTCTGATGAGAAGTGCAGTTTCAATGCCAAGAAACGACGTATTTCATGCCAACCATCCCTTTTACTATGTCATCTATGATGCCAGCTATGGCTGCCTGTTTGTGGGAAACCTACGCAATCCTCAAAATGACAGTGCTCCAAATATATCACTACAAAAATATTAATATATAATATATAGCTTTAATTACAAATATTTCATAATATTAGAAAATGAAAAGAATCTATGATATAACTGTGTAATATTTTCAGCCTATAATCATTTTAAATATATAATAATAAGTAAGCATATAAAGTCAGCTCTTCAAACTACAATATTTTATCTTTGCTGAACGTATAATCTGACAAGATATCTTGGCACACATTTTAACTTCCCGTCGAAAGAACATTTTTATCAAGCTCTCTCATTTCAACGACAAAGAAACTATGAGTCAATGCATTTGCTGGTTTATTTCCACTTATCGACGCAGTGATTCCCATATCGCAGAATCGGATCATTTCATGCGGTTTTTGACTGATAAACAATAATGATCGGCCCTTTAAAGACACCGAGCGTGACAGTCAAATTACTTTTGAGTGTCGCGTTATGTCTGCATTCCATGCTTGATATATTTATCAAATTATCTACATTGCGATACAAATCAACGTATAGCCCTGCGCCTTATCAGTAAACCACATTAACGATAAGCAACAGACAGCACAAGATAGGCAACAACTTTGTTTAAATATTTGCATTAGTTGGCTACCAGTCTTAGTAACATAGCCTGCCTGTAACGTAGTCTGCCCTTCAGCTATGCCGCTAAATTGGCCTAGATGTCTGGTGGGTTTTATCAAAACATATGGGCTCACTGTGCTGTATTTGTCACCAGAGCGAAAATAAATTATGTGGGCGTGTCTTTTGTGGGTATATATGTTTGTGTTGTGCTTATAGTCAAAAAACAAGTGCGGCCAGAAGCAGACCTTTAATTAAAAGCTATAGTACATTAATGTTGCAGGCAGACTTAACTAAATGTAAAGTTTAATTTTATTGGCCTAAATAATGAATATGGCTAAAGTAAACGTTACATTTCTGGCGGACACAGCTGGCTATAGTCGACCGCATTGCTTGCCTTTTCAATTTGCTTTTGTTTCTCACGTTTCCCTTTAGTTGTTGTTGGCAGGCACTTTAAAAGTTTTACCTGCCCTGTACAAACAATTTAACAAAACAAACTCTTTATTTTTCACTTTTAATTATTTATAGCTTTTAAAAACAAGTGTGAGTGTATGTGAATTGCAGTTGCTGTGACCTCTTGGAGGCTACTACAGCTATTTATATATACAGTAAAACATAATAAAAATAAAAAAAAGTACATACCATGCTCAAGGTCGACAAGTGGCATAAATCTTTCAAGAAAAATCGTATGTTTAAATAAAAAGGCAAGCTATGTAAGCTTTACAGTGCGCTATAGCCACACAGTGTTAGACTTTGTCTGGGAATACTTTTAAATATTCATTAGTCTATGATAACTCAGACAACTTCAATGTGACTAAGCACGTTTAAACAATAGTTAACATTTTCCTATGTATTAGAATGCTTACCACGACTACGTAATAAAATATGCATAAAGAGTTTGTATAATTAAAATATAATTTAAATAAATAACTTATCATTAGAGCTATTATCTAAACTGGACTATTTAAGCTACTCTACAATTTGAAACAACTTTTCCTTACATACACAAATTTTTCCATTCATTTTCACATAATTCGCCACAAAAACCACCCACAACCCGACACAAAAAAAAAACACGATGCCCACTTTGTAAGCCCTACAAAAACCCAACTAACTGTCTAAAGTTTAGACTCTAAACCAACTAAAGCCAGAGTGAAAATAAACTTACTCTAAGCTGTTACAAAGTTCAACTTTTATTCGCGAACGTTTTGCGGTTTGTAAACTTGTTGTAAGCACTCGCTGTTGTGGTTGTTGTTATTGGTATTGGCATGAATGACTCTTTTTTTTTGAGCCGACATTGGCCAACACACACACACACACACACACATGGAATGCCTGACCATTTTGCACTTAGCCTGATAGTTAATTCCGTTTACAAGCGAACTGTAAGAAACGTTATTGTCATGTGCATTTAATATTTATAATTAAATAATTGGTAGCCAGACCAAAATTATAATTACATTAATATTAAAGACGGAAAATTTTTTATGATACATGTTTAATCAAAACAAAAAACAGCTTTTCAACATCTTACACAGCGAAAATTAAGTTCACATTAATTTGCCAACCTCTTAAAAATGAATTTAACAATTTATTGCGCTCAGACAATTTGCTGTAAATGATTTTTGTTGGTGCTGTATCTAAATTAAAATCATATAAAATCATTTTCATTGGTGCAACAAAATATATAGCTTTAGAAAATCATTGTCAAACATTTAATGGGTTATTCTGTTGTCTTTGTTGTAGTGGCAATTGGGCGTGAAATTGTTGTGGTGTGTGTGGCCATAATCGAATTGTGTTTATATTACTGCCACTCGGGTTCATTGCACTGATTTCTATGCCAAAACCGAGTTAGTCAAGGCTTTGAATTACCTGACTTCGTATGATTATTACCTTTGCGGTCATAAAATGCAATCAAGTAGAAAACTGCAAGTTTGCAGAATTAAAGCCAAATGAAAAGTCAAATTGCATTAGAAAACACGATTGAAATTGTATCTTGGACGCAAATAATTTGGTAAGTCATTTAAACTTTCAGCGTTGACGTATCCGATCAGAGTACACAGAAAGCGACCAACAAAGTTGAACAATTAAACCCTAGACCAAAATGCATATTCAGAGACCGGCAATTGTTATAATTGAGCGCTAATGGCCATTGCCGGATATGGAAGGCGAGCAGTGAGAATATTAGCAGATCTCAGCCACGATTAACTACACCTAATAACCGGTTGTATGGCATTAAGATTGCCGTTATTGGCAAAAGTACTTGTGTCGTTTAGATATTACCTCAGCGGAATGACTGTCATTTATAAATCTACAAACTTAGCGAAATAAATTGTTGAGGGAGGTGCTCAAAGTTATATATGTGCTTAAAGTTAAATATGAATGAATAGCGCCCACTTCTAACATCTCACTGTAAATATAGTCCGGGAAAGATAACAGTTACAACACATATAATATTAACATTACATAAAAAAAAATGGTGCAAAAACAATCATCAAAATTATTTCTAACTGCGTCGATGACTCCCTAATAGAACGTGCCAAACCATAAGACAAGTGAATTAATTTTTTAAACCCTGTGTATTTATTATAGAAAAAAATTATGACGTGTATAAATAAATTAAATTTAAATTTTTTTTGATTGTCAATATCTTGAAGTACTCAATACTTGCCTGTGTAGAGTATACAATATTCGGCAATTTTAACCTTTCTTTTACTTCTCGATTTTTGTGAAAAAATGTCATTTAAAACAAATTATACAAATTGTGCAATGCCTTACAAAAGACTATATATGTGTGTAAGCATGGACGAACACTTTTTTTGTGTCATATCAAATTGCTTTTATTCTTATGAAATAAATGCTTGCAAAAAAAAAAACGAAAGAGAGAACATGAAAAAATGTGAAAAACAAGTGTTAACATTATATCGAAAAAAATTTCAATTGAAAATGCAAAAAAAAAAAATTGTTTCAGCCGTGTGATAAAGTTAACACCTTAAAGCCATCAAGGGAATCAGCATAAAAGAAAGAAACAAAATACAAGAGAAACAACAACAGCAGCAACGATAAGACCAACGAGTTGTTCTGTCAGTCAAATGACATTTGGACACGAGGTCCAATTGGAGCTGGCGCAAATTCGAAAATCGATATAACATGAAGGAAAACAAGGCAATCCGGCCGGCAAGTGTCAACGTCAAACAGTCCGGCCACATGCCGCAAGGCATCCATCTCAAGGCACAGATAAAAGAAGAGGAAAAGCTTAAACGGCAGAGCCACAGAGCCGTGTCAAACAGTGATGTAAGAGACCAACTTTTGACTTTATTGAAAAAAAAAAAAAAAAACCGTGGAAGAAAACGTTAAACATAATGACACACAAATGTAAGCAATGGCCAAACCTTTGACCAACAAGCTAAAGTCAAGACAAGTAATTAAGGGTTTAGTGGTTAAAGGTGCAAAGCCGCAAAGCTGCTCGACATGCCCGGTCTGATAACGTCATGTAGCCAACCAACTGGCAGCTAAATACATTTGATAGCACACCACAGAAAAACCATAGACAAAAAATAAAAAAATAAATAGCCAAACCGGCAAAAATAAACGTGAGCAACTTTTTTGTTGCTTTTGTTTGGCTTGTGGCCAAAACAAATGCGCAAGGAACTTTTTGGTTTTTCTTTTATACTTTACTCACTTATTTATCATTTTTTTGTTCTATGTTAAAATTTATTTTCTAATGAATGAAAAGAATGCAAGCGGGTGTGAGTGTGCTTACCTGCCTCTATATGAATATTATGAGCATGGAATATATACATTGCTGTCGCAGAGTGATTGGTGGTACCAGCCCGGAAGAATCAAGTTTTATATGTGGCGTATGCATAATATATTGTATACATTTCTACGAATGTTTATTTTTATAGAAATCGGTTGTAAAATTTTGCGTAAAGTATAGGTGTGTGACGTCTAAATCATAAGTTGTTTCATGGATATTTTTTTAAGTTGTGGCCAAATCGATTTTCTAAATATTTAATTAAAAGTTTTATATGCTTTTAATTGTGAGAACAAAAGAAATCCATTTCATATTTTTTTTCATTAATGTCTGTTTTTGGCTCAGCAAAAATTTATCTTTTTACTTTTTGGTTATTTATTGCTTAAGGTCTAACATTATATAGCACAATTTTTCTATATTTTTGACTCACTTTAATATTTACTTTATGCATAAATCTTTAATATTCGGCTTTGTGCCCAACCATTAAATGATGACCTACTTCCAAATTTCTATACAAATCATATGTATAAGTGTATACAAATATATACACATATTCGATGGAATAGTTCCGAGAATCAGTGAAGTTTGGGCTGTCTAGGAAAAAAAAAACACTTTATTTCGCGCATAAATTTTGACCATTCTTTACACACACTTCACTTCATGCTTAACGATTGTTGATCGAACAAACTCATAACGTCATTTGCTTTGTCCCTTGACTCAAAGTGGACCCTCTGTGTCTGTGTCCCGCATGATTAGCAATTCCAACAAGTTGACACTTGGCTGACGCATGAATTTTAATGTTGGGGCATTAAACAAGACTGTTACCAGTTCTTGTTGGATAAACAAAAATGATGTATTTGCTTGCCCCTTATTAAAATAACTGTTTACACAGCTGTGAACCACACTCACATACTGTTGGTCTTTTGTCTGCCTTTGATGAAAAATCAATATGATTGTAAAAAGTTTTAATATGAATTTTTGGCGCCGCACTTACAGATGCCAATATGGCATTTAATGATCTCCTCGTTCTGTAAATTTAGTGGGCCCAAGATTTATGGCTCAGCTAGCTAACACAACGTATCGGTATCAAAATAAACAATTTTACTCACAAGCGAAACGAAAATAAATAAAAATATAAGTGTTAAGTAGCATGTAGCATGTAGACTGCATGAATAAAATAAGCCATTTAATGTAAGCGTGCGTTTGTAAAACGGGTCATAAGTATGTATTATATTGAGCTAGTCATGCTTATGAAGTTATCCGCCAGTCATGCGGCAGTAACATTGTGTTGCTTGCTTGTTTTTGTTGTTGTTGTTCTTGTCAATGCTGCTGCTGCTGTTGGTGAGTGTTAGTTCACTATCCAAGTGGTTTCACTTTATGGCACCTCATGGCTGCTGCATTAATATATCATCATAAAACAAGTGAGAGTACTCTTGAACAGAGAACACAAATATTGAGAATGTTTTGGCTATAACCAACTATTTACTATCGATACCTTTTTTCTATTTAATTGAGTATGTACTACCGAAATTTTTTTTTCAACTGAATAAACACTTTACAAGTTTTTTATCAAGTTGTTTTTGATGAATATGTATGTATTCGACATTAGAGTCTAATTACCCCTACTACATATTTTATGGCTACAGGGTATAGATATTGCTGCTAGAAATAGGAGATAAACAGCGCAATAAGTGCTTCAACATCTGCAATGAGATTGTTGTTGAGTGAGCTGCACTCAATAAAATGTGTAAGTTGCCTGCAAAATGCAAAAGAATCTCATTTGACATTTAAGGTTGAAAGTTATCAAATTCAAATCATTGATCGAGGAATTTTAAAAAATGATTATCACTGCTTATGCATTATACAATTTAAGCCTCAATTGATTATATTATGTGTGCGATGGTAATGACAGGAAGTTGATGTAGTTTTAAATTGAGTAAATGTCTGTTCAAATGTAGGTTATAGTTATCATATGAGCTGCTTTAATATTAGGCAAAAGACTTCATTCATTTACTTCAGACCATGCTCTTACCTTAACACTGTTTGATGGCTACAAGTGGCTGGTTAAAGGGCGTTCATAACGCGCTTTAAAAAATTGAGTGGATAAGAGCTACTTAGATAATTGCCTTCTAAAGCCACTTGATATGAAAAGCAATATCGTATTTTTGAAAATTTATCATATATGCACAGGCCCTAAAAGCACTTATGCAAGCAATCCATTCATTAGGGCTCCTAAATACTTTAACTAACAATAACGTTGATTGCATTTCCACATACTCTTAACCAAAGTGCAATGCCACATTAATAAAAGTTTACTTCAACATATGTATGTATTTACTTCTGACAAGGAAAATCTTGACAAAGTACTCGACACATCCACACACAAATCTCTGTGACTAGTCGGAAAACTTGAGACTTGCAAAAACACTAACATATTAAGTGACAGATAAATAAACTGAACTAAACTAAGTATAAGAGAAAGCCAATTGTTTAGCTATTTTAACGTTAAGAGATAGCACTCAGAATTGTAAGCTTTAACACACACTCAGCCACAGCACATATCCGCACAGCAACAAGAGCATCAGGAAGGGCCCAATAAATAAGCTGAAGTATCATTTCGAGTAGCCGACGGAGAGTTATAATAAAAACAAAAGAATAATAGATATATACTATTTATGTGGTCATAAAAAGACAACCGAATTGCGTCTGTCAATCAACAAGGATGAGCTGAATTATTATATAAATGTCCTAATCAAAAGTTGCAATATTGATTGCCAAAGCTTATTTTCTTCGTAACAACACAAAAACCATAACAATATATACTACATTCAACTTAAATCTCTTGAAATAGCTGTCAGGAGAATTTCATGATGTGTGTTTGTATAAACCTTGTGGGTATGTGTTGTGCATATGTTCATGCACGTGCCACCTGAATAACTCATATTTCTGTTGTACCCACACATGCATATGCACATAGTATACCAAAATACACACATAGGAACATGCTCAAACAAAAATCTGATTGAAAATTTCGTCATGATACGAAAACTAAAACAAAGTATGCTAGTAACTAACGAAGTTTGAATACACTCAACCAAAAAGTTTGTAATTTTAATATTATTCGGGTATTCGATACGTTATGGTTAAGATATTAAATAAGTTATAAATTGCTTTTCGGATATAACGTTAATTAATATCCGTTGTAACTTTACTATGTTGTTCCTTGTAGAACTCTGTATTAAACCCGACCGAAGAACTCAATTCAAAAACAACATAAACCTATTCCTAACCCAATATCAAAGAATATTATGTTTTTACAATAATAGTAGAGTATTGCAGATATTCGATTTAAAAACAACTCAATTGCAGGAAATGAGAAGTGATTGCAAAGTTCACCACAGAGCATCAATCTGTTCACAAAATGAGCTTTCAGCAAAGTAGATGATGGCTACAACAATATGGCATTGGCATCAAGTGTGGCAAGCAAGCAACAAATAGTAATGGCAAAATCAGAAAAACAACATTTCAATATGAAACTTCAGAACTAGCAAAATATGCAGCATTAAAATGGCAAGCTGCTTGTGATGGTTTTTTTTATATCACCCGATGCTTGCTTCTTAGTCTGGCTTATTAGCATTTTGTGCGGAAACTTTTTCTGGGAATTGTCTGAGCTCCAAGAGAGGTATAACAATAACCGAATGCCACAAACAGCAACGGCCAATAATAATGTACTTATATAAGTATGTACATAAATGTAGTAAACGTAGTAGTTCCGTCAATAGATTGAAAAATTAATATTTTACATAGACAAGCAAACAGTCTTAAGCCATACAACCAGCTATGACAATACTCATAAACAACCAAAGCTGTGCGTTTTTGTAGTCCATTGGGTCATCAGTTGATTTAGTAGATTGAGTTGCGGCAGCTCAAAAGGTTTGCTGAGGTCAGGTCGAAAGGAAGTCTGTTCTTCCTTTTTAGATATACGTGTAAAATATGTCAAATAACAATGTATCTGCTCGACACTGGACACATTAATCAATAAATGTCACTTGCGTTAATAAAAGGGTTGACACTAATTCTTTATATTTTGAAAAGGGTTGCAGAATTTACACTGCTTAAATTATGTGCAGCAACTGTTAAATTTATTTTAAACTGTAGATATGAAAATCTAATCTCTTAGCTAAGAATATTCGTCTTGTAAATATTTAAAAGTAGCCTGCAAATATATGTGATTTCAAATGCCCTAAGCATTTTTTTTTTTTGGAATAATTTATAGCCCCTCGATATCACTTTTCAAACGCAAGTTAACAGTTCCACCACATCAAATAAAAATATATCAAATATCAAATAACGGAATAAGTTCAAACAAATATGCGCACTTCATAATGCACATAAACATTAGTACCCCATTTCCATATCAAAAGGAATGCTAATAAAAATGTGAACTAGCCGTGTTCAATGGCTAAGCTCAGGCGGATTATTCCACCAGTGCCTTGGGTCAACGAAGCACTATACGAAATGGATTTGCTCCTGACGGATAAGGGGTAAAATATTGGAGACTCTGCATTAGTTTTTGTTTCTGTTTGCTTGGCATTAAATATTCATTCAAAAACAATTTCTAAAGTGCGCATTTTGTTCGATCAACTCTTTCCCCAGCCGGGTCGCATTTTTGAATGACTTAAGTTAGTAAATACTTGCACTAGTCGATAGCAAAGATTAGCTACAGCAAGCTATTCAGCTATTTATTCAAATAAAACGTTTTACAAACAACCATTTAAGTCGATTTATGAGCCAAATATTGAAAGAAACATTTTAGTTGCTCTTTTCGATCAACAATGTTACTGTCAAAAGAATTACATAGAATGCGAGTAAGGTTCACAGAACATAAAAAAGTCCCCCCGAAAACACTAACTGGCTGTCTTGTGCTTTCTGTTCCGCTGCCTTCTTTGCATCAGCTGAAATCAATCGAAGCAAAACGACGTCAAAGCGATAGTCAAAGTTCGAAAGTGGAACTCAACGTTCTGGTGGCATCTGCACTCCCACAGCTCCGACGTGCTCTCTCGACCCCAAACCAGTTGTCGAAAACCCATCTTCAGCATAAGGCATTTGCCAAAATATTTTCAGTGCCCGACACTTGTCGGTTCTTTAATGTGTGCATTGTGTTTGGAATAAAGATTGACAGCTTAATGTAGTATCGCTATATCTCCAACCGCTGCTGTTGTTGATTTACTTCAGCACGGATAGAACCGATGTTTAGAGAAGGCCACTCCTTTATATATTAAAGTAGCAAACACGCGAATTTTGCATTAAGTGCAGCAATTAGCAAATTATATAATCTTTCTTTTATTTCTGCGCCCCAATATCTGTAAACCTTAAGCTTTAAATTACTTTTGTTTAAGCAAAAAGAAAATATACAAACACAAAATAGGAAAAGATTTTACAAATAAGCACAGCTTGTTTTTAAGAAACCTAACTTTATAAAATTAAACTTTTATTTAGTTTTGTTAAACGACAAACAAAATCCGTTTCATAAAAAAAAATGTTTGTTATCTTTGAATTGCACAACTTGTTTACCTTTTTTTAACCATCTCAACAGATTACAGGGTATAAGTTTAAAAGGTTGTTCTTCTTGACGAACCGACATTGAAAATCAATTAAAAATCTCGCTGTCTGGGCAATTGAGTTGATTTCTTTTCAGAAAAGTCTTGTTACGCCTTGCGTTAGCACTTAATGAATCAAATCGCGTGGCATAATTTATAATTGACAACAGTTAAGTCCTTTATTGCATTTAATTTATTGTGTGTGTGTGTGTTAGGGGAGACCGCAAAAGTTCCAATCGCATTGGTTGGTTGTCAAGCCCATAATTGTGTTGCAAATCAATTTGGAATTTTACTGGCTTTAATATGGAAAAGGAAATCATAAAATATTGAATATTTTCTACTACCACAAAAGAACGGCACATTGATTAGAGAATTGCTATTAATACAAAAATAGAACACATATTAATAAATTCATATTATTGAATTATTCTTTTTTTTGAACACGCTTCTACAACGTGAGAAGTTCCAATCTTAATTCACGCATTAAACCAATAAACCGTTTATGATGTGCAAATCAAGTCGTAAATTTATCTTCGGCTTATAAATGCAAAAGTGGCGAAATCTTGACATCTGCTCATACAGACATAACATACGAATAAAATATATATTTCAGGTAGGCTAAAGAAAATTTTGAAAAGTAGCAGAAGGACTAGTAGTGGAAGGTAAGATTTACAAATTTTTATTGATTTATTTTTGCTACATAAACAACAACAATATGAACTAAAACGTAAAAGTACATCAGTAGTATAAATAAATAAAAATAATTTCATATTTAAAATATAATAATTATTATTACCGAATAAGCAGTTACATTTTTTTAAGCTTTCTCTAAGTTTGATTAAAAGTAAACTTAATACAACTACAACAATAGCTAACTTATTTGTACATCATATCAAATATGTGCAAAAAGCAATACAACCAACAAATCACGATGCGGGCTTCTTTTGGGCGAATCGAAGGTGTTAATGGCTAATAGCTTTGACACCTTTGCTATAAACTGGACAAACAAGCAGTGTGAGAGCAACCGAGATGAGTGATTGATTGAAAAAGCGAGAGCGAGATGAATAGAAAGGCGCCTAAGCAGTTTCGTACACGTGCCGATCGATCAACAACAACAACAAAATTATAATGATATTAAAAATAACACTCACTGAACGGACGATAATGATATAGTGTGATATGACAGTGTTTGGGTTTCATGATGCTGACGAATAATGCCACGTGGCAAAAGCGAATTTAATACCTATTAGTTTTTCGGACCATTAATCTTTACGACCACAGCAGCAGTAGCAGCAGTAGCGATCAGCCTTAAGCAGCGTCCAAGATGCTGTGCAACGAAAGGATTAAATTACCCAAGCAGCTCGAGTAGCCTCAGGCAAATAATGAGCAAAAGTGTCACATAAGAGGACTGTAAGTAGGTTAATGTCCTGTCGTGCTTTAACCTCTAACACAAACACACAACAGCTTTAACTGACCTAACTGGGTCAGTGGCACATAAAACCCATCGAGCCATTTTGACCCAATCTGCCACTTGTCAGCTCAATGCAAAACAAGGTTTCGTGTGTGCTCAAACTAGCATATGAACTGTTGCCAACGAATGCGGCGCATGCAGCGTTATCGATTACAAATCGAATTATGCACTTTTTTGTGCATGGCGTCCATAAAGGATATCAATCAGACTGACACAAACAACAACAACAACAAAAAAAAAAAAAAACAAGACCAAAATATGCAAGCAAATTTGATTTATTACCTGCAGTTGGGCTGCTTCAAAAGGGCATTGGGCATTAAAAGCATTTGAATTCAATTATAAATCGTTGTACTAAAGAGCAAATATCTCTTTTGGCTTCACTCAAAAAAGTATGGCACTTAACCGAATTTCCGAACATTTATTGCTATATATTTTAGCATGTAACATTTTTAAATATATTTCCTTTGGAATAATTTTTTTTATTCTTTTTGAAAACACAAACTAAATGAAAGGAAAATACACAGTTGATACACACGTTCTACCAATTTGGGTGCTAAATTACATTGCAATTTATTTATTTACTATTGAATTTCATTTTCATTAAGTTTGGTTGGAAAATTGCATCATTGCGCCCAGTTTTTATTATATTTACATGCGAGTACAGCACGAAAAATCAAGAGAATTGTTGGCGCGAGTAGCAAAACAGGCAATACACTTTTTGACTATTTGCCTTCTGGTTGTACGGCAGCAGAGTGGGGTAGAAATGTTTACATGTTTGCAATGGTGCAGTTCATTAAACTCGTGCAAATAAATAATATGCAAATATAATTAATACTTAATAATGTGTGTTATTTGCAACCATATTTAACGCAACTCGATCTTGCGGCTTCCAGCGCCAAGAAATGCATTTCAACCCTTTCCCCTCCAACCAGTCCGCAAGAACACTTCGAGCATTGGCTTTTTACTTTATTTAGATATGTATATGGGTTGAAGGGCGCACAAGTGTCGGTTGTGTTTTTCTTCAGTTGTCAGTGCATTGACAAGCTGATGGCTGGTCAAAAACTGAGTTCAAGGTGCAAATATCCAAGACGAGTAGACGAGTTCGCAAAAACAACAGCCACAACAACACATCTGGCAAAATACACATAACGTATGGGTCACTGATCGTTCATATACTTTACATCATTTTGCTTATGATAGACAATAAATAGAAACTTTCCGAAGGACTCCAAATGATCTTGATGATGTTCCAATGCCATTGCTTGCACATAGACCTTAAAAAATTAATAATTCTTTATAGAAAATAAGAGTAACAAATCGAATTATAATTGTGGTCTAATGATGTTTTTTAGCCACACACATTTCTTTTTTAATTTGACCAAAAACTTGCTAATCAGTTCGGTTTAGTTTAGTACAGTCCAACACCTGTTTGCATCAAGCATCAACATTTCGCACCTCGCATTGTTCAAGGTGAATTCGTCTAATAGGCTATTGGCCCAATCGTCGGCGCCAGTCAACAGTTTGTAGTCCAGTACCTTAAAATACTCTTCGCGCCACGCGTCCAAGTTTGTGGAACATTTGTTCACAAAGCAATTATGTAGGCCCAGCTTTATGTAAGTAAGTTAGCATATGATTGCGGTAACCGGACCATGTTATTGCTATTTATTTAATCCATTGGTGAGATAAATTTTCGTGTAAGCTAAGAAAGAAAACATGCACCGCCTGTAAAATTGTTTGTCTTAACTTACGCGTGTGTGTGGCGAATATGTTGTTGCTCTTTTATATTGATGTTGTTGTGTGTTTTGCTACAGCGGCATTTGCATTGTTTAATTTGTGGCTAAAAATAAAACACGTCAATTAAATGTGCAAACAAATTCGAAAGCAGAGAACACAACGCGTGCACAAAATATGGAACCGTTTCTGATTTTTCTGATAGTCAAATGGGAGCATGATAAGGTATAAATTATTAATAAAGTTATAAATTATACCCTGTACAATTTGGGATTGTCGAAGCTAAAGTTCATACAGAATTACAAAGGAGTGTAAGAAATTAATACAATTTTCTTGGACATTCATTAAATTGATGTAATATTCGATTATAATTATTCTATAATAGTAAAAAAATACATAGTTTAACTGAGATTACATA
The DNA here is from genome assembly GCA_018901835.1 of Scaptomyza graminum. Classification (NCBI taxonomy): domain Eukaryota; kingdom Metazoa; phylum Arthropoda; class Insecta; order Diptera; family Drosophilidae; genus Scaptomyza; species Scaptomyza graminum. The sequence goes on from JAEIFL010000302.1 coordinate 2,295,940, forward strand.
GCAAATGATTTTTATTCTTAATGGGTGCGGCATTCAAGTATTTACAGTGTATAATAATTTTTAAGTATAATATTTACCCATAAAATAAATATAAATAAAATATTCTAAATTAAGACTTTGCTCACAATAGTTATCATTAAGTTAAAATAAATAAAAGTATTGAATGCAAACCATAAAGCTATGTGCCAAACAACCACAGTGTTTTAAAGCGTACACCAAAAAGTAAAGTACTGCTTGGTTGTTTGCGAAATGATTTTTCCAAATGATTGATAACAATGCACTTAACTATATTAAGCATACGCACAGTTGCACACACAGTTTTCGAGTTTATCATTTGAATAAAACGGTTCTAATTTTCACTCTGAGTCATTTCATTTTGCATTTTAATGGAAAATGCAGAAGACCAACGAAATAATCGCCAAATAAGGGAAAAAACAAGACACCGAAATTGAAGTTTGAACTCCACAGATATTTCAGTCCACAGTTGAGCAACCACGAAAATGTCAATCGAATGGATTTCTGTTGACATCCGAAAATTGCGACCTTCAAGAAATAAAATATCAAGTTGACAGCAGGTGGAAAGCTCGCGGTTTTTCACATTTGATTGCCTTTCTTGCTAAAAGTCAATTGACGAAAATTCAGCTTGACGACATTTTTTCCCATTTTTTTGGACAAGCTTCAACGTGCAACAACCAAGTCTAGCCGACAAAAGCAGCTGTGTAAAATTAAAAGATGCTATAGAATGCGAGAAGCCTCATCAGTGATGCGATAAGACTTTTAGCTTTAAACTTTGCCTTTGGCCACGCACTCAACTGAATAAAAGTTGAGAAAAATGCCGGTCTGTTTCCAATTTAAATGACAAATGCTTAAACTTGGTTCAAACAATAGAATGCAGCACAATTGAGCATCAACCATGCGAAAAATTGATTAGTTCAGCTTTGAAAATTTTGGAATGCCACACCATCTTCAGCTTGAATGTCCATCCAACAGCAACGGCAAATTGAAAATATTTTCTAGCACATTTGCTGCAAATTATTGTTATAAATGAACATTGGCTAATATTGAATGCCAACTCGTGCAGTCCTAAAGGGTTAAATTCATGTGATGTCCATCCATAGTATAACAACAATGAATTCTGTTTTTAATTAAATCTTGTGTCAACTTGAACATTGATTGATGAATTTTTGCAGGATATTTTAAAATTTGTTGTTTAATGAAATAATTTGAGATATTTGTTTAGTGATTTGTTTTCTTGATGACTCACAAGTTTTTTATACTGCCAAAAATATGTTTTGATTTTGTTAAACAAAGATTACAAATATATATGTTTATACATTTAAATTCATTTGAATATTTTTATTATAAGTCAAGACTCGTTACAGTGTATCTATCAGCAACAAAAAGTGGCCGTTAATTGAGCTTGTAAACATTATACAATCTTGAAAGCCAAAACGTGCACAATTAAGATGTCAATCTTGTAGTTAATTAAAGTAGAAAATTCACTCACGCGTAACGCGACACATACTAGCACATCCATAGAAATTTTCTATTTCGCTGCAACTGTCAGCTACATAAAAGCGTTGCAAGTGAGTGTCTGCGAAAACGAAAAAAGTCACTAGCAAATGCTTAGAGTGAATTCGAACAACTCTTGACACTGCACACGCGCCATCACTTTGGCAACTCATTCAAACAAAAACAAGCAAAGTAACAGCACTGTGCCACGTTCTACTATTTGGAACTGCTCTCTTTTGAAAGGATGACAATTTTTTTCTGCGTGCTTGCAGCGTTTTGCGCAATAACTTTTACGAAATGACGCCGCTAGCGTCAAGTGTGCACACATTTGCCTGCTCTTTTGCCCCACTAAGCTAACTAAGCTGTTGCTACTGTTTTTATCAGGTACCCATTGAACAGAAAATTGAGAGAAGTTGCTTTTTAAATATCAACGTATATTAATAGTTAATCTAAAAGTTTATTTGGAGGTAAATTTTAAAACGTTGAAACTTTAAAAATGTATTATGAATACAAGAAGGGTATTTGCAAGTCAAGTATTTAGCTAGAGCTCCCTAACTTTTTATTGCATAGTTTTTACTGCTGCTGTTCTTGTTGTTGCGGAAATGCACTTGAAAATCTGCACGGATTTCCTGCCCGTGCATCCTTCTTAAGATTGCGCTTGTTCAAGGACTTAGAAAATCACAGGACTTGTATGACTTGTGTTTAATGCACAAACGATTGCAAATTGTAAAATTGCATGAATGCAATTTAAATGGCCATAATGTCAAAGTGCGCGCATCGTGGGGTAAAGTCACATTTCCGGTCACGTTGTGCATCGCAAATGAACACAATTAGCTGAACAGCATTCTAGGAGCGACAAATGCGCTTAAGCTCTCGCACTCACAGCTTAAACCAAGATGCCACAAAATCCAACACAAATGCACACAAACAATGAGAGGGAGTAAATGCGAAGCCAGAACATGTCAGTTTATGGCTTTGCTCACAGCATATCCAGAATGACAGGGTTTGTGTCGGTTGCGTAATTTATGAGTACGGCACAAAATAACCATTGACATGCACACGCCTTTCAACTTTACACACACTCACATACTGGCTCGAAAAAAAAAACACTGGCTTCGCATAAAAGTATGCATTAAAGTTTTATTTATCACTCAGACGCCATGTTGCACTTTCCTGTTGCTGTTGCTGTTGCTAGCCACAAAACATTTTGCGAAATGTTTTCTTTGTGTCTCCTGCGAGATTGTGCAACAGCAGCATAGCAGCAGCTGCTGGAAACTCTTATGCCATTTTTTATAATTTGTGTGCAAAAAAACCAACAACATGGAAAAATACTAGGAACATATCGCCATTTGACAGAAAATGGCATATCAGAAAAGTTTCTGTTAATTTAGTGGAAAATAGCATGTCGTTACGAGCATTTATCTTGGGACCAGCAGCCACTCTACAACGACAGACAAGAGAGTAAATAGGAGCAACACGTGTCACTTACAAGTAACAAAAGCAAGAAAATACACAATTTCACGGAATGTTTCATGTTAAAATACCTCGTAAGAATGCATAAAACTGACATGGGTCAAGATACATGATGAGGATAGTAATGACAGGTTTAAATGTGCTAGCAGTGTGATATATGACACAAACAAACGTTAAAGCATATAGAAAATAAGTGTGGTGAAGATTTGATAAATTATGCACTAACTAAAGGCACTCAGATTGTTTTACAAAACTCCCGAGCGGCAAATAATAAAAATTTTATATTAAATTAAATGTATATCACATAATTGCTTTAGAATTGTCAAACTTAATCGATTGAACAATTAAAAAATAGAGTTAATTATTATATACTACAATCGACACAAAAAAAATACTTGCCTTCATGCAAGACCTGGACCTGATGGAAGAGCTATAGGCCAAGAAGGGGGCACAATGGTTCTGTTTGGTCGCAGTGCATTTACCCCCAATATAATAATAAATTATGTACTACACAAATTCTTTGTTAATTGTCACTTGATATCAATAATATTAAGTCACCATTTACATTTTAACGAGAGATTCTAAAAAAATCTTGAAAAAAAAACAAGTAAATGTGTAACTTAGTAACGTACTTTTCCCATGCGACTCTGACTGCATCTTTTTCTAATAATCCAAACCTATTTCGTCAATAAATCTTCTAGATAAATATTGTGGCGTCTTTCCGGCAATTTTCTTGGGGTTTCGATTACTGAAGCTGCGCTTTATACTTTTTAATTTTGCAGTTGTGGCTGTCTAGAAAAGCGACGTGCTATTTTCTTGGTTGGGGTGAAGTATAAGAAATGCTGTTGTCTAACATGTTTATGACGTTTACGTTGAATTCGTAAGAACACCTACACCTGTAAGTCTTAAGCTGCTCCTTAACATGGGTGTTAAGTGTTCGTCGTTTGCCAGACGTTGACGTATGCTGTCATTTTTCATTATGCAGCGTATATGTTTGTTTGTTGGTGCATTGATTTTTGCGAGTCTACTTGTACATGTAAATTAAAGTACTCATGCACACTCGCTATCAGTAACACGTTGGGAAGGCTGCGGCCAACGCTGATTAACAGGATACGCAAAAGTTTGCCGCAAGCCGAATGCAAACACGTCACTTCATCAGTAAAGCATTTGCTGTGACTGACATTTGATATCCTTACATTGTTATTTTTTTATATCAAATACAGGTATCCTTCGTTTAAAAGTACTTCTAAAAAGCGTTTTCTATATAACTCGATTTAAAAACAATCATTTTCAGTACAGCGCGTAACTTCGACTTTTAGGAAATTTCTTCGGATAAAGTTTTACAACCAAAGCACTTACTATTTGAATGAAATATGATGTTCGAAGGCAGAGTGACACAGACTAGCGAAATAACATTAATGATTTTGTCAATGAATAAGCTATAGCGTTGAATTTTTCTGGAACGCTTTATACGAGGGATACCTGTATGTACGCACACAACCATGTTGACAAATGATTATGCAGTATCTAGCGGCAATTGCCATGCCTCCCAAACATTGGGACGCCCACAAGTGCAACTGTCTCGCTTTCGCTCTCGACTCACGTGTGCTCTGCGCCCTGGTCCACATTTTTACTTTCATTATATTCCATTGTCGCACGTTCCATGTAACGTTTACCACGTGAGCCATGGAGATAGTACGTACTGTGTACGTTATGAAAAAATAAATAAGTTTTTGCAAATAAAAAAGCTGTGAAATTTAATGTGCATATTCTTATGACAGGCAACAATTTGCATATCAAGTGGCCTGAAGCAGCGAATTACTGCAAGGGGAATATCTTTCAGTAACATTGCCTTTTAGGCAAAAGTTTTCATGAAAGAGAAAAAATCCTCGAATAACATTTTATTGTTTATTATATGCATAAATTTTTGATTGCTGCTAAACAACTGCAAATGTCAAATAAAAAGATTAAGCATTTTTAATGCAATTAACAAAATTTTAAGGTCTTGATTTGTTTTCAGAGTGCCATAAATAAACTAAATAAAATAGTTATTCAACCATTAACCTAACCTCATTTCAAATGTAACTCTTGCATGTTACGAAAACATAAGCACGTCAACAGCTAAAACTATCCATTAGAGCATTTATTAACTGGTTAGCTACCTACGCACAAAGCATATACGTAAATAGAACACCCGCTGTTTTTTTGATTTAAGCTCACGCTTAAGGATCTCACAATAGTAGGGACAGCAATATCAATTCTGACTTGAAGCACCCACACAACAATTGATTTTGCCACGTGTCTAATCGGATCTGGGAAATAAGTGAGTAAAGTAAAGCAAGTAAATACCACAAAATTTGATTATAATTTGTATTTGGTTTTCCTTTTTCCGCTCATTTCTTTGCCTTACATAACTCACACAAACATAAACAGTGTCATATGCTGCCGCTGACTGGAAAAATTCGATAATTTCTGTTTTCCAAACAAAAAGCACAAAGTTGAACAAAAGCCAGAGACAGTGAAAAAAAAATACTTCCAAAAGCTTAAGTTGTATAAAAAATAACAATGCAAAAGAAGAGTGTTGAAAAGTTTATTTGAAGAAACGAAACTAAAATACCCTTGCAACTTATTCACTATTTTTATACCCTGAACCCATAAAATTGGTAAAAAGGGTATAATGGTTTTATGCAAAAGTATGTAACAGGCAGAAGGAAGCATCTCCGACCCCATAAAGTATATACATTCTTGATCAGCATCAACAGCCGAGTCGATATAGCCATGCCCGTCTGTCCGTCCGTCTGTCCCTCTGTCTGTCTGTCTGTCTGTATGAACGCGTCGATCTCAGAGACTAGAAGAGCTAGAGACTTCAGATTTTGAATATAAGTTCTCCTATACCATAAGCAGAACAAGTTTGTTTCAAATTATCGATAACTATTCTGGTTTCCGATATACACATGGTATCGATTACAAAAAAAGATCGAATTTGGAAAATGTAAAAATGGGAGTTGAAATAATGGGTAACTAGAGCCTTCTTACTTGTTTTATTTATATTTAAACAAAATAAAACATAAGTCATCACACACTTTCCAACAAAGTATTGTTGCCATCTTCAAAGTGCTATAATATAATAATAATAATACCCGCAGTCATGAAAACATTTCGTTGTCTGCCTTTTGTGTTTTGTGCCAAGTTCAAGCTGCAAAGTTGACCGAGTTCGGTTTATTCTTTACTTGTTTTGTAAATATGCCATACACAAAGCAGCCAACTACGGAAACAAAAGCAGCAAAAAATACTTGACAATATACAAAACGAAAATAACATTAATAATAACAAATAAGTCTAATTTGTGACCTAACAAGGCAGCTTTGTAAGCTGGGTAGAGCTAATAGAGTGCGTCTGCCAGCCGCAGGAGGCTCGTCCTTGTGGTCTTGTTTCCATAATTTTGTGTTGCATAATTTCGGGCTACTTGTTCGCATACAAACTACAATGACAGAGCTGGCAGCGTGTACCACCCATCCCTAATTTGAATGCCACAATGCTCAGCACACACTTCAACTGCCACGCCTAGTTAGACAATACGTTTTGCGATGGCATGTCAAGTATTTTATTAAGGCAATTATGAGAGGCAATAACACAAAAATATATGTTAAAGAACATACAATAAGTTTTGGTATTTTTTTTCCATTGTATTTGCTCACAGGTTGTGTGTGTTTGTCTTTGGGCATGTAAGTGTGTGTAATAGTTTTGCCTAGTGCTTGTTTATCTCTTGTGTCTTCTAGAGCGGTAGTGTTGTTGGTTTAGCAAATTTATGGCAATATTTGTCAAAGTAGTTTTCCATTTAAAGTTGTTGTTATTAATTAAACTTTATAAAAAATTCATTTGGTATGCTTAAATTTCATATTTTAGCATGTTGGACTATAAATTGACTTGAACTATTTTAAATTTAATTGTAATTTATTTAAAGTCAAAACACTTAAATTTGAATTGTGGATTTCTGAACTTAATGCCTCTTTTGAGACCATTTTAATTGATAAAAATTACAATGTAAGCGAAAAAATATCAAAACATTTAATTTGTATGCATATTTTATTTTGTGTTTAAGAAATTTAAACGACTTATCAGCGAGTAAAATCTTTTAACAGCTTTTATTTACAAAGCCTTTTAAGCACCTGTCATCTCTAAAACGAAATGCAACACATTCGAAAGTGCAAAACTGCAGCACACAAAAGAAAATACAGAAAAAATGCAACTAAAAATCTTTTGCCAGCAACAAAGTGCGTCTAAAATGGTTTTGTGGGGAAAGATGGGAAACTGTAGCATTCTAATCCACCCACCAATCTTATAAGCTGCGGCACAATCCTACACAAACAGACAAAACAACAAAAACCTTCAGGGTTTTGTCTTTGTGCAGTTGCTGTTTGTCCGTTGGTTTATGTGCACATAGGGACAACGGCATTTGGTTTGAGTGTGGCAGTAGCATATTTTATTTTAGTGGCAGTTTATTAAAACAATAAAGAAAACAAAAGAAACGAAAAGCAAAGGAATGCAACAACAGCAAGCAGCCACTTGAGCGGACGTTTCACCTTCGCAGAAATGTATGCTATAGCAAATTTGCAGACAGAAAACTTAAAGAAATTTACGCTGGTCTTCCCGCTCATGTTTGGTTTGTGGTGGGAGAAAGGTGGCAGACACACGCGCCAATTGCAAATCACAGTTGTCTGCCCAAATACGAGCCATTACTGGACACCCGAGCTGATAAAGCAGCAGCTAGCGTTCAAATGCAATATTGTTACTTGGCATTGAGCACGCGTCGTGAGAAAAACGAAGTCGCCTGCAAGCGTGTAGATAATTGCATTTGGACGCCATTCTAGAGTTAGTCTTTGCCTGCCCACTGCCTTTCTCATTTTACGTTTCCCCCAGAGCCTTGAGTCATGCCCACTGTGCGCTCTGCACTTAATCAAATTGAGCGCTCGGCAAATGTCACTGAACCTTGAAAGTGAGAGGAGATACGACATACAAAAAAATAGAAGCGTCAACAAAAGGGGAGAAAGTGTATTATTTGCCACACACAGTTTTGCACTGTTGCGACATTAGGTTCAAGAACAACACAACTAAATGAACTTGGCGATGGACAGGACAATCGCCTCGTCGCACAAACAGCAAGACTCAAACACAAAAACATATTTGCACAAGCAAATTTAGCAAGTGAGAAAGAAGTAGGTGGAAGTTATAGACTTTGAGTTACTCTACGGTATTAAACATATGGTATGTATATGCAAAGTGATATCATCCTTTTGATGGCTTTCTTTAACTTTCTATCTCAAAGATTTTATACCTTCGCTCACAATTTTATTATATTTATGTTAATTAATGGTAATATAAAGTTTCATTTGCTTTGTAGCACATCACACCTTTCGCAGAACTTTTCCATAGGGTAGATGGGAGAGCATTGAGAACAACGGCAATATCACGTACGATACACAAAGCCTAGTTAAATTAGCTGTACCAATCTCTGAGAAGTGCCTAAAAATTAACGTTGACCATTTGGATTAAAACTAAAGCTGTACACAACGTTGGTTGGCAACAGCATTCTATTGCTGTAAATTGGTTGAAAAGGAGTGACACTCTGAAATGTTGAGTTGAAACATTCATTTCCTGCTGTCCAGACCATGAAATAATTTGTTTAATTCCATTAGTTCGCCTCAGCTACGTGCAGAGCATTCACAAATGCCAAAACAGCAGCTTACAGTTCAGTAATTCCATGATGTTGTTCATAATGATCAACTGCATGGGTGTTTGTGGATATGTTCTAGAGAATTTGTGCCAATTAGAGGCGCCTTGTTCGCACCATGGGGCATCTTGTCAACTGCAGGCAGAACAACGCCACCCCTGCGTAAATCAAAATGTTTTGTTTTCTCTTTTTCTGGTTGTGAATTTTTTTATTTTTATACTCTGATACCGAAGGTTAAGAGTATGTTGGGCTTGTGCAATGTCCGTCATGTTGGTTGTCCGTCTGTACGTCTGTATGAAAGCAAGCGAGCCCCATAAAGCTAGATACTTGAAACTTTGAAACTTGTCAAGATTGGGGCTCTACGCTTACTGGGGGGCTGGGAAATCGATATATTCGTTAACTGAAAATTTATAAATCCACATATGTCCCACATCCTTACAGCTAGAGTCACCAAATTGCTGGTAACGACCCCCAAAGATCTGCATTAAATTACCTTTGAAAAACTGGTATGCGCTTATCTTTATCCTATGTGTATTTCCCCGAAAGATCTGTATCAGCCAATCTTTGAGCGTACATGCCGCCGCATCCGTACCCCTTTGCAATCAGGCCTCGTTCTACCCGTTTTTAAACAGGTATCGAGTATACCGCAGTCGGTTAAGGTCCAACTGCAACGTTCATTTTGTTTCTGCTATTTTTCATTTTCCTTATTTTTTAGCTGAGTCGCAGTTTGTCCCTTGATAACCATAGTTATGCGCAAGGAGCGGGTTATTATATTTATATATAGATGCATTTGACTAATGAATTTTTAATGTACTCTAGCCTTGCACTTTGCAACTTGTCAACTGCTAGAATAAGCTTCGTGAAGGTCATCTGATGTTGTGGACAGTATTGGGTGCGCCTTAAGCCATTACAACAATTGGATGCCAGCTGAGACGTCTCACGATATTATAAGAATAAAAAAATGTGCATACGCTACTTTGTGTCAGGGTCATGTCACAGGTATTGTCAGTTTGTCAGACAGTCAGTGATTCAATTGGCGTTTGATTAGCTTGACCTTTAGTCCGGCAATTTCCCTTTTTTTAATTTTGCAATACTACAAAAGAAATACCTGCCCCAATGTGATATCCTTTCTTTTATATATATTATATTGACTCTGTTCATTGTTATGCAAGTTTCATAACTTGTTTGCCTGATGCAAAAGTTTTCTTGATAGGCGTTAAACGTGACAGAATTTTGTTTTCTTGGGTTTGCAGTGACTTGAGCTTGAGATTTAATGTTCATGCACATATTTATGATATGATATAAAACATATTGAAATCATTTACAAAGGAAAAGATATAACCATGACAGATTTTTTTTTTTTTAAATTGAATGAAACACTGTAACAATATCTTGAATAATTCAGGTGTTTACAATACATAATAATCTACCTTGAATATCAATGGAGATAATAGAAGAATTTCTGTTAAATCATTTTGTATTGTTTGACCTGAGCTTTTTTCAATTTCCAGAATTTCTTAAACGCTGCTTCATTGACCCATCAACAAAAAGTGTTAACATAAGGAAATTGATATGAAGTTTAGCTTGGTAAGCCAATTATCTTTGCTTGGACGGTGAATGGAAAAACAACTTGCACCCTTGTGCACTGCAACACGGTGCATAATGGGGCCAGTGAAGCAAACAAGTAAGTATATAGGTATATGGGAATTTTCACTGCCCGAGTCTAACTTACGTTTTGAATAATGGTAGCGTGTGGCTGACATGCCGCACTTGGCCAGGCATTTTCCGCTTAAGCAAGTGTTTGTGTGTTAGTCTGTGTGTGTCTTAACTATGAAAAATTACTGACTCTGCGGCAAGTCCAGGTCACATATTGTTTGTGTATGATTGTGTGTTTGTGTGCTCGCTCGTGCTGCATTTTTATCAGTTTTTACTTTTCACCTCTTTCACTGGCATTCCTTATGTTTTTCTTTGCTCTATCGATTTTCTCGGCTTAACCGCCGCCATTTTTAATGGCTTTCATTACTTGCGCTTGTCTTCTTGGCATTTTTCACACTTTTCCATCTTCTCGCTTTCCAGTTGCTGCGTGAGTTTATTAACAGTCGCGACATTATCCTTTGGGCGCCACTCCATCACGCCAACACGTCATCTTGAATTTATCATGAATTTAATTATGAGTGCTCTGTGCGTACTGCGCATAGTATTTATTAATTATAAAATATATACATATTTATGTATGGAAGCTGAAGTATTTTAAGCCTAGACAGTGATAAGTTGAACCCTCAAAGGTTGTCCCACAAAAGGTTAATAGGTGTTGAACGAATAATGCAGCTGTTATTTTGCCAAAGATACTAGAGGTTATTCTTAAATGCCAAATAACGCAAAAGCGATACATTTCCAATACGGAAACGACATATAACAAGTAAAATATTTATAGATATTTTATGTGTGTTTTATATTAAAATCGATGAAAGCACAAACGATTAATAATGCACGATCATATGTGATGCATGAAAGCAAAACACAATGCATTAAGCATACGCCGCGTGTAACAATCAAAACCGCTGCCGTAGCCATTAAAATTGAGGTAGACCACTGCCCACAAATACAAACACGCACACACACGCGCGTTTTTGACTTTAACCATTTTCCTACTCAACTCTTGCTTTTCTACTAGCTGAGTGAAATCTCACTGGTTGGTTGGCTGGCTTGTTGGCCAAGTGAAGCCAAAAGGCATTCATCATTAAATATTTACTCTTTCATAAATGTGTGAGTGCATTCAGGTTGTTAAATATTTTACGCTGATTCTGACTCTGTAGACACACACACTCAAAGAGAGAAAGCACGCAAACAGAAAGCGAGCTAGCAAGCTCCAAGATTACAAAAAAAATAAGAAAAAAAACACTTAGAAAGAAAGCAATAAAAAAGGATATACATATAGATATGCATATATATATATATATATATATAATGGGTTGACTGCGTGAAAAGACATGCAAGCGTGAAAATCGCAGTAAACTTTTGCAACGCGTTTCCAACATGTTTTCTTTATAACACTTTACAGGTATTCCGTCATTATTTTAGCTTTTATATTTGAAATGAAATGCCCTAAGGAAATCATAATTATTTTGGTCCAAGCGAGCATAAAATAATACTAACGAACGTGGACTTTTCTTGCATTGTTTACAACTTGTCCGTTTTGTAGCTTGATAGTTAAAACAAAAAAAAAAGGGAAACTGAGTTTATTCAACCGAAAATTATAATAAAAGCTATCATTATAAATACCTGGACAATTTTTGATGAAAAAAAATTGTACTGGATTTGTTTTTATTTTAATATTTATACATTTTGGGAAATTCGCAAAATAGTTTATTATGCTGCAATTTATAAACATCAGTTTGAATTATCATTTTATTTTAAGTGCACAATATTCAACTGAATTAATTACTGAACTACTTAAATATAATAAGTTCTGATTAATTCAAGTTATTAAGTATCTGTGAGTTTATGGAATGTTAAATTATACATATTTATATTAAACTTTGGAATTATATACACATTATACAAACATTATTCGCTCTACCAATGACTTTTGACTTTTTCGTTGCTTTTAAGTCAAATATATCGAAGTATGTTGAACGAAATTCATTTGAAATGAAGTACACGAGCTGTAAAATATTTTAGCCGAATGCATGATAATGAACAGACTTTTGGCCTTTCAAATGCTACATTCATTAAATGCATTCTAGATTTCAATTGTGCAGCACCCGGCAATATGGCAATTTTTCATTTTTAATGCGGCAGTCGCAATTTATTTAACAATTGCAGGCATGAAAACAAACACAAGTGCATGGGTGCAGGACAAATTTTCGACAAATTTCCGAAAGCTATTTAATCCAACAGATAACACCAAAGCCATAACGCTAAAATAATCACACACACAGAGACAACAATTTACAACCTACTAACATACATATATATCTGTCGATATGCTGCTAATTAAAATATACACGCCACAAAACACAAGAAGAGCTGCCAACGGGTCGCAGAGCGCGTCAAATGTGGCGTATGCGTAACATATACAATTAAACACACATTGTGGCAGGACTCTGACCACACACACACACACTCGAAAAAGCAACAGCTATTGTGTTTGCTTGGTCTATTCTCAATTTTTGTGTTATCGTTTTATTGGATTGTGTAGACTGTGGTACGGGGTCGATTTGCTGGGTTTGGTTCGCTCGTGTGTTCGCCTAATTGAATGTAAGCAAACGAATATAAAACAACGCTAAAAGGCAACATTAAGCAACGGGACCAACACGTCTTATTGGCAAATTACTGTAGAGCACATTGCCTACATTGCACACACACACATTGACACACTCGTAAGGCTTGCCTGTCACCTTTCGCCCACCCTTGACTGTCTCTCGATCTTTCTTCTCTTCCCAACAATTATTTCTCTGCGAAATAGCGCAATAAAATTGCAATTTCTTTATGTTTAGTTTTATTTCCATGCCTTGGCATATATAATGGTAATCTTTAGCTTTGCAACACCCAACTTAACACACAAGCCTTCATATAATATATGTGTATCTGTTTATATATTTGTCTGTCTGGAGAAAGTTCAATTAAAATTGCATGTCTTCTTGGAGCCCCTTCTGATCAAATAAGCCTTGCAGATCAGTGGCAGCTGCGAATATTCAAAGTTTTCAAATCATTACGTGCACTTTTCCGTATTTTCTAGCTTACAAAGTTTCCTGCGAAGATATTGTTTGTCTCAACTATCTAATATATATAAAAATATATTTGGAATTGTTTTTCCATTGCAAAATGTGGCAAGTATAATATCAAACAATGCTTTAAACAAAAGTCTCTATTAATATTTAAAAAAAAATCTTAAAACTTTTTATAAAAAAAAGTCGAAATACCAAAAACGAGTATTAAAAATCCAAATTTAAATTAAAAATCTCACAACAAGCTGAAAACATTTTTGTCATCATTATCTATTTTAATTTTATTTATAAGAATAATGTATAGAATAATTTAAAAGTAGTAACCAACTTTTATAACGTTTCTTAACGTTAATACTCGCAATAGTGAAACAGTGAAACCATTAACTTATTTTCACTTTCCAATTAGTTTTAATGCTTTTAAAATATTAATGTCCAATTAAAGCAACTTCCCTTAATGGATTTTTAACACAGCTACCAACAAAACTTTTGTTAATTACCATAAAAACTTTTCAAACACAATTTAAGTTCAATCAGGAACGGGTTTGATAAGGTTTCATTCACAAAACTGTTTTTCAAGGAAATTTCACCGCTTAGCTTATGCTTAATTAATAAATACAATTGAAGTCTACACTTACTCAGAAGTTGAAGCCAAATGCAAGATTTGAGTTAGAATTTTAATTTTAATTATGCAACTGCGCGATAGTTAATTAATTATCAATTATTTGCTTAACGTTGGGCTAATTAGGCGTTTTAAAATACCACTTATATTTTAATATTTTTTTATTTTATTGATATAGTTATTAAATATGACTTTTGGTATATTTAGATTGAAATATTGACAATAAAAATAAAGCGAGAAGCGAAAACAGTTTCTGTCACTGATGTTGTTAATATGCAAATGACACAACAAGTCGGCAACGAATGATTGCCAACTTCAAAACTGAACGCAGCAACGAATGCAACGCTGCGAACACAGCCGAACAGAAACGAGCAACAAACACGAATGAGAGCTTGACTCAGGACACAAACACGGACACGGCAACCCGCTGCGTGCTGCGTTCGTTGCAAAACTGTTTTGCCGTCAGCTTTTTTTTTTCTTATTGCTCAGAACGTTCAAGCTAAAGTCGCAACTAACTTCCTGCGCACAAGTTCGAGTTGCATGTTGAGGCTGAAAAACTCTGTGGTTTCTTTGCTTTGCGTTCTTGTGGGTGGTAAACACAACATGCGTGCGGCCAACATAGCAACACTTGGGTCGCAGTGGTTGGGCGCACAGCCGAAATGACGTAAGTTAGCGCTTTGGCGGCGCCACTTGTTGGCATGTTGTTGCTGTTGTTGTCGTTACTGACATTCCTCTTTCCTGCAGTGAAAGTGTTGCAAAGTTTCTATGCTGCAGTTGGTACCAAAAAAAAGTTTGACAATTACTTGAATATGGGTCAACTTTATTTCATTTATTATAGCGAGCTAAAATTTTTGCAAGTTAAAAAGTTTTTGTAATATTTTGTTTGAAAATGCTTTAATAAACAACGTTTTAGCTATATTTCAATTACAATTTTTTTAAACACTTTTTATACTCTGATACCAAAGGTAAAGAGTATATTGGTTTTATGCAATATCCGTCATGGTGTCTGTCCGTAAGAACGCAACTTTTTTTAAAACACTTTCAAGACACTCGAAATTTTGAAAATGTCTTGGTAAATGTGTTCGTCAGACAAAGTGTCAAAAGTGAGGTGCTACACTCACTGGGAGGCTGGGAAATCTATAACAAGTTAAGTGGGGTACAAATCGATAGCAAGACTCACAAAATTTTGTTGGAAGGTAGCTGGTTAATCCTCCCAAATAATTGCATCAATAATTTGAATGTTCCACCCCAAACTACGCCCCAATCCCTTCCACCTCTTAAAAATCTTACACAGTTTTGAAGCTTCTTACACCAATTTCGGGTGAATGATAGGTAAAGCCACCCTGCCTTTTAAAGACAGAAATTCCTGTATCTTCCTTGCTTTCGAGCAAGAGTCACGCAATTTGGTTAGAAGATAACTGGTGAAGTCCTTTAAAGATATGCATTAAAAATGTTTGAAGGCCACGACCACAACAACCGACCACCCCACCACCATACCCCCGTTGCAAACACACGTTTTAATACTGGTATCAGAGTATTTCGTAATAATGCCTAGCTCCATGTTTTAACACACAGCTCTGCAAATCAATTAGAGCTCGTTTCCAACATAACTCAATATATTAGTCCCCATGTGTATGTACATTTCAGCAAGAAGCTTTTTTCCAAACCATAACTCAATATATCATTTACATGTGTCGCTCCCAAAATGCTAAGGACTACAACAAGACGATGTCAAACACAACACAACAGTCAAACATGTGTGTCCACTTGCAAAATGTTGGTTCAGCTATGCAGCATGTTCGAAGTCGGAAATGTTTATTGTTATTGTTTCGTTTTATTGTTAGCCGCAATATTTTGCCGGCTTGCGCTGAAGCAGTGTGAACCAAGCGCAACTTACAGTTATGTAGAACAGCAGCATTCGTTTATATTCGACGAACTTCCTTTCGTTCAATAAATGCTGTGGATGTTTATTAATGTTACAGTCGAATCTCAAGAAAACAGGAAAAACTGCATTGAAAACATATTCGCGCTAGAAAAACACACATAGAAAATCTCGTTGTACTAAAGTTCGTTGTATGGAAGTTCGACTGTAATATAGTTGAGTCGAAGATATTGTGTTTCGCATTTATTGTGGTCATTAGCAATTAGTTTGCCTGCAACTCTAAGTTCCTAGACCAAGTGTCAGACAGAGGTCATCCCTAGCAGCGATTAGGGGTCACATTTAGCAGCAGATTCGATTTCATCTCGCCTTTTGTATGATTCCATATAAAAGAAATAATTAAACTCGGACTCAAAGAGTTGGGTCAAGCACCTCTGAGATGTTGGCGTATATGATATATATCATGTTACGCCACACAGCCAGTTAAGTTATTAACCTCAGCGGTAGCTAAGAAAAAAGAAGCTGCATTCAATGAAATTAGTTTTGAAAGCGACTTTTGACTACGCAGTTGCTTTACTTCAACGAATTGGAACACCCACATATATTGAATATGAAGAAATTCTAGATTACGTTTGTTTATAGTTTTAGAGTGACAAAAAGTAACTCAAGATCAAAGGAAGATAATTACACCTATCAATGGACACTGTGTCCGGACAAACTGAGAATATTATCTTTGCTTCCGATCTGTCTGACAAGTTGTTGTTTTTTTTTTTTTTCATATGCCTGTATTTTTTGGTTTTCAGCTTCCTGACAAGCGGCAGGAAGAATCAATTTCATTATAAGCTGCATCTCCCAGTAGACCGGAGACGGAGAGCAACAGATGTCCAACGATGAGATCATGTACAATCTCAGGTTACCCCAGACAGACAGCTCAGCACCTCGATCTTTTTTGTAAACAGAACAAGCTCCTCTTTTTTTTTAAATATTTAATGCCCATAGGCAGAGGTAGAGTGAGGATGTCGGTGGCTGCTGCAGGTGCAAGGATAAGGATATCAAATTAATACATATATTTGCCAGTTTAAGTAAACAGAACAATGCGCTAGATAAGCCAAATATATTACCCTCATTACGAGCGGACTAGGGACGTTGGCGCAAATACTAAACGCATTTATTATTCTGGTGAAAAACAGAAAATGTAAAGTACCATTTGAAAAAAACTCATTAAATATGCCAACTGTAGACGGAAATTGTTGGCAATTGAAACAATGCAAAATCTGTGTTAACAATGTGTACAACAACAAAAGTTGTTGCGGCTTGTATACCAAATGCCAACTAAACTTATAAAACATATTAACACTAGAAAGGCACAAGCTAATAAAAATAAATGAGCCTAAAATGTATTTGTTAATGTGGAAAATAATATGGTGGCAGAAAAAGTCAAATGCCAATGAGTATTTTTCAAGAGTTTGGGTAAAATAAATTAATAAATTTAGTTTAGGATCATTTTTTTTCAATATTTAAGTACTTTACTTGACATAAAAATGATTGCAGTTAGTAAGATATACTTTTAATACAGTTTATTATATTTTTTATTCTCTTTATTTTTCTTAAACATATTAAACAATGTAGAATTCAATTGAAATATTTTTGACCAACACATTATTTTACAAGTATTAAAAAGTACTCAAATAAGGTTCACTACTAACCCGTAACGCCTTTCTAGAGTTAAAATTGGTGTCCTTCATTTAATTACCTAAATAGGCAAATAGGCTAAATGTTGGAACATGCGTCAGAAGCGGACTGCGCACGCGTTCCACAGCTCATTAAACATGCGGAGCAGGCGTTTTCGGTAAAGTGTATGCAGAGTATGTGACTAATAATCGATGACAGCTCCAAACTGGAAACAAAACTGGGCGTGCGAACCATGCCGCGTACCTGTTGGGCATCACGATTATGATTATAAGTATATGGAGTTGACTAAGTTGTGCGTGAATATGCTATCAATTGGGTATTTGGGTGCTTAAGTGCGCCACTGGGATTCAGCCATGCCGGAAGATCAGATACAAGTTGAAGCCCTACGGTTCAAGCGGAGCATAAAGCTGACGTCCAGTTGTCAGGAAGTATTATTGTATTTTGTTGCTTTGCTGAGTTCAGCGTCCAGTTTTTGCACTTGAAACCCAAATTGCGCAATTCCCAAAATAACTGCGCACCCAAATCAAGCCAAGCGGCTCAATATTCAACTGACTGTTTTGTATTTTTGGGGTGGCCGCTGCTGAAAGTACCGCTAAGCGTGCCAAGTGCGCAAGTGGGCCGTAACCCGCTTATGGCGTCATCTCAGATGCTTTGCGAATACGGTTTAAATTTTGTAAGCTTTAAATAAGTACATATGTGTATTTATTTATATTGCATCTGAATATGATGAACACGCAACAGCTAAAGACGTCAAAACCAGTTTAAAAATATACATCTAGATTTTGATACAGAGTTTAAAACAATTAATTATAAATGTGCTTGAAACTGAAATTAAATCAATACAAAAAACACATATAAAATAAAATAATAAAATTAATTAAATAGCTTTTAAAAATATTTGGGAACATTTTTAATATATATGAAAATTAAGTCAGATTATTAATGGGAGATAAGAGTAAAAAATAATTAATTTGTATGATCTTCATCTGTTTAGTGTAAAATTAGTTGTATAGATCCTTTCCAAATCCGCCTTAAAGTTGTTTTACTTCTTCTTTAAACAAGCTTCTTAAGGAAACACTATATAAAAATACTTGATAGGTATATGATAAATTTAATCAATGTTTTTAAAGCATTGTGCAATTGTTAATGAAATGAAATTTATTTACAAGACCAGACCAGAGAACAAAACAAGCGGATTTAATTAAAAACGTTTTCTTTTCTTTTTTTGAGTAAGTCATAATTTAAATCCATTCATTTGCGATATTTAACACTTTATTTACATTTTTTCAATGGTCGAATCTAATGTTGTTAGGCAATGGAAATAAGTTAATAGGTAAAAATAAAATCAGTATGTATAAGCTAGAGTTTGAACTTAAGTATTTGATGATAACAGCCGAATCAAATCAAAGATAATTTGAATTAGTTCTAGCTTTGGTAGAAATTCTATATGATATTTATTTATAAGTATTTGCAAATGGTTTTCTATGCAGTAAAAGATCTTCATTTGACAAAATGAAACAACAATTGCTGCTGGTACTTTTCCTAAACTGGATTTCTTTAATTGAGAACAAAAATTATAATGTGTCGATTACTCCAGCTACTCCAGTGGCTGAACGCCTTTGGGGCGGAATGAAAACTAATACAGGAAAAAATTATGGTGGCTGGCTTGTGCGCCTGGTCAGTGGTGGTTCAGATATACAGTTTTGTGTTGGATCATACTATGCGCCCAATGTGGTACTTTCGTCTGCCAATTGCATAGATGCCTTTCGTTATCAAAGTGAAGACGCATGCGCCATGACCATTGCTAACACAGAGGAGGAGGAGGATTTTTACTTCTCCGCAGTTGAAGCCATTTACATTCCAGATGAGTTTCACCTATTAAAAACCGGGAATGACATAGCATTGGTCAGGATTATCGTCCCATTAAAAGGCGTCCTAACGGAATTTATAGAACTATCCTTCGCCCCACCCATACGGGACACTGTTTACTTTACATTCGGATGGGGCTACGACAGCATGGAAGTGCAGCCACCTTCACCAGATCTAAGGCTATCAAGGATGCTAGGCTTAGATCTGAAGGACTGTCAAAGAAAGTTTACGAATAATTATGTATCATATACAAATATGTGTGCATATTTTCCCAAAGATCGTTTGAAATGCGTATACGATGGTGGATCACCGCTGGTGTATAACAATATGCTGTGGGGCGTCGCCTCACTCGGTGCCAGCTGTAAAGATACTGCGAGTCCCGGGATTTACACGAGTCTTCTAAAAGTTCGAAAATTCATTGAAGACACAACAAAAGAAATAATGGACCAAGAAATAATGTATCATGAACAAGATGAAGAATTCTTCCACCAACAAAAATTAGAAATGAATCAAAATTACTATAGCAGACTAAAAATACAAAAGGCTGTCAACTACAAAAAAAAAGGCCGTTAAAAAATTATAAATTTTGTATGAAGCAAAATTACAAACTAATAATAACTATTAATTATAGTAAAAATGTTGGCCCATTTATTCGGATACAATTGACAGCGGAATAGTTTGATACCAAAATTAAAACAATTAAAACAGGTGGTAAGAATACCGCGGCGAATAAGAGGACTATGGGCGTAACCTTTTAATAAAGCTATCAGTAACCAATTTATTTAACTCTATCTCTAAAGTTGTGGGATATAAATGTATAGTTCTGCAATGTGTGAAATATATGTATGTGTCTGATACACACATGGAACAAGATATTTGCAAAGTGTCATGTAAAATTATGGACGGACAGACAACTAAAAACATAATTTTAATAAAATTTTGTTGTGAAGAACTGAAAAATATAGAAAACAGACGCATTTAACCACAGTTAGACATTATACACCCGAGTTTAAAATGTAGCTTAATATGTATGGCTGCCAAACAATAAATAATGGTTTGTTTAATTTACATTGTGTTTCCGCCTATTTTTAAATGCAACGTAGACATGTGAATGTTTGTCTGTTGAAGCTGCCGCTAGAGGTCGCAGGCCAAAATAGCCATGAGTAGTCGCAGGCCAAAATATATGTTAGCTACTTGAAAATGAATTAAAGATAAATAATTTAAGCAATAGCTTTTTATTTAAAGTATATTAAAGCAATTCGAGGCAGACTTATTGTTGTGAAAACAATTTAAGCAACCTGTCAATTGTTGCCATCCCTGGTTGAGAGTCAGCTGTTAATATCGATAAGTTTTTTCAGTCGATGAGTCGCCGTCTCAATAGAAAATTGTATTAATAAAAGCAAAGTTAACGAATTGCTTTTAATAAGCTATCAAACGTTAAACATCAATTCTGCCAGACTTATTTCGTGTTCACTCAAAACTGATATGGTCACTATCTTATAAGACCTGTTGGTCATATCAGTTTTGTCTGCCAAACAAGCAAAATTATTTGGCCCCACAAAATAAGAGCGCAGCCACTGGGAATTGTCCTATTCAACAAGAGAACGCACGCACACTGGACAATGTCAGAGTTAAAAAAACTACATATGGCCGACAAGCTGGAAGATCTAGAGAAGTGGACAGTCATACCAGACTTAAGCAAAAAAACAATGAAAATGTAAGTGGACACCATATGCCCCCCTCCGCCTTTCTTCATTTTGTCATCGCCCCGCATCTGTGAACAAATTTTAATGCTGATGTAAACAAAATTGTAGGTTACTCAACACTGCCCGTAAGCTGCTAATGACCGCCGAGGAATATCGGCAAGATGGTGATCAGGAGTTGGCCTACATCACCTACATGAAGTATTTCAATATGTTCTCAGCCATTCGTCAAAAAGCTGATTACAATCAGCACAAACAGTCGGTGCGACAAACGCTCGGCGACACTGAGACCAATCGTCGCATAATGGATACATTGGAGCAAATAAGCTCGACGCTTAGCATCCGCTATAACCAGCTACCAACTGCTTCCCGCAACAACAGTGATTCTATGATGCTACCAATGCCACCAGCGGAACCAATTGGCGAATCCGGAACGAGTGCGCCTGCTACAGAGTTTTCGCAGTTGGGTGTCATTACGTGTGAGACACTTTTTAAGCGCATGCAACAGAAATCGGTGCTAGTCATGGATTGTCGCAATAGCGCCGACTACGAAAACTCACATTTGACCTACTTTTGTGCGTTTAATGTGCCCGAAGAGCTGATAACGCCAGGGTAAGTCACTAAGCCATGCTCTCAAGTATAGTAACCCCAAATATTTCTTACAACCAAACAGTATGTCAGCTGGCAAATTGCAAGCTCGATTGAGTAGCAAGGCCAAAGCATCGTGGGCTTCGCGCTCTGTCAAGGAATCGGTGGTGCTTATGGACTGGAACAGCAAGGATGCGCAGTCTGGCAGTGCTGTCATTGTCACCCTGCTGGATATACTGAAAAATGTGCGTATACAAAACCTGTCATTTCAATTTTTAGTGAACGTTTATTCTTGCATCAACAGTGGGATCCAGATGTAAACTATCGTTCACCCATACAAATTCTAAGCGGTGGCTACGAGTACTTTATAATGATGTACCCGACGCATTGCACCAATCCCAGCGTGCAAGCTCCACAGCAAAACAACAATGACATCGATGCGATTGACGACATCGAATATCCATCCATTAATGATATTACTATGAAAGAGGACGTTCTAAATAGTCGCGAAAACGACATGAACCTCAGGCCACGCCCCAGCATCAATCGAACCAACAAACCCGCCGCACTGCGCACCTACGAACCAAATATCCAGTCATTACAACTGCCATCTGAAAATCCCATATGTGTGCTCGAGCGAGATCAAATGTCGCTTCTGCATCGCGCAGGCCAGAACGATGTGCTTTTGGATAATGCTGCAAAGAAATGGAAGAACTTAGTTGAGGTCAAACAACTGCTCGCCGACGGTGAATCCCTAAGCACAAGCAATCAGGACCTGCTATATAATATACTTCAGCTGGAAACCAAAGCCGATGATTATGTAAGACTGGTTTATTAATCAATGTGTATAATAACTTATTTAATTAAATCACTTGTTAGAAAATGGAAAATTATCGCTTGCGCGATATGCTCGATCGTTTGAAGGACCGACCACCAGAAAAGCAGCTTCCCAATGATGCCGAAACGGCCAGACACATTGAATTAAAAATAAAGGAGCGCCAACTGCTCGACGATAAGCACGAGCGTGATCGTCTCGAACGCGAGAGTCAGTTGGCCATTGCACGCGAGGCCAAAAAACACTATAAGCCACCAGCCGAGGTGAGAACAACAACAGCAATAACGCCCGATGATGTTCCGCCAGAGAGTCCCAGCGACGAGCTTCTGCATAGTGAAGCCTATGATGAGAATATGAGACCTACGCGTCCCGTCTACGATCGCACCACAAAGCCGCTGAGCCGTGAAACGGACGTGGAAATGGCAGTGGCGAGAGTTCGAGATTTCTCGCCCGTTTTGGGTCAAAACGTGGTAAGTTGACATTTATTAAAAAATGCGAGCTTAAAAATAAATAGAACAGACAAACATATAACCAAATATTAAAACGGTAATAAAGTTCAAAAAGGTATTCATTTCTGTTTATGCAAAATACTACTATTGAATAATATACTTCTTGTTGTTCATTACTTTATTTCTTAAACTCCTGTGTTGACGTATTGTCGTGCTGTGTCAGTCGTGAGAAATCACAGCAGGCATTCATTCAACTACTATGTATAGTGGCAAGTGGTTGCACTGCAACTAAAAATAGATGAACAGAAATCAATAACTTAGGGTCGTCACGTTTCGCCAGCATAGGCTGCATTTTTCTTATTTGTTATTCAGTCGTACGCTGTCCAAAGCCAAAGCATGTTCAAACAAAAGCCGCAAACAATTTTCAAGTGGCTTAAAGTGATTACAGCATTTCGCACAAATGATTTGCGTTGCGGGCGTTAAAATTCAGCTGCCGCCAACATATAGCATTTGTAGCTCCATATTTCCGCTCAGACGAGTAATTGATCCACAAATTTATATTTGCACAAGGAAATGTAACGAATTTCGATGCAATATTCTTTTTCTTTTTTTGCAGGGACGTGGCCTAACTGGTTTAAAGAATTTAGGCAACACTTGCTACATGAACAGCATACTCCAGTGTCTGAGTAATACACCGCAATTAATGGAGTTTTGCATAACGAACAAATACCGCAGTCATATAAATCGCCGGAACAAAACCAACGGACAGGTCATTGAGGAAGTGGCCGCTCTTATCAAAGAGCTGTGGAATGGACAATACAAATGCGTTGCCAGTCGAGATTTGCGCGTAAGTAATAATCTGGCTAAAGAAAACTGCATTTATTTTAAATCATACAACTTTTTGTTATTCTAGTATGTTGTGGGGCAGTACCAGAAAATCTTTCGTGGCGTCGATCAACAGGATTCGCATGAGTTTCTAACCATACTCATGGACTGGCTGCATTCCGATTTGCAGACATGGCATGTGCCGCGTCAGCGCGACGTGATTAGTGCCTCGGAGAAGGCTTGGTTGGAGTTCACCAAGTCACAGGAGAGTCTCATATTGCATTTATTTTATGGCCAAATCAAGAGTACCGTTAAGTGTATTACCTGCAACAAGGAGTCGGCTACATACGAGTGCTTCTCGAATCTCAGCCTGGAGCTGCCGCCAAATGCAAATCTCTGCTCTCTTAAGCAGTGCATGGCTATGTACTTCAGTGGCGAGAAAATACATGGCTGGAACTGTCCCAATTGCAAAACGAAACGTGATGCAATCAAGAAATTGGACATTTCCAAACTGCCCCCAGTGCTGGTGGTGCATCTGAAACGGTAAGAAAAATACTATAGACGGCGAATATAGATTTATTTTTTATATTGATTTCTTGCTCATCTTTAATTTGCAGCTTTTATGCCGATACCTGTAATACGGGGTCCTATATTAAGAAGCAAAACTATTTGGAATTTCCACTGGATAATCTGGAAATGAAACCGTACATTGCACGTGCGGAATCACGTGCCGGTACGCCCAAGACCTACCAACTATATGCGGTGTCTAATCACTACGGCTCTATGGAGGGCGGACATTATACAGCGTTCTGCAAGAGCGCTAACAATGGGCGGTGGTATAAGTTTGACGATCAAATTGTTTCGCCGCTGGAAACGTCGAATGTTGTCTCAAGCGCCGCCTATATACTATTCTATACCTGGTTGCCGTCTATGCAGCTCCCATTATCATAGTCGCAATTCAACTAGTTTATTAGTTCTGCTTTTAGGTTGTTTTTCTAATGCTTTTATTTACCAAACTTCTGTTAAATTTTTTTGTTTTCCTTTTTTTTTTATTATTTTCATTAGAATTTTATTGCGAACTGTTGCCTATTTTAATTAATGCTTGTTTGTTGTTGTTCGATTTTGGACTAATGTATAGAATTTAAACACTCATTACCATTACCAGTTAAAATTTTGGTAAATAAATATATGTTTACTACCAAGTTAAAGAAAAAACTCAAACGGTATTGGATTTATGAAACAGTTTACAAGTGAGCGACATAATATAGTTTATTATATTTTCCACGCATATTTTTAAAAACCAAATAAATGAAATTAAATTTCCAATTGTTGTTGAATGGCCTTGCAATAAATTTTAAATAATGTAATTTAAGGCGCTTTTTTTTATTTTAAATGTTTTGTGGTTTGGGCTGCAATGAGAATTGCATTCGATGTGTTCAAAACGTTGCGCCCAATCGATAAATTGCACAAAATATCGATATTGATTTCTCAATCACAAGCGAAATTTGTCTTATATCGATGACGTAGTGACACATATCGCAACCATTTGCCAGCCCTGTAATCCACGTATTATAATTTTTTATTCCTTAAATCAGCGTTTTGTGCTATTAAAACACAATGTCTGGTGTTCAAAAAGTTTAATGTAAATATTTAAGCATAAAGTTAAAGTATAAGAGTGAAGGATAATTAAGCCAGGAACATGAATATACCTGAACACAGCCGTTTTGCGATCTACGCCATTGGCATCTTTTTCTCCTACTTTATGTATGGCATTGTCCAGGAGAAGCTAACTCGCGGCCGGTATGGAGATCAGGTACAGACCGATGGCAATGTAGGCGAGCGTTTCACGTTCACACTGGCTCTAGTCTGGGTGCAGTGCTTTTGCAATTATCTGTTTGCCAAAGGTAAACATTCAATTTATATCGCTTGTTGCCGGTTCCATAACGCCCACTTGTTTGCTTTAGGAATGTTGGCCGCAAAGCCACAGAAGGACGACACCACGCACACGGGCTACTATGCGGCTAGTTCGCTGACATATCTGTTGGCCATGGTCTCAACGAATATGGCGCTCCGTTGGGTGCCATATCCCACTGCTGTCGTAGGAAAGTCGGCCAAACCGATTCCAGTTATGATATTGGGCGTGTTGATTGGACGCAAATCTTACAGCTGGACGCGCTATGCCTGTGTCCTAACCATTGTGCTCGGTGTCATACTGTTCATGTTCAAGGAGAGCAAGGTGTCTAATTTGCCTGCGGAGACAACCGGATTGGGTGAACTGTTGCTCTTCATGAGCTTAACCATGGATGGTCTGACGGGTGCCGTGCAGGAGCGCATGCGTGCCGCCAGTGCACCTTCTGGTCAACAAATGATGCTGTCCATGAACTACTGGAGCACCTTGATGCTCGGCGTAGCCATGATTGTGACAGGTATGTAACTAACTGATAAATAATGCTGAGAGTTAATTATATTCGATTTCTGAACAGGTGAAGGCGTTGAGTTTATACAGTTTGCCTTGCGGCATTCGAATGTCTGGATACACATGTCAATGATTGCGTTTTGCGGTGCTTTGGGGCAGCTTTTTATCTTCCTGATGGTCGCTGGTTTTGGACCATTAGCCTGCTCGGTGGTCACTACCACTCGCAAGTTCTTTACCGTCCTCTGCTCGGTGCTGCTCTTTGGTAATGTTTTGATTGCCCGTCAATGGCTTGGCGCTGTTTTGGTATTTGCAGCACTATTTACGGACATGTTGTATGGCAATAAAAAGCAGGCTGCAACGAACAAGAAACCGCCCAGCGATGCCAAGCTGAAGGATGAGCAAAAGAAACTGATTTCATAGAATTTATATGTAAATATTTATAGCTTTAATGTTGTCTTAGAATCCAAGTCAACTATAGTTTACCTTTTGTCTGCGCTGTTCAACGTACAAAAGTGAATTGTCTGTAAGAATTTAGCGAACATTGCATTCCCATTCGATTTATTTGTTACTAAAATTATTTTCATCAAATGATTAAAGTGCTTTTATTCAAGAATTTCGAAAACACTGCAGCTATTGGCGCTGCCATTTCAGTAGTAGCTCGCAATCAGTGTTGCCATTTCCGCTTTTTTCCCGTCCGATCTGGCTATTTTCAAATCGCGATTGCGGAAAAATTTTTCAAATATTATATGGGAACATCAAAATATTGCTATTATCTGTATGAGACATTTGGTATCAGTGTGAATAAATTTATAGGCTAATCGCATTTTTTGCCTTTATTTTTTTGCCTTAAAAATTCCATCATCCCTGGTTAGCAAGTGGCCATCGATTCATTGTTAAGTGCCTATCGATATACCGCCACTAGTTATCTGTTTATTGAATCCGATAAAAGCCAAACTAGTTCGATAAAAAACTGTCAGACGGAGCGGTTTTACTGTAAATAACACTAACAGAATAAACAGGGGACTGCTCGATTCTGTTAGTCTTGCGCCGTTTCGGGTGCTGTGGATATTTGATGATGGCCGATTTTTTAAGTGTTTACGTTCAACGTTCGCGGCTCGAATATATTTACTATTGACGCCGTTGTTAAACTATAATTGTGCGCTTTACTTAACAAAATAGAATCCTTGAGTGGCAACGACGCGCGTGGCAGTGCACCCAAAAGGGATTAACGAGCGCACATAACAACCCACTAAAAACGAATGCAAATGTTATATATTAAAAAAAAAAAAAACAAAGCATGTAAAATTTGCTAATAAAGTGCTTAAAAGTGTTTAATATTTAAACAGCTGTGTTAAGTTTGTCACAATTTTTGTTTAAGACAAATTTAAAATATTTTCTTATTAGGTGAGTAGTAGTATTTTGTTGTTGCTGCCAGCTGTTTGTTTGTATGTAGTATGTGCGTTAAGGGTCGCCGCCTTGTGTGTGTGTGTGGGTGTGTTCGTGTGATTGTGTGTGTGAGTATAATTTTAGCAACAAACTGAATCGAAAGTGAGTGGCGGCACTTCGCGACCACCAGAGCAACCAACGTTATTTAAACAAATTCATTTTCTTTGTGACATGTTTGAGTGCTTCTTCTTCTAGCAGGATCTGAGAAACATGCTGCCAAAGCGTTTGACAGACACCCTCACAATACTGGGACACAGCCACCCGCACAAACACACACGCACACTATTACGCACGTGAGCGACAATTGCGCTCTTTTTCTCGCTCTTTCTTAATGCCAAAATGGTGGTGGTTACCGTTAACGTTTGCCGGTCGCTGCTGTTGTTGTTGTTTTTATTGTTATGAGTGACGCAAACTTTTTCTGTCGCTAAACTTGGTTTGTGCATTGCGTTATGTAAATTGTACAACATAAATATGACCATCAACTTATCTGCAAAGTATATATTCATAAATGAATACGATTGTTGTTGAACTGAATTATGCTCAGACACGACGTTCCACACGCTTTGCAGATAGCGCTACGAAAAATAAATCTCTACAAAAAGCTTTTGCTGGGGACAGCTTATCGCGCCACAATTAAATATGCAAATACGAATAAATATGAAAATTACAAAATACAAAACGAATAACACACTTTTGCGTTTAAGTATTGAAAGGTTTTCAACGCTGATAATTATGAACAAACAAAAATAAACAACAAAATATGTATATGGTAGAAAAAACCAATAATAAGCTACGACAATCGTTCAATTTTCTGTGCTTAATATCTGACATAGATAATTTTTTAATGTGCCTTTAAATTATACTAGCTTATAATAAAAGGCGTTCAATGTCTTCATTAAAAACTGATTTATGGATCGAACTTAATGAACAACAAGTTTTTAAAGTAAAAGTTTAGTAAAATTTTTCAAAATATTTATTATTATGTATTTCACAAGCTTTCCACCCGACAAGGTGAAAGTTTGACCAAATGTCTTATTGTTTCTAGTATTTCGATTTCCATATAAGTTTGTTGAACCTAAGCATTCAACAAGTTGCCTTCGTTCAGCATTGTAAGCATCCGTAAAAGTCTGAGATGACATTGGTTCCATTCCGTTTGAAGAGTTTTCCTTGAACCTGCGCAAGTGTTCAAGTTGTCGCCGTATGGCTATGGTTCAAGTGAGGCCAATTACTAGAAGATTATATTATCGAGCGACCCTCCAACTATTTATATACACAATTCTATTTCATATTTTCATTGTGCTTTGTGTGTGTGTGTGTGTGCCCAAATGTCTGCCTGCTGTTGTGTGTTGTGCATTTCACTTGTTGGGGTTTTCTCATTTTGTTTGACTCTCCGACTGTCATCTGCATTTAGCACCACCAACACCACCCCTCCCACCCCCCATTCTTTCGCAAGCAATTTTTAGATTTTTCTTTTGCCCACCCACACCAATGATGTCATCCGCGGGTCGGTCACATGTTTGGACTTACGCCCAAAGCGACGCAACTAAAGAAATCTAAGGAATACAAACAAATTTGCTTTGTCGAAATTATTTTGATTTTGTCGAAAATTACGCCAGCTTAATGCTATAATTTGCTTTAATAATTCTAATGTTGAGATCTGTGATTGATGGGATGTTTTAGATCATTTGCTGATTTTTATTTGTATTTATTTTGTAAAGTTTTAATTTTTCAAGAGCTCTTTAAAATTATCAAAATTCAATTACATAAATATTTGTTTTTTTTTTGTTTATTTTTGCTAATTTATTATAATATTTTTTACTCCAATAAACCTTAGTCTAAATATGTACATATTCTTACTCTATTGGTCCCAAATGGGCTCTCTAGAATTTAATTATATTGATAAATGGATCCTTTTCCGATTACTTTATATTTTTACATCTTAAATAGATGTGAAGCTAAATAAATATTTGTGAATAAAAGTTTAAGTAAATTTGACGCGTTTTCCAGCATGTAAAAGTATGCTTTAAAAACTACAATTAATAAATAAAATGATTTAAATATGTATTTCGACTTGTTTCCATTAAATTACAAGTTCAATCTTCCACTCAAACAATCGAAATATTTTCCATTTCGTTTATTTTATCTTATACTCTTTCATATTTCATCATTAACGCTGTCTGAAAGCTTTCAATGGGAATCTAAATTTTCTTTTCATCTTTTCTTTATGTTTTGCTCACGTGTTTTTTTTTTTTCTTTCTTTCTCTCTTATTTTGTGTGTGTTTTGGTTGCCAATTGCGACAAAATTGCGCATACGCCGCGTGAGAAACAGCTGTTGTTGTTATTATTGAAGCTTTTTTTTTATTT
Organism: Scaptomyza graminum; assembly: GCA_018901835.1. Classification (NCBI taxonomy): domain Eukaryota; kingdom Metazoa; phylum Arthropoda; class Insecta; order Diptera; family Drosophilidae; genus Scaptomyza; species Scaptomyza graminum. The sequence goes on from JAEIFL010000302.1 coordinate 2,326,071, forward strand.
CGACATTTTTCGTATGGCAGTGCAGGCGAAAATACAACAAAACAAAAGCAGCATCACAACCAAAACAACGTAACGGCATTTCTAACTCACTCTCTCACAACACCAACAACAACAACAAGGAAATTCGTGACGCTCTCTCGCTCGTTTTGTTTTTGTTTGGCTGGCTGACGCCGCAGCTTGCAACGGTTTACTTTTTGTGTTTTTATGAATTAAAATTGCAGGTGCGCTCACGCTTTGGCTCTCGCTCTCGCTCTCTCTCGCGCTAGCGCTCTCATTTCGAAGTGCATTTGCATTGTTTTTGTCTTTGCGCAAGTAAATGAACCCCAAGTATGGCACGCGTTTGCCTACACCTAATCTCACTCTTCCTCTGCCCATTTTGTCTGTCAGCTGCATTCTCTCACTCTCTCTCTTTTATTTTTCTTTTGCTCTCTGGCTGCCAATTAGTGGCCGAAGTTGCGAGATTTCGACTGCATTTTGCTTGTGACTCGTTTCGTTTCGTTTCGTTTCGCTTGGGCTTCGGTTTATTTTGGTGCTGCATTCTTTTTGGCCGCATTTTCGGCTGATGTTGTTGTTGTTACTGTTTGCTGTTTGGTTTTTGGTCATGCCAATTATAGTGTATTTTCCCCATGGGCAGCTGCTCAGTTGCATAAAACAAAAAGAAATTACAAATTTCAAATTCCGCAGCGACTGCCTCAAACCAAATCCAACATAAAAAACATTTTGTTTCTTTTTATTTTCGTGTCAAACAATAAAAATCAATAAAGATACTACAATTAATAAGTGTAAAACAAAAAGAGAACGTCAAATCTATTTTATATATATTTATGTGCTCAATTAAGTTGTTTGTGTGTGCGTGTTATGCAAACGTTTCGAATTGAAATAAAAGCAACAACAACAAAAAACAATAATAAAACGAATTCGAATTCGATTTGAATTTGAAGAATAAAATTAAAAACAGCAACAAAAAAAGCAGCGTCAACAGAAACATAAAAAAAAACATCGCCAAAGAGCGCGCAAAAAGGTGGCGAAAAGTGATTAAAAAGTAAAACGAAACTAAATATTATTGAATTATTTGCCAAAATTGTTGCTACAATTTTAAAAAACCGCTAAAAGAAACTTTGTTTCTGAAAAGTGAAAGAACTAATAATATTTTATGGTTTATTTTAAACTTAATATCAAATCGACGATTTCTATTTATATTATTAAAGTGTATTTGTTAATTGAATGTAAAGATATTATTTAAATATTCAATCTACTTCGTTTGGAAAATATAATCTAATATTCAATCCCATCAATCAATTATTTGAAATAAACTTTCCACAACAAAACTGTCAGTGCATCAATCATTTTAGTACCGTAAACAAAACCAAAAAACATCCCTTGCTGATTCACAGAGTTTAATATAAAAATAGCAAAGAAAAACTTTGCATTAAACATCAAATATTTCGCAACTTCCGTGTCAACAAAAAATATCACACACAAAATAAGAAGAAGAACTTTGTATGGTAGAATTAATAAACAAATTCGTTTTGCGTGACGCAGTTGAAATATTTTGTGTAAATTAAAACAAATATAATTGCTTAATTGAAATGGCCACAAAGTTTCAATTGTATGAACAATATCAAAGCGAAGTTAATTTATGACAATTTAGAAAAGAATGTTTTTCCTTTTTTTGAACGCGCACAGCCAAATACCCTTTAAGTTAGTGTGATTAGTAAATAATAATATTTATAAATTATTATCTATTCGCCATATTGCCATAGCTGGAATACCCTACAAAGTGCACGAAAAATAAAATATTGATACTTATGTACAGATCACTCATACGCCGCATTGTCGGCCGGCATTCGCTGCCACTCACCCTCTCTTGCCGCTCTTTGTGCTGCGCTTTTGAGCCAAACATTTAGAATTGCAGTTTTTAAGTAAGTCGGCAACACTGGCTGTTGCTGGCAAATTGGAGCATACTTACTGGCGCCAAGCATATTATACTCGGATTGCCTTCGACTACCAACCCACCCCGCCCCACCCACTTCTTTGGTCAGCTTTGCACGAAAACTGAAGTTGACCTATCGATTTTAGCTTGTACAGTGTGCATCCCTTTTATGATTATTTGCAAAAATCATTACTTCCAAGTAATAATGATTTGATGGATAAAAAATCATCTTTTAAGATCTAGTTAAATATAAGAACATTTAATAAATGTTCAAAAATATCTACAGTTCTTTGAACGCTGGAACCACTGTACCCCAGTCGAGTTCACCTCACACTCTCATTCTCCCTCTCTCTTTCTCTTCTTCTCTTGCAGCGCAGTTTTAAAGCAGTGAGCTTTTGAATAGCAAAATGCACAGTGGCGCTGGTGGAGCAGCGGCGGGGGGCAGCGGCTATGAGGAGGTGACTGCTGCTCGTCGGGGCCGCTTTCGCGTCACATCGTCGCAGCCGGCGGGTCCGCCTGAGACGACGCTGGGACGTTTTCGCCTTATGCCCACATGTAAGTGTGGCGCCAGGCGCCATCTAATTAGCTCCATTCCCCATGTTTACTTTTGTTTTTGTTGCAGCTAATTATGGTGCCATTTCGCCGATTTTACAACGTGGCAGATTTGCCGTTATCCCCGAGGAGCCACAGGCGGGCTCCCCTGCAATTAGCACCCCGCCGCCCGGTGGCCAAGCGGGCAAACGTTCCCCCTCACCGGAATGGGACTTTGACATTGAGCAGGTGAGTTCTATATTAATCTCAACTTTTCACAAAATATATATGTCGTCATGCCAGACTGTTAGAGAAGGGGTCGGGGTTTGTGCTGTCGTCAGTGCAATGCGCCATTTTTATTGATTTCACTGCGGCCAACGAAAGTTTTCCACGGAGTTTGTTTGGTTTTTTTTTTTTTTTGCGTGCGACTCTACGGTGTGCCAACAACAAAGTGTGAAAAGAAGTATTACTTTCTTACAGCTGCGCAAGATGGACGTTGTGAAAACATTTTAAAGTTTATAACCCAAGTTACGTATCAATAATTTGTTCCAAAGAATTAAAATAAAGCAGTAAAATTATTCATACATTGTTTAAATTTGGCGCCATCGTTTGCGTATCAATTGTAAGCTGACTGCTATGTCACGTACAAGCAGCTATGCACGCTAACGCTAACGCGGCAGCTTCGCGAACTATCTCGGGTGGCTATTTTTGCCTGCGACCCCTAGCGGCAGCTTCGCGAACTATCTCGGGTGGCTATTGCTATTTTGCTGAGCCTGAAGCGCTGCCAGATGGCAACTTTGTTTAACGGAGTCATTGTACGTTCAGACCACAACTATAAAACAAAATGCGTGTTTGTTCTGCTCTCTCGCTAACATTATGAAAGAATTTAACTGATATTTGATTGAAAAAATATAAACTTGTCCATTCCATATAATTGCAAATAATTATTACATGTTTTAAATGATTTATTGTCGAACTTACTTTCTTGCTGCATGCGATCAGTTCTGGCAAATTATGTTGGTATTTTATGACATTTCCTCGGTGCGGTATTCTGCAGCTTAACACAACTGGTCACATTGCGCACAAAAACAATTTAGTACCAATAAATTTTTTGTCGTGTTGAGTTGTTTAGTTTCTTGTTTGTCGTCGTGTTTTGTCACAAAACGTTAAAACGTTTTTTATCGCACCCGTCGCACCCCCTTCCCAGCGTACTGGCATTAGCAGCAACAAGTTAAATGTAGTGCAAATGCAGCACATTGTTGGCTGAAATTGTGCGTAAATAGTAATTAATTTGTGGCGGCAGAAGGCAACGCGCGCGCGCCAACGCTTCGTGCAAGTGTGTATGTGTGTATGTGTGTGTGTGTGTGTTTGTTTGTATGTTTACCTGTTGCGCCTTTTTGGCAAGCAACAAAAAAGTGTTTGTCAAATACAACGACGAAAAATTCCAATTAGTTTGTGTTTTTGTGTAATTATTGTACGATAAGCTGCATACAAAGCTTTTAGTTGTTGTTGTGCACAACTGCGGCAGCGGCGACGCCGTCGTTCGACTGCGCAAAGAAATTTCTTACAAAAAAACAAAAGCCAACCGCTCCAACAACAACCGTAACAACGACAGTCACAAGTACTTGCAGCTACTTCGTTTGGGCGTAATGCGCAGAACACTTTGTTAATTAATCACATAAAAATAAAGAACAAAAAACACCAAAAAAAAATAGAGAAAAAATCAATAAGAGCGGCATCAGCTGCAGAGCTGATCAGCTGTTATACTCACGCACACAGCAACAACAAAAAAACAAAAGCTAATGGAAATTTCCCACAGCAGCGAGTCGTCTCTCTTATAATACAATTGCAATAAGTTATTATTTTGTGACTGTCATGCAGGCAGGCAGGCACGCAGCAGTAACAGGCACGTTTCCTCTCTGCTGGGTGGTCGCTCTCAATTTTGCACGCTCATTGTATTTGTATTTGCGGGGCTTGCTGATCAGTTTCTGATGCGTGTTCCAAATGAAGAGTCCAAAGTGGAAGTGCGCGCGCGTCTGCATATAATTGATTGAAGCTGTTGTTCTTGTTGTTGTTGTCACTGTTGTTTAATGCGTGTGTGATTTATTTGCTTGTTCAACCAAAATGGCTGATAATAACCAAAGAGCAGCAAACAACTAGTGAAATTACTAAAAATGTTTTGTGTTTTTAAAAATTAATCTAATCAGACGTCAACGCCTTAAGTGTTGCAAAATAAGAGGAAAAACAAACTCAAAAACAAAACCAAACACAATAATTTAATTATAATCTTTATATTACGGCTCAGCAAAAGTTCAACAACAAATTCTGATTCTCATTTCAGTGCAATCTCAAATTGTTTAAACAAATCAAGCTAACAAACCCACATTGTTTTAAAGTGTATACCCTGAGTGTGTGTGTGTGTTTTTTTTAAAAGAAAAGTTTTTTTAAACGCCAATAAAATTAATAATTCAACATTTCCAGTTTGTGATTAAAGTCAGGTTTGTTTCACCTTCTTTTTATTATTATTTGTCAATTGATTTATATTTATGCCTTACTTTCGTTGTGTTGATATGAGAATGCGCCTTTATTTTTTCTTACCCTTTTTTCAGTTCATAAATCTTAAAAAAAAAGTATGAGCGTTGAGCAGGGTTGGGATTTTTTGTTGCTAGCAAAGATTATTTATTTTTGCTTTGGGTCTTTAGGTAGAGACTAAATTTGCTTATTTATTTTTCTTGTCTTATCGAATTCTCGTTTAAATTTTTATTTGTCCTCCATTGAAGCTACATTTGTTTCCCCATCTCCATTCTAATCAAATTTCGCAACTTGCTTTGAGCTTTGTTCACTTTTAACTACAGCGACTTCTGAATTACGTTCAGTTTGTTGACTTGCAGTTCTCAAAATCTCAACAAAAAACAACAACAACTTTTTTAGTATTTAAATGGGCTGTGGTTAGTACGAAATGTTTACATTAGGCGGGCACGAATTGTGTGTGTGAGCCAATTACTGTTAAATGGGAAAATCATAATGTATGTATGTATGTGTTTTTGTATACTTATATATACATATATCTCAGTCACATGTTTGTTTAAAAAAAAACACAGACCTACACGAACTGCCAATTTGGTTAGATATGTTGATCCCGAGTACTCGCTAAAAGGCCCTCAGAAATAATATTTTATTTATATTCGTTGTTTTTCTTCAACGTTATGTTTACCAATTAGTAGGCCATAAATAACAAGGAACCCGTTAAAAACGTACAATCCGAAAATTGTTGGTTACCTTTTAAAATATTTCATTGAATATTTACACAAATTAAACTTTAACTCAAACTGTATTTATTCATATACCATTTTCACTTGGCACCATTTTTAAACGAAAATTGTATTTTTAGCTACCGGTAATTACAGTGTAATTACGTCATATTTGATGACCCTTTCTTAGGCCTTTTTGATGTTTGTTTGACTTCTTCGTTTGTTGGCTTTTAACGGTCTCTGAAAGTTGAATGAACCTCCGTTTGAAATATTTGACTTACCTCGTAAATAAATATTTCTGCTGTAAATATTTTCTCATCTTTATTTCTGTTTGTTCTCTTGCGTCACAAGATGAGGCAAAGCATATTCTCAACTAATTCATATGTTGTTGGGCATTTTCAGCTTTCAGCTAAGCCTTTGTGGTATGAAATCCAATTAAACCAAATTTTCGAGCATTGCCAACCAAAAGTGTACAGCATTACCAACACTACTCTCCGCCAAGCCTTGCCATATCAAACCATCGATGATTTTAATATTAATTTCTAAATATTAACATTATTATCCAAAGAAATACATATTTTAAATTGAATTTTAGACGGTTATCGTCATCTGATTCCACAGTGAACTGTTCATGTTCTCCAAACTTTTCATCTTGCCATTTAAAATACTTAGCTGAGCGTAGATACTATCAAATTTCTGCTCCAAATGCTGCACCACAGCCTTCAGCTCCTGACGCAATTTCTCCACCTCGGAGGGATCGTTGGGCTGCGTGTACTCCATGCTGGCCGCTGAGACGGAGGCTGATGCGTCCGAATTGGACTCTTGTTGTAGCTGCTCCGTCTCGTAGAGGCGATACATGCAGGCAATACCGTTGATATAACTACCCGGAAAGTCAGCATCGAATCTATCCGAAGTGTAGGTAATACCGTGCTCTAATATAAGCATATCCATAACTGTTTTCAGATTAAAACAGTTCCAGTAATTTGCATGAATGTAAAAGTGCGTGAGTTGCGACAAATAGCGAAAGTCCTGTGTATCGTGGAATTTGTAGAAGGTTGGGTATATATAGTAGTATTTAATCAATAAAGATGCTTACTTGTGGATCGATATCGCTGATCTTATTATTCGATACTTTGAGTTTACGCAAACTGGGCATATCACTTAATAATTGCCGTGGCAGCTGCATTAATCCTGTGTTGCTCAAGTCGAGACGTTCTAGTTGCGGCTTTTGCCAATCGTTGGGCAGCTCGCCAAGTTCTGGATTGTTGGCCACATCCAGATGGCGCAGGCGTGGCACTCGCGACAGCGTTGCCAGCTGTCCCAACGAATTGTTGCGCAACACCAAATCCTCCAAAGCCTCCGAGGCTGAGAAATATAGCTCCTGTACGCGATTGTCGGCCAAATCCACATTCGACACGGCACCAAAGAGATTCACGCGAGTTAACGAACAATTGCGGGCATGCAAGTGACCCGCATTGATATTCAGAACGAGCATCTCTAACGGCTGATTGTTAGAAACATCCAGCTGCAAAATATGTGGCGCCGAGCTAAATGCATATTCCGCCAGGTGTTGCAGTTGATTTCCGTGCAAGATGACAGTTTGCAGGTGTTTGTTTTGTGCCAGCAGCTCGTTGCTAATAATGCGCAAGCGATTGCCAGAAATGATAAGTGTATGCAGTGATGCCAGATCATCAAAAATATGTGCTGGCAACTCCTCCAACTGATTATTACTCAAATCGAGATGGATAAGACGTCGCAAACCCTTGAATGCTTCCGGATGCAGGTTGCTCAGTTTGTTGTCGCTAAAAAACAGAAACTCCAGTTCATTGGCATAGCCAAAGCTCCGTTCGGCCACCTCAGCGATGTCGTTGTCAGACAGCAGCAATATTTTCAATCTGTTTGCAGCGAGAAAACATTCCCAACTAACGTGCTGCATACCACAGTCTCTCATGTCCAGTTCACTTAGCTTTGGCAGCTCGTAGAACAAGTGTAACGGAAAATTAATGAACGTCGAATTTTCCATAATCAGTGTGCCCAACGGCTGTTCATCGCCCAGCTCATAGGTGACGCCGTCTGGCGCTATGCGCACCTGTGTGGGCAGCTCAAAGAAAGCAACTTCCTCGATCTCATCGAATCTAAAGCCATTGCAGCGAGCCGTTCCCCGCTTTAGTTCACAATTATTCTGCAGGCTTTCAATATTCACCAGTCGCTTGTTGTTGCCAGAATTTTGTTCAGTTGAGGATGCAGTTGTTGCTTCGGTCTCTGTTTCAACTTCCGTCTGCTCGTCGTCGTTTCTACCTTGGACTGTTGCCACTGCGAGCAGCATACAGATGAGCGCTGCAACTTGAACTCGAACGGGGGCTCTCATGGCGTATGCGTGTTTCAAGCTACGCGATTCACTGGCAACTAAAAATGCGATCATCGTCGATAAGCAGCGGACGGCACAGAAGCTTCACATGCCAGCGGTTAATTTTTTATATTTTTTGTTCATCAGTTCTATATAATCATTTGTTCTATTCATGGTGTTTTGATTTTGCAAAAAGTAAAAATAAAATACAGTACGTTTATATATAGAAAATTGCTAGAATAATAAATCGAATACAAAGTGGACGAGTCACATTTTTCATACACTTTAATGTTAATTTGAAGTACAATTTATGAATAATATCATAAATTACATTAGATTTATCATAAATCCTATACATATTAAATAAATACCAAAACTCAATTTACTGTATGATAGCCGAAATATTATAATTTCTATCTTCTCATGATCATAAATTAACGACACAAACTTTATGACACATTTGATGTGCCCGCTCGAATCTACTCATAGAAGCTATATAATCTAATTTTTTTCTCTCCTTTTGTTGTCATCATTTTGACATATGTATATGTATATAATAATTTTGTGATATTTTGTATTGTTGCTGGTTTTTGCCAGCTTATTGAAGCCGCACTTCCGCGCTTCCCAACTCGAAATACCTTTAATGTCGGCTATTTATATAATTCTAATGAAATATTTGCACAGATTGTGTCGCTTTTTTTTCATATACCCTTCCCACTTATTGCCCGCTCTACGCAGTTTTCCTATCGCTTAGTCAGCTTTCCATATGGAAACCGCGCATCGTGAAAACTGCCGAAGCACTAGTTCAACTCAACCTGTGCACACCGATGATTACGAGCTATATAGCTTTACCTTTCATAATGCGCAACGCTTTGCTGCTTATCAGAGTCACGGTTGTACAAATGTATGTCTTAAGTATAGAAGTGTGTACTCGGATGTGTTTGCCTTGCACTTTCTGGCAAAAACAAATAATTTTTTAGCTGATAAGAAATACTTGAGCAGACAGCGGGACGATCGGGATTCACGGTTCTGAATAAGGTGTGGAAAATATTTTGAAAGGAAAGACATTATAAAGTTAGAACTTTAAAGATCTAAATAAACCATATAGTACATTGAAGATTTTACAAAAAATAAGAACGTTTAAGTATAGGATATTCTTAAGTCAAGCATGCTTTAAATAGCTAATATAATTATTTATTTTCATGCAATTTTATAAATATTTACTACTAATTAAATGAAATAATGCGGTAAATTTAAGTGTGACGCGTTTTTACGATTATTTGAATAAAAAATTTTCAGTATGGTGTTATAAATTAGATTTTGCATTTTTAAAGGGATTACGACAAATTTTTAAAATATTCATCTGTTTTTAAAAAAAATTATTTCAAAAAATCAATGTTTATAGATAGTTTCAAGCCCTTTATATTATTTATTAGCTCAATAAAAAGAACTTAATGTTTATTAAAGCTTATGTTTATAAACCATTTTGGATTTGATTTATAGAGCATTTCGCAAACGTCTTCATAAACAAGAAATGCACAAAAATAATTTCACGCCTTGTTTTGCCTCCGTAAATATTGTTTGTGTAATTTCGATATATGTATATATATATATGGAATATGGAATTTAGGTTTGTATATTGTTTGGCATGTGTTCAAAAAAATTATGAACAACAGTTGGCCAAATCGAAAGCGTCTTCTGTTCTTACAGCCGCCCAAATGTTTCTGCACATTTAGAATTACTTTTTTTTTCGGCCTACAGGTGCGAAATTCGGCATTCATATAGAACATTCAAATTTATCCATCATGAAGAATTTTTATTTGCAACAACAGAAAGAAATATCAGAATTGACATGGCAAATTAATAATTATAGTATATTATAATTTCTAGCCAAGAAGTAAAACAAAAAATCAAAATCATAATCAAATAAATAGGCATTAAAATGGCTTTGTTAAACGTGTTGGACCTGCTTTCCAGTCACTTAATTTGCGTTGCTTAACAGAAGATTATACAAAACAAATGCAAAGTAAAGCACAATTAATTTATATGCAAACAATTTATAATTTGTGGCCCGGACCGGCATCTATTTAAGTTTTCGGCAACAGTTTCCTGGCCGATACGATAAGCATATTCAAACAAATAATAAATGCAGTATTAAATAAAAACAAGCCGAAAGGGTAATTGGGAGAAACGGAATGATATAAATTGCCTTATTTGTTTTAGTCAAACGTAATTATCAATCGATATAATAACGGTCAATTACTAATTAGAATTGCTGATAAACACATACGCTGACTTATGGATGTACATTTGTCTGAATAAGATATAAATAAAGTAAGCAATGCGTTTTGTTTTTCTGTTTTGTTGCTGTTGTCCGACAATTGGAATGGCATGACTTCGTTTAGCGATAAATTTGTGCTATGTATTTCGTATTTTGTATTTTGTCGTCGGTTTTTCAATTCAATTTGCCGCCAATTACTTTGCATACCAGCACAACAATCCATTTACATTATAAGCCGGGACTTTGTGCCCGAGTCTTCCCAGTGAAAATTTGTTTGTTGTGTTTAATTTAAATCAAATTTCGCTCAATAGTTGTGCTGTGCAAACAAATGCGTATAAATTCTGATGAAATAATAATACTTACTTCAATACATGTATTTGTATTGTGTTCTTTATATTGTAGTGTTCTTCGCTTTGAAGCACAACAAATGCTCTGTGACATTTTATGGCGCCTTCATTTATGGCAGACTTTTTTTTATTGCCCCGAGTCGCTAAGTTTATCATCATGTGCAAAAATGTGTGACAAAATCTAATTTAACTATGAATATGAAGGGCACAAAAACAATGCAGGCAAATTCAATAAGGGTATACCCATTATTGTTTTACTATATGTAGAGGTTTGTTTTATATATGGTTAAGCTTAAGTGTTTAACGTTTTATTGTTGGAGATAGCTTTGACTTAAGAATAAAATTATATAGTTATCATTGACTTTGAGTCTGGAAATGAGTATTATGAAACTCGCAAGCTTGCAATGGGCAGATCCTTTACATAATCCCCATATCTGCGAGGCTTATCAGTACACTAGTAGTAGTAGTAGTAGCCATGCTGACCACTGAACTTGGCCCACATAAAACATGACGTATGAGAGCGGCATTAAAGCGCCCTGCCCACACACTTAAAAATATATATGTACTCATAACTAACAGCTGATATACGAGTTGCCATAAACTAAAGAAACGATAAAACTCAATTTTATATTGCTTGCATGCTCTCCGAGAACTGTGTTCGGCACGTGCTTATCGCTGATTGCTGTGCCAAAAATATTGTAGTATTGTATAGAATATTCATAGTGCATACATACATTTAGTTATTTATTAGCTAGTTTGTGTGTTTTATTTTTTCAAAAAAGGCTGTCGTTTTTTTCGCTTACTTTGTGTGACATAAGTTGACCGGTAAAGGCAGTCATTAAATCAAGACTAAAATACATATGTTATTTAATGATCTGATACTAAAAGTTAGCTGCTGTTACTATTAATTAAAAATGTTTCAGCTGTGCTGCAAAATTATTGATTTTGGTATGGAAAGTTTTTGTAAAAAGTATTACTTTTTTTTCCATTTGTCAAAAGCATCTTTCGTTCTACACTAGAAAAAAACAAGTGGTTCCATTTATACCGAATTATGAACATTTTATTAGGAACGTTATTTAAGAACGTGTTTTTTTCTGAGTGTATGTGTAGCAATCTAATTTAAAAGTGGTCAAGCCCACTTTTTGCCTAGCTGGCATACCAGTTTTTGACTAGGATTGTTTTGATAATCGTTGTTTGTTTGTCTCTGATAGAACGCCGATTGTCTCGAGTTTAAAAAGGCTGTTCAAAGCATTAACACTTTTTAGTTGCGGAAGTTTAAGTCAAGCGTAGAGATGTCAACATTATTCCATCTATATATATTTTTGTGGTTGATGCTTAACAGCAGTGACGCGAGTCCCAAGCAAGTGTCGGTTAAAAGCCTCAAATGTAATAAGAATCTTTGCGAGAATTTAAATTATCCACTCGAATCGGAAGTTGCATATTTCACCAAAGAAGTTACACAAAAGTTGAATAATCATACAGAACTAGTGCTGAGTAATGCGCATTTAGCACATTTGCCATTAAATGTGTTTAATGCATTGGAACAACTATTAAAATTTGAAGTGCATTCCTGTCAAGTGAAACACGTGGCCCCTGAGTGTTTTGAAGGCGCCGCAAAGCTTAAGATATTGCAGTTGGCTGGAAATTTAATAGCAACTATTACTGCCGAAACGTTTGCACTTGCCACAGAGCTAGAAATATTGGATTTAGCCGATAATAAACTGAAACAGCTGCCAGTTAAAGCTTTTGCTAGTCTGTCAAAACTCCAGAAACTTCATTTAGACTTTAACCAACTGTCGGAACTGCCTGCACAACTGTTTGGTAATCAGCACGAGCTGCAACAGTTGTCAGCACGTGGCAATCGTTTGAAACACATTGCAATTAATGCCCTTCCCGCTGTGCAACGTCTTATAATCTCTGACAATCCTCAGTTGCACAAACTTCATCTAGCTGGCAACGTTCGCGATCTTTTGGCGGACAATTGTCTTTTGCAAAGTCTTGAATTTGATCAACCTGAGATGGTGCAACAACTACTGCTCAGCAATTCTAAGCTACAAAATCTTAATTTTCTGGTTAATGCCAGCAATCTTCTTGACTTGGATTTAACGGGGCTAAACAAGCTGCCAGCTATGCCACAACCTTGGCCCGCCCAACAATTGGAACGACTGAGCTTATCCTACACAAACTCCACAGATTGGCCGGATAAAATGTTAACCCAATTGCCAGAACTTAAAGTGTTGGATATATGGCATGATCAGCAGCGAGAGATTTACATTAAAGAAAATTTTGATCAGCCTGATACGAGTCACGTTGAAGACAATAACCTTGGACTATGTGCACAATTGGAATTATTCTTGGGTAACTCAATGATGCCGAAGCATATAAGCATATTTGATAGTGATGTTGACAACTCTGAAGAGTATGCCATGGAGTGTCCTGGCGTTGAGTTCGAGGAACCAGAGGAGCTGCTTTGGTTCGAAGATGATTCTGATAGCTTAAAATAGCATTTACCTGTCCATTTATGTTGTTAATAAACTTAGCTTGAGTCTTTCTGAACTGAACTGGTCAAAAGTTGTATTTTTAAGGTTTACTTTGCCTGAGATATCTCCAACAGATAATAGCATATCGCTCACTAAAAATATATCTTCAATAGATGATCATGATCATTGAGGCTTTAAATAAATCACATAATATACGAGTACGAGTACAGTTACTAACAAACGATTGTTGCAGATTATTGTTATTATTATTATAGCTATTGGTGTCATGTGAGCGCAAAGCTCTTGTCATTCATCTCTTGTCTGGGCTTTAAGTGATCAGCGATCATTCGCAACGCTTGTCAAGTGCATCGATCTAGGCCTAAACCAGTTTGACAACTCAACTGAACAGCTGATGGGGCTTTGCCGCATTTAGTTGGCCACTTTATTAGCGCGTGCTCAATGGACTACATGTGCCTTTTTTTGTTTCTATAATCTACACAATAAACTTTACAACAACAATAATAAAGATAATGCGAATCATTTAGAAGCGCTCCCGAGTCTCCACTTTCACATTGGACAGATCTACACCAGGTATGGGCACATTAGGTGGTGCTGTGGATTGTTGCATCTGATGCTGTTGCTTTCCATTTGGCGGCACATTGTCCACCTTGTTCGTCTCCTTGATGATCTTTGGCGGAATAGTGATGTCCAGACTGTCCGTTTTCTGATAGAACAAATAGCCAGCCGACATTAGACCGACCAAAGCGAGTGTGATCAGCATCCAACGCAGGCCGGCATTAATTTTGAGACCACTTTTTGTTAAAAGAAAAGTTTCGTTATTTGCAATTGTAAATCCCATTTGTTATATGCTTAAGCACTTACAGAAAGAGCGTATATTTAACCATATTGGTATACGTTTTGTTCAGCTGCACACCTTCCTCTACCCAGAACATGGGCATTATAAGCTTTCTCTGATGCTTTAAGACCTCAATGCCTTCCACTGGCTCCATGTCCAAATTGAACTGCAATCGCTTGGCCGCCCGAAAAGGTGTGCCTGACATCTGAAAGCAAGGTTAAACGTTTCTTTAAATCTTTATCTCTAAATCTTTTCGTAACATACCAGTTCAAAGTCAATTAAAATTGCATGATGCTTCTCCTGCGGATCCAAGCCATCGACATCTTGCACTAACTTTGGATCGCCATGGTAGAAATGCGGCATGGACGCCATCAAAGGAGCGCCCACACAAGGCGCCATATTCATGGTACCCTTGGGCGGGCATGTATCCAAATCCTCGGGATCATCACAGAAACAATGCAGTTTCTCATCACTACGAATATCACCTAAATCTAGTGTATATCTTAGTGCAGGCATACCGTGATATGTGGTTTTGTGTTGATAAACAGCGCCCAGGGAACGACAAATGTCTGGTGTAAAAGCCCAAAGACCTGCATCACGTTTAAGACCAGGCGCAAAGACTGTGGAATCAGTGCCAACAAATCGATTGCACTCATCACCCGGCCACATATCCAACTCCGGTTCATCGCCAAACTTGACAACCATGCCAAGTTTCTTGTTGTTCTTAACGCCGCGACAGACGGTAAAGCGACCAGCGTCCGAGTGATTGCCCTAGGGGATAGATATGCTAAAGACATGCATTACTTATCACTCTTTGTTTACTGCTTACCTGACCCATAAACGAGAACAGAAAGTGCGTCTGATTGACCTGTTTGGTTTGTTTCACCTCGCCGGTATAAAAGACCGTACACAGAGCCTTGGCAGCGAACTCCTCCGACGAGCAATCAACATTGATTCCACGAAAAAATATATCCATAAATTTGCCGGTCAGAAATGGCTTGGCGTCCGGAAAGACAAGTGACAGTGCCTTGACAATTAGCTCCATCATTGCCGCTCGTTCACGTTGAACGTTGATGCCAATTGTCTGTCAAATTCAAATAACAATAGTTATAGAACACATGAAACTCCCAGAGCTAAGTAGTTCGATCAACGACTTTATGACAAATAGCAAACAAATTACAACTCATTGAGTGAAAAAAAATCACATCAGAAGTATTGACTCGCATCGGAACATATGAAAAGTTTATTTTTTAAATTTGTTGTCTGGAAATTATTTTTTTTCTTCAGCAAACTGCTGTCTATTTGATTTGATCACTACGATAGGATAATTTTGACATTGCTGGGAAATGTAAGTTAAGTGATTTGCATAATTTACAAGGCTTTTGTAGTGGAACAATAGATTGCTGGCTCTTATTAAGTCGTTTTTTTTTACGTATCTCTATTGTCATTGCGTTAGTATTGGAACTATGTACTTATGTAAACGGTACTATGCCCAAGTACGCTTTAAGTTCTGAATAAGAATTTATTAAGGGCTTTAAAAATTTAAATTGCATATTTTTAGACTCTCAATTTCGAACACATCACATTACTTTTATACCTGTAACAATGGGTGAGGTATGGTAATCAATTCCTCTCCCGTTAGTGGACTCGACGCTTCTTCGTTGAAGAAGAATGTATTGCGCATGTTGTAAGAAACCGTATCCTCAACGACATCGTCCACGAAATCATATTTATCCTTCCACTCACTATGAAAACAGATGAAACTTTTTCAACAACACTTTTAAATATTATATACTTATATTTAACGCACTCGAAAACAAAAGGTCCGATCTCTTTGACGCGTGGTTTACCGCCCTGGGCTACCTCGTCGGGGTTGGTCACATTGAAAACGTAGATGTAGAAATGCAGGGGAAAAGGCGTGGCACTCCAAAGATCACGTATATCCGTGCCTGGTTTGAGCGTGACTTGCTGTAAATACGCAAAACAGCTCAGTTTTTTTCTTAACTGATTTACTGATTACACCTAAGCGCGCACCTTTGATATCATAAATTTCAAGATTTGTGGAAATATAACCCAGCCGAATATAATGGCAAAGATTAAAGTGCCACCGGATGCTGCCAGTATTTTCGTGCGATGCACTTGCATCTTGCAGCTCGATTATTTTCAAGATTTTTAAGGTACTAAGTTTTAATATTAATTAGGTTTTTTTTCCTTTATCGCTTATTGCGATGCTAAACCGTTCACCGTTGCCGCACTATTGAGAACTGAAATGAATCGGGCCCCAAACGTCCGGTTGTGTTCTGAAGTTTTCTGATTCAAAAAGTGGCTTACGTGCGAATTTCGCTCTCAACGCATATGGCAACTGTCGTTATAAGCTGTGCTGTGCCTCCCCCTAGAAGCCGCCCATTCAATTATATTTATATGTTTTGGCACTGGTAAATACAATTGAAGAAAAAACAGTTATCATATGAACACATTTGTGAGAATATTACAAGCTGCAAACCCTACAATAGTATGTCTACATTACTCTACAATAATCGGTATGGAAATTGCATTAAGTATATGAAATCGATAATAGTTTCATTTGTATGATGCATTACAGTTCGTAAACAATACGACGTGCGGCTTTTTTATAAGATCGTTTTGTTTTCGAGTTATTTTAGCAAATGGTAAAAGTATTATTGCTTTGAATTCGTAAAGAATCTTCCAAATGGAATTGTGAAACACTTTTACTAAAGAGTTTTGACAAACAGAAGAGGTTCATTACTTGAATAATTAAAAATCAAACATTAACTTCTTTCAGATTACAATATACCTGTATTATTGGAGCTTAACGATTGTATTCAAATCCAAACTTTAATTTTAAAACGTTTTCGCTGAACTTACAGGGCATCTTCTAGTCGCTTAATATCTACACTTAAGTTTTGTCAATCGAATCTTTATTACATGGCGCCAACACCTCGAATCTGTAATACTCTTATCTCATATTTCAAAAAACTTGACCAGCTCAACTGGTTCAACAGTCACTCTTGCCAAACAATCAAATTAAATCTGCTTAGCGAAGCAAAATAACAGATATTAGCAGATGATCTAGCGTTAAAAATAAAAACAAACCAGTTGAATGAACTGCGCATCAAATTATAAAAACGAGTATCAATAAAGTCGAAACGATTTGCAATTTGGGCAACGACAGTTATAATAACGATAACGACAACTACAGCTGACCAAAAGTGGCAGCTTTGAGGGCTATAATCGAGTTTCATTCGTGCGTAACGCTCGCTATTATTATATTACTTAAATAGATACATATAAATTAACATAGTGATGTATACGCATGGGGTGTATCGTATAGTATGTAGTCTATTTGATGAACTGCAATACCCAACATTTCTTTATGCCTCACTGCGTGAAGATTGCACGACTTTGAAATGGACGCAGGGGCAAGGTAAATTATAAATGAAAATTAAACGCATTTCACATTTGATGAGACCGTTTTTGTATAAATTGCAATGACCTATGCGACACCTGGCAAAATTTCCGTAATTAGTATAACACGCATATACTTGACGCAACAAATATATATAGATATAGATATGCAATATGCCTTGATGACCTTCCATTTATGCCAATTATGAACAAGCGATTGAATTTATTGTTTTAGCAGAATATTTGAGGGGCCAAATGAAGGCTTAACATTGACTGCTATAACTTTACTTTTGGTACAGTTTTTCATGAGATGATCTTCTTAAAGTTTTAGCCCTTTTGCCATAAGCTAAATGATTTTCCAGCGCCCTAAATACTTAAGTGCATTTTTGCAAGCTGATACATAGTATATTATGTCAAACTAAGATTGCCACCTTGGCGTTGTTACGCCCCCTTGACCATTCATGTTCTGAGGATGAGGGAGGGGTTGGTCTTGCTTGTCGTGTAGCTCGGCGACATAAACCGAAATCGAAACTGCATGAAAGCATATAAACAAACAATGACAAAAAAGCAAACACGTGACGCTGACGTCGATTCAACTTGAGCTTGTATCTTATAAAAAGACACAGAAAAACGAGTTGAGTTGAATGAAAAAAGCACAGCAAAAATTGAAATGAAAACACAAATGCGCTTGACAACAGCAGCGAACCAAACCAAAGTAAATGGCAAAACTCTCAGTATCAAACCCAGACCTCAGATCCGGCCTCTAAATTGACTTTGTGGGTCTTTTTTCTGCTGAGCAAATGATTATTTACAGTCGATTATTGAACAGCTGACTTAAATGCCTTTGTTGGCATATCAAATACAACGAACCCGCACATTAAACATATGTACATCAAAATAAACTGCATTAATATATTATTCATATATTTTTATATGGACAAAAAAACTATTTGTTATACCATCAAAATATTGCAATTGAAAAACAATTGTAAAATCAAACATTAAAATGTTTCTGGTTAAATCTTAAATTTGGTTACAGCTCATAATAAATTACTTTATCGCACTGTTTCTATAAAATAATATTTTTGGTGTAAATTGTATAGTTATTAGGCTTTCAGGGGTTTTCTTAAGTGTTAGATTTAAGTACATATATTTGTACCTTGCTTTTTTATGAATAATTTTTAATTTCTCGGTTTTGTTTTTAAAATAACTTTTAAAAACTTTCAAGTTTCATTTTCCTATAAATCCCATTTGCATTATTAAAGCATATGATAATCGATAATCTCACACTTTTCTAACTTTAAATGAATTTAATAAGCGAATTTATATTACGGGGATTCACGCCACTTTGCTTGGCTGCTTATCTGCTTACTTTTTTACATCTAAGCAGAATCTGTCGTGAACGACCCTTTTGCACTGCTTATCTGCTTAGATTGTAAGAAAAACAGCTGTTTTCTATCAAAGTTGGTCTCCTCCAACATGTTGGTGTAATATATGATATCAGTTGGTTTTTATAGACGATTAGCGGTTTTAGTGCCAATTGTTTCTAAATATAACATGCACACAAAACATAACTAAAAATAACATAGCTAACATATAATCTAAAATTGAAACAGTTTCATGGTCCAACCAATTCTTCGTCTCGCTTGCCCGCATGCGCTAACGTTCTTGATTAGATTCCACTAAAATATTTGTTTAAAATTGCTTAAATGCATTATTTGTTGCTGTTTTACTTACTTTTTGTCCGTATACTCAAATTTTAATGAATTAAAAAGTCCATATGATGGTGCTGCCACCCTGTTAAAATGCGGTATATTTCATAAATTTAACAGCACTATTGGATAAACTTTCAACACTGTTTGCTTAAGCATGAGCAGATAATTTTGTGAGCAAAGGCTGGGCTGCTTACGTTTGCTTACTTCTCGGCAGTGCAATTTGTTGTTAGAGAGTAAGCAGCTAAGCAAAGTGGCGTGAATCCCCTTATTGTGTCCTCTTGAAATCTTTGAGTGACTTTCTTCACCTCGTCGCTTATTCATTCTTAACGCCCCGCGTTTGCCAAACTGTCGACACTTTAATGTCAATTAACGATAACGCCTACTAATTTTTGCACTACTCTGCTAATTTCTATACAACATAATACACTTTACAAAGATGCCTGATTCTTTAAGCTTTTAACATACAAATAAAATGAAAATAAAGTTAACTTTAAGTTAAAGACTTAAAATACTTTGCCCCTGCGCTCTTTCTTCTTCTGCCTTCCATTGGTCAGCTGCTGTAATTAATTGATTTGGCTTCTTTTTTTTATTGTTGGGGCATATCGTGTGACAGCCATTAATTGATTATTTTCTATTTGCGCGAATTTTCTATTTATGTGATTCATTTGAACTATTCAAGCAGGCACTCACGTGCCTCACTCGTTTAGCTGTTGCATAAGTCTTGATCAGCTGAAAGTCTTACATCATTTGCAACCCACTCATAAGTCGAGTGTTGTGTTTTACAGAATTCAAAGCAAACTGCATTTGTATCTTGTTACTATTTACAATGCATTTGTGTTTCGCTTGTGTAAATTAATCATTTATTATAATTATATCAAGTGCCTTTTATCATATAGAATTCATCTTTTTATTCCCCAACGCTTCAATTTAAAACATTTATTTGCTTATTCTCATTGAATGATCAGCAAGTGTTGTATTCGAAATTATTTGAATGCCATATTCTATTAGACTCAATACTTTTTTCTTCTACTCAATTGGAGAGTTATTTTAGATACGTGACTGCAATAATTGATTGTCAGTTTTTCAATGTTTTCGTTTTCAACATGCTAACAAAGTCTCAAATACTTGTAATTATGCAAATGCCTTTGAAATTGAACTAAAATATTTTAATTTGCAACACGAAGTGTGTAGGTGTTGCCAAAGGCCACATAACACGTACACTCGCTATTTAATTTAATTTATTATAGTTAAAGTTATAGACAAACTAAAGAATATTAAATAAAATTGTTACAGTATAATTGTTGTAATAAAAGCTTGTCGCAAATAATAGTTGAAATTCCTTAAATTATTCGGTGAATGTAAATACAAAAAATATCTGAGATCATATTTATCGTACACCTCTGCAATTAGCTGTTTAGTGTTTTATTTGTCTTGAGCTTTGTGTCTCAAGGTACATTAACACATAATCTACCTCAAGGCACCATTCAAAAAGCCCTCAAAAGTAAAGTTGATAAGAAGAGAGAAAAATTACTCTTTCACTTTTCGAATCTAAAAGCATGTTTACATAGTGTTTAAACTTGACTAACAACCCATGAAGCATGAAAACCACATGATAATGTTAACTTGACTTGAAAGACGCCAGTTTGTCTAGCCTGAAGCCAGCCGCATCGGCGTATTGAACAAGTATCTGTTTAGATACACGTCATTGATAAATTGGTAATACAACTGGTCGAAAGCGGTTACATGACGTTCGATTTGCCAGCAATTATTTGTGGCTGTTGTGTTGCAATTGTAAATAGCCTATAATTAAAAGACGGCAACAGCTGTCCGTAATGCAACTTTAATCATTTTCAACTAGAGATGCAAACACTTCGATAACATTTGACACGACAAGAGCATGAAAATAAAATCGCTACTTTCTTGAAATTAAAACTATTGCATAAATATTGGTCGAATTTTGTATATGCAACTAAACAAAAGTTAAAATTATTATTAAACTATAAAATATTACCACCTCTACCAACTACCATCTGACTGATTCAGTTACAGATCAAATTACACTTAAGTTTCCAATTTGCTAAAAACTGTGCTAGCATGTGTGCAATTAGCACCGTTCGGCATTTTGGAAAAGTATCTGACGCATAGCCCGTAGCTGTCGGCTTGAGTGTTATGCTTTAATTATTCATTACACTCAATTTGACTTGACTTTAGTCATACATATAAACAAACGTATGACTGCCTCCACGCTCAACCACAGAAAATGTTGGAAAATACCGCAAAACTTGAGCCATTGAGCATTGCCCCTTAATATAATATGTGGATGCGCATGCGAAAGGAAAACATTTTCTAATTGTCATTAATTGATGGGTGTGTATCGTTTTGGTTTTGTGTGTTTGCTCAATTGCGGTTTGTGATTAAGCTATTCCAAATTGAAAACGCCTCAGCGCTTCAAGCATACTATATATATTATATACTACATATATATATTGCATGACAGGACAGTTTATTGATGAATTTATATTGCAGGATTTCCATTGAATATTTTATACATATGTACTTTACAATGCTTTGACATTTTATTTATTCCATTAAGGACAAGCAATATTGAAAGTTTGCTTTGTAACGTTAAAAGTTAACTTTGGTATTTACTATATCGACTGTAGAATTAATTTCTTTTTAACTTGAGTTTAGTTCAAGTCTTATGAGTCAGAATACTCACTCTCACAGCAGATATTTGTTGTTTATTTTTAATTAATCAGGGATGGGGTGGAGTACATACTTGTGTGTGTGTGTTTGCCATATGTTAGCATTTTCAGATTTGTTGTTTTTGTTGCCGCCTTCTTGTGGCGTTCGTTATTTCTTGGCTTTTGACGACGCGTTAATAATTGAATTAGCTTTTGTTAGCGCTTTGTTTTGCTGTTTCAAATAAATAAATATGTATTTATTTTTTTCCTCCCTCTATTTTGTGTGTTTGTATTTTCTTTTGCTTCAGTTTCGCTTCAATGGCGCATGGTCGGTTCATCAGACTGAAAATAAGAAATCCAAAAAAACAAATTGGCATTTTCCAAATGCTTTGACGCCGTTGATTGTCAACCTTCACCTCGTACTAAAATGTTTGGCAGCTTACAAAAAAGTTTCTGAAACAGAAAAGTTTCAAATAAATTAGAAGCTTAGTATGTAAAGTGAATATGTTAGTTTTGGTGATGTGTTTTTGTTACAAAACCAGATTTTTATCTCAGCAGTAGCATTAAGTCAGAACTGTTTGCAACACAAAGGCTTAGTTTGCATTTAGGACGTCATCTATGTAAAGGTCTTTAAATGATCTTTCTCTCTACTTCTGTCTGTATCTGCGCTCTCTCATGTCAACACTAACGAAAGCTGAAGGCTATAAAACTCGCAGCCATAAACACGTATACGAATATGCCAATTCTTTTCCAGATATCAAATACTAAGCAAATGTCGCTCTACATTAAATCAATTGCATAACGAACCGAGTTTATTTTGGAAGAGTAGCAGAAGAAATAAAAAGAAGCTAGAAACATCCAAAGATCGCAAATGGCCACAAATAGTGACTACAACGAGGATAATGTGAAACAGCAGCCAATCACAAATAAATCAAACATAGCAACAACAAGCCAAACAAGCGACAATTCCAATGCATCCGCGATGAGTGAGCACAAGGAGAAACTGGATGACGGCGAGAGGCAGCAGCTGCTCGGTCTAAACAATCAAATGGATAGCTTTGAGTGCGCTTTCGAATCGACCATGGATGATCTGGAGCAGGCGGTGGGCGACGGCTACGAATCCGATTCGGAGGCCAGTGCCAATGGCCAAGGCACTGATTCCTCTGCATCAAGTTTGACTCAGCTGGCAGGTATTGGTGGACTACAGTACAGTCAACAGTTGACGCCACAAATGGAGCTGCAGATGCAAACGATTTTGCCATCTGGTCATTCCTTTGAATTCCAAAGCAGCAGCGGCAGCAGCACCGATGATGAGATCGACGATGATGATGATGACGTCGATGATATGGGCGTTGTGGGTGCACTCAATCTGAGTGCCAAGTTCACCAAATCCAGCGATGCCCGTTACGATATATATCATCAGCGTCCAGCTTATATGCTGCCGCCCTACATAGAGCGACGGCGTCTCTCCCAATGCAAGGAGGAGGACGATGAGGATGATGGTGCTGGTGGTGATAAATCACCACCGGTCTGTGGTAATGAGACGCCACGTCTTGAACGTGCCTCCAAAGCGCCGCCAAGACCCCCCACGCCACAGGATGCCGCCTCCAAGGAGAAGTTCAAGGATTTGGAACGTTTGCGTCAGCAATTTATGCACAAAATCGATCGCATCAATACACGCAACATTGAGGAGCCATATGCAGCATCGTTGCCACCGCCGCCGCCTCCACCACCTCCTCCAATACCAGCCACCATTTTGCCCAAGGCACTGAAAGAGCTGCTCCTCTCCAGCGAACCAACGACGCCGACAGTAACACCCGCAGCGACATCAGCTGTAAGCAAGCCAACTGCAACGCCGCCAGCCTCGCCCGCTGCTGCACTTCCTCCGCCGCTGCGGTTGCCCCATGCCGCAGAGCCACCACTGATTATCAAGGGTAAATTCACGGTGTCGCGTGCTCAGGAAACGCCCGAATTGCGAGTGGAGGCTCAAAAGCTGAGAGACTATAAGCCCAGCACCAATTCACAAACCATCAGCTTCCCCTCCAGCTTTGGTGGCTACTCCTCCGTGCAGGGTCTCTTCTCGCAGCGTTATGGCAGTCATCGTTTTCCTGTCGCTGCACCGCATCTCTCCAAGCAGTTCTTTGACTCATCTCTGGTGGAGATACGGGCACCGTCGCAACTGGACGTGAATAGCCAGAACCAAAGTCTCAATTGTGATAACATCAATACCAACGATAGTTTGGGCAACAAGCCACGGACGCCCAGTGAACGTGAACTGGCCGAGATTTGGATACGTCGCTCGCCAGCATATTCAAAAACTGGGGATGCCAGTGATGCATCACGTGTGGCTGTGACGGGAACGTCGACAGGGACAGCTCCAAAGCGATCCGCTTCATTGGGTGGCGCCTCCACAATGCCACGCCTCCTGCAGCGCAACGAGAGCATTAATTCAACGACAAGTCCTTCAAGGCAATTGACTGCCTCGAGTTCGGTATCCATTTCCGTCTCAGAAGATGTAAGTTTGAAGATCGATAATTTTATCGTTAATACTATAAGAAGTAAAGTAAAGCAATTGAATAAGAGAATCATCTTGCTGTTTTTATAAATGTTGACAAAGTTGTTGAAGCTTCACATAATAAATATAATAAGGAATTTTCATCCACTAAAATATTAGGTAGAATATTTGGGAACAATTAATTCTATATATGAAAAACATTTTAAAGAACTTCCACAAATGATAAAAGTAGCTTCTGTTTAAAAAGGTACAACTCCCTAAACATTGCAACAAAACTAGTATTTAAATCAGATGATAAGCTTTCTGCACGTATTATAATCTTAAATGTTATTTGTCAACTTTATCGTATACAACAGAAAAGCTTTTGCCAACTAAAAAAGTACCTACTAAAAGTAGCACAAAACTTCAATGAATCAAATTAACGAAACATGTCAACTAGAAAACAAAAGGCACGAACAAACAAGTGAAAATGTTACAGTTGGGCGAAACCGACAGCAAAATACTCTGTAACCAGTATTAAAACCGGTTAATAGTTATTCTACAAGAGAGAACGGGAAAAAAGTACCATAACGGCCACTGCACAAACCCAATATACTCTTTACCTTCGGTATCAGAGTATAAAGAACACATCAGATAAAATGTCATGAAAACGTCACACATCAAAAATGAGTTCAGAGTTGTATTTATCTTTGAATTCACACATCGTCTGCTGACGTCATTTCCACATTTTTGTATTTGCGATATTGCAATATAATAAGAAAGAAACTAATATACTAAATTGACAAGTTTTGTCAAGTGTTAAGCAAAAAATTGTCGGACAATAATTTCGCAGCAATTAGGAAGTTATTTATAGAAAATATTTCTACTTCAAAATTTAATCTTCTACTTCTTTTTTATATCTTTTAACTGTAATTCATTTTGTATTCAATTTTAAACTTAGCTGTCTTTTGATGCTTTTTATATCTGAACTTTTTGATCTGTCAACTACTTCAAATTATATTATTGTCATATTTCATATTATAATTAAAGACTTTATGGAGTATTTCACGTACTGTTTGAAGTAATGTTTCTCTAATTTTCGTAGAAATATGTGCGCTTTTCTTAAAACTATCCTTAGCTATAATTTCATTAATTAACACAATTAACAACGCGTTCCCACAAAATTCTGCGGCCTTATTCATACGTCTGCTGTTTCGTTCCACAAAAATGTAAACAAAAGAACATTAATTTGGAAATGTGGTCATTACCCATGCATAAAATGTTCTGTAGATTGAACTTCACAGAATCAGTATATAAAGAATATATATACTTTATGTCTAGACTCTCGATATCGTTTGTTGACTTTGTTGAGGCTGCTTATCAAACGGGCAAATGACCCAATTTGTCAACATGGCAATGGGAACAGTTTTTCACTTATTTATAAGAAACCAGAACAATCGCTCAATATAGAACAGTTCACAATATTTGCATATGTATATATAGTAAAGTATATCTTACCATATGTACATAACTATATAGCTCCATTTACATAGGCTGTTGTTGATTTGTGTGTTTTTGTTGTTTGTTTGTGTCTGGGCAAACAATTACGTCAATGGGGCACTCACCACACCCAATTATAGATACTTACTTGAACGCATGTAATTCGTCTGCCCTTCCATGCAAATCACTTGAACACTATATTATCTAGCTTGTAACTGCCATACTCTGTTTCTTCTGTATTCAAACTACTCGGCAGACAATGTCCAACAGCTGATGCATAATTCACCAAGAGCTTCTGTACTTTGTTTTTGTAGTCTGTTTTGTTAGGGTGCTACACATTTGTTTTGAATTGATAAATTTGTTGTCTACACATTAATTAAATTGATATCGGTACTTAAACAATAGAAAAAAAAAACAAAATCGATTCGACTCAAGACAAAACAAAAAAAAACTCTTGTTTGGGATACAATATTTTATAGTTATCATTACAAACTTTTTCATAGTTATGCAAGAGTATTCATGCCTCTATAAACATTAAAAAAAAAAACTTGTTGAATTTCCTTTTCGTTGTGTATTGTTTTTTATTTTTGCCTTCCTCGCCTCGCCCATTTAACCCACTTATTGCCTATTGGAATCATCGCCGTACTCGATTACTCTGAATATTTTTTTTAAATGCCGTTCATTAATTCGGCGCTGTTGTTAGCTCATCTTACAACAACAACAACAGCAACAATATCAACAATTGTATATTAACATAGCCCGGGGCACGTGACTTGGCGTACCAGCAAAGTGCAAAAATGTCGAAAAACAACTACAAAAAAAATAATAAAAGCAAAAATAAAAGTAAATAAAAACCATGATGTTGACCTGTTGACTGTGAAACTGCCGCTGCATAGTTTTGCTAAAAATAAATCAAATATCATACAGGTGTCTTGCTGTCTCTCTGTTCGTCTATCTGACTGTCTGAATGGCGGCAATATTTGGGCTTTTTGTGAAAGTTGTCGGAAAGGTCGTGCAATTAAATAGAGGCAAACATTAGTTAGGGTCTTGGCCGTTCAATTGAAAAAAAAAATAGAAATTTTCTCAACAAAAGCTAACAAACTAAAGCTAATGAAAAAAATGTCTTCAATGGTGAAGAGTTTTTATATACTTGTCAGTTTCGAAACTAACTTAACTTAACTAGTATTAATATTAATGTTTTTAATTAACCCTTTAGTTTATAATCAATAATCAAGTTAACAATTAATCAAAAATCGGAATATTTCTTATCTTTCCCCTCGTACATCTGAACTGCCAACAAAGGTCTTTTAGCTTCCGCTTTTTATTAATTAATTTATCTAATCAGGTTTCCCTCAATTATGCAAGCTTTTCTTTGATTGATTACTTGGCTGACCGTTGATATCATAACAGCTCTCTGGCGCTTTTTAATTCGATTGCATTCGCTCTTAAAGTTGATCTCTGCGCAAATGATGCTTTCTCTTTCTTACTCACAGTCCCGATAAGCTTATGCACAAACCATATCAAACTTAACCCACCACATCTCACACGCATTTAGCTTAGTTCTGAACCCTACAACCCCCAACTACTAAAGGTTTTGCGAAATCCATTGATTAAATTCGATTAAATGTCGCTACAGGAATCGCGCAATTAATAAAACACATTTGATACCTCAATGTTGGTTTTGTTATTTCTTGCTGCCTGTTGCGCCATTGCAAATTGCGTCTTGTAAGTTGATTGTTTGTTGATTGGGGCTGAAGTCAAATTGTATTTGTACATAATTCGGGATAATTGCAGCACACAGAACGAGAAAAAGCAAAAATAATCGCGCCGAGCCGGTTTTTATTTCCTTTTAGTCAGCCTTAGCTCAGTTTGTCCTGGCCCGCCCAAGCAGTAACATGCAGCAAGCAGAAGATCCTAATCAGAATATTATTATCGAAACAGAAACTGAAACTGAAACCATAACCAAATCGAATCCAACTAAAAAACGTCATGTTCGCTTTCAGGAGCAAGATGGCCTACCACGTCTGCCCGGCTCCCGACCATCAAGTGCGCCCGCGGAACCCAATGCCAAGGCTGCCAAAAAGGCATACAAAAAGATGGAAAAGGAACAGCGGTAAGTAGAAAGCTAGAACTAGATATCATAAATCCTTTAACTAATTACTAACTTACTCCACAGTCGGCAGGAGAAGGAGCAGTCGCGTCGCGAAAAGGAGGCACGCAAATTGGAAAGGGAGACGGCGAGACGCATTGAACGGGAGACAGCGAAGCTGGAGAAGCTCAATCGTCACAGCGAGAAGATCTCACGCAGCACAGAACGTATGGTGGGCAGTGGTTCACGTTCCGGTTCGCTGGAGCGGCGAAGAAGTGGCGAAGATTCGCCCGTGCTCAATCAGTCGACGGTGCACGGAATTGCGTCACCCAACCGGCGGCCGACAATCTTTGATGTGTTTAGGCCACGTGCCAAATCGGATGCCAAGCGGCACAAGGAAAAACATTTGCTGGATCCATCGTCAGCGGATAGCAGCGCCACCAGCAGCACGTATTCCGTATCTGGTGGAACACCCGCAGCAGCAACAGCAACAACAACCACAGCGGGAGCGGGAGTGGCTGGAACGGCAGCTGGTGCGGCAGGCGTTGGTGCCAGCGGTCTCATGAACTCCATGAAAGTGGCCATGCAACACTTTGGCCATCGACAGCATCCCGCCGTAACGATAACCAATGCCGATGGCACAGTTTCCGCGAAGAGCAAGTATAAAGATGGCAGCGCGCATCCACATCAAGGCAGCGATGCGCAGGTGGGTTAAATGTCCCTAAAACCCCCCATTATTATTAACTAAAATCAATAAAATGTGTATATTACAGTATTACCATACGGTGACTGCGATAAGGCCGAATGCCAATGCCAATCAGCGATCGCCGATGACCAAAGTAATGGATCTGTTTCGACATCGTTCAAATTCAGCGGTCAGCGAGGCGGACAAACGCAAAGCGGTAAGTATCTCAGCTATGTTTAACTGTGGTGTATTTTAATTTAACAGTTAGCGAGTACGCAAACCAATTGACATTTGCTGTTAGCTAACAGTTCTTAGCAGCATGCTGTTATCCAACAGGTAGCCAAGAGTTTAGTTTCAGGCGCGCAATTTTAAAACTTTCAAGTCTAAATAGTGAAAAATCTATTAAGTTGAGTTAAATTTGGTTAGCGAATTGTTAAAAATACAGTTTGCTGTAAAGTTATGGCGTGCCCTTACAATTAAAATTTCACTTCTCTAATGCTTCCCAAATTGTCTTCCAATCTTTTGATAATCGCAAGATTTGTCAACGTTATCTTCATGACAAAGAGACAAACAGTCTGCTAGTGTCAACCAACTTTTCCACTATCAAAAACCCAAAAGCGTCATTCGTAATCATTATAAATAAAAACATGAGCAATTTTGATATTGATCGCAATAAGGCCATAAAAAATACAATTTGCTTATCAGTGCAAGCAACAAGAGCTGCAATTGAACAATGGCCCAATAATAATAACACTGAATAATAATAATAATAACACTGAAGAAGTCATGTTGAATTTTATCATTATCTAAAAAAAATGTCACGTCATTGGACGCTGGCGTTATCAAATCTTGCAAACAGAGAGCACGAAAGAGATAGTTGGAGAGAGAAAGCTTTGCAAATAACAGCAATAAGAACCACAACAAACAGCAACCACAGGTGATCTCGCGTTAACAGCTGTGCCTATGCGACGCGTTCGCTCTCAAAAGCTCGCATAACTTTCTCGCTCTTGTTTTAAGTTGCTTTGTGGGCGACTATCAGTTTTTGGGCTTTGCGGAAAAGTGCCACACACACACACACTCGCCACGCGCAGCCGTATTACGTATACGTCGTTGTTGATGGCGGCGCCGTCAGTTCAATATTTGCCGTTTTCTTTCGCACGCTGCGTTTTGTGTTGTGTGTTTTGTATATTTTGCCATTGCATTTCCAATTGGACTGTGCCGGTCGAGAGACGCGCGCGTCATTCTTGTCCAATTCTCGTATAAACAAAAACAAAATAAACGCCCGCAGCCTTTAAATAATATATATTAAATATTATTTGTGATAAA
Organism: Scaptomyza graminum; assembly: GCA_018901835.1. Classification (NCBI taxonomy): domain Eukaryota; kingdom Metazoa; phylum Arthropoda; class Insecta; order Diptera; family Drosophilidae; genus Scaptomyza; species Scaptomyza graminum. Next base: position 2,356,016 of record JAEIFL010000302.1, read on the forward strand.
TCGTCAACTTGCGCGCGTTTACATTTTGGCTTATAAGAAAATAAAAAAGCATTTAGCAACTGCAAACAAAAAGCAAGAAAACAAATGACTATCAAGTCAATTTATTGGTTTGTTTAGTGAGCTTATAAAAAATTTAACTGTTTTAAAAAAAGTGAGATAAAAATGAGTCAACAAATTCAATTAAAACTGATAATATATAAATTCACATACTGGATATAAGTGACAAAATAGTGACATAACAGTTTTAATTTTAAATGCAAATAAATCTTAGAAGTTATCAACTTGATTGTATTCCAGACTTTTCCATATTTTTAAAAATCGTTGTTTTTGTGTTCTTGTGCCAAATTGAAAATTGTTTTGTTGTTGATCTGTGGGTTAGTTTTGGGGCGCAGATCATTTTAAATATCTTGGTACATATACTGTATATTTTTTTGTGCCCAATAATTGCGACGATTTAAAACAAATTTTCCTTGCATTTGCAGCTTTTCCGCGTGTGCACAATTTGCCTTTAAATAGTGTTGATTTTTTTTTGCATTTCTTAAATTTGTACATTTTTCAAGTTCATTGACGGCTGGCTGTTCTCGGCCCACGCGATGCTCTTCAATCTGTATAAATTTATGCCTCTAATCTACGCTTTAGCTATTTATCTTATTTAATTAAGATTTTAAGCACTTGAAACGACGCATGGAAATGAGCTATACACTTTAAAAAAAAACAACAACAACAAAAAACGAGCAAAGTTAAAACAATAACAAAAACTGTCAGCAAAAACAAATGGCAAACATGTGATGTGTCAATTATATACCTATGTTTGTGTTTGGTTATTGTTTGCTCTTTGTTCCTATTATCGTATTCATAAAATGTTTTTAATATTTTGTTTTGTTTAGCTTTTTCTAGTTGCTAATAAGTCAAATGGCATACATTTCCACAAATTTTTATTCTCTATTCCTTCAATTTTTTGAGATTTTCGCAATCAGTTCAATCGTATCACTTATACGACTTGTTGAACCTACCCTCAATCCATATCAATATATTGACCAAGTTTTGAATGTATTCGCCTGTTAATGATATGCCATTTTGGATAGATATTTATATGATCCGTCAGTCAATTAGCGCTTGAGGTATTATCAACAATCAGGGTGCATATTGTTTTGAGAGAGTTTTCAGGTAGCTGGAATCTTGGAATCATTTCAACTAATTTATTGAATGTCTCAATACAAATTCACATTTAGTAAATCATTTTAAAGCGAGTTTATTTATAAAAATACTATTTTTCTTTTTCCAATCGTAAACGTTATGAAGGGAGCTCTTTTTAAACCAAAGTAAAACGAAGCTTGAGAAAATTTAGCTTATTATTTGACAAAGCATTTTGTTCTTAATATTTATTTTGTATCCTTTTCGTTAAAGTTTTTATTAAACTTTCAATTTATAAACTAAAACAATTAATAGACATAGCACCTTATTAAATTGCTTAATCAACAACGATTTCGAATTTATTTTGTATGTTATCATAGTGTTGGCCTTTTTTTATCTTTCGGCAAATAGATATAATTAAAACAAGAAATTTAATTTAGAGAACAGGGCCTAAAAAAAGACGATAAGATACGAGAAGAGACAGAAAACATACTATATAGTTTATATAGTCGCAGTATATTTGCCGGACTTGAATTCAATTTGAGATTATAATTAAAATAATGCGCACAATAAATGGTTGCTCTCTCGCGGCAGGTAAGCCTTGCTGATCGATTGACCCTAAAATATATATTATGCCCTATATAAATTGATAATTACTTTTGACGCACCTCTAACAAAACTCACTATCTCTGCCCATCTGGCTGGCATTATCTGCCTTAAGTGAACCTAGTCTATTTATATGACTTTTATTTGTAGCAATACAATTTTATTAAAAAGTTTCCTAAGGGAGTACAATAACAAGTGGACTTTAGTGCGCAAGGGTATTTAATGTTTCGACCAGTTTACCAAAAAAATATACCAAATTTTTTGATAAATTACCACAAAACAGTTTAAAAACCCATTATAAAGTTGGGAATTGTAGGTTTTTCTTATTAAATTATTTTTTTATAGATCGATAAATTTCCTAAAATAAATTAAGTTCAATAATTAACCTATATTTTAATTATTTTCCACAAAATACAATTAAAAAAACAAAATAATAATAATTTTTAAATATTTTCTTTCAATAAATCATTCTTCTTAAATTTAATCACATTCGTGCATTCCTAATCTCTACAAAATAGAATGCCCACTTTTCGTACTTTCCTTTCTCTGTTTTGTAGGAAGTGAAATTTATTTCTATTATTACTTGTTTTGGGCACTTTGGGAAGTAAAAAAAAAGCGCAAACCCAAATGCGAAATATATAATTGTTATTTTTGTTTGCTATTTTGCTTTGTTTTTGCTTGTTAATTAATCATTTGTCAGTTTTCTGAGCGCGTCAAAGTTTGTAAAAGATTTTCAATACGCTCGTCGCAACAAGGCACTCGGAATAATACTTTTTTTTATTTTTGCACAGATTTATTTATTTATTTTTATTGCACACGTTTAAAGGTCAACCACTTGACGGCGATGTTATGTTTTGTTTTTTTGTTTCTGTTTGTTTGCTTCTCTCGTTAAAGTTTGCGACATAGGCTGTATATGGTCTTAAACTATATGTAGTATAGAAAAATTAGAAAAATATACATTTAATATCGAAATTGACGCAGTTTTTGATGTATTGTGCTTTTGGATACAACCTGTTAATTGAACGTGTCAGCTTAACGTTTTTTTTAGCTGTCACTTTTTTAAAGGCAATTGCGATTGATTTTCAGGTGTTGCTGTTAATACTGAAGTCATTTATTATTTTTTATACTTTGTGTATTGTGCATCTCTCTAAGCTTTTCAATAAGTGAAAAAGCAATTGATTGAGCATTCTAAGCTTAAATGATTCAGTATTGAATATGTTAAAAAGTAATAAACAACAGCTTGACATATAAATCGGCTTAAAGTAACTAATTACCGTACTAAACTTAAAATTTAAGTAAAAGTTATTTTATTTTTTTGCTTAAAGCTGTTTGTTAGCTTTGAAACCTTGTCAAAGGAGCTTTAAGCTATTTTAATTCAAACTTAAACAGAGCTTTAAAAGCTGTTCGGAAAGATAATTTTTGAGCATTCTGTTCATAGTTTCTTTTACATTTTAACAGCTCTAAGAATAAAGGTTAATTGACTGATAAAATAAACAGAAATTCCAGAATGACAGATCGTCAAATACTCTGTAGATATTTTGACAGCTTTTGCAGTTGACCAACTAGCTTTAAATAATATTACAATTTGTTTGCCTTCCATTGTTGCTGCTTGTGTGTGTGTGTGTGTGTGTGTGTATGTGTGGTTTTTCCGCATATTTCTAATTTGTTTCGTTCATAGTACATTTAACGCCAAGAACATTGCACAAATATTGACAAGAATAATATAAACTAAAAGCTGTCACTCGCTGGGCAAACACAAATATAACTAGCTACAAAATGCCTTTTTCACAAAAGTTGACAGCCTGTTTAGGAAAAGTATATAGAAACAATACAGAAATACAACCAAAAAGTAATAAATAACAACAAGTTGCAAATGAATAAATAACGCAAAGCCAAAAATAGCATTTACTTTGTTGTTTCATATGGTCGTCGATTTAATTTCTTAAACGTGTTTGGGCCTAAATTACAAAGTTTTAACAGTGTCGAGCGTTTAGTAAAATGTTAAAAATACTAAATAAACAAAATATAGCACGTGTCGGCAATATTTAAGTCATTTTGTGATGCAATTGCTTAGCTTATTATTCGTTTCAAATATATCCCAAAAGCAAAAGGGAATTCCTTCTTCTATCGTTGCATTGTGTCCCTGCTAATCTGATCTGATTTTAACAGATAATGCTAAGCTCTCTCTTTTCTTATAATTCACCTTGCTGATGCACAACTCTCTTCGATCTTGATGACGATTGGTACTTTTTTTTTGGGAAATTTTAATTTTTAGTCCTTTATTCTCTCGCACTCTTATATTCATCCACTGATAAACTAGATTGTTCCGGCTGACTCTTTAAACGTTGTCGTTTATTTGGTCAGTTTTCTTTATTTTCTACCTTTCAATCAATTTTTTTTTGGACACACCAAAGATCAAATAAGCAACAGCTTGCCACGCCTCCTAAGCGCATCACCGCCCTGCGTTCAATAAACTTTTAATGCGTCACAATCTGAATGCTTCTTCTTCTTTTTCTTTTTGAGCTTCATTTGTGTGCGCTCGCTCTATCTCTCTCTCGCTCTCTCTTTCTCTTCAATTAAAAGCTTGCAAGGGGGTCAAGGATTAATTTGTGGGCAACTGTGACCCAAAGAGTGCAATAACAGTGTGTGTGAGTGTTTACATACATAACTACATATATGTCGTTAACATGCAATGCATCTGTTCCACTTGAACATTTCTGTAAATCAGTCGTCTCCCAAACAAAGACGATGACATTTTCATGGTCAGAATGACTTTTTTTAAAATTATATTTTTCGATCGTCAAAAATGGTTTTATTTTTGATCGTTTCCTGAAAGAAGGAGAATCCAACCAACAACAAAAACAATTAAGTTTAATTATAAGAAAATGGAATATGTACATATAAATACAATTTGCAATTTATTTACGATAAACAACAGAATCGTACTTAACCACGCATATATTGCATTTAAAAAATATAAACGAAGATAATATTTCTCAGATAATTTAAATTAAATTGAAAACAAAAAACAACAGAAAGTTAACAGCTACTGCGGCGTCGAGCGCCACCTAGCGCCGCATAGCAGCAAAATCTGCGAATGCTGTTATGTGTGGAGCAGAAAATTGAGAAATGTAAAAGCATTTCGAGAGAATTAAACAATCAACGGCTGTGAATACTTACCTTAACACCTATTCTTATCAATAATAATTAAACCAACACAATGTCTGCTGTTAAACGTTGGCTTTACCGCCACACACACTCAACAAGTTCATCGACCAGCGGTCCGCCGCCCACCTCGCCCACTACAAAAACAACACGTGGTCGCAGCCATTCTTTGTCTTTGGATGTGCAGTCGCTACAGAGTCATGGACTGCGTACCATGATGGCAAATGCAAATGTAAGAAGAGAGAAAAAGTCAAACAGCACACTGCTAAGTATAACAGCGTGCTGCTAATAAACTATGGTTTGTGTATTCGCTAATACGACGACTGCAACTGTTATATGACTAACAGTGCGCGGAAAATTTAAAAAGCATTTTAAACTATATTACCTTTATATTAATGCAATTTATTTTCTAATATCATTTATTTTTATTATTTACAGCGCGTGGCGGCGCATCAACAACAGTTGGCTGTACAAAGTAAGTAACTATTTTGTTAATTTAAGTAAAGTTTAACAGCAAGTATCAGCAGGTACATGTGTAATCAACTTTTATGCATATTAAACATTTACAGTAATTTTATGCACATTCATTTAGTCAATTCGGTTTGCGTTTCGAATTAAAGCGCAACTTATTTATGTAAATCATAAATGAAACAGCAAAAGGAACAACAACAACAAATAAATCATGCAAACCAAATTCACCTTGACTTTGAATACATGTAAAAGCAACAGCGAACACACAAATACATGTACATACTACATACAAACAAAACACGCCAAGTAAAACAAACAAACAACAAAACATGCGCAAAAAAGCCTATGCTAAGAAAATGAACAAAAACAAAACCTGATGTTTTATGAGCAGTCGAAATAGGCGGTGTTGAGGGAGATAAGCCGTTTTTATGTTCTGCTTGTTTGCCATGCATTTTACATGAGTGTAAATAATTGAGCTTTTGTTTGTCGTTGAGTGTGCTGTGGGAATTTTATGTGTGTGGTGAGTAGAACGTAATAGAAGAGCAGCAGCGAAATTATCATTAATATTTTTTGGTTGCTTTGATGGATGGCTTCTATTGTGAGCGATGAACTTGCTAAGAGCGAAAAAATACATGTGTATTTATTTGCAATTAAGGTGTTTATCTCTTCTCACAATTTATTCGACACTAACAAGTGCACAAACAAAAACAAACATAATAGACATGCACAATAACAACTGTTTAAATATAGATTATGCAACGACTGGTCGTCATAACAATAAATTGCGCCAAGCTAAGACGAAGCGTCAGCAAAACCAAAGAGATCAGAAAATGAAAAAGTTCTTGTGACTCCTTTAATTGCGACTTGCCCACACACACTAGCATAAAACCATGAGAAAGAGAGAGGTATGCAAACACGCACGCACATACTACGAGAGTGTGTGTGTGTGAACGTGGTGTCAAAGAAAGAACGAGTACGACTCAAAACTAACTGTTGCTAACTTTTAGTCTTTGTCTTTGTTTACCCTTTGACTGACCTTGAATACTTTTTCTGCAATGCCGAAACCCGGCATTAATTTTTGTTGTTTGTTGTTGCTTGCCTGCCTGCCTGCATTTTCAATGTCAGGGTACAACAACAACAACAAAACAAAAACACACCACCTGGTGCGTGCAGGCCTAAGCTCTTCTGCTCGCACATCTGCTCTCCCTTTCGCACCTACTGTTCAACCACTAAATGTATGTTTTTGCCTTGCATTTTTTTGTTTTTATATTTTGGACTTTTGGCTTCGTTTCTTTTATACATTTTTGCACGCTTATTTTGTTGTTTCTCGTCGCCGGCTTCGTATCAAGTGTCTGGCCATGACGTAATCTTGAATCATGTACAAAACGTAAAGCTTGAGATAGAAAGAGAGAGAGCAAAGCAACGTCAGCTAAGAGGCGCGTCAAATGTGTTTCATTACATATGTACATATGTATGTATGTATGTATGTATATACATACGTGTAGACTGTATTTGTATATGTAAGTCGTCATTTCATGTTGTTTACTTAAAAAAGGTAAAATAATTTGCCAACTGCTTCAATTAACCGGCATTGATTCCGAAGGCAGCCAGACGACGTCTGAGTGTGTAGGTGTTAGTTGTTGTTGTTGTCTATTTTCTATTGTCATATGCCATTCATAAGCGAAAGGCTGTTAAGTCACACGCCCACACAAACACACACACAATCGAAACGAGAGCAGAGGCTGGAGAGATAAAGAAAGAGAGAGAGCAAGAACGTAATAACAGCTTCTGAGCATAGATAATGTTAAGGGCGCTTATTGTTGTTGTGCTTTAGACCACCACCTCTAGACTTCTGTTACGGTTGCCTACGTGTCGCAGTGCACACAAACAAGAATAACATTAGAATCGCACAAATGTAAATACATTTTCACTGAATGCTAAGCAGCAATTGGCTCATGTAAACAACAAAAGCTTAGTCAAAAGTGAAGAAAACAAAGAAAGAGCTGCCAACTCAAAAACACGCTATCAGCAGAGAGTGCGTAAGGTAAAGCTGTTAGTTAACTGTAAAGGTCGTTTAAGTGCAGAACTAAAATAAAATTTTAGTATGAATATTAATGCTGATTAGTCATGCTTTCGGCTGCTTTGAGCAAGCAGTAAAGGCCTTGCCAGGGCATAAAAAATGCCTTAGACAAACTATCGCTAATACATCGCTGTTAGTTAACAGCAAAGGTCGATTAAGTTCATAAGTGAAATAAGTTTGGTTATATATTTGTTGCTTAACAGCGGGACAGCCTACGCCTACATTATGCGTTAGCCGCAACTTATTTTACGCTTTGCTCGCTTTTTTCGCTTGATTTTTTGTTGTGCTCACCTTTTTCTACTATTACATATACGTATAAGAATTCATATAAACAGCACACACACACACAAATGCCTTGCCGGTTTAGCAAACACAGATACCAGTACAGTTACTTTATATATCAGCGCGCTGTGTATGCGTGTGTGTGTGTGCACTCTCTATACACTCTCACAAAAATTTATCAACGGTTTGGCTTACGGCCACATGGCGACTACGTCGTCGTCGCCGCCGCCGTCGCTTTTCAGTACAATTTTAAGAGCCGGCCGCGTCAGACGTGTTAAACGAAGCCACGTGATTTGTGCATTAATGAATTTTATATAAAGGATTTCGAGAATAATTCAAGCATATCTACTGAAATACATAAGTGAAGAATTTTAAATGTGCGTCATTCATTAATAACTAGATGTGACTTTAACTTTATCTTTATCATAATTATCAATAAACTAAAAAATAAAAAACAAATATAACTGGATTTTCTGAAGCGGGTTTGTTAAAAAAAAATCTTAAAATATATACCACGCCGAAATGTATCTTGATCAACCCCGGGAGCTATAAATATTTATGAGCGAGCATTTAAAACTGTCATTTTAATGTTAATAAACGAAACAAATATAATTAAACAAATAAACGTTGCGTGACGTAGAAAACACATTTAAAAAACACATACATACATAAATAATAAAATATTGTGGAAAGTTCGTGAAATAAAATACTTTATTTAACCACTTGAAGTTAACAAATAATAAAAAAAAAAATAAATAATCTGCAAAAAAATATTCAAATATTGCATCAAAAAAAAAAAAATACAACTAAAATGTTATTTAATTTATGATTTAATATTATCGCTTTGAAAATCCTCGTCAAATGTTATTCAACAAGAATTTTATTTAAAATTCACCAAAAAATGCCGGCAAATGAGGCACTCTTTGTTATTTTCACTTCAACCGTTGTTTTTGTTTGCAAAATCAGAGAAAAGAATTGAAAAATTAAAACTAAAAAAAAAGCGAATATACAAAATCAAAAGTACAAAGGCATTTGATTTATGGCATCAGGTGCCGAAAATTTGCGGTATTTATTTCTGTGACGCAAAAACCATAAAACCAAACCGCAAATTTTGACTAACGGTTGATTTTATTATTAATTTTTTGATACCGTCTAAAGTGCGAAAGACAAAATAAGTATGTTTGTATGTATGTATGCCGAAATGTTCTGGAACGGTAGCAGAACGCTTTAATGATCCGACGAGGTTTTTAGTGTTATTAATAGCCCGATTGGAATGTCACATTTGCATTTTTAGTAACCAACTAAATTTTGAAACATGACAATATTTAATTAGCAAAAATAAAAAAAATAAAATATTTAAAAAGAAAAAACATCAAACTTTTAGCATAAAAACATATGTGCTATAAATCAAATTCAAAAGAGTTAATACTTTGATATCTATATATTTCTTTATAGCTAGTTTGTGTTTGTAGGATTTGGCGGAATTTTACATTATTTGACGATTTTTCGTAAGGCAGCGGCATATTCGATCCTCGAATTGCCTGAAATTTGTCAACCAATTGAACTGTAATGGGACTTTTTTCCTAAGTTTTTGAATACTTGAACTTTCAAGTTTGTTTTTCTCAAGCTCCCAAGACTTGATTAACTAACATGGCTATTTCTAAATTTAACTCAATTCCCCATTATTTGCAATCTTTAATCTAGTAACTGAAAGTATTGCCGATAATAACCACTTAAACTGCAGCTGTTGGCATAATCTGCATTCCTCTGTGAGAATACCAGCGATAACCCCCAACTGCAAATTCTATATATAGCAAATATATGTATTTACTATATTTTCTAGTGATATGCCTGACAGTTACAGAGGAGGAGCGTCGTCTGGCAACTGAAATGTGCTTGGAATAGGTCAGTTTCTAAAACAAAATCTCACACACCCCGGCGAATCCATAAACAATATCAATTATGAGATTTGTTTATAACGAAAAGCACGCAATTCTTAAAATTAAATTTGTTTTGTATAAAACCTTCTATAACTTAAATAATGATTAATATTGTTGCAGATTTAAGATTTTTGTATTTTAATTCGCAAAGTTAATCAAATTGAAATTGATTCCAGAGCAAATGCTTCCAATTGATAGTCTTTGCTTATGGTCTGAAATGTCCAAAGATTGCCAAAGCCGGCTTCAACGAGTTTCACACTCCCCCACTAACCATCCAGTGCTCAATTGCCGATTGTTTTTGTCAAAATTAGCAAAGAGAACGTAAAAAAGAGAAACAAAAACAACAACAACAAAAACAAGTCAAAGAAATTGCGCAGCGCGCGTGTTTTTCGGTTTTGTTTGCCATTGCCTCAGCATTTCGTTTTGCTCTTGTGTGCTGTGTTTCGTATTTTCATTTTCTTTCGTCTGCTTACTTTGTGCTGTGCTTTTACAAAAATGATAATAACAAGCAACAGCAACAACGGCAAGAAATGCCGGCTGGAGGTAAAAATTTTATTTGCGACGCAAAAAAATCTGCGCAAGCCAAACTTTTAGACAATTTTCGAGTGTGTGCGTGTGTGTGTGTGTGTGTATGAGCAAGTGTGTGTGCAAGCATCTGAGCAGCGGATGTGATAGAAAGGAATGTAGTGCATGTAGAAGCACATTGACTAAAAGGAAACGTTTGTAACACATACACTTTTTTATCATATACCATCATTTGTATTGGAAAAAAACGTGAAATTTAGAATTTCCTCTTGTTAAAAGTGCCAGAAAGTATAAAAATTAAAAACAAATTTTAATTTATGTAAACAATGTTACGTTTAATCAAAATATTTGTAATTTACCATTACTTAAATTTGGTTATTTTGTAATGCTTGTTAGATAACTTCTCAGATTTGTCTGTCTGCCAACTTTTTAATTATGGCCATAAATTTGCATGTACTTTGAGGACTTTTGTACAGTCTAAAAACTTGACCTTGACTTGCCTGCCCAATCTATTATTGTAATTATTGTGGGCGTTGTAATATGCAAAATTTCCGATAAGAAATAATATTTGGCACTTGCCTTGCCAATTATTTTTAACGCCATGCATTTTAATGTGTCTGAAAAGTTTTTGTTAAATTTTCGATCTGTGCCAAAGCACAAGTTATTTAATTCAGATACAAATAGTTTGGGATATTTATGGAGAACAAAAAACAAAAACCTGTTGACGAGAAAAAAGGTCAACACTCATTCTTGTTGTTGTTGCACCTTTTTTGAAAAGTTCATTCAACCTTTTTTTTTTTGTAGCCTTCATGAATTTTCTAACATTTTATTCTAACTTTGAGTGCACTTGAGCTGCTATTGTATACATATATTTAATTTTTATTTATGGCTATCCCGTGAATCCACTTTTGTGATCAATCAGCGTATGTTCATAAATCTATTCAACACTCTTTTTGTGTACATTTATCAAACTTTTATTTATACATTGTTTATTATTAATTACGATTTTCTTTCTGAAACTTATTGTTGTTTGCTGTAGATTAAACAAATGTTGTAGATTTTTGTTGTGTTGTGTTGTGTTCTTTCTGGGGTCGACTGAGAATTGGGTCAAGTGAGAAAACTTACTGACAAACGTCAATTAAATTTCTGTTTCAATTAAATGCACCGAGCAACATAAATATTGTTCATATTGTTATTTGAGCTTGTTGCTGAGATGATTGCCTTAATTGCAACACGTTTATCTTAATATTTTTTGTTGTTTTGTTGCTAAGCTAACTGTATAAATTAGCTACTGTACCTACAGATACAGGGTGTCAAAATGGGGCATTAAAAAAAGGTTAATTTCGATTTCGAAGGAAAATTCCAGATATTTACTTAAAAAACTAAGAACTTGTGCTTGCACAATGTTAAATTCTAGTTTATAAGTTATTTTGGACTTATACCTTATCTGTTTAAGTTTTTAGTATAAAGTTTTAATCGTAGTCTTTCTCTAAAAATAGAATGTGCCTCAAGCGTATTGTTAACTAAAAACAATTAAATTGTCTTCTTTATCACAAGTCTGTAAATTATTAAGTTTTAGCAACTCTTGCTTGGTTTTCTAAAGTTCTTAAGCTTTTTCTTTTCTTCGTATTCAGCATATGCCACAACTTATACATAGCTCCAGGCGGTCGCTTGGCTGCCTTTTAAAGTTCCTTTATTTCAAGACTTTTAAGTTGCTTAACGACCCGACCCGCTCGTCGCGGTTTTACGTCACCCTGACCACGCCCAATAGCAAACTCATAAGCAGAACACTCATTCATTCGAATGTCCTTGAGCTGCTTTTGCCTGTGTGGCAACTCAATCCTGTGTGTCATGTGACAACAGCCATCTGAAACTTAGCCAACGATTAAGCCCACAATATGCCACACAGCCAGCAAAAACACACACACAAAGTCACAATAACCAACCAGCAGCAGTAAGCAGTAGCAGTTAAGAGGGCAGAAAGGACAAAGATACAATGATAATGAGTTCCCATAAAGTAAATCGGCTTACAGATACTTTTTTTTAGTATCAAAAGCAATTAAAATACAGGAAAAGTACAAGTTCCTACATAGGAAAACATTATCAATACAATTTGTTTGTTTTAGTTTCATGAGTGATAAAAGGTTTTTTTCTTGTTATCCATTCGTTGAAATTATCAGTCTATCGATATTTAGTAATACCATGTAAGGTGATTGTCGATTGTTGTGTTGTTGTTAAGTTAGAAAACTGATAAGATGTCTTTGTCTAGCAAAGATTGGAACAAATTTGTTGAACAAAGAAGAGAGAGAGAGATAAGATGAAAATTAAAAATTTGGGGCTTGTCTTTGATTCAATCAAGTTTTAAGATTGCAAATCATTTAATGAAATATTTATTAAGAGATTTGAAGGCATATTTTTGAGTACCCCATCAAATTTAAGTCCACATCCTGTAATGTGTCGATCGGACGTGTGAACGTGACTTTTGATCAATGTTCACCTAATCGCAGCACATTTGCACTTTGAAAATTTTGACAAACTTATGAGTTCGCATTATATATACGCCCACACACACATTTGCACTATTTGCCGAGTGTGTAAATAGTTGTCGAAGGGGAACGGATCTAACCTTGAGCAAATTACAATAAGTGAAACTGGGAATCGAAGCACTCAACTCAACTCTTGACTATTGGGGTTGGTCAACAATGAACAATTTGCTTGCAATCGAATGGGTAAACACAAGAATGTGGCAAAATTTAGAACTGTAGCATCGATTGGCAATTCTAATGCAAATAAGAGCGTAGTACTACATAGATACATGTGTATATCTGTACTCGTAGTTTATATTATCATATAAGCTATCGTACTTTTTATTTGCCCCCAACGAGTGTCGTTCCATAAATTTGCACTGAGTTACTTTTAGATATGCATATTGTGTATATAAATGAATTTTATACTATATATTGCTAGATGCAAAGCCATGTCTTATTCACTTTGTTGCTGTTGTTGCTTCCTGATAACAACAGAAATGCTAATAATAATAATCATACTTAGTGCCAGTGATGTTGACTTTATTTGTTTGTTTATCGTCAACAGCGCGAGGTGAAGCAAATAAATTGTACTTGCCCGCAAGTTTTTACATCCATATTTATTTAGCAACAATCAACAAATTAATTAACCTCTGTGCTTTGCTTATACGTATGTACATAGCTTGGGAAAAGGCTAACTAAAATTTGTGTTGTGGCATTTGACAAAAAGTATCTTTGCCTAACTGAATAATTGAGTGAAATTTATGTGTATTTTGTTTACGGTTTATGACAATTCATTTGGCAAGTGTGCATTGTGATGAGCACTATAAAACTAAAAGTTGTTTGTTGCGTAATATTTTTAAAAATCTAAACTAAATAGCTACACTGATTTTCGTATATTTGCAAGAACTTTGGGCTACCTATTTGACTGACGAACCTTAAAAGTAACTGAAAGCAATCTTTTTAAAACACAGTTATTTACGTAAAAGCATCTCTCTCTCTGGCTCATTTAGTCAGGATAATCTACATAATAATTATCTTGTTGTTTCTGCCTCTTTTGTCGTTTAGATGTGACATATAGCTAATGAGTTTTCATATTGTCCCTTGGCAACATCTCTCCCTCTTCCTTTGTTTTGTTGCTGATTAATATGTTGACAGCTTTTCATTGTCCTTGTCACTGACAAGGCTTATACTGATATAATGTTAGAGGTCATAAATGTGCCTATTAAGCAAATTTCTATTCTATCGTATTTTCTGTTATATTTATTGTCAGTTTTAAAGACAAGTTCAATAACTTTTGGATACGCGCAATTTGCAAATTTTTGATTGGCAACACATAAAACCTAATTAGCACCTAGTAGGAAAGCACGAGTGGGTATCTCAACAGCAGTCTCGTGGCTCTACCAACAAAATGCGAAATACTTGGGAGCGTGTCGCTCATTTGCATAAATTTCCATTGACGTCAGCGCGGAGCTGAAAGGAAAAAAAAACATATCTAGAGCATAGCATATACTATATATAGTATATTCATATGTATGTATATGCATGTGTGGGAAAAGAAAAGAAAATAATTAAACGTTTGCTCGCGACAAACAAACGACGTTATTTTATCATTTAGCGACAATATCATGTTTGTCAAATTTTTGATAGACAGCGATAGATGGATATTTCCCTAAAAATCCAAGTTATATTTATGTTAATTTACATGGAACGGTTATTAAGGAGAGACAAAAGAGATAGAGATAAAAGCCAATCGATAGCTTGATAAACATTTCCATGGATGTTTAATATAATTAAAATTGTCAAACATTATTATCGATCTTGAAAACTTAGAAATGCAAATTTAATGAAAACCCTTTTCATTTAAAATGTATTTAAATTTCGATCTTTATAATTTGCTTTCGTTCTTTTCATAAACGCTTGGTATTTTGATGTGTAATCAAAATACGTTACGTTTGTGCATTAATTTGATTGTTGATTGTTATGATAAATCGTTTTCTAATGTCAGCAGGTTGTTCCCATGTATTCTGAGGGTTTCGGGTGCAATAAGGCAGCGCGTGAATCGTTATGGCGCATTTGGTACTTGCTAATATATTGTGCAGTATGAAAGTTCAATTGGATTGCTCATCGCTTGTTTATGAATTCATTAGTGTATAGAACTTAAAGCCGCGCCCCTTAGCAAACTATCTGGTTATATGTTCCGGCAACGGTTGCTTTTGTTATTCATCCCAAAATAAAGGAATATTAAAAGCCCAGCTCCTCCATTAGAAGTGCAAACAGAAAGCGAACCCATTTATAAAATTGAAACAAACGTGTGGCGCCTACTCAAATTGTTGTTGTTAGTTTGAGGTAGCCCAAACTAAACTACTTATTTCGAGTACCTAATTACCAGAGTATCGAGTATTTACAAAGAAACCGGCTTATTTTCCAATGCAAATGTTGCCGGTTCGACTGCTAATGCAAACAAGAATGGAAGTTTAACTTAATGTATGTGTGTGTACGTATGTGTATTCACCTGTTATATAAGAGATTTGAACACGTGAGTCCACAAATGAGATTCAAGTTGATAGCTCTGGCATCGTCATTGAGTTAAGTACTCATTTCATGCAAAAACGGCTGCCCCCAAAGGTCTCGTCTTTGTTTTTGTTTTTTGTGCGGAAAGCTCTTTGGGTTATTCGCTAATGAATCAGACGATGAGTTGGATATCTATCAATAGGTCGATTTAATGCGTGTCTATATAAAATTTAGTATTGAATCTTTTGGTTATTCAATTCAATACAAATATGTTAGTTAATTGTATAACAGTTATAAATGTAGATGGTATAACAGCTTTTATAACTGTTTAAAATTGAAAATCCTCAATACTTGGACTACATGCAGCAGTTACTTGTCCATGAACAATCTAAGGATCATACAAATATTTCGAAAATTGGCAACAATTCAAATAACAAAAAAAACCACAACCGCAAAATGTTTTTAAATTAACTTTAAACAACACTCAATGACATTTCGATGCATTTAAATGAAGGTTATTTTCTCTTCTCTCTCACACACTTTTTCGTATGCTGCGCATTTCTCTCGCCCACGTACAACAATTCTTGACTAGTTAACATTTAAACAAAAGAGAATATTTTTAATGACGCCAAAAGTTTGTGTACAAATTTCGCCACAAGCTACTTCCGGTAGCTTTTTCCGTACAAACAAAGTGCATTTGTCTAATTGCACACGGAAACGACAGAGAGAGAGAGAAAGTAAGAGAGTAAGAAAGTGAGAGAGAGTGGGGGTGGAGGTGGACAGGTGACAGTTTGGGAGAGAAACTCACACGCCCACAACAACAGCTAGACGCACATTAAATTGACAAACTTGCAACCACACAACCCAACACATGGCATTAGCTGGGGCTTTTGAGATTTAAATGACATTTTTATGGGCTTGTTGTGCCATTTGTGCCGAGCATCAAGGTCGTCAACGCGACGATACTGTACACAAATTCGACGAGCGAAAAGCTCGAAAGTTTCACCTCAAGGTGGCTGCGTTGCATGCACCCTGCCATGTCTATTGCAATGGGTCGGTTAAAGGGGTCAGTGACTTGGGCTTATTGACAAAAAAAAAGCATTGCCATTCCATACGATACATTAAGCTAATTTTGGGAATTTTCTTTTTATGTTATCACATTTCTCCAAATGAGCCCGCTAAATCATTGAACTCGGAATTGATGTTTTGGGTCGCCTTTGTTTTCAATTCCCCCAAATGAACAACACAAACAAAAGTCAGCGTAATTGGAGCTCTTTCATCTACCTACAAATGTGAAACTTAAGCAAACACAGCAAATTTCTAGAACTTATTGGCCAAAAAAAGAAAGAAGATAAATAAACAAATATGCAAATATGAAAACATATCCGATTCCCTCCCCAATCACGTTCAAGGTGAATGCTTGGCACTTAAACTATAATTTTTGCCCACAGAGCGATTTCACATTTAATCCATAAACAAACACACCGAATTTTGCTTGTCTCTTAAAGTATTTTATTTATTTTTTGCCATGCGGTAAATCAAAAACGTAAATAACTTACTAACTGGTTTTTTTTGTTGTTGTTGTTTTTGATGGTTTATCAATTTCTTGATTAGTTGAGTCAAATGAACAAAACAATGGAATTAAATTTGGTAGCTTTCTTATCTAAAAAAGCTTGTCTAGTGGGGGTCTGTAAGTTATATATGTCCGCCTGATAATTCTTATCAGTTATTAGTATTGCCTTTTCAAACAAAATTTGATATTAATTTAAATATATATTTAACAAACTTGACCTAAATGCGCAATTTGATTTCTATGCCCCAGGTATGAGCTAATATACCGCAGTTATACATAAGGGTTTTTATGTTGTTTTTATGTCATTTCTACGTTCTATGTACTTTCACTTTCATTAGCAGCGCATGCGTCGTTTTTAACTTTTTGTGTGGGGATAATCAAATCACGTTCTAAATATTTTGCACAGTTCCGAATGAATTGTTTGGTTGTGCGTTGGGGTTGGGGGAGTTGTCAATCCTCATGTAATGCGCACTTAACATTTCCATTTCCTTTTGTTTTTGATTGTTAATGGAAAGACATTTTAAGTGGGAATAGTGCGCGGAATATTTGCCATTCAATTGCACTATGCTCGTGGCTCAAGGTCACTCAATCATAATGAAGTGGTACTCATTACGCTGATGGCCGCGACATGTTCAACATGTAAAGAAAAGCGACAAACAGTTTACCCACAACCACCCATAAATGCCGCTTAACAGTTGGTTTTAACAGCGCTCTGTTAACAGACAGCATCTTCAGCAATGTTAATTCGTTGGCGCTCCCACGCCGCACTGTACGCTCTCTTTCTTTTTCTCGAGCGCGCACTCTTCGGCACTTGTTTACACATTGCACGTGCATAATTTGTTCCGTCGTTTTCTTTCATTCTCAGTCTGCGCTGACATTATAAGACAAGCGGTTGTGTGCAAATGTGTGTGTAATAAAGCATTAATCGTGCGTGCCTCTCAATGTATTTCGCATTAACTTACACAAATTAAAAATTATATACTAGTGTTGGTGGGGGAGGGTACACATCGCGTCTCAAAATGTCCTTCATATTGCTTAATTATCACTTGATTTATACACTGTGTCGTTTGGCTTATAAAAATAGATCTTTGCTTTTGCCTGCTGCGGTTCTGCTGTTGTTAGTGTTGTCTCTTTATTTTTGTTTTCATTTCATTCGTAGCGATAAAGTTAATTTAAATTGAAGCACAGCGTTCTGAAAGCAAATGCTATCTGCTTTGCAGGGGAAGAGATAGAGAGAGAGTACAAATTAAATTTGAGCGTATGGCGTTTATTACATTATAGAGTCATTCAATTTCCACCAATGGCAATTGTGCGTAGGTCAAGAGAGTAGGTGCAGGGCGACAAAGTCGTCGCTTAACGTACATGTATGCTTATGTATGTAAATATTAGTAAATAGATAGTATATGCGATCATGTGACCGAGTTGTCACAGGCAATATGGTTTTTACTTGTGTGTACATAGAGAATTTACAACTGTGCGCAAACAGACAACAACAACAACAAGAGTAAAAGCATAGCAGCTGCAGTTAAATAAAAGCTAGACGCGCACTGACACGTCGGCCATGTGTGGGTGTGTTGAACTTTTTCAAGTGCAGTTGTTGCGCAGTCGCTGCGTCTGTTAAATCACTTAACAGTTGTTGTTGTTGGCAAATTATGTTTGTGCTCTGGCTACTGTAAAATGTAAAATGCAATAACGATAATAACTTACTCAAATAACAAAGCTAAAGTGCACATGCACACACACGCCCACACACACACACACATCAATATGTGTGCTCGTATTTTTAAAAATAATAATACGGCAAACAAAACAAAACACAGTCGTCGAAGTCGAAGTCGACGTCGTCTGCAGCTTTGACTTAATTTAAGTGCGTTCAACTTGACGACGTTTTTCAATGCGATAGACAGGGAGAGCGAGAGCAGAAAGCTCTATGACAAGTGCAAGTGCAAACAACAACAGAAACATCAACTGAATGTGCTTTTAATTTACAGTGCAAGGATTATGTGACTTTAAACAAAACAAAAGAGACAGAACGACGAAGAGAAAAGATAGTGACAAAAATAACTATAAATGTATATAAATTGACTAACGCGTTAGCTGCTGCAACTACAACAAACAAAAACAATTAAACGTGCCACACTAAACTGCGTTATAAAAGTGTAACAACGGCAACGGAATGCACGGCATTTCCCATCTCTATCGGCAGCATGCCGTAGAAAAACAACTAAGCGGCACAGACAGCTGGCAGCAACCCACGAACAGACGTAACTCCTATGAGATGCCATCCGCGCTGCAATACAGAATGGACTCCTCGAACAGCTCCAGCAGCAATTCAAATAACTCCAACAATTCAAACAACTCAACCCTGGGCGGCGTTACGGGCAGCGCCTATGCAACCTGGCAAACGGCGTCGTCAAACCCACAACAGCGACACTTGCACTCGCAGCCGCAGGCTGTGCCTGATGCTCACAAATCGCTGGCGAATCATAATCAGTACGGCAATTCGCCCATACAAGCGGGCAACGGGGCCTGCGGTCAGAGTGGACAGCGAAGCTCCTATGACAGCTGCTATACGAGCGGATCGACGGGCATTGGTGGCAGCTTGAAGCGGACACCCTCGTCGCGGCGCAGCATCTTTGAACAATCTCACAGTCCGTCTATCTTTGGTGTAAGCCTAAACAATTGACCAGTTGCATATGAAAACGAGCTATAAATCGAGTTCGGGTTCTATGCAACGAGTCTCGTCCTGAATTCTTAATATTACACACAAATTCCTTGCAGAGCATGCGTCGAGCGTCGGGAGCACCCGATTTTGGTTCGCCGCCGTGTGCAACACAAGCACAACCGTCGGGCGGTTTCTTTCCACACGATCTCGATGACATCTATGAAAGCCAGGCAGATCATCAGTATTTTACCCACACGGGCGCCAGCGGACCACAGCGCAGCACAGATCGACCCACCGCCCTATCCATATTCAATCGGGCAAAGGAGGATAACAGTTGTGGCGCCGGAATGCGTCAGTGTGCCCGTAGCATGGACAGTGATGGCTTGACCGTTCCCACGGCTCATCGACATCGCTTGGACAATACATCGTTCGCCAAGAGTCTCAGCATTGACGAGTCCGAACACAGACACAAGCATCCTGGCCACGGACATGGCCAGTCTCCGCACAAGGATGGTCATCCTCATCACAAACACAAACATCATCACTCCATACAAGAGATGCTCAAGCATTTTGGCAAGAAAATGCATGTTTGGCCGCGCAAACATCACGATGCTCAAAGTGTTTGCACATCACCACAAAATGATCCTCAGGAGAATTTCCGCACACGCTCGAAGAGTCTGGATGTCAATACGCTCAGCCGTCCCAATCGCATTTTGGAGGATTGCGGCGAGACCTATAAGGTCTTTGAACGTATTGTCAAAGAAGGTAAAATGCGACGATACAAACCAATTTTTAGAAAATGGTATTTGCGCATTATTTTATTGTTCTTACTGATATACTGATACTTGCTGTTTAGGCTTAGCCACAATCCTTTATACTTTTGTAGAGTTACTTAATTAATTTTTATAATTTTCTTGTTATTTTATTAGGTGCTCACATGCGTCGCGCTTCGGCAGATTTGGAGAAACGACGAGCTTCAGTTGGCGCTGCTGGTCGCAGCTATCGCGGCGATGGTACCCTTGATCCCTATCATGCAGCCATACTCTTTAGAGACTCCAGAGGTGTAAGTATCTATTTAAATAAGACAATTAGAATTAAAGTTCCTTAAAACTTCTTTTATAAGTCGACTTAAAAGCCTTTCAAAACTATTCATATAATATTATTTGCTTGCAATACTCGAATTGACCTCAAAAAACGTTTAAATTCCGGTAGTTTTTGTTGGCCCTGTCAGAAGTTTGACACTGTCATCGATCTAATTAAATTAGGCTATAAGCAAACAGATTTAAAGCCATGTCTTCGTTTAATACACTTTAATATATGCCCACAATTCATACTTAGAACAAATACCCTTAAGAATTGCAGTAGCTTTTCACTCTGCCCTCGTATTGTAGCCTATAGAATTTTGTAGTTGTATCTCCTCCTGCCTATGGCCATTGCGTTCGTTTGCATAATTTTCTCTTCTAGGTCAGCTGAGACTTTGGTTTTGGTCTTTGCACCTTCTGCCAACCAAAAGTTTTTTTTTTGTCCGTAGGAATCTTACGTTTCGTTCTTATATTTTCTTTTGGCGCCCTCGCGTATGCTACAAGTTTTGCAGTTGTCCGTTAACGAGCCGGTTAACAGCTGTTATTGACACTTGCCTCAAGTTGTTTTTAGAAACCAATGTGGTGTATTTGGTTTAGCAAATTAGTCATCATTTCATCAATGTAATCATGTTAAGTGTGATACACCTCGATTTGCCCGTATTGTCATCAGAACCAAGCATTATCAACAAGTACTTTGTGTTATGTTTTTGTTGACGCACCGGCAAGGTCAACGTTATTGGCTTAAATGTTCTTACAACGCGTTGTTGTTTACAATATTTTTATCGCACTCCGCAACGTTTTCATTCAAGCGGAACTGGTTTATAAAACTGTTACTACAATGTACAGAGGATCGCTCGCAAAGATAAAATGCCTAGATGAAAGATTAAATTGGTTTATAGGATATTTGATTTTATTAAGAAGATTTTTCGTTTCTTCTTCTACAAGTCTTCACTGTATTTGCAATTATCACATTTTACGCTCTTCTCAAGAATGGTTGCTATCATCTCTCTTTTTCTCTCCCTTTTGCTGATTTTTTTTGCTAGCTTCTTACGTCACCTGTGGTGAATGCCCCGTATATTTTAACTGTCAATTGCTTGTTATTGCTCCTGCTAATGATGATTAATTAGCGCGCACATTTCACAATATTGATATTTCTTTGCCTAATGCGTAATCTCTTCGAATTATAATCAAAGTTCTCTCGCTCTTTCGATCTTTCTCGGCATTCAAACGAGGCCCACAATCTATGGCACAGTTTACTTTGTTTATCAGTCCGCAACTCGAGTAATTTTACCAAAGAAAGCTTTCCACTGTGAATATAGCTACTGCTGCGGCCATTTCTCTCTACCACTCTCTCGCTGTAAAAGCACTGTTAGCAGTCGCCGTCACAGCTTATCCTAGTCTCTTTGATTTTCTCTCTCTCTCGCTCTATCTCTCTCTCTGTATATTTGTTTTGTCGAAGAAGCTTCAAGAATGCGAACAACCGAATGGCTTACTTTTTATTGTTTTTGTCTTTTTTGTATACACTTGCCATGGTAGAGCATGTACTTTATTACAATGCAAATGGGAAAGCAGTGAAGCAGACCAGCTGTTATAAGTTAATTATAGATTATACGTATAGCTGCCTGCTCCATAAACTTTTTTACTATCGAGCTAATAGACCATGGGGAATATATGCGCATATGTAAACAATGTTAAGTATTCAATGGCATTAAAAGGCTTTTGTCTAGAGTGTTTAAACTTCGATACGCCATAGATTGTCCTCTCTTTTTTTTCTCCCCCGTGTGTGAGTGTGTATGTATTTGTTTAAGCTTTAGCAATCGCACTAGCACTCGCACAAACACACACATGTGACGATCTTGTGGCGGCGGGCAACGCTCAACAAAACTGTTAACCAGTTTACGTTTACATTTGGGAGCGCGCAGACGTGCCCGGAACATAGAGAAAATTTCGTCATCTACGCATTGTTTCCATTACACGCGAGAGTGTTTATCAGTGCATGCGTGTGTCTGTGTGGGTGTATATGCTATATATATATATATATATAAATTTGAGTGTGTGTGTGTGATTTTGTGAATTTGCACATGTATCGCCGTCGCTATTCCGCGTTTGAGTCGAGTACGCCTCGCATTGGCGTGCTGCCCTCAGCAGCAGCAGCGGTAGCAGCGACTGCTTCAGGTGTGTCACAGCAGACAGCTTCCAAATTATCAAAGAACAGCAACAACAAGAACAACAACAATAATGGAACCAAATTAAGCGTGCGCTTTGACCCAAATCTGCCTGATAATGACAGCAACAACAACAACAATAGAGAGAGCATCAACAATGACAGTTTGCATGCAAAGATCGCTCGCAAAGCGCGCTCTCTCAGCAACTCGCCGTTGTACCGCAAGAAGCGCTTCAGTAATCTGCCGACGCTGTTGTCGAATAACGGTCGAACGGCCAGCGCAAACTATCAGCTGCTGAACAGCACAAATCTAACAGATTTCGTTGATGGTCAACGTCATTCGCAGCACGTTAGCAGACGCGATGACAACATCAGTTCCAGCAGCGCTAAAACAACAACAACAGCTGCAACAACAACAACAGCGCCTAAAGTTAAACAAAAAGATAGCAGAAAACTTTCAGCAACTCTGTCAGCAGCAATGCCGGCAGTACTGCTTCGACGCAAAGCAACAATAAACAGCAGCAACAATAACAACAACAACAACAACCAACAACAACATCAGCAGCAAATGCCATCGATGCTGCCGCCTCAGCAGCAACAGCGCAACAATAATAGCAATAGCATTGCAAATGGTTTGGTGGCGGGCAAACGTTTGTCCGCAGGTCATTCACCGGCCGCTGCCCAGAGCGAACTGGCTGCCATTGGACTGCAGCAGTCGCTTGTCTATCAGCGACGCACACAAAGCACCCACAATTCCCCCCGCCATTCGTCACCCGCGCCAGTACATCAGTGTATGCTGCTGCGACGTCGCAGCGACTACAGCATTGAACAGATCGAGCAATGGAAACGACAGCAGCAGCAGCAACAACAACTGCAGCCAGGTCGAAAAATCAGCGTAAGTCGGGAGAGCGCATCGCATAGGGAAATTGTTCTCAAATAAGCTGATTTTTGGCTGCATTGTAATGCATTTTTCGGGGGGAATTTCATTGGTTCTGGGACATTGTTGGCAGTTAAGCTTTTTAGCTTTTTGTCTTCATTATAATGAAATTTTATAAGTCTTTTTGTATCTTGCATGCACCTTATTTTGTTTAACAGCTTTCGGCGCACTCTCATTGTCAGTTCATTGCCTTGACGAGTCTGTCGCATTTGGTCACATTTAGCAGGCTGACAAGTTCAATAGTGGTAGTGCGAGAAATAGAGGGAGAGAGGCCGAGAGCTTCGTAAGCACTTTAAATCTCTGTTTAATTGTTTACATATACAATTGTAAACGTCCGTTGTGTTGCCTTTGGATGTCAGTTGTTTTGCACACTTCAATGCTAATTTTGAAATAAAACTATTATTTTGTTTTTTATTTTACACTACACACTGGAACAAGCAAAGCGTGAAAAAAGAGAGCAAGGGAGAAACTCATAAATATTTAATTGCATTTTATTTTTTATCTGTGATTGCCCGTTGCGTTGCCTGTTTTCTGATTAAAGCGTTATGCCTTTGATAACTACATATATGTATAAAACTATATA
This sequence comes from Scaptomyza graminum, assembly GCA_018901835.1. NCBI lineage: Eukaryota > Metazoa > Arthropoda > Insecta > Diptera > Drosophilidae > Scaptomyza > Scaptomyza graminum. Next base: position 2,380,262 of record JAEIFL010000302.1, read on the forward strand.
TATGGATACTATATCAGTATGTTGTACCTATCAGTTAAATTGAACTTGATGATATGATAACAAGGAGACAATCAGTGCTTGATCAAATTTTCTCAATTGCACTTTGCAATTTTTTACTATTTTTGAATCCACTTATTCAATTTATATACTTAAATCGTTTATCTAACAGCTTTTCTGCATATAGTATTACAGCTTTTGTAAGCGCTTTAATTCTTAATATAAATATGTTTATTCAAACTTACTACAACGTTAAGTAAACAACAACTTTAATGTTATCAGGTTTCCGGGCGTTGGTTTTTATTATAGCGTGAGCTTAAGTAATAATATTTTAATTGGCGAGCATAAACTTTAAATTTCCACCTAAAAATCTATCGAAATAAGTATTACGTTACATATAAGAACGTTATTCGATGACGTAACGAAATCTTTTTGTACTTAATTGATACGTTGAACAAAAAGGATTTTTACTGCTACGTAATATCATATATATTCATATAATATCCCTAAATAACGTAAGACCTTTAGGCTATTATTACTGTTTTTACTTAGTAAGTAATTATATTGATTAAATTATTACAAAATTATTTCCTTATTTATCCATTTCAGTTACCGCGTGCCGATCCTTTCTTGGACAAAGTCAATCTATCAGATTTCGGTAAGTTAAATCAAGAAAAGCGAAAACAAAATGGTGAAACTGTTAAACAAATTCGAGTATCGTTCAAATAAATTAGCAGCGCCACACTTGGCAAGCGATCAAGAGCTTGACGGAATTATATTTTTCTCGGTTTTTTTTGTTAAATATACATATTTTTTTTCTCGGGCTGTCTGTCGGCACACGTCGCTTACAGCATAGCACAGAATATGTTTAAAAACCAATGATTGTTTTATGTAGTATATAGTAGATGTATGCATATATATTTTTTGATCTAATCAAAATTATATATCGCACGGATTAAGTGCAAAAAATGTGTGTGGGCGACATTAGCGACAGAAACAGATATTATATATGCGTGTTTACCATATAGATAAAGTCTATTAGTGATGCGTATCTAGTTGACGTCGATGCTAAACACACCTCCTCGTTTTGGTTTTGCTTTGCTTTGCGCTAATTATAAGCTCACAAGTACGCCCAAAAATTGATGCATTGCTCTTATTTTCTCTCTCTCTCTATCCGTCTCTCTCTCTCTCTGTCTCTGTCTCGTATGCAATTTGTTGCCAATTCGAGGCATTTCATGAACATCATTAGCGTCATATTGAATATGATTGAGGTCTCGGTTCTGCCGCCGTTATAGATTATAAAATTTGTTCCGCAATTTTCGGTTGTTTATTTCGGCACCCAGTGAGTTGCGAGTAATTTAGAAATTGATTTTAAATATAGTATATAAACATATGTAATACACAGATTCTCTCAGTCTTTGTATACTAATTTATAGTTGTAAAGAGTATCATAGGGTTATTATGATTTTCTTGGAGCTTTAACACACAAATTGAAAAGTTCATTTGAAAATTGTTCGAAATTTCTGCTTCTTTCAAAAATAATTCCCAAAGTCGAAGGTTGAATTGTAGTTCCAAGAGTATTGAATCTTCGGCGTTTGCCAAAAATGTTAGTTGTTCTTTATTGTTTTGCTGTGTATGTTTTGTTATTTGGTTTTGCGCTTTGGCGAAAAAGTTTTTCGCTTTTCCGACCAGTGGGAAAAGCGAAAATCATACAAAAACACAGCAACAGACTATAGAATCAGTTTATGATAAAATCTCGAGACGTTTAGACGGGCGACAAACTAAGCTAGCCAAGCAAAAGCACCGCGGAAAAAACGAAAAAATATATACCAACAAAATATTATATCTTCCAAAGAAAAACAGAAAACATATTGTAAAAACACATAAAAGAGTTGGAACGTTGGACATTAACTAACGATTGGGCCATCCAAAGTGCACTTGAAGGTCTCCCACACAAAACGCCGCCGCCCTCTCACCTATCCGCTCTGTGCCCCTCAATCATTAGTCATTGTTGAAGAATTTAAAAAGAAAATCGTCTATAGATTCATTGAGGCGCCGCGCGACGCGCCGTCAGCCAGCTAGCCAGCAGCAATTGAAATTGTTTTGCAATTGTTTAAAGATAACAAACAACAAAAAAACAGCAGCAAAGAAATAATAATAATAATAAAAAACGAGAAAAAACGAACTCGAAGCATTTTAATTAACTTGTGTGCGCGACGCGCTTAAACAAAAAAGAAAGAAAAGAAAAGAAAAACCATATCCAATCCAAAAAACAAAAAGAGAAACCAATCAGAACAGCGACAACAACAACAACAACGAGATAAATGAAAACAATGAAAGATTTATACAATGCACATTGAGATTGTTTGTGGGAAAAGCCTTCACATTTGTATATTTTTGCAATTTGTTTCTCGCTTTAGTTTTAAAACTCTTTAAAACTCAATTGACAATCAATTGCGAATGTTAAATTTAGAATTCAAACATATTTCATGGGATTTATATTTTTGATAATTTCATTTGTATTTTTTTTTTATTGTTTGCGAGCCTTTGATTTTTATTTCGATATATCTGTCATTCTTGGCAGAATTGTCAATTTGTGAGACACAACAAAAAAAAAACATTTAAAAGATGAAATTATGAGGAAGATTTAGAAACAACAATTTATGAATCTTGAAAAAAAATGGCATGTGAATTAAAGAATCAACAAATAAATATATTATTACTTGGAAAAAGTAAGAACTATTCCAAAGAAGTTTTGATTTTTCGTGAGCCAGAAATGGGAAACAAATAATTTTTGAAATCGTCTTCGATAAGAAGGATAAAAATCATAATTAATCATTTAATTTGTTCGATCTTCTCGATATGAGTAAAAGGTATCCCTAGAGGAGAGATTGAAAAAGAGAAAGCACTAATGGGCTGTATTAATTTCTTGGCACAAATGCTAGCAAAATGTTCTCTAAAAGGCGCTTCGACACACTTAGACAATGCATAATAATAATAGTTGGGAATCGGCCTCAGCATTTAACAGACGCTGACAGTTGATATTTGTAATGAGTATATGTACTATATTTTCATATATATTTGATTAACACCCATTGGGAACGCCTCGATGTTTATTTGTTAGCATAGAGCGCATCCAACCCTGGCTAGGTTTAGACAATATTTTGATTAAACGTTTTTATGGCTGAATAATTGCTAGAGCTATAAACTATTTTTGTATGATTGTCAATTTGTTGTTGCTGTTGCTCGCTCGTTCTTGCCACACACTTTTATTTCTACGCTAAATTTATGTTAATTAAAATGTCTAAATGTAATTTATTGTAATACAGACGAAAAGCAATCAAATATATGGCACAAATTTATGTTGTTGCTAAACTGAACTACAAATAGAATAACAAAAGACAACAAATATTAGGTTGTCATTGCATTTGTCTATTGTTTACGTCCAACAACATTTACATAACAGTGAGAACGGCGTAGAAAGGCGCGACGCTGTTAGGTCGCTGTTACGCCGCTGTTATTGGCGCAGAGACTGGCTCTCATTTAACTCTCGATCAATTAGCGCTGTGTTAATATCAATATCAAAATTAAAATTGTGCGCCAGTTAATTGCCAGCATCCATAGAGCTAATGTTGCCGCCTCGCAGTGGCTGATTCCAAGCCCCCCGCTTGCCCGCGCAGCCGTCCTGCTCCCCGCATGTTACAGCTGCACTTTTACTCGAATCATGCGGGCCGCTTGGTGCTCGGCGGCAGCGGTCGTCCCACAGATGTACTCTACTATCCGCTCGAGAGTATCAAGGAGTTCGAACAAGTCTCCGATGGCTGGAAGCGTCTGCTCGCCCAGTTACTCAAAAAAGGTGCTGCAGGCAAAATGAATTAAAGCCAATCTGTGTTATTTGACGATATGTTTTAATTGATAAGATTATGTATTCTCAAAACTTTTCTCAAACTTTTATTTATTTGTATTTACAGAGGAGGATGACTCACAGATCTTTGTGAAGTTCTTTCGTTTTCACAAGAGCTATGATTTAATACCCACCTCGGCTAAACTGGTCGTCTTTGACACACAACTTCTGGTGAAGAAGGCCTTTTATGCACTGGTCTATAATGGTGTGCGTGCAGCGCCACTCTGGGATTCGGAGAAGCAACAGTTCGTGGGCATGCTGACCATTACAGACTTTATCAAGATCTTGCAAATGTATTATAAGTCACCCAATGCGTCCATGGAGCAACTAGAGGAGCACAAACTGGACACGTGGCGCAGTAAGTACAAGCCGTAATATATACCAAATAAAATTATCTTAATCTGGATTTTTTCGGTTTGAAGGTGTGCTTCACAAGGAGGTGATGCCTTTGGTTAGCATTGGACCCGACGCTTCCCTTTACGATGCCATCAAAATTCTCATCCACAGCCGCATCCATCGATTGCCTGTGATCAATCCAGAGAATGGCAATGTTTTGTACATATTGACACACAAACGCATACTGAGGTTCCTGTTTTTATATGTGAGCACTGCTTTCTATCTATTTTCACATTCTTAAACTCATCCATCCCCGACGTTCCCTTTGCAGATTAATGCATTACCAAAGCCCGCTTATATGGAGAAGAGCTTGCGCGATCTTAAGATTGGCACATATGATAATATCGAGACGGCCGATGAGAGCACCAGCATCATTACAGCGCTCAAGAAGTTTGTGGAGAGGCGCGTCTCTGCGCTGCCGCTGGTCGATTCTGAGGGCCGACTCGTTGATATTTATGCTAAGTTTGATGTGATTGTAAGTACAAATTCCAAATAGCTAAGAGTTCAAAATACTTAAAAATCTATTTATGTAGAATCTCGCTGCTGAGAAGACCTACAACGATCTCGATGTCTCGCTGCGCAAGGCGAACGAGCATCGCAACGAGTGGTTCGAGGGTGTACAAAAGTGCAATCTGGACGAATCGCTCTACACAATAATGGAGCGCATTGTGCGCGCCGAGGTGCATCGCCTCGTCGTTGTCGACGATCAGCGCAAGGTGATTGGCATCATTTCCCTCTCGGATATATTGCTTTATTTGGTGCTGCGGCCGAGCGGTGAGGGTGTCGGCGGCTCTGAGAGCTCGCTGCGTGCCTCCGATCCGGTCCTGTTGCGTAAAGTTGCTGAAGTTGAGTCAGAGACGACGGGGGCGCCGCCACGCAGTCCATCGGCCGTCAGTTCCGGCAATCGTAGCTTTATCGAAAATATTCCCGAGGAGGAAACAGCAACAACAACAGCTACCAAGAGCGATGCTAATAGTGATAATAATAAATCCGCCAGTGAAGACAAAGCCAACAATAATAATGATAACGATAAAAATAAACAGCTTGAGCTGACGCCAACAGCAACGTTGGCGACGTCAGGGGCGGCGACCATCAATGGTGATAGCAATAACAGTCCAGCCGAAGTGTCCTTTGCCGATGAGGCGCAAGCCGATGACGACAACAATGTCGATGTCGACGACAATGATGATGATGATGATGATGATGATGTTGATGAGGATGATGTGGATGAGGATGATGAGGACGATGATGAGCATGACGATCATGCCACAATTGCAGCGTCAGCGCGAGATGGCAACCATGCTGAGCAGGAGGAGGATAATGGGCTGAACAGCGCTGTTTCGGCTGCCTCGGCGCTCGGCCAAACAATGGCCACGCCCACAGCTCGCGAAATGGCGCTGGTTAGTGAATAAATAATTTAAAGCAATACAAACCCGAAAAACACACACACCTTAAGGGCGAAAGTAACAACAACATTATATTGCAAACAGAATGAGAGAGAGAGAGAGAGAGAGAGAGAGAGAGAGAGAGAAAGAGAAAAACAAAATTATATATATTTAAATATTATTAGTTGTTAGGCGCAAAGTTATTATTATATACGAAAAAAATATGATTACAAGTATAAACTATTAATTATGATTATGATTATGTATTTTACCAAACTCAACTAAAAACACAACAACAACACACACACACACATCTGTTAACAAAAATGTTTATATATTTAAAAAAAAGAAAAGAAAAACTTAAATTCAAAACAAAACCAACAAATTACATTAACATGTCTTAAAAATTTTAAATTATGTAATTGATTATTATATAATAGCATAGTACAAGTCATATAAAAAACTTGCATTTGTTTTAATTTAATATTTTTGAAATAAGGTGGGAAAGTGGGATGCACAGCATTTTCATTAAATGGCGTATTGTATGAAAACAATACTTTTAGCGGATTCTTGACGATACTATTTAAAAAGTATCGATAATTTGTATCAAACGCACGCTCATCACTTGTTAAAGTAAAACAAGTGCTGAAAAATGCCAAGAAGCAAGAATTCTGTGAAATCAGGAACAGATTAACACAAATGATTTTATTAAATATATTTTCTAAACAAAATGTGTCACCAATTATTTCTTAAGATTCCTTTATTGAAACAAAAACCATTTTATGACAATATCGATATGTTGACTAGAAACTAATCAACAGTGTCACCACATCAAGCTATTAAAAGTATTGGTATCGATAACAATTCAACAAAACAAGTCTGTCGCACGTGCATATTCAAAGAACAATTCACTTGGTTTGTGAAATCCAATTGTGTTTGGCAGCGAAATGAATTATTTCGAAATACAAGAGGTGCCTGGCAAGGGGCGTGCCATGATAGCAACAAAATGCTTTGCAGCCGGTGAAATCATATTCGAGGAAGAACCGTTTGTGTCACGTCAGTTCTCGTGGAATAAAGCATACGGCTATGAAGCCTGTGATCACTGCATGCGACCGGTGTGTATGAATAGAACCTAACAAATCGCTTACTCAACGAATATTTTCTTTTAAAAGCTGGAAACATTGATTGAAAACGTGCGTCGCTTGGCCAATAACCAGACGGTGGCTGTACCACTGTTGGCACACGATCCCACCGCTATTTGGGTTCCACAGTTCACTGAGTGCGCAAGCTGCAAGGTGCGCTACTGCTCGGAAGATTGCAGAATCGAGGCACGCAAGCGATATCACATTGCAGAGTGTATGGGCGCTTTTCGTACTGACGACTCACATCCCATCAATGTGCTGAACGAGACATGGAAGACGATGCACTACCCGCCGGAGACAGGCACAATTATGCTTATTGTCCGCCTAATCGCCATGTACCGACAGAGCAGAAACAAGGCGGAGTTTTTGGAACAACTGCAATCGTTCCAAGCGCTAATCATTAATCGCGAACAGAAAATCTATCACAAGATGCTAGGCGAGAACTTTGAACGGCAATTGGAGCAGCTGTATGACGCCTTCTGCAATGCGTTCAAGTCCGAGGCGCTTACCATGGCAAGTGACAGCCTTAGCTTAGTCTTTATACAGCTTTGAATTGAATCATATCTTTAATTTAGTTCACCACACCGGATGCATTCAAAACACTGATGGGAATTTTGGGCACGAATAGCCAGGGCATTGCTACCAGCGTGCTGGCCCAGTGGGTTACCAAAGTCTCTGATTTACCGATGCCTGATTCGAACAAGGCGGATCTGGATGCTGCCATAGATGAAATCTATGCCAAAGTGGCTGATTGTGAGTAGCAACAGTTGTGATTGCAGACAACTTTTAACACTCCAAACTTTAAACAGTTGCTGGTGAATTTCTGAACAACGAAGGTTCTGGACTGTACATCTTGCAGAGCAAGATCAATCACAGCTGCGTGCCAAACGCACAGTCAACATTTCCCTACTCCAACGACATTGTCGTACTAAAAGCCGTGGCGCCCATTGAGAAAGGCGATGAGATTTGCATCTCCTATTTGGATGAGTGTCAGCTGGAGCGCAGTCGCCACTCTAGGCATAAAATATTGCGCGATAATTATATATTCGTTTGCCAGTGCGCAAAGTGTAGAGCACAAGCCTCAGATCCCGATGTCACCAGTGACGAGGAGGAAGACGAAGACGAGGATATGGACGATGATGGCGATGGCGATGATGATATGTTATAAGATATAAGAAAACATTCTCGTCAAATAATATGCTGTTTCTCTACCCCCAATTGTGGTGTAATATATAATTAAAGCAAACGCAACTTGGAGTATGTATTTTGAAATTTGGTGGAAGCTAAAGTTATCCTCAGCTGGTAATTTATATAAATCAAGATGTTTTAAATTTCAACAATATACTAGTATGTATATTATACATTAACACTCTTTAACTATTTATGTAGGTACGTAATATACAAATGGCTTACAAATCTCATTGGGCCCCGGCTTCACCGGCTGAAACAGGCGTAAGATTGATCAAGTTATTGCTACTTTCCGCCAAATCGGCAATGGAAACACGACCGCGCTGCTTGATGAACTTGGCCACAGCCGCCAGTTCTGCCTCGGAGACGTAGATGAATTTGCCCCGATCGTCAATGACGCCAGTGATGGTGCCATTTGCCTGCAGATCCTGAATGCGTTCGATTGCCTGCTGCGTCTTCAGCTTGAACGCAGTGGCCAAATCCTCCAGCAGAACAACCTTGTTGTCCTTGATGTACTGTATGAAGTCGGCCAGCAGACTTTCCTTTTCATCAGCATCACCTTCCTCGAAGCCTTCTTCCTCGATGCTAAAGGCTGCTTTCATTTTTAGATACTCTTCGTGCTCCTTGCGCTCGCGCTCTTCCTTGGCTAAACGCTCGGTCTCAGCTCTCTTGCGTTCCATTTCTGCCTCGAGACTGTCCTGTTGCTTACGCTCCGCCTCATCCTTTGCGTCCTTCGCCTTGCGCTGTTCACGATCGTGGAGCTCTTGCTCTCGCTGTATACGCTTTTGCTCTTTTGCCTCCATTTTGGCACGTTTCTTTGCACCCATCTTCTCATCCAGTACTGCGCCCTGCGGCACACGCGGCCCGTCGTCACCACCTTCGCCGTCTTCATCAGAATCCCTGGCTGCTGCGACGGGTGGAGCTGCCGCTGGAGCTGCGGCGGCGGCTGGAGCATTTTGATTCACACGCAAACGATTGCGCTGATTTCGAGCTATTTGAGCACGTCTGGGCACACCTTCCTGAGCGCGCTGTGGGACGCCACGTTGTGCTGGCGCAGCGGCATTTGTTTCTGTAGGGAAAGATTTGCATGGTTATTGAAATACAAAATGTGTTCGTTTATTAAGTTTCCTACCAGTCGGTGCACTTCTCTTTTGCAAAAAATATAGCGTGAGCAAAACAATCAGCAGAGCTACTGCAATGCCTATTAGCAATATGAGGTCCATTATTTATTTAAGAATGCAATTTGATTGCCAAAAAGTTAAACGTCAACAAAACGCACAGCTGTTTTTTTTACCAGAGCTACCACCTCGATCAGGCGTAATGTGTTTGTGTGTCATACTAACAGCTGTTTTGACAGTGCTGCCAGCATGCTACGTTTGTTTGTTTTTGATGCGTATGTGTGTGTTTGCTGCAAAGTGGCAGCTCTCTCGCAGCTGTCAAAATGGATAGCCACTTTGCGTTTTTCTCATGACGTGTCGGCGAGCTTAGTTTTTATAAAACAAATATTCGAAGTTCTAGTGTAGATTTGTGCAATAATCAAAATGCGCAATCAATTCATCTGCGTGGCACTGGTGCTCTGCGCGCTGCACAGCGCATGCGGTTTGTATTTCCACATATCGGAAACGGAGCGCAAATGCTTTATTGAAGAGGTGCCCGACGAGACGACTGTAATTGGTAAGCAGGATTTAAAAGCTCTACCGCTCCGACTCTAAGCCTCTGGTCTCTTACAGTTAACTACAAGGTGGAGCTGTATGATCCGCGCTCCAATGGCTTTATGCCATCATCGCCTGGCATTGGCATGCATGTGGAGGTGCGCGACAGCGACGACAAAATAATCCTGTCGCGCGTGTACAGCTCACAGGGCCGCATGTCGTTCACATCGCATACGCCCGGCGAGCACGTCATTTGCATGTACTCGAACAGCACGGCCTGGTTTAATGGCGCCCAGCTGCGCGTGCATCTGGACATTCAGGTGGGCGAGCACGCCATTGACTATGCCAATGTGGCACAAAAAGAGAAACTGACCGAGCTACAGCTGCGCATACGTCAACTGCTCGACCAGGTCGAGCAGATCACCAAGGAGCAAAACTATCAGCGCTATCGCGAGGAGCGCTTCCGTCACACCAGCGAGAGTACAAATTCGCGTGTTCTATGGTGGTCGCTCGCACAGACAGTTGTCCTCGTCTGCATGGGCTTCTGGCAGATGCGGCACCTGAAGAGCTTCTTTGAGGCGAAAAAACTAGTGTGAGTGGTGAGGGTGGGCGGCAGAGATTTGGGCATGTGGTTGTTGGCTGTCCGTTGTCGGTTGTCGGCCTTCATCTCGTTCTTCATGCAACCAAATTGGCCAATTGCGAATTTCATCGATGTATCATCCAGAATCGTGTTTAGTTTATAATGATCTAGTTTGGTTTCGTCTTTCAAAACTAAATAGCTTTTCTGCCTAATTTAATAAAAATCCATTGTAAAATACGAATGTGCCTATGTATGTGTATCAGTGTTGTTGTTATTGCTGTTGCAGTGTGTTGTTGTCCTTATCATTAAGCTAGTCCCGTGACTTGATTTGATTGACTGACTGAGCGCGTCTTGGACTTATCAGCTAGTGCGGCAAGCACATGACATGCAAAGACAGAGAGATAACCTGCCGTAGTTCCAAGATGCGTTCGCTTTGTTATTACATTTATCGCAATGTTTGCTCTTGAGTGCACGCTGCCTACGAAACACGACAGTCGCCGGCATCGCCGTCTCTGCGCATTTTAGTAGCTTCAGTCTCTTGCTGCGCAACGGACGTTGGCGTGGGCGACGCGCATTCAAAACATCATAAGCAACTAAAACATCTAAAACAAATATAATAGCACACTGTGAGACTCAAACATAACCGCAGACCGTAACCGTAAAAAGCTGCGAAGCTAACGAATCGGACACACAGCGCTGGTAACTTGAGCTCTGCCAAGATTACAGAGAGGTAAAGGCAAACAAAGTCGCCCAGCGTGGCAGTTGAGTTCGTTATTGTTTAATAGCAACACCTATGAAAATGTTCCGCGCCACGGAAATTGGCAGCGAAGAAAGTAAGTTGTAAAAAGATAAAGATAAATGAGATATGATTAAAAGATATGTTGTATCAACATCAAATCGCTCTGCCCTTAAATAGCCTTGCCAGCGTTGGTGGAACTTGCACAGACATCGGCTGCTGCTTCACTCTCGGATTTTGGAGAGCATTCCAAGCTAAGGAAATCTCGCAACTCTTTGCCCAACTATGGATTCGCGCCCATATCCAACATACGCCTCGAGTACAAATATCCACGAGCCGTCTGCTTCATACTAGCCACCAAGTTCTTTGAGGCCTTTGCAGCGAATGGCATGCGCAGTAAGTAAAACTTTGTTAAACTATGCCATTCATTTAGTAGGTGACACACTTTATCAAAACCAGTGTAATGCAGTTGCCTTAGGTCGTCTACAGTAATCTGTCATTGTACTGTCCAAAAATATTCCAAAAGTCCAGCTTATCAGTGAAAAGACGAGCACATACAATGGAAGGTCTCTCTCATTGATAATTTTACATACATATACATATGTACATATGTATGAATGATCTGTGATCACAAGGTCTTTACTCACAGTTTGGCATTAATTACTTTTAAAAGTAATTAATTATTAATATAATATTTTTAAACACTAATAACAAAATGATTTACCAGTGTATAACCATACATACATACATATATCTTTAATTATTTTTAACAGCCATTTTGGTGCTATTTTTGCGCGATGATCTTAACTTTACGGAAAGCTTCAGCACAATTGTTTTGCACATTTTTAACTTCTTTGGACAATTCTGTCCGATAATTGGTGCCATACTGGCGGATAGCTATATGGGCAATGTACGAACAATATCGGGATTTTGTTTTCTCTATGCCTTTGGCTGGGCGCTGTTAATAATGACATCTGTGCCATATCCAGGCATGCCTGTCATAGCTTTGTAAGTTAATTAAAAAAACAGGATCGTAAGTCAGAAATAATTATGTTTTTTGCTCGGCAGCTTGCTGGCATCGATATCCTTTATAGCTGTGGGCAATGGATCCGTGCGCGCTTGTATCACCTCTCTGGGCGCTCTTCAGTTCAAATTGCCAGAGCAGGCCGTTTACTTGGCCGAATACTTCTCCATCTATTACTTTGTGTACTATTTTGGCATATTTCTTAGTAAAATTCTGCCTCCGCTGGTTCGTGCGAATACCCAGTGCTTTGACAAGACTACGTGCTATCCGGCTGTGTTTGGAACATTGGGCAGCTCCTTCATGGTGGCGTGGAGTAAGTAGACCTTCAACTGAATCCATCACCATCATACTTATGTTCACTTGCGCTTGCAGTCATCTTTCTTATTGGCAAATGCTTTTACAAGAAAGAGAAGGTGGCCGGCGATAATATACTCTTCAAGTTCTGTGGTTGCATTAAGGTGGCGCTTTTGAAGAAGTGGCGCAACCGTAACTCCGACAAGAAATGCAACTATTGGCTGCACAATGCTGTCGGCGCCTATGATGCACATTTTGTGGATGATGTTGCCAAAGTTTTGCGTGTGAGTACATTATGGTAAAAGTGGAACATATATATCTAGTATAAATTGTATCATTACAGATTAGCAAGCTCTTTATTCCACTGCCCGTTTACTTTGCCTTGCTCGCCCAGCAGGATTCCAGTTGGACATTTCAGGCCGCTATGATGAACAACACAGTTATGGATGTTACCATACAGCCAGATCAGGCAAAGGCGGTGGGACCCATCTTTTTGTTTATGCTTATTCCGCTTTGGCAATATGTAAGTGCTCCCTTGTTGCGTCGATGGTTTCACTGGGAGCTAAAACCGTTGCATAGCGTCACCATTGGTGGCATTTGCTCAGCTGGCGCTTTCTTTTGTGCTGGCATTTTGCAGGATCGCCTTATGGTATGTAAACTAGCTGTGTCGTTATTATTGTCATCTCCATTCTAATATGCATTTATTTCTAGCAATCTCCTATTGGCAGCATTAATATTGCCTGGCAACTGCCTCAGTTCCTGCTGCTCATGTTGGGCGAATTACTGCTCTCGATTCCTGGACTGCAGTTTGCGTTTACCCAGGCGCCGGCTTCGATGAAATCGGTAGTCACTGCTGCCTGGTTCTTGAACAATGCCTTCGGTAATCTCATTGTTGTTCTAGTTACCCAATTTGATGCACTCAGCTCTCAAAAGGCTGAGTATTTTTTCTATGCTGTGTTTATGCTGGTCTGCATCATCATCTTTGCCCTGCTGGCCTATGATTATGGGTTGCAGGAGCGCAAGAACTGTTTCAATGCCGGAGACTTGGTTGTTCTGCTGCCCAATAGTCGGCAGGACGATGTGCCCAGTTCAAGTAGTCAGAACTTCAGTGTATAGAAAATAGCACTGCCAAGTGTTGCTCTAGGTCTGCCACCTCTTAAGTATTTGTATTGATTTTGTTAATCTCTATGGTTTAATGCGAATCATTAAAACATATTTTTACATACATGTAGAATCAAATAAATTGATATTGTTCATCGGGCTTGCAGAAAGTGTAGCATACTTTCAGGCTGGCCAATAAAAGCGTTAAACATTTGCTTAATCTTGGCCATTATCAGTTTTTTGGAATTAAAACAATATTTAAATTGTTGCATGCAAATGATACTTGTAATTTAATCATTAATTAAAACTAAAATGTTAAGAGAGATCATTCAAGTATCTTAAACATGTACTGCAACTCAAGATTTGTGTCATCAGGCAGATCCGTGCAGTGGATGCCATTCAACACTTTTGAGCTGCCAAATTTCGAGCGCAGCGTATGAGGGCGCAATAGTTTAGCAATTTCGGGATCCATAGGACCGCAGAAGCTGCGAAACTCCGAGTGTGACTGCTTATTTGGATCTTCGCTGACAATCTCCATGCACATGCATCCACCACTGGCCAGTTGAGCCACCATCGGTATAAATTCGGGCAAAACACCACGATAGACCTCGTAGAACTCCTCGCAATTGACTCGGGCCACGAGCAGCATGCGCATAGCTGTAATTTTAAAGCCAGACGTAATTATTTCTTTTATCATTAGGCCCAGTAATCCATCCTTGATGATATGGGGCTTTATAATAGCCAGTGTGCTGTTCTTAAAATGGCAATCCTTGATGATGCCGTGACGCTCTTCGAAAAAGAATTTCAAATCCTTGGCCACATTGTCTTCCTTCTCCGGGCAATAGAATCCATAACGTACTTCCTCTCGCTCAAACAGCTTCTGCATGCTGGGCGATAGAACAATTTCTGTTGACGCGTTCTCAGTGTTATATTTAGAGCAGGCCGACATGATCTCAGTCACATTGTCGCCGATCAGCTCCAAGGCAATTGCCGGTCCAGTCAATAGCTCATTCATGAGTACCCTTAATATTATTATTTGATTGTTTTAATTAATTAAATTGTTTCAGGTTTAGTTTACTCACGAGGTGTGCACATCGTCATCCTGCTTGCTGGCCAGGAACTGCGTCACTGTTTTGGGCGTAAACTGAACCATTAAGGCGTTATTTATGTTGATCTTGTTGTCAATCAGCGTTGTAAGAAACTCCCCTAAATTCTTTGGCCACATGTTACTTTTGAGCAGCACAAATCCTCTGTAAAAAAAGTGAGTTAAGGAAACGTATTTATAGACACGATTGAGCGGCCTTACCGCTTGCGATATTTGGCCAAATTGTTACGTGTTATATCGTCCGCATAGTCGACGATATCGAAAGAACGCCCAAACACATTGATCTTCGAGCCGACAAAAAAATCGCGTCGCGTTAGCTCGGGGATTTTAGTGCGGCGCAAAAAAGTTTTCTTGCTGCGCTGATCGAACTGCAAACGCAAAAAAAGTTGACTTTAATTGTGCTTTGTTGTTTTTATAAATAACGCCACTTACCACTTCGACGGCGCTATCGCTCAAGTAAAACGTTAATAGGTAAGTGCGAGTAATTCCCGCTTCAGCGTGAAACCATTCGGCTATAAAGGCCAGCCTTCCACTTTGTGTGGTCATTTTTTGTTTTATTTACTTAATATCCTTACAGTTAAAATAAGTGTATTGTATGCTAACAATTACAGCTTTTGAATGAATGTTTTGACTTGGCATGTTTTGTCAAGATCAACAAAATTTTAAAGCGTGCTTCTTCTTGCCCGCGTTGTCAAAGCGACAGTGTTGCCAAAGTTGCTAAACACCGATATACTAATTGCACCATTGTGACTTATGTATGTATGTATTTGTGTGCGTCCAAATAAAATTCTTTTTAATTTTTTCGTGTTTTTTGTTAGTTTTTATTTTAATTTCCTTTATTTACAGGAAACACAAAAATATTAAATTGCAAATGAAACTTCGCAATGAATTGGTTGTAGCTTTTTTCCAGTTTTGTTGTTGTTGGGCGAAAATCCAGCGTAAAATTTATGTATGTAACTCCTGTTCCTTTATCCTTGTTTGTTGTTGTCGTTAACATATCGCCGCACTTGCTGCTCAAGTTAATAAGTGAGAGTTTACTTTGTGTGTGAGTGTGTGTTGGTTTATGTGTGTGTGGGTTTGCTTGTGTATGTGACTTAACGTTATAAGGGCCCTGCTAACGCTACGACTCTAGTACTCCAAAAACTGCCTTAATTAGCTAGCTACTTAGGCATCTGGCTTCTTTGACTCCTTGTCCTTGTCACCCTCCCCACCGTCCTCCTCTTCTTCATCATTCTGCGACAGACTGGGTATGTTATCGTCCGAGTCATCATCTTCGTCTAGATTGAAATCATCGAACTTGTTGTTCCAATCTCCGCCAACGTTGGCAAAGTTGCCAAACATGTTGTTATCCTTGGGTTCGGCTGCAAATAAGACAATTATACATTGAATTTAGCCAGAGGTTCAACTTGGTTTGTTAAGCTACTAACCTTCCTCATCGTCGGACTCATCGCGCCACTTAGCAAAATTGGCTTTAAGGAAATGCAATTTGGTCTTATCAGTAGTCAGGAAGGGCCAGTAGGGACCGCTGGTTTTTTTGGGTATTGTGAATTCCAAGCAACGCCCAATGTTCTTGCTTGTCACTTTCTCCGGATCAACCGAACCAAAAAAGTTGAGTGTGACTTCGTACTTCTTGGACGCATCCAGTGCGTTAACGCCCTTGAAATAGAAGCTGTTTTCTGTCACCCTATATAAAATTAGAAAGCATGAATATTAGTCATTGCAGTTTATGGTGCTTTACTAGATATATTCTATCCAGAAACATGTAAACTTTTATTTTAATTTCAGTAATATTCAATCAAATGGACTTACTTATAATCAATATCCTTGCATTCTACATCGAAGATGACGTAGACCAAATCATTGCGCTGAGCCCACGAAACTGGTGGCGGAATCAAACTGCAATAGTAAGCATCAAATTTTTTCATAAGATAAACAAACATAAACATTCTTTAGGCCGGCTTGGATACGGTGTCGCGTACTGCGTATCAAATATGTATGGTGTTTGGTATCATGGCAACGCCGGCATCATCATTTTATTGAAAAAGTACGAGAGTGCAAGCGTATGCTAAATTTTTTGATTGATTTGCATAGAAAAAAGTTCACGCAGTACAAATTTCATCATTGGGACAACACACTAAACAAAATTAGCGCCAACCTTAACATAACCTCAAATGTCAGCGACATTTTGGTGGCACCGCGTACCGTCCAAAAATACAATGCATTTGCGCATGAGACACGCCCACCGGTGTGCCTTCAGATGCGTAAAAGAGGAGTCGACAATTATCACAATTTGCAGCGCCTCTGTAGGTGCCATTTGCAAAAAATAGACGCCGCTAATATAGCCGCAGCGAAAAGCACGCGTCGCACAAAGAAGCCACAAAAAGAAGAACGACACGAAAATTGAGGCAACAATATTTTAAGATTATTACTTATGCTATCACTTACCCTGCTGCCGACATCTTATTGTTTATACTTGGCTAAACGTTAGTTAATAAAGCCGCGGTTGTTGCTCGCAATTCTATTTTCAGCAGAAAGTGCGATTTTCAACCGAATTGTCGGGCACAAAATGAGAATCACAGCTCTGAAAGTCACACAGTGTTCGAGAACAATCATCTAATCGACTGACAGTTGTTGCAATGCACAGCACTGTTCCGATAACAATTGCCTAGCACTTGTATCGGTACTAGCAATATATTCGATAAGTGACATTTCATGTTGCTACTGATCAACACTAGTCATTCTGTCAAATGTACTAAAAAAAAAAATAGCAAGAGCAAGAGCATACAAGTGAGTCGAAGCTGTTACTTAACCAATATTTTTGCACCAGCTAAATATTATTCTATTTGGTACTCCTTTTGCCAGTCATGTTTCGCGTAACAGCCGGTAAATTCGCTAATGCCCTGCGCGGCAGCGTGGGTGTTACATCTACGCGTGTCATTGCTGTGCGCCAGCACGGTTCTGAAGAATCCGCAGAGGCGTTCGATTCGCGTTACGAGAAGTATTTTGGTCGCGAGGGCATCGATGGCTGGGAGGTGCGCAAGGGCATGAACGATTTGCTTGGCATGGATCTGGTGCCCAGCCCCAAGGTGATTGAGTCTGGACTGCGTGCCTGTCGCCGCGTCAACGACATTGCCCTTGCAATCAGGTGGCTGGAAGGCTGCAAGGACAAGTGCGGTGACCAGAAGGCTACTCTGTATCCCTACTTGCTTGAGAAGATCACACCAACCCTGAAGGAGCTTGGTGTGCCAACCGTTGAGGAGCTGGGCTACGACAAGCCCGAATTGGCCCTGAAATCCGTTTACGATATGTAAAGCGGCGTTTGCTTGTAACGTTTTTCTTTAGTTTAATCAAACACACACATACAAAAAAAACACAAACCGAAACAAACAAACAAATCCAATTCACTCTGTGCGGATGAACATGTCATTGGATTGCAAATAAACAGGAGATTGGAATAAGGTTACCATACGAAAATGTTTTCTTTTGCTTTGGGTTATGTAACGGTGTCGTGTGCAGGTTATGCTTTTGCGTACACGATCCAACATGCATGATTACAGTCTAAAAACAATTTCAAAACAAATTCGTTTATTCAATCAATAAATGCGTGTAGAATACAACTTATTTCCACTGTTTAAGCAGCTCGGCCGCCTTGTCCAGATTGGCCTGCTTCTTGATAAAGCAGTAGCGCACAAAGTCCTCACCGAGGTGCTTATTGGGCTCACTATAGAAGGCACTCGGCGGTATGCCCTGCAGACCCATGTTCTTTGTCATCCATTTGGTAAACTTGTAGTCACGATACCGATCCAGCTCAGTGCTGAGATCGAGTTTATTTGCCAGCGGCGTCCAATCGGCCATCATAAAATAGCCTCCATCTGGAATCGTTGGACGCATGCCCGCTTCGCTCAGAAACTTTGCCATGAAGTCTCGTTTCGGCTGGAGTTCACGCGGCAAGCTGTTGAAATAGCTTTCTGGCTTGCCCAGACGCGCCAACTCCACCTCAAAGCCACGTGCCACGCCCTCCTGTAGGGGCGTCGGGCATGTGTATACCGAATTTTGATGCACCATTTGCAAATTTCGAATCAATTGCTGCGGTCCATAGGCCCATCCAATTTTCCAGCCAGTTACAGAAAAGGTTTTGCCCGCCGAGCCAATGGTTATTGTGCGATCCCACATGCCGGGCAGGGTGCAAATGCGCACATGCTCGACGCCATCGAAGACAAGCCATTCGTATACCTCGTCCGAGACGCATAGCACGTTCCACTTGCGGCATAGCTCGGCAATGCGTTCGAGCTCCTTGCGATTGAATACCTTGCCGGTGGGATTATGCGGCGTGTTGAGTATTATCATTTTTGTTTTCTCGTTAAACAGCTTCTCCAGTTCCACATCGTCCAAAACCCAGTCCGCAGAGCTTAAGGCACCGCTTTTCTTTGTCTACGGAAGTAAATTTATGTTGTAAGATTCACAAAGTAAACAAAAGTATATTAAGGTAACCGGTTTAAGTGGAATGAATCGAGGCACGCCATTTGCCATTTTGACCATCGGCTCATAGCAATCAAAGAAGGGTTCAATGATGATGACCTCCTCGCCATCGTCGACATGTCCTAGTATGGTGGAGTAGAGTGCCTCATAGGCGCCAGATGTAACCAAGATATCACTAAACGGATTTAGCTCTCTGCCAACTAGGCCGCTGTACAGCTTAGACAGCGCTTGCACCAAACGCACATGACCCTGTGACAAAAATATAAAATTGGCTTAAGATGATAACGAGTTCCTCGCATTCCTTACGTTGCCTCTGGTGTACTGATGCAGCAGCGGATTCTCATCCCTGGCAATGTCCGCAAGCGCGTTGGTAACATACTCGGGCGCAGCGTCATCTGGAAATCCTTGGCCCAGATTAAGTGGCTTATACTCCATGGCTAGAGCAATATACTCGTTCCAAACGCTGGGCGTACTGCCTTGCAAACGTTTTGGCAAATCAAACTTCTCCATTCTGATCTGGGGTGAAGTTTGGTTAAACCGCTTGCTCTGGTAGTTTGCAAAGATATTGGAGCGATTCAAGGCGCACAAACGTCGACAGCTTTTGAGCATCTGGAGTAAAAACAGAATGTTTGTTCAGAATCTGTTAAACGGACTTACCAGTTATTATGACATGTCAATAGGCACACGTACTGTTAGTAGGTTGTCTGTGTGTGTGTGTAATATCACAAATGTTTAAATGCAATTTTTTCTTGAGAATCTGAGTTTATTTTAGAGCTTGTACTAAAAATGTGCAGCGATATGACGTTGCATAATGTAAATAATGAATCAACAAGACAGGAACGTCTCGACAAATGAATTTAATTTGTTTATATACTCACACACACAAGCATACACTAAACAATTTTAAGCCGCTTGCGCATAAAATGTTCTCATGCAAATGGCATAGCGTTTTTCAATCGTTATGGTTTTGTATTATTTATGAGGCAAATCAAAGGTATATCACATTACTGTTTAATGTGTTGTTTTAATTGTTAAATTACTAACCGCTCACCGCAAAAACATTTGCGTCTTCTTCTTCGCAGCTGTCGTTCGCCGATTGGAACAGCTGTTATCTTATCAGTGCTGGTTTTTATTACCAGGGCTGCCATACAACAACCACTTTGAGCGGCTTCCTCACTATTTTGGCTATTTTGGCCTGTGACCCTCTAGCGGCAGCTTCGCAAACTATCTCAAGCAGGCTATTTTGCCTCTAGCGCTTCTAGCGGCACTCTCACTAGGCCAAATACTCGATAAATGTATCAAATCAAAATAATTATGTATACAAACATAAAATGGTTTATTATATACATCAGTAGCTTAATTACATGCTTTTATTTTCTGCGCAACACAGTTTTGCATGCTTAATTATTTATAAAATGATACCATTGCTTCTCGATTATTTATTAAATTTACTGTTCACCGTACCAATCTTAAGCACACATATCTATGCAAGCGCAGCCAACTTCACAAACGCGCAAAGATTCTAAACGCGGTTTATGGTTATACACAATTGGTAGTAAAAATACACAAAAATGAACGAAAAGGGTTTATTACATAATGTTAAAATTGTGATACACCCGATCGCATGACTGTAGAAAGACTGGAAAGAGACTATGCAAGCGAAGAAGGCATGCCGGTGCCATTTGCTAAGCTTGGCTACAAAAATATCGAAAGCTTCTTAAACTCCATTGGCGACACCGTTCTGGTGAGTTTTTTATATTAACTGCTTATTTATTTTTTTCATACCATTCTCTTTCTGTTTAAAGCTACAAGGATATGGACCTTTGGCAACAGTGTGCGCGCAAAGAAACGCTAAAACGGCACACATTCAGAATTTAGTGCAGGGCCAAAAAAAGCCGAGCAACAAGTCAAGAGGCCGTGGGGGGCCACAAGGGCACAGATACGGAAATTACGGAAATCGTTCGGACATCGTATTCCTAAATGATCGGCTTAGTAATGGCAGCTATGGCCAACAATACAACCGCACCAATAATTATTCTCATTACTCGCGAAGGCAATATCAAAATCCAGAACCAGAGGAATCGCTGATGAAACCATTCTCAAATATTAACATAGGGTTTGTTGGATGTGATTCATCTTCTGATGAAAATTATGGCAATGAGATATATGTACCCAAAGGACAACTTGTCGAAACACAAATACAATCGAACAACAAGGCAAATGATGAACACAACAATCAATATCAATCTTCCGATGCGGGCCGTGGTGATAAGGATGCCATTCCAACATTAGTAATGGTAAGTAAACCCTCAACAAAATATAAACTGTCTACTGATTATTATTATTTCAGAAAAAAGAAATTTTAAATAACAATCACTCAAAGGACGAAAATCATAATCAAATAAAACCAGAAGAAATTGAGCCTGTGGTTCACTATGTGTCTTCTAGCGAGGGCAGCGATTCGGATGCTTTTCCAGCATATGCAGTGGTAATATTTGTTTTGCAATCAAATTTTTCTATTTATTAACTAACTATTTATTAGGACGCGAATTTAATGACTTTGGAATATCCCAAAGATGCGGTTCGCTTTGATCAACAGTTGCCGCCACGAAATATTTACAACAAATTCAAGTTGGAGGATCGCATCGAAGTGCAGCTTGTAACGGTTTCAAGTCCGCATAACTTCAACTTTTGGTTGCACGACGATGAGTATGAGGATTACAAGGACATGTCTAGCAGAATGCAGTAAGCTTAATTCTTTTTTCAACTAAAAACACTTTCATGGAATTCTGCTTTGTTTAAACAGATATTTCTACAACGATGTCCACGAGTTAAAGTATACTATACCATTATACCATATCATGTCTGGACACTTGGGAGCTGTAAGCGTTCGTAACCGAGTTTGGCATCGCGTTCAAGTTTTGAACACTAAAACCGGCAACAGAAAGAATATTGAAGTGAGTTATTTATAAAATGATTGCTCAACAGCAAAATATTAATACTTTTGTTAGGTTGAACTAATGGATACGGGTGAAAGACTGTGTATCTGTCACACTGAACTTAAGTATCTGAACAAGACATTTGCCACATTGCCGCCCCAATATTGGCCAGGTCGTCTGGCCTGTGTTCGACCCCGGCACGGATCATTCTTCTCGGTCGACGCAAGCAATTACTTTTACGATCTGGTGTGTTATCGTCGTCTCTTTGCAAAGATCGATCAAATCAACGAGGCAGTAAGTTAAGCTTATTGTTAAATATGAGCAGGAATCTAAAGTACATTTCATTGCAGGATAACATGTTGTATATGGTACTGGTTGATCCCGATGCCACATTGCTCACCAAGAACATAAACGTGGCACTTATCAAATCGGGTTTTGTGCGCCGCAGCTATACGCCATAAAAAGGGTTTTTTTTTTCTATATTTATCTTGATTAACAAATGACGAGGAACATCTGGACGGGGAAGACGAGGAACAACTGGACGAGGAACATCTGGACGAGGAACATCTGGACGGGGAAGACGAGGAACAACTGGACGAGGAACATCTGGACGAGGAACATCTGGACGGGGAAGACGAGGAACAACAGGAATCAAAGTTCTTTGCATCGTTGCTTTTAAATACAAGCAATTCAAAGCAATTCAATTATGCTCAAAAAAAACTTTTGATGAGTATCAATTATACATCAACAAGATGTTACAAATTTCTACGCGATGCCATATCATTAAATATACCAAATCAAAGGACATTATTGGATTGGAGCCCAATCAGAAGTATTTCGCCGGGAATTGATGCAACGGTCTTCCAACTGATAGCCAATCATGTGCGAATAATGAAAGAGAGCGAACGGAATTGTGTGCTTGTATTTGATGAAACGTGCGCTACTGCAGACCTCGAATACAACAGCACAACGGATCAAATAGACGGCTTCGTTGATTGGGGTGAGGAAAAGCGCGAGCCATCTATTGCGTGCCGTTTTCTATGTTTCCAGTTAAAAGGAATTACACAGCCATGGAAATACCCACTTTCGTACTATTGTCAAGGTAGAGTGGATGGTGATACTGTAGATATGACATTGGAAAGCTTATTGGAGAATATTGAAGCTGTAACTAAAATTGGTCTTAAAGTGAAAGCCATTGTATGCGACCAGTCCGGAATCAACCTGGGCATCTATGCACGACTTTGCGGTTTAAATGCAAACTTCACTTATCAGGGCAACAAAATATACTGGATTTATGATTATATCCATTTATTTAAAAGCTTGAGGAACTGCCTAATTACGTCCAACATCATGACTGCGGAAGGCTTGGTTAGCTGGAGTGTAATTTCGGAACTTTATGCAATTGATAGTGAAAGCAGAACAACTCGCATGGTTCCGAAACTTACAGAAACACACATTTTTACGAAGAAATCGATGAAAAACATTTTGAAATATGCGGTCCAAGTTTTTTCAAAATCAGTAGGGAATGCGATAAGAGTTTGCTATGAAAAAAAAACTCTTTTCACCCGAAAGTATGCAAAATGCATTGGCGACTGCAGAATTTGCTATAAAACTAAACGACCTATTCGATATGCTAAACTGCTGCAATGCCTTCAAACAACCATTCAAATTATCGGACAAACCAAAAATGATGGAGTCTATAATGTATATAAAGAGCATTATATTACTCTCCCAAAACCGTTGCCACGCTGGTTTGATTGTCACTCTGGAAAATATTATGAGCATTGCCGACGAACTTTTCAGCGACAAGAGTGTCGAATACGTACACACGTCACGATTCAACCAAGAAAGCCTTGAACTAGAGATGGGCATGGGCCTCCTTTTTGAGGCACGGCACGGCCCAAGCACGGCTGGTAAAAATTGAGGCCCAACACGGCCCAACACGGAATTTTTTTTTAGAGGCACGGCACGGGCACGGCACGGACTAACACGGACGCTTTTAATCTAAAACATTTTTTAACCCAATTTTTGTTGTATTTTTAAGTATTTTATTAATTTTATTTAATAAATTCAAACATTTTTCGTTCCTTACATTTTAGTGCATATTTTTATTTAAAAATAAGATTTTATCTAAATTACTACTTGTAAGACGCGTTCTTTTTTCATTTAAAATTACGCCAGACGTGGAAAAAATCGTTCGCTCGTTGCCGAACTAACTGGAATGTTTAAAACATTTCTGGCCAATGTTTGCAAACTTTTAAGATCTTTGATTCCACCTGACAGTGTCTGTACCGTGCTTTCCGTGCCTGCCGTGCCTACCGTGCCTACCGTGCATACCGTGCCTACCGTGCCTACCGTGCCTCTAGACTTTGACACGGTAAAACACGGCAATTTTTCGTAAGGGGCCCAACACGGCCCAGCACGGAATTTTTTTAAAAAGGCACGGCACGGCACGGGCACGGCACGGCCCATGCCCATCTCTACCTTGAACATTTCTTTGATGCTGTGCGCTCAAAGCTGGGGATCAGCGCCACAGTACGAGAAATGCAACATTTGACGGCGAGCTTTATGTCAATGAAGACTGTGATGACATACCCTACTAATGGCAACTGTGATGAAGACGAAGATCATCACATGGATTGGATTTGCGACACCAACCAGCTGTTAGATGAGGAAAGCGAAAAATTCAATTGCGCGACATGTGATTCAATCCTCAGCCACATCGACTCACTTTCACATACGAGTTATGAAGACGTGATAAAGCTGATAAAAGCACGCCCATCAAATGAGTTCTTCCACGTGAGCAACTGGCATTACGAGTGTTTTGTCGAAGTTTTCGATAAGTCGCCACACTCAAAACACCTGTGCAGGACCATCACAGAAGAATGTCTTCGTCGAACCAATGCACTATATCCTGCTTGGTTCGATACACAAAACAGCTGCTACAACCACCGCCTGGAATTGCTGATGAAATTATTAGTGCTATTAACAAGAAAAAGAACAAAATGGCTGTGCCAGCAATCGCAGTTGATGAAGACATTTCCCAATTATTAGACGATTTAATCTGGAAGGATGAACAGTCGCATACTTGCGCTAATGGGTAAATATGAAATGTTTTTTTTTTTTATAAATACACTAATTTTGATTTTATCGCTTCAGATTGATTGACCCAGGATTGATGACCCTGATGCACAACATTTTATAGAAGACTGTGCGGCATAAGCCAGGCCCACGACCCATGAATAGAAGGATGACTTTGGATGCATGCGCTTAGAAGGATGACCCTGGATGGATGCAGCATCATGGAAGACCCTGGAACAAACCCCAAGAAGGATGTCACCGAAGGATGTGCCTGAGGGATGACACTGGAAAGATGACAAAGGCGAGCTGAGCTGCTGAGCAGCTCTGTAAGTATTGAAATATATTTATTTTGAATTTTATGATACTAATGTTTAATTTATTTATATTTTATATTGCGAGCGAATGAGATTAACTGAATCAATGCTTTCGACATGACAGTTGAGGATGCCCAGCTGGCGATAAATGCTGCCAAACAAGCATACGAGTCCAAGGAATGGCGCTCCCTGACTGCCAAGGATCGATCCAATATGTTGAAGGTAATTAAAGTGAGAATCTATTATTTATTTTTCTTATCGAAATTTCCTCTTGAACAGAAATGGAATAAACTTATCGAGCAGAACTCACAGGAAATCGCCGAAATTATGACGGCCGAATCGGGCAAACCGATTAACGAGTCCAAGGGAGAGGTTGTCTATGGCAATGCCTTTGTGGAGTGGTTTGCGGAGGAGGCGCGTCGCATATATGGCGAAATCGTGCCCAGCAGCACGGCCAACCGCGAAATAATTGTTATGAAACAGCCCATTGGTGTCGCTGCTTTGATAACGCCCTGGAACTTTCCGCTGGCGATGATAACGCGCAAGGCGGGCGCCGCTTTGGCAGCTGGCTGCACGGTGGTCATCAAACCGTCGGAGGATACGCCGCTGACGGCGCTTGCCGTGGCCAAGCTGGCCGAGGAGGCGGGCATCCCGCGAGGCGTTATCAATGTGGTGACCACCAAGAAGGCGGCGCCCATTGGTGAACTCTTCTGCAAGAGTCCGGATGTGCGAGGCATTTCCTTTACGGGCTCCACCCAGGTGGGCAAACTCCTGTTCCGCAACTGCGCCGATGGCATCAAGCGTGTGTGCCTGGAGCTTGGTGGCAATGCGCCTTTCATTGTCTTCGACTCGGCCAATGTGGAGAAGGCCGTCGATGGCGCCATGGCGTCCAAGTTCCGGAATTGTGGCCAGACCTGCGTTTCGGCAAATCGCTTCTTTGTCCAGGAGGGCGTCTACGATAAGTTTGTGTCGCAGCTAAAGCAACGCGTGGAAGCTCTAAAGATCGGGGATGGCAAGTCGAGTGATGTGCAAATCGGACTTTACATCAGCATTTACAGGAATTATCGATATCTTTTCACATCAATTAAAGAATATGCACGCCAAACAATAAAAGCAATCGATTTATTTTCAAAGTTTATTTATAAAAACTGCGTGTTAAATAGAGAAAACTTAAGTGAAAATCATTGAAATGGTACATTTGATAATTGAAAAATGATTAATAACATTTATTAATATTTTTAACATAGGTAAGTTATATGTAAGTAAGTACGTCATATGTTAGATTTATTTCTTTTATATTTAAATGTTGTATGTGTGTACTTGCATCAATATTCGTTTGCTTGAGTTTTAACAAAGTAAATCTACTAAACTTAAATCACAGATAACACTAAAGTGTTTGTTACAATATAAGTATGTATGTATGTTAAATAAGTTTTTGCATTGTGTCGAAATTATTGGCTGTTTGCCCATATGAAATAAAAGAACGCATAACAAGACGGCTTAAATTCTACTTAGAAAATCGCTAACATTATTGCTGTATTTGCTTGTAATCAACTTTGTCACATTTGTTGTTCTATTACCTTAAATGCAACAATTCACTTATTTGCTATCAAACAATAAGTTTGTAAGTTTGTGTGTGTATTAAGTATGTATTTAACTGAAAATATGTTCTTTTATTCTTTTTAAGTGATATGCCCTCGTCGCTGACGTCGTCGTTCATTGTGAATGGCACTCATTTTGCGCTACGCGAATGGCAATGAGAAAAAAACACGAAACTGCACTTATTTATGTATGTATGTATGTATGGATGTGTGTATGTAGTACAGTTGCTACTGTTTTTGATATGGACGTGGGGTTGGTTGGATTTCCTGTTTCTATTCTTAGACATGCACCTCCGGGCAATCCTCATCCTTAATTGATGTGTACTGTACTTTTTTGGCCACATTATCAAACACCGGTGTCATCATATACTTCAACTTATCGCGACTGACATAAACCAGAGCCACCAGCAGCCCGAGCAGGATCATGCTGAGCACAATAAGCAGAAAGATCAATGTGGCCGTGTGCCCACTTAGATGCGGCTGCAGCTGCCCGTAGAGTTGTTCGTTCTCGGCGATATTCAGAAATGAAGCGGCTGCTGCCATCTCGTCCGCACACTCACTCATGTCCAGCTGAAGAAGGTGCGCCGGCGCCGGATCAACGTGCTGCAGTCCATGGAAGCACATGATGCTTTCCTGATGGCGAACCTGCACCCGCGTCGCCTGCAGCCACGTGCGGAATGGTGATATTTTGCAATTGCACACAAACGGATTCAGATTGAAGTCGACAATCAGTTTAACGGTGCGGTTCTCACGCTCCTGCAGCTCATTTAGGACATGCATATCGCTTGGCTTGACAAATTCGAATTTGTTACGTTCTAGATCGAGAAAGCGTAGATTATTCAGGCAGCGCACCTCAAAGTTAATGTCCTTCAGCAGATTATCGCCCAAGTGAAGATCACTCAACGCAGGCAGATCACAGAACACATTGCGATCCTTGAAGTGCGTGATCTCATTCTGCTCCAGATGTAGTTTTTGCAGCTTCACCAGCTGACTGTTCACAAATATATCATGCAGGTCCTCGCTGAGCTGCGGCGAGCTGTGATCCTCAAAGGCATCGGTCAGGTGGAGACTCTGCAGATTGCCAAAGTTGGAGAAGACGCGCGGATGATGATGGTTCACCTCGTCGTCGTAGCGCGAAATACTCAAGTTGTTGTGATTGAGAATCAGACGCTCCACACGCGGCACATGATGATAACTCTTGCCACGTATCTCGCGTATATGATTGCTGCTCATATCGACAATCTTCAGTTGCTTGTAGTCATTGATGCTGCCAAAGACATTCCATGGCAGCTCCGTAATAAAGTTACCCGTAAAGATGAGTATCTCCACCTGTTCGGGCATAAATTCTAGCACGCTGGTGTTACGCAATCCCGCATTCGTGCAGTTCACAATAAACTGGATCTCTTCCTCGTACTTCTCTTTGCCACAGGAGCAGGCAACCGGGAAATTGGGGCCGCAACTCGACGAGCTCTCGGCACTGCTGAGCGACAACGCTGCGCTAATGGCCAGGAAAGCCATGACCAGCATTTGGGGCTGCACCTGCGGTTCGTTGGCCATCCTTGTAACTCGTGCTACCAGCTGACGTTCCTGCAATTAATACCAGAGTGCAATGTTTTATTAGTTGCGAATGCATTTGCAAGCAAGCTTAAGACCCCAAAACACAAACTGTTTCCCTGCCACCTGGGCTGCCCATCAAGTGTTGCCAGGCCAAAGGCAAAAATATACTTAAAATCAAAACATTAAATTCAATTTAATTGAATTTATTTTTTGAATTTAAATCAAAACACGTATTTGGCCTAAATAGTTTTGTTGTCTGTCCAAAATTATTCAAATCTACAACGATTTTTTAGTTTGATTGAATTTTATCAAATAAGCAGTTGCAAGTAATTGATTTAAGTTCTAACTATGTATTAGCAA